>CM070771.1:58329121-59572871 GCA_036346955.1 Dipus sagitta
AATTTTGCCAATTCAGGAGCATAGAAGTTCTCTCCAAAATCTGTTATTTTATTTATTTTTCTCAGTTTCTTAAATTTTTCTTTGTATATGTCATTTACATCCTTGTTGAGGCTTATTTCTAGGCACTTTCTTTTGGGCTGAGCTATTGTGAATGAGATATTGTTCCTAATTTATCAGCAAAAGTTTCTTCACTGCAAAGGAAACTATCAGCCAAGCAAACAGGAAGCTTTCAGAATGGGAGATCTTTATCAGATGTTCCACTGACAGGTGATTGATATCTAGAATAAATGAATAACTACAAAAACTAAACAACCACCCCAAACTGCTAATGAATAAATGAGCTAATGCAATTGAAAAACAGTTCTTAAAAGAGGAAACAGAAATGGAATGATATTTCTAAAAATGCTCACCATACTTAGCCATGAGGGAAATGCAAATTAAAACCACTCTGAGATTTCATGTCACCTCAGTTAGAATGGTAATGAAGAAAACTAATGACAACAATGTTGGGAAGATTATGGGGAAAGGGAAACACTTATTCCTGGTTGGTTGGAGTGTAAACTGGTCCAGCTACTACAGAAATTAGTGTAGACATTTCTCAAAAATCTAAAAACCGGGTTCAGGCAAAGATGGTGACCACCTATCTGTGCTGCAAATCCCGGGAAAGAAAGGCAAGATATTAAGGGTTCATTGGGGCTTTCGGGGAGAGAAATCTGGGAGGGCACAGAGGCGGGGGAAACAGGGAATCATGGATCTCCTCTCAGGCGGGTAGCCCACCCCTCCCCCCAAATAACCACCGTGTCCACAGCACCACTACTGCTACCGGTGCTACTGCTGCTTCTGCTGCATGCCAGCTTGCCAATCGATCCCTGCGTGCGGTAGCTTAGACTGCTCCACACACTCGTCCACTCACCCACTTACTGAGTGAGCTCAGTCCCACAGCAACTGCCACACAAGCTCAGACTGTGTCTCTCACTTGCACCAGCTCAGGTGCCATCCCCTACCTGTCTGCCATGCCAGCCGTCCACCATTGTCTTGTGGCAGGGGAGCACAGACTGCCTCCGGGTCCCAGTGTTCCCAGCCAGAGTTCAGGCTGCTTCAGTGCTTGGTGCCTCAGTGCCACTCCTAGCTCGAATGCAGGAAGCTTTGGCACATTACCACTTGAGAAATCAGGCAACTTTGGCACCCCTGCCAGGCAATAGATAGGCGGCTTTGGCAAGTGAGAGCCAAAGCCCAGGCTGCTTGGCAACTGCCCCAGGCTGCATCAGATACCCATTGTGCTTGAGCCCAGGCTGATATGCCACCTACATGCCCACATACTGTCATGGGTAGACCACAGCGCAAAAGAAATAACATGAAAAATCAAATGCAAGAAAATCCAGTTAGATCACCAAGTCCTACAATGAATACATCTAACCAAAGCATAGAAGAACCATTAGGATCAGAACACCAAATTGAAGCTATGAGCAATGCAACCCTGACCAAGCTACTGGTAGAACTTGCAGGAAAGCAACAAAGGACCGGTAATCGTGTGGATGCTGCCATCACTAAACTAGAACTAATAGATAAGAAATTTGAAGGAGTTCAAAGAGAGTTAAGAAATTTGAGGGAGAGTGAAAAAAAAAAAAAAAAAGAAGACCTTAAAAATCAGCTGGCCATGCTAAATGAAGACATAAAGAAATGCAAGGATGAATTGCAAGAATCATCAAGAAAATCAGAAAATGATGTGAAAAGGGAGCTTGACAGAGGGATAGAAATTATACATAGAAAAGTAGTAGAAAATGCAAACTTAATTGAACAAGTCCAAAACTCTCTAGAAGCTCTCAAGAATAGAGTCAGCCAAGTGGAGGATAGAAACTCTGATCTGGAAGACAAGATGGAAGAAACAGTTAGAGAGTTCAAAAATTTCAGTAAGTTCAAAAGTTTCTGTGAACAGAACATGAGGGAGTTTTGGGATACACTTAAACGTCCTAATATCAGGATCAATGGAACACCAGAAAGAGAAGAAATTCAGACCAAACGCATGGAGAACTTATTTAACAAAATAATTGAAGAAAACTTCCCCAATCTCTTAAAACAAAGGCCCATCAAGGTACAAGAAGCCAACAGAACTCCAATCAGACTGGACCAAAGAAGAAACTCTCCAAGACATATTGTCATTAAGACTCTAAACATTGACACCAAAGAGAAAATCCTAAAAGCAGCTAGGGAAAAACAGAACACCACCTTCAAAGGTAACCCCATCAGAATTACTTCAGACTTCTCAATGGAAACCCTGAAAGCTAGAAGGGCCTGGAATGAAACACTGCAAAGTCTAAGAACCTATGGTTTCCAACCCAAACTACTCTACCCAGCAAAAGTATCCCTCATAATAGATGGTGAAAGAAAAACATTCCATGATAAAACTCAGCTTTACAATTATATGAACACAAAACAAAACCTACAGAGAGTATTTCAGAATATTCTCCACAAAGAAGAAACAAATAATCAAACCCAGTTGCCTACAAGAATCAGATCACAACAACCGAACTCAGAGTAGGCACAAAAAACTTCAACGTCCATGAAAACACCAACCCACATTTACCATCACAATATGGCAGGGATCAAATCAAATCTCACAGTCATTACCCTAAATATTAATGGCCTTAATTCACCCATCAAGAGACACAAGCTAACAGGACAGATAAAAAAATTAGACCCCTCAATCTGTTGCCTTCGAGAAACCCACCTCACCACTAAAGACAGACACCTCCTCAGGGTGAAAGGGTGGAAAACAATATTCCAAGCAAATAGGAATAAAAAACAAGCAGGCACAGCTATATTAATATTAGATAAAATAGACTTCAAACCAAAAATAATCAAAAAAGACAAAGAAGCCCACTTCCTACTTATCAAGGGAATGATCCATCAAGAGGATATTACAATCACAAATCTGTATGCACCAAACACAGGGGCACCACAGTTCATAAAACAAAAACTACTTGACAATAAAACAGAAATAACCACCAACACCATCATATCTGGAGACTTCAATACACCATTATCAGTAATAGACAGATCATCCAAACAGAAACTCAACAGGGAAGTATGAGAGCTCAACAAAACCATAGATCACTTAGATCTAATGGACATCTACAGAACTTTCCATCCCAGATCCACAGACTACATATTCTTCTCAGAAGCCCATGGAACATTCTCTAAAATAGACCATATACTGGGTCACAAAGACTGCCTCCACATATTTAGGAAGATTGACATAATTCCCTGCATGATATCAGATCACAATGCTATATTGCTAGAAATCAACAACAAAAACAAAAGACCCACCAAAAATCCCAACGGCACCTGGAAACTGAATAGCACACTTTTAAACAATAAGTGGATAGTGGATGAAATTGCAAAATTTCTGGAATTGAATGACAATGAGAACACATCGCACCAAAACTTATGGGACACAATGAAAGCAGGTCTTCAGGGTAAAATTAATAGCCCTCAATGCCTTCATAAAAAAGACAGAAAGGTCCCAAATCAATAACCTAAACACACACCTAAAGGCACTGGAAAAACAAGAAAAATCCAACCCAAAGAGCCCCAGAATAAAAGAAATAATTAAAATCAGAGCAGAAATCAATGAATTGGAAACAAAGGAAACAATTAAGACAATTGACAAAACAAAGAGCTGGCTCTTTGAAAAAATAAACAGGATTGACAAACCCCTGGCCAATCTGATCAAGCAAAAGAAGGAGAAGCTTCAAATTAACAAAATTCAAAATGAAAAAGGACAGATCACAACAGACATAAGTGAAATTGGGAGAACCACCAGGACTTATTTCAAAAACCTCTACTCCACAAAACTGGATAATGTGGAGGAGATGGATAAATTCTTGGACGCATAACATCTACCAAAGCTAAACACAGAGCAGATTAATCACGTCAATCAACCCATCACACTCATGGAGATTGAAAAAGTAATAAAAAACCTCCCAAAAAAGAAGAGTCCAGGACCAGATGGCTTCTCTGCTGAATTCTATCAAACCTTCATGGAAGAACTCAAACCAATCTTCCTCAAACTGTGCCACACAATTGGCAAACAGGGAAAGCTACCCAACCCCTTTTATGAAGCTAGCATTACCCTAATTCCAAAACCAGGCAGAGATGCCACAAGAAAAGTAAACTATTGGCCTATTTCCCTGATGAATTTAGATGCAAAGATCCTAAACCAAATCCTTGCAAACTGAATCCAACAACACATCAAAAGCATTATCCACCTTGACCAAGTGGGATTCATCCCAGGAACACAGGGGTGGTTCAACATATGGAAATCTGTCAATGTAATACACCACATAAGCAAGGTTAAACATAAAAACCACATGATCATTTCGATAGATGCATAAAAGGCCTTTGACAAGATACAACATCACTTCATGATCAAAACATTGGAGAGAATTGGCGTAGTTGGTTCATATCTTAACCTAATAAAGGCAATATACAAAGCTCCTAAGGCCCAAATAATACTTAATGGAGAGAGACCGGAGGAATTCCCATTAAGATCAGGAACAAGACAGGGTTGTCCACTCTCACCTCTGCTTTTCAATATAGTACAGGAAGTCCTAGCTCAAGCAATAAGACAGGAGAAGGAAATAAAAGGGATACAATTTGGAAAGGAAGAAGTTAAGTTAGCTTTATTCGCTGATGACATGATTGCATATGTAAGAGACCCGAGAGACTCCATCCCAAAACTCCTGAAGCAGACCAAAAATGAACCCAACATGGCTCAGGGAAATTTTGTGGAAGAGGGCTGCAAAGAATGTCAGAGCCACATGTTGGGTCATGATATGCAGAGACATTTATCTTACCCATAACTGTGGGCTAACTCCACAATGCATGACCCATATACCTCAACAAGGAGGGGCCAAGGGGAAGGGGTAGGTCACAGATGAGCCTTATAATGGTACCAAACTAACTGTATTTGCTGAATACAAAACTAATAAAGAAAAAACGAAAAAGAAAAAGGCAAAAAAATCTAAAAACCATCATATGATTCACCTATACCATTCCTGGATATATACCCAAAGGAATCTATATCCTACATCTGAAATACTTGCACATCTGTGTTCATCTATTCACAATAGCTAGGAAGTGGAATCAACCTCAATAGGCAACAACCGATGCCTGGATAATGAACATGTAGTCCACATACACAGTGGTGTTTTATTTAGCTGTAAAGAAAATCAAAGTTATTACATTCATAGGCGAATGGATAGAATTGAATATAATCATAGTAGATGAAGTAACATCAGCCTAGAAAAGCAATAATTACATGTTTCTTAACTTTTAATATTTGTATGTATGTAAATATGGGAATGTGAGACTGAGTATGGGCTATGACTTGAGATTAAGAGACTACAGGAAGTGGAACAAAAGGTGATGAGAAGTGGGGAGAGACATAGGGAACATATAGTATGAAAGCAGAAAGGAAGCTAAATTGAGGTGAAACAGAAAAGGGGGTGAAGGAGAAAAGGGGGAAAGAGAGCAAAAATATTTGTTTGAAAACATCAATTAAAAAATGAAGTAGATGGCATTCCTGAGGGACACATACCACACACACGCATGCAATAACACATACCACTCATACACACAATTAAATAATAAGTAAAAGCTATGACAGCAGTGTGGGAATAACTTGGGATGGGTGGGATGAGGCAATATTTGCTGGCTCTGGAGGAAAGTCCAAAACAGAGGGCAGAGCTGTGGGACAGAGGGCCTGTGGAGAGTGAAGCATTGGCCAGGGTTCAGGGGCAAGGTCCTGTGCTTCAAGCAGAGGATGATAGGTACTTGAACTGTGGTCCCCATTGTGTAACAGTATGTCTTTGTTGGCTAATTTAGGGGAATCCCAATAGTGAGATGGCTAAATCAGCTTCCAGTTAAGGGGAATTTACTTCAGGAAATTTAGATTTCTCAGTCAAGATAACCTAAAGGTAGGAAATATGGAGAGGATGTTCCCAGTGGTGGTCTTTCCTTGCTTCTAGGGTCTACATGTTCTGGATAGGGACATAGTGCACCTGTCAGTAGTGAGTTCCAAGCATATGCCTATCTGTGGGACAGGGCTTTGGAAATATGTAAGGCATGACTCCCCTGAAAGCACATGGGCAATGGAGTGTGTGGCATTATCAATGGACAGATTGACATCCATTGTGGTCCTACTGGACTACCTTACTTGTTTTGAGACAGGGTTTGCATATGCTTGCCTAGAACATATAGCCTTCCTGCTTTAGATCCCCTAGTGCAGGAGTTACAGATTTGCACCACTATACCTAGCTCATTACTTTTTAATTAGGAGTGGCATGGGGGGTTGGGGAATAATGTGATGATTCTGAAGTGTGCTAAGCCTATGGTCTGATGGTGCTACCAAAAATGTCAGGTAAATGCAAAGGGTACCCAGGTAACCTAAGTGAGGTGAAGTGTTTACTGCTCCAGCGTGACACTGACAGGGAGGAAAGCTGTCTGGAGACTGAGCTGAGTTAGGAGGGATGCAGTTACAAAGCCTGGGATTGCCCAGGTTTGCTGACAAGCACAGAAGCTTGGAGATGTAAGGATGGGTGAGGCAACTCTCTGAGCTCAACTTTGGCCTTTGGCACTATGGGAATTCTATTAGTATATGCCACAAGCCTAGGTAATAGGTTAAAACAGTCTCAAGAGGCTACAGGAAATGACAGGTCAGCCCCTCTCAGAATAGCAAGTTCAGCCCTCTGAGCTCCTGCTATGAGCATTGTGGGAAGGCTACTGACTCAGAAAGGAGATGCAAGGGCAGATATAAGAGTAGCCCATTGTGCTTTCCAGTACATTGTGAGACCAATATGCCATGGACTGTCCAGTGAAAGGCCAAGAGGAACAGGAACCCACATATTGCACCCCACTTCTATGAACCTCTTCAGTTGGAGTTCATGGGGAAGAGGGGCCCACATGCTGTCCCTCTGCTGGGGATCCCTTCAGTGAAAGGCCCTGGGGAATGAAGACCCATGCTCTGCCCCCTCTGTCATGGACCCTTTCTGTTCAAGGTTGTATGAGACAAGGACCCACGTGGTCTCCTCTCCCCAGGGCTCCCACACTAGGAGGCTATAGGAGACAGGAACCACTCTGTCCTCATTACAATAGACTCCTTTAGTGAGAGGCTGTGAGGCAGGAGACCCACATGTCTGTCCTTTGAGTGGGTCATGTGCATGCTTTCCACATAGCTTGTCCTTCAGTCTTCTTTTCAGCTTATTACCACTTGTAAATGGCTCATTACCACTTGTAAATCCTGAGCATCCACTCTTGGCTTAGACACCAGCAGAAGGGTAGCCACTCTGCTCAAACAGGATTTTCTCTCCCCTTTCCTCCTCTGGGATGTCTGGACAGATCTGCTGGAGGGCAGAGGCTCCTTCTGCAGGGTCAGCCCTCCATCTTCATTCCATTTGTCTGGTCAGGTATAGTCCTTACAGATGACACCCCATATGTCCCTGTATATGGGTGAGGGCCTATCAATGTGGCATGAGTAGGCACTGTCTGCACCCTGTACCATAGAGGCTGACCTCAGATTGCATACACATTCATACATGTACTCACACATGCACATATACACACATGCTCACACATGCACAGTGCATTCTTGGTTACATGTCACTTGGCATCCCATGCTCAAGTGTTCTGTGCTCATTATGTCATGGGAAGAGGCCAGGCTCTGTTTCTCTGAGATCTACTAAGTGGGGCAGGAGGAAGGCATGGGGCCTCTCACACCTTTGTGGTCTGTGATTCCTGTGGGGGGCTTTCAGGGGCACATAGTGTATCTGTCCCCATCACAGGGATTCAGGCCTTAGCTGACCTACCTGACCTTGTGGGGCCAAGCAAAAAGGCAGATATGTTATGAACTGGATATGTATTTCTTGATCTTTCTCCCATTTAATGGTGACCTGGGACCTGGACCATATAGTGTACTCAGATTGACCTGTTTTTTCTTCAAAATCCACAGAGACACTGGCAAGTCTGTTGTTCATTGTGGTAAATAGCACAAACTGTATAACCTGTCGTCATTATGCCATGGGTGTTCTGACACGCCCCTGAATACTAGACCTTAGAGTCTCCTGCAAGTTTCTAGCAATAGTCAGGTGGCTGGGACCAAGTATCTCCTGGGGTCATGACCCTTGTGAGGGGGCAAAGATGAGAGTTGGAGTTCATCAGAAGAAAACAGAAACAAAAGTGGAACCTGAGGAGTTGTGTAAGGTTGGGACACAAAACACAGAAAAATGGGAACTTTTTGAGAATAAATATCTTCTATAATTTAATCCCTTGATATTCTTTCTCCTAGCTCTTGGGAGACAGAGGTAGGAGGATCACTATGAGTTCAAGGCCAGGTTGGGACTATAGGAGTCAATTTCAGTAAAATCCTGGGCTAGAATGAGACCCTACCTTGAAACATCAAATAAAAAGTTTCTGTATTATGCCGGGCATGGTGGCTCATGCCTTTAATACCAGCACTAGGGAGGCAAAGGTAGGAGGATTTCTGGGAGTTCAAGGCCACCCTAAGACTACATAGTGAATTCCAGGTCAGCCTGGGTTGGAGTGAGACCCTACCTCGAAAAACAACAACAAAAAGTTTCTGTATTAGTACATTAGACGAAAGCAAAACATTATAGAACACAAGAAAAATGACTGTTTCTTACCATTTCTCCAATTAGAATGCTAAGTGGAGGACATCTTCATTAGGTGTAGTGTTAACTGTGAATAAGTTCTGCACCTCATTCAGAATGACTGGGTAAGATCTCCTCCACATTTTCATAAAGGCTATCATTTTACCATGTGAAGAGACCACAGCTGCAGATAGGCCATTTCTCATATCTCAGATTCCAAGCAGTCTGGACACTTGCCTTATTTTTTTCAAGTCTTCCAAATGTACCATAATATTGGAAATGATGTCCAAGCACTTACTTGCTCACTGCCTGACTCTTAAAGCCCATTCCACCTAGTAAACTCCTATAAGCAGTCAAATTACTATGTAGTACTCAGCATATAGAAAGGGGCCCAAAGGGATACAGGTGCTGGTAAATACACCTATGTGCACAACACACTAAACGTGTTAACTCATGTGTGGTGACATCACAACCATAACTCATGAGAACAGCCTAATACCCTTCTGTACTGAGCAATACTTGGAGTCAATATATCACATGGGACTTCAGGATTACCATTTGAATATCTTCTTGGAGAAATGTCTACTGTGACCTGTCAAAATTTTAGTAGGTTATCATTTTACTGTTGTTACAGATGTCTTTTCTACATTCTTCACACAATCCTCTTATTTGATATATTTTTCCCTCTTCTCTAGGTCTCCCTCTTTTTTGTCGATGTATATGTGTGTTGCACATATTCATGTGTGTGAATGGAAGCACGCATATGCTACAGTAAAGTGTGAAGGCCAGAGGACAACTTTGGTGGTGATGGGGGGTTGGAAATTAGTCCTTGCCTTCTATCTTATTTGAAGCAGGCTCTCTCATTTTCATTGTTGATCATGGCTGCATTGGCCTGGCTAGCAGGTTGGCAAGCTTCTAGGAAATTTTCCTGTCTCTGCCTCCCTTCTCACTGTCAGCATTCTGGGATTATAGAAGCCTTTATGTGCAGTTTGAAAATCCAAACTTGGGGACTCAGGCTTAAGTGGTGAACACTTTATCCAGAGATCATCTCCCCAACCTGTTCCTCTATTTTGTATTTATTTTATTTTATAGTTTTGGTTTTTCAAGGTAGGGTCTCACTTTAGCACAGGCTGTCTTGGAATTCACTATGTAATTTCAGGGTGGCCTCCAATTCATGGTGACCCTCCTACCTCTGCTTCTCAATTGCTGGGATTGAAGGCATGCACAGCCATGCCCAGCCCTCTTTTTGAAATTTTAATTTATTTGTTTATTTGCAAGCAGAAAGACAGACAGAGAGAACAGAGACAGAGAGAGAGAGAGAGAATGGGTATGCCAGGGCCTCTTGTCACTGTAAATGAACTCCAGATGCAAGCACCCCTGTATACATCTGGCTTTACATGGGTACTGGAGAATTGAACTTGGGTTGTTAGGCTTTGCCATCTCTCTAGCCCTGTTCCTCTTTCTTTTAGCTTTTTATTATCTATTTATTTTCTGCAGACACATGTGTGTATGTGTGTGTGTGTATGTATGTACACACACATGCTCACAGGCACATGTGTGTCACAACACACAAAAGGAGGATAGAGGGCAACTTTTGGATTGCTCCTTGCCTTCTACTTCATTTTGAGGCATTATTTCCCATAGCTCCACCCATGAGCTTCCAGGGAATTCTTAGGTCTCCACCTTCCTGCCACAGCTTCTGGTTTTTATGTGAGGTCTGGGAAGTAGGTTGTGTGTCTAACCCTTTATCCATTGAGCCATTTCCACAGCCTCTGTTCATTTTTCTTAATGACGGTTTTGGAAATTATAGATTTTGCCTTTGAGGAAGTCCAATGCAGTTATATTTTATTTTGTATGTGACTTTTGATGTCATATGTATATATCTTTTGCCAAAATTATGATTATGAAGACTCATCACTAGGTTTTCTTCTAAAAGTTCTGTAGTTATTTCAGTCATGCTTTCAATCCATTCTGAGTTAATTACTCTATGTGGAGTAAGGTAGGCATTCAGTGTCATTCTCTGTACCCATTATCCCAGCACTGCTTTAGAAAAGACTACTCTGTCTTTGTCAGATTGTCTCTGCAGTGATGGTGATGATCAATTAGTTGCCCTCAAATGAACCCTTTTCAAATTAAAACCTCTATTCCCCTCCATTGATCTTTGTGGCTTTCTTTGAACAGAGTCGCACTGGAATATTATTGCTCTAGTATGTTCTCAAGCCATGTGGATGAATCCTACTTTGTTTTTTGAACGTTGTACTGTTGGTACTTCTGAACTCCAGATGTATTTTAGTGTCAGATCTTTCATTTCCACAAAGGAGAAGTCCACTCTGATTCTGATAAAGTATGCTTCTGCTGACATATCCTCTGTCTCAGTAGTGCCCTTTCTTCTGCTGAGTCCCCTCTATGCCTGAGCCCACCAAAGGCATTCTACATTTTTGTTAGTGTTCTCAATCTTTAGGATTTTCTTTTATTTTTTCTTAGATCTCTTTGGCTGACATGACATATTTGTATTCGTGTCTATTTTCAATTAGAGCATTTTAATTTAATCACAGTTATGGGAGATACGTGGTCTAATAATTCCAACATTCTTTCTGTATCTGATAGATTTTGATACTTGCCCTGTCTCTTTGAACTCTACCTCTTACTTTGCAGTATTCAGTATAATTTTTGAAAGTTATACATGATATACTTGGTAAAATAAATTGCTTTAAACTGGCCTTTATTAAAGTGGTGTCAAGGTAGGGGGAAAGGGATGACTCATCTATCTTAGTGAGTTTGTGACCCTGCACGGGGAGACCTTCTTGTGTGATTCTTAGGTGGGACAGGATCTCTGAAAGTGGTTAAAATAGGATATTTCCCTTATCTATATCTGTAACACTTTAAGAATGCCTGATAAGTAAAATGGCCTCTCTTGCAAGCACCCATGGTAAGAAACAGGGGCATGATGTGCTTCAGAATATTGCCTTTTCCTCTTTCCTGGGGGCTGAAGTTTTCTCCTAGTTTTAATGATATGAAATGCAGGGCTATTATGATGAAGTCTCCTTGCTTAATAGGGTTCCTGAAAGTAAAACTCAAGCCAGGGGGCCACCCCAACTGGTCCTCCACTAAGTTAATTCTCAGAATTATATACCCTGAGCCATCAGCAATGTCCAATCACATTTTCTAGGCATTGATGCTCTGCCGGGCATATGATCCAGTAAGCTGTGATCTGTATCCACTGTCTGTATCTCCTACTTGAAGGAAGCAGTTTACTCCATGGTACCAGTGTTTTCAGTCAAGGATTTAAACACTCAAGCCTGGGAATGTCATAGGAATGAAGGTGAATGCTGAACTGGGTAATACCTCAGTAACCTTCATAGGTAAATCAAGCTGATTGTGGTGGTGCATGCTATCATTTCAGCACTTAGGAAATGAGTCAGGAGGAACAGAAGTTCAAAGCCAGCCTTGGCAATCTAACCAGTTTAAAGTCAGCCTGGACTATGTGAGACCCTGTCTTAAAATAACAAACAAACAAAATATATAGATAAGTCCATATAAGCATTATAGAGTTTTCAGAATCCCGGAAGGGTGAAGCTTCCATCTTCTCAATATTTTAACATATATATAAGGGCCTGTCTCTTAGTCCAATGTGTTGGTCCAAGTAAGATGATGGTAGTGAGCCTTCCATATTCTCATGAACCAACATCAAGAAGTCCAAGAAAATTTTAAATATTCCAAAGAAACTATGTGGCAGCTGCTCAAGCCTCAGAACCTCACCTCCATGGGAAATGACAAGTAATTAACAACTGATGCCACAGTCTGAGCACACTCTAGTTCAGAGTGGGCTGTTGACACTAGCTCTGGATTCATTTCCTCTTATTTTAGAGTTATGATTCAGGAAAGAAATAGGAATACATTACAGTTTGAGGAAAACAAAGAATAAAGTAAGGCCAAATGTCATTTCAGTGAAAAACCATGGAAATCTTAAGAATCAGAAGATTTTCAATCTTCACAAACAAGGGGTGCACTACAGTTGTGAGCAGTGAAGTCTCAAGCAGTTGGAGTAATGAGCTTGCAGAACTGACAGTTCCCGAAACCCAGCAATCAGCCATGGAGAGTAATGAGAGTGCCACAAGGTGATGTGTAACACAACCCCAACTGGAGATGAGTCCCCTGTGCTTGTGTGTGTCACATTTCTTGGTTAAACTGTATTTTTGGAAAGCATTGTCTTTAGTTAAAATAAGTCACTTTTAAACCATAAAATACTTCAAACTTAGAAATATGGTTTTTTTCTTTGAGTTCACTGAGGATATTCTAATTTTGGATCAACTAAAGTATTCATGCCATGTTGGTGGGAAGCAGTAACATGGGATTTCATGTATCATTTTGCACTTGCACTGTTCATGTGAATGATCACAACCCAGAGTTTTCTTTGAAGCACATTCCAGAAATGCACTGAAAGACATGCACAGGAAAAGTTGTAGCTCCATTTATTACAAACCCAAACTCTACACAACCCAGTTTTCCATCAACACAAGAGTTGCAGGTACCCTGCATGGTGTTCATATATGGTTCATGTATGTGATATGACATGGACCTCCTGTGATATGGCATGTTAAACCATAGAGCAGAGATGTGGGATAGCAGCTAGAGAGGGCAAGCTACTGCTCCATTAACATGAAGGATTCTCACAAGTACCGAGTTAAGCCACAGACACCAGGTGCAGAAGAATGAAAACTGTTCTTTTTGTACAAAACTGAAAGGCTAGAACACAAACCTGTGGGCTATCCATCCACACTGTGGTTCCCTTTGGTGCTCCTTGGGCACAAAGGGTGTTGGCAGTGTTTTCTGTGTCCTGAGATGCCACTCCATGTGGTACTCACTTTGTGATTATTGACATAATGCATCAAGCTGTACAATCAAGTTATGTTATTTGACGTGTTTCATCTGTTCCCTTGAGTTGAAATGTTTAATAATTGAGGGACCTGCAGAAGTGTGGGAAAGGTTACAATGAGCCAGATCCTAGTGATCCAGAAGGGTCTAAGTCATCATTAACGATTTGGGCCATTTTGCTTGTTGCCCAGAAAGAGTTTTGAGCAGAGGTGTGATCTACTGCATCTTTGGAAATGATCACCCTGCTGCTTTGTTGAAGACTGTGGGTTGGAATGTGACGATAGGGGTCAGGGAAGTGTGTGTATTTCTGATTTTGACTTATTTTGCTAAGCTTCTCTTCATATAATGGCTCCCTCACTTGATCCCCTATGAAATGGGATCTTCAGATCTTGTTTTTTGGTTTTTTTTTTTTTGGTGTGTGTCTGTCTCTCTCTCTCTCTCTCTGTGTGTGTGTGTGTGTGTGTGTGCATGTGTGTATGTCTGTGTGTGTCTGTATGTGTATGTGTGTGTGCATGCATGTGTTTCTTTGTGTGTGTGTCTCTGTGTTTGTGCATGCATGTGTGTGTGCACACACATGCATGTGCACTTAACAGGTGCATCTGTATCAACTGTGCTCATAACTATGGCCACCCTTTGAGAGTGATGGAACCTGTCTGGGTTCAGGGTTCTCTGATGTACAGCTTCTTGTCTTCACCCCAAACTATGATAGCACTGTTCCTTTCCTTCTTGTTTCCTGTTCAGGTCTACCGTTGGGAGCAGCATATCTTTCTTCATCATATCGCAACATTCCTCATGGAATGATAACCATGTCCTCTATATCATCCCATTGATGAATTCTCTCTAAAGTCCCCGTCAACATGTCTTGTTTTCCTCTCAGTGCCTGAAAGTTGGAGACTTTTCATCATGTTATCTAAACAACTGTTCACATATATAAAGGATATTAATATTTATGAGTTGATTTTATACTTACCCTCCTTCTTGACTTTTCTTATTATTTAAAATATTTTGCTCTGCAGGCCTTTTTAGTTTAGTGGCAAATCATAATATCATTTACAAATAAAGAAAATTTCATTTTTATCTCTTTTCATTTCATTGGAGAGTACATCTAGATAAAATTTTGTTAAAGAAATAATGTTTATGCTCATTTTTATTAAAAGTGCTGTAGTGCCTTCTCACTGAAGAAGACTTTGGCCATTGTGCAAAGCCTGTCAATATTCAGACAATCCTTTACAAAGTGTGTTGAGTCCAACACCTGAGGAAAGAAGAAGAAAGAAGCAATATAGGGCCAAAAGAGACACAGAGTGAGTGCAAGAGCCAGTCTTGGTCCACTTCTTGGGATATCTAGAGAGAAACAAACCTTCCAAGTGAACTTATAGTAAGCTGAAAAAGTTGGGCTTTCATAGCAGCCATTTGGTGTAAGCTTCTTGAGAAAGGAACATTGGGCAGAGGATCTAAAAAGTGGGCAGAGAGCATGCGAATGATCAGAGCTGGAGGGCATTTGCTGTCTGTCTTCTCCGCAGCTAGTCGCAGTACAACCCTGAAAGAGCTACCCAGGGGTATGTCTCCATGCCCCTCACAATTTGGATCTCATCTTCACATGCATTTAAAAACTAGCTTCTCTGAGATTCTTGTCAGAGAGACACACATTTTGATGATTACTAGATAACACAAAACATTCACTAATACTAACCATCTCACAATGTTCTTTACTCTTCTCACCCACGTTGGGTACCTCCTTTAGTCCCAGTGAGTTTTCTGGGAAAATGATCACATTCTCACTCATGAGGATCGTACCTTTGGTCACATTCTCATTGTATTTGTTCATGTACTATCAGTGTTAGGTAAAGCTAAACAAAGAAGCTCCAGTGTGGGCCAACTGGACTTCCTTCATGTCCTTCCTCACCATGATAGAAGCCCTACCTCCTCCTGTGTCTAGTCCATCTGCCCTGGACAGGATGGCAGATGCTCTTGCCTTTCAGTCCTGTACACAGAGAAATCTAGGGGCCCAGGCAGCAGCTAGATAGCTTGTGTAAGTTCAATGGGTATTTATTTATTTATTGCTTTTTGAGGTAGGGCCTTGTTCTAGCCCAGGCTGATGTGGAATTCACTATCTCAATAGGATGTTTATTTCCCCTTCTTGGACACATTTTCCTCTTGAATGCAGTCTCTCTATTCATCAGATCACAGACTTGAGGAGATTAGAAGTACACAACCCCAAGTGGATCACTGGGGCTATATAAATGAGGTTGCTCCTGCTATAATCCCACAATTCCCAAGTGCTCACCCTGCTTGAAGTATGGAATTTCATAGGGTTTTGATTCAAGACATTTACTTTGCAATAGCACACAACCTTGGACAACTTTGTATGTAGTCTAAATCTTTAGCTACCTTCAGCTGCCAGCCAATACAGCATTGACACTACCACTGAGTTCTCTGTTCATGAGCTTACCCTTGTGCCTCTTTCCTGTGTGAGGTGAATATTCTGATCAGATGTGCTACTAAGTGGGATTCTGCACCTTTGGAGCAAATGCTCCACAAGTTCTAAGATTGTATGCTAGCTCAGGCTGTGCAGAGAAACAAGACTTGTGCATGGAATGTGTGTTTGCAATTGTCAGAAGGGACTATATTCATTTGCTATAGTTTGTACCTGCAGTGTCCCCCAACCCACATGTAAAAGGCTTAGTCTTCAGTTGAACACTATTGGGAAATGGCAAAAGCTCTAAGAAGTGGGACTTAGTAGGAAGATTTTATTTCACCAGGATCTTTGTCTCTTCTATCTCTTATTTCACTCATAGCTAAGGAGGTGGGAAGTTTGCTGTTCTATGTAATTGTCATCATAATATACTACCTCACTGCACGTCCAACACAATGGGGTCCAAAGATTACAGACTGAATCACCAAGACCATGAGACACAAGAAGCCTTTGATCTGTGTTTGTTGATTAGTTCAGGTGTTTGGTACCATAATACATATAGCTATCTAACATACCCTTGTAGGGCAAAGATGTTCCAGAGTTTCAACATACCATCAAATATCCAGCTGGTTGTCTGAAGAAATAATGCTACATTGAAGCCCAGGACAGGTCTTTGGGGGAACTAGTGGAAAATCTGCTGTGTGTAAAGGATATATAAGCCTTGGTGCATGAAGAGCTGTATGCTTTGGTGCATGGAGGCATGTGGTCTTGAATATCAGATCAACCAGATCAACCTTGGTGCATGGAGACCTGTGCCCTTGAGTGTATATGTCTACATAACTGCCACCATGGGTTCTTCACTCTGCCCATCACATCATCCTTCAATGGGCAATGGCAAAATGGTCAGTGCCATCTGGATGATGGTTTTTTTCCCTGCCTCATGGTATTTAGTGCTTCTTCCATAGTTGACAGTCTCCAGTACATATTAGACTAAAACAATTATCATACATCTTTCCCAACTCCACACTTCTACCCATAGACTTCTATTCTAGACCTGCTACCTTTTCAAATCTTTCTGTACTCAGGTCCATGGCAGGTTAGTCCCCACTATCCATAAGGCGATAGGTACTTTCAGCAAGCCCCTTTCCTGTCCACTTGCATGAGTTGCAGGTCACACTGAGTATATCACTCAGTGCAGGCCAACAGCCCAGACTCATCACCATGAGTGACACTACCATGCATCTCTAGTGTTTTCCTCTTGCCCACACAGTCCATGCTAACTCATGTACAACAGTTTGCGCTTATTCATTCTCCATCAGCTTCTGTAAATAGCAATGGGTGATGCAGGAGTCAAGGCCTTTGGATCACATAGATCCGTATACTCTACAGCTCCATTTACATTCATTCTTAGGGAAAAACCTTTCACCATAACAAGGGCAGGCTGATGATATGATGCCAAGAGTCAGAAGCAGGTCATGATGGGAAATTCTAGATGTACAATCATTTGGGGTAATAAGGCTGTGTGTTCTGCCTGCAGCAACTACATAGAAGGCATTTTTTAGGGTAGTAATTCTTCACTCAAAAGAAATGGCCTTGCATGAAGACTCCTGTCTTTTGTTATGATTTACTATGGTATTCACAACACCATCCACATGATACCTGCTCCTGTCAATAATCTCTTGTATATGTTGTCTGGTGGAACAGATAATTAGTTTTGCGTTTCATGGTAACCTGCACCAGGTGCAATTTGATTTTCTGTTTGGGGCCCTCTACAAGCTTTTGTACTGAGGTGGAATTCTCAAGTACGGGACTAGTAGTTCCAAAGGATTCTGCCTTCATGGGTGGTGTTGGTATAGTTAATAAAGGGTGTGCCTCTTCTTGCTTTTGCCTTCTAGCTGCTGTGTGATGACACAGCAAGAAGTTGCCTCCAGTGGCTGAGCCCTCAGGCATGAATTTCCTAGAACTGTGAGCCAATTTCTGCTTTTCATAAATTCCAGGTGCCTGTGGCGTTGTGTTGCAGTGATATGAAAGAGAATAAGACACTTATCTCTGTTCTTGATGGAGATGGGACCACATGGCTGCATCAAAGGTCTTTTGATTGATATGCCTGGTATCAATTATTAAATTAACCATTTAATAATTAGTATACAATATATAATGAGAAATTGATCTGTTAATCTGCTGGCATGTCACTACAGTTGTCTTATACCTTCTTAAGCTTAGGAGAGACTAGAAAACACAGTGGGATCACCTCCATAGTGCTGTACTTTCTCCAGGGTAGTCGAAGTTCCTGTCTTTATGAGATGAGATACTGTTTTCTTTTTTCTTCATTTACTATAGTGTCTAGGATGAGATGTGTTTCAGTATCACAGTTTCACACTTTTTTTGTCCTGACTTCTCTGAACCCATGCTGAGGTGGGTGTTATGTCATCTACCTGGTGCCTTTCCCACATCTCTTTTAGGCGACTTGCAGTGGAACTTCACATTCAGTAGGCCAATTGTAAGATGGCCCTGGATTAATAGTCCATGTTTCCTGACTATATCTGCCCCAACACTAGCAGAAAAGTGAGGTTGCTTGAGAAATCCAGGTCAGTGCTGCCAACTGCACCCATGGCCAGTGACTCTGGGAGCATTTGGATATCCCCCTTGTCCTAGTGTACAGTGATGCAAGGACAAGGTATGCCTCCCTTTAGAAGGGCTGGTGGGGGTCACTGCCTTATATCCATGCTATGGTACTTCTAGACTCCTGTTCCTGGGAACATGACGTCTTCTTCAACCAATAGGTCTTGAGTTCAAAACCCCACCCACGTCAGCAAACTGAACAAAGACACCACTGCTTTCCACTTCCAGATTATCCATTCTTGATTTCTTCTGATGATGTGTGAAGTTACGCAGGGCCTTCATCGATTCCCATCTATTTTGTTCCCAGAGCTGCTGTGTTCTATTCACTATTTTCATAGTTCTGAAGGTCAGACAATTTGGCTGCCACTTCAGCTTTGCCAGTCCTGATGGTAATTTTATCCACCTGGCTTCTGGTTGTGGCGCTCTAACACCTGGCCTCTAATTTTGCATATTCCTGTCAACTCTATGGTTGTAGTGCACCTACTTCTGTAATCATATTACGCCTCATTCTGGTCCATGTAGAACAACAATCTCTGCAAGCTTTTCTGAGGATGGACCCTAACTTTTATACATTTCTATTACTTTGATAAACAGTGACCCCTACAAAACTTCCTGTTGGCCATAACCTTTTGATAAATTCTTTAGGCTAACATAGATTATCCACCTCACCATGTCCAGTCCCCTAAGTCTTTCAGTCCCTCCTTCTACAGTCTTTCATGTAATTCTCCAGCATTATAGGTTGGCATGAACTACTGATTCTTCTATGCTTCTATGAAGCAACCTGGTAGAAATTTTATTCAGTGTCATAAGGCCTTGCCAGGATGCAAAATCCTACATCTCCAAATTCTTCAAATTGATGTATCCTGCTTCATATAAGATTTTGTCCAAGAAGTGAGAGAGATAGCTTAGTTAGTAAAGTGCTTCTTGTGCAAGCATAAGAACCTGAGTTTAATAAAAATTCAGGCATAGTGGTACATGCTTATAATCCCAGTGTTGGGGAGGTACAGACAAGAGCATCTCTTGGTAAGCATATTTGGTGAGCTTCAAGCTAATGAGAGACCTTCTCTCAAAACAGGAGATGGCTGTTAAGGTTGCTTCCACCCATGTGGATGTATACATTCTTGCATTTTCGTCATGTACAGAGAGATAATTTGCCCATTTCCCTTTCATTAAGCTCCCTCAGAATCCAGTGACACTCTTCTCTGGCTACCCCAGCATATGTTGGGTGATTATTCATCAGACCCAAGTCAAGTTGTGCTGACCATGGTTTGGTCTTATTTGTTTGGAGGAGGGTGGACCAGATTCAGAAGCAGATACATGGTGTGTTACCAGGACTGGATGCTGAATTAAAGTATGAAAGCTCTTGCTCTTAACAAGAAGGGCTGGAGCACTTCTGCAACATCAAACCTTTGGTAGAATTTGAGAATTCAAGAGTTTTAAACACTAAACCAATGTTTCCACCCAATGTGTCAGAGTCTTATTTTCTCTCAACTACAAACCTGCTCCTGACTTTGCAAGCCTAAAAAGCTTTTGTGTCCCTTATGTTGGATCCAGGTCTGATGCATCTTATCACTTGAGGCATTTCCCATCTACTCTTATTTAATATTTTCTACATGAGTACTTTGAAGATATACACATATCCTTCAGAAAGGTTATACAAAAGTCCCCACTGACCCCTACCAGCAGAAAGTAGATTTGTGAACACAACTGGAGAATATTTTCAAAATATAGGAGAGTAACTACTGTAAACATTGAGCCTTTCAGAAGTAAGCAGGCACTTGAGACAGTTCCACATAAGTACTGGCAGTGTCATTTTCAAGGACATGCTTGGAAGGAAGGAGGTTTTGATATGATTAGGAAGGAGCAGGGCACAAAGAGCCATGGTGAACAAATAAATGAGCCAGTAGTGAATAAGTTTTTGTATAAATTTAAGAAATAAAATATAGTGTTTTGTTCTCTATATCATTTATCACTTTATTTATCTATTTATCTTCTATCTATTCTCCCCCTTGGTTCTCATAAAATTGTTCTATGGGTAAGCAATTCAACATACCTATGACCTTACATGGCTCCCTTTTGTTGTGATGAAAGTGCCTAAAATCTCTCTTAGCAAGTTTTCTGAATGCAACATAGTACATTAGATTTATTTTGTAGAGTAGATCTGTAAATAGATCAGTCCTACTTCAGTGCAAGTCCATGCTGTCTGACTTACCTCTCTCCAACCCCTTCCCAACCCACTTCCTGCAGTTTGTTCAATTTCCACACATTCAGCATTGCAGTCTAAATTTCATGAGATCATGTACTATTATTCTTTTTCGTATCTGATTTATCTCACTTAGCATAATGTCCTCTGGTTTCATCCTGGTTGTCCCAAACATGGCAGTGTCCTCTCTTTTGAAGCTGAGTAACATTCCCATTCCTTCATGGAGGAACACTTAGGTATTTCCAGATCTTGACTACTGTGCAGGATGTTGCAATGAAGGTGGAGTGCAGATGTCACTATAGAATACTTTAATTCTTTTTGAAGGACACCCAGATCTACAGCTGGATTGTATTGTAGCTCTACTTTTAGTTTTTTGAGGATCTTCCATGCTGTTTTCTGACCTCAATTATTTCTGTGCAAAAGATCCTTTTATCCACACACTCAACATTTATCATCTGTATTAGCCAGGATTCTTAAGAGGTATGGAACTGATGGCATGAATATGTATTATAAATGGGATTTATTGGATTAGGTTACAGAATATGAGATAAGAAGTTCAACAATAACTGTCTGTATGCTTGAGAATCAAGGAACCTGATAGCTCAGTTGGTGAAGTTTGATGGAGGCTGCAGAGTTGGAGAACCCAGTAACTTTTCAGTCAAGACTGGATGCCTCAGAAGTACCAATCTAATAGTCTAGAGGATTCATGAAGAGACACTGGTGTTCAATCCACTTTGGAAGGCTAGTGAAATTAGGCTTCCAAGGTCCACAAAGGATGGCCAAAATAAGATAGATATATACACAATTTAATAGCAAATGCAGTCAGAAAAAAAGCACGCACCAGCAAGTAGTGTGGACAGTAAGGTGAAAGGCACTGTGTTCTCTTGGAATTTATTTACATATAGTCCACCACTGGAAGGGCCACACACTCAGGAGGAAGGACTTCCTGGAAATACCATCATAGACCTTCCCAAGAGGTGCACCTCTTACCTGATTCCTAATCCAATCTGATCAATTGACAAAAGAATGTAGCCATCACATCATCTTATATATTTGATAACTAACATCCTCACAGATATGAGATGATATCTCATCTGGAGTTTGATTAGCACTTCCCTGGTAATAAGAGTATTTTTTTTTTATTTTTAAAATTTTTGTTGTGTTGTGTTTTGTTTTGCTTTGCTTTTTTGTCATTGAGATTTGCTATGGAGTTCATATAGGCCCTTGAATAATGCTCCTGTCTCAGCTTCCCAAGTGCTTGGATTACAAGTGCTTACCACCTTGCCTAAAAATTAGATATTTTTTGTTTATTGATTATGAACTTTACTGTATGAACATATTGGTCATATTCCCATTGGGTTACTCTCTTATGCTCCCCCTCTCCCACCCTAATTCCATTGAGGGCCCTCCTCAGCCGGATAGTTTGTAATCAAGGGGGTCATGATTGCACCAGTCACTCTCTGTGGGGGAAACAATGCTTTAGAATACTTTCTCTCATCCTGTGGCTTGTAACAATCTTTCCACCCTCTCTTCCATAATGTTTTCTGAGTCTTAAAAGGCAGGTTATAAGTCTCCTTTAGTGTTAAGCTCTCATCAGTCTTTGATTTTCTACCTTGGTGAGATTTGGGTCTCTTCAGTGTCTACCAGCCTCTCCCTGGAGGTGGTTTTCAGGCTAACAGTGAGAGCAGCATTCCTGTTTAATACATACCTTTCTCCATGATGTCTTCTGGAACCTGGAAGATGTCACAGAGATGGAACCTTTCCTGCTGGCAGTCAGCTTTCTTTTGTTGTAGTGCTGATGCATCTTGGGTCTACCTGGTAAATCACCATCATCTGCAAAAAACAGATTTTCCAACCAAGAGTGAGAGCAGTATGGATCACAGGGGATAAGAGCAGTAATTATTAAAAACAACAACAACAAAAATAGCCAGGCATAGTGACCCATGCCTTTAATCCCAGCACTCAGGGGGCAGACACTGTAAGTTCAAGGCCAGCCTGAGACTACATAGTGAATTCCAGGTCAGCCTGGGCTAGAGTGAGACCCTATCTCAAAAAAAGAATGAAAGAAAGAAGGAAAAAGAAAGAAAAGAAAGGGCTGGAGAGATGGCTTAGTGGTTAAGCGCTTGCCTGTGAAGCCTAAGGATCCCGGGTTCGAGGCTCAATTCCCCAGGACCCACGTTAGCCAGATGCACAAGCGGGCGCAGGCATCTGGAGTTCGTTTACAGAGGCTGGAAGCTCTGGCGCGCCCATTCTCTCTCTCTCTCTGTCTCTCTCTGCCTCCTTCTCTCTGTCGCTGTCAAATAAATAATAAATAAATAAATAAAAATAAACAAAAAAATTAAAAAAAAAAGAAAGAAAAGAAAAGAAAACCTTTTGGGCTGGAAAGATGGCTTAGTGGCTAAGGTGCTTGCTTGTGAAGTCTAAGGTCCCAGGTTTGATTCCCCAGTACCCACATAAGCCAGATGCACGAGGTGGTACATGTGTCTAGAGTATGTTTGCAGTGGCTACAGGCCCTGGTGTGCCCATTATATCTCAGTCTCTCTCTTGAATAAATAAATAAATAAATAAATAAATAAACAAATAAAAACCTTTGATGGGCAGAACCTCTCATCTGAGTCAAATAATAGTAGGAATCTCTCACTATGTCTATGACCTTCCTATCTGTAGGCTGTTGTCTTGGTTCTCAGTACCAGGTATGGACTCCCTCCCCCTGAGTGGGCTTTATTTCCAAACAAAGAGCAGTTGTTGAGCCCCATAACCTAAGTATCACTATTGAACAGGTGTGTACATCTTGCCAGGTGGGTTTATTCCGTTGGTGAGCATTATCCCCAGCAGCTCACAGTGCTCTCCAGCACTCAGAGCTAGTGAGCACGGAGTTGGCTTCCTTCTCTGTTCTAGCATAATCTCTCCATGTACTATGACCATAGCCTGTGGTGTCTTTAATTGTTGTCTTATCATTTAGTTCTGGTGGGTAATCAAGTGCTTTGGCAATACCGTGCATTATTTTAGGGAGCATGTGGCATCTGTGACCAACAGTTGACTGTGGAAGGTAACCCAGTTTTGGCACTGGGATTTCCCAAAAAGAACCTATGGTTTTAGGTTTAAGCTTTCTCCACACACTACAGGACATTTCTGCCCAGACAAATCCTCCACCAGCTTATTAAAAAATGTATCTTTTAATTAGCTAGATAGGAGCAATGTTTCTATGGTATTGATTCATGCCATCATTAGTTTTATGAATTGGCCCCTCCCACACTCCTTTACTCCATTTCCCTCAAGAACATTCCACCTCTTGTATTCTGTCTTTCCCTTGTCTGGTTAGTGTCCCCTCCTCTTATTCCTCCCTGTTTCCCCTCACTCTTGGCCTTTTTCCAGTTTCTTGCCAATACTACCTGTTGCAGTCAGGTTCACATTGCTGGTAAAAAAATCACCAAACCAAGAGTAGCCTGTGGGGAAAAAAAGAGATTTATTTTGGCATACAGGCTTGAGGGTTTTAGGTTTAAGCTTTCTCCACACCCTACAGGGCATGAGCAGAGGGTGGACACCACCCCCTGACCAACATAAGGTGGACAATAGCAACAGGGGAGTGTGCCAAACACTGGCATCAGGAAACTGGCTATAACACCCATAAGCCCGCCCCCAAGAATACACTGCCTCCATAAGGTCTTAATTCCCAAATCCCCATCAGCTGGGAACCTAGCATTCAGAACACCTAAGTTTATGGGGGACACCTGAATCAAACCACCACATTGCACCTCTGGCCCCCATAAACTGGTAAACATCCATGATGTAAAATGAAATGCATTCAGTCCAACTTTAAAAGTTCCCATAGTTTTTATCAATCCCAATGATGTTCATATATCCTAATAATCCAAGGTCTTTTAACTTAGCCATAATACCAAAAATCCCCCCCCCCGAAAAAAAACATAATGGCACAGAATAAACATTCACACTGCAAAAGATGACATCGGGCATAGCAAAGAAATATTCAACCAATACAAGATTTAAAATAACCAGGGCAAACATCAAACTCTGTAGCTCCAAGTCCAACAACTCTAGTCAATGACAAATCTCCAAGTCCAATAATTCTAACTAGCAACAAGTGTCTGGAGTTCCAATTCCACCCCTCCAGCTAGGCTACTCAGAGTCCTGGAAAACATCATTGGGGCTGAAGCTCCTTAGCAGCCATCTCATGGTCCCGGCATCTCCACGGGGTCTCCACTGCAATCCACGGTTCATCCTCATGGCCCCATGGGTTCTCCATGCAGGCATCCAGCAAACCTGCTTCACACTGCCCATGGCCATGTGCAAAACACAAGACCCTGTTGCAAACTCAATGACTCTCTCTTTCCTGCATTTCTTATTCTCCACAATACCAGGTAGGGGGTCAATTTGTTAATCCAGGGGGGAATAAAGCAGACTGATGAACAGGACACTTCTTGAGCTCTCAAGCCCCTCCAAAATTGTCTACATTCTTCCTGTTGCCCCAGTGCAGATCAGCTGGCCCAGTCTCAAAGGTTGTAATCTCTCAATTGCAGCTGAATGGGCAATAGTTCACCCAAAGATTTTTCTTTCTGTGCCATATCCCTCTGCTCACACCAGTTCATTTCTGTACAAAGCAACCCTGCACAACTTCTCAGAACACAGGTATAACAGCAAGCCTCACACAATCTGCTATCCCAGTCCAAGCAAAGCTCTTTCTCACCCTCATAAGCCAAACCTCACAGTCCATAGTTATTACAGCATTCAGGCCTTTCAACTCTGGCCAGAATAGTCCATCAAGCTGTGCTTATTGCACTGCAAGGCATCTCTTAGGCCAAGGTTTCAAGTCCTTCCACATTCCCTTGAAAATCAGATTAAAAGGCCAAAGCCACACAGTCAGGTGTCTAGCAGCAATCCCACTCCTTGGTACCACTTTCCTGTTGCAGTCTGGTTTGCATTGGTGGTAGAAATCACCCAACCAAGAGCAGCTTTAGGGAAAAAAAGAGATTTATTTTGGCTTACAGGCTCAAGGCAGGAAAAACGATGGCATGAGCAGAGATTGGACACCACCCCTGATCAACATAAGGTGGACAACAGGAACAGGAGAGTGTGCCAAACACTGGCATTGGGAAACTGGCTATAACACCCATAAGCTCACCCCCAACAATACACTCCCTCTAGGAGGCATTAATTCCCAAATCTCCATCAGCTGGGGATCTAGAATTCAGAACACCTAAGTTTATGGGGGATACCTGAATCAAACCACCACACTGCAGATACTTCCTACAACTTATAAACAAATCAAGCTGTTCCATGTTAAGAACCGCATATGAGGAAGAACATGCAGCATTTGTCTTTTTGAGCTTGTGCGTCCCTGCTTATTATGACTTTTCCCAAGTCCATTTATTGTCTAATAAATTTCATTATTTCATTTTCCTTACTGTTGAGTAGAATCCACTGTGTATATGTTCCACACCTTAATTATCTATTCTTCAGTTGATGGACTTGTGGTCTGATTCCAATTCCTAGCTACTACAAAAAGACCTGCAACAAACACGGCTGAGCAGGTGTCTCTGTAGTAAAGAGTGGAGTCTTTAGGGTGTATGCCCAGGAGTGGTATATCTGAATCAAAGGGTAGATGTATTTTCAGAATTTTGAAGAGCCTCCATATTGATTTCCATAGTGCCTACCTATACAAAATTTCAATCCAACCAACAGTGGATGAGTGTTCCTCTTTCTCCACATCCTCATCAGCATTTTTTGTTATTTTACTTTTTGATAATAGTGATTCTGACTACAGTAGGATGAAATATCAATATTTTAATATGCATTTGCCTGATGGCTAAAGATGTTGAACTTTTTTAAGATATTTATTGGCCACTTGACTTCTTCCTTTGGGAACTCTCTGTTTAGTTCCCTGCCTCATTTTTCTTTGATTTTGATTGATTAGTTGCTTGATTTTTTGTTGCTTAGTTTTTTTGAGGTTTTAGCATAGTCTAGAAATTAAACCTCTGTCAGATGTATAGTTAATGAAGATTTTTTTCTCCCTATTCTGTTGGTTATCTGTTGACTCTGATAAAGGTTTGCTTATCTGTACAGTAGCTTTGGAATTTTATGAGATACCAGTGGCAGAGGGTTTGCATAATTCTCTGAGCTACTGGGATCTTATTCAGAAAGTCTTTACCTACATTAGAGTGTTCTTATTTTTTTCTAGTCCTTTTAGAGTCTTGGGGCTTATGTCAAAGTTCTTGATCCATTTGGATTTAATTTTGTGCAGAGGGTCTAGATTAATTCTTCCACAGGTGGTTATACAATGACTCCAGCACTATTTGTTGAAAGTACTGTCTTCTCCATAGTGTATTTTTGGCTTCTTTGTCAAAGACAGGCAGCTATAATTACAAAATCCTGTACCTGCATCTTCTCTTCTATTCCATTGACCAATGTGTCTGTTTTGGTGCCAGTACAGTGCTATTTTTTACTATTGTGGCTTTGTAATATATATTCATATCAGGTATGGTGATAACATTAGTAGTATTTGCTGAGGATATTTTTGGCTATCCAAGGCCTTTTGTGCTTCCATATGAATTTCAAGATTATCTTTTCTAACTCTGTGAATAATGTTGTGGGAATTTTGATTGGAATTTCATTGAATCTGTATATTGCTTTTGATAGGATGGCCATCATAATATTAAATCTTCCATTCAAAAGCATGGGGGGGGGCGATCATTCTTCTGATCAGTTTTGTCAGGGGTTTATCAACCTTTCTGATGTTTATTTTTTGAAAGAACTGGCTCTTTGTGAGTCTGGCTTATGTGGGTCCTGGCAAATCAAACCTGGGTCCTTTGGCTTCACAGGCAAACACCTTGACCAATAGGCCATCTCTCCAGCCCAATCTGTGTTTTTTGATGGGAGAGTTGAGTCCATTGATGTTCAAAGTTATAATTGTTAGGTGCAAGTTAATAACTATGATGTGAAGTCTTTGTAGAATTTGGTGTTTTATTGATCTTCAGTTGCTTTCACATCTGTTCTAATTTTGATTTTTTTCGTATAGTCTCTTTGGCATGTTTGTTCATCTTTTCAGTATGAAGTATTCCATCCAGTATTCTATATCAGTCTGGCTTGGTGCCCATATATTCACAAAGCTGGATTTTATCATGGACTTTTTCTTTAGCTACTATTATGAGGTTTAATTTTACTAGGTATTATAGTTTGGGTTGACAGCCATTGTCTTTCAAAATCTGCAATACTCCATTCCAAGTCCTTCTGTCTTTTAGAGTTTCCATTGAAAAAGCAGAAGTAATTCTGATGTCCTTGCCTTTGTAAGTGATGAGCTGTTTTTCTCCTGTGGGCTTTAATTCTCTCTCTCTCTCTCTCTCTCTCTCTCTCTCTATATATATATATATATATATATATATATATATATATATATCCATCTATCTATCTTTTCTGTGTTTAATGTTTTAGCTATAATGTGACATGGGGAATTTTTCTCTGATCTTTAGTGTTCTGTGTGCCTCCTATACCTGGATGGGCCTCTCTTTTGTAAGACTAAGAAATTTTTTCTTCTATCATTTTTATTGAAGATTGACATGTAGTTCTTCCCCTTCTTTTCTGACCACAATCCAAATCTTTGTTCATTTATGGTGTCACACTGTCCCACTTTCCCCTCATGTTCTGTTTGCACATGTTTTTGAACTTGATTTTGGACTCCTGACATTTCCTCTTTCTTATCATCAGGCCCTGATAGTCTGTTTTCCCCATAATTTATTCTGCTGGTCAGGTTTACTTGGAAGCTATTTAGATGAGTTCTTTCATTTTTGCTTTTCATCAGGTTTTTCTTCAGAATCTAAATTTTTCTTTGAATTCCATTTTCATTTCTTGATTCAACTTTCTTATTGTCTTTTGGAATTCATTGCTGCATTTGATTATTCCCCCACTGAATTTATTCCACTGACCTTTGAGATCATTCTTTGTTCATTCTTATTCATTTCATCCAGCCATCTATTGATTTATTTTTCATTCTCTTCTATTTTATTGAGACATCTGTTATTTTGTTGATTCTCTTCCATTTTATTTAGCCATCATTTCAGTTCTTTTTTCAATTATTTTTTTTGTTGTTTTTCTTCAATTTCATTGAGCTGTTAGTTCACATGCTCAGTAATTTGTTTCAGTGCTTATCATAATTTCATTTTGGAATTTAATATCTGAAGTTTGCTTTAAGTTTTCATTGTTGGCTTCCACTATGAGGCTAGGCATTTTTGGTGGTGGTATCTTGCCTTGATTTCTTGCATTACTTGTTTTGCATTGGAGTTTGCCCATCTCAAGCTAGTCCTTTGGAATCATGAAAGATGCAACAATAGCAATCCTTGCACAGCCTGTGTTGAGTGGCTTTTCAAGCCTTGATCAGGGTGGGTGTAGATGGCAGACTATCTGCAGGTTTACAGTGGGTACTCTTGAGTCTGCGAAGGCTTCTCCTTGTGTGTGCACTCTCAAGGAATATTTGGGCTGGACTCTGGAAGACCTGGCCTGTCTAGTGCCCACACTGTGGAGTATGATTACCTGTGAGTTCTTACTTGGGGAGGTGCCAGCAGGCAGGCAAGGCTAAAGGGTGAGGGATTATATGTACAGGGAGGAAAGGGGGAAAGAGGTCCCCTGCCAGTGGGTCAGCAAAGGAAGACAGTGGGGCTGTTGAGAATTAGTGATTTTGAGCACACTTTTATATGTCTGTTGGCCATTTTCTCATCTTGCTTTGAGAAATGTGTGTTTACGAACTTAGTGTACTTTTCAATCAGGTTATTTGTGTTCACTGTTTTTGAGCAGCATATTTCTTAAGGTTTATAGAGATACATCATTTGATTGTAAACACCTTCTCCAAATAGGTCACATTCCTTTCTTTCCATGGGCTGTTTCCTTTGCTGGGAAGCTTTCCAATCTGATGTTGTCCCACTTATTTAGTTTTGCTTTTGATGCCTGAATCCTTAGTTTCATATCTAACATATTACTGCCAAAGCCAATATCAAATATTTTAGATCTTATTTTTTAATCTTTAAACCATTGTAATGTTATTTTATATGTGTGGTGTAAGATATAGATCCAGGACTTCCAGTCAAAATGGCATCTGCCTAACCATGCCTCACCTCCTGGAGCAGGAAAGGCAAGACTTTCAAGGTTCATTGGGTGTTTAGGGGTTTTCAGATTCTAGTAGACCTCCAGTGGGAGGAGGTGGAGGAACAAAGTAATGAATCTGCTCACTCCCATGCTCTTGGGTATCCCAGCAGTCCCCCAATCTCCTCAAGTAACCTTCCTAGCTGCAGTCCCAGCCATGGTTTCTTCCTGCACAAACTGCAGGCTATGTGGACCCAGGCCAGCAGGCTTGTATAGCTCAATGCACAAACACTGTCTCACTCACCACTGCCCCCCCACTCCGTGTTCCTGGGCCCAGGCCAGAAAGCTAGCATCCCCCCCACCCTAGGTGTTCCCACCACTGTGGAGCTCCACACGCAAATGCCACTGCCCCAACCCCACCCCACCCCATCCCCATGCACAGACTCAGGCTAGCATTCCCACAGGGGACCTCTATGTGTTATCCCAATACCCCCACCCTGCCTTGTCACAGTACCCTGCAGTCCCATCAACCCCCTGGTACACATTCCCAAGGGGCTTTCTGTCCCATACCCTCACCCCTCAGCATCTCAGAACCACAACCCATTCCATCCTCCTTCCAATCCACAGCCCAGCCCCAACACCAGACTGCTTTGTCTCATTCCCTCATACCGCCTGCCCCTCAGGCCACCTGACCATGCAGCCCCATACCCTAAAGTACAGAACAACAAGCCCCTTCATCAGGTCCCCAGGCCCCCACCTGAGCCTCACAGGCTCCTTTCTTCTGAGCAAGCAGACCCCATTGCCATCAGAAGCCTACTGGAAGCAAACATAAAAGGGAAGAATCACTGAAGAATCAAGGGTAGACTACAGCTTCCTCCTAAATTAAATAAGATCCCTACACTATGATGGGCAGATCACAGCAAAAAAGGAATACCATGAAAAAATCAAATGGAAGTAAATCCAATAGGCTTTCCAAGCCCCACAATGAATGTCTTTAATCAAAATATAGAAGAGACAATAGGATCAGAACCCAAAAATGAAGATACAAGCTATGCAACCATGAAGAAGGAAATAGCAGAAATTGCAGAAAACCAACAAGGGGATAATAATTGTATGATTGCTGTCCTCACTAGATTAGACCTAACAGAAAAGAACTGGGAAGGGTTTCAAAGACAATTAAATGGTCTGAAGGACAGTGAAAAAAAGAGGACTTCAATAACCAGCTGGCTAAGCTCAATGAAGACATAACAAAATGCAGGGATGAATTCCAAGAAGCATTAAGAAAATCAGAAAATGACATGAAAAGGGAACTCAACAGAGGTATGGAAACCATACATTAAAAAGCACAGCAAAATGCAAACAATATTGAAAAAGCCCAAAATTCTATAGAAGCACTCAAGAATAGAGTCAGCTATATGGAAACTCAGAACTGGAAGAAGAAACAGTTTTTGAGTCCAAAAGTTTCAATAAGTTCTAAAACTTTTGTGAAAAGAACATGAGAGAACTGTGGGATACCCTTAAAGGTACCAACATTTGAATCATGGGGATACCAGAAGGGGAAGAAATTCAGACCAAAGACATGGAGAACTTTTTCAACAAAATTATTGAAGAAAATTTTCTACTCTCTCAAAGAAAATCCCATCAAGTTATAAGAAGCTATCAGAACTACAAACAGACTAGACCAAAAGAGAAATTCTCCAAGACAAATTATCATTAAGACTCTAAACATTGACAACAAAGAGAAACTCCTAAAAGCAGCTAGGGAGAAAGAACACATCACATATAAAGGTAACCCCATTGTAATTACTTCAGACTTCTCAATGGAAACCCTGAAAGCCAGAAGGGCCTGAAATGGAACACTGCAAAATCTAAGAACCTATGGCTTCCTACCCAAACTACTCTACCCAGCAAAAGTATCCCTCATAATAGATGGTGAACGAAAAACTTTCCATGATAAAACTCAGCTTTACAACTATATGAACACAAAGCCAAACCTTCAGAGAGTACTACAGGGAATTCTCCACACAGAAGAAGCAAATAACCAACCTCAAGTGCCTACAAGAAGCAGATCACAATAACCAAACTCAGAGAAGGCACAAAAAACTGCAAAGCCCAAGAAAATACCAAACCATGATATGGCAGGGATTAAATCAAACCTCACAGTTATCACCCTAAATATTAATGGCTTTAATTCATTCATGAAGAGACATAAGCTAACAGGGTGGGTTAGAAAATTAGTCCCCTCAATCTGATGTCTTCAAGAAACTCATCTCACCACTAAAGACAGACACCTTCTCAGGATGAAAGGGTAGAAAATGATATTCCAAGTGAATGGAAATAAGAAACAAGCTGGTGTAGCTGTACTAATTTGGTTAAAATAGACTTCAAACCAAAAGTAATCAAAAAAGACAAAGAAGGCCACTACTTACTTATCAAGGGAATGATCCAACCAGAGGGCATCACAATCATCAATATATATGGGCCTAATATAGGTGCACCACAATTCATAAACTAAAATGTACTTGACAACAAAACAGAAATAACCACCAACACCATCATAGTTGTGGACTTCAATACTCCACTATCAGCAATAGAGGGATCATCCAAACAGAAAATTAACAGGGAAGTAAGAGAGCTCAAGAAAACCATAGATCAATTAGACATAACTGACATCTAGAGAATATGCTACCCCAAATCCACAGACTACACATTCTTCTCAGAAGCCCATGGAACCTTCTCTAAAATAGATGATATACAGGGTCATAAAGCCTGCCTCCATATATTTATGAAGATTGACATAATTTCCTGAATGATATCAAAACACAATGCTGTATTGCTAGAAATTAACAACAAAAGATGCACCACGAATCTCATAAGCTCCTGGAAACTAATCAACACACTTTTAAACAATAAATGAATAGTGGATGAAATAAAATTCAAAATTTCAAAATTTCTGGAGATGAATGGCAATGAGAACACAACATATCAAAACTTATGGGACAAAATGAAGGTGGTGCTCAGGAGAAAATTCCCTAGCACTAAATGCCTTCATAACAAAGACAGAGAGATCCCAAATCAATAACCCAACCATCCACCTAAAGGCATTGAAAAAACAAGAAGAAACTAACCCAATAATCTCCAGACAGAAAGAAATAATTAAAATCAGAACAGAAATTAATGAATTGTAATCAACAAAAACAATTAAGAAAATTGATGACACAAAGAGCTGATTCTTTGAAAAAATAAACAAGATTGATAAACCCCTGGCCAATTTGATCAAGTGAAAAAAAGAGAAGCTTCAAATTAGCAAAATTAGAAATGAAAAAGGAGAGATCACAACAGACATAAGTGAAAGTGGAAGAATCATCAGTACTTATTTCAGAAACCTCTCTACTCCCCAACACTGGATAATATGGAGGTAATGGATGAATTCCTGGAAACATACCACCTACCAAAGTTAAACTCAGCTGATTAATCTCCTAAACAAACCTATCATACCCATGGAAGTTGAAAAGGTAATGAAAAACCTGTACCCCAAAAGAGTCCAGGACCAGATGGTTTCTCAGCTGCATTCTGTCAAACCTTCATGGAAGAACTAAAACTATTTTTTCTCAAACTATGCCACATAATCAGAGAATAGGGAAAGCTCCCCAACTCCTTCTAAGAAGGTAGAATCACCCTAATACCAAAACCAGGCAGAGACGCCACAAGAAAGCTATAGGCCTATTTTCCTGATAAACTTAGATGCAAAGATCCTGAACAAAATCTTTGCAAAATGAATTCAACAACACATCAAAAGCACTATCCACCTTGATCAAGTAGGCTTCATCCCAGGAATGCAGGGATGGTTCAATATATGGAAATTTATTAATGTAAATACCGCATAAATAAGCTTAGACACAAAAATCACATGATCATTTTAATAGATGAAGAAAAGGCCTTTGACAAAATGCAACATCACTTCATGATCAAAATGTTAGAGAGAATTGGCATGACTAGTTAATATCTCAACATAATAAAGGATATATATAAAGTTCCTAAAGGCCAAATAATACTTAATGGGGAGAGACTGAAGGAATTCCCTTGGGATCAAGATCATGACAATGTCCACTCTCACCTCTGCTCTTCAACATAGCACTGGAAGTCCTAGCTCAAACAATAAGATAAGAGAAAGAAATGAAAAGGACACAAATTGGAAAGGAAGAAGTTGAGTTAGCTCTATTCGCAGATGACATGATTCTATAAATAAGAGACCTGAGAATCTCCACCTCAAAACTCTTAGAGGTGAGTAACTCCTTCAGTAAAATAGCAGGATACAAAAATCAATGCACAAAAATCAGTAGCCTTCCTCTATGCAAAAGACAAAGATGCAGAGAAATAAATAAGTGATATTGTCCCACTTTCAATAGTAACAACAACAACAAAAATACCTTGGAAAAACATTAACCAAGGATGTGAAACACTATAAAATCAAAACATAAAAACTCTCAAGAAAGAAATTGAGGAGGATTTAAGGAAATGCAAAGACCTCCCATGCTCATGGATAGGCAGAATTAACATTGTGAAAATGGCAATCTTACCAAAGGCAATATACAGATTTAATGCAATACCAATAAAAATTCCCAACATTTTTCTTCAGAGATAACCAGAGCCTCAGAGGCCCCCAACACCTCATCACTGAAGCAGACCCAACATGGCTCAGGGAAATTTTGCGGAAGAGGGGGCGGAAAGAATGTCAGAGCCACATGTTGGGTGATGATATGCAGAGACATTACCCATAACTGTGGGCTAACTCCACAATGCATGACCTGTATACCTCAACAAGGAGGGGCCAAGTGGAGGGGGTAGGTCACGGATGAGCCTAATAATGGTACCAAACTGACTGTAAAAAAATAAAATAAAATAAAAAATAAAAAATGATCTCAAAATTAATATGGAAAGGCAGAAGGCCTTGAGTATCCAATAATATACTCAGCAAAAGAAACACCTCTGGAGGCATCACCATACCTGATCTGAAGATATATTGCAAAGCCATAGTAATAAAAACAACGTGGTACTGGCATAAAACAGGATTATAGACCAATGGAACAGAATCGAGGACTTGGTCTTTGGGTCAAGTAACTACAGCTACTTTGACAAAAGCCCTAACAATGTAGACTGGATAAAAGACAGCATCTTCAACAAATGGTGCTGGACAAACTAGATAACCATATGCATGAAAATGAAACTTGATCCACATTTCTTGCCATGCACAAAAATCAAGTCCAAATGTATCAAAGACCTCAATATAAGACCGAAACTCGGGTACTACTGGAAGAAAAAATAGGAGGAACTTTCCATGATATAGGAATGGGAAAACACTTCCTCAACAAACCCTCAGTAGCTCAGGATCTTAAACAATCACTCAACCATTGGGATCTCATGAAGCTGAAATGTTTCTTCACAGACAAACATACAATATGCAGAGTCAATAGATTACCCACAGAATGGGAGAAAATATTTGCTGGCTATCCAACTGACAGAAGCCTAATTTCTAGAATCTAGAAAGAACTCAATAACCTATACAATAAAAAGTCAAACAGCCCACTCACAAAATGGGGCACAGAACTGAACAGGGAGTTCTCAGAGAACGAAATACAAATGGCAAACACACGCTTAAGAAAATATTCATCATCCTTAATCACTAGGGAAATGCAAATTAAAACAACCATGAGATTCCACCTAACCCAAGTAAGGATAGCAAACATTAAAAAATCAAATGAAAATAAATGCTGGTAAGGATGTGGAGAAATAGGAACCCTCATTCACTGTTGGTGGGAATGTAAGATGGTACAACCACTATGGAAAGCAATATGGAGACTCCTAAAAAGGTTGACTATACAGTTACCAACAGACCCAGTTATTCCCTTACTGGGCATTTACCCTAAAAGCTCCAAGCCTCAGTCCAGAGAAATTTGCTCAACCATGTTTATAGCTGCTTAAGTCATAATAGCTAAGAGCTGCAATCAACCCAGATGCCCATCATTAGACGAACAGTGGTATATCTACATGACAGAGTTCTACACAGCAGTAAGTAAAAATGAACCAATGAAATTTGAAGAAAAATGGTCAAAGTTGGAACAGATTATTCTCAGCAAACTCACTCAACCACAGAAAGGTAATTGTCGCATGGTCTCACTCATCTGCAACTCCTAACCTGAATTTGCCGGAGATGCTGACATACCTAATAAGCATTTCAAGGACCAGACAATATGGAGGGTGGGGTGGAAAGGAAGGGCAAGGGTGGGGAGGGGGACACAAAACTGGACCCAAATGGCAGTGGTACCATAAAATTCTATATCCTAAAAGACAGACAATGGTTGAACCTTCATCAGGTCCATAGAGGGAACACCTGACTCACAGGGCCCTGGAGAGGGTATGATAAAGACTAACCTTAATCTTCTCCTCACCCCCCTCTTCTCTCTCTTCTCTTTTTCTCTTTTTTTTTTTATATTTGAAGTTTTTCTTTTTTTTAATTTTTTTTATTTTTTTTTATTTTTTTTAATTTTTTTTTTATTTTTATTTATTTGAGAGCGACAGAGAGAGAGAGAGAGGCAGAGAGCAAGAGAGAGAATGGGCGCGCCAGGGCCTCCAGCCACTGCAAACGAACTCCAGACGCGTGCGCCCCCTTGAGCATCTGGCTAACGTGGGTCCTGGGGAATCGAGCCTCGAACCAGGGTCCTTAGGCTTCACAGGCAAGTGCTTAACTGCTAAGCCATCTCTCCAGCCCTCTTTTTCTCTTTTATATTAGCTATCTTTTTCTTCCTTCTTTTCCTTGGCACTGGCCTGTAACTCCCAGTACCGGAATTTTTTAGCATCCACAGTGAGTTATTGATCAGACAACTACAAGGTTTCCAAAAGAAGACAGATTTCTGTCAAAGAACTTGATGACCCACCAAAGGTTAGTGGTAAGACCCTACTGCCAAAGACACCATATGCTGTTGGTATGGAACATGGAATAACCAAGCTGGAATCTGGAAGAAAATAAGTCCCCAGACAGTTAGCTCATCCAGTGCCAGAAGGTGCTTCATGAGCAACTGGGGTAATATGACCAACATCTGTCCAAGCAACTCATGGTCTAAGCTACTCAGCAGCAAACAACCTGATGTGATGCTCACCCAAGTGCAATAGTGGCACACAGCCATGGAGTGTAACCAACTGCTCTTGATTTGGCTAACTGATCTGCTCAGTGGAAGGGAACCCATAGCTGGAACTGGGAAACAAGTTAGAACCATATCCAAAAAAAAAAAAAAAAATGAGCCCGCTCTACATTATCAAGCTCCCACCAATAGTGGGCCATAAAAGGGACATTAAATTCTCTCTAAAATCATAACAGTCATCCCATTTATCTGGTGCTGACTTCACTGAACTGGAGAATTTGCTTCTCTTTTTCAGATGGACCCAGATCCTGAGGAGATAATCAGCCCATCGCACCTCACCAGGGTCCCAGCTGAAACCATAGAGTAATTGGGGAAATTAGCAAGAGTACTGCTTTATTGGTGAACTTGGTACCAACACAAGGGTGAAGGAGATAGACACAGAGAACATTCAACTCCTACCAGACCAAATATCCACAGACACAGAGGCTCCCAAGACCTCATCACTGAAGTAGACCTGAAATGAACCCAACATGGCTCAGGGAAATTCACAGAAGAGGGGGCAGAAAGATTGTTAGAGCCACAAGTTGGGACATAATGCACAGAGACATTGCCTCTTACTTGTAACTGATGGTGAACCCCACAATGTACAACCCACATTCTCCAATGAGGAGAGTTCTTGAAGAGTGGAAAGGACAGGGAGGAGGCTAATGATGGTACCAACATGACTATATACACACTATATATATAACAAATGATAAAAAATATGGATCCAATTTTGTTCTATTACTAAATAATAAATGATTCAAACAGAGAAGAAAAATATTTGAAGGTCTAAAAATACTCATGGAAATTAGTAGCAAATGACATGGATGGAACATGTGAACAGAATCAGACTTAACTAGTTCAAAATACCTTTCTCCCTTGATAAAGAGATATAGATACTCAGTAGGATTTTATTTTGATAAGTCGTTAGTTAATGAAATAACAAGAATAGAATGTCTAATGAACCACTGAGATAAGAAATATGAGTATAAAAATCTCAGGCTGGAGAGATGGCTCAGAGGTTAAGGCATTTTCCTGCAAAGCCTAATGACCCAGGTTTGAATCCCCAATACTCACATAAGCCAGATGGACAAAGTGGTGCATGCATCTGGGATTGAGTTGCAGTGGATAGAGGCTCTGACATCCATTCTCTCTCTCTTTATTTCTCTGCTTACAAATAAATACTCAAAATATATTTAAAGGAATAATAAAAATAACTATCCACGTAAGAAAAAGTAAGGAGTAAAGGCAAAAACACATTAGCTAGAAATAAAAAGTTAAAATAAGCCAAAATATATCAATTGTCACTACAAATAAAAATATTTTAAAGTATTAAAACAATCAGAAGGCATAGAAAAATGTTTAAAATGGGGTTGGGAAGATGGCTCAGTACTTAAAGGTGCTTGCTTATAAAGCCTGCTGGACTGGGTTCAATTCCCCTGTGTAGGCCAAACACAAAAAGTGGTACACGTGTCTGGTGTTCATTTTCAACAGGCAAGAGGTTCTCTCTCTCCCTCTCTCCCTCCCTCCCTCTCTCTCTCTCTCTTTCTCTATCTCATCCTTTTTCTCTCTCACAAATTAAATTTTAAAAATTAAAGTAATATTTACATGTATTTTCTTACAGACTACCTAGAACATGACAGATACATTAAAAGTAAAGTGATGCTGAAAGATATGTCATACAAATGTAAACCAGGAAAGCAGGCACAGTAATCACAAATCATAAAATGCTTAAAATTATTTATTTCCAATAATATAATCTCAAAAACATTTAAATGGAGAGAGTCCAGAGTGTTGGCTAGATATTTAATCACATTGATAGTAGAAGCAGATATATTAGGCAAACTAGAAATGAAAGTTTATGAAAAATTAGAAAGTTGGTCTGACATTGATCCAGTGAGTATATGCTCAACAATGAAAGAACACATATCCTTTCTAAACATTTCAGAAAACTCATCTATAAAACTTACTACAAAAGAAGAGTCAATAACTGCTCAAGAAGTTAATATGATTCAGATCATATACTAGGACCAAAATTCAATAAAATTCAAATTAATATTGGGGCTGGGTAGATGACTCAGTGGGTAAAGTGCTTGTTATGTAAGCACAAGGACCTGAGTTCAGATCTGCAGTACCACATAAAATATTAGGCATGATGGTGATGAGGTAGTGATGGATATATCCTTATAACTTGCTAGATAACCAGCTTAGTTGAATCAGTATGCTCTGAATTCAGCCCAAGATGCTGTCTTAAAAATAAGTTGAAAGCAATTGAGTAGGAAAGCAGATATGAAACTCTTACCTCCAAATACACCTACATACATGCACACACACACAGACACACACACACATATTCATGCCTACATGCATACATACATGTGCACATCAAATACACATACATGCACCTATATGGCAAAAAGTAATCATACCAAGGAAAAAACAGAAGTCTTCTGAGAAATTTCTACATTTTAAAATACAAATCAAAGTGCTTATAAATCAAAGAAGAAAATATAGTGAGGACGAGAAAATACTTCATAGAGAGCAGCAGTGGACCCCCAGCTCTGTGTCATGTGGTGTGTGATTAGATAACTCGGTGCTCAGCATGACTTGACCAGCCTTCTAGCCATGAAAAAAAGTCCAAATGCAGAAGTGACTCTGCTCCATTTTATTGCCCTTGTGAAGTGTCCTTTCTGCCTTTCCCAGCTTCCAGCACCCTCTCAATCCCACTGATCCACTTGGGGTCCCCAGATGGTCATTTTCCTTCTGCACTCTCCTGTAATGCTGATCTCCTTGGCTCCTTTCCCTGAGTCAACCTCAGATTCTCCCAGACTCCACAGCCTCTGGGAGTCCTTTGTTGCCTCCAGGTAGAGTAAGGGGCCCCTCCTAGTGACCCTGGGACTCTTATTCCCACAGTACGTCTTACTGCTGTGGTTTTCCTCCATAATTTATAACTATTCCCTGATTCCAGCACCTGGTGAAGAATGTGACTCCACTGAGGATTGCTTGTGCCTGAAAGGAGCCCAGGGTCCTGAGTTTGATGATGGACCATAGAAGGCCTAGGAATCTGTACTTAGTTGAACAGACAGGTGGCTGCAAGTGACTTTCTGGGTCTGAACTGCACAGGAACCTGAGAAAGCTTCAGAATGACTCTTTTCCTTTCATTTGACAAGTTTCTTTTGCTTTGGCTGAAGAAGACAAGCCCTAAGCAAGGTGACCAGGGAAAAGACTAAAAATAAACCCAGTCATATGGCACTCCTGAAAGAGTCTGTGGTACTCAGGACACAGCGACAGATGAAGGCACAGGCTGCTCTGCCGCCTTCCCAGACAGTAGCTTCCTTTGATGGCAGAAATGGAGACAAAGCCATGGCTGGTAGGAGCACCTGGCAGCTGACACATTGGCTGCAGGCAGACAGCCACCCAGGCTCAGGGCCTGAGGATGTGTAGGTGCCACCCTAGTCAGACCCAGATCCACATGGTTCTGCCTCCCAAAGTGAAGGGTGAGGATTGAAAACTGTGACATAGCCACAGTAATTAGTTCCTGTCGCCCTTGCTGGGCCCTGTGTGGGGGAGAGTGAAGGTGTGCAAGTGGCACATAGGGCCTTACCTTGATGTTGCTAGCTCATTACTGTTTTTGAATTTCTGGTGATTATTTATTTTCAACTTACAGCGCGCTCAGAGCCTATGGTGACTTGAAATGTTAGTGCTCTGATGTTCATGTTGAAAATATAATTGGTAGAGTCAAACTTCATTCTTCTCAGTATCTAGTGTGCTTCCTTGGGATGCTAATTCTCTGCCCTTCTTCTCCAGTGCTCCATGGTCTTGCCCTCTTTGAGGGACTCTGATTTCTGAGTCTTCATTATGTGTTTGCCTGTCATTAAATCAAAGACTCTCTCTATTTAATTCAGACAATAATGGCTATTAATGCTGTGCATCATGCTACAGTTAGTCTTGCTTTCGGTCAGATTATTTCTGAAACTGCCCTGGTCTCATCTTTCAAACCCTTGTGTGCACACTTCCCAGCAGTAATCCTCTTGTCTTTTCTCTGCCATGCTGAAGGCTGGATGGGAGCTTGGCTGTCCTGCTAGACAATAAGCCCACTGGCCTGGAGTTTTCTGTCCATCCTTCAAAGCATTACAAACACTCCACTCTCCAGTAGTTTTTGCTAGTTTTAATTGTTTCATCCAAAAACTTAATGATAGAAAACTGACATTTCAGGTTTTAAAGTGACCTCAGGAGCTATTTAAAATATTTTATTTTATTTTATTTTATTTATTTGACAGAGAAAGAGGAGAGAGAGAGAATGGGCATAACAGGGCCTCCAACCTCTGCAAACGAACTCCAGATGCATGAACACCCTTGCATATCTGGCTAATATGGGTCCTGTGGAATCAAATCTGGGTCCTTTGGCTTTGCAGGCAAACACCTTAACCAGTAAGCCATCCCTCCAGCCCTCAGGAGCTATTTAAAACACATGCAATCATTTTAAAGAGAACCTGATATCAAGGAGTGTGAAGGAGCACAAAAGGTATTCCTGGCCTTCAAATAAAGTCATTAGCATGAGTTTCATGTTGAACTGCTCCCCTTCCACCCCAATGAAGATATGTAGAAGGTGAAATCCCAATACCTAGGATGTGACCTCACTGGGAAATACTGTTGTTGCCCTGGAATGAGGTAGCCTCGAAGCCAGCGAGACTGGTATTCTTTATGAAGAGGAGACAAGCACACCTGAGAAGATGTGCAGGTGACCTTAAAGGCAGACTCTGGCACAATGATGTAAACAAGGGAGAACCAGGGGAATCATCCATTCCAGGAGCAGACAGGTATCAGACAGAATGCAGCTTTGCCTACATCTCAGCTCTGCACCTTCAGCCTTCAGGACTATGAGATGAGTCCTGTTGCTCAAAGTCACATGGTTCCCAGAACCTTGTTATGGTGGCCCTAGGAAACTAATTTAGCCTCCCCATGCATCACTGATCAGAACTCAGTGTCGTGAGATGTATGATGCAACCTCCAGCTTTCACAACCTTCCCGAATAGCACTACTAGCTAGAGACCAAGTGTTGAAATACATAAGCCTATGAGGGACATTTTACATTCAAACAACAACAATGAATTAAATCAAATAGAACATATTATAGACAGATGTTGTCAGTGCATACCCTGACATGTACCTGGTTTCAGTTACAGTGGGCTTGTAGCAGACATAAATTCTGAATCTACAAAAATTCATATTCAGGGGGCTGAAGAGATGGATCAGTGAGTAAAGCCCTTGTTACTCAAGCCTGAATACTGGATTTCAACCCCAAGACACTACTGAAAAGACAGAAGCTGTGCTTGGTTTCTGTAATCACAGAATGCTGGTGGCAAGATGCAAGGCAGAGACAGGAGAATATCTCTCCAGCTTGCAGTGAGCGCAACAAGGACCATCAGCAAGAATGAAAGAAACCTTGTCTTTAAACAAAGAAGGTAAAAGTTATAACTGACTCCTAAAAGTTGTCCTCTGACCTCCACAAGTGTGCACACATACATACACTCATCATACACATACATACATATATACATACTTACATACTTAAAAGAATGAATATCCAGTAGCATAACCACAGGCACTGGGTGTGAGGATATGAGCTGCAGAAAGATCATTGGGCCCTGTCATATTGAACAGCAGTGCTGGAATTAGTATACTTTAATAATGGAGCTTTTTCCAGTCAAGAATGAAGGGTCAGCATGGGTTGGTCTTTTCACATGATCATCTTAGAGATGGGCTGACTTGGAGTCTTGGTCACAGCTGAAATGCAAGTAAGATCAGAAGACCATGAAGAAGACTTTTGCAGGCACAAGTCTGAAAGTCAAGATGTCTAAATGCCAACCTTTTTATCCTGTACCTGTACCACTTATCTAATAGATATATTAGAAACCCTAGCCTCATTTTCACTATTGGCAGGGGGAGGAGAGAGAGAGAAAGAGTGAGAAAACATTCTGTTAGCCACATTCCCTCAGCCCAAGCTCACTATTAGGAAGCATTTGCTTTGGAAACTGAGTAGGGAGACTGCTCACAGTAACTTACAGATCATTTTAAGAAACAAAAAGTAGCTCAGTGAATTACAAATGATTTAATTTTCATTCAAAATTGTATTACTTTTGTGTTGTTGAAACAAAGTATCTGAAAATGTCATCTTAACAAAGGAAAGAAGGGTTATTCTGACTCAGTCTGAGGGTACAGTCCATCAGGAAAGGTGGATCATAGAGGTAGAAGCTTGAGGCAGCTGGGCATATTACATCCACTGTTAGGAAGCCAGAGATGAATGCTGGTGTTCAGCAACCTTTTGTTTTCATTTAGCCCATGACCTAAGTCCATGTGATGGTGCTTCCACATTCAGGGTGGGTCTTCCCTCCTCAGTTAAACCTTTATACAAACACCTTTGCAGACATAGCCAGAGATGACTCTAAATCTAATCAAGTTAGCAATGAATATTAGCCATCACAACTCCATTGCTTTACAACGTGACAACCAAAATACATCTATAATACATCATTCCTGGACCTAAAATCTTTTTTCATCTCATATTGAAAATGCATCCAGTCTATCTCTAAAAGTCTACATAATCTTTTAGCAGTGCCAAGAATGTTCAAATGTCAAGTCTCTTCTAAGACTCAAGGTAAATTTCTTAACTGTGAGCCTCTGTAAAATCAAGAAACAAGTTATATACTTTAAAAATATTTTTATTTATTTACTTGGGAGAAAAAGAGAAAAAGTTAGACAGACGGTATGGGTATGCCAGGGCCACCTGACACTGCAAACAAACTCCAGACATATGTGCCACTTTGTGCCTCTGGAGTTACATGCATACTGGGAAATCAAACCTGGGCCATCAAACTTTACAAGCAAACACCTTTAACTATGGAGCCATTTTTCACCCCAAGTTACATATTTCTGATATACAATAGTATAGAATAAATATTCCCATTCCAAAAGGATAAATGGGGAAACATCAAGGAAAGACCAGACCAAAACAAGATATCAGAATGAACAGCAAATCCTGGAGTTCCATGTTTAGTATTGGAGGCCCCCAGTGGAATCATCTGAGCTGTAACAGCCTTGGAAACTCCACCACTCAGACTCTGCAACTTGCACCACACAGTCCCCTCCCACTTGGGCCTACTCCACTCCAAGCTGCAGCTTTGCTCAGCATTCATCCCATAGTCCTGACATCTCTAGGTCTCCATTACAACTTAGGCTTCATGTAGAGCTTCATGCAATGGTCTCTCAGGGCATGTAAATGGGGACTTTTAATACTGTGGACATTGCTGGCCTTAGCAGCATCTAACTCTTGAACTGTGGCACTTTTATGACTCCCTCACTCTTTCCTTTTGCATGTTTGAGAAAGCAGTGCTGTGGTGCTGCCACGTTCTACTGCCAGCAGAGAGGTAGTATACCCCCTTCTGTAATGACTGTGGTGACGTTCGTGCACCTTGGTGGTTGAATGTGAGAAAACACTTTCCTAGATGCTTGTTTTCAAGAAGAGAGCCTTTTCATCTGCAATTCCTAGACTGGCTTTCTCCATTTAAATGCATTTTGTATTTCATAAATTGGAAACTTCCATGGACGGGTATTGTTCTCAAGGCACTCTCTTGTGGTCCTAGTATAAGGCAAGACATTATTTTTTTAATGTTGCTAACCTATTAATAAAGACAGCTGTTTCATCTACACCCCCTTATCTGTAATTAACATTTTCTTTGCCATATTGCACACTTCTATCTTTCTATTCTGTCATTGCAATGAGCAATTACCATGCCATAGCATGAATGCTTTTGAGATTTCCTCCACCAAACCAATTAGTCCACTACTTTTGAATTCAACCTCACTCCAAGTCTTATGACACAGAAAGAATACAGTCAGTTTCTTTGTCAGAATGTAACAGGAATGGTCTACTCCAGTTCCCAAGAGTCTTTGTACTCATCTTAAACCTCATGAGCCAGGTATACACTGTCTGCATTTCTTTTGGCATTCTGGTCTTTCAAAGTCCCACAAGAGTGTCTAATTATGTTCTGGTGATAGCATTTAGGGCTCCTGTGGCCCACATCTCCATGCTTTTCCACACTGCTCACACACTGCTTTCATAGGGCTATGTACCATATGGTCAGGCTTATCAAAAAATTTTCCCATTGCTATTGAGGCAGTTAGGGTGACTGCGCCTCTGAAAGCAAAGGCATGAATGTCCTTAAGTCTACCCTTGCAGTCTCTGCTTTGCTGGAGATCAGGGAATCTGGCTTCTCCTTATCTCTTGCCTAAAGGAGTTCCTAGACCTGTGTTTCCATGAAGAACCTGATCCCCTCCTGGGAAAGAGTTCCCCTCTCCTAGAATTTAAATCTGATCCTGGCACTGTGGTTGGTTAAGCTCATCCCCCAAACTTGTCTTCATGGCTGGTCTCTTCTTGAGGCAGCCCCTAGCCCAGACCAATCATACCTCATTCTGCTCACCCTGAGCCTGAAGGTGAAGCCTAGCACAATGAGGTTATAAATAGATCCTTACCAGGGGGGAAAGCTCTCTGTCTCTTGGCTGGTCCTGAGGCTTTAGGTTGTGGTAAGCCTTCCCTCATCTCAGCCCAGCATGGCTGATATAAGGGCAAACCCTACCCATATCCCTACTCCCATACAGCCTCTTTACCCCCTACTTAGCACGTGGCAGGATCTCTCTGCCCTACCTTCTCTTTCTTTCTCTTAGTCTAATAAGGTCTCACTAAACCATACCCTCTGCACTGTGGAAGCAACATATGGAGGGAAGTATAGATTTTGGGTCATGATATAGCTCATTCTGGTGAGAAAATCATGGCAGCACAAGAATGATGCAACTGGCCACATTGCTTCTGAAGTTCAGAAGCGTAGAGAGATGAATGCTGATACTCAGCTTGCTTTCTTCTTGTTAGATTACAACCCCAGAACATGAATGGTGCTGCCCACATTTTTAATGGGTCTTCCCTATTAAATTATGCCTCTCTGAAAACACTCTCACAGAGCTGTGTTTCCATAGTGATTCTAAATCCAATCAAATAGACAATGAAGATTAACTATCAAAAAATACTCTAGGCATTTATTTTTCTATCTTAAAACATTTAAAACTTGAATAAAAATTTAAACTATAGGTATTCATGTTAAAAACAAATTTTAACAAACAAAATATCATAATATATATTTATATACACATCATATATGCAGGAGATACACATGAATCCATATCATGTCTGCAAATTCTTTAGTAATTGATCTTTAAAAAATATTACAGACTGACTTTGACTTTGTAGATTATGAGTTAGATAAAGTACATTATTACCCTAGTGTGCTGATCTTTTTGTCACATTTTATATATTACTCAGGGAGTTTAAGATCTTTTTCTGATAAACATTAACTAAACGCTTTTTCTAAGGTTTTTTTTTTTTTTTCATTTTTTGAGGTAGGGTCTCACTTTGGTCCAGGCTGACCAGGAATTAAGGATGAAGTCTAAGGGTGGCCTCAAACTCTCTGTGATCCTCCTTCCTCTGGCTCCCCAGTGCTGGAATTAATGGTGTGAGCCAACATGCCCGACCCTTTTTCTGAGTTTTGGGGGTTTATACAATTATTATTTTTAAAAATATTCTGAGGTATTTTACTAAATCAGCAGGCAAAGTGATTAATATTCACATCTTTTTTTTTCTTTTTTTGGTTTTTCAAGGTAGGGTCTCACTCTAGCCCAGGCTGACCTGGAATTCACTATGGAGTCTCAGGGTGGCCTCGAACTCATGACAATCCTCCTACCTCTGCCTTCCGAGTGCTGGGATTAAAGGCGTGTGCCACCACTCCCGGTTCAATATTCAGATCTTTAATCCCAGCTCTTGGGAGGCAGAGGTAGGAGGATCACTGTGAGCTCAAGGCCACCCTGACTAGATAATGAATTCCAGGTCAGGCTGGACTAGAGTGAAACTCTACCTCAAAAAACAGAAAAACACAAAACAAACAAACAAACAAAAATATTCTGAGCATTCATTTAAGAGCAAAATCTGACATGCAATAGAAATTATTCATTGAGCACATTCTGTCGTCTGTTCTCTGCCCTCTCCTCTTAGTCCTTTTTGTTCCCTTAGATTGTATTGCTTTAACTATGATATTTGTTCTTCTGGGATGGAATTAATTTGATTAATATGATTTTCTCCAGTCACACACATTTTTCTATAAATGAGACAACTCATTCTTCCTTATTTCTGAAAAACTTCATTATGTATACATAACAATTACTTCTTGCCACTGACACAAAGTCCCCAATCAAAAGCAGCTGTTGGGAAAAAGTTGTTTATTTTGGTTTACATCTCAAGTGGGAGCTCCACATTGGCAAGGGAAAGATAGTAGAGCAGAGGCTAGACATCACCTCTGTTGTGGTTGGCTTCACATTGCTGTCAGGAAACACAGGGCCAAGTGAAGCCCGTGGGAGGAAAGGGTTTATTTTGGCTAACAGACTCAAAGGGAAAGCCCCATGGTTGCAGGGGAAAATGATGGCTTGAGCAGAGGGTGGGCATCACCTCCCAGTCAACATCAGGCAGATAGTAGCAGCAGGAGAGTGTGCCACACACCTGCAAGAGGAAGCTGGCTATAACACCCACAAGCCTGACCCCAATAATACACTGCCTCCAAGAAGCTCCAATACCAAGTTGCCACCAGTTGGGGATCTAGAATTCAGAACATATAAGTTTAGGGGGATACCTAAATCAAACCACCAAAACCTCCTCACCAATATCAAGTGGAAAATAGAAGCAGGAGAGTGAGCCCAACTCTGGCAAGGGGGAGCTGGCTATAACACCCCTAAGCTTGTACCCCAAAACATAGATTCTTCCAGTAAGAATTGACCTCCCAAATTACCATTAGCTGGGAAATAAGCACTCAAAACACATGAGCTTGTGGGGCACTTAATTCAAGTCACCTTATTCCATCACTATCAGAAAAATTTATGACCATCCATGATATAAAATGGAATGCATTCAGTCTACCTTTAAAAGCCCTCATAGTTTTCTCAATCCCAGAATTGTTCAAAGATTCCCATGGTCCTAGGTGTCTTAACTGTGAGTTATAAAATGAAAATAACATAATGGAATGGAGTAAATACACTGCAAAATATGGTATAGCAAGGAAATATTAAACCACTACAGGATCTAAAATAAGTAGGGCAAACATTAAAACCTGGAGCTCCAAGTCCAACATCTGCTACCAGTAATGAAATCTCTGGGGTTCTAAATCTGCCCCTACAGCTGGGAAGCTCACATCCTGGGGAAAACTATGTCATGAACTAGCAGCTCTCCTTGGAAACCCACAGTTCATCCTCGTGGCTCCATGTGGCCTCTACACAGGAAATCCTGCCTCACATCACCTAGTGGCCATCTTCAGCAAAACTACGTTACAATGACCCTTTCTTTCCTGCATTTTTTATATTCACATAGTACCAGGGGTACTACAAAATTTGTTAACCCAAGGGATAATGAAGTCAACTTTGAAGGGTAGGACACTCATTCAGAAATTAGGCCATTTACTTTCCAAAGCGTCAGTGTTATTTCTGCTGTCTCAATGCAGAACAGCTTCCCAAATCTCAATGGTTGTTAATCACTTAAGTAATTGCAGCTGAATGAGAGCTATCCCATTTCTTTCTGTGCCATATCCTTCTGCTTACAACAGTCCATTTCTATGCAACACAATCCTACACAAGTTCTCAGGACACAGAGGGAATACAGTAAGCCTCTCACATAAACTCCTTCTAGCCCTATCCAGACAAATCTTTCTAAGCTAAGCCTTCATAGTATACAGTTCTTTATACATTTAGGTCTTCCAAATCTGACAAGAATGGTCCATCAAGCTCTTCTTAGAGCCCTGTAAGCCATCTCAAATTCTTCCACATTCCTCCCACAGATCAGTTTCAAATAACCAAAGCTATATAGTCAGATTTCTGGCACCATTCCCCACTTCTTTGGTACTAATTTTCTGTTGTAGTTACCCTTGTGTTGCTGGAACAAGATACCTGACCAAAAGCAGATGATGTGAGGAAAGCTGTTTATTTTGGCCAGTAGTCTTTAAGGGAAGCTTCATAATGGCAAGGGAAAACATGGCATGGCTAGATACAACCTCTGCTACAGCAGGTGGTAACAGAAGAAAGAGAGTAAGCCAAATTCTGGCAAGGGGGAACTGGTGATAATACTCCAAAGCCACCCCCTATAACATACCTAACCAACAAGGCTCCACCTTCCAAATTTCCATCAGCTTGGATGTAAGCTTTCAAAACACATGAGTTTATTGGGGGAACCCAATTCAATCAACCATACTACGTATACCTCATTTTCTCTATCCATGCCTCTCAGTTGGAAACCTAGGTTGTTCCTGTGACTCAGCTGTTGTGCACAGTGCTGTAATGTGTCTGCTTGAATTTATTCCATTGTGCTTTGTAGTATTAAGTATATAGGTCTTTTATAGCAAAATCTGAGTTTATTCTTTTTTTTTTTTCCAGGTAGGGTCTCACTCTATTCCACATTGACCTAGAATTCACTATGTGGTCTCAGGGTGGCCTTGAACTCATGTTGACCCCCCTACCTCTGCTTCTCAAGTACCACGATTAAAGGCAGATGCCACCATGCCTGCCTTTAATAATTATGTCATTAGAATATATTAAGGGTTTTTTCTGATCATAAAATCATGTTGTCTGCAATAAGATCATTTTACTTTACCTTTCTAATTTTGATGCTTTTTTATTTTGAATTCTCCTCATAGTTCTGGCTAGAATTCTCAGTGCTATGTTCATTAGAACTATTAAAAGTTAGCATTCTGGCCTTAAATCAGGAAAAAATTTTAGTTTTTCACTACTGTATATTATACTAGCTATGAACTTTTCATATAAGAACTTTACTATGTTAAGATAATTAACTTCCTTTTCTGATTGTTCATTTTATTATGAAAGGATGTTTGATTGTATGAAATGCTTCTTATCTCCATTGACCAAGATGATTGTGTATGTTTTTCTTCATTAAATTAACATGGTGCATTACATTAATTCTAGTCATCTTTCATCACATAAACATGCAATAATTTGGGTCACTGATTTGGGTTATGTTCATATATGTATATTCTTCATTGTCTCAAGAACAGACCTGGTTAACCAAAACAGTAAGCACATCTTATTCCTACCACTGGCTCAATGTAGTTCCTGAACACATTCATGAAATACCCAACTTTTATTTGATATGGTGAGAAATGAAGATTTATGGAAAGTATTTCAAGTTAATTCTGGGAAAAGAACATAGTGTACAATATGTTTTATTTTATTAATTCACTGAAAGTATTTATTTATCACCTGTTATACCCATGACTTTGTGATCTTTCCTAGATAATCTCATGACAGTAATAGAGTCACTAAGTCCCTAATCTATACAGCAAAGCATTTATACGAAAAGTCTAGATGTATAATTTCCCTTCTCTATCTTCAGTCACTATTCAATCCTTTCTTGTTTTTTTCTTCATATTTATGCTCACTGATAATTTATGGATGAGGTCTGATGTGATTTGAATATCTCCAAATTCAATAGAGATTTCATTGTGTACTGGTTTGAATCCCCAATAAACTAATATGTTGTAAATATTTGGTCCCCAGCTGGTGGCAAATTGGGAGGTAGAGGCTTGGCAGAGGAGATATGTTTGCTGGGAGTGGGGTTTTGTGGTGTTACAGCCAGCTTCCCCTCACTAGAGCTCAGTTCACTCTCTTGCTGATGTTTCCTACCTGCTGCGGTAGAAATGCTTTTCAGCCTCTGCTGATACCATGCTTTTTAATGCTTTTTCCTGCCACCATGAACCTCCTGCTCAAGACTGTGAGCCAAAATAGACCCTTTTCTTGCATCAGCTACATTTGATCAGGTGTTTTGTCCCAGCAACACAAAGGTCACCACAAAATTCTGCCTTCATCATTATAATCTTTATTCTTAGACTTTGCAGGCAAAGTGCCTTAATCACTAAGCCATCTCTCCAGCTTCTATTTTTTTAATTTATTTATTAACAATAGAGAGTAGGTAGCCTCCAGCCACTATAGACAAACTCCAGATGCATTCACTATCTTGTACATCTGGCTTACATGGGTACTGGGGAATCAAATTTTCTATGGAAGCTTAAACCATAAGGGTTACAAACATTTGATGATACCCCCCCCCCCTGGAATACTCACTTTCAAAGACCTCAAACATACATGTTATTTAATTTTTCCTAAACAACTTCAGAAACATTTTCTACCACAATTCTGCCAACCTTTAGCTGGGTTCTGCCCCAATGCATCCCGCGGGTGCCAGTCTCACCATGGAAGGGCTGCTGCACCCCAGAATCCTGTGCAGTCAGAGCAGCAGCCTTGCCAAGGCTGAGCCCAGGCCTGTGCTTAAGGGACATCCATAGATCCACTACAGTTCCACATGAGCCTGTCAGCTCTGTGAAAATCCTTGCTCCACTTCCTTTATCAGTTTTTAGACTCTGCTGACAACTGAAATTTCATGAAGTTCTCTTTTCCTCTCTGATACCACATTATGCTGGGCATTTTGTTGTTGTTGTTGTTCTTTTTTTTAACTAATTGTGTATTTTCAACTCTTCTTCACTGATTTTTTCCTCTTCCACTCATACCTTTATCATGACTTAGGTAGGGTTCAAACCTGGATTCTCTGTGCACTTCTCCAAGCACTTTTCTCCAAGGTATTTTTGGTGGCTCATCTCCACTGACTAGGGGATTGAGATGCGCTCCATAAATGCATCTACAAAAGTCTTTCTCAGAGTATTAACTGAAAACACTCACCTGGAATGTGCATGGCTCCATATGATTGACTAGGCTTGGCTAGAATAAAAAATGAAGAATCAGACTCTAACATTCATCTTTTTCTGGTTCCTGACTGCTGACTGAGATGTGAACAAGCAGCTCCACACTTCTATTATCATACCTTCCTTGCCATGATGGACTGTGCCACCAAATCATGAACCAAAATAAATCCTTCCTTTCTTAGGTGTCTTTGTGAAAGGTATATTAGTACCTTTTCCATTGCTGTGAATAAGTACTCAACCAGAAGGAACTTAAGGCAGGAAAGCCTTTATTTTGGATTAATGTTCAGGGAGAGATGGTCCATCATGGTGGGAAAGGCATAGTGGTAGGAGCAGGGAGCTCAGCTGGTCATATTGCAGCTAGGGCCAGGAAACAGAAGACAACCAAGAAGTAGGTGGGGCTTTAAAAGCCCAAGGCAGGCACCCAGTAACCCATTTTTCCAATTAGGCTTCATCTCCTGAACATGCCACAATCTTTCCAAACAGCACCACCAGTTGTGGACCAAGTGTTTAAACTCATGAGCCTATGGGGACATTTTACATTCAAACCACAATATAAGGAATCTGGTTAGTGATAAGAAAAGTAACTAGCAACAATATTCCTATCCTCCCCAAGAACACAAGAGCACAATGATGACATTTTTATGCCAATCATTTTCAGGTTGATTTTTCCTGCTCAACATCCCTGAGAGCCATGTTACAACTGGTTACTTGCATTTCAATATAAATGCCTCTCATACATCTCAGTTTAGTTTAGACATGTTCAAAAGAGCATCCAGTGAAACTCTGAAAATCCCTTTCCTCACTGGCTTCATACCACCATGGATCAAAGTGTTCAGACCAGAGCATGTATGTCAGCTGCAAAAGTCATCCATAAGCAGTGACTGTAAATCTTCCCCAAGTATAGAGTATCTCACAGCTTCCTGTGTCATCACATTGGTTCAGCCTGCCATCATCTCTCATCCATGTTTTCTGCAGCAGCTTCAGTTCATTCTGGATGTTTCCACCCACCATTGGTAGTACATCCAGATTTTGTAATATAAAAATAGTGTTAATGCTCACAAACCTCATGCCAACCCAGTACTGGCATATGTCTCCAAGTGACTGTTGCCTGAACTCTGTCCCCTTATCACAGAGTAAACACCATTCTAAATTATATCATAGGAGTAGTGTGCATGACATAGATAACACCTCTAAACTATATGTACTCTTTAGTATAAATTGATTTTATAGATAATTTGTTGAATGTCAATAATCAGGAAAGAAATATACAATCCAAAGTGTAGAACTGTGAGTGTGGAGCTCAATTCAGTTTCACGGTTCACCACAGCTCTATGTGTAGAACCCAGATCAGATCAAGCAGTGGCACTGAGAATTCTTACAGGTTTGTATGCTTCCATCCTTTCCACCCATTCTCCACAAGTAACCATTGCCTGGACCTCTAGCCATTAAGATTAACTCCATTTGCTGAGCATGTGCTGTTTGTACCCTAATTATCACTACATATGGTCCTATGGCTATGTAGTTGAATATTCCATGCAGTTGGAGCTGTACAGGGTGATGCCATGTGTCACCCTTCTCTGATTAATTCCATTGATGGTCATCTTTTATGAGACCTCCCAAAACTATTAGGAATAGTCCAACTATGGACTCATTCATTTTGTTTGGTGAGTATCCACAGCATTTCACTTTGGTATATACAGCAAAGAGGAATTCTGAAGTGTGAATTTCTGGAAATGGTGGACATTACTGAAATTTGACCATCCATGTTCCATGAGGAGTTGATTCTACAGTCTCACCATACTTTCTAGTGTCTGTCTCTCCATCTCTTCTTATATCTATGTCCCTCATTTTAGTTCATATTGAGATATGTAAATGGTAACCTTGTTTTTTTTTCTGAGAAAAAATTAGACTGAGAACCATTTAAAGTAATTTTTGTATTTTTATTCATTTATTTGCAAGCACAGATATAAGGAAGAGAGAGAGAAAGAGAGAGAATGAATATGGGCATGCCAAGGCCTCCAGCCACTGCAAATGAATTCCAGATGCATGCACCACTGTGCATCTGGCTTTAATGTGGGTACTGGGGAATTGAACCTAGATCCTTAGGCTTTGCAGGTAATGCCTTAATCACTGAGCCATCTCTACACCCTTTATTTGTATATTTTTAACAAAGCTCCTAGTCCAGTATTTCATTCATTTTTCTAATTGAATTTTTTGCCATGTTCATTTTTCTTACCAGTTTTTGAATTATATATGATCAAAATAAGATATTTGTCAAAATAAAAAAAACATGTATGTATATTTTTTCCTTTTTTAACTTCACTATTTGTTGTACTAGTATCTATGTTTTAAAATTAGTATCATCTCAACCAGCTCAGATTACTACACAAAGTACCATAAACTAATCAGCTTACAAACAATTTCCATTCATTTCTAAATTGTATAGAACAAGAAGTCCAAGAACAAAGCACTGGTGAGTCCCATGTCTGCTGAGGGGCTTTGGGACCACCAACATCATTCTCTCTACTTCTCACATGGGGGAAAGCAAAAGGAGCTTCCTGGTAATTATTAAAAGTAAGGCCACAGGATACAAAATCAAGACACAAAAATCAATAGACTTCCTATATGCCAAAGACAAATATACAGAGAAAGATATCATTGAGACTGTCCTGTTTTCAATAGCCAAAAAATTAAATAGCTTATAATATCACGAATCAAGGAAATGAAAGACCTCTACAATGAAAACATAGAAACATTGAAAAAAAAAATAAAATGAGGAGGACACAAAAAGATGGAAAGACCTCTCACCTCCTGTATTGGAAGAATTAATATTGTGAAAATGGCCTTTCAACCAAAAGCAACATACAGATTAGATGCAATATCAATAAAACCCAGTGATATTCTTCAGAGATAGAAAAAAATAGCATCAAAATTCATATGGAACTATAGAAGACTTTGATTATCCAAAATTATCCTCAGTAAAAGTAACACTTCTGGAGGTACTCAACTTCACATTATACTACAAAGAAACAGTAATAAAAGCAGCATAGCACTGGCACAGAAACAGAGGGTGGGGCAGGAGTGGAGGGTAAGGTGGGAGAGACACAAAACTGGACCCAAATGAAAATGGTACCATAAAATCCTATATCCTGAAAGACAGACTAAAAGGTTGAACCTTCATCAGGTCCTTAGAGGGAATACCTGACTCAAAGGGCCCTAGAGAGGGTAAGATGAAGACTAACCTTAATCTTCTCCTGTTTCTGTCTCTCTCTTTCTCTTCCTCTCTCTTCTGTCTTTCTCTTTTATATTACTTATCTTTTTCTTCCCCATTGATGCTGGCCTGTAACTCCCAGTACCAGGATGCAGTTAACATCCACAATGAGTTGTTGATCAGAGAGACCTACAAGGTTTCCCATAAGAAGACAGATTTCTGTCAGAGCACTTGACTACCCACCAAAGGTTAATGGTAAGACCCTACTGCTGAAGACACCATATAATGCTGGTACAGAATGTGGAGAGAACTGGTTGGAATATGGAAGAGAGTCAGTCCCCAGGTAGTTAGCTCGTCTAGTGCCAGAAGGTGCTATATGAGCTACTGGGGGAAAATGACCAACATCTGTCCAAGCAACTCGAGGTCTAAACTACTGAGCAGCAAACAATCAGATGTGATGCTCACCCAAGTGCAATAGTAGCACACAGCCATTGTGGGTAATCAAATGCTCTTGAATTGGCTAATGGATCCTCTCAGTGGAAGAAAACCCATAGCTAGAACTGGGAAACAAGTCAGAACCATATCCAGAAAATGAGTACACTCTCCAATATCAAGCTCCCACCAATCTTGGGCTACAAAAGGGCCTACACCTATTAAATTCCCTCTAAAATAATAATGGTTATCCTATTTATCCAGTACTGACTTCATTCTCCATTGGAGAATCTGCTTCTCCTTTTCATATGAACACAGATCCCAAGGAGAGATTCAGCCTCTCACACCTCACCAGGGCCCCAGATGAAACCATAGAGTAATCAGGGGAATGAGCGAGAGTGCTGCTTTCTTGGTGAACTTGGTACCAGCACAAGGGTGAAGGAGATAGACACAAAGAACACTTAACTCCTACCAAACCAGATATCCAGAGACTCAGAGGCTCCCAATACCTCATTACTGAAGTAGAGCTTAAACAAACCCAACATGGCTCAGGGATATTCACGGAAGAGGGGGCGGAAAGACTGTTAGAGCCACAAGTTGGGACATTATGCAGAGAGACACTGCCTCTTACCCATAACTGGTGGCTACCCTCAAAATGCACGACCCACAAGAGGAGAGTCCCTTCATAGGGGGGAGGATAGGGAGGAGAGTAAAGATGGTACACACTGAGTATGTACATAACTAATAAAGAAAAAAAATATTTAAAAACACAAAAACCATACATATAGATCAATGGAACAGAATAGAAGATCCAGGCCTTAGTTCAAGTAACTATAGATACTTGATCTTTGTCAAAAGAGCCAGAATGCACACTAAAAATATTGCAACATTTTCAACAAATGGTGCTGGAGAAATTGCATAATCATGTGTAGAAAAACAAATTGAGATCCATTTCTCTGATCCTACACAAAAATCAACTCCAAATGGATTAATTCTCAATATAAGACCTGAAACTCTAAAATGACTGAAGAAAAAAAATAGGGAAAAATCACCAAGCTATCAGATTGGAGAAAGACTTCCTGAATAAAACCCTAATAGCTCAGGAAAATAAACACTCAACTAGCAGGATCTCAAGGAACTAAAAAGCTATTACTAAAACAAGCATGCCATAAACAGAGCCAACAGACAACTCACAGAATGGGAGAAAATCTTCATAGCTATACCCTCCACAGAGGCCTAATATCTAGAATCTACAAAGAATTATAAAAACTAAGCAATAAAAAAATTAAGAAATCCACTCAAAAATGGAAGAGAGAACTGAAAAGAGAATTTTCAAAGGAAGAAATACAAATTGCCATTACTCACTTAAAGGAATATTCAACATCCTTAGTCATCAGGGAAATGCAAATCCAAACAACTTTGAGATTCCAACTTAGTCCAGTTAGGATGGCAGTCATCAAAAATCAAATGACATGGACTGGAGAGATGGCTTAGTGGTTAAGGTGCCATGGTTGATTCCCCAGTACGCACATAAGCCAGATGCACAAGGTGGCACATGCATCTGGAGTTTATTTACAGTGGTTAGAGGCTCTGACATGACCATCCTTTCTTTCTATCTGCCTCTTTCTCTTTATTTATCTCTATCTCTATCATAAATAAAAATAAATAAATAAAATGACAACAAATGTTGGCAAGTCTAAGGGGAAAAGGGAACCCTTATTCACTGTTTGTGGGTGTGCAAACTTGTACAACCACTATGTAAATCAATATGGAAACTCCTGAAAATGATGAAAACAGATTTAACATCTGGCCCAGCTATTCCACTCCTGGGCATTTGCCCTAAAGACTCCACTCTCTACTTCAGAGATACTTGCTCAACCATATTTAGTGCCATTCTATTCAAAATATATAATAATTGGAATCAACCCAGATACCCATCAACTGATTAATGGATAATGAAGATGTGGTACATATATACTATAGAATTCTACTGAGCAGTAGGGGAAAATGAAATAATGAAGTTCTCACAAAAAGAGTTCTAGGTAGAAAGAAATAATCAAGATCAGAGTAGAAATTAATGAATTGAAAACTAAGAAAACAATTAAATAATTGATGAAATGAAGACCTGGTTCTTGATAAAATAAACAAAATTGACAAACCCCTGGACAATTTGATCAAGGAAAAAAAAAGTCTCAAATTAACAAAATCAGAAATGAAAAAGGAGAGATCAAAACAGACATCAATGAAATTGGAAGAATCATCAGGGCATACTTCCAAAACCTCTACTCCACAAAATTGAATAATCTAAAAGCAATGAATGAATTCCTAGACACATTCCACCTACCAACACTAAATTCAGAGCAGAATAATCTAAACAAATCTATCACTTCCATGGAGATTGAAAAGTTAATATAAAAACCTCTCCCAAAAGAAAAGTCCAGGACCACATGGCTTCTCAGCTGAATTCTATTAAACCTTTATAGAAAAACTGGAACCAATTTCTCTCAAACTATTTCACATAATTGGAGACCAGGGAATCCTCCCCAAGTCCTTTTATGATGTTAGCATCATCCTAATACCAAAATCAGACAGAGATGCAACAAGGAAAGAAAACTATTGTCCTATATCCCTAATGAACTTAGATGCAAAGATCCTGAATAAAATCCTTGCAGACCAAATTCAACAACACATCCAGTAGGCTTGGTCAAGTAGGCTGCAACCCAGGGATACAGGGTGGCTTAACACATGGAAATCAGTCAACATAATACACCACATAAGTGTACTTAACCATAAGAACTACATGATCATATCAATTGATGCAGAGAAGGCCTTTGACAAAATATAACACCACTTCATGACCAAAACACTGGGAAGAATAGGCATGGAGGATTTATACCTCAACACAATAAAGGCTATATATAAAGCTCCTTAAGCCCAAATAATACTTAATGGGGAATGATTCAAGGAGTTCCCACTGAGATTGGGAACAAGTCAGGGGTGCCTACTTTCACCACTGCTCTTCAACATTGGACTAGAAGTACTAGCCAGAGCAACAAGACAGGAGAAAGAAATAAAAGGGATTCAAATTGGAAAGGAAAAAATCAAGTTAGCCCTATTTGCAGATGACATGATCCTATATACAAGTGACCCAAATGTCTCTATCACAAAACTTCTAAAGGTGATAAATTCCTTCAGCTAAGTGGCAGGATATACAAATTCAGTAACTTTTCTATATGCAAAGGACAACTATACAGAGAAAGAAATCAGTGTGGCCATCTCATTTTCAATAGCAACAACAACAAAAAATAATTCAATACCTTGGAATAACACTAACCAAGGATATGAAAGACCTATATATGAAGACAAAAAAAATCTCAAGAAAGTAATTGAGAGGGACTTGAAAAGCTGGGAAGACCTCTTATGCTCCTGGATAGGTAGAATTAGCAGTGTGAAAATGGCAATTCTACCAAAAGCAATATATACACATTTAATGCAAAACCAATAAAAATACCAGAATCATTCTTCACAGAGACTGGGAAAATGATCTTGAAATTCATATGGAATGGCAGAATGCTTCAGATATCCAAACTTATCACCAGCAAAAAAAAAAAAAAAAATCCTCTACTGGTATAACCATCCCCAATCTAAGGCTATATTACAAAGCCATGGTGACAAAAATATCATGGTACTGGAATAAAAGTAGAAACATAGAAAATGGAATAGGATTAAAGACCCAGACCTTAGGTTCAGTAACCATACTTGCTTGATCTTTGACAAAGGTGTCAATAATGTAGATTGGATAAAAGGCAGCATCTTCAACAAATGGTGTTGGACACGTTGGATGACCATATGTAGAAAATTGAAATTAGAACAACTCATTTCATCATGCACAAAAATCAAGTTCAAATGGATTAAATACCTCAATATGAGACCTGACTTCAACTGTTGGAAGAAGAAACAGGTGGCACTTGCCATAATATAGGACTGGGAAAAGAATTCAGAAACAAAACCCCAGTAGCCCTGGAAATTAAAGAAGCACTCAACCAATGGGATCTCATGAAGCTAAAATGGTTTGCACAGACAAACATACCATAACCAGAGCCAATATATTACCCACTGAATGGGAGAAAAATCTTCACCAGCTATACCACTGACAGAAGCCTAATATCTAGAAACTGAAAAAAAAAAAACCCTCAAAAAACTAAACAAAAAAAAGTCAAACAACCCACTCCAAAAGTGGGGCAGAAGAAAGTGCAGAAACATGAGTGTTGCTCCCAGTGCTAGCTGACAACCACCTCTGGGGAAATAGAAACAAACAGAGATAAAGTGAAACATGTGGTAACAGAAATACAGAAATACAGAGGCTAAAGAGAAATCAAGAATGAAAACAAAATGCTAACACACCTCTCAAGGCTCAAGGATTGCTACAGAAGAGGGGCAGGAAGATTGTAAGAGTCACAAGTAGAACTGTCTCGAAACCCAGCCTCCCCTCACTCTAGAGAGGGAGGGAGGCACTAATTACTTCTCAGTGTACACCAGTAACCCTTCTGAGGAGGACCGTCAGGGAATGGGACTGGGGGAGAGGGGATACAAAATTGTAACCCATGTAATAGATACTATTTTCAAAAATAAGGCCACTGATCCCAGCACAAAGGTTTCATCCTTTTGACCAAATTACCTTCCAGATGTCATCTTCTCTAATTGCATAACGTCACTGTTAGAATTTCACCATGTGAATTTTGGGGGACTCAAACATTCAACCCATGACAGCTATAATTTATATGCCATGCAATTCACTCATTTAAGTATACAATTCAGGGTTTTATGGGTTTCACCCTGTCACAGTAAACTTCCCTGAGGTGACATAAATGCCTCACCAGATAGGGCACAGATGAGAGACCAAAGGATAATTACACCAAAATCAGGGTTTATTGGGGTTGCTAGGAGAGCAGGGTTACGGACAGGAGTAATGGATGGCTCAAAGCCAACCACACCACAAGAAGTCTGATTCCATCCTGGATGATGATCTCCCCACAGCTCCTTCAACTCAAATCCATCCATATCACCAAAGAGCTCACCTCAGCTTAGGTAACAACTTTCAGAAGCTGAGTCTCTGGAACACACTGCACCACTAGCAGGCAGCTTGGAGAGTCTCAAGCACACTACATGACTTTCAGGAAGATCAATCAGTCTCATATCTAAGCAGTTGTTTTCCCTTTATATAGCTTTAAGGTGGGGTCTTGGAACAGTTTCCCAGACTTGGTGACTCTCTGAGTGTCTGGAACTTCCTCCCCATCCCACAGGAAAGAATATTTTAGATTATAATTAATATAACCTTGGGAAGTGTTATGTGTACTCTAAGTTTCTGGTCTCCCAGACCTGACTTCCTAAATCAGAGCCTTCTTCTTCTCTTTAGGAGAGAACATTTCAAGTTGGAGGAATCTATTATATGACCCCCCAACCCCCGACACACACACAGGTTGTGAAACCATCACAATTAACTTTAGAACCTTTCATTACCATGTGTCTCAGCAATTGGCAGCCACTTTGCATTTCCTCAGAACCATCTACCCTGACCCAACCACTCTGCTCCTCAGCTGCAAATATGTGGTATTTCGTGAGTGGCTTTCATTTTGCTTCATGTTTTCAAGGTAGATCTATGTTGTAGATTCTATAAATATTTCATTTTGCCTTATTACAAAATTATATCCCACTCGGAATAAAATGGATGTAGCATCACTTGTCTACCCATGAACCCTCTGTGAACCATGTGAGATGCTTCTACCTATTTGCTTCTATGTATGCAGCCATGATGCATACACACATGCCAGGCTCTGTGTGGAAATGTTGCTGTGTCTCTTTCTTCTGAGACATAACCCGAGGAGTGCATCAGAGGGTCCCTTGGAAAATCTATGTTCAGCTACCACAGTGTTAAACACAGTGCCTTTATTACTTCATATTGCTGGGAGAGCATATAATGAACTTATGTCTCTATTTTTGTCTGCATTTTTTGTCTACATTTACTATTGCCTTTTTGTTTATCACCATCATAGTAGATGCGATGCTGTATCTCCTTGTGACTTTTACATTTCTCTGGTAAATGATCCTGTTCAGCTTCTCTTTTCGTGTACTTTTTGACCATGTGCATATCTGATTTGCAGAAAAGTCTATTCAGGCCCTTTGCCCATTTTCAGTTGGGTTGCTTTCTTTCTGTTATCGAATTCCTTATATATTTGTTCCTTATAAAATATATGTTTTACTAATATTTTCCTTTATTATGTGGGTTATGTCTCACTATTTAAGTGGAATCTGATGAAGCACAGAGGATTTTAGTGTCCAAGAGAGAGCAGCTTATTAATTATTCTGTAGTTTGTGTTTCTGATGTCATGTTGAACAAACCATTGCCTGATTTAAAGTCACAAAGATATATGCTTGCTTTCTGCCAAGAATTTTATAGCTTTAGCTCTTATAATAGGGTCTTTGACCTATTTTTTATTAATTTTTATGTATGATTTGAAGTGAATGTCCAATTATCTCACCATAACTTGTTGAGAAGATTATTTCTTCCCCATTTAATTGTTTTGGTGCCATAGCCTAAAATCAATGGAGAATAAATGTGAGGATTTATTTCTGGTCCTCAGTCCCTATCCATTAATCTGCATGTCTGTCCTACAGCTAGTGCTATGCACCAGCACACCACTCTTCTAATAGCTGCAGTCATACAGTGTGTGTTGAAATGATAATCCCAAGTTCTGCAAGTTTGTTATTTTCAAATGTTGTTTCAGCTCTTGTTTTTTAAAATTTATTTATTTTCAGTTTTTTTTTATAGAGGTTGTAGTCGTATATCCCCTCTCCCCCAGTCCCACTGCCATAATTCCTGAGGGTGCTCCTCAGTAAGATCATTACTGCTCATTCACTGTTGGGTAAATGAAGTCTCAGTCTTTAGTGGGGATGGGGGGTGGGAAACAGCTATAAATCAGGATATTTCTACCCACCCTGGGGCTCTTACAATTTTCTTGCCCCCTCTTCTGCAATAGTCTCTGAACCTTGGTGGGTGGATCTGTATGGTAGTTTGAATAGATGGCCCCCAATATATTCAGTGTTTTATTGCCTTGTAGTTTGCACCTGCAGCCACCTGGCTGGAGGTGGTTCCACTGGGTGGAACTTAAGGTGTGGTGGTGGGTTTAAGATTTCAGTCTAAAGATATGCAAAGGGTACCTAGCTGTGCCTAGCTGGAGTTCCTGAAATGTGCTCTGCTGTATGGCTTTTGGCTTTTGGCTTGTGCTTCTCTCTCTGCTTGGACCTGTGAAGGCAGGCCAGCTTCTTCTGCCATTTATGGAACTTCCTCTGGATCTTTTAGTTTCCTCCATAACTGTACCTGGTCTGGAAGTTCATCTCAGGGAACCTGAAGCTGTCTGGTACAGAACTTTGTACTGAGAGTGGGGTGAGCTGAACCTAACCATGTGGATGTTGATCTTTTGGAACTTTTGTTTTGGAGGAATGGCATGGACTTGGTGCTTGCAACCAAAGGAGGCTTCTGGAGTGATAAGCCAAGTTTTATGGACTATTCTGATGAGAGTTTGAAAATGTTAAGTGTAGACAGCCTTGAACTTCAAGGCTTGGCTTATGAGCTTTCTAAGGGCAAAGAAAGACTTCAGAGGTCTTTGTTGGAACTGGGCTACTAGGATAAGGGCTAGCTGCATCCTATTGCCCTGGCCCAGAGAGTTTGATCAAGATTAAATGTCTAATGGAATGATGTGCTTGGCTAAAGATAATTGGACTGAGAGATTTAAGATTTTTAAGCTGGAAAACCTTGAGCAAGTTAAAATTACAGGCACTGAGACTGGCTTTAGGTTACTGAACCTGCTATTGTCAAACACATTAGCAATCTTAAGGAAGATGGTCCAACTGGTTTACATTTAAATAATAAAAAGGATCTCTGAGGAAGGGCTATCATAGAAATGCAAACTTTTTTGGAAAGAGTTGATTGGAGAAGGAACATGCTTTTCAAGATATGATTTATTTCATCCCTGAATTAAGAATATGGCTGTGTCCTGCATACCTGGTATTGGTTTCAGAAGCATGAAAAATGGGAGGAGTAGTCGTGAATTGCACACAGTTCCAGGAGCCGCTGCTAAGATGCAGCATGAGGCTGGGTCTGATGCCCTGATTGGCTGAAAGAGCCTTTGGATGATGGACCATGGTTTGCATGAAGACCTGAAGACATTTTGTATATACCAGGACTGTTCAGGGGCTACCATAGAATACACTGTTGGCCTATGATGGAAGTGTTCCCTGGTTACTCTGCCCAGATGGAGAGGCAAAATCAGAAAATCTGGAGACTATCAGTCTCTGGTTGTATTAGACTTGAACTGCAGAAGTTTGATGTTTGCTTGATGGTGGTTGAGTTTGCATTGTTTTAGTCTCTCCTTGCTGTGCATTATGCCAGTTGAAAATGTTTACTCTGTGCCTTTATATGTTGGAAGTGTTTAACTTGTTTGATTTTATAGGACTTACTATCTTAAATTGGTCAAGACTGTGGGAACCTTTGAAATTGAACTGAGTACAATTTACAATGTGAGATAGTTATTGATCTATTGGGGGCCAGAGGAGGAATGTGGTAGTTTTAATAGATGGCCCCCAATATATTCAGTGTCTTATTACTTTGTAGTTTGCATCTGCAGCCACCTGGCTGGAGGTGGTTCCACTGGGTGGAACTTAAGGTGTGGTGGTGTGTTTAAGATTTCAATCTAAAGATATGCAAAGGGTGCCTAGCTGTGCCTAGTTGGAGTTCCTGGTGTGTGCTGTGCTGTATGGCTTTTGGCTTTTGGCTTGTGCTTCTTTCTCTGCTTGGACCTGTGAAGGCAGGCCAGCTTCTTCTGCCATTTATGGAACTTCCCCTGGATCTGTAAGCTTCAATAAATATCCCATCCTCCTTAACTGTGCCTGGTCTGGAAGTTCATCTCAGTGAACCTGAACCTGTCTCCTACAATCTGTAAGCAGTGTTGTTTAGTGTTGAGTCCTCTGAAGCCTCTAGGCTTATGATTTGATGTATTTTGATCATCCACAGTGTCTGTTGCCTTTCCCTGGAGTTGACTGTCAGGCTAGCACTGGGAGCAATACTTGTGTGACTGCTTCCTCTGAAAATTCTTTTGGGCCCCTGCAGATGTGGTAGAGGTGACATGCCTTATGATAGGCAGTGGACAACCCTTTTTTTTGTCATGTTGATGAAGCTTGAATCTCCTGAGTTGTCTCTGGTTTGGAGTCTTCTTGATCCCTTATATTTCTTTGTGAATTTTATGATCAACTTGTTCATTTCTGAAGAAATGGTAGCTGGGATTCTCATAGGTTTTATGTTAAATCTGTGATGGAGACATGGTTATCTTGAGTATTTAATCTGATGCAAGATCTAATAATGGTTTTTCTTTTTTTTTTTTTTTTTTTTTTTTTTTTGGTTTTTCGAGGTAGGGTCTCACTCTAGCTCAGGCTGACCTGGAATTCACTCTGTAGTCTCAGGGTGGCCTCGAACTCTCAGCGATCCTCCTACCTCTGCCTCCCGAGTGCTGGGATTAAAGGCGTGCGCCACCACGCCCGGCTCAATAATGGTTTTTCTTTACTGAGGCCTTTGATTTCTTTCAACAATGCTGTGGTGCTTTGATTCAGGTGTCTCCCATAAACTTAGGTGTTCTGAATTCTAAGTTCACAGCTGATGGAGATTTGGGAATTAATGCCTCCTGGAGGCAGTGTATTATTGGGGGCAGGCTTATGGGTGTTATATCCAGCTCCCTCTTGCCAGTGTTTGGCACACTCCTGTGTTCCTGTTGTCCACCTTATGTTGGCCAGGGGTGATGTCTACCCACTCCTTGTTCCATCATTTTCCCCTGCCATCACAGAGCTTCCCCTTGAGTCTGTAAGCCAAAAGAAATCCTTTTTTTCCCAAAGGTTGCTCTTGGTCAGGTGATTTCTATCAGCAATGTGAACCTAACTGCAAAAAAATTTTTATTATTTTCAGAGTATGTTTTATATTTTACTGCTAATTATTTTAGAAATCATTTTTAGATTTTAAATCAATGATGTATAATTCTATATAATGGTATACAAAATCAATTGTATTCAATTGACTTTTCATGTTGATCTTAACATTCATTATGATTTCTAATACTTTTTATTTGTGTTCTTAGAATTTTACATATGAAGTGTGATGGTTAAAGTGTTGTCAACTTGATCTGTTTAGTAATCCACTGAAATCCCTTTAGGCTGGGTCTCTGAGGTTGCTTCTAGGAAGGATTAACCCAAGGAGGAAGTCCTTCCCCCAGAGTGAGCCCTCCCCCAGAGCAGGTGGCCCCTCTCAGATAGGACCTTTATATAAGAAAGTTCTGGGTGAAAAGAGCCCCTTCCTTCCACTTGGCTGTCAGAGCTGCTGGCTGCTTTCCAGCATGGACTGAAAACCAGCACAGACTGAAGACCAGCATCAACTGAAGACTCATGTAGATCAAAAACCAGTGGCTTCTCAGGAAGCCTATAGGCCTTCAGTGCCAGATTGGGACTGCTGAGTCATGTGGCCATGTACTTGAGCAGCTACTGGGTTCCTTGATTCTCAGGCCTGCAACTGCTCCTGGATTACTGTTAACTAATCCAAGAAATTCCCTTTTTTAAATAATTCACTCTCGCAATCCTGTTCCTCTAGAGAACCCTGACTAATACAGATTTTGGTAACAGGAGTGGCTCTAGAGAAACAGAATTGTAAAGATGGATTTCTCTAGTGGGCTTGATGATATCTGGAGTTGGCTTTCCAACTTCAGTGCTACAAAAGGCCCTGTGTAATAAGGTGACTGCTTTCACTTGTAATAAGGAGGGCACTACTTATCCATGGTGTGAACTATTTAAAGAATTCCCTGAGATAGCTGTATTTGGTGATCCTGAGTCATGTCTTATGAAGAGCAAGGAATTTAGTGACTGTACTTAAAACATTTGAATATTTGAGGAAGAGTAAGGCAAATGATGAAGATGGTTGGTTGCTTTTAGTATCTCTGGACAAACTATTAAGGGAACAGCAGAAGCTCAGAAAGGAAAAGTACAAGCTTAAGACCCACATACATGATCTCAAGGTTGTTAAGGGTGTCCTAGAGGAGAGTCTCCTCTCTAGCCAAAACAGGGCTCAAATTGCAGAAAACCAAACCCAAGCTCTGAGGTAAGATTGTGTAACATGCAATGTAAACTCAAATACAAGCCTCACCAGCTAACAGAAGTTAAAGTGAGGACATTGATTGGAAGAGTGGGATCCTGTGACTTGGGAGGGTGATGTGTGGGGAAACCCTGAATAATCTGGACACATTGAACTCTCAGATTCTGAAGAAGTTGTTTTGCATGAAAATATGACCTCTCCTCCCTTAGTAGCAGTTGTATCCCCACCTCCACTCCCTGAAATATTATTCTCCCCACCCTTGCCTGAGGGAATTAATCCTTCTCTGTCTGAGGAATCAGCAGGAGAAGCTGATATTCCTAGTTCACCCATCTTTGCCTCTAGTCCTATAACCAAGCTGGGCCCTAAAGGTGAGATAGAAAGTGTGACACAAGAAGAGGTGAGGTACACCTATAAAGAACTTCAGGAGTTTTCTAACTTGTACAGGCAGAAACATGGGGAATATGTGTGGGAATGGATTTTAAGGGCATGGGTGATGGAGAAAGAAACATAAGATTAGATCAGGCTGAGTTTATTGAACCATTTCAATGGCAATGCCCATTGAGCAGAGATTTTAAATTTAGCATAGCAGTTTGTGCAGTTGTAAGAGGTGCCAAAAATTTATTTGGTTGGTTGGCTGAAGTATGGATCCAAAGATGGCCTACTGAGAATGAGATCAAGCTGCCTGATATCTCCTGGCTTAATGTTGGCTACAGAATTAACAGGGTCAGAGAATTTGGAATGCTGGAGTGGATTTGCCATGTAAACTCATCTTTGCCTCCACAATGGGTGCATTCAGAAGATGTGCCCTTCACTAAGACTATAAGAAACAGATTTGTGAGGGGAGCACTAGCATACTTAAAGTGCCCAATCATTGGTCTTTTATGTACAGAAGACATCACAGTGGGAGCTGCAGTTGCTGCATTAGGTGACTTAGATGCAATGGGTCCAACTGGATCTCAGGGTAACAAGGGCAAGTGTCAGTGTTGAATCACTAAAGGCAAGGTGAGCATGATTTTCATAATAGACAGTGTAGGCAAAATTAAGCACATAAAGATATGGCTTGTATGGACCTTTGGCACTGGATGATTAATCATGGTATCCCCAGAAGTCAAATAGATAAGAAGCCTACTGAGTTCTTGTTTGATCTGTATAAGCAGAAAAGTTCCAGAGCAAAGGAACATAAAGCCACTTTGAATTATAGCAACAGAGAATCAAGGGCTTTTAATCAGTTTCCAGACTTGAGCCAGTTTACAGATCCTGAGCCTTTGATTGAAGGGGTGACCAGGACCCCTTGAGGAAGGACCATCCTACAACCCTCAAAAGTTTCAATATTGAGATTACTCCTATCCTTCCTCAGAGGGACCTGCAGCCTTTTGCTAGGGTAACTGTACACTGGGGGAAAGGAAATAATCAGGACTTTGGGGGCCTAATGGACACTGGCTCTGAATTGACATTGATTCCCAGAGGCCCCAAACAGCACAGTTAAAGTAGGTGCTTATGGAGGTCAGGTGATCAATGGAGTTTTGGCAAGTGTTAGACTGACAGTAGGTCCCTGAATTCACCCTGTGGTTATTTCCCCAGTCCCAGAATGCATAATTGGGATAGAAATACTGAGGAGTTGTAAGAACCCCCACATTGTTTCCCTGATTTGTGGAGTGAGGGCTATTATGGTTGGAAAAGCCATATGAAAGTCATCAAGGCTCCCACCACTAGGGAAAATAGTGAATCAAAAACAGTATTGCATCCCTGGTGGGACTGCAGAAATTAATGCCACTAATAAAGGATTGAAGGATGTAGGGGTGGTGGTTCCCACCACATCTCTTTTTAACTCCCCTATTTGGCCTGTTCAGAAGACAGGCAGATACTAGAGAATGACAGTGGATTATTGGAAACTTAGGTGGTGACTCCAATTGCAGCTACCTTACCAGATGTGGTTTCTTTACTTGAGCAGGATAACACATCTCCTGGTACCTGATATGCATCTATTGGTCGTGCTAATGCTTTCTTCTCCATACCTGTCCATAAGGACCACAAGAAGCAATTTGCCTTGAGCTGACAAGGTCAGCAGTCCACCTTTACTGATTTACCTCAAGGTTATATTAACTCTCCAGCCCTGTGTCATAGCTTAGTTCTCAGGGATCATGATCACCTGTCCCTTCCATAAGGTGTCATGTTGGTCCATTATATTGATGACATCATGCTGATTGGATCAAAAGATCAGGAGGTGGAAGCCACTCTGGGGTTGCTGGTACAGCAAATCCATCCAAAATTCATGGGCCTTCCACCTTTGTGAAACTTCTAGGAGTTCAGTGGCATGGGGCATGCAGGGATATGCCTTCTAAGGTGTAGGATAAGTTGTTGCATCTGGCCCCTCCTACCACTGAGAAAGAAGCATAAAGTCTAGTGGGCCTATTTGGATTTTGGAGAGAGCACATTCCTCATTTGGATGTCTTATTCTGTCCAATATACCAAGTGACTCAGAAATCTACTAGTTTTCAGTGGGACCCAGAACAAGAGAAGGCTCTTCAACAGGTCCAGGATGCTATGCAGGCTGCTCTGCCCCTTGGGCCATATGATTCAGCAGATTCGATGGTACTTGAAGTGTCGGTGGCAGACAGGGTTGCCATTTGGAGCCTTTGGCAGGCCCCTATAGGAGAATCACAGCAGAGGCCCTTCGGAGTTTGAAGCAAGGCCCTGACATCATCTTCAGACAATTATTCTCTCTTTGAAAGACAGCTCTTGTCCTGCTATTGGGCCTTAGTGAAAACTGAACATTTGAAAATGGGCCATCAAGTTACTATGCAACCTGAGCTGCCCATTATGAGCTGGGTATTATCTGACCCATCAGGCCATAAAGTTGTATGTCCAAAGCAGCAGTCCATCATCAATTGGAAGTGGTATATATGTGATCGGGCTTGAGCAGGCCCTGAAGGTAAGTTACATGAGGGAGTTGCCCAAATGTCTATGGTTTCTACTCCTGTAACAATGCTTTCTGCCCCCAAGCACCTATGACATCATGGGGTATGCCCTATGATCAACTGACTGAGGAGGAGAGGACAAGGGAATGGTTTACAGACAGTTCAGCACATTATGCAGGCACCTCCCAAAAGTGGACAGATGCAGCATTACAGCCCTTTTCTGGGACAACTCTGAAGGACCGTGGTGAAGGGAAGTCTTCACAATGGGCAGAAATTTGGGTAGTGCACATGGTTGTGCATTTTTCTTGGAAAGAAAAATGGCCAAATGTGAGGTTATACACTGATTTATGGACTGTGGCCAATGGTTTGGCTGGACTGTCTGGGACATGGAAAGAGCACAATTGAAAAATTGGTGAGAAGGACATTTGGGTAAGATGTATGTGGATAGAACCTTTGAGTGACCAAATGATATAAAGATACTTATGTCCCATGTTAATGCCCATCAGAAGGTGACCTCATCAGAAGATGACTTTAATAATCAAGTAGATAAGCTGACCCATTCTGTGGATAGTGGTCAATGTCTTTCCTCAGCCACCACTGTCATTGCCCAATAGGCCCATGAACAAAGTAGCCATGGTGGCAGGGATGCAGGCTATGCATAGGCCCAACAACATGGACTTCCATTAACTAAGGCTGACCTGGCTGCAGCTGCTGCTGAGTGCCAAATCTGCCATCAGCAGAGACCAGCTCTGAGCCCCCAATATGGTAGTATTCCTCAGGGTGACCAGCCAGAAACTTGGTAGCAGGTTGACTACATTGGACCACTTCCACCATGGAAAGGGAAATGTTTTAATGGTACTGTTTCTCCTATAGTCCAGATTCATAGGTTCAGGAATCAAGGGTTATAGATATGAATGCTCACACTTACCATCAATCACTCCAAGTGACCCATTAGCTAAATTTTTGCTTCCTGTTCTCAAACCTTACACTCTGCTGACATAGAAGTCTTGATGCCAGAAGGCACACTGCTTTTGCCAGGAGGCACAAAGAACGTTCCATTGCACTGGAAGCTAAGACTTACCCCTTGCCACTTTGGGTTCCTGATGCCCTCCACTCAACAGGCTAATAAAGGAGTTACAGTGTTAGCAGATGTGATTGATCCAGACTACCAAGGAGAAATTGGAGTGCTCCTCCACACTGAAGGTAAGGAAGAGTATGTCTGGGGTTCAGGAGATCCCTTAGGGCCTCTCTTAATGTTATTGTGGTAGTTTGAATAGATGGCTCAGTATATTCAGTGTTTTATTAGTTTGTAATTTGCATCTGCAGCCACCTGGCTGGAGGCAGTGTTACTTGGCAGATCTTACGGTGTGGTGGTAGGTTTGTGATTTCAATCTAAAGATATGAAATGTGTGCCTAGCTGGAGTTCCTGAATTGTGCTGTGCTGTGTGGCTTTTGGCTTGTGCTTCCTTCTCTGTGTTTTTGGTCCTGTGAAAGCAGGCCAGATTATTCTTCCATTATGTAACTTCCCTTGGATCTGTAAGCTTCAATAAATATCCCTTCCTCCATAACTGTGCCTGGTCTAGAAGTTCATCTCAGTGAACCTGAAGCTGTCTGCTACGGAAGTTGGTACCAAGGAGTGTGCTGAGATGAACCTGACCATGTGCATGTTGGTCTTTTGGAACTTTTGTTTTGGAGGAATGAGCATGGACTTGGTGCTTGCAACTGAAGGAGCCTTCTGGAGTGGTAAGCCAAGTATAATGGACTATTCTGATGAGCATTTGAGAATACTAAGTGCAGACAGTATTGAACTTTGAGACTTGGCTTATGACCTTTCTAAAGGGAAGGAGATAAGGGCTGGCTGCATTCTGCTTGCTGCCCAGGCCCAGAGAGTTTGATCAAGGTTAAATTTGTAATGGACTGATGTGCTTGGCTAAAGATAATTGGACTGAGATATTTAAGATTTTTAAGCTGTAAAACCTCAAGCAAGTTAAAATTACAGGCACTGAGACTGGGTCTTAGGTTACTGAACCTGCTATTGTCAAACACATTAGTAATCTTAAGGAAGATGGCCCAACTGCTTTATAATAAAACAATGGAGAGGATGCCTGAGGAAAGACTATCATAGAAATACAAACTCTTTTGGAAAGAGTTGACTGGAGAAGGAACCTGCTTTTCAAGGTTATGATTTATTTTGTCCCTGAATTAAGAATATGGCTGTGTCCTGCACACCTAGTATTGGTTTCAGAAGCATGAAAAATGCGTGGAGTGGTCTTGAATTTCACACGATTCCAGAAGTCACTGCTGAGATGTGGCATGAGGCAGGTCCTAATGCCCTGATAGTCTGAAAGAGCCTTTGGAAGATGGACTGTGGTTTTCATGAAGACCTGAAGATGTTTTGGGTATACCAGGACTGTGCAAGTGCTACCACAGAGCACACTGTTAGCCTGGGATGGAAGAGTTCTCTGGCTACTCTGCCCAGCTGGAGGGGCAGAATTGGAAAATCTGGACACTGGCAGTTTTTGGTTATATTGAACTTGAACTGCAGAAGTTTGATGTCTGTTTGATGGTGGTTTAGTTTGCATTGTTCTAGTCTTTCCTTGCTATGCATTATACCAGTTGAAAATGCTTGCTTTTACAGGACTTACTATCTTAAATTGGTCAAGACTGTGTGGACCTTTGAAATTGAACAGAGTACAATTTACAACGAGTGATGGTTATGAATCTATTGGGGACCAGGGGTGGAATGTGGTAGTTTGAATAGTTGGCTCCCAATATATTCAGTTTTCTTTTTATTAGTTTGTGGTTTACATATGCAGCCACCTGGCTGAAGGCAGTGTTACTGGGCAGATCTTAAGTTGTGGTGGTGGGTTGGAGATTTCAATCTAAAGATATGCAATGTGTATGTAGCTGGAGGTCCTGAAGTGTGCTGTACTGTTTGGCTTTTGGCTTGTGCTTCTCTGTGTATGTGTTTGGTCCAATGAAAGCAGGCCACCTTCTTCTATCATTCTGGAACTTCTACTGGATATGTAAGCTTCAATAAATATCCTTTCCTCCATAACTGTGCCTGGTCTGGAAGTTCATCTCAGTGAACCTGAAGCTGTCTGCTACAGTTACCATGTCCTGTTATCAAAGTCAAGGGCCAACTGCAACAACCCAATTGAGGTAGTGTGATAAATGGCCCAGATCCTTCAGGAATGAAGGTATGGGCCATCCATCCAGGTGAAGAACTAAGACCTGCTGAGGTGCTTGATGAAAGGGGAGTAAATATAGAATGGGTAGTAGAAGAAGGAAGTTACAAATACCAGATAAGACCATGTGATTAGTTACAAAAATGAGGACTGTAATTGCAATATTTCTATCCTACCTTGATTCGGAGTGTTTGTACATATATACACCAATATTAAGATTATATCAGTAGCTTACTGTTGTTGAATTTATATTATACCTATTATATTAGAAACTGAGCATTCCTCAAGAAACCTTGCTTTGTGTTGGAGGAAAGATTTTGCATTTCCAGTTGTATATGGGGTATACCCATGTTAGGCAGAATTATGAGCTTGTTACTGTTTTCATTTGGAAATTAAGTATGATATAAGGAGATTTGGTTTGGTTTCAAGTTTACAAGAGGTGGACTTGAAATGGTTAAGGTGTTGTCTGTTTAGTAATACACAGAAATCCCTTTCGGCTGGGTCTCCAAGGTTGCTTCCAGGAAGGATTAACTGAAGGAGGAAGTCCTTTCCCCAGATTGAGCCCTTCCTCCAGAGTGGATGGCTCCTCTCAGATGGGAACTTTATATAAGGAAGCTCTGTGTGAAAAGAGCCCCTTCCTTCCACTTGGCTGTCGGAACTGCTGGCTGCCTTCCAGCATGAACAGAAGACCAGCCTCAACTGAAGACCCATGTGGATTGAAAACCAGCAGCTCCTCAGGAAGCCTACAGGCCTTTAGTGCTGGATTGGAACTGGTAAGGCATCTGGCCACATGGACTGCTCAGCTACTGGATTCCTTGATTCTTGGGCCTGCAATTGCTACTGTAAGCTAATCCAGTAAATTTCTTCTTAAAAATAATTCATTCTATGAGTTCTGTTCCTCTAGAGAATCCTGACTAATACATCAGGTTATGTCATCTACATGTATAGGTAGTTTTCTTTCCCCATTTCCAACCAGGATGGTTTCATTCTGTTTTGCATGATTACACTGGACAAACCTCTAGTGTAGAATGAGGAATTGGGGAGAGCAAATTTTATGAAAAGAACTTTTCATAGAACAACCATTTGTCTTTGTGGCTGAAATCAGGCAATAACTTGTTTGCTATGACAGCTAAGACACAAACCACAAATACAAAGACTACTGCCACTTTGGAATTGTTCCTGACATTAGTAGAAACATGTTCAATCTTCCAAAAGTCAGCTTGATGCTACTTATGTGGTGCTTGCAGATGTCCTTTGCCAGGTGAACTGCTCTTGTCTGTACTTTCCAGTCTTCATATGGTGGATTTTGCCATATGTTTTTTATTTGTTTTGATAATCATATATCTTGCCCATTATTCCATTAATATAATATATGACATCACTAGGTTTCCAAATGGTAAACTGTGTTGTGGGATCAATTCCACTCAGTCATCATATATCATCTTTTTATATGTTTCAAGATTTAGTTCCCTATTATTTTGTTAGTACTTTTTACATCTATATAGTACATAGTATTTGTTCTTATTTTGTCAATGATCAAAAATAAGGCATTTGGAAATCCAGCCCATTTTCCAAGCTCAAACATGTAGTAAGTGGAACAGGTCAGATTGGAGCCTGACATATTTTGTGTTAAAGAAAATGCTTGGCTACAAAACTGCAAATTCTAAATGAGAATGTGTTTATTGATGACGGTCATGTCCTCACAAGGATTCTATATCCCTCTAATAAAGATAAGTCTCTCAACTGATACAGTTTTTAAAACTTATGTCAATCAACATACTCTGGTAAAAAAAAAAAAATCCCCACTTGAGTTTATGCAGACAACCTTAAAGTTAGTGGGTCACACCAACACAAAGGAAAAAATAAACTATTAAAGTAAAATATGGACTTGTTGGGAAGATGAAAGCTCAGTGGAAGGTGCACAGTAGATGATCATAGGGGATTATGCTTAAGATACATTATATGCATGTATAAAATTATCAATAAAAACATGTCAGATTGTTTAGAGAAAGCCCAACTATGTTCCAAATATGAATCAAACTTTCTTCCTTACTCTACACAAATATTCACATATATTTGACAACATATGCATATAGTGAAATTTCACTTCTACTCCTTAAATAGACATAATTTTAATTATCAATTATATTCAAGTTTTCAGTAAAGGTAGTGGTGTACAAATAGTGCCATAGAGTCACGTATTAAGTTTTGTTTCTGTTTTTTTTTTTTTAATTTTGTCATTAGTTTCAAACAAGTATGCAAAGTTTAGGTAGGAAGTATCACAGCATTGCTGATATCTCCATTCAAGTGAGACATTTCAATGAAATTTCTGATTGTGAATATATCAATTAATCAGCTGGTTTTGTATTTTTCTTAAATTCTCTTAGCATCTGGAATAATGTTGGGTATATGTTCAAATGATTTAAATTTGTAAAAGCAGATATAAAAACACTTTGTCATTTCCCAAACACCAGACAAATATGAAATGTCAATAATGAAGAAAATAGCATTAGGTAACCTGAATCTACACAAGATACCTTACATACCCAGCAAGCATCTTGTGGACTAGACACTAGGATGGAAGGGGAGGGAGGGGAGGGCATCAAAGGGGTGGGAAACACACATCTAGACCCAAATGGCAATGGTACCATAAAATTCTACTTACTAAATAGCAGACCAAATGGCTGATCCTTCACCAGGCCCTTACAGGGAACACCTGAACCACAAGACACTGGAGAGGGTAGGATCACAACTAACATTAATCTTCTACATCTTCCCTCCCTCCTTCTTCTCCCTCTCCTCTCTCTCTCTCTCTCTCTCTCTCTCTCTCTCTCTCTCTTCTCTCTAACTGTTGCATATTAGTTATCTTTTCCTCATTTTCTTAGTGGGCACTGACCTGTAACTCCCAGTACCAGCATGGGGCTATCATCCACAATCACCTTTTGATCAGAGAGACCTACAAGGTTTCCTAAAAGAAAGACAGATTTCTCTCAGATTACTTGATGACCCACCAGAGGTTAATGGTAAGACCCTACTGCTGAAGACACCTTATGTGGTTGACATGCAAAATAGAATGGCATGGCTGGAAGTTGGAAGAGAGTCAGTCCCCAGACAGTCAGCGTGTCTAGTGCCAGAAGGTGCTACATAGGCGACTGGGGGAAAATGACCAATATCTGTCCAAGCAACTCATGGTCTAACCTACTTAGCAGCAAATAACTTGTTGTGATGCTCACACAAGTGCAATAGTGGCACATAGCCATGGTGGGGAACCAACTGCTCTTAATTAGGCTAACTGATCTCCTCAGTGGTACGGGACCCATAGCTGGAGCTGGGAAACAAGCCAGAACCATATCCAAACATAAGCCCACTCGCCAATATCAAGCTACCATCAATCATGGGCTACAAGAGGGCCTACACCTATAAAATTCTCTATTAAAAAGTAAGCCTTATCTCTTTTGTCCTGGTGCTAACTTACTCTCCGCTGGAGAATCTGCTTCTCTTTTTCAGATAGATGTAGATCCTAAGGACAGAGCCACCCCATCATACCTCCAAAGGGCCCCGGCTGAAACTAAGAAAAATTGGCGAAACAAGCAAGGGTGCTGTTTTCCTGATGAACTGCGTACCAGCAGAAGGGGGAAGGAGATCAACACAGAGAAAAATCAACTCCTACCAAATCAGAGAGCCAGAGCCTCAGAGGTCCCCAACACCTCATCACTGAAGCAGACCAAAAATGAACCCAACATGGCTCAGGGAAATTTTGCGGAAGAGGGGCCGGAAAGAATGTCAGAGCCACATGTTGGGTCATGATATGCAGAGACATTTAGCTTACCCATAACTGTGGGCTAACTCCACAATGCATGACTCATATACCTCAACAAGGAGGGGCCAAGGGGAGGGGGTAGGCCACGGATGAGCCTAATAATGGTACCAAACTGACTGTATTTGCTGAATACAATACTAACTAATAAAGAAAATAAATAAATAAATAAATAAAGACCAAGATCATATGGAAAAAAAAGAAAATAGCATTAGATGTCCATTAAATGTATTAAATTTAATGACTTAGATTTATTATTATCTCTTATATTTTGTCAATGCTTCTGAGGGCCATGTTTGTATGCAAATGAGAATAGACATTTGGGCTCGCCAATATTTATTAGAGATCATGATGACCTTTAAGGGTGATTTCTGGACATTTGGTGACCTAGAAATAACCAGCTTAGTTTTAGACATATGATCAGTACTTGTATGTGTCTGAAGGGCAGAAGAAAAGTATGTGATTATTCAGGTGTTTTAATAACTTGATTTGAGGATAAAGACCAACATTGTGAATCTGATCAGGACACTTTTGAAATTATCTGCCAAATTAGTAAGTGATAATTCTGTTACATGCACAGAGTAAGGGCTAGGGAGATGCTCAGTGGGTACAGTTCTTGCCATTCATGTAGAATGCTGGTCATAGTGGCACATGTCTGTTATCCTAGCATTCAACAAAGACAAGGAATCCTTGGTGCTTGCTGGCTAGCTAGACTAGATGATTTGGTGAGGTCAAAATTCAGCAAGAGGGCTGGAGAGATGGCTTAGCGGTTAAGTGCTTGCCTGTGAAGCCTAAGGACCCCAGTTTGAGGCTCAATTCCCCAGGACCCACATTAGCCAGATGCATGGGGTCGCATGCATCTGGGGTTCCTTTGTAGTGGCTGGAGGCCACTCTCTCTATCTGCATCTTTCTCTCTGTGTCTGTCGTTCTCAAATAAATAAATAAAAGTAAACAAAAAAATTTTTTTTAATTCAGCAGGAGACTCTGTCTCAAGATGTAAGGTAGAGTGAAACTGAATAGACATCTAATATTGATACCTGGCTTCCACATGCACATGTGCATGCACGTGTGCATGCACATACACGCTATGAATCTGCACACACATGCATATCAAAAACACATAATCATGCAAGTATGCACAGAGCCGCACAAGTACAGACTTAGACACTAACAGTCTCATTGCTCAAGAGCACACAGTGGTGGAGATGGAAACAATTCTCCTTCTAGCACACAGCTCACAGAGTCCTGACTCACTGATGTACAGTTGCTACACCTATTATTTCTTGTGGAAAAGAAGATGAGGCACCTTCTATGGAAGATAAAAAATTATTTCTCTTTCTCAGTTCTGGTAAATCAAGTGACAGAATCTCCAACTGACCCCAGAGCACACTGATTTGGCTATACTAGTTAGCCAGCAAGCTGCAGGGATCCTCTTGTCTTCATGTCCCCAATGCTGGCTTTCCAGGTATGTGCTGCAAGCCAGGCTTTTATGTGTGCACTGGAGTCTGAATTCAGGTCCTTATCCTTGCACAGCAGGCACTTTATCCACTGAGCCATCTCCCTAGGCTTATTCTAATAGTTTCAATGTATTTCCTTGTTGCCTGGGAACTTAACTTAGAATTTTACTTACCCTCAAAAGTAAGGATTAGATAAGCCTTGAGGAAAACAGGGTGTACCATAAGAAATGGGAGCCCTGTGTTGACAGTGACTTCTTGTGGGGTTATAGTCTCAGTTACCAAGTGTGACTGCTATACATAAACTTGTTCCCCTAGGGTCCTTTCTCATTGTACCTCCAGTAAACATGAGATTCCAGCTGCCAGACTTGAGCCCGATTCTTCAAGAGTGCATCAACTTAGCTGCAGCCCCTAGGATCATCATGTACAGGCTCACAAAAATGGGCAGATAAGTGCAAATACACAAGGCAGAAACCTCAACATTTGGAGGCCACCTAGGGAGTCTAATTGCTGGGGTGCTGTTAGCAGATACAAAACAGAATGTGTAGCAACTGCTATTCTTGCAGTGGGCCCATAAAGTGTGCCTCAGCAACACTGGTCACACTAGGGTGGGGTGGGTCACCTCTCCATTATCAGGGAAAGCTTAGATAGATTGACCAGAAGTGGAGATGGTACAAGTGATCCCATAAGCTAGCTTTCTGGACCTACTCTCACATCTGTCTCAAAACCACATCCAAAAGAAAGTCAAATCTGACTTCCAACAACTTGAATAGCAAATCTTGGCTAGTGGGTTGGAAAAGAAAACAATATTGAATAAGAGGTAGAACTTCTATGGTCCTTTAAGAAGTTAAACTCAGTGCTGTGGAAATGGCTCATTGTTTAACAGTGCTTGTTTATAAAGCCTGCTGGCTCAGGTATGGTTCCCTAATGCACACATATAAATCCAGTTGAACAAGGTGGCGCATATATAGGAGTTTTTTTGCAGCAAGCAAGAGACCACAATGCCCTTCTTCTTCTTCGTCTTCGTCTTCGTCTCCGTCTCCGTCTCCGTCTCCGTCTCCTTCTCCTTCTCCTCCTCCTCCTCCTCCTTCCCCTTCCCCTTCCCCTCCTCCTCCTTCTTCTTCTTCTCTCTCTCTCTCTCTCTCTCTCTCTCACACACACACACACACATTTTCAAAAGAAAAGAAATCAAAATCCCTAAAAACCTGTGTGGCTGGCTGACTTTTCCTAAAATCTTTCCAGGCCATATCTTTCCTCTCTGTAGCACCTGTTGGTCTGTAGTCAGGTGTCCTCAGTCTCATCCTGGAGATGTACAGCCCCAGACTTTGAAAGACCTTTCTGTGTGTTGATGCTGGATGCATACCAGCATCCATGGCCTCCACTCACTATAAATAAGCAATAACTGTCCCCTGAACTACACCAACACTAAGCACCAAGTGTTGTAGGAGGAAAAAAAAAAAAAAAAAAACAGCTTTGACTCTAACTTTCTTTTCTTCTCTGGATTTTTCCTTTCTCATAACTAAACTCAAATTATTCTCATCTCTGATATCTTTCAAAGAAACAAAATAATTTGTCAGGACCCATCCTTCTTAGAGATTCATCCACACAGGATGATATCATGTGTCATACAGATCCCCACTCAATCAAATGAGAAATGAGGCATAAATTCAGATGAAAAGAGAACCCCTTTTGAGTGCTAGCTCCTTGTGGCTTTACAAAGAATACATGTGACAGTGGTGAATTTTAGGGAGGTGCATGGAACAGGAAGGACGAGAAGAGAAAGTTACAGAGTATAGCTCTCATTGTTTTCTGCAAAAGAAAAACAAATTTTCCAATGGAGAGTGAAATCAGGATAGGTTAAAGGGGATAAGCATTGTTAATTTAGAGAAATTTTGATAGGCATAGCCTCAATTTTGGTCAAAGACTAGTGGGATCTTCTCATTGGAGTCCATAATCTTGGTTACCATAGGATTCTGACTTGGTTCCCAGTTCTAGCTATGAGTGAGAACATGTGGCATTTGTCTTTCTGTGATTGTGTATGTTCGCTGACTATGATCTGATCAGTTCCAAGTCTGTTCATTTTCCTACAAATTTCATTGCATCATTTTTTGTACTGGCTGTATAAAATTCCATTGTGTAAATGTACCGCAACTTTATTATCCATTTGACAAATGGTAGATACCTGGGTGGATTCCATTTCTTAGCTATTATTAATCAGGCAGCTATAGACACAGATGGGCAAACATCTGTGTAGTGAAGCATGGAGAATTTAGGGTAAATATCTAACAGGGGAATAACTGAGTCTCTTGGTAGTTCTATCTTCATCTTTTTAATTTTGTTTTTATTAATTAGTTTTGTTCTCAGTGAATACAGTCAAGTTGGTACCATTGTTAGCCTCCTCCCTGTCCTCCCCCTCCCCCAGCCCCTCCTTGTTGAGTTATATGGGTCATACATTGTGGAGTTAGCCCTCAGTTATGGGTAGGAGGAAATGTCTCTGTGTATCACGACATAATGTGTGGCTCTGACGTTCTTTCTGCCCCCGGTTCCACAAATTTCCCTGAGCTATGTTGGGTTCATTTTAGGTCTGCTTTAGTGATGAGGTCTTGGAAGTCTCTGTGCCTCTGGATATCTGATTTGGTAGGAGTTGATTACTCTCTGTGTTGATCTCCTTTACCCTTGTACTGGTACCAGGTTCATCATCTTTTTTGGGAGTCTTCATGTTGATTTTCATGGTGGTTGTACAACTTTGCACTCCCACAAACAGTGAATTAGGGGGTTCCTCTTTCCCTGTATCCTCACCAAAATTTAATGACATTGATTTTTTTAATGATTGTCCTTCTGACTGTGGTAGGGTGGGACCTCAAAACCTACTTGACAACAAAACAAAAATAAGCATCAACACCATCAGAGTTGGGTGCTTCAATATTATACTATCATCAGTAGATCATACAAAAAGAAAACCAACAGGGAAATAATAGAACTTAATAATGCCATAGATCAACTAGACATAATGGACATCTACAGGATATTACACCCCAATTCTACAGAATACACATTCTTCTCATCAGCCCATGGAACCTTCTCCAAAATAGATCACATATTAGGCCAAAATACATGCCTCCACAAACTCAGGAAAATTGAATTAACTTCCTGCATCATGTTGTATCACAATGTTTTGAAGCTAGAAATTAACAAGAGACTCATCAGGAATTCCACCAGCTCTTGGAGACCAAGCAACACATTTTTGAATAATGGGTGGGTTGTGGAAGAAATAAAAATAAAAATTGTATAATTTCTAGAATTTAATGATAACAAAAACACAATATACCAAAACTCATGGGACACAATAAAATCAGTCCTAAGGGGAAATTTTGTAGCACTAAGTGCTTTCATAACAAAGACAGAGAGATCTCAAATTAATATCCTAATCATCCTCTTAAAGACATTGAAAAACAAGAACAATGTAACCCCAAGAGCTCCAGATGGAAAAGAATTATCAAGATCAGAGCAGAAATTAATGAGTTTGAACCAAAAAAAATTAAGCAAATGGATGAAACGAAGAGCTGGTTCTTTGAAAAAAAAAAAAAAAAGATTGATAAACCCCTGGCCAATTTGATCAAATGAAAAACAAAAACAAAAAAAACAAAACAAAACAAAACAAAAAAACAATAGTACTGGAAGTCCTAGTCCAAGCACTAAGACAGGAGAAGGGAATAAAAAGAATATGAATTGGAAAGGAAGAAGTCAAGTTATGCCTATTTGAAGATGACATGATTCTGTACATAAGTGGTTCAAAAGTCTCCACCTCAAAATTTCTAAAGGTGATTAATTCCTTCAGCAAAGTGGCAGGATACAAAAATCAACACCCATAGATCAGTAACATTTCTATATGCAAAGGACATATATGCAGAGAAAGATATCAGTGATGTTGTCCCATTTTTAATAGCCACAAAAAAATCAAATTCTTGGGAAAACACTAATCAAGGATGTGAAAGACATTTATAATGAAAACATAACACTCAAGAAAGAAATTGAGGAGGACATGAGAAGATGGAAAGTCCTCCCATCCTCCTGGATAGGTAGAATTAATATTGTGAAAATGGCAATTCTACCAAAAGAAATACCAATAAAAATTCCAGCATCATTCTTCACAGAGATATTAAAAAAATGTCAGAATTCATATGGAATGGCACCATGCATCAGATATCCAAACATATCTCAACAAAAGAAACACCAAATGGTGCTGGACAAATTGAATAATCACATACAGCAAAATGAAACTAGATCAACCCCTCACCATGTGCAGTAATCAATTCCAAATGGATTATAGATCTCATTATAAGACCTGAAATTCTCAAACTACTGGATAAAAAATAGAGGGAACTCTCCATGATATAGGAGTGGGGAAAGACTTCCTTAACAATACCCCAAAAGTCCAGGAAACTAACAATCACTCAACCACTGTGATCTAATGAATATAAAAAAACTTCTGTACAGACAAACATACCTACCACAAACAGAGACAACACAGAATGAGAGAACATCTTCTCCAGCTATACCACTGGCAGAGACCAATTATATAGAATCTACAAAAACCTTTAAGACTAATCAATTTTTTTAAATCCACTAAAAAATGGGGCAGAAAACTGAATAGGGAATTCTCAAAGGAATAAATTCAAATAGCTTATACTCACCTAAGAAAATGTTCAACAGTTCTTTGCAGATTCTAGATTCTTGATAGATTCTAGATATTAGGCCTCTGTCACTGGTATAGCTGGCGAATATTTTCTCCCATTCTGTGGGTAATCTACTAGCTCTGACTAGTGCATGTTTGTTTGTGCAAAAGCTTTTTAGCTTCATGAGATCATACTGATTGATCAATTGTTTAACTTCCTGAGCTACTGGGATTTTGTTCAGGAATTCTTTCCCCACTACTATATCATGGCTTCTTTGTCAAAGATCAAGTAGCCATAGTTACTTGAACTAGGCTTGTCTTCAATTCTGTTTCAATGAACTGTATGGCTGTTTTTTAAATATATTTTTATTTATTTATTTGCAAGAAGTGAGAGAAAGAGAGAGAGAGAGAGAGAGAGAGAATGGGTGCACCATGACTTCTAGCCACTGTAAAGGAACTCCAGATGCATCTACTACTACTATCTGGCTTTATGTGGACACTGAGAAATTGAACCAAAGCTGTCAAATTTTGCAAGCAAGTCCCTTAACTACTGAGCCATCTCCCCAGACAAATATATCAGTACAACAGTTTAGCCCTATTTGCAGATAACATGATCCTGAACATATGTGTCTGTTTTTATGACAGTACCATGATATTTTGTTAGTATGGCTTTGTAGTACAGCTTTAGATCAGGTATAGTGATACTTCCAGAGTGCTTTTTTAAAAAAATATTTGGGGCCTTCTGCCATTTTGAGATCATTGTTTCTATCTCTGTGAAGAATGATGCTGGGATTTTTATTGGTATTGCATTGAATATGTATATTGTTTTTTGGTAGAACTTCCATTTTCACAATATTAATTCTACCTATCCAGGAGAATAGAAGGTCCTTCCATCTTCTCATGTCCTCCTTGATTTCTTTCTTGAGTATTTTTATATTTTCATTACATACGTCTTTCACTTCTTTGTTTAGTGTCATTCCAAGATTTTTTTTGTGTGTGTGTGTGTGGCCATTGAAAACTGTACAGCCTTGCTGAATTCTTTCTCTGTATATTAGTCTTTGCATATAAGAAGGCTACTGATTCTTTTGTGTTGGTTTTATATCCTGTGATTTTGCTGAAAAACTTTATAAGTTTTATGGTAGAGTCTTTCAGGTCCCTTATCTATAAGATCATGTTATCTGCAAATAGGGCAAGTTTGACGTCTTCCTTTCTCATTTGAATCCCTTTTATTTCTTTCCCCTGTCTTATTGCTTGGGCTAGGACTTTAATACTATGTTGAAGAGCAGTGGTGACAGTGGACACCCTGTGCTGTTCCTGATCTTAATTAAGTATGATTTGGATTTAGGTGTTTTGTATACAGCCTTTATTATGTTTAGATAAAATCCCTCCATGTATAGTCTCTCCAGTGTTTTGATGATGAAGTGGTATTGCATTTTTTTGAAGGCCTTGTCTGCATCAATTGAAATGGTTGTATTTCTTGTGTTTAGGATTATTTATGTCATGTATTACATTAATTGATTTTGGCATGCTGAACCCTCGCTGCTTCCCTGGAATGAAACCTGCTTGATCAAGGTGGGTAATGTTTTTATGTGTTATTGTATTTGGTTTGCAAGGATTTTGTTCAGGATTTTTGTATTCAAGCTCATCAGGGTTATAGGTATATAGTTTTCTTGTATCCCTGTCTGGTTTTGGTATTAGGGTGATGCTTGATTCATAGAGGGAGCTAGGGAGAATCCCTGTTCTCTCATGTATGTTAAAAAGCTTAGAACAGTGAATTCAGTGCTGTGATGAAGGTTTGGTAGAATTTGGCTGAGAATTCATAAGCTCCTGGAGATATCCTTTTGGGGAGGTTTGTGATTACATTATCAGTCTTGATGGATGCAATAGGTTTGTTTAGGAGATTTATCTGCTCTGCATTTACTTCTGGTAGAAGGATGTGTATTCTGCAGAATTAGGATGGAATGTTCTGCAGATGTCTGTTAAGTATGATTGATCTATGTCGTTGTTAAAATCTATTATTTCCCTCTTGTTCCCTGATTTCATGCTTGGGTGATCAGTCTATTGATGATAATGGGGTATTGAAGTCCCCTACTATGATGGTATTGGAGTTTATTTCTGGTATGTTTTCAAGTAGATTTTGCTTTGTTAACTGTGGTGCACCAGTGTTTGGTGTGTATAGATTTATGATTATGATGTCCTCTTTTTGGATCCTTCCCTTGATGAATAAAAAGTGTCCTTTATCCTTTGTGATTACCTTTGGTTTGAAGTCTATTTTGTCAAATATTAAATAGCCTCACCCACTTGTTTCTTATTTCAATTTTTTGGGAACCCTTCTCCCATTCTTTTATCTGAGGAGGTGTTTATCCTTAGTCGTGAGGTGGATTTCTTGCAGGCAGCAGATGGGAGGGTCCATTTGTCTGATTATTGTGTCCCTTGATGGGTGAGTTAAGACCATTAATATTTATTGTTATAAATGTGATGTTTGACTTAATCCCTGCCATGTTGGAGGCTTTCTGGGGTTTGGTGTTTTATTGGGTTTTGAGCATTTTTGTGCCTGCTCTAGTTTGGTTATTATGTTCTTCTTCTTCTAGGCTCTTGAGGTTGTTTGTTTGACTCTTCTGTGTGGAATATTCCCTGAATATTCTCTGTAGGTTTGGCTTGTGTTCATATAAATCATAGAGCTAGCTTTTGTCATGGAAAGTTCTCCTTTCACCATTTATTATTAGGGGTACTTTTACTGGGTACAACAGTTTGGGTTGGAAGTCATAAGTTTTCAGACTTTGAAGTGCTCCATTCCAAGGTTTTCTGGCTTTCAGAGTTTCCATTGAAATATCAGAAGTAATTCAGATGGAATTGTCTTTGTATGTAATGAGTTGTTTCTCTATTGCTACTTTTATCACTCTCTCTCTTTGCTTTCATTTGTTAGAGTTTCAACTATAGTGTGTCTTGGAAAGTTTCTTCTTTGGCCCAGTCTGTTTGGTATCCTATATGCTTTTTGTATCTGGATGGGCCTCTCTTTTGAGAAAGTGTGAAAGTTTTCTTTAATAATTTTGTCGAATATGTTCTTCATGCCTTTGGCCTGACTTTCTTCTTCTTCTGGTATACCCATGATCTGCATATTTGGTAATTTTAGGGTATCTCACAATAACTTCATATTCTGCTTGCATGATTCTTGAACTTATCAAGTTTTTGGACTCCTGAACCATTTCTTCTGTCTTGTCTTCCAGATCTGAGTTTCTGTCTTCAGATGATTAACTCTGTTAGTGGCTTTTACAAGCTGTATTTGATTTCTGTTTTTTTATTGCATTTTTCTGAATCATATCCATACCTTTGTCAAGTTCCAATTTCAAGTCATGGTTTGATTCTTTTGATGTTTCTTGGAATTCATTCTTGCATTTAATCATGTCTTCATTATTTATTGAGATCTTCTACTTGTTGACTGACTTTCAGTTCATTTATCTCTCTTTGTGGTCTCTTTTGTTTTCTTCAATTAAGATAAATTCAGTGATATAAGCTCTGTGATGTAAGAGATGATTCTGCTCAATTTCATTTATGTGATTATTGTTTTTTGATGATTTGTTTCCAGTTCAGCCATTCACTTGGTCAGGGTAAATAAGCTTATTGAGTTGTCATTTGATGACTTTTTTTCTATATTTACATATTTTCATTGGAGACATCCACTGTGGTACTAAGCAACCTTGATGGCGATCTCTCAGTTTATTATCTTGGTTATTTTTATTTGTTTGCATTGGCATCTACCCATCTCAGTGTAAAAGTCTGTTTTATCAAGAAGTAATCAAGTATTTGTCCTGTAGGATCTTAAGTGAATGTGCTGTTTTGGGTTTGAACCAGATTAGAGTAAGATGCCAGTGTATCCACATATGCCTGGGTTGTGGAGGTTGTAAGCTGGGCTTGCAGCTTTGGGCTGGTAGCTAATATTGGGGCTTTGGTTGGAGGTCTGGAATTTCTTAAGCCCATGATTATAGCTGTGCCTTGCCTGTGGAACTCAGGGGCTCTAGGACTTTCTCCTGCTCCCCTACTGTACCCTGGCAGGTGGTTTCCGGATATTCCAGTGCTCCCCATATGAGGCAGGAGCAATGTCCCAAGGGCACAGGTAGGAAGATGACAGCATTGAGGGATGAGGGGCAGGGAGAGGGGTGTGGGGTATTAGGCTCCATGGACCAGGCTAGAGCTTGGGTACATGGAGTTAGCTGGTTCAGGGGAATTCAGGGATGGGGTCTGCCAGCAGAATGGCCTGGCAAGATCAGAAGGGGAGGCAAAGGTCCAGAAGATACTCTGAGGCTGGAGGTGCCAAGGTGGGGAGGGGGACCAGCCATGGCCCCAGAGGCACAAGCTGGGCACACAATCCCCAAATACACCACACCCCGCACTCTCCCTGAGCACACAGGCCCCAAACATGCCTCACCCTTCATCCTCCCAGTGCTCACAGGCCCCGAAGGTGCAGGCCCTAAACACATGGAGCACCTCACTTGCCTAGAGCAGAGGTCCCTAAACACAGTGTACCTCTTACCAGCTGGGAGTGCACAGGCCACAAGAATTCTGACACCCAGGCCCCTCACACTCCAGGAGCTGCTAATTTTACTTCTTAATTGCCACACTTTGTACTGATTTACAGGGTGAGTATTATGAATCAATACCTGTGCACAGTGTGTGACAGTCCCGAAGAGCAGCATCATTTTCAGCTCCCTGATTGTTATTTCAAATGCATTGGAATTCTTCAAACTTTTATCTACTTACTTTGAAAAACACAATGAATCCTAGCACTCAGGAGGCAGCAGTAGGAGGATTGCTATGAGTTTGAGGCCACCTTGAGACCACATAGTGAATTCCAGGTTAGCCTGGGCTACAAGGAGACCCTACCTTGAATACAACAAACAAAAAAGAAAGAAATAAAGGAAGGAAGAAATGGAGAAAGAAAGAAACAGGAAAGGAAGTAAGGAAGGAAGAAAGGAAGAAGGAGAAAAAAAAGAAATGAAAAGCATAATGAATTGTCTTAGGTTATGGCTACCCTGATTTACTCTAGAATATTACTAAAATACATCTTTCCAACTTTGGCTTAGTAATGGGTACCACATGCAAGGAGAAGGCATCCTTGGAAGAGAAATGACAAGTACCACCTTACATGGTGTGTGGGCTGCTGGGAAAAGAGGAGTCATTGGTGAGCTCTAAAGGTGCTCAGGTTTTTCTGGGTGTGTGATGTGACACTCAACATCTAACTTGGCACTCACACAATCTCTGAGAAGTCTTATCAGTCCAGATCACAGGTGAGGAAAGTGAGGAGATTGGTCATGTGCACAAAGTGTGCACATACAGAGTGGCAGAATCAGCTCTGACCCTTATCCCAGGCTTGTCTTCAAAGGCAGGTTCTATCCTCAGCTATATGATGCATTTCCATCGGGTTCTTGTTTACAAATGTACCTGCATTTCTGGACTGAATAAACTACTCTGCTCATATTCATTTCACTATTTTCAAGCTGAAGTTTAACACATTTATAAAAAGTACATGAATCATTCATTAATACAGAATTCAAGGAAGCATATTCAAGGGATTATATCCACTAAGCTAATGTCCATGTCAAAACAGAACATTAGGGCTGGGGAGATGGCTCAGTGAGTAAAAGTGCTTGCTTTACAAGTATAAGTAAATGAATTTGATACCTAATATCTACATAAAAAGATGGACATAGTTTCACATGCCCATAACTCTAGTGCAGAGTGGGGCAGAGACAAAAGGATCAGTGGGACTCCATGGCCAGCCAGTGTAAACAGAAAAAAAGTAAAGATGTAAGATCCAGGTTCAATGAGAGATACTGTCTTGAGGGAACAAGGTAGAAAAGCAATAAAATGAAAGAGCACACCAAACATCCTCCTCTGGCCACTGCACTTATGTGCACAGGGTATACATATACAACTGCACACACATCTTCACACATCATACATACATAAACCACATGGAGTACAGACACCAACATATTACACACACTCTGTATGTACCACACACACCACATAATACACATGAATCACACATACTACACACACACACCACTGCACACACACTACATATATGCCAGCCTCACCAGTAAGAATCCAGCATTAGCAGGTCACCAAAATCCAACAACTTGCCCCACATTTTTCCTGATTTTTCTAGAAGATAGTCACCATGCTAACATCAAAATTGACAAGGTTTTTTTTAAAATACATACATGTATCTATGAATGCATAGACTCATATAACAACTATTGTTTTATGGTCATTTGTAAGAATGTTCTGAGATTCTTCCAAGTGGTGTATAAACTCGTTAATTCTGTTTTGTGTGAACACACTCCAAGTCACATATCTGTTCTATTTGGGGTGGAAATTTTATAGAACACACTTTTTGTCTGATAAATATAATTCTTAAATGAGCTCTTATATTTTTTATCTTCTTTTTATCGTATCTTTATGGAATAAGTCCCTTAATCTGTTGGAATTGCTAAGTATGTGTACATACAGTTTAAGATAAATATTGAGTTTTCTGAAATATTTTAAAATTACAGTAACATTATTGTGGTTCATTTTAGTTGCTGTATAACTTTGCATATTATGAAGTGTCAGAGATGCAATTATTCATTCTATTCACCAGGTTTCTGGTGTTTGTGTATAGCTGTCTTACAAATACGTGAATTAGTAGGTCTTGCTCACTGCATTCTGGAGGAGCCAGGAAGCCATCCACAGGAGAGCTTCCAATTGACCTGCATCCTTAGACATTGTCTTGGAGAGGATTTATTTCCAGTTCACTGACTCAACACCAGTTGTCTTGGTGGAAACTCACTCTACTCTGACCTTGGAGTATCTGACTTGAGTCCATATTTTGTCATTTACTTAGTTTTTACATACTTGACTCTCAGTTTCTCCATATGAAAAGTAGAAATGATAGAAGTATCTCACACAATCTTGGTATGGTGGTCCATACCTATAATCCCTGCATGTGAGATACTGAGGTAGGAGAATTGCAAGTATGAGACCTGTCTGAGCTAAAGACAAGGTTCAAAGTCTAGATTGAACAACTTGGAAAAACCTTGTTTCAAAAATTAAAAATAAAACTAAGGCCTAGGGAGATGTCACTGATTAAATGCACTTGCTTACAAAGCTAAAGGCCCACAAGCAATTCTCCAGTACCCATGTAAAGCCAGATGTAAAAAGTGGCACATGCATCTAGTGCTCATTTGCAGTGGCAAGAGATCCTGACACATCTATACATACATGAATTAATTAATTTAAATAAGAAATAAATTTAAACAAAAACCTTCATGAGTTCCTAAATCAGTGAGTTAACACATAAAATACTTACAGTACCGCTGAGCATATAGCAGGTTATACATTAAGTATGAAGGTTCTGCTGTTATTGTTCTGACATTTGTTTCCATGTAAATGTACTATATGCTACACACTAAGTGCTCAAGAGCATTCATTTAATACATTTTCACGGATGTTTCTTAACTTGCCAAATTTAGTCATTACCTGAAATTTATGTTGTAATTTACAAGTGGATAGAAGCCTTACCTCACCATCCCCATATGTTTCTTCTAACACAGTTACAACAAATACAATTTAAATTAATAAACATTGCTTATCCTGCTTGGTAGCTTCCTAGGCCTGCTGGAACAAAGTGCCATAAAGTAGGTGTCGAATTCATTAGACCTATACTAACTCCTCCTTCTGCAGTCTAGAGATCTAGGTGACAGCTGGGCTGTGCTCCCTCCAGCACCTCTAGGAGACTCTTCCCCTTGACCCTAGTAGTTTATTGGCTACCAGCCATACCATGTGCCATTCTCTTTGTGTGTCTCAGTTTTTATTCACTTTGTGAGGTCACCATCTAGACCAGATGAAGGTTCACCTTCATGATGTCATCTTAACATGATCATGTCTCTACAGACATGCAAACACTCAGACAAGGAGTCACCTGTTGTCACTTTTACACACTGAGTCTTGTTTTACTATATTGACAGAAGCCTGAATGACCTCAGATCTTCAGGTGAGTTGCTAGGGACATCAGCCAGTGCCTCTTTGAAATCATTTTGTGCAGATATTTTATTTGTGACTTCATGATAATTGCTTAATAAATTATTACTTCTCCATGAACATTTTCCATTCATTATTTTGATCAGTGTGGATTTAGAAAGCTTTTTTATTTCCCATTGCTAGAACAAGAATATGTAAGTACATGGTCAATCAGCATCCATCAGACAGAAGAAAGTGGTATGTTTTTATTATTTTATTTTATTCAGGTTATAAGAATCAAAACCCACTAGCTGCCTGCTACCCCACTGAGCTACACCTCCACAATTTCTAGATTTTAAACTCTTTCTTTTGTTTTCAAGATCTAACACAACAGGAGTATGTTTTGCATGCAGTGTGTGTGGGGGAGTTGCGTTTTTGTTGTTTTGCTTCAAATAAGTTCAAGCTTACCAGCAATCACTGATTAAAGAATGCTCTGAGTTCTTCTTGTGACAGTGAGCCTTCTCTTACTTTTTAATATACATATGATGGGCTCTTTTTCAGAGCATTCTATGTTTTTATTCCCTCCAAATTAGCATTGTTGTTATTTTTATATTAAAAGAAATCCTATCTACATTTAAAAATCACAAATCATAGAAAAGTATCATCTTTCTACTATATTTGCACTTGTTTCCCAAACACTTCAATGCCTATATGAACAATTGAGCCTCACACTCAGTGTGTACTACCAACACTCGTCCTTAGTCACCTCACATTATATAGTGAGCACTTTATTGCATTCATTATCCTTTGCAGCATGTCTTGTAATTGCTCACGAGGATTTAATCTTACAGATACACCATAATTCATTTCTTTAAATTGTTTGCCAACAGTGGGTATTATGTAAATTTTAAGTTGTCTATTTCCAGTTCAATACCAATTCCTCCTTTTAATTTGTGAGTCTTGGATGGCTTGTGAATTAATTACTCCTTCTTCTGTTTATTGAATGTATTGTTATGACTGTTTTTCTTCTAGGCTCTGGAATCTTCTCAACCCATTGGCCAGTGCTGACTCAGATCATGCCTACCAGAGCATCCCTCAAGTAGCTGTCTGTGCTCAGAAAGCCTGACCATGTCTGTGGCTTCTGGTCTTCTTTAGGTCATATTCTCTTCCTAGGCTCCTACTCTCACCTACTTGAAGATGGCCTTCAAAATAAGGCCACTAGTAAGCTGTTCACACTGTTTTATGTAATCCCTCACCATGCTCCTAATGTAACTCACTAGGTCATATGAAGAAACAAACAAACATAAGAGCTATAGAGATGGCTTAAGGTACTTGCTTGTGAAACCTAAGGAACTAGGTTCGATTACCCAGTACCCACACAATCCAGGTGCACAAGGTAGCCCATGCATCTGGAGTTCATTCGCAGTGGCTGGAGGCCCTGGTATGCCTATTCTCTCCCTCTCTCTCTCTCTCTCTCTCTCTCTCTCTCTCTCTCTCATAAATAAATAGAATTTAAAAAAACATAAAAGTGAATATTAGTTTGAAAGAGGGAGGGCATCAATAAGAGTGGGATAGGAGAGGGTAATGGGGGTGAATTAGATGAAAATGAATGGTATACATGTATTAAAATATCATAATGAAACTCATTATGTATAGTATAATAAGTATGTATTAGTTACAAACAAATAAGGCCTGCCATGATAGCTCCAAGTATCTATGCAGCCTCCCTCTACACTCTTGATCCCTTTGGTCTCTCCTGCCATTCTTCTTTCTTTTTTTCTGTTTTTGTTTTTAATTTTTATTTAGTTATTTGAGAGCAACAGACAGAGAGAGAAAGAGGCAGAGAGAGAGAGAGAGAATGGGTGCGCCAGGGCTTCCAGCCACTGCAAACGAACTACAGAAGCTTGCGCCCCCTTGTGCATCTGGCTAATGTGGGTCCTGGGGAATCGAACCTCAAACCAGGGTCTTTAGGCTTCACAGGCAAACGCTTAACCACTAAGCCATCTCTCCAGCCCCATTCTTCTTTCTTTATCTAAGGCAATTATATCACTTTCAGTATCCCATATGATTCTCTTGTTTATTCTACCTACATTTTTGTTATTGTTTATTTGTTTTTGGAACATAATATTTTATTGTCCATTGGAAAAATCAGTAAACTACGTAAATACAGGACTATATGTATGATAATGATGTTAAAATTATATTTGAACATTTTTAATGACCTACTTTTTTCAGTTACTCTTTTTTGAATGGCCCTCTCCTGAATTGTTTTGGAATGGCTGAAGCACATCCTGTTCTTATGTGAGAATTCATTGTATTTTTATTCTTTTACTCAGTCTGCACTTCATGCGTACCTAGCATTAGTACATACGTATGTAGAAATGAACTAATGTCTGAGGCCAACTGTCACTGCCAAGAAGCCTCAAGCTGAAGGGGGAGATAACCAAAGCTAAAGCCACTGTGATGTGTGTTGTGTCCCAGTCCAGGATGGTAGGATATCATAGGATCTGGGAAGGGGGTTGGGTCAGAAGTGAGGGTGTCCATACAGGACATATGCAGGAGTTCTTGTAGACCATCACTTGGTATGGACAGCCCAAAGAGAGACCACTGCGATGGGAGCAGGACCGTATAAGGATACTACCCCAGATGAGTTTTTACTTTTCTAGAAAGAGTTGTAAAAGGTAGAATGGAAGGGGAAATGTTAATGTTCATGATCAATTGGAAGCATCGAAAGGTACCTCTGAGATCTGTATAAGATGATTAAGCAGACCTAAGAAAGAAAGGACATCACCTTATAAAGTATTGCTTTCACCAGTCCAAACAAAAATTCCCAGGAGTGAGGAAGGAAAGTATGTCACAAGTACTTAACAGTATGGCCATAAGACTTGGGGATCAGGATGTAGGGAAACATTTTGTAGAAACAGAAGAAGAAAAGTACAGGACTTATTTTAGGTTCCTAAATTTTGGGACAACTTAGATAATGATATGTCTAGAAACATATGGGAGAGCAGCAATATGAAGATAATGGTCAGTTATTAACATGCCCGCAGTAGCTATGAAACTGGAGTTTTCTTGTAGGCAGCTAAAATCATGGATCTAAAAATTGAATATGTTGCCTAGCATGAACAAATCCCTGGCTTCAATCCCCCCAATAAATAAATAAATAAATAAATAACATTTTAATATCACAGTACTCAATAAAAATAAACATTTGAGATTAATAGATTAAAGGTGATGATAAAGCAAGTTACCCAAGATTAATATGAAATGTGAAAAAAATATAAGGAATCAGAAAAGAAATGCTGAAAAATGCCAGTCACTAGTTGGAAAAGAAGGGTGAAGGTAGAGAAAGAAAAACATATGTCCCAAGAAAGCATTTATAAAGGAAAGGATATACCTGAGATATACCTGAGAAACAAAACTCCTAAAGGGTGGGAGCTCATGACTTTGGTAGGGCAAACACCAAGACACAGTGGGAAGGAAGCCAGGTTGTCATTGGGGTCTTCATTTGTTGTCATTTTAAATCACTTGGATAATGTTAATTAATTTTTGAGACAAGGTTTTGTGTAGCTCAGGCCTATGAACTTACTACATAGCTGAGAATGGCTTGAACTCCTGATCCTCCTGCCTCATGTTACAAGTGGTAAGACTAGAGGGGTACGACACAACACCTGGCTTAGATATTATTGCAGTTACCTTTCATTACTGGGAAAATATCTGACCAGAAGCAGCTTATGGGAGGAAAGGGTTTATTTCAGATTCACAGAATCCAGAGAAAACCATCAATGGCAGAAGTGGGGTCACTTCCATAGTCCATAGCAGAGAGATATCACCAAGTGGCCAGCAAACATGAACCACCAGAGCTCCAAACTTCCTCTGAATACACCTTAGGCCTGAACTACAAGAACTACTCTCAGTGACAGACTTCTAGAAACTTAAGTAGAAAGCTTAACAATTTATTATTGTTACTGGATGCTAAGTATCTTTCATTTCAAAGTGAGCTTACTTCAGTGTTTTAATATTCATCATATAGTTTTTATCCTCTTATATTGACAGTATGTTAGAAAGTACTAAGGGATTCATTCTTTTGTTATTCATTTGTAAGAAAACCAGTTCTGATCAGAATTTAAAATGCATAATTTCTTTGAAAATTGTATTATTATGAGAAATAAAGAATAGCAGGACCATTGCTTTCATTGAAAAAAATACCTGAGGCTATGGGGGGGATGTATTCACATTCGAACCACTACATTTTTCCCATAGCTCCCATAGACCATGATCATCTCACAATGCAAATTGTGCTCAGACTAACTTCAAAGGTTCCCATGGTCTTTACCAACTTTAACATTGCTCAAAAGTTCCAAGTCTCATCTGAGATTTAAGGCTGTTTCTCAACTGTGAGCCCTATTAAATTAAAATACAAGTTACATACATTCCAACACATAGTACAGAGTAAACATTCCCATCGCAAACATACATGAAAAGAACAGGCTTAACCAATACAAAATAAGTAAAAAGTACATAAACATCACACATATGCAGTTCAAGTTTAACCTTCATAACCAGTGACACAAGTCTCTGGGTTCCAATTCTGCTCCTCCAGCTGAGCTGAGCAGCCCAAACAGAGCACCAAACAATGGCTTCACTTGTCTCCACACAGGAATTTCAACCATGTTATACACTGACATCTATGAAGCTCTTGGAACTGGTTCACGTTCATACACTGACCTTATTGGGTCTCCACACAGGTATTTCAACCCTGCTTCATTTTTCCTAGGGGCCATTTCCCAAACCAAAACTGTGTTACACTTCACAATCCTTTCCAGCATTTTTCATGATTCCAAAATAAGTACCAAGTATGAGGCAAATTTATAAATCCAGGAGGAAACAAATCTTGACGTTGAAGAGCAGTATACTTCTGCACTAGTCTTCATTCAAACCAGCTCCTTTCAATGGCTCATCCTCAGGGTACCATTTCTATTGGTTCAATGCAAAACAGTTTCCCCATCCTTAATGGTAATCCAACTTAAAAATTGCAGTTTCAGTAACCTAAAACCAGTTTCTCTGCCTATAACTTCAAACTTGCTGGAATTTTTCCTGTGATTTACTGTACATCTTTTATAACTTTCTGTTTTATACCTTATGTCAAGCACACCAATCCTTTAGTTTTAAATTAAACCTTGATCAAACTCTAAGTGTTTGGGCAGAAGAATGCAGCCAGCTTTATCACCAGTAGGCCAGATACCAGTTCTCTCTCTCCCCTTTAAAGTGCATAAGCCAAGCCGTCACAGTCCACAGTTCTCTCTGCATTCTCTCACAAGAATTGCCCACCAAGCTCCAAAAAACCAAAACCTACATGGTCAGATTTATCACAACAATAGCACCCCTTCTTGTTACCAGTTTTACTGTTGCAGTTACCTTTCTTAACTTGGACATACATCTGACCAGAGGCAGCTTATTAGAGGTAAGGGGTTATTTCAGGTTTACAGAATCAAAGGGAAATACCACCAGTGACCAACTAAGCTGGCTCACTTCCATAGATGCAGACAGACTCAAATAGCCAGAAAACATGAACTGTCAAGAACTCAAGGTTTCTCTGAACATATCTTAAGGCTAAATTACAAGATCTGCTCCCAGTAACACCTCCTCTAGAGGTGTTTAGTGACCCCTCTGCTAGAGACTTAAGTGGGAAGCTTAACACTGATCAAAAATCCATAAGGTTATGGGGGACACCTTCAAACAGATATTCTGTAATTTAAAAAAGAAGTTAGTAAAGCAAGAGACTCAGAAAAAAGTATGTAGTTTACCTCATTCCATCTCTACTTTTTATTAAAATTTTTTATTGTGCATAGTTCTATTATCTTGAGTATTTAAAAAGTCTTTACAGTGTAATTTTGTTGTACACAGTAATGGTGTTTTATGCATTTTGTCCATGTTCATCCCTTCTTTATCTTCTCCTGCTCCTGTCTCTCCCTCTGGTCACCATCCTCATTCCAAGTAGTTCCCCTTCCAGTGTGTGTGTGTGTGTGTGTGTGTGTGTGTGTGTGTGTGAAACTAGGTTCTATTTTACAGCAAAGGATAAGTCTTGGAAGTGTGACGTAGGTTGTCTAAGGCCATTCATAAGAGTGGAATGAGCCTCATTCCTTGACCCTCACTGGCTTTGTTCTTCAAATTGATTCTAGAATAAATGCATGGCTCATAATGAAAAGTCCCAGTAACAGGAAGTTCTTATTCATTTAAATTCAACTCTTTTTGTTGTCGTTGTTGTTGTTTTGTTGTTGTTTTTTCAAGGTAGGATCTCACTCTAGCTCAGGCTGACCTGGAAATCACTCTGTAGTCTCAGGGTGGCCTCGACCTCATGGCAATCCTCCTACCTCTGCCTCCTGAGTGCTGGGATTAAAGGCATGCACCACCACACCGGCTCTTTTTTTTTTCTTTTGAGGTAGGGTCTCACTGTAGCTCAGACTGACCTAGATTTCACTATGTAGTCTCAGAGTGGTCTCGAACTCATGGCAATCCTCCCACCTCTGCTTCCCAAGTGCTGGGATTAAATGTGTCTCCCAGCACTCCTGGCTAAATTCAACTCTTTAGAGAGACCACAGCAAGGCTTAGAATCCGCATACAATTTGAGTCCCTAGCTTCCTGAAACACCTGGCTCAGCTGCATACTGATACCTGAGCTGCAATAGGAGGCTATGGTGCAATGACTGAGAGCATGGAAGTGGGCCCAAAGGGCTTTGTGGTTGCTGCTAGGCTTTAACTAAATCCAGTGTAGATAAATTTGAAGTAAAAGAATCTCTAAGTTTCTAGAGGCTAGAGAACCACTCAGCAACTCTGTTCTGATAGATCAATATCCCAATCCCAATGACTTTGGCAAGGTAGGCATTGGCCGCCTGAAAATACAGCACTATACTACACCCAGCTCCAATGCCATTAAGATGCAGGACACCTGTACCTTTCATTCTCAAGTCTAATGAGCCACATGAATGTGACCAGGTCCTTACTGTTTTTCTCAGGCTTTCTGTGTTTTCACCTCCCGACACACAAAGGGTTGGTTTTCTAAAGTGGAGATGAGTATGCCAGCCAAGCACCAGGTGCCATACAGGGCTGCCCAAGGGACCTCTGTGAGCAGGGAACAGCACAAGACCCTGAGAGTCAGGACAAAGATGTCTGACAATCATGTCACCAGTGCTAATCTCTGTGAGTGTTTACTGGGTATGAACTCCTCTTGGTCTAATACACTGGAACACTAGTTCCATAAGAGAAAAAAAGGGCAAGGAAAGAGGAGCTTAATTCTCTTGTGTGCTGAACCAAATGGTTGAGTCCACCCTCAACCAGCCTGGTCCAAGTCCACAGCAGCCTACCCATCAGTGTTTACTGTTGGCTTCTGGATCCTGCCGGCACTCTTGTTACCAGATCACCTGCCTGGCAGCTGACCCCTTATGCCTAACCATCTGATCAAAGTCACAGCTTTTTTATGCTGCAGTACTGGTTAAAGTCATCTCTACCCTCTTTGACTGATTTCATCAAAAGCCTTGCCTCTTTAAGCCTTGGCCTGGAGCTGCACTAGCAGCATTCCGTGATGGATCTATACTGTTATTAACAAAAGCTGCAAGGACTCTAGAGCTTGTCTGAACAATGCTGAAGGTGTGAGGAGGATGACATTCCCAGTGACAAAGCACCTCCATGCTCAGGGGCCCCTGTAGTCTGACTGAATGACTTGAATGTCAAAATTCCAGCTTCTTGCTTGAATATTAAGTCACAGTTAAGATTCATTAAGCTGGTTTTAGTGATTTATTTCATTTGTAATTAGATTTTATAATTAGATTATATTTATCATACTTTTAACTTTCCTTTAATAAGAAACTGTTCAATATATACAGATATAAATTTATCAAATTATAACACCTCATTTGAACCAGATTACAAATCTTGTTTTGAAATAATTGGGTGCTAGTCTAATGATGGCGTGTGCTCACATATGGGTGAGTATTTTCTAGATGGTCCATGTGTCCTAGGGGTATCTTGGAACTCATAAGTTTCATAAGTATCTCCTAGTATTAAATTTTGGCTTTCAGAATTCAAAGGGAAATGTGTGGACTGGTGTTATACAAGGGTTTTCAGTCCTCAGTCATATTTATAAAGGATGGCACCTTTCTTATGGAAAATAGCACTAAAGACATGATAAATTTGGAGGAGGACTAATTGTTTCTTGTCTCTTATGTTTGTTACATATTATTATATGCTCAGGTATATATGAAACATCCCAAAGGCAGGAGACGATGGAGAAAATGAGCCACAAAACATATCACAAAACATATCAAGACAAGCCTGCCTAAAAGTAGATTACTTCTCTCTTTTTCTATCTCTTTTGTGTGTATGATATATGTGCATGTTCATGTGTGTGCTTGTGAAGGTCAGAGGATAACCTTGGCATTGGGGCCTCAACTTCCACTATGTTTGAAGCAGTGTCTTTCATTGTTCTTCATTGGTGCTGCATTAGCCAGGTTAGCTAACCCACAAACTTCTGAGAAATTCCCCTGTCTTCATCACTCCGTTCCTAAGTAGATGCACTGGGATTATAGATGCCCAACACAGTGGTGTTTTCGTTTGTTTGTTTGTTTTTTTGAGGTAGGGTCTCACTCTAGACCAGGCCGACTCTGTATTTTCAGGGTGGCCTCGAACTCGAACTCATGGCAATCTGCCTACCTTTGCCTCCCTAGTGCTGGGATTAAACGTTTGTTTTTCTTTCTTTTACATGGATTCTGAAGGTGCAAACTCAGATACTCATGCAAGTACTTGATTCATAGTCAGCCTGCCAGGTAGATCTCTCAACTTCACTGCAAATTAGAGCAAGTAGCATAAGACACACACACTCTCTCTCTCTCAATCTCACACACACACACACACACACACACACACACACACACACTTCTCTGAAAGTGGAGAAAGTGCAGAGCTGCTGTGTTTGGCTTCCAAATGGGTGGCACATGGCTTGTTCCTAGTCTCATGTTGGCACAATGCCTTGGGTCAGCCAGATGACTGATCTGTCTTCACGGATGCTGCCCTTTTGGCTGGAGATTACTTTCATTTGAGCTCCCACTCAGGAGAGGAGGCACAATGAGGTTCATGGGTGGCACCTTCAGATTTGGGCCCACTTTCCTATTAAAGATACAAGTACTGTATTTTCCTAAACACAAGTGTGGACATATGGTCTGAAACATGCTCTGAAAAATGGGACACAATATTCCATGTCAGGTCTGTCCTAGACAATCTGGGACATATGGGCTCTGTCTGAATGTCTTACTCAACTCCTGAAGCCCAGTGTGCAGTGGCCCAGGCAGAGCTCACTGTTCACAGTACAGCCCTGCTCAGAACCCTCAAGGTCCTGCAAATGCTTTAAACCATTCTGTGTTTTGTTCACGCGCTCTCTTTTAAAGTAGAAAAGTGACTGAATTTGATTGCAGTTATCATTCTTTCCATGCTATTAGAGGTACTTTGTTGGGGATTTAGTGTACTTGTTTTTTTAGGGTGGAGGCCCTGGCATATAGAACAGTTAATAGTGACATGTCCATCTGATGAGGAGGAGGTGGAAAGAGGAGGACACAAACAATGAGGAGGATACTTAGGAAAATCCATACAGTTGGATTTCGGGGAATCTTGCAGTGAACTAAAGCAGGAAAGGGAATGTTAAAGGCACATTTATTGAAAATGTGAAACAAGAAAAGATGAGAGTGGCCCTAGTTCAATAGGGGAAAGTCTGCTTTCTGGAACAAATGAAATAGTTAAAGTAAAGCTGAACTAAGACTCACATGAGCACCTTACTCAGCACTTAGGGGACAGCATTTGACCTATCAATAGAGAAGACAAGAAAAGGTAGGATGGGTAAGAGAATTTTCCCTAAGTTCAGAAATCAACGTCATTGGACCCGGCATGTCATCTTAATGTCCTCAGAAGATGCTTGGTCTTTCAGATTCAGTTAGATTGAAACCAGCTCTGCTGGCTCACTTGTGATAGTCTGGAGTGAATCCTAGCTGGGCAGAGAATCCTAGCTGAGGTCAGCACACCCTGAACCCTGTGCACCAGCCTTAGCACTGAATCTCAGGTGTGAACTTAGACAAACATAGATCCTAAAGCTCACTGGGTCAGATGCCAGCTTCACCCCAAATTCCTATTGAACTTGCAGTGTGATTGACATTTTATACCCTCTTTCACCACTCATTTATTTTAAGATCTGCAATGTAACTGTGTAGGTGTATATTGGGTAGCACTCCTTAGGACCCCAGCCTCACCCTGTCATGACTTTAAATGCATGTACCCAGCCCACTGGCCACTCTGAAGCTCAGTGCAAGTCAGCTGTCCAATTTTACCTTTTCATCTCATCTAGAGATGAATTTATTCCATTCAAGTATCACACATCATAAATGATGAGCCAGCTGCTGTGGAAACACTAGCTGTGTCCTCTCGCTGATGTGGCAGAGGAAGCACTGAACAGAAATAAATCTTTTCACCATCAGAACCAGGTAGGCATCATGGTTTCCCCATGCCATGTGAGTAACACAGGGTCTACTTCATGGTAGGTGGGCCTGGAACTGCAGTATGAAGGAGGAGAGAGAAAATGTTCAGAGAGTAAGCCCAGGAAAGTTCTCATGGAGATGGAAAGAAGAAAATCAGAAATCGCTTTAAGAGGAGAGATATAGTAGTGATGAAAGCTGGTCTAGTCTACTTGGCAAGTCATGGGTCATTGAGAGACCCTGTCTCAAAAAAAGATGGTTGTAAAAAATAAAATGGTTGATACCTAAGAAATGAAGGCAAAAATTTCCCCCCTGTTCCACCTGTTCATGCATAAGCATGAACACACACTGGCACGTACACATACACAAACGAAATAAGTAGATAGCGACTCAGGAAATGCCTTGGCTGCTTTTGTCCTGAACTGTCAGAACCTTCACTAGCCTGTGTCCCATGGAATTCTATTGTTTAGTAGTGCCTAATTAGTTTAAATATAAAAGCTGGAGCTCAATTCAGTTGTTGGGAAACTTTTAGGTGGATTAGGACCATCTTGGGTACATGACTCAGCTTCTTTTCAAATATTAAATTGAAATCCACATAATTGATTTGTGATTTTAAAATGTTGACATTCAAATTGTGATGTTTTATAAGTGCAAAAGGCATGCTGGCCTTAGCAAACAGTGTAGAAATAGAACACAAAGAAACTTCATGGGCCAAGCAGATGGTGGCTGAAACCCCCCAGTGTCCAGGTGAGTGGCTGGCTGAGACTGGAGTCATCACTTTTGCAGAATGGATCCAGATTGACCATTTGGCTTTTGGAATATTGATTTCACCACAGCAGAAAAATGGTCTCCAGTAAAGTGCTGTATGAACTGGGCATGGTGTCACATGTCAGTAATTCCCATACCTGGAAAGCTGACCCAAGAGGATCACAAGTTTGAGAACAGTCTGGACTACACAGTGAGATGCCATTAAAGAAAAAGAGAGAGAGAGAGAGAGAGAGAGAGAGAGAGAGAGAGAGAGAGAAAAGTGCTATAGACTAGAGTCATGGAATTTACTTTTAGAAGTAGGAAATGTTCTCACATTCTCTGAAAGAAGGTGGGGGAACACAGGACCCCCACATGAGATGGCATCTGCGTGATAGAGGAGGCTGGTGACAGGAGGATTGGCCACCGCTGGGGAGGGTAGCAAGGCCCCACAGCCCAGACTCTTCCAGGACACTGAGCCTGCCTTGGAACCCTCTGTGTTAAAGTGCAATGTGGATGTGGGTGAAGCACAGGAGGCAAGTTTAGGAAAGGCTCAAGTTGGACAAGGACAGAACTAGAGGCTGCCACTGGAGGAGGCAGCATTTAGCTAAAAGGTAGAAAAGAGACTGGAAGACTGGAGAGTATTGGTGGGGAAAAGTCAGCCTCAGAAGAGGTGCTTATGAAAGGTGAGGGAGGAACGGGTACAGAACTGCTGTTACGTCAGCAACAAGGCCCAAAAGACACTGGACTTCTGCTGTTTGTTTGTTCCACATTCTGTATTTTCATAAGTGCTGGCATTCTATCTTGGGTGCACATGTATGAGCCAGACACTAGTACTGGGCCTGGTTCAAGGGTGAGGAAAGGGCTTCCAGTCCCCACTGCCCACCAGAAATTTAATGTAACACCCATGCTTAGTCTAAAACTTTCTAGTAGCTATACAAATGGAAATGAAGAGAAGAATGATATTGGTTTTAATAATATATTACTTAATGTGATATACCTAAAACACCATCCCCATATACACTCTGTAAAATTATTAGACAGCTCCAAGTTTCGCTTCTTTTGCCAGGCACAGAGACAGTGCAGAGTGGGCAGTGGTGGGAGAGAGCGGGGCGTCGTCTGATTCACACTTCTATTAATTCTGGAGCACCTTTCTTTTGCAAGGCACCCTGTAGATATGTGGCCAGTTTCTGTTCCTTGGGCCATCTGTCTCTCACACACTTACAGGTTCTTCATGCTTCTGGTAGAGCAATACATTAGTAGTAAGGTAAGTAAGTGAGACATTGGAGATGTATTTCTGATTCTGCACTCTCCTTTTCATACTGGAAAGGGTGGCTTTCAGAGGTGTCAATGCAGTTGAATGGATCTATATGTGGGGCTGAGGTTTGACTGACGTTTAAAATATGGTCACCCAGAAGGAATGAATAAATTCTCAGTGTAGCAGCATATTGCTTTTTCTTTCATATGTAGTGGGTCTTTCATTTATCTTGGGTTGTGATGTGTATGGGTGTGTATGCACATGCACGCAGATTAGGGTACAAAGCCATTGTAATGGCTTGGATACAGTCCAGATGTCAGTGCTACAAGCTTAGCGCAGCAGTGCTTCAAGGGTGAGATCTTTAAGAAACAAGGCCTAGTGGGAGAGAATTAGGCCATAGCAGTTGCATATTACTGAATGGTGCATACTTGTCTCATGAACAGAGTCTCACAGGAGTATAGTTACTGAGGGAGGCCACCCACACTAAAAGCATGCTTTCATCTTCACCTGACCAGCTTCTCTTTTCTATGCCCTGTAGTCTTATAGTGATTGTCATGAGGATGCCAATACTATCCTGTATGTACCCTCAAGCCACCGGAACATGACTGAACTACATCCCTGTACTGACTTAGTACCCAGCATCAGGAACAATAGCAATAGTAACAGGGACAAAAGCTAATTTTATATTATTTCAATTTTTCCTGTTACTGTTTTCAGAAAGATCATTCTTTACTCACTGAATGAAGTGTGGTGTAGTCACAAGTCAAATGTCAATTGCATGTATTTCCTTCTGAGCTCTATTCTGTTCCATTTCCACATTTGTCCACATCTGTGTGAATTTCTCTCTTCCTTAATGATTATAGTTTGTAAAGCAGCTCTGACCATAAGTAAAGTCTCTCTCCTTGTTCTAGAAGAGCACATTGGCTCTTCTTATATTTTGGCAGTGTTGTGCAAACATTGGGAAACATGCATACACACACATTTATGTAAACATGCACTCCTATAAATACTTTTATACATATATACAAAAATTGGTATTTTAATTGAGACAACATCAAGCATCTAGATAAATTTGGGAACTGTTAGGATATCAGCTGCATTGAAGCTTCCAAACATCGAGTCTGACATATCCTTACATATTTGGGTCAAGAGGGCCTACACCTATTAAATTCTCTATAAAAAAAAAGTAAAGGTTATCTCATTTGTCCTGGTGCTAACTTACGCTCCGTTGGAGAATCTGCTTCTCTTTTTCAGATAGATGTAGATCCTAAGGAGAGAGCCACCCCATCATACCTCAAAAGGGCCCCGGCTGAAACTAAGAAAAATTGGAGAAACAAGCAAGGGGGCTGTTTTCCTGATGAACCGGATACCAGCACAAGGGGGAAGGAGATCAGCACAGAGAAAAATCAACTCCTACCAAATCAGAGATCCAGAGTCTCAGAGGCCCCCAACACCTCATCACTGAAGCAGACCAAAAATGAACTCAACATGGCTCAGGGAAATTTTGCGGAAGAGGGGCAGAAAGAATGTCAGAGCCACATGTTGGGTCATGATACGCAGAGACATTTAGCTTACCCATAACTGTGGACTAACTCCACAATGCATGACCCGTATACCTCAACAAGGAGGGGCCAAGGGGAGGGGGTAGGTCATGGATGAGCCTAATAATGGTACCAAACTGACTGTATGTGCTGAATACAAAACTAACTAATAAAGAAAAAAAATAATTTAGGTATTAAAAAAATTTTAAAAAAATCAATCATTTTGATAATTTTACTTATAGAATCATTGCATGTCTCTAGTCATATTTATTATGAATAACATAGTTAATAATTTTCATGCTGCTTTAGAAGATTTTAAATTTTAATTTTCATGACTTAAATTTATTCTTATATGTGGAATATTATTTCAGCAACTTGCTAATATAATGTTTTGACATTTTTATTTTCCTTTTATTGGGAGAAGGGACTTATAGGCTCTCCTCTATATGGTTCTGACTGGCTTGGAAGACCCGAGCTAGCCTCAAACTGGCTGTGGCATCCTGCCTCTGTCTACCCAGTGCTGGAATTATAGGCATCTGCCACCATGCTTGCCCCTAACTCTTTAATTATCATAAATTATGAAATAGATCTTTGAGATTTCTATGTACATAGCTATAGCAACAGTACATAATGATATTTAAATTTCTTTCTAATCTCAAGTAACTTCTCTTTGATTTTCTTGCCTTACTCTCCTGGCTAGGATTATAGTAGGATGATGAGTAGAAGTGATGAATAGATTTTTTTCTATTTTTTTTTATTAGTTAGTTTTGTATTCAGCAAATACAGTCAGTTTGGTACCATTATTAGGCTCATCCGTGACCTACCCCCTCCCCTTGGCCCCTCCTTGTTGAGGTATACGGGTCATGCATTGTGGAGTTAGCCCACAGTTATGGGTAAGCTAAATGTCTCTGCGTATCATGACCCAACATGTGGCTCTGACATTCTTTCCGCGCCCTCTTCCGCAAAATTTCCCTGAGCCGTGTTGAGTTCATTTTTGGTCTGCTTCAGTGATGAGGTGTTGGGGGCCTCTGAGGCTCTGGCTCTCTGATTTGGTAGGAGTTGATTTTTCTCTGTGCTGATCTCCTTCCCCCTTGTGCTGGTATCTGGAAATTCCTGATTTATTTTCTATTTCTAATTTCACATGTGACACCATCATGGGTTTATCATCGAATGTCACAAGTCCTCAGAGCTCCAGTGGTAGATGGACTCAAATCCAAACTAGCAGCAGAAGGAAGGCAGAGGCATTTGTAGGCAAAATAACTACCACAGGCTCTCACATTTAATTCAAAATATAAAGAAGGAAAAATATCCAGAAGAATGTCTCCAAACTGCAAACAAGGATGGTCAAAACCATGGGCAGGTGTCATAATTATCAGGCAGGGAATATAAAATGACTGAACTTCATGCTCTTGGGTCTCAAAATGGCACATTGTGAGTGGTCAGGTGATGGATTTTTACCAGAGAGACTGAAATTATATGAAAAATCAAATTAAACTCCCAGACATGAAAGGACAGTGAAGGAATGCTGTAAACTAGTTCCTCATGGAGCTGATCCTGAAGGGAAAAGAGTCCCTGAAATTGAAGGCAGTGGGCTAGAACTTCCCTATGACCAGAGAGAAAGGAAGGAAGGCAAATATAGTCAAGGCATCTTGGGGCTGTGTCACAATGTCCCTGGGTCTTAGCACATGTGTCTGGAATACCAGGGAGAGAAAGTAATGATACAGGAGAAAGAAAATTATATAAGGAAGTGATTGATATTTTTTAATAATTAACATGAACTGTGAACTACACAGGTCTATATGTAAGCTAAAAGAATATTATCAAAGTAGTTACCCAAAAAATATGAAAGGAAAAACAATTTCATAATCATGATAAAGTATCTAAGCACACCTTTCTTAATTATAACTAAATAGATTTTTTTAATTGTTAGAAAATCAACATTTATATATGCTAAAAAGTCCAATCTTAGCTGTGGAGACAAAGCATTTGGAGCTGATAAGGATTAGATGACACCAAAGAATAGGGCCCCCATAATAGGATTAGGGCCTTCATAAGGAGCCATGATGGCCTCTATGTGAGAACATGCCAAAGTCACAGCTAGACACCAGATCTGTTGACATTTTCACCTTGGACATAACTGCTTTCCTTTGGGACTATTAGGAGTGACGCCCACTACCAAAGTCATCCAGTATATGCTATCTTGTTAGAGCAGCCTAAACTAATAGTAGAAGACATATAGAAACTTACCGCACATAATTGTCAAATATTCATGATTTTAAACCACTTATGGAATATTTACCAAAATACACTGTCATACCATCTGTTGGGCTATTGGCTATTAAGTGAGACCCACCATATTTTATGATGGAAGTCATACAGAATACATATAGTAACCATAGCAGAATTATTTTGGGATTAATTTTATTAACAATCTCAGTATATTTATTCCATGTTCAATAATCCTGCCAAATATTTGTCACTCACAGATTTCTCACTTGGTTATTTATGGTTGACACACATATTTCTGGGGCAGAATATGATATTTTGATACATATACACATTATATAATAATCAGATCAAGGCAATTAAATATCAATAACCTCAAGCATTTATCATCTTTGTGATGAAAATGTTCAAAACATTTCCTTCAATTTGTTTTGAAATATTCAGACTGTCACTATTAACTCTAGCCATCCTACTCTGCAAAAGAATACTAGAAGTCATCAAGTTTATCAACTGTAACTTTGAACCTGATGAACAGTCTCCACTATTCTTCTGCACTTCCATCTCCACCTGTGTTTGGTACCATGGTTGAACCTTGAGGACATAAGCCAAGACCAGAAAGATAGCATCACGTACCAACCACACTACCGTGTAGGCTGTACCTAGGCTGCTTTCACAGTAAACAAGTTCAAGTTATCTGTTCTTTGAAAGAGGGTATAGAGGAAGAGGCTGAGCTTCAGTCTACCTGGAGTTAGAATAGCTCTGAGACTACCAATACTTTCTGGTCTGATCTGGACTATGTTGTACAGAGGATTTCTACAGTAGTTCTCTTCTTACTAACCAACTTTTCCTGTATCCTACTGGACATAAGCCTGGAGTCCATATGGAGCCATGGGGCTGTGGAGCAAAATTGCTGCCCCTGAGAAAATCTAGGAAGGGAAAAGACTCATCCTGCTTGACACATGTGACCATAGTCCACTGGCGGAGATATATATGTCTGCACGGTCAGACTCCCAGTTCCTCAAAAGACATTTTGAAGTCTCCTGGACTATGACCCAGGGGAATTATATTTTTTAAAATTGTTTCTTATGTTACAAGCCTATCATACCAGCTATTTTAGGAAGTTGAGGCAGCAGGATTGAAATTTTAAGACCTTCCTGGGCTACAGAGTGAGTTCAAAGCCAGCCTGAGCAACTTAATAAGACCTTGTCTCAAGTTTAAACAGTAGGTTAGGAATATGCTCAGTGGTAGAGTACTTAAAACCCAACATGTACAACATTCTTGGTTCAATTCAAGCATAGAAAAACAATTGTGAAGTGAGTGAGTGAATAAAGATTTCAGAATTCTAGAAAATTAGTATGTGCTAAGGATACATTTGTGTCTCCATGAGAACCAACCCTCTTCTCCTCTCACTGTTCCTCCTTCAACATCATTATGTAAAGTATGTTGCTAGATTCAGGCTGTTCCCATCCAAGCAGCTGACAGTATTTCTTCAGTCACAAAATCTTTGTAAGGTGACATTAAGGATCTTCTAGCTATACAACATTATGCTGAGGATTCCCTAATTTTCCTCTGTATGAGTGTTTTATTTTAAGTTGTACTAATTTACATTGCCACCAAGTCTGTATAAGCATTCCCCTTTCTCCACGTGTTCACTAACATTTGTTGGTTTTTGACATTTAGTTAATAGCCGCTTTAGCTTTCATCTCCCTGCTGACTATGATGTTGCACATGTGCTTTTGTTTGGATGTGTATGTATATGTGTTCATGAGTCTGTATGCATGCACATGCATGCATGTAAAGGCTAGAGGACAACTTCAGGTGCCGTTCCTCAGGTGTTATCTCCCTCTTTTTGAGCCAGGGTCTCTTATTGTCCTGGACCTAACAAGTTAGGGTAACTAGCTGGCCTCTGTATCTGCCTCCTTAGCGCTAGGATGATAGGTATGTGTCACCATGCCCCACATTTTACATGGACTGTTTGGATCGAACTCAGGTCTCAGGATTGTATATCAAGCATGTTATAAAGTGAGCTATATGCCCAGCTCTTGAGAACTTTTCATACAATTGTTGGCCATTTGTATATCTTTTTTGAGACATAGACATATTTATTTAACCTTAATGTCATTCTTAAGGGGATTATTTTGCAGTTCTTCATCTATTCTGAATATGAATCTCTTGTTGAGTGAATAGTAAGCAAATAATTTCTCTAATTCTGTAAGTTGTCTCTTAGTTCCATTGATTATTTGTTCTGCTATATGCAATGCTGTTAGTCTCATAAAATTCCATTTATCTTTTTTAAAAAATTTTGTTGCTTGATCATTGTAATATGATCTAGCAATCCCAGTACTGGGTTTATACCCAGAGGAGATTAAACCATATGTATCAATGAGATAACTACTCTGTTAGTTGTTGCATAGCTCACAATAGCCAAGGTATGGAGTCAATGAAAACTTCCATCAGAAGGTCAGTGGTTATGGGAAATGTCATCATATATACACAAAGAAATATTACTCAGCCAATGAAAAGAATGAAACCCTGTCATTTGCAGCAATGCGGATGGAGCTGAAGGTCATCTTGTTAAGTGGAATAAGCAAGATGTCAATACATTTCTCATTCATTTGTGAAAACTAAGATGTCAGTTTCAGAAGAATACAGTAGAATAATGGTCACTAGAAGTAGAAAAGGGATTTGGGAATAGGGTGGAAAGAAATCAGGCAAGGGATACAAAATAGAGTCAGAGAGGAGGAATTACTTTCTGCTTTTCTTTTTAAAAATATTTCAATGTACTTATTTTCAAGAGTAGAAAGATATGGAGAAGAAAGACAGACACAGAGAATGAGTACACCAGAGCCTCCAGCCTCTGCAAATAAAGTACAGATGCATTTGGTTTTTATGTGGGTACTGGGGAATTGAATCTGGGTCATTAGGCTTTGCAGACAAGTGCCTTAACTGCTGTTCCATCTCTCCAGCCTTACTTTCTGCTTTGCTATTTTTGGTTACAAAAATTTATGATGTATATCAAAATAACTAACACATATAAAGAATTAATGTTTGAGAGCCAGGTGGGGTGGCTTACATCTTTAATCCCACCACTGGGGAGGCAGAAGTAGAAGGATTGCTGAGAGTTCAAGGCCACCCTTGGACTACAGAGTGAATTCCAGGTCAGCCTGGGCTAGAGAGAGACCCTACCTCAAAAAACAAACAAATAAAGGAATTAATATTTGAGGAGACAGAAATACTTCTTACCCTAATTTGACCATGACACATTATATATGTTTATTAAATTATCAGACTTAACTGCATAGAAATGAAGGTGTTGTGTTTTAACAAAAGTATCTCTGAATTATTTTCCCTTGAGAAATCTTCTAAGGAAGCTATTTAGCAAGAAATATATTTGGAATAATGGAAATCTAGAATATAACTCTCCTGCTCTTACAACTCACATAATTGGCCTCAAAATCTAAGGGAAAATTTCCAACTTTCTTGACATTTCAGCTAGTTTGATTTTCTTCAATGAGGAAGCATTAAGTAGAAAAGCAAACCCAGTACAATTTGCCCTGCGTAGAAGACATCTGGGAGCACTCAGTCCATCTTTCAAGCCTCATCCTAGACCTGTACACCCATACCACAGACAATCCAGAAACTTTCAACTGTCTCTAGAAAGCCAGAGAGCCAGAAGAGTCAGAGTCAACCTATTTGAAAGAAATGGTGAACATAAGTCGCATGGAGGCTGATTATTCATTGACCGCCTGGGCTTGGATTTCTGCAGAAATCAGCTGATACAATGTGCATTAGATGGCTCAATGCAAGCTCACTGGTAAATTAATAAAGGTGACAGGTGACTGATTAGCCATGGTTGTCTTATACAATGGACTGCTGGGTTCCTTTGCTCTACTGAAACCTCCATGAATGTCAAATGCATTAGAGTGGCTCCAGCTGGTGGTTTGTGGGCCAAACATTCTCAGCATTTACAAAATAACCAAATAAGTTACACAAAGGCAAGGGTTAATGAAATGATTTCTAACTGTCAAAAATGTTTACTGCCTTTGGAAAAACCATAATCTTTCTACTGAAAGGCATGTTAGAAAAATGTGCTGTACACATGGCTTTCTACAGACAGAGAAGCTGGAGAATGCAAGCATTTGCTCCAGTTTATGCAGCTAATCAGACAAGAGCTAGAATTAGACACCTGGCTTATGGCTCATAGTAGCACATACTACATATGTAGCATGGGATCGTAGAGAGGGAACCACATAACATAAACTCATTGTGCCCTGTACGTAAGCCTGTTGGAGGCTGATGACCTGGTGTTTAGGAATCCATTATCCCATGAGCACCATGTTGCTAATGGCAAGTGCGTTCCATTCCAAAGTGTGTCAACAAAAGCTAATTTAACCTAAAATGTGGTCAAAGTAGAATAAGGATGTGACAGCACAGTGACTTTATGTCTAGCAAGGAGCTTAAGGGATACATTGTTCTGAACAATTTAGTTTTCCAGATCTCCAAAGCAGTTCCAAACTACACTTCAAGTTTTGGTTATCCATTGGTGTAGCATGGATAGTTTGAATACAAGCATATGCCTATACCATGGTCCTCTAGACTGGAATGCTGCCAATACAGAGGAAGCAAAAATCTCTGCCTCAGAAACTATGTGTTATGAGAAAAATAAAAAAATGAATAGGTGATGAAGACTAAGAAAAATGGAATGTAAATGTATGTGGTCAGCAGAGACATGCCTCACCAGGAGGTTTCTAAACAATGATGTAAATAAGGGAAAGGATGCTGTGTATATAAACATGTAGATATGGTTCTGTGCATAGGTAACATGTACCTGCATGTGTATACATGTGTGTATATGTGTACATGCACACATGCTTATGTGTATGGAAGTGTATTATGCACTTGTATGGATGAGAAAAGCATTCAAGAAAGGAGAGGGGATAGATGGCTCAGCAGATAAGGTGATAACTTGCAAAACCTGGTGGCCTGGGTTCAGTTCCCCTGTACCCATGTAAAACCAGGTGCACAAAGTGGCACATGCATCTGGAGTTCATTTGCAGAAGATAGAGTCTCTGGAGCACCCATTCTCTCTTCCCTCCCTCTCCTTCTCTTTCTGTCTCTGTTTCTCTGTGCTTGTGAATAAATAAATAATATTTTGAAATAAAGCAGGACATGGCTTCCCATGCCTTGTGACCATGGAGTGGGTGGCATGCTAGAGGAACCCCGAGGTGACCCTTGGGTCTGGGCCTGGATGAAAGATCATCAGAATATTTGAATATGAAACCAGGAAGGAGAAGCCAGGTCACACAAAGCTTTAAATGTCAATTTGTCTTCTGTTTTTAACAAAATGAACTATTTCATGATTTTGTACAGAGCATAACATGAGTTAAATTCTGAAAAGAATCACTCTATGGACTGGGGATACAGCTCAGTGGCTAAGATCTCTTGCTTGCAAACCTGATGTCCTGAATTCAATCCTCATCAGTGCCCACATAAAGTCCAATATGAACCGGAACACGTGTCTATAATCCCAACATGCCTATGAAAATGGGAGGCAAACCAGGAGAATCTTGAAGCTTGTAACCAGTGCAAACAAATCAATATGTGAGGCCATGTCTCAAAAAAAAGAGGTGGAAGGAGAAGAGAAACACCCTGGGGTTGTCCTCTGACCTCCACATGCATGCTATGGCAAGTCCCCTCTCCCCTTCACATCATACACACATACATATGCACATACAATAAATACAGTAACTCTTTTTTGTTGCTGAGTGAAGAGCTCAGTAAAAGAAATATGTAAGTGAAGGCATTCTTCATACAGCTTTTGGATCAATTAGTGAGACACAATGGTGGCTTCTAGTGTGGCAGTTATGGAAGTGGAAAGAAAGGGCCTGGTCCTTAATGTACCTCAAAGTTGTACTGTTTGTGTTTTAGTCTCAGTAATAACAGAACATGGCCTTGTCCTTTATGGCAGTGGAAGGCTGTAGAAGCAAAAACTATGGAGAGGAGGCAGAGGACATATTTGTACTTGCTGCTGCTGTAGCATTAGCTAGATATCCAAGGGCAGATTTCAAGGTGTCCATTGAAAGATACAGATGATGAAGGAAAGCAACTCCCACAGAGGCCTTCCAAACAAGTGCATATGTTCCAGTCTTTCTAAATAGAACCTTACTTGTGCCCATATAGTACAGGATCTTCACTGTCCACCTGGGCTGAGGGCGGCTCACCTCAAAGATGGTGCCCTACCAAGGATCAGGATTTTCAGAAGCCGAGTGTCCTTTCATCAGCACTCTTCTTTGTTACTTATCATCACACAACTCTTGCTAAGAATCCAGAGGAATATTTTAGAATGAAGAAATAGCTAAAGATCAAATCTCCAATATGGGAATATTTTAGACTGGAAAGAAATGAGTTTTCAACAAGAGGCCTCAGAGAATGGTCAGAGGAGACACAAAGTGTGTCATCATGGGAACTGTAGGGAAGCATGTTAATAGCTTCTGCTGCCTGAACTAATACCTGAGATATTCGACCCATAGAGAGGAGGGGTGCATACTGGCTTATGGTTTCAGCCCATGATCAGTTGACCTTACTGCTTGTAAGACTTACTATTGAGGCAGCTCATTTTGACAAGTATACATGGTAATGTCACTCAGTTCTTGCTAGGGGATGAGAGAAAATGAGGAATGGTCCAAGATCTATAGCTCCTTCAAGGGTAAAACACAATAAATACAAATCCTCCCATCAGAGCCTTCCTCTTAAAAGCCCCACAGTTACCCAATGGGGCCACCCTGTGGAGCTCAAGCCTCTCACACATGGACTGTGGAGACATATCAGATCCACCACAGAACCAGGTTGAATTCTATAGAGTTCTAGTAAGGAGAGAAGTGAAAGGCCTCTGTGGGCCTCTGTGATGGAAGATGGGAATTAGCTATGCAGCTTAGGGGTGACAGACCCTCAAAGTGAATAGTTTTCTCTTGGCTAAGTGCAGGAATTTTCCCTAGGCCTGTAGGGGAAATTGTAGGTCATTACACTTTACTACAGGTCAGAAATGTCAGAAGGATATGACCTTTCCTTATCTCTGCCCCCTTAGGGAGTTCCTCCACTCCCTTCCTAGAGAATTAAGATTCCCGGGAAGAGATTATGACTGTAGACACCTGAAGCCAGGAAGAGACAGCTAAAGCAGCTATGCATCCACAGGCTCTTAAAAATCGACAACCTGAGCCTCAAGGTGGGGTTCCTTCTCTACTGGGCTTAAACACCCCTTTCGCTTCTCCTCCTGAAGTTTTAAACTATAATAGAATCTATCTGAACCTTATCTTCTGGTCTGTGGATTTCACAGGACAAGGATCTGGGAACACCCCAAAATTATGGGGACATTAGCAGAGGAACCTCCAAATTCCTGTATCATCAGCAATTACAAAAATAATCTGTCAACTGGCCGGGCATGGTGGCTCACACCTTTAATCCCAGCACTCGGGAGGCAGAGGTAGGAGGATCACCGTGAGTTCAAGGCCACCCTGAGACTACATAGTTAATTCCAGGTCAGCCTGGGCCAGAGTAAGACCCTACCTAGAATAAACAACAACAACAATAAACAAAAACAAAAAACAAACAAAATAAAAAGTCTATCAGTTGTAGACCTTCCTGACACTGTCCAGCTGTGAGAAGCAGACCTATCAGGCATTTCAAATGGGCACCCCAGGCATAACTGCAGATTGGAGGTATATGTTTCCCAAGCAAAAGGTGCTCCCTAAGGCCATGCAGGAAACTGCACTTAAAAATCACTTGATATAAATGCCCTCCAAAATTAGCATGGGACTGATTTTAAATCAGTGGTCAGAGTGGGATTCACTGAGAGAAGCTCTAGCAGATCCACACAGAGGCGAGCATGGAACTGAGGGTGTGGACATCTGAGCAAGAGCAGAGAGAACGGTTGCATCCAGTTCTGAGATCTGGAGTGTCTGGAATGGAGGGAACAAAAATCACATGGCTAAGATATGTAAATGTGTGTGAGTGCATGTGTGTATGTGAATATGTAGTACATAGCACATGCACATGAATATAGACCAGGCAGGGCCTTATGAGTCACTACAAGGATGTGGCTCTCACTCAGGGTGAAATGCAAGTCAGGAAGACATCTCTAGTGGCCGTGTGAGACAGCACCATCATTTCTCTGGGGAAAGTCCACTCTGGGAAATAATTAGGCACCACAGTGACTCCTTTGCTGGCTGGAGTAGTGCAGAAGAGGGTGGCTTCTGAGATCTTAGGAACCCTGTGGCTGCCTTTCCATGGTAGCTTATGCCATCACCTTTTGAAACCCTGGAGATGCCACAAGGACATTAAGTTGACAGTGAGTTTTCTTAGACGAGAGTCTGCATTTACTTAACTCTACTTTTCAGTTAGGACAGCTTCATACTGTGGAAGGACTGTGCACCACATTATGCGAGACAAGAGGCCCAGTACAGGAGGAATGATTGCCACTATAGGACTGTGGAGACCATGGGGCGGTCCCAGGAAATGGGCCACTCACTCAGAGTCTCTGTTCCTTCCTCCTGGTCAGTTTATGTTTACATCTAAAAATTGACTTATCTTAATTGTTATTTTAGTGACTTAGACTTAAAATACAAAAATCATATGCAGTCTATTTATTTCCCTGTTAAAAATAGTACTATTGGTTTTGATTTGTTAAAGATGATTACATTAGGCATTGTCAAATTAATTTGCTTTATTGAGATAATCACATGATTTTCTTTAATTTAGCCATTTTACTTGATTTTAGTAATTGTTATTGTTAATTAACTGCATTTATGAGATACAATGTGATAATTCAGGACATAAGTCCAATGTGTAATGATGAGATCTAAGTGATTATTGGTGCAAAACACAGTTATTACCTCAAAGGAAATAAGAAAAAATTTATTCTGAGCCAAATATGAGTGACCATGGCTTGGGAATGTGGAATAAGTTTTTCCTGATAAAATATTCAAATATGGAAGGAATTACATGAACTTTTATAGTTACAAAACAAAAGAAAGTCAGAAATCAATGCATTTACCAACTATATCAGTAGGGACATTGGATAGGGAAAGTTACAACAAAACAGAGAAATCTCTGCTTCAGGTTTCAGATGCTATTGAATGACATTATTGGCTTTTTGTTTGGTGGAAACTAGTATTCTATTAATTAATACATCCCCAAATTTTACCTACTGATTGAATAAAATGAGGTTAGGGCAGAGACCGTGGTGGGCAACGAATGGCTATTGAGATAACTTAAGACAGTCCAAGATCACTGTGGTTCTGGGTCTGCAACATTCCAGCTCTCCATAATCATGAAGTCTTAGTCAGTTACCCTTATAGAATCTTTAAAGATTTATTTTTTATTTATTTATTAGAGACAGAGAGAGAGCGGGAAAGAGACAGAGAGAGAGAGAATGGGCATGCCAGGACCTCCAGCCACTGCAAATGAACTCCAGACACATGACCCCCTTGTGCATCTGGCTATTGTGGGACCTGGAGAATTGAACCTGAGTCCTTTGGCTGCGCAGGCATGCAACTTAACTGCTAAACTATCTCTCCCACCCTTGTAGAATCTTTAATGTGGTTGTAGCTTTCTTCTGGGTATTTCAGTTCACATCACACTTCTACCTCTTTGAATGTTTAAATTATTTTTGATTAGCATGAAGTTATTATACATATCATGAGTTCTAGTGTGATATTTAAATGTTTAGATAAACTATACTTCTAGGAAATATCTGGATTGATTTGGGATTTTGCTGTTTAGTTTAAGTACATACATATATAGGTTGCTGATTCTTTCTAGTATTTTATTTCATGTCATATTTCCTCAGCAAGATAGAATGTTTTTCATGTGTTTTTTTCTGGGGTGTTTTATTTTGCTTGTATGTCTATAGCAAATTCTGAGAGAGGGTTGCAGTCCTACCCTTTCTGTATATTCTAGAACATTCAGTGGGGTGGGGAATGGTCACTGTCTGTAGGGTGGCCTAGTCAAGTACTTGATTTTGGAGGTTGCTTATAAGAGTGTACTTAGTGAGTTATTACTATTGGCAACAACAGAAAACTAATCTAATTTTTTTCTTCCACTAACATCAAATTTTGGAAATTGTATTTTTCTAAGAATTTGGCAATTAAACTGAAGTTTTCCATTTGTTTGCCATATCTGTTTATAGTCATTCTTATCATTTATTCCCTTTAGACTTTGTTGTGTACATTGCTAAGCCTGCCTATATTTTCCTATGCCTCATGTTGACTTTTTTAATTGTGCAAAAGTATCTCATTTATTTTCCAAGTTTTAGCTTTTGGAACTTAACCATCTCTGTGACAGTATTTATAATTTTGTTCCTACTTGTTCATGAGTTCCTTACTTTTCCTTTTTTTCTATTATATGTACTCTAATTAGCTTTGAGGCTGAGCTTGTTAATCATCAGGCTGCCCTCCTATGCCATTTTGGCATTAAGGCTATGACCTTTCCTTCCTTGCATCTTGCTCAGCCTCCAGTTTGCTTCCTAGGTCAGCTCTCCAGGCTCAGCCCAGCCTTGTCAATCTTGCTGAGTGTTTACTTTGTGAATGGTTCTTAGCTGCTGGCTCATGGATAATGCCAGCAAAATGGTAGTAGCACAATTTTGAGTTTTCTGGTTGAGTTTGGTGTCATGCTTGTGAGCCCTACAGTTGCTAAGAACCAGCCTACCCACACTTCTAACTCCTAAAATGTTTGTCTATTTGGCACATGGCTGGAACTATGAAAAGGGACATGGCTCAATGGCTCTATTATTTATGTTTGTATTTTTGTTTGATTGCTTGGTTGATAACTTTCGAACCCATGTTACCTAATTTATTCCAAACATGAACCCTAAGTGTTTGGGCCAGGATGTTTTCAGCTACACCCATGGTCTCAGATGTGACTATGAACCTTCATTTGAGAAACTGTCAACAAGCCCACGTACAACTGCCAGCCAGCCAGTGAGTTCAGAGTTTTTCAGCTTTGCTGTGTGGCTCAAGGCTCACCCTGAGCTCAGCCACATATACCTTAATAGCCCACAGGGACAAGGTATAATTCCTGCTCTTTAAGAGGATCTTTTGCCCTCTGTAAATCCTTGGATGAAGCAAATGGGAGGTGGTTGGGAACAAAAAGAGGAGCTGAGGTTGCTAAGTCAGTTTCATTCCAGATGTTTATGAATCTCAGTTTCCATGCAACCGAGGTGCCATACTATATTTCTTCACAACAATGGTGATCCCATTGAGGGCCAAGCCCTGTAGCCCACAATAAGTGCCTTTTAGCTATACTTGGCAGCAGAAGGAAAGGGCATATTTCAGATTTTGCAGGGGAGCTCAGAGAATGTGAGTAGCTCTTCCATAGTTCTTTAAATCTACTCCATTTGAGAATATCTGTATGATACAACCAGAATTTAATATTATACAGTCTTAAAGACATGAAGTGACCAGTCCAAGGTCACACAGATACTAAACAGGAAAGATAACCTTCAAAGGTTCTGGCTCTTGTTCACTTTTCCACACTTATGATTCAGTTTGCTCTCTCCTGGTTCTATTTGACTGTGGTCATAGAAAACATCCAGGCTCTCTTCCTGTCTGATTCTGGTAATGGAGGGTGGGTGTCTGGTCATAGCACCAGCTTTTCTGTCACAGAGAGTGGTGGTGCACTTTGCAAGGAGAGGAGGCTGTGCCGATAGACTGGAGTGAGGCCTGAACTTCTCCCAATAGCAAGAGGCAGCAGAAAGGCTTTCAGCATGAAGGCTGGCACATTTGTGCCCATTAAGCCTCACTATGGATTCTGTGTGGAGAGGCTGAAGGAGGGGAGATTTCTACGGCATGTCTCCTGAGGTTATTCAAAGGAGACACTGGCAACTTTGGTGGGACGTGCTGGCCATGGGAAGCTCTGATGTCAGGAACACAGGGGTAGCTCTGCTGCCCTCACAACCTTGTGTGAATCTGAAACTGCTCTAAAAAATAAAGACTTAAAAAAGAGACAGCAGGGTGTCATTTTGGAGGTGAATTTTAATGGCTGACAGGCAACTGTGCCTAAGAGATAATTACAAATATGTCGAGTGACATTGAGCTGTGTGATAAATCAAATGACGTGATTTTGCTTTTCCATGAGTGACAACACCTGAAAACTGTAAGGAAAAGTTATTTAAATAAGTTGAGATCTACTTTGGATCACATGCATGTAGAAGCATGGAAGTTTGATTCAGACACTAATGAGAATGCCTTCTCCAGTGAGTAACCAAGTGTCCTACAGCCAACCAGCCACAGGATTGCTGAGTGTGCGAGTGAGTGTATGCACGTGTGTGTGCGTGCATATGTGCATGTATGTGTGTGGTACTGCTCTTTTGTCTGACTGCTTGCATTTGTGAGTGGCATGATGTTTGTCATCAGAAGTATGGTTCAGCATGTTTGTCATACTGTATTCTCAGGGCCACCTGCTACGTCCTTGTTGCCGGCAGGTCTGCCACACTGCCCATTCTTTTGTACTTCTTCCTTTTATTTTGCCCTTTGGATTTTCCAGATGGCATGTCTAGCACTTCTCTTAGTATTTTAAGCGGACCCTTCCTTGCAACACTGCTTCTCAGTGCTCTGTATTTTATAGCAGAGCTAAAAATAGTTTAAATCTGAGTGGAAGTCACGCTATTGTGCCAAATCCAAGACTCCAAACTCACGGGAACTCGTTTGTTGCTTTAAATTTTGATTTTTGTGTTTGTGCATGGCTCAGGCCACTTAAATGACATGTGAGAAGTGGAACTCTTCTGCTAGGGAACACGAGCTAAATCTCTGTTGTAAACCTGGAGAGTGCCGTGTGCTACAGAGTCTAGAATCAGAAAGGGCCCTCTCAACCTAGGTATCTTACACAAAGACTATGATTTGTAACCAGTTTTTAAATGTTTTCTTTTGCTTTCTTCTGCTCTGTGGAAGTTGATCTTCTGTAGTCACAAAACTCAGATGGTACTTAAATGTTTTGATTCAGATATTTCCAAATTCATTCACAAAAAGTTAGCTCCATTCTGATGCCCTCTCTTCCCCAAGAATTCAACTAATTTATTCTCCCCAACACTGAGTTGCTGGCTTTTTGCTTTGTTTTGATTTTGTGTGTGTGTGTGTGTGTGTGTGTGTTTCTGTGGGAGTGTTTGGTGGCCAGAGGTTGATGTTCGGTGCCTTCCTCCATCACTCTCCTCTTCAGTCTCTCACTTGAACCCAAGGCTCACCAAATTTTGTGTTTAGTATTTACACAGGTGCTGTGCATCAGCACTCCTGTCACCACAATAGATGGCAAGCAGGGAGCCACTTCACAGCTGCTTCTGTTAATTTTGGATATAGTAGTAATGATTTGGACCCAAATCCCTGCTTTGTTTGTTCATGGAAGGTTTAGCTGTTTTCTTTGCTGGTTGGATGCAGGAGCCATCGTCTGTGTACCTCCCCACCTGACACCATCAGCAAATCATTCACATACTGTGCTCTTTGAGCTGAGCTCAGTAGACAGACTGCTAGACTTCCTTTTGCTATAATACCATTAATTCTGGCGATAATCATGAATGTTCACCTTCAATGTACTTTATTCTTTCATGGAGGTGGTCACACACTTATCTTAGGTTTGATTCTATTTAAATTAGCTCAATTAAAGTCAATGCATTTAGGTGAATTTATTTTTTATTTTTATCCTAAGCCAATGAACTCACTTGCTTTATAATTCCTCCACACCAGACCTGACAGGATAAATGTTAATGTGTACATATGTATGCAGAGGTGTGTGCATGGTATGTACAGATGTTTGTGTGTACATATCATGTGAATTATTAGCATCATGTTTATATGTGGGTATAGAAATGTGAAAACATGTATGTCTACTTATACATGAATGTGTGCATATATGTAGAATAACTACTACCTCTTTACATACACCCTGTTATCTGTACTCAGATGAAGTCTGAAAATATTAAATGGAAAAATCTGGAAATGAGTACTTTCCATTTTAGGTTGCATGCTATGCTGAATGAGAGAGTACCACCCTTCTCTGTCTTACCCAGAATGCAAGTTCTCCTCATGTCCAGTGTATCCACAGTGCATACGCTGCCTGCCCATAGTCACCTAGGCAGTCATTTTGGTTGTCAGTGGAGCCTGGGAAGTATGCTAGGGCTTATTCTCAAGTAATCCCTAGTTTACTTAATAATGGTCCGAAGGTGCAAGAGTAGTTATGCTGGCCATTTTATGATAGTATATTGCTGTAATTGTTCTATCTCGTTATTAGTTCTGATTTTTAATCTCATTTAAAAATTCAGATCTATCTTCATTTGTTTCTATATGGACAGTTGTGGTCATCCACTGTCTAGGCCTTGGAACATATCCCTTGCAGATAAATAGGACTATGCAGTGTGAGCACCTGTTTGTACATATCTGGGCATGTGTACATGTATGTATGTATACATACACACACTAACCACACTGCTGCACCTCCGTTCAATTGTGTTCTGTAAATGTATCACAATTTGAAAATATTGTAAAGGATAAATTCAGTAAATACATGTAGCTGCCAATAGAGCAGCTCAGTGAATGGTGTACCTGGGAGTATTGGTTGTTATCCTATGGGTACAGGGCTGAGGAACTTCAGGTCACTGCTTGCACAGTAGCATGGGAGAGGCCTAACTGCTAGTCCAGAGAAAGGTCAAACTTGGAAGGATGGTTTCTACTGGTGCAAACATTTGACAGAATTGTGAAGTTAAAAAATTATAAATCAAGGGCTAGGTAGATAGCTCAGTGGTTAATTGCTTGCTCTGCAGCATGAGGAGCTGAGTGAAATCCAGAACCCATGTAAAAAATGCCAGGCATGGTGGCACACATTTGTAAACCCAGCACTGGGAGGTAGAGACACGTGGATCCCTGGGACTTGCTGACCATTCAGTCTAGCCAATATTTTTGAGCTCCAGACCAATGAGAAAACCTGTCTTGAAAAAGATGTGTGGCATTCCCGAGGATGATACCTGACGTTGCCCACTGGCCACCACATGAGTGAACCCCTGTGCATGCAGACACACACACACACACACACACACACACACACACTAAATTAAAAAGCAAACCATCACAAATTAGGAACTGTTATGGCCTGGATCTGAAACATCCCTCAAGAACTCATATGGCAAAGGTTTGGTCCCCAGTTCAGCAGTGTTTAGAGGTGGGACTTTGGGGACATGATTGGATCATGAAGCCTCTAACCTCAGCAATGGACAGTGATTGGTTCATAATTTCATGTGCTACTGGGTGATAATACACCGCTAGGAGGTGGGGCCCAGTGGAAAGGAGTGGGTCTGGCTCCCATGAGGTGATCATCTTTGTTCCACTGTGCCCTGCCTACCATGATATTATTTCTTATGGCAGGCTCAGAGCGATAGGCCCAAGACAACCTCTAAATCTATGAACTATAATAAATCTTACCTCTTTGTTTTTCTCAGATTTTTTTCACAGTGAAAATCTGACCATCAAAGGGACCCTATATATGTACAATGTGTATGTGTGTAAATGTACATGTGTATGCATATATGTATGTGTGCAAATGCATATTTTGTAAGATCAAAATCATTTCTCAAACTATGACATTAATGACTGATTTTGTTTTGTCATAATTTCAAAAGACATTAACTCGTTTCTGTAATTTAGAAATTGTCAAATAATTTAGCATTTTCTCAAGAATCAGGAGTTTAATTGATAATCTTACCTTCAGATCAGGACAGTGGGCAGGCTCTAGAATTAGCTGAATTCCATGAAGTCCCCTGAAGTCCTTCCAGAAGCAAGCAAGTGTCCAGCATGAGAAAGAAGGAAGAAGTTCACCACATGGTTAAGATTTTTTTTTTTCTTTTCAAGGTAAGATCTCACTCTAGCCCAGGCTGACCTGGAATTCACTCTGAAGTCTCAGGGTGGCCTTGAACTCACAGCAATCCTCCTACCTCTGCCTCTCAAGTGCTGGGAGTAAAGGCAAGCACCACCACGCCCAGCTATGGTTAAGATTTAATTTGGAGATAATTTCAAGATGGTAGACACAGGGTTAGCCCTGTGCAAAACAATGCAGTTCCTGTTCTGACCATCTCCCCATGTTCCTCTAGTAAGCCCCTGGTACCTAGCTTGTGTCTTAACCCTGTGATGTTCTTTGGGTAGTGAGGAATGCCTCCTCAGCCCTATCTCCTCACAGAGCTGTTGGACAGCATGAAAGTTCATCTATGCATTCACACTGTGGAAGGTGGCTGGTGGATTTAGAGAAAAGAATTTACAAGGAACAAATACATAAAAACAGAGTGCCAAAGTTAGGGTAGGCACTTAGGGAGAAGCTTATGTCTGTAAACTCCACACCCCTATATAACACCCTCACCATCTATGGATTCACAGATTGCCCACCCTGGTGTTCTGAAAATAGAGTTCACTATTCTGCTTTGTTTATTCTTCCCAGCATGCTTTTAAAAATGTACATATGAAAGTCGATTTAACTTTTCCTTAATGGAACATTTTAAAAGGATTATGAGGATAGGAAAAGCAGCTTACAGCAGAGGGTAATTGCCATGAAATCCAGGTGTAAGTGACAGGGCAGCCACTCTCCGAAGGCCAGAACACTGTTCTGAAAACATGCTTCTAAGAAGGACTGGCTACTCCTAAGTAGCCTAATTAGAGGAAGAGGAGGTGTATAATAGTAGCCCAGGTGAATATTTGATTTCTGTCACGTTTAATATTCATTTTCATTTGTCTTTTACGTGCTAGCAGTTTGCCATCTGTATAGCAATAGCTACTGCCCAGCTCAGGGCAGGGCTCACTGATGAGCTGTGGTGCCATCAGAGTCTTGGGATGAACTACCTTTTGGCAATAAGTACACAGATGCTGTGAAGCACTTTGGAGAAATAGCTTAAAAATGATCACCTCAAACTCCAGTGAGGGTATTGGAGGAACTCCTTTCTAAGTGTATAGTGATTATCCATCAGAAGAACACAGGAAGGACTATTTATCACAACCTTGCTTCAGTGATGACAGAGAAGCAGGCATGCCAGTCTCTCTCTCTCCTGTGCAGTTATCACCTAGATGGATGTGGTAGTTTGAATAGATGCCCCACAATATATTCAGAGTTTTATTAGTTTGTAGTTTGGATCTGCAGCCACCTGGCTGAAGGAGGTGTCACTGGGTAGTCCAGCCCTAAGGTGTGGTGATGGGTTTGAGATTCCAATCTAAAGATATGCAAAGTGTGCCCAGCAGGAGTTTCTGAAGTGTGCTGTGCTATGTGGGTTTTGGCTTGGGATTTCTCTCTTTCTGCTTGCTCCTCTAAGAGGGGACAAACTTCTTCTGCCATTACAGAACTTCCCCTGGATCTGTAAGCTTCAATAAACCCTGTCTTTCCATAACTGTGCCTGATCTGGAAATTCATCCCAGGAACCTGAAGCTATCTGTTACAATGGGTTCACAGTATGTTTAGCCTATAGCATGCATGTGGTAGCAGTATTTCATGAAAGAAGGAGACAATGGATATAATATAGCCACTCACACCATCATTCATGAACCCCCAAAAACTACTAAGAAGAAAGTCACACAACAACCCCAAAAAGGAAGGTGGAAGACTGACTTCTGTCTGAAAGTCAGCAAGAATGCAAGGTCTCCCTCCCAAGTAGCTAGGGAATGCAATGCACTCCACCAGGGTTTGGGAGCAGACTCCACCTCTAGAGCTTCCAGACAGGAACACAGCCTTGTTGATACCCTGACATCATAGTTGTGTAACAAGAAAGCCTAAATTTTAAAAAAATGTGCTTTAAGAGGCAATATATGGGGGAAAATATGGAGGTCATTTCTGTAGTATTTTATTATTATTTAGAATTATTTAGAATATTAGTTATTTAGAGTGACATGAATTTGGTGTCTGCACACAATTCTAAGAGTATTTCCTACAAATACACAGCCACCTTTTAGTCATTTTTTTCGTTAAGGTGTTAAAGGTGTATATTTATCATGTTTAAGATTTGTAAGGCTTTCAGAGAAGTCACACTATCTGGTATCATCTTTTTTCATTCATTTATTTCATTTTCAATATTTGTCCCTGGACTAGAAATCATATGCTAAAATGAAAAAGACAGATAACTAGATATTGGTCCAGGTGATAAGGAAACAAAACCTTTCATATTAAAAAATAACTTAAGGTATTAAGTCTGGCTTCAGCACTTACACAATGCATTATTGTTTTGGGTGCATATATGTAGTGTGTTGTATGTGTGTATGTGGTGTATGCATGGGTATGTGCAGATGTGTGCACCTGTGCTCATGCAGAGGCCAGAGGATATTCTTCTTTATTGCTCCTCCACCTTACTTCCCTGAGACAGAATATTTCAAGGAACATGAAGCTCCCCAATTTTGGTCAGATTGGCTGACCAGTGAGCTCCAGTGGTCTTCTTGTTTCTGCCCCACAAAGTGTGCAGTCCACCGGCATGAGTAGCCATACTTGGCTTTTGACATAGGTGCTGGGAATTGCACTCAGGTCCTCATGCTTGCACATTAAGCGCTTTTTCTATCTGAGCCATCTCCCCAGCTCCATAATGCATGTCTTTAATTTTATTTTTTTTATCAAAAATACACATTTCTTTAGATTCATGAGTTGGGCAGTTCCACAAGCTTTGAGCAAAGGAGTCACCAATTCTTGTTCCATCTCAGATGTACCTCTTTCAACTAGTTATTCTGATTGGTGCCTCTGTAGTGCTGAATAATTTCTACCATAATTGTTTCTTTTGATTTTTGGTAAGGCTAATTCATTGTCTTTGTACTTTAGAAGCAAAGGCTCATATTTTTTTATTTCACACTCCAGATAGATCTGCACTTCCCTTAATGCCACTTCCCAAACCCAATCACATTCTAATTATGAGGGAAAATACCAAGTACTAATTTTATAGGTACTAGTCAAAAGTGAGGCTTTTGGTCCAATGATCACATTTATCAGTTACTTTCTCATTGCTAGGGCAAAATACCAAATAAGAAGCAGCTTAATAATAAAAAGGGGTTTATTTTCACCTTGCAGTTTTGAGGGGGTGTGTTCATAATGGTGGGGAAAACATAGCAGGTCTGAGAGGAAGCCTGTCTCCTATCTCCACATAAGCAGGGAAGAAGCAATACAGGCCAGTGGGGTTGGGCTGTAACAGCTCAAGGCCCACCACAGTGACACATTCTCCCACCTCCTAAAGGTTCTGCAACCTTCTACACCACCAACAACTGGCAATTAGGTATGCAAACATATGAGTCTACAGGGGACATTTTACATGCAAACCATCATGTTCTTTTTCTGCCTATTTTCCTCTTTAGATAATAATTGTCTTTTTTTGTTGTTTGTTTTGTTCTTTTGTTTTTGGTTTTTTGAGGTAGGGTCTCACTCTAGCCCAGGCTGACCTGGAATTCATTATGAAGTCTCAGGGTGGCCTCAAACTCAAGGCAATCCTCCTACCTCTGCCTCCTGAGTGCTGGGATTAAAGGCATGAGCCACAACTGCCCAGCTGTCATATTTTTTAATTACATCATTTGTTCCCATTCCTAATTTATAGCCACACTCTTCCCACAGGCCATTCTTTTCAGCCCAACCTTCTCTTGGGTATGGTCAAGAGATTGGACTCTGGCTTGTCTAGAGCTCTTTGACACCCCCATTGCTCCTCCCCACCCTGTCCAGCCAGGCCAGCTTTCTTTTCTGGCTCATTGTATGGCTACTGGCCCAGTTCTTCGTTCACCCATATGCTATGAATCCTTCATCCTCCCTACCTGGAGACCATGTCCCTTTCCATCATGCTCAACACTGGTACCTGGGTGGAGTCTATTCCTTTGTGTCCTCATTAAAACACATGTGAAAGCTGATAATCATAGTTTAGTGGGCTTGCCTCACAAATATGAGGAACTGAGGCATGGTGGCCTGTAATCCCAACATTGGGTAGATAGAGACAGGAGGGTTCCTGTAGCTTGCTGGCTAGCCAACCTAGGCTAATTTATCAGAGATCCTGTCTCAAAAAGAGGTAAACAGCATTCCTAAAGATGATACCTGAGCTTGTCCTCTGGCTTCCATATGCAGCTCACACATGTGAACATGTGTGCACACACACATATACACAGAAAGAAAAAGAGCTTGTGACTAAAATGGGTATTCAAGTTACATTTGGCTGCTTACAATGAACACCCCACCCTGATGACAGCCAAAGACTTGCAAGAAGCAGGAAGGTGGGAGATCCAGTTCTGAAGTGTGACTGTGTGGTCAATGAGGTCTCAAGGTCATTCCATTCTTCTCCCACCTGGTCTTTGATATTCCTCCCAACTTCATATTTGTCTTCCAATAGGAGAGAGTGGAACAATCTCCTTAAATACCATTTTCTGATTATTTGAGAAACTGTCTAATAGAACCCCATGGATCTCTAATTGATCAGGTTTATATATCATAACATTCCTAAATATCATATTTATTCACTGAGCACTTTTCTGTCATAAGAAAATTTTGATTAAGTTAATAAGGAGGTTGGGGACTAGATCATGGCATGTGATGATCCACATCACTCACACATACGAAAACATATACTTAAATATTTTAATTGACTCCTTCCTTGGATATTCATTTAGCTGGGCATTGAATGCTGACTTGGAAAATGCTTTTCCTCAGAACTCTGAAAGCCTGTCCTGCAGTAGCCCACACAAAGTGTCACTTCCTGAAAACTCATTAGACCTGGGACCCCAACCCAGTCTGTCACTGACATTTCTGGATGATGTACTCAGATGTTACTCCCATTTGGTCAGCTCTTTGGACCCTTAGTGAGACTTTTTAATCAGTAGCTCTATGTCTTTCAATTGTGAGCACACTTGAACTTTAGTTGTCAGGAAGTTCCCTGCTCTCTCTTCTTGATTCTCTTTCTGAGTCTCCCAGACATTGGATGCCATGTTGAACTTTCTTATTGCCTTACTGTTGTCATACCTGTTTTTCTCTTCTATGTCCTCTTCTTAGTTCTTCTTCCTAGGAAATTTTTGAAAGATTATACCCCAATCCTACCACTAGGATTTTGGTACATACTGTCAAATTTTAATATGTGAGGGATCTTTCTGGCTCTTTGAATCTCTTTCCCTTTCATATAAACTTCCATTCCTATTTTAGGCATGTATTATCTTCTCTTAGGTCCCAAAAATAATATTCTTAAGATTTTTTAAAACTTTTATTTTCTCTAAGTGCCCAAGTTTTCTTTCTTTTGTTGGGCTTCATCTGTGCACATTGTATAAGGCTATTCTCAGACATCTGGAAACCCTGGGCTCCCAAACATTGACCTAAAGCCCTCTTCCATCCAAATTTTGTGGCTGTCATCTTTTATTCAGTTATTGCCCATCTTTCTTTTGAGTTTGTGCCTTCACTTAATACTTTACTATCATTTTTGTAAGCCTTGAGAGTAACCAGTAACCTGCTGAGATAAGTAGGAGAATAAAAGTATTTACCACTCTTAAAATGTGCATTTCTTATTTCCTCCTTCTGAAGGTCATTCCACACCTCCTGCCAATGTAACAGTGAGAGAGTTCATGTTTAGCAGAGGATGCAGTAAGGAATAGGAGTGTTTTCTTCTAATTTCAACATGACTCTGGGAAGCTAGGCCTGAGATTAGCCCACAGTACTCATTTTTGAAATGGGCTGACAACCGGCAAATGCTGCCATCTAAGATGGCGTACTCACATTTGTTCCAGGGGATGAGGAAGTGGGTACTTTCCCAGGATAGCTCAGTCCTTGGGAGTCAACACTAACTTAGCCTTGGAGTCACAGAATAGGTACTGCAGCTATGGCAGCCCTTCGAGAAGACATCCTTCCTTTCTCAGCCTTCACATTACATGTGAGTTGCAGCTTTAGATTCCTGGCTTCCCAATTCAACTCTACCTCAATTTCCAGAAGTATTTTCCCCTCAATCTTCACTTGTACACTAGACTGACACTTGTGTTACTGAGTTTATAGACCACATGTGCGTAATGACTTTAAGGATGCAAACGGAGAACCCCGATGAACTTCTGAAGTCTTATTGTTCTTCATGCATAAACAATGGGTGAAATCATACAGGACTAGCATAGTCTGTCAGGACTTCAAGTTCTGAAGACATGATCCCAGAAGTATTGGAGAAGTGACCATCTCATATTCAAATAGAGAACATAGAGGGTGTGATGACTCCTCATAATGAACTCATTACCATCAGATGGAGGGCTCCCATATATGCAAGAGTCCATGACCTCATTGTAAAGAGGCATCTTGTCACTTGTTTGGAAGTAATCTCTGGACATTAATGGAGATCTTCTCAAATATCCCACTAACAGTAAAGCTAGTTACCTTGTACTAAGTAGGGGATGTGGCAAGCTCTTATTTGAGGCAGTCCTGGATTCATTTGGAAAACCTCCAGGACAATGATTACATTATAAAACTGTATAAATAGGGACCAAGGAAATAGTTAAGTGCTTACCTTACAAGCATGAGGACTTGAGTCCTGGGTGCAATGGCTTATACTTTTAATTCCAAAGCTGGGGAGGTGGAGACTAGAGAACCCCTGGAACTTGCTGGCCAGGCAGTCTAGCCTAATTAGTAGACTTCAGAGAAGTGAGAAACTCTGTTTCAAAGGAGTTGTGCAGTGTTCCTGAGGATGATTCCTGAAGTCACCCTCTGCTCTCCACAGGTACACACATGTACACACATGCACACAGATACCATAGGAACCAGTACACACACATATATACACACACATAAAAATAAATAAGTAAAGCTGCTTAAATGGGGAAAGGTAGTTACTATTGGTAACTATTCTAGCAAAATAAAAACTATAGTCGACAAGATGCAGAGAGAAAGTTTATCTGAAAATGAAACTGATAAACAGAATGTATACAATGAGATTTGAAGACATACTATGTTCTCATATTTAGCTTAATGTAGAATCAGATATGTAGAGTTGGAAAGGATTGTGTTGTCAGTTTGCTCACACAGACTTTCCTGATCTTGTTGAGAGGCCTGGGAGCAGTAATCCCTGTGTAGCAAGCTCTTTCAGAGGGCAAGCCTGGTTTCTAACACCTCTTCTCTCTCAGGCTTATTGGAAAAATGACTAACTCAGGTTAGGCAGGAAAAAGACACATGCAAAGATGAGGCTGCAGCATCTTTTGGTTCTAAGAAGAAAATAGCTATACAAACAGCAGACTCATGGCACACGTGTAGGAGATAAGGGGCTGACATGATAGAGCTCCCAGTGACCACAGCCAAACAACACAAATAATGGCAGATTAGATTCTATCCTATAGTAGAAAACAAATGTCCAGAAGTCTTCACAGGCACAAAAGAATGGCCAAATTGTAAGTAAACAGGAGGGAGGAGTGAAATGTGTGCAGAGGCCTGTCAGCTAGGTTCAGTTGCTTCTCTACCAGCCTTTTCACTAACTCCATGGCAGCTGAAAGTGAGGCTTCCTTGCTCAGCAAAACAGGAAGGAATGGAAGAAACAACTTACAGCGTGGGAGGTTGGCTAGCACCAGCTCTGCTCAGTGGTCAAGGTCAAAAACAAATGTCTTAAGCGTCATTTCTGGGGTCCTACTGATTTGATCACAAGAGGAATACCAGACATATGCTGCATGAAGGACATTCTATAGATCTCTGTAGTTAAGGTTGTCTATATGTTCTCTTTTTCTGAGGGTAACCAAATATCAGCAGGGCCTTTTCCATAGTGTTGTGCTGCTGACTTGTGTGTTCATGTGTGTGTGCTTGTTAGTGTGTGTGAGGGCAAAGGCGAGTGTGGATGTCAGAGGCCAACTTTCCACTTGGCTCTCACCTTTCCACCCCATAGAAGCAGGGTTTCTCTCTTTGTATCTCTCTGTTATTATTTTCTTTGCTGCAGTCACTGTTCACTTTCAGGAAATTCTCCTGTCTCTGCCTCACATCTCAATACCAATGTACAGGAATTACATAAGGCCACCATGACTTCTGGCTTTTTATATGGGATTCGGGGGGCACTGAACTCAGGCACTAAGGCTTGAGTGACAAAAGCTTTATCCAATGAGCTATCTCCCTAGCCCTGAAACTGGGATTTTTATATCCAGCAAAAAAGACTGCAGGGTTCAGAGTATGTATTCAGTCAGAGTGAGAGAGATGTGAACAGATGTAGAACTTTAAGTAAATACGCATCGTTGTGTCAGCTTGTCACAATGTAAGGGCAAAGGGGAAGGGAGGATGACACTTCATGGCTATATCCTTGGACAGAATCATAAGGTTAAACTAGGAAAAAATGAACAGGAATGAGACAAATAATTGTAAAAATATTTTATACCTTTTGCAATTCTGTCAATAGTGGGGATATTTGATATTGTGGAGACAGATGAGCTCCAAGTACATAAGGAAAGCAATGATGAAATGTGTCTGATCCGTCATCTGCTCAGTCCAGAATCACCGTTTGATGCAGTGATAGGTGTTGTATGAGACGGAACACACAACTTGCCACCATGAATTTGAGATGGAACTATTAGTATAAGTACATAAATGGCACTACGTTCTGTCTATGCTTACTGGAGTAGCTCAGAGACAGTAGCAGTACAGCAAGAATGGCCATGGCCTCAAGACACCATCTCCATACAATTTCTTCTCCAGAAGGTGGAACAAGGAAGGCACAATAAAAGTCTGGGACAAGTGGAGGCAAGCAGGAAGAAAGCCACCAACATGACTGGAGTCACTGCAGTCCATCTGGAGAGGCAAGCACTGAGCTCACACACTAACAGCTATAAGTATAGTGCACTTTTCCTACCCACTAAATCTGTCTGGACCCTCTTGTTAAAATAGTTTAAAAGTCCAACTTGTTCCTCTGAAGGCTAATTATCTTCACAACAGTAAATAAAAGGGAAGGCTCAAAGTGCTTACACTGCTATATCTTCACAAAGTCTACCAGGAACCCAGTGTGACAAGAGAGCACTTCTTATAGAATTATTCTATCTGAGGCTGGGAGGGTGGCTCAGTGGGCAAGTGTTTGAGATGAAAACATGGGGGCCTGAGTTTGATCCCCAGGACTCATGTAAAAATCTGGACATGAACATGCATGCTTATAACCTCAGTCCTGAGTGGATATGAGATAAAAGGATTACTGGGGCTCACTGGTCACCCAGCCTAACCAACGAAAGTGGTAGCTCCAGGTTCAGTGAAAGACTCCCTCTCACAGAAACAACACATAAAAGTGCTAGATGAGACCACCCACGGTCTCTCCTGCCTCTGCACACTTACATACAGGTCACACACATATATACCTTGTATGCATAAACACCATGCCACAATGCTACACACACACTACAAAAGTAATTAATGATTAAAAATATTACATCTAACACAGGAGAAATGAATGAAGTAGATTGCCAGCCTTTTTCAGTATCCATGGAATCTACTTATCTAGTCCTTAGCAACCAAGGACCCATGATATCATAAACATGTGAATGACCTTCCAGGTGGAAGCCACCAGGCATGCCTTGGAAGAGCTCCCCACACTGCAACCTCAAGTCTAGGAGGGAAACTGCACAGGGAACACACTGAATCTTATCATGTGTATGTGAATTTAGCAAAATGGGTGGTCCATCTGGGGATGGTGAAATGGTTGTGATGGAGACAGAGCCTAGGGAGGGATTTGGGGTGCACCAGGAGAGTGCTACCTCTATTCTGAATAGAGATAATGAGGAGCTGGTCCCACAAGACTTCATTAATACAAGCTTTGTTTGACACTGCTTCCTGTATCTGCACTTTATTTTATAACTCAAAGACCTGTAAAGGACAAAACCATAATTACTTATATATTTATATTTTTACATTTGGAAGGGATTAAGATGGAAAGTAAGGTGTCTTAGGACATGCTAAAAGTTGTATATATTTTAAAATGTGAATTTTTCTATGTACGTAGAATATATGTAAGAATAATTTATAACACTAAGTGTGCCACAGTAGCAATTCTCCAATGTTGACATACTATTAGTTTTGTTTCATTTTTTTTAAACTTTGAATATGTTAGTTTCTCTCTATGTACCCCATGATCTCACTTTTTTTTCTCACTTCACTCCTTCTTACAAGGAACCACTATCATTGTTCATAGCAAAACAAACAATAACATCTTCCAGTCTTCCTGAACACTAACTCTAGGCCAAGTCTGTCCCATTCCTTGAATACTCAGAGCAGCCACATGAAGCAAATGCTGCTACCCCGTTGGCCATGTGAAAAGAGAGAGTTACAGAGTGGCTAGGCAATTTGTTGAAGGTTTTAGAACTACAAGTCAGGAAAATGCTGAGCCAGGCAGTAACTGCTGAGTAGTGAGCTGTGAGAAGCCACTGTGCCCAGACAGAGAGCAGAAGAGGAGGACCATCATGGAATCAGATGCTATGCATTATTTTCCTTTCCTGTAGTTCTAAGAAATCAGAAGTATGTTAGGTTTTCTACACATATGAACCAGTTACTTCTCATGTTCCTGTGTCCAAATACCTGACACAAAGCAACTTAAGGAAGGATTCATTTGGGCCTGCAGTTTCAGATGGGAGAAGGTCGGTTATAGCAGGAGCTTGAAGCAGTTGACAGCATTTTTCCCACATGCAGACAGCAGAGGACAAAGAAGTGGGGCTAGGTGATTAACCCTCAAGTCCTGACCCCAGAGACTTGCTTCCTCCCATAAGGGTCCACATTTTAAGGGTTCTACAACCTCCCCAAACATCACCATTAGCAGAGGATCTCAGGTTCAAGCATATGACCATATAGGGAACATTTTCTATTCAAGACCCAACATGTGATTGTTTGCACTGAAATCATGTTGGTGGGAAACTATAAATAAAGTCAGATATAAAGTCAAGAGGCACACAGTTTTGAGACTGTTTTACCTCCCTTGTGGTTTTTGGACTATATGTAATTCATTAAGTCACCTGACACCCTAGCTGTAATCATACCTACTGAGAATGTGCCACGCAGCTTTTCCTGGCCACTTTACACCAGCAACAGAGATAAATGAGTGTACAACATTACTAAGCTTCTCTAGTTTAAAAATTCTAAAAGCCGGGTGTGGTGGCGCACGCCTTTAATCCCAGCACTCGGGAGGCAGAGGTAGCAGGATCGCCGTGAGTTCGAGGCCACCCTGAGAATGCAGAGTGAATTCCAGGTCAGCCTGAGCTAGAGTGAGACCCTACCTCAAAAAACCAAAAAAAAAAAAAAAAAAAAATTCTAAACATGTATTGAAAATATCATGATACCCAAAAATAGTTAAACTTTTTATAAATCAGTTAAAATTTTTATAAAGTTCTATGATTCTCTTATTTCCAATTTTTGAGATTATTTTGCAGTTGTAATTGAAAATTCATTTCTAATTATTTTTGATACCCCCGGACAAAGGAAAACACAGGAGTTTTAAAAATTTAAACATAAATTTTTATACTTTTATGGATCTTACTGAGTAAAGGCAATGTGAATGAGATTTATCATTTTGTGATTGCTGTAACTAGTAGCAGTGTTTAAAACAGTGTGAGTGTTAAAAACATAGTTGTAATTGAATCAAGGCTGGATAGGGAAGTTTATGTTGTATTTAAAATTCTTATTATATATCTGCCTTTTCTGGTTGAAGATATTAACCAGGCAACTTAACAATTAAATTAGAGAACAAGCCCAAGATGCCATAAGTGATTACTCCATATCTACCTGCTGAACCTCCTTAACTGTGTCCACCAGCCAGCTCTTAGGACAAACACTGCCTGCGGCTCCCTCCCCAGCAGCCTTTCCCTCTGGTGGCTCCTTGGTCCCCTCTTGTTCCATTTTGCAGAATCCCTAGTAGCAGAGAGAGATGCGTTTTACAGACTTTGGGCAGGTCTTGTCTACAGCATTTCTGAGGATCCCTGGGCACCCCACCATGATTGTCATTTGTTTTTTATCTACATCTCAGCTTTGCCCAATACTTTACACCTCTCTGACCTTTCTGTCACTGTCAATTTTCTCCATCTCCCTTGATATTCTTCAGCATCTCCAGAGCCTCCAGAAAGCCAGAGAGAGTAAGCTCATTCAGCGAACCTCTGATGTTTGATGGAACCATATGTTTACTGTGTGTGCTTGGGTGGTTTTCATCACCATGGGGTGACTTGTCTTTGAGGTCACCTTTCAGAATCAGTTGACTAGGCATAGATTTGAACATGAGCTTTGTTAGCTTTTAAACATTTTATCATTTTGTATAAACAAAATATTAACAAAAGCAAGTAGTACTTACTTGCTGAGGTTAATGTTTTGAATGATTCTGGCTTTTAAAGAGAGAAATAGAGAAGCAGATAGAGAGAATGGGCACACCAAGGCCTCCAGCCTCTAAAAACAAACTCCAGAGGCATGCGCCACTTTGTGTATATGGCTTTATGTGTGTACTAGGGAACTGAGTCTGGGTCCTTAGGCTTCAGACAAATATTTTAACTGCTAAACCATCTCTCCAGCCAAATTCTGGACTTTTCTAAGAAGTACATTCACCCAGAGTGAAGATATTTCCATAAATGAGGAAACTGCATAAGATGTTCCAGAGACCCTGATAGTGTGGCAAACACATCTTGAAGGAAGCCTTGTCTTCAGCCACACAACTCTAGGTAAACATGACCTTGGGTGAAGGGGACAAAATATGGGATATGCTAAGTCTGGGTACTGGTTGGCTCACTCACATTATTGTGTGTTTCGACTTTGGCATTAGATGAGACAAGCGTGGAAAGTGCTTGGTACAGGTCCTCCTTCACATGCTGAGGAAGCCAAGTTAAGGCACGCAGCGAATTTAACTAGGCTTTTCAAATCCAGCATAATACTCAAAATTCTGTTCACATTCTGATTTGAGCTCTAATGGTCGAGAAGTGCTTTCTTAATTTCCTTCTAAATGAACAATTTGTCGATGCCTTCAGTGAGGTATCATTTTAGGGGAGAAACAGCAGGCCCCTTCATACAGGGCAGTGCTCTACCCTCAATAAATAGCATTCACATTAGCCTCCTCTGCCTCTATCTGTCTGTCTCCATTCCTTTCTTTCTGTCTTCCTCCTGTCTCTCCTTGTTTTACCCTGTTTTTATTTCTTTCTGACTCCTTATCTCTCTCTGTTTCTCCCTCCTTGTTTATCCTTATCTCTCTCCCTCTCGCTATCTCTCCTTCTCTGTCTCTGCCTCTCATCTCTTGGTCTCTGTCTCTGACTTTGGCCAGTCACTCTCTTGACTTTCTTAAAGTAGGTAGTTGGTGATCACTCAGATAGTATTTTATTTTCATCTGTAATCTCCCATAAGTCTAACATCTGTTTATGCTTTTATTTCTATTTAGAAAGTAAGTGCATTTGGGAAATGAGATTTCAATCCTATAAATGGAAGTAAATTGTCTAAACTCCACAACTACATGTATCTAAAGCAAATGTCGATAGTAAGGGTCCATCTGATCCACACTTCTCATGCCCTTCATAAAGAGTATCTTTTTTTTTTCTTGTCTTGGATGATGAAGGCAAGTTCAAGGCAATATAACCCTCAGCTCATGAATGTATGCATTTAGAAATCATGTTGAGAAGGCACAACTGGGCCACCCTGGTACAAAGCTTGCCATCAATCACAGAATGTTGCCATAAAAAGTCTGAAATTATGTTACTAAGAGATCCCGATTCCAGTAAAACATTCCTCGCTGTCCACAGTGGCATGAGGGAAAGTCAGGCAGTGGATGGCAAAGAGTCCAGCAGGAAGCATGAGACATGGGGAAGGATGGGCTGGGATGTCCCCAGGCAAAAATAGCACACCCACATCCAGGCAAGCTTCTGGGAGCCATAGGAGAAACACAGGTTGACTATAACAGAGTGACTGAATCCCATGGCCCCAACTTCAGGCTACCCGGATACTTTCTCCCTGTCACATGCAGCTGAAGGGCTCCAAAGAGAGGCAGAGTTGGGAGACTGGACATCAAGGATATGTGTCTGCAATACAGCAGTCAGAGAGAAAGAGAATGTAGAACCACTAATGGCAAGGCCAGGAGTCAGAGAGGGCCAAGGAGTCAGGGAGAGCAAACATCCTTCACCAGAGCACTCAGCAAATAGTAGTATGTGAGTCTGTATGTGGAGGAGTCATCAATCTAAAGATAGAAATCCGTGATCCTAGGAGAACTCAACATGGCTGTCAGGGGTCAGATGGCCACTGAGTGCTTCCCATATAGCTTGTTCAAGCAGTGATGGCTCCCACGGTACAGATGCATCAGATAAAAAATAAAATAAATACTTCACTAGTGAGCTGTACATTGGTTAAATTTTGAAGTAATTGCATTCTAGACATATTTGATTGTGTAAGACACATTTTTATGCTCTGTTTTGTTCCTATGTGTAGTGCTATTCATTTTGGGGAAGCACAGTGGGGTGCAGGGTTTGTGTGGAGTGTGGATTCTGATGAGGGTTCAGGGGGCTGAGCCATGACGCTTTAATGCTTGCTGGAGGTGCTCAGAGTCTGGGCCTAATTCTGCTCAGGTGCTCCTCTGCTCACCTTAGTGACAAGAGGAGATGGAAGACAAAGGCATTGCCCACCCACAACTGGGAGACCAGACTCCTGCTGTGTGGTGCATTAAAAGATAGTTGGGAGCCAGGCATGTGGTGGTGCACACCTTTAATCCCAGCACTCAGGAGGCAGAGGTAGGAGGATCACCGTGAGTTCAAGGCCACCCTGAGACTACATAGTGAATTCTAGATCAGCCTGGACCAAAGTGAGACCTACCTAGAAAAAGAAAAAAAGTAAAATAAAAACAAAAACAAAAAAAGATAGTCAGGAACTGCTGTGATCACAACTTAGTAAGACCCTCACATCACAGATACATTGTTAGGATCTTTCTCCATGCAAGTTTCTTCTAGCTAAAGCTTATATAAAGTATGGTGGGTAACAGGGCAGGAAATGCTCATGTGTTTTAGCTGACTTCCTTGTTTCATTTTCAGAACAGCATAGTTCTGAACCCATGCATTCCCTGTCTGATACCTGAGAAAGTTTTATGTACACTTTCTGTTCAGACATGCTTTGAGCTGAAATTCCCAAAATTCCACGTGGAGGAGGATACATCCCAGAGAAAGCTCCAGAATCTCAAAATTGAAGGAGGAAACTGCAAGCAAATAATCCAGGACTGTGCGTGAACAACTGTAGGAAAGTCCCAAAGAGAGACAGGCCAAAGGGTCTTTATACCTCCACTTGACCTCTCATCCAGAGGAACCAAGGCTTGACTGTGGTGTATGATGTGTGTGTATGTGTGTGAGACACAGAGAGAGAGAAAAAAAAATGTGTCTGTTTTGTGTTTCATACTATCTCCTAGTTCTCATATGCAAGCAAAGGAAAGTACTGCCTTACTTAAGGGAAAAACAACTTATTCACAAGACATCAGGAGTCCTCCAAAGGCCCAGGCATGGAGAGTAAGGAGCTCAGGTGTGGGACTGTGACTGCACCATCACACAACTGAGCAAGCTATTGTTCTTTTGTCCCACAAAGCCTGGGGTAGCATTATTAACCAACAGCTAGTTCATAGATGTTCTGTCAGAGTGAACCCCAAAAGTCTTCACTGAGAGGCTGAGTTCACCTCACTGGATCTGTATAGGAGTCCTCTGCTGCTTCCTCACTGTACCCAACATTCCTGAGATGCTTCAGGATGCAGCAACTTTTCAGCCATCCTGATAGATGCCCTCACCAAGCACTACTAACTCTGCTTGGCTCCCCAACAGTAAATGAAGAAACCAGAAAGTGAAAGCACAGAAGACAAGGTAGAACACCTTGCCCTTCTGTCTGTAGATGTAACCTGGGCCTTCCAGTTAGACCTTAGAAACTTACAAGGTAGAAGGCAACTTTATTTTAATATCTGGCCAATGAACACAAGGTCCTACATTCTAGGTCCTTGTAGAGGACCATTGTTCATAGGCAAGAGGGCAATTATGTTCTGTGTGCAAATGAAGAGTTAATCTAACCTGAGATAGACTGTGAAGGCCATGATTTGTTCCTGATATAACCAAGAACTTTATAATTGGCCATACCCCTTTTGGGAAAAAATACCCATTTCCTATGCTTGGAGCTCAGTTGATTTGCTTGGGTAGAGAGAACACACTATGAGGAACACTCATCACATCAAACACATTTAATCACATCATTAAAGTATTTGTTACAAAATCATTACGTGCTTTCAACATGTAATGGCCCAGAATAAATATCCCCATTACAAAATGGAAGAACTGGGATATAGGAAGGAAAGATTAGGCCAAATCAAGACCAAAATCCAGCCTGACATACACCAAATCCTGCAGCTCCATGTACAGTATTTGGGACTGTTGATGAAATCATCTGACTCCAAAGACTTGGATAGTGCTGCTGTCCTTCCAACTCTTACCTGTAGCTCACATAGCATCTCTCTTGGACTAGTCTACTCTGAGCCTTTACCTATAGCTTTTACTGGCAGATATCCCATGGTACTATCATCTCTGAGATCTTAGGATCTCCATTGCAACTTAGGTTTCATCTTCCATGTTTCATGCAATCACCTCTCGGGGTCTCCTTGTTGGGAATCTGACCTTGCCTCACATTGCTCAGTTTTAGCAGACCTCTAAAGCCATGGAGAAAGATACCATGCATGTCTCCCCTCTCCAAACCTTGCATTTTTCATTGCTGCAAAATTAGTACCTCATGACAATGTTACCAAGTTCTTCTACCAGCTGAGGATGGAGGTTGCCCGCTTGAACCACAGCTGTGACAGCCCTGCATGCCTTCCAGGCTGACCTTGGTGAAACACTTCCCCAGGCAATTGTGTTCCAGAAGGGAGTCCTTTCAGTTAGGCTTTCTTCCTTCAAATGATTTTGGATTTTTTCCCCATTATGTAGCCTCTGATAGGTGTGTTCTTACCCTCAGGATACATTTCCTATTGTCCCAGTACAGTGTAGGATACTTCTCTTGAATGGTACCAGTATCTTTAATGATTCCAGCTTCTTTCCAAGTGCCAGCCTGAATGCTATTCTTTCTTGCAATTTGCCATGCCAAGAAAAGTAGGCTGCATCATTTAAGTACTCAGGAAATGTGCAGAATGCAACCACTGTCTTTGACAGCATACAGCATGAACTGTCTCTAGCTCAGTTCCTAATGGAGTCCTTGTTCTCCTCTTGAAACCTCCCGAGCTGGTCCTCCACTCACCATTCTGGTCTTCAAAGCTCTGAACAGAAAGGCCCATTAAGTTCATCTTACAGTGTTTGAAGGCTTAGATAGACTAAAATTCTATACTCCTCCACATTCCTCCCCAAAACTAATTCCAAAAGCCTAGAAACCATATAGGTTTATTATAGTGGTGACTCTACTTCTTAGTACTAATTTTCTGTATTACTTACTGTGATAGTTTGAATGCATGTCCTCCATAGACTCAGATGTTTTATTAAAGCTTGTAACCTGTGTCTCCATTGGCCTGGCTGGAGGGCAAGTCCTCTGGTCCAGCCCTAAAGTATGCTTGGAGGTGGATCTGAATTTCAGCCCAGAGGTGTGCAGAGATGTCTGATCTCTGGGGGATCTTGCTTGCTTCAATTCCCTGCTGCTTGTTGTCAGTTTTGTGTTTGCTGGGGGTTTTTTGCTTGTTTGTTTGTTTCTTTTGTATTTTCTGGCTGGTGGTACTTTCCACCATAGATGGAACATTTCTTGGATCTATAAGCTGAAATAAACCCCTTCCTCCTATAAACTGTCTGGTTTGGATGTACATTCCAGCAATGTGAAGCTGTCTACAACAGTTACTTTACTGACTATTGTGACCAAATACCTGACAAGAAGCAGTTTAGCAGTTTAAAGAAAGAAATGCTTTATTCTGGCTTCCAGTTTTGAGGGCATACTTTCTTCATGGTGTGGAAGGTAAAGGAGCAGGAAAAGGAAGCTGAGTTAATCACATTATGTCCACAATCAGGAAGCAGAGAGTGGATAGGAAATGGGCTCAGGCTATATAACCTCAAGACTTGTCCCTGGTGACCAGTTTTCTCCATCAATACCCCACATCCTAAAGCTTCCACAATCTTTCCAAATAGTACCTCTAGCTAGGGACCAAGTGTTCAAACACATGAGCTTATTATGTCAGGGAGACCAGTTTAGCTTCAAACCACAACAATATCACAGCCCTCAGTCACTGATAACTGTAAAGAACAGTGAACAGGACCTGAGCATCCCATGACAAAACTCAGATAAACCATCTCTCTGCTCTCTGTGGAGGTCTACGTTTTGTGCCCCTTGTCTTGGGTTAGGCTGTGACATCAGGAAACATGGAGACTCTTTCTGTGTACAACATCAGAAGAGTCTCTGATCAGAAGCCCAAAGAACAGGAAGAAAAGACAATGCCCTTCCTACATAGTAAGAGACTCATTGATTGTTAGAACAATTGGAATTGATTCAACAGATAGAAACACAATCCAGGCATAGTATATGTGTCTTATAGTTCCAGACACAAAACTTACATTGGATTAATTTCCTTTGTCTTAATTTGGAGGGCATGTCCATTAGAAAAAGTTGTATATTCAAACTTATTCTCTCTTACAAATAGGTAAATAAGAACAATTAAAGAGGCAAGCTATGGGCTAGAGAAATGGCTTAGCAGTTAAGGCATTTGCCTGTGAAACCAAAGGACCCAGGTTTGATTCCCCAGGACCCACATAAGCCAGATGCACATGCATCTGGAGTTCATTTGCAGTGGCTAGAGGCCCTAGCATGCTCGTTCTCTCTCTCTCTCTCTCTCCCTCTCTCTTTCTCTGTGTGTGTGTGTGTGTGTCTTCTCTCTCTCTCATTGCCAATAAATAAATAAATAAATAAATAAAAATTTAAAAAAGAGGCAAGCTATGAATATCTTAATATAGACAGGAATTGGTATGTAGCATATTGGAAATAATTTGATTAAAAATGCTATGCTTTTTTGGATGCAAAAAGTTTTGTTATATGCTTTAACCATAAATTATGGCAGCTTTTAATCTAAAGGGTCTCTGAGTGCACTTGTACCTCCTAAAGTCTTTTACTTACTGTCCCTTACTACATGCTTCTTGATTTAACTTTTTATGAAATCATAACTTATCAAGGGTACCTGCAATGTAATTTCAAAACACAAACTTGAAGTATCCTGCCATTGCTCTGGGGCGTCATGATTCACTCATTCTTTTCCCCTTCTTAACTGGTCTCTCCAGCTCTGAAGTCATGCAGAGGGTAAGCAGAAAGAACATAAATGCCTCACGAGAACCAGATTACGACAGGGGTAGTAGCTGATAGTCAGGTAAGGATGAAGGCAATGTAGTTACAATGTGAGGAGGGAAGAAGTGTCACTGGTTAGAGTAGACTCCAGGGACAACTCATCTTAAGGGTGAAACAGATATACTTATTAGTAATACAACCTGCTATGTCAGGGAGATACCCACAACAAGGATGAACCCTGCTGACACAACATTGAACAATACCCCTACACATAATTCATGCATGTTCACATGTGCACACACATGCACACACGAACATGTATGCATGTACATATACATAGGCATAGGCACCTATGTGCAGTTTCCTCTCTCTAATACACACTGTATCTGTGTGGACATGAACACCCATGTGAGAAACACTCTTACAACTGTGATTGATAATATGCCAGCTTAGTGTCATTGAGAGGCTTGTTTCTTGATGTAAGATAATATTGGGGGGCAATTTTTAACTAAAACTGGAAGACTAAATTTTCTCCTTAACCAGGACAGACAGACTCAGGGCTAATTACGTGCTCATGTTTGTGTTCTTTTGGTCTGTGCTCTGCTCTCGTATTCCCCTGGGAATATTGTGGTCATCATACCTGTTTGAACCCTCAGGTGATACATGAGAGGTCCCTGTTTAACCAAGCTGTGCAAGTCTTCATGCAATTTTATTGTGCTTGCAGTTTATAGAGGAATGCTTTGTCTTTCATAAAATGGAAAATAAAAAGTCTTATTCAACTATAATTTCAGTTCTGTGGTCACTGTAGTGGTCACACAACTGGGACAGGTCGTCACCCATGAGGATCTTATGTGGAGAGCTCAGGACTGGTGTCATAGACACAGGAGAATACATGCTCTCATTTTTTCCCACTGACTGTAAATGATTCCTATTCTTTGCTTCAGAGAACATCCGATGTGGTAACCAATCAGCTGAAAAAGCTGCACAGACGTCATTAGTTCTGTGTGTGTGTGTGTGTGTGTGTGTTTGAGAGAGAGCGAAAGAGAGCAAGAGAGAGAGAGAGGGAGAGGGAGAGAGAGAGAGAGAGAGAGAGTTACAGAGATGGCAGGGGGTGGGGAGCAGGGGAGAAGTCTGTGCCCTGTGCAGGGCGGAGGAGTCTCCCTCCACCAGGGCAGTTCTATTGATTTCTGACTCACACTGCAGCAACAGGGCTACCACGCAGTAAGAGAAACCACATTTCAGAAGCAAGAATTAGAGAAGACAAAAAACTCCACATAAAAATTGCATATCTGTTACCAAAGAGAACCAAAAGGAACTATTTGAGACAGCAATGATTCCTTAAATTAGAACAAAATGTTTAGGAAATGCACAGTATAAATGAGTGCAGAAAAAATTTTGCTTCTTATTTTCAAGATTTTTTTTTCATGAGAGGTGATAATTTCCACAATGTCTTAAAAAAGAACCTGAAAATTTTTACAAAGATATTGAAAAATATGGCTTGAGGGAATCTTAAAGTCGTGTCTGAGAATTTTGAAAAAAAAGAATGAAGATTTATTTCCAATAAATTTTGTTCAGCTTATTGCAGCAGTTGGTAGCTTCCATTTTCCAATTTCAGCCTATGCACTGCACAATATCTAGGGGCCAGCGACAGACTGGTTATAGTGCTGAGAACAGAAAACAGGCTTCCACCTGGTCTATGTTATAGTGTGTTCCTCTGCAAGACCCTGAGACATCGAGTTCTCCAGTTCTGCTGCAAGGCTTGGGCTAGAAATCAGTGTCTGGGGAGTAAAAAATGTGATCTTGGTCTTCAGGTAACCTCTATACCAAGACGTATAAACTGTCACTGTTCCTCATAAGAAAGACAAGTAAGCTCGGATTTAAAATAACAAGGTTGTCAGGCAGGCAGTCTGCATATGAGCAATGGAAAATTAGAAGAATCGAGCAACCCATCCCCACCGCCCTCTGGCACACACATCCACAATACACACACACACACACACACACACACACACACACACACACGCACACCAAGCATCAGCGGCAGCAGTAGGTTGAGGGAAAGGGTGATACCTTTTTAAACCCGAAAGGCAGGAAGCCATTATTAGCAAGAGCTATATTGAGCATGCTTGCCAGACAGGCTACAGCGCTGAGCTCCAGTTCCGCCCAGACATGTGCCTTGCCATTTTCATTTTAATCATCCTGCTCAGGATGGCTGCTGATTCATTTTGCAGGATGTCCCCCTGGGAGCCAAGGTGGAAGCCTCGGGCGAGCTGGGTTTGCAGGGATGCAGGATATACAGCACCTCACAGAGGGGAGAACGAGGAGGAGGAGGAGACCGGCGAGAGGGCAAGGACGTCCACACGCACGCACACTCCACATTTCAATATGGCTAGTTAGATGGTGCTTCATGAAACCAAGTCGACTGCAGAAAACATAATGAAAGAAAAAGAAAAGCAAAAAAGTCACATCGTCATTTCATTATCTAGCTCACCCTCCCCCCATACTCTTTCACTGAATGGCTTGAAATCTTGGATTCCTCTCGATCACTGTAAAATACATACATACATACATACATACATACATACATACATACATACATATATTTTACCTGGTAACTAGCTGGGGTAGTATACCTGATTTAGCTGGAGACTTTGATTTGTAGGACTGACAACCTTATTATGCAGTGAGCTTATTATTGATATTATTCTGCTCTCGGTTGCCATGGCCACCTTGTGAGAGACATTCAATTTTCTCTCTTCCATCATCATTATCTATGAGGCCATCTGTTGTGGAAAATGAATTCAGCCTCATTTGCATGACTGATAAGCAATTTTTTTTTATCTATTTAACAGAAGGTCATATGCCGAGGATTTGGAGCTCGTGAAAAAAAAAAAAAAAAAAAAGCCTGGGAGAGGATGAGTGGAGCTGTGTGCATTCGGGGATGGATGTGGAAGTAAAGCAGATCCCTTAGGCCCGTGAGCCGATCGTTCTGCATTTGTCATTCCTGCCTGGGCGACATTTTTTTTCCCCCTAAGCTACTGCACACAAAACAGAGCGAGAGAGCTTTTCCTTGCAGTCTTCTTGAAGCCCCCCTGATTCCTCACCTATTGTTGGTGGGTGTATTTCAATTTTTTGATTCCCTGGACTGTGGGTTATGAAATCAATGCTCGTTGAAGACAAAAGCAGCTTTCCCTGCCTCTCGGTGGTATGCGTGTTCCTCCTCGTCCTCCCACTTGTGGGGAAAAGGGTTTTCTCTTCTTGCTGTGTGTTTTGAACCAGCACAGTTACCAAAATTGAACTTGCCGTCCCTTGTGAGCAGTGTGGTCATGGTGTGAGGTACGTGATGCTCTTAGGTTGATTCTCTGGACTTGGTGGACAGGGTCTGTTTGACCGTAGTGCCAGGCTTGTGCTGTAAGCCTATTGTTTGCTCCTTTTGAAAGTTATTTTTATAGCATGGCTGGTAGCTGCAAGGTTCCTGAAGTAGAGATTTTAATCCTCAGAAGTCTGTCCTTAGAGCAAAATGATCATTAGATTGCATGTCTAAACAATGACTTTTATTTATCACAAAATTTTTTTTAAAGAAAACAAAGGAAAAAAACTTGCTGCATGTTTAGAACTTGGGTGATATGAGCATACTGAGACAACTTCCTGGAGACTTAGTGGATAACTTTACATTACAAATGAGGAAGGAATTGTATACAAGGGCTGGAGACAAAGTAGAGATTCTCAATGCACTGTTTTATTTATCTAATTATAAGAAAGTTTGATTTGTGTTCATTAAAGAGAAATAAAGATTTTTAATAATAATCTCAATGTTGTAAGCTCACAATCATGAAAGAACATTGCTTTTGCAATAGAGATATGCCTTTTAATATCACTAACTAAACACAAAGTTAACTCTTCAGACTTTAGATTTCAGATAGACCAGAATAAGAATAAATATCTGTAAACATTCAACTCAGAGTGAACTATACAAGCTATAAGTAGATTTTAAATTCAGCATTTGTTTAGTCAAAACACTTTCTTGTGCCATTAAAACTATATAAACTATAAACTCTTCTGTTGTTTATTTGATTAGTGCATTATAATTATATAAGAGCTTTTTGTTCAGGTGTTTTTACTTTTTACTAAACAAAATTAACATCACAGACAAAAGCACCCCATAAACACCCTTCTTGGTATAAGACGGTCTTTCTCATTGCTAAACTTCATAGAAGTCATGTAGCTTTTCAAATGAAAAATAAGGGCATGTTTTACCTACAAATAAATATGTGGTTATTTTAAAACTGAAAGTACAATATTCCCTGTTGAAAGCAATACCACCACATACCTGTAAGTTTTCACCCCTTAAAACTTTGGACCCAAAGTGTTGGTTGTATATTTTAAATGCAACTAATAACACATCCAAGAAAAATGAAGTTTGTTTATTTATTGCTGATTGAAATAAAGGAATGATTAACTCACCTCAAATGTGGAAGTCAATTGGTTCCAACTCCTCTTATAGTTGCACTTTAGTATTATTTTTAGCATATTTGTCTATAAGAGACCACTTTTGATGTATCTGCATGATAGCCCATTACTTAGCTGTACTTTTTAAAACTTGTCACACTGCACAGACCTCTCAGAAGCAGTAGCAGTAGTTATGTAATCTTTCCTTTTCTAATCAACCATTTTTTAAAGTATATTTTAGGCTTGAGTTTGAGAGAAGTAAGTTGATTTTAAATATTAGTTACATACTAAAAATTATAAATCTGTAAATCTTGGGTAGTTTATGAGAATTTTTTTAAGGGAATCAGTCTTTTCAGAGGACTATAGTTTAAGCAAAAACAATGTGATACCTGGATTTATATTACAACATGAAGGGCTGTGTGATTGTCTGTGCATATACTCTTCAGAACTATGAATCAAAATCATCAACTTCTGAAAATCTTAGGAGGTAGCACAGTTGCTTCTTCTTCCCTCCTCCCCCACCCCCCAAAAGTTAATTACCAATCTTGGTTGGATTCTTCTTCGACTCCCTGACATTTGACTGCTGCTAATTCACTGATTAATCTCATTAATGTGATTATAGTAGGATTTGGAGCTGGCCGCCATTGTTCTGTAGACAGTGCTATTCAGGCTGAGCACTTGCCACCCCATTCAGTTTGCTGTGATTTTTCAAAGCCTAGTGGAGTGAGCCATTGTGAGAGGGCTTCCCGGCCTCCTTTCAGCACCGGGAGCTGTCCGTGGCTGATAGCAATTGCATTCAGCAGTGACTGACTTCCTACAGGTTCACTGGCAATGTGAAAATGGCTCACTTTCATCACTTAATGATTGTGCTCATTGAGGTAGAAGCTGAGCAGCATTTATGGCCACAATCGGATGTTTTGAAGATGGTGGAAGCCAGGATCTCTATGCCCGATGATTTTTATTTTGTAAAGACCTTCCAGCTGCCATTACAAACACACTTTTGAAATTATCAGACATATGATTCTGGTAAAATTACTGGTGCTTTTGTGGTTTAGGAAACAGTAAACACCACTACTTTTGAAGGGAAAATTCCATCTCCATGTGTGTAGTTATCAATATAATCTTATTTTTTAAAAAGATGAACCATGGCTATCTGGTGTTTCCCTAGGGCAGGAATTATGCATGTCATATACATTTCAACTTCTATCACATAAAACTTGCACCCAGCACCACACTAATGTCAGCTTTATAGATTTGTGTTAGGAGCTGAGGCCAAGGTTGAGGACCAATAACTTGAGAGCACTTCTGATGCACAAACATTCTTAAAGGAATATGAGCATGCAATCTTCTTGTGGGCTATAGAAGTCATATACATATGCTTTTTAAAGCATGTGGGGATATTTAGTGGATGAATGTGTTTTCAGGTTATGCCTTTATTATCACCACTCTGTTTCTCACCAGATTTAATTTATATATTTTTATTTTTTAACTTTTTATGAGAATTTCTACTTTTATTCCTTTATACCGTGTGTTACATTGCTTAATGACTTATGTTCATTTTCTTTGCCAATTTTAAGAATTTGGTGAAATAAATGTGGTTTTGCAAGTTTAAAGCTCTTTAAAGTTTTTCTATTTATTAATGTGATACTAAAAATTTAAATACTGAATTGACAATCTGATTACTCATTTGTCTTTACAAATGCACCACATGTATAATTTTAAAAACCAATTACTTATATAAAAATTAATTTTACTGAGTAAATAATATTTTAATTTCATATGTTGAAACCATACATCCTGCAGGCCAATCTAGTTTGATGGTGAATATTTTTAAAAGGTAAATCATCTCTTCTAACATTCTTTGTTTACTTACTATGCATTTTAGTGGCTACATTTTAAATCCCAAACAACTTAAAGTTTTATTTACTCTAATTTATGTAAAAAGAAAATGCAGCCTGTGGAACAAGAGGAAATAAAGGATACTTTGCTCTGGAGTTGGACTTGAGCTGAGCTAAGTGACCCTGTTCTTCAGGGCTACAATTTCTGATTAATAACTAGTTCTTTCAAATGCACCTAGTACTCTGCTTGAAAGTCTAGTTTGATGCAAAGTCTCATCAGGACTCTGTAAAGAAAGCAACTGTGTGTAGACTTGCAAAGACCTTGAGGGTCCTTAAAGACAGGTCCCTCTACAGCATGGTCTTACTGCCATGGCATTCTGCATGCTCTTTTCTTCCAGTCTTTTACAGAATCCTTTTCATGTCTGAGTTCTTCTTTTTCTTTGAAAATTGTCTACTATTCCTTAGAAAAGCATGACCCCATAGGGAATACCTGTAACCCCACTGAGGAGGGTTCCCAATGGAATGGGGAAAGGGATGAGGGAAAAGAGGGTATCAATGTATGTTGTATCCATACCAAATATAATAATAATAATAATAATAATAACAATAACAATAATATATTTTTAAAAAGCATGAGAGAAGACAAACTTGAAGAGAAGCTTAAAAATAACTAGTATGCTTTTTACTGAGTTTCATTCCCATATATTCTATAGTAAAAAAACTATAGCTGGCTAAATTTATTTCAAACTAAAGTCAAAAGATGCCACAAACTTAAAGAATGAACTGCTGCATGTGTGTTGTGTTGTTTTATTTTTTGGTATATACTTGGGGGTTCATATCCAAATATCATATGTGGCTGGTATCTAAGAAAAGACATTTTTAAGTTGGTATATCCCTCATGAAAAAATGTTTTCTTTAAAGACCATAACTTGTACCAGGAATAATATTAAATACTCTACTTTTTTACTTAGTTTTTGTTTGATTTTTCTGACAATGGATTATTTAAGGTAACAACTATACATTTTCCATTATTACACTGCTTCAATGCAATGTGGCTCGGTTTCAAGTATCTTTGTGTTCTCTCTCTTCCTCCCTCCCTCCATTTCCCTCTCCCTGTCTCCTGTCCTCTCTCTTTAACTCTTCCCCTGTTTGTCTCTTTGCCTTTTTTCTTCTCTCTGCTCCCCTACACCTGCATTGTTCCAGAATACACAATGACTTTTCTATGCATGTTTCCACAATGAAACTGTTTTGAGTGTTGACATTCTAATGAGTCCTCAGGGTATCTGCAGAAGTAATCAGAGATGGCAGAGAAAATGGAAGCCAGGTGTCAGGAAACTAGAAAGTACATAAATGCTAATTTATCATATGAAAAAAACACTGACCAACATCATTACATTGGGCTTTTTTGGTTAGGAAAATTTTTCAATGTGTACCTCTGTAAAAGAAAAAGCCCTACTCCCCTTGTGTGGAATATTGGAAAAGTTTGGAGGGGCAGGAAAGTGTTCTAGTGGCAGTGGACAGAGCATTGTCTGTGAGAAGATGGCTGGGCATAGGGTGTCCCCTGGAAGCCTCCCTTGTTTGACTGCTGTGGTTTCTAAGAGGGCACTGGAAAGGAAGCAGTGCCCTGTATAGTAACCAGTGAGCCTGGTCTCCCCGAGTCAGGCAGACTCTTTGGAGGAATTACCTTAGAGACCTGGAAGACAGTGTTCCTGGGAACTGGGGACTGTCAGTCTCCCACGGAAACCACAGTTCACCCTGTGCCTGTGGAGGCCCCCAGTGGCTGATCTGTGGGGTATGCCTTGCACTCATGTGCACTGGAGCCTTTCTAGTCAGTCCTGGTGGGAGGGGTGAATGGGATGGAAACACAGAGGGAGCTATGACCACATGCGCTGTGGCTCTCCATGGCAGCCGGGGTGCTGTATTTGTGATAGACTGACTGCGAAACAGGACTGTGCTGATGGCCACCAACTCTTCTGCAAAGAGGTACCTCTTACCTTTCATTTAAAGGCGACATAGATTTCTCATTTGCCTGGCTGTTGTAGCTTCCAGCTCTCCTGAATTATGTCAGAGAGTCTCTTCAGTACTTCCCACAATTGCTTCTCCATCTGCCTGGTTACCTTCAGCTCTTGTTCAATCATACATTAGAACACTTCGAATAGCATGGCTTGAGGGTGCAGAGTCAAGAATGGACTCTCTTGGCCAGAACTGACCCTTCAGGTGAATCCTTGTCTGTAGTGGGATCTGGAAACTCCCTGGAGTTGTCATCAGGAGTCTGGGTGTTCCGGGTGAGCTTCCAAGGGAGGGAAGGTGCCAAGTACCTTCATGATTTATGCACCTTTACAATGTGCTGAGAGACTGAGGGTGCAGGTACCATCAGAGAAAAGTATTTGTTGCTTATTGACCCTAGAAGCCACTTATTAAAAACAGTACTTAAAAATTAAGTGCTGGTGCTGAAAGTCATATACCTGCATTCTCGTTTGTGTTTTTGAGATCCTACTGGGTCTGGTGTTTTCAGAATAAACTTTTCCTGTTCTTTTTTCTTAAGAGCATAGTAATAGGTTGATAATGCTGAAACTTTCTTAGAGAATAGTTCTGTTGTTCTTTTTAAAGGAAAAAATGATAAAAGCTCAAATTGTACTGAAACAGAATAATATAGTGTGGCTGGCAACCCAGAGAGATTGCAAGAACTCCTCAGTTAACTCTCGTGTGTCCGTTCTCTTAAGAAGTGGCTAGGGAGGTCTAGAGACCTCTTTTTATTTGTTTTGATGTGCAGCAGTAGTACCAGCGAAAACACAGATTCTGCTGACTTTAGTGAGGTTTATTTGACCACAGTATGAATTTACCATAACATCAATGATAGCAGAGATGCTTTTTAGATGTATTACCTAGCTGGTAGCAGCCAACAGCCTGACTGCGTATTTACCATTCTCATCTATTAGATTAAATACAGCCCTGCACATGATACACTCTGCTCTGGAGATTTAGAGGCCTGTGGATACAATGTGGGAAGCACACAGCATACATCCCAATCTTGTCTGACTGCTGCAGCCCTAGTAAACAGGAAGGCAAGAAATTACTGATTTTTCACCCCACATCTAGAGTGATGAAGTTCACTCCTGTGACAGGATTTGGGGCAATAGCTATGTTTGGTATTGCGTAAAGGACCCGAGCAGGGAAAGTCAGCACCATGCTCTGGGTGTTCTGCGGCAGCGATGTGGTCTCTAAGGAAACCTGTGCTTGATGCTGGCCGCCCGGGCAGCGCTGGCCGCCCAGGGCCGTCTGTCTGCCGCCTGCTAATGGAGGCTGCGTCTCATCCACCAGGCAGAGCTCTGCACGCATGCCCGTCTTCCCTGGCGTTTAGTGGTGTCAACTTATTAATTTCCATCTTCGACTTCAGGCCTGTTAGTTTCCTGTCTGAAAGCATTATTACTTTTGTCCATGTGGCAAAATAATTAGCATACAGATGAGAAGTGGCCCCGTGTCTGCGCGCCGATAGAGAGAAGATGTGCGGTGGAAACTTGATTGGATGAACGCAGAACAAATGGTGGGCGTTCAAAAGCATTAGAAGAGTTTTGTAGTCGCGGAGCAGGCTGGAGAATTTTCTGGGTGAGTCCCTAAGATGGAAGGCAGGGGTGGCTGCCGTGGGAACGACTGCTTGTCAGAGGCTCGCTTGGCTGAAGGTGTGGAGAGGGACTGCCGGCGCAGATAATTCATTCTCTTTGATAACCCCTCCAGGTAAATATGTCCTGTCTTTCCTGTTGTTTTCTGAGTCTGCTGCCCAAAGTGGAGCAAAGTTCAACTCTTCTGGGCAGTAACAAAAGAACAGTCCTTGGCTGGCTTGGGTGGCTGCTTCATCCATGTTCAGTGCATCCGTCTGAAGTGAGATTTAGCTGTTTAGAGGTGATTGTTTTCAGAAATCTATAGCAGCCATTATTCAACGTGTTTAATTAATATTTTTTCTGGAACAGTGTATGGAGACCAGCAAAATTAGCAAAGGTTGCTATGAAAGCCCCCGATGTAATTAGTTTTGACTAGTGTCTATTTTTCCTAGCTGGAAGAATTTTAGTTCATTTAACCAGCAACTCACTGGAGACTGTGAAAAGTGAAGGAAGTTTTTCTTTTTCTGAAGGATCTACAGATAGGGAAGACTGTAAAACAAATGCAACCTTTGGTACTCAGTTGTGTTTGGAAAATATGAGAGTATTTTTTTTTTCAGATGAGACTCCTAGGTTGAGAAGTGATAATAATGCCTTCTAGAACCCTGATTTTCCATTGTCATCAGGGGCACAGATTTCTTATATAATTCTGGGACTACCGTGCTGCAACATGGGCTTTGCAAAATTCATTTAGATATGTTTCTAGTGAGGCTCACTGATACAAAGTCTTTTCCTATCTGAATAATTCCTCTCCTTCTTAAAGGAAAGGTTTTCATTTTAACTGACCTAATTATTTTATTTGTTTTTAAAGTAGAACTCTAGTGAAAATGGTTATCCTTTAACTGGATTTTTGTAGTTTCTTGACTTTTTGAGATCACTTAAGGCTGTCGTTTTGCTGTTCTCCAAGTGTTTCTCACTTTAGTTTGCTTTAGACAATGGCAGTGAATATGTCACAGAAAAATACAACTTTTTGGAGGGGGGTTTCTTCTGTCTTACAAAAACTGTGCCTTTCTAAAATTGGAAACAAAAAATATCTTTAATGTACCTAGACCATTAGTGCAAGATATTGGCAAACATGTTAACCCCTCATAGGAAGCTATGGAACTTGGTTTTGTTCTTTTTGCTTGTTATATTCCAAGTTTGTGAATATTCACATTGAAATATATTTTTGTACAAGCTATTTTCATATGAATTCACAAATACACATGCAACTGTTTTTTTTCTGTTTTGTTTTTAAATTATTTAGTAAACTGAATGAGACCAATTTGAGTTTTTGAAATATTTGGTTCATACTAATAAATACCACATTGTTCTCAGGTACAGAAACTCTTACCTAGAGAAAGTAACGTTCATTTTTCAATGGCTACATTTAGAGTTGAGTCAAGCTTTGTATGATAGAATAACTTCTTTTGTTTTATGATAGGTTATAACTTTCTTTTTTAACCTCAGCTTGTCCATTTCAGGGGAAGAGACACTTGAATATCATTTATCCACTAGCTTTCTTTGTGCCTGGCTCTTCACCTCTCACAGGTGAAGTCCAGTTTTGTAAGAGCCAAAATTATGTCACCGGAGTTTCCTCTTGAGAGAGTTACTTTTGCCACTGGCTGTCCTGTCATTTCTCAGACTCCACAGAGTACAGAAGGACTTGTTCCAAAGACAATGACAGGTCCCAGAGCTGCAAATTGGTGATATGCCAGTCCAAAAGTGTGATTTCTCTAGGAATTTTCCCTTCCTCCTTTCCTTCTTTCCTTTCTTCCTTCCTGTTTTTCTTTATACTTCTTATCTGAGGTTGAATATCAACTCTGGAAGGGAATGTTGCCTCACATATTACAATTGTGCAATTCATCTATGAGATTCTAAAATACTAGTCCAAACCCTGGACATTCTGGCTTGGCTGCTCTGTGGGCAGTGGTGGGTGTGGAGTAGCACGGTCCTGTACCTCGGGTGCTGGGTGCTGCTCTGTGGGCAGTGGTGGGTGTGGAGTAGCACTGTCCTCTACCTCGGGTGCTGGGTCTGCTGCCTTGGTAGGGCTGCTACTGATTGTGAACAGCAACAGCAACAAAAAAGTGTAATTTTTTTTTTTTTTTACAATGTTTCTCAATCTCATTTCCTTTAAAATTCTGCCCTATGTTTTTAATTTTACTCTTATGGGTATGCTATGAGTCTTCTAGTATTTTTGTTGTTGTTTTTAATGTAAAACATATGTTTTTAAGATGCCAGTGTGACACTGTTTTATGTAGGCTATAGTATTGGAGCCATTGGGCTAATATGTGTGCCATGTAAGCTGACCTCAGCCATAGTGTGCGTGTACTCATTAATATAGTTAAAAGAACTTTATGACTCAATGTTGCATACTGCCTGCTTTTTTTGCAAAAGGCCCACTACTTAGATAGCACACTCAATTTCCTTCAAGAAAAACACCTTGAGGATACTGAGCATTTGCTTGAGAAATTTTCAGGTGTGGAATGTCAGGCTTAGGGCTCTAAATCAAACAGCTTGAAGATGAATAATTTATTGGGGGGCTCCTTTTAGTACCTTGGCAAGGATTTTCATTGTCCGATTTCCAGCTCAAACACAGCTTTGAGTAGCACCTCTGCCATTGTCTAAACCTGAACCCATAGTGTATTCTAATGAACACTCACAGAAGGTTTCTACACAAGTCAGCACTCCCACGCAGTTCCTGGGGCCACCACGACACACATTCCTGAATCCTGAGAACAGGGGACAATTTTCAGAGAGGCTGACTTTGAATTTGGCCACATCTCCTCTCCTCAGTCCATGCATTCCCTAGCCTATGCCATCTGAGCAGAAGCTGAATGCACAGTGCACCGTCGCCATGGAACAATGCTAGCCAGACTGGTGGTGGAAATAATCCAGTCTGCAGGGCACCCCATAGAGAGCCATCAAATCAAGTCTGCTCTGGAGCTGTCTGCTAGGTTGTGAATACTCAGAAATCAATGCTGCATCTGCTAGTGGACCCTCTGGTTCACTGAAACCCCCACCTGCCTAATGCATCTAGGCAAGAGCTTTCCAGAAGCCAGTTTCCTTCAGGATAAATTTAATACGTCTTGAGGGCCAGACACAAGCAAATTGATTCTATCTCTGCACCAGGAAAACTCATAAACATCTGTAAGAGCACAGCTTCCCAGCAATTCCAGGATTAGAGGGTGCTATTTTGTGAAATATTCCAAGCCTTCTCCCTTCATACCTCATGCCAGCATGGCATTTTTTAATTAGGAAGTTGATTAAAAAGGGCACAGCAGACCACAATGTATGGTCCTTTGGCATCCATCCAGCTGTTTGTTGACTGGGTGGTGGAAAGCACCACTCATCCCATCACCAGTTGCAGGAAAGAGAAGAGCTGAGGGGTGGTGAGAATGGGATGTTCCTGCCATGTGTGCTAACAACCACTGGTGTGGCTTCCTCTGCTACAAGGCATCTCTGCAGACAGGCTTGCTGGCTTCCTCCATGACCCAGATCACGTGTGCTTTGCAGATACCTGCGAATGTGGGACAGCTAGGTGTATTACACTGAGGAATTCTGGCCTTCTGATTTTTTAGTAGTCAACAGGAAAAATCATAGTTGTTTGTATTTTCTGGATTTGCATCTGCTTTATTTTATTTCTTTAACCACTTATCCTATAGTCTGTTGTGAGTGGCGATAGCTTTTCTAATCTCGAAAGGAGTTGTGCTGTTTATTCTCAAGAGTAACTGTTTTTTTTTTTCTTTTTCTTTCTTTTTTTTTAAAAGGGAAATTCTTTTCTTTATGGGATCTTTTTTAGGGCTTGAAATATATTATCACAGGAATAAAATTTTATGCCTAATTGTAGTGTTCCCATGGCTAATGTGGTGTGAATAAGTACCATGTTATGAATTTAACCCTGTCCATCCTTCCTATTGTTGGAGCATTTCCCCAAGATTAAATATACCAAGGAAGGCAGAAACAGATGGCCACTTATGACTGACACTGAGACCCCCAAAGTCAAGGGAGAAGCCCTGGGGATTTTGTATGACCTCTGGGGTGCTGCTGAGGAGTGACATCAAGGGATGGGACATCTTCACCCCAGTGGGACAGGTCAGCTGATGGACAATGAACCTCTTTTGTTCTCTTTCCCTCTGAAATGCTCTGCAAGTTTGCTCTGCATACATAGATCGTTAGATAAACTGCTAATTATTTCAAGATCCTGTGTTTTGGGAGATCTCATTGACAACTGAGCAGCCATCAGCAGCAGTAGAGGACAGCCTTGGATTCCCAGCACCCTGTCTAAGGGAAAATATCTAAGTTAATGCTGGATGGAGATGAAAAGTGTGACTCCTCAAAGTTATTTCCTCCTTCCATTCTTTTTTTTAAATTATTATTTATTTATTTGAGGGAGAGGCAGATAGAGAGAAAGAGAGAATTGGCATGCCTGGGCCTCCAGACACTGTAAACAAACTCCAGATGAATGCACCCCTTTGTGCATCTGGTTTACGTGGGTTGTGGGGAATCAAACAGGCATCTCTAGGCTTCACAGGCAAATGCCTTAACTGCTAAGCCATTTCCTCAGCCCTCCTCCTTCCATTCTTAAGCCACTAACAGAACATCCCTGCAGCATGCACACATTGATCCTCTACTATGTACAAGGCCAAGAGAGACAGAAGCAGTCCATAGAGAATCAGCCCTAAGAACTTACCTACATACCTTGGGTACTCCCAATGCCAACAAAGTATAACTATAACTATAAATACCTGAAGGACAACTATTCTCTGAATAGATTTAGAAATAAATTATTGCTATTCTGACTTAAGAAGAATGGGCTGACCCTTATTTTTCCATTCTTGGGTGATTAATGCTTTGAGAACCCAGGTGACCATTTTAAGTACCCTATCAAGTAACTCTATTTCTCTGTCAATTACATTACTTGAACTTATTGCCTTATAAGATCTTGAGTTAAAAAATACAGGCTTTTTGAGAATTCTGGAAGTTGGTCTTCTTTCCTGTGGTGTCTCCACATACCATAGGCATGTCTTTAATGGGAGCAAAGTTGGGTTAGAAACAGGCATTTGCTCACTTGAGAATATGAGGCAGCAAATGGACACCTATCTGAGGAAGCAGCGTGGTAAATGTCAGGTGACCATGTCTTCATCTCTAAACATCTCCATGCAGTCGATAGCAGAAGTCAACACTTTGGGTGCAGTGTGGTGGAGCACCAAACCACTAAGGGAGGCCCAGCCTTCCAGCAGACAGACAGATCCCTGGCCCACACACATCATCCCTGCTGGGTCCGAGACAGGAGCCATGCTGCCACCATGCAGCCAGTAAAAAGGCAGTTGCCTAGTTGTGTGTTCACCATTGGTTACAAAGGCTACCACCAGGAGGAGGTGAATTCAAATTAGAAGCTGGTCATGCATTTAGACCCTCTGATGTGGGGCTGTGCACTGCCATGGAGATAGCCCCGACTAAGAGTACCTGCAGGCTCAGAATTTAAAATTCTGCCATGAAATCCTGTAACAGACAAGTTCAGTTGAAATTAGCATGTTATATTCATTCAGAGTCTAGAAATACAAGCAGCTCAGGCATCAAAAAACCACATGTCTGCTTAAAAATGGAGTTCTGAGATTACATAAAGCAAGAAGTATTGCTTGATGCTAGATTGTGTGAAAAAAGGGAGAAAAGCCCTGGCAATATGCTCAAATATATGTTAGTCTCTTATTGTTTGTCTAACATGGGTCATTTCATTCTGATCTAAATCCTTGAAATTCCCACTGAAATTCTATTCTGAATCTTTCAGTATCTTTTGCAATTCTTTTTGTAGGTTTGAGAGGAAGGATAGTGGTCGTGTGGCTGCCCAAATATTTTTTAGCTAATTTGCTGGTACTGGGATATTGTTAGCTCCAAAACAACCCTTCTCCCTTAGAGACCCACAGCACACGCCAAGCGGTGTTGTGTCTGCCCTCAAGGGACACAGTGGCACACCTGTTTACAAATGGTCTGGGCCACCTGTTCCTGGCTTCAGAGTTAATGATGGGAACAGGATCTGATCAAGGGGTTTGTGTGCATGGAGGGCAACACTTTTTAACACTCCACGGGCCCATCCCTGTCTAGTAAATTTTGAACAGATTAGCAAATACATTCAGCCTGTCATCATACCCCAAATCACCAACACCGAGAATCCAAGAGTCAGATGTGGAGTGCATATAGGAAGCAATGCAGCCAATGAAATCTTGTATTTCATCCTTCGTATTTTCAAAAACTACAAAATGCAGATGAAATTGCTTCCCTTCACTGTAATGCATTGCTAAAATGGAAAGTTGTTGCTAGAGCAATAATCAAATGAGAACTATTCTCTATTAAAACAAAAATATTCCATATTTCTCCCCTCTCTCTTTACTGTCATTACTGATAATGCTGTTAGGGCCACTTGACACATGGCTTTTAACCAGCTTTTGGGTTTTATTAGTGTCGTGAATTGATCCTGTCCCAAGATTTTGGTGACTAAAGGGCAGACGGTCAGGAGGACAATTAAAGATTTTGCTAGTAATGACTCGCCTTTACTGATTTGTTTGGTCTCTCCTGAGAGTAAGAGGACTCTGCACTACCTGATTTTAAGTATAGCAGCTAATTTGTACACACACTGCAAGTTTCTAATTCTCCAAAATACGAAAACTGGCTTATTAGTCGCTTATGAGTTTCCATAGGAAGATATTTCCACTAAATGCTAAGCATGTAGTCACCTTCATGAGTTTATTCATTCCTCTGTCCTTTTTATCTTCTAAGTGAGATTTTTCCATTCATGGTTCACCTTGACATAACCTAGAGTCAATGTGGAAGGTCCAGGTTGGAAGGAACTGTGTAGGCTGGCTCCCACATGACTCAGGGATGACTTTAAGCACAGGATCGAGGCTCACCACCTCTCAGTGTCTTATTTCAGGTTAGGGAGCGAGACACCATCATTTCCCAAATACCCTTCAACCTGAAACAAGAGGCCTGGACACTCATAGTGGGCAGCCCTGCTGCTCATAACTCTAGTCCAGGAGTAACTAAGGCCAGGAGAAACATGAAACTCCTCTAACCAAATGCTTTTCAGTAATCCATAAAATTCACCATGTGAAATGCAAATGTGTGTCTGAGCATTAATGAACTCTTACCTTCTTTGCTCTTAGTTTCATCTGTTTTGTGCTTGTCACTTCATTTTACTTTAGGCAAGTTTTCCTTTATGACAACCATAGATTCAGAAAAGTGCCCTGACAGAAGTCACAAAAAACATGCAAATCACAAAAACATGGATGGGTCTGTGGTTACAATTCAGTTTCTCTCAACTTTGTTACTTGTACAGGCATTAACCTATTATAACATAGACAAAGAAATTAATTACTTGGGCTGTCTTGGGACTTGAAGACACAGCCTTGCTGCCTTCATGGCTTGCCTTCCTCTTCTTGCTCTTCCTCTTCAGAAATAGTAGTTATGGTTGGCACAAGTTAAGCTGGAACACAGTTTTAGTAGAAAGACTCTATTATACAATCTATGTCCTAATTCTGGTAGTCTAGAGTAGACGACACCTAGATTGACAAGTGAAAATTTGTGCATTCAAATAAGCACTTTGATTTACCACTGCATGTTCATCATGACACACCTGGATTCGAGTACTGTCTGCAGAGTATCATAGTGAATCATAGAACACAGAGCCCACTGGAGGGAAGGACATGATACAAGGAGGTCAGGCCTATGATGAGTTAGACAGCTGTCACTCTACTTCCAACCCTGGGTCTTCACAGAGGTCACTGAACTTTTATGGGTCACTGGTGCCCAGGGGCTCCTTTAAGCTGAAATGAAGATTGGTTGGCCAAAGGGCCAGGAGATGTTGGTCAATGTGCACCACCAAGTCATAGACAGATAGGAGAAAGAGGTTCTAGGGTACTTGGGTAAGGGTAAGGTACCAGATAGTTCACACTGCTGGAAGAAAGCCATCTGAATGTTTATAGTGTGAAGGGGGATTGACATGTGAGGAGGACACAGCCATGTTAAACCTTACACAATGTATAATCTAAACACTTCTTACCTTCCTATGGCTATGAGCAAGTTTGTGCATCGATTATAAATTGAGAAAGCTTGTTTAGGACTGATCAGAGTCACCAACACCTATATAAAACTCTGGGTGTGGAGGTATGCTTCTGTAATCCGTGGCTGGAGAGTGGAGATAGGAGGATCCCTGAAGCTCACTGGCCAGCCAGTCCAGACAAATCAGTGAACTCCACATTCAGTGAGCAATATTGTCTTGAAAAATAAGTGGCAAGAAATTAAGAAAGACATCCAGTATTGATCTCTGACCTCCACATGCACACATGCACATATATGAGTATCCACATACATATGGGCACACAGATGTACCACCCACAACATATATGTAAAAATACACATGTTCAATTTAACAAAACAATGTGCTCATCCCAAACCTCCCAAGGCTGTAGTTAAGGTCCCCCTGTGTGGGAAGAAGCATATCTTGTGCTGGAAGACATGGCAAGGAGCAGGAAAGTGACAGTGACTATATGTGTATGTTGTGGGTAAGAAGGCGGGAGCAAGAAAGACTGAAAACTACCATAACTTTCTCTCTTTTTAAGATTAAAAAAAGAGGGATAAGAGCTGGAGGGATAGCTTAGCAGTTAAGGTGCTTGCCTGCTAAACCAAAGGACCCAGGTTCAATCACCCAGGAACCACGTAAGCACAAGATGGCACATGCATCTGGAGCTCATTTGCAGTGGTTAGAAGTCCTGGCACACCCATTTTCTCTCTCTCTCTCTCTCTCTCTCTCTCCCTCCCTCCCTCTCTCCCTCTTTCTCTCTGCCAAATAAATAAATAAATAATAGTGGATAAAATTCACAAGCCAGGAATCCATATGTAAGATAGGACTTTTCTAGTCTGTTCCTCAGTTGTAGTTTAGAGTGCGGAAATCTAGTTTCGGATGATCAAAACTTCGGTAATGTTGAGTGACAAGGAGTGATGCCAATCCAAGGCAGGAACATATTACAGGGAAAGGCTAGCCAATGAGACTATCAGAAAAGCACCTGTGGGCAAAACTAATACAAGCAGGACATAATTAGCAAATGTGTCAAATAGAAGACTTCCCTTGCACCATGCAAAACCTCAGGGCTCACAATCACACAATTATATGCATACCCATGACCTGTTTATTTCCTAAAATGTCTCCAAAAGTGCAGTTATGTCTATCTAAACATATGATAAATTAGACTTACTGTTTCTACTTAATAATTAAGAAAAAAGATTTATAAACGTGGCGTATAGTGCTTCTTATAAGTTGGAAACTTTAAACAAAGTAATGGAAATAGCTTTTTCTTCTTTGCTCTGGAGCATGGGACCTCTCAGAGAAGTATGTTAAAAAGATAGGTTTAGGGCTAGAGAGGTGGCTTAGCAGTTAAACACTTGCCTGTGAAGCCTAAGGACCCCAGTTCAAGGCTCAATTCTCCAGGACCCACGTTAGCCAGATACACAAGGGGACACACGTGTCTGGTGTTCATTTGCAGTGGCTGGAGGCCCTGGCGCGCCCATTCTCTCTCTCTCTCTCTTTTTCTCTCTGCCTCTCTTTCTCTCTCTGTCACTCTCAAATAAGTAAATAAAAATGGACAACAAAAAAGATAGGTTTATAACAAGCTCAATAGCATAGTAGGGGTGGACTCCAGTATTGCTTACAAATGAGATACGAAGATAAGCCCGATGTTCCTTGTAGGTTACAACATAGCTCTCCAATTAGAAAGAGTGCACATCAAAGTTAAACATGACTTATGAAATAATGCCTCTAGTATAAATGACCTAAACATAAGTACTACATCTTACTTCAATGTTTTCATGATAGGATTATAGTAGTAGTATAAAATGGCCCTCAGTCCCTTATTAGTGATTGCATCCTCCTTATGCAAAGGCCTTCAGTATAATAACTAGTCTCTTTCATCCTTTCTACACATTTAGAACTTTTACAAAAGCTCAGTGGGTAAAGTACTTGCATTCCAAACATGAGGACCTAAATTTAATCCCCAATTCCTATGTGAAATCTTGGGTGTGGTGGAACATGCTTGCAATCCAGAGCTGGGGAGGCTGAGACAAGAGGATTCCTGGGGCTCACTGGCTAGCCAGAGTAGCCTAATAGGCAAGCTCGAAGCCAATGCGAGACACTATCTCAGAAAAAAAAAAAGGTGGGCAGGAGAGACAGTTTAGTGGTTAAGGCACTTGCCTGTGAAGCCAAAAGACTCAGGTTCAATTCCCCAGGACCCATGCAAGCCAGATGTACAAGGTGGCACATGCACCTGGAATTCATTTGCAGTGGCTAGAAGCCCTGACATGCCAATTCTCTCTCTCTCTCTCTAATAAAGGAACAAAAAAAGAAAGAAGTATTTTTAAGCAGGTGAATGGTGCATTAGAGGGATAGCTGAGGGTGTTGTGTGATCTCTGCAGGCATGCACACACAAGAAACATTGAACATACACATATACATTTGAAAGAAAAAAATGTTGTTTTGCCAGGTATGGTATCCTGGCTACTTGAGCGGCTGAAGCAGGAGAATCACAGGTCCAGAGTCTACCTGGCAAGCCAATGAAACCTTGACTCAAAATAAAAATAAAAAGTTAAGGGCTGATGATATAGCTTAGTGGTTAAGGCACTTGCTTATGAAGCCTAAGGACCCAGGTTTGATTCTCCATATCCCATATAAGCCAGATGCACATGGTGGCACATGCATCTCGAGTTCGTTTGCAGTGGCTAGAGACCCTGGCACGCCCATTCTCTGTCTGTCTGTCTCTCTCTCTCTCTCTCTCTCTCTCTCTCTCTCTGTCTTTCTCTTCCACCCCTTTCTCTGTCTTAAATAAATAAAATAAATCTTTAAAAAATAAAGTTAAAGGGGAGCTGGAGGTATAGTTCACTAGCAAAGCACATGACAGCATGTATCAGACCTAGGCTTACTCCCACACACAACAATAAAAATAAAACAAATAATAGTTATACTGAACTAATGCCTTATAAATCTTAATCATGTTAACTAAAGTCTTATACAGAATACCTGACTTATTATCTTCCAATAGACCCCCACTAAACATAGCTAGGCATCTGTGTGCTGAACACCAGGCCCTCTACAAGAGCCTCCTAAAGCCACAACTGTGCACCAGCTAGGCACAGTTCTGAAAGCTAGGCTGGGGAGGGCATGTGGGAAGGGTATGTGGCCTCTTGGTGCACTTGTTTCCCAAGCTCTGTGTCTATATCAGCTGAGGTCCTCAGAAAGCAGTGCATGGACTGTCATCACCATTGCCTGTTACAAAGGAGCTATTCCTAAGCCAAGGGCCCTGGGGCAAATCACTCTCTCCATGCTTTCTACACAGACATAGTATAGACAGTGAATGCAGGGTTGACACCCGAACACGTGCATGTTCTGAATGCAGTGAGGTGCGTTTTCTTTGGGATTTGAGGTCATGGCTGTCCAAATCCTCCTCCTCTTTTCCTCTGTGCCCAGGCCACTCACACGTTGCAGAGCCCCTGCTAGGTTCATTCTTGTCAAACCACTGTCATTCATGCCCTCACTAACCCAAGACAAGGCCTCTGTAGCACTTCTTCCCATCTTTCTCCTCTCTTCTATGCCCACTTCTGGCCAGAACCTTTCCTCAATTTTTTCCTTCTACAAGTTTTTCCAGTGGAATGCTTGTGATGTAGTGGATGTGTCCCATCACAGGTTAGCCCAATGCGGACCCTGTGTACCTCTGTAACATCAAGCATAAGAAAAAAGGCTAGTCCCAGAGAAAGTGATCAATAAACTTATCAAAAAATCTGCTAGTAGTGGAAAATATTCAGTACCTTCTGGTGCACCATATTCTTCCAAATAGACAATGTGAGGGGAGAGGAGTAAAGATGGTGGAAGATGATCTTTCTGGCATCAAACATGAGTGAGAGCAAAATGGGAAGGTGACAGAGAGGCACACCATGCTTTCAGGGACTCTACCCACTTCTTCCCCATTAGAGTCTTTCTTTGGACAGTCCCTCTTCCAAGCTCAGGTTGCAAGCTTGCCTGCACTGCCATTCCTAAGACTCCTTACTCCAGCATTGCTGAACACACAGATACTACAGCCCCTGTAATTAGCATTATGACTCATATGTATCACACTAAGAAATGCATTTGGAATCCCATATTGCTTGGCATGCCCATTAACACTCATGAGCAGAGGCATACTCCATTACTGATGACCCAGAGTGTCATTGCTAAACTGATTGGGTTAAATAATGCTAGGCTGGAGCTTCAAGCTCTTTAGATAATATGTGTCCACTGGCTAATCATTTACCACAGAAACCTGTCCTCAAAGCCTGGGGCAAGTAGGACATGGAACAGCTGTAACTAGGCCTCAAGGTCAGTGTGAGGCTGACCAAGGCCTCTGTCTTCCCACCTGCTTCCTCTCCCTTGTCCTGTGCAGCCATGTGCTTCTGTCTAAGAACTGAAGCACTAGAGGTCTAGCCTTGTCTCCCATAATGCACAGCTTCAGAAGTTCAGTCATACCAAGATGAACCTGAGTGTGTCGACTGGAGTCATGCAACATTCTCCAGACAATATCATCTGGTACTTTGTTTAACAGCAGGAAGGCAACATCAGGGCTGTGTGTTTAGACACTCATTTAATATCAACTTCACTGCATGTCTCACATATTGTGACTCCTTTCCATGCTAGAGAAGAGCTAGGGAACATTTATCAGGTGAGGCAGAGCAGTGGCCTGGTCCACCACTCAGCCACATGCATATCTGGATACATCGGCACAGAAAACACAGCTTGAATGAGAAGGTATGTGTGCAGGCTTGCTCTGGAGGGATCTGCAGCATGGTGAACATCTTCCCCGTTATGCATTGTCAGGTTAGATTCAGGCCAGCCTTCCCTTCTGATTCCTTGTGTCTTGTCAAAATCCCGGTTTCTTCATGTGTCAGATGTAGCCTTGAAGTCAGATCTCTGTCTATGTTCTGATCTGGGATCCCTAGGGACGAAAAACCATAGCTGAGACTGAGGTATTAGGATGGGTGAGAGATCAAATGTCAGCAGCTCAGGGCAGAACCCAACAGGTACCTTTTGCACAGATGGATAGAGTAGGAAATCTTGCTTTTTATTTTCACGAATTGATTTTTCTCGCTGGCTATGTAGGAAGGGGGATTTTGCTGTGAGGCCCTCTCATCTAGAAGTTATTCATATTTATTCATTGCTTAGACCAGCTTGTCTTCATGGTAGACATTGTGTGTTAGGATTTCTACTGGGCTCAGGATTTGTACACACTGATGGGAGGGAGAGACACATCCATGGATGATGACAGCATTGGGGGAAATGATAGAGGTGGAGGGTGGTTGCCAATGGAGTGTTTGGGTTTCCCTAAAGTAGTGAAATTTTCCAGGCAGGGATAACATGGAGTAGGTGCTTGTGGCAAACCTCAGGGGACAGGAAGATTTCCACAGATGCAGAGGAGAAAGAAATTTGGGCAGGGAAAGTAAAGTGAGTAAAAAATTCATAGGAAAGGCTGCTTGTGTAGGAATGAAGTAGAAAATGTTCTAGAAGGGGGTTAGGGGAACATGGAGAACCACTTGGAGGACAAGTGAGGGAGGTCATGGGGGGTCATGAGGCACCTCACAACAGTTTCTGGTGATGAGGCCATGACTTCATTCCCTGATAACGGGAAATTACCAAAGGCTTTTGTGCATTTGAATGACAAGGCCAGAGCTATTCTCTGGGATAATTAATCTGGCAGCCAGTCAGTGGTTACTTCCTGCCAAGTGCATCTCTAAAATAGCTCTCCCTACTGCTCCACCCCTTCCACACCATCACTCTAGTATACACTGTCATCATCTCTGTCCTGGACTGTCACCTAGCCATACGTGCCACCTCCATACACACTGACAATTCATCTGCACCATGTGGTGCAGGGAGCTCCCAGCACTTTCTCCTGTAGGCTTCCTGTGGCTGTATCACCCTAACCCATGTGAGAGAAAACACCCAAGACAGAACACCCTGCCCACTGTCTGTGGGTGGGCCACTCTCACTGTTCATTCTCCAATTCTTCCTCTTCAGTGTCCATGCAAACACATCCTGCTACCTTCAAAGAGCACTTTTCCAAGGCCCTCCTGGCCCTTCCTCAGAGTGTTCTCAGGAAGATTGTCTGTGGTGTATTTCTAGCTGTGCAGTGATGGTGTTTCCTATGGGAAGGCCAGAAAACAATGGAACAATTCTGGGGATCTGTGTTTATCCTTCTAAGGTGGATATTGATCATGGTTGATGCTAGTGATGCGCTGCATGTGGCTTATGGGGACACTGCAATTTACCTCTCTCCAGTGTCACTTCTGGGACTTAAATCACTGCTATTCATGACATCTTTGCCATTCTACTTTTTGCAACAATGTTGATTCAGTGTGAAGCTCCTCGTTCCAAGAGCAGAGAGCACTCATATTGGTCTGTACACGACTGTGTACCCTGATGTGTGGAAACAGGCATGGTGTCACTGTAGGGAAAACTTCCACACCCACTAAGGGTGCATATCACAGTCACTGCCTGTTTTCTACGCCACTTAAGGCTTTCAGTGAATACAATGCCGCCCTTTGGGTTAGTCACTTGTCACCATCAAATACCTTAGAACTCCACTTAAGGGAAGACATCTTTATTTTGGCTCACGATTTCTGGGGTTTCAGCCTGTGGTTGGCTGGCTCCATTGCTTATAGTTCTATGGTGAAGCAGAGACGTCATGGTGGAAGGCCATGAAGAAGGAAGCTGCTCACCTCATGTCACCCAGGAAGCAAACTGAGCTATCCTCTCCATAGACACACCCTCATTCACCTCTTCTTCCAACCAGGCTCTACCTCCTAACAGCCCATTCAGATATAAATCTATGGATTGAGCCACTGGTGATATCAACTTCCTCATAATCAAACCACCTCTCCCTAGCATGACCATCTGGAGAGTATGCCTTCAACCCACCAGCCTTTGGGGCCGTATATATCCAAACCATAACAACCCTGAGCTTCCTGTGTCTTATGTCCAGTCTCCTCGTGGAAAGCTTTAGCCTTCTGCACACCTATTCTGCTTTATCTACTACAGTAGCAGTGCACCCTTTCTCGTTCTTACTCTTTAATACTATTTAGAAGATAAACAGTTGTGTGTCTTCCTCTGGGTAGCAAGCTCCTAAGGAGGGTTCTAGAAAACACAAGCATGGCCTGAGGCACAGCAATCAATACTGATAAAATTCTGTCAAGGACAAGTCACCTTCTATCCTCAGTGCTCCTTCTGACTAGGGCAAAAACCAGATTGAAGAAAGCAAGAACCTGGACACAGAACTCAGGCAGCCAAGACCCAGCATCAGGCAGAGAAACAAACCATAGGCTCTTCCTGCTCCAGGTTCAGAAATGTCATCTTCTGAAGTTTCAAAGAATGTCCTTGAAGTTAAATGTGGTAAATTACTATTGGCTCCAAAGAATTCACTGCCCAGAAATAGGCAGCTACTTGACATCTTAGACTGGGGTGGAGCTCAGCAGTAGAGTGTTTGTATAACATACACAAGTCCCTGGGCTCTACCCTTGCATTGCCAAAAAAAAAAAAAAAAAAAAAAAAAAAAATCACCACTGTTCTTGCCTACTATAGAGAGATTGTGAGAGCAAAGAATTGGGGAAAGAGTCTGCTTCTGAGGCATGAAGAATCCCTCCTGTTTCATGATTATTTTAAAACCTACATGCAACCTTAGTAATTGAAATAGTGTGGATTTGCTGGATTAAAGTTATTCTGGGAAAATAGATCTTTAGATAATATGCTTTGTTTCTGTGTATTTTAACCCAAAAGTTGTTTAGAAGGAACTCAAATTTAGGAAGTAGTAAGCAGCTTTATGGGAACAGTGAAGAGTACAGTGTAGAAACTTCCTCAGCTCCCTGCTGAAAGGCCAACCTGGACTCCACAGTGTCCCCTTTCTCTGGTTCTGCTGAGTGGTGATGTGGTCAGACTGATGCACAGAGATTTGTGATTGAGATGTGCAACTTTCATGATCAAGTTCATCTCATTTTCAAGGCAGGTCCAAATTCTAAATGTCACAGAATGACCTTTTAAACATTTGTGAGGGCTGTAGGGATGCTCAATCTGTAAAGTGCTTACAGTGCCAACATGAGACCTGAGTTTATTCTCCAGAACTCATGTATAGAACACCAGGTGTGATGGTGCATGCTTGAAATTCCATTTCTGGGGAGGAAAATATGTGAGGCTTACTGGCCAGCCAGTCAAGCATACTTGGTGAGTACCCAGCCAGTGAGAGACCCTGTCTCCAAAAGGTAGACAGCATTCCTGAGGATCTCCTCAGGTCTCTACGTGCATGCACATACAAACATGCACACTCATACACATGAATACTCATGTGCATTTTAAAGGTTCTCTTGATTGAGCATAGCAAATAATATATCCATGTAACATAGAGTGTAATAATTGTCAGTGAGGGTTTTTCACTTTCATTCTACATTCATAGCACACTTCAGTTCATACCAGCCACATCACCACTCACAGCTGCTGGCTGCCATCCAGGGAACTCATTCAGAGAATGATTACTTCTTCCAAGTGAAATGTGTGTGATTTCACCAACTGCCCTAGAGGATGCCAGCTGAGAAGACTTAGGTGTGGTGGACGTTCTAGGTCAAGGTTGGAAAACTGTGGCTCACTGCTCGGTTCTGTAAAAGTGTATTCTTGGAGCTTGGCCATGCCATCCATTTGTGCTCTTGTGTTATGACTGTTCAAGACATGCATTGAGCTCCTTCAGGCTCTTAGAACTTCACTGATAGACCCACTGAGAGGAAGATTCTAGATCTTCATCTCCAGGAATGAGCTGAAAAGGAACAATGGATTAAAAAGCAAAGGAAGGTCATCCAGAGCAGAAGACCATCCATATAGAAACTGCAATGAGACATGGGACATGAGACCAGGGTACAAGGAAGGATCTCGCCTTAGAGCTTGCATTATTTTTGCTCTGGAACCATTCTTATCCCTAGGGTTTGGCCTCAGCCAGTTCCAGTAATGGCTCTCCTCAGTATCACTCTCCACATTTCTCATCCTCTGATCTCTCAGGTTGCCGTCCATGATACTGTTCCGTTACAGAACACGGTGTTAATGCAGGCACTCTCACCTTCCTAGGATGGGTCTCCTGTCTTCATCTTGTGAGGAGCTCAGTGGAGAACTGGCTGAGCATTGGGCTTTTTAAAATTTAAATGATATATCTCTTAATATTTTTTAATTTTTTTGTTTATTTTTCTTTATTCATTTGAGAGTGACAGACAGAAAGAGAGAAAGAGGGAGAGAGGGAGGGAGAGAGAGAGACAGAGAGAGAGAGAATATGAGTGCACCAGGGCCTCAAGCCACTGCAAAAAAAAACTCCAGATGCATGCACCACCTTGTGCATCTGGCTTACGTGGGTACTGGGGAATTGAGCCTTGAACCGGGGTCCTCAGGCTTCACAGGCAAGCGCTTAACTTCTAAGCCTTCTCTCCAACCCCTCTTAATGTTTTTTTAATTCCATATACTTGTAGTACCTGTTCACCTTACAGCGTCTTCTTTGTTTCTCCCTTCTCCATGATTCTAGTTCAGATTCTTGTCCTGGAATACAACACCCTTCAAGAGATAGGAAGCCTGGGGTTCTTGGCTCCTATTCACAGTTGGGGTGACTGTGGACAAGCTAGGGTACCATAAAGTGGTAGCTTGAACAATGTTATACTCATTTTACATTTTTACTTGTGGAACATTATTTTTTGAGGAGAATGTTGTCTTTTATCCTCTGCTTGGGGACATGAGATGTCAACTACCATTTTTATTGGCAGTTGCAGTCAAGTCATGAACTATGTCGATTTGCAAACCAGCTGGGTTTGGCTTGTGGTTATTATGCTTGTTGGAAGTCTAAAGCATTCTATGGCCTCTTATGGAGACATGGCTCTTCTCAGAATGCTATATACAGGACATTATGGCCCTCCAATGGACCTGGTGAGGCCTGCCTGAATGTGACCTCCATGTCACCCAAGTGCATGCCTTTAGATGACCTGAGTCCTTGGTCACCCCTGCAGGCACAGGTCTCTCCTCCCAGCCAGTGCCTTGCTTAGGAAACAGGAACATCTGGTTTTCAGGATTTGAAGACAATGTGCCCTATAGTTTTCTATAAACAAGCAGCTGGCAGGGATTTCCTGACCTCCTCCATCTGCAAGGGCCATGCTACATGGTGTTCTAGGAGGCAAAGGATAGAGAGAACTTGGGGCCAGCAAGGAAGAAGTGCAGGTGCCCAGCAAGAAGGAGAGTATTACTAGCTTAACAACAATCAGACTATCCTGGAGTGAGCTTGAAGCCAGGCTATATCTGATATTGTATCTCCATTTGAGAATCTGAGCACAATACGAAGGATTATGCTTATCAAGGTGGCTGCAAGGATAAAATGATAAAAGCATGGACAGAAATTGTTTGACAAACACAAAAGGGGTTCTGCAAACTCTAGTATTATGGTGACAACTGCTGTTTGTGATGTGGTTTAATTGTTTTTAACCTAGGACCAAGAATGAGTGTGTTCAACCTTAGTGGTGCCCAGGAAATCCAAGTTTAATGATTTACTGAATGAATGAAAATAAAGAGACTCAGTTATGATTATGATGAAGAGACAAGTCAACTGCCCCTTTCCAAATCACCCTTGCATATTATCATGTCCATAGTCAAATTTACAACTTTGGTTTCAGTAGTTTTAGATCAGACAAAGAGCCCATCTCCTTTCTTTAAGAGTTCCCAGTATTTGATTAGGTTTCCACTTTCAGTTCGGTACCAGCCTTTTGAGCACATGAAGCTGTCTATCTTCCCAGGGATGGGAAGAACTCATTGTTCATTGTGAGCAGACACCAGCCACAGGGATGTGCATATATCAGCATATTTAGTGGCAGGCACAGTCACTGCAATTTGACATCTCAGTCAAGTTTGTCTTGAAGTCTGGCAAAAATAGAAGTCTGGCAGCCCCTCCTCCTCGCCACGTCTAAGGAAAGTGGTCCCACGCTTCCCAGCTCACCGCATGCAGAGGAACATTAGGAAATAGACCAACATCAGCTCTGCACAAAATTTACCAGTATTACGATATTTAGACAACAGTTATTGGCTGAAAGGTTAGATAACTACTCATGTATCTTAACCTTTAGCTCTACAGTCTGAGCACCCACATGAAGAATGACTTCCTACTTTAGCGTTCATCCTGTCTTTCCTTTGTGGACAGAATGGAGAGTCAGTCTATTTTCCTTGTATGTGGACATACTCTGAAGTATCATGAAGTGTTGATGTAGGGATACTTGGGGAAGGTAGTGTTAACCCATTTTGGACATAAATTTTGGAGTAGAAAGAAATCCCCTTTTACCCTTTTGGCAGGTTCATGGTAGACCAAACCTTATTTCCTTTACAGTTTCATCAACAGGATTTACCTTAGTGTCTGAAATGAGTCTATGTGTTTTCACTTGACCAAACATGAGCTTGATATTTGGACACAGTATAGATCTCTATATTTCCATATTTAATCTTCTAATTAAGAAAATTGCTTAGACTGGCTAGATTTCTTACTCTTCAAATCTTGTTTAATTCTCTGCCTGGCACACAGCAAGGCTAGAAATGTGAGATGAATATTTGCTAATAAAGTGATGAGAATTTCATCTGTCCACCTGTATGTATGACACAGAATACTCAGGTATCAAGGTGTCAACATAAAATAGATCTTCCTTAGAGAGGGAAAATGAGACACAGAAAAAGGAAGGATGACAATGGCAGAGGCAGGCAGAGACTCGGGAACAAAGGAAAGGGGGAAGCAGTGAGAGGGAATGAGACTGCAGTGGAGTAAAAGGTGTAGCCACAGAGAGACCAGGGCAGCATACACTTCCCAAACACCAGCTGATGGATGGAACCCAGGCCTGCACACTGTTCCTTTGTCAATGGAGAGAGAAAGAGGTGCAAGATCAGGTGCCTGTGGGCTGGGTACTCACTCTGGACCAATCAAGAAGAGGGGCATGGTCAGAAACCTATTGGCTTTGTAAGATGTGGGTGAAAGCAAGCATGAAGCAAGTCAATGCTGAGAGATCTGCTCCTTCCTCCTTAGGCAACTCAGAAGTACTGTTGGAATATTCATTTTATTTTTTTTTGAAATAAATTTTTTTATTTATTTTTATTTTCTATTTTCTTTTTTTCTTTATTAGTTAGTTTTGTATTCAGCAAATACAGTCAGTTTGGTACCATATTAGGCTCATCTGTGACCTACCCCCTCCCCTTGGCCCCTCCTTTCTGAGGTACATGGATCATTAATTATAGAGTTAGCCCAAAGTTATGGGTAAGATAAATGTCTCTGCATATCATGACCGAAAATGTGGCTCTGACATTCTTTCCACCCCCTCTTCCACAAAACTTCCCTGAGCCATGTTGGGTTCATTTTTGGTCTGCTTCAGTGATGAGGTGTTGGGGGCCTCTGAGGCTCTGGCTCTCTGATTTGGAAGGAGTTGTTTTTTCTCTGTGTTGATCTCCTTCCCCCTTCTGCTGGTATCCGGTTCATCAGGAAAACAGCACCCTTGCTTGTTTCGCCAATTTTTCTTAGTTTCAGCCAGGGCCTTTTTGAGGTATGATGGGGTGGCTCTCTCCTTAGGATCTGCATCTATCTGAAAAAGAGAAGCAGATTCTCCAACAGAGAGTAAGTAGGCACCAGGACAAATGAGATAATCCTTACTTTTTTTTTATAGAGAATTTAATAGGTGTAGGCCCTCTTGTAGCCCATGATTGATGGTAGCTTGATATTGGCAAGTGGGCTTATGTTTGGATATGGTTCTGACTTCTTTCCCAGTTCCAGCTATGGGTCCTGTAACACTGAGGACATCAGTTAGCCAAATTAAGAGCAGTTGGCTCCCCACCATGGCTATGTGCCACTATTGCACTTGTGTGGGCATCACAACAAGTTATTTGCTGCTAAGTAGGTTAGACCATGAGTTGCTTGGACAGATATTGGTCATATTCCCCCAGTCGCCCATGTAGCACCTTATGGCACCAGACGCGCTGACTGTCTGGGGACTGACTCTCTTCCAACTTCCAACCATGCCATTCTCTTTTGCAAGTCAACCACATAAGGTGTCTTCAGCAATAGGGTCTTACCACTAACCTTTGGTGGGTCATCAAGTACTCTGACAGAAATCTGTCTGTCTATTAGGAAACCTTGTAGGTCTCTCTGATCAAAAGCTGATTGTGGATGATAGCCCCATGCTGGTACTGGGAGTTACAGGTCAGTGCCCACTAAGAAAATGAGGAAAAAAATAACTAATATGCAAGAGTTAGAGAGAAGAGAGAGAGAAAGGGAGAGGGAGAGGGAGATAGGGAAGATGTAGAAGATTAAGGTTAGTCTTGATCCTACCCTCTCCAGTGTCTTGTGGTTCAGGTGTTCCCTGTAAGGGCCTGGTGAAGGATCAGCCATTTGGTCTGTCTTTTAGTAAGTAGAATTTTATGGTACCATTGCCACTTGGGTCTAGATTTGTGTTTCCTACGCCTTTGACACCCTCCCCTCCCTCCCCTTCCATCCTAGTGTCTAGTCTACAAGATGCTTGCTGGATATATAGGGTATCTTGGGTAGATTCAGGTTAGGTGCTATAGATGAGTGAGACTATGTGGCGATTTTTTTTTCTGTGATTGGGCAAGTTCACTGAGAATGATCTGTTCCAGGTTCAACCATATTTCCTCAAATTTCACTGTGTCATTTTTTTTTTCTTACTGCTGTGTAGAATTCCATTGTGTAGATAAACCACATATTAGTTATCCATTCTTCTAGTGATGGACATCTGGGTTGATTCCAGCTCTTAGCTATTACAAATTGAGCCACTACAAACATGGTTGAGCAAATCTCTCTAGCCTGTGGTTTGAAGGTTTTAGGGTAGATTCCCAGTAAGGGAATAACTGGGTCTGTTGGTATCTCTATACTCAGCTTTTTCAGAAGTCTCCATATTGCTTTCCAAAGTGGTTGTACCATCCTACACTCCCACCAACAGTGGATGAGTGTTCCTACTTCTCCACATCCTCGCCAGCATTTACTTTTATTTGACTTTTTGATGTTTGCTATCCTTAATGGGGTAAGGTGGAATCTCATAATTGTTTTAATTTGCATTTCTCTGATGATTAGGGATGATGAACATTTTCTTAAGTGTATGTTTGCCATTTGTGTTTCTTCCTCTGTTAACTGCCTGTTCAGCTCTTTGCCCCATTTTGTGAGTGGGGTGTTTGACTTCTTACTGTTTAGATTTTTGAGTTCTTTGTAGATTCTAGAGATTAGGCCTCTATCAGTTGGATAACCTGCAAATATTAAACTGTGCCACACAATTGGTGAACAGGGAAAGCTACCCAACTCCTTTTATGAAGCTAGTATCACCCTAATTCCAAAACCAGGCAGAGATGCATCAAGAAAAGAAAACTACTGGCCTATTTCCCTGATGAATTTAGATTCAAAGATCCTGAACAAAATCCTCGCAAACCGAATCCAACACATCAAAAGCATTATCCACCTTGACCAAATGGGATTCATCCCAGGAACACAGGGGTGGTTCAACATACGGAAATCTGTCAATGTAATACACCACATAAACAAGGTTAAACATAAAAACCACATGACCAATTCGATAGATGCAGAAAAGGCCTTTGACAAGATACAACATCACTTCATGATCAAAACATTGGAGAGAATTGGCATGGTTGGCTCATATCTTAACCTAATAAAGGCAATATACAAAGCTCCTAAGGCCCAAATAATACTTAATGGAGAGAGACTGGAGGAATTTCCATTCAGATCAGGAACAAGACAGGGTTGTCCACTCTCACCTCTGCTTTTCAATATAGTACTGGAAGTCCTTGCTGAAGCAATAAGACAGGAGAAGGAAATAAAAGGGATACAATTTGGAAAGGAAGAAGTTAAGTTAGCTTTATTCGCTGATGACATGATTGTATATGTAAGAGACCAGAGAGACTCCATCCCAAAACTCCTGAAGGTGACTAACTCCTATAGCAAAGTAGCAGGATACAAAATCAATGCACAGAAATCAGTAGCCTTCCTGTATGCAAATGACAAACATACAGAGAAAGAAATATGGGACATAGTCCCATTTTCAATAGCAACAACAACAACAAAAAAAAATACCTTGGAATAACCTTAACCAAGGAAGTGAAAGATCTATACAACGAAAACATAAAAACACTCAAAAAAGAAATTGAGGAGGACTTGAGAAAATGGAAAGATCTCCCATGTTCCTGGATAGGCAGAATTAACATTGTGAAGAAGATAATCCTATCAAAGGCAATATACAAATTTAATGCAATTCCAATTAAAATCCCTACAGTGTTCTTCACAGAGATAGAAAAAATGATCTCAAATTTCATATGGAAAGGCAGAAGGCCTCGCATATACAAACATATCCTCAGCAAAAGAAATACCTCTGGAGGCATCACCATACCTTATCTAAAGCTATATTACAAAGTCATAGTAATAAAAACAGCATGGTACTGGCATAAAAACAGGAGTATAGACCAATGGAATAGACTTGAGGACCTGGACTTTGGGTCAAGCAACTATAGCTACTTGATATTCGATAAAGTCCCGAACAATATAGGCTAGAAAAAAGACAGCATCTTCAACAAATGGTGCTGGACAAACTGGATAATCATATGCAGGAAACTGAAACTTGATCCACACATTTCACTATGCACTACACTCAAGTCCAAATGGATCAAAGACCTCAATATAAGACCAGAAACTCAATTACTACTGGAAGAAAATTTAGGAAGTACTTTCCATGATATAGGAATGGAAAAAGACTTCCTGAACAAAACCCCAGTAGCTCATGATCTGAAACCATCACTCAACCAATGGGATCACATGAAGCTGAAGAGTTTCTTTACAGACAAGCATACAATAAGCAAAGCAATATATTACCCACAGAATGGGAGAAAATATTTGCAGGAATATTCTTTAAAACTATCACTTTACTAAGAAAACTAATACCTTATTAATACTTAAAAGAACTGTGAATTTGGCTATGCAAATGCCTAGAGAAATGTTTGCCTGTAGCTCATAAGACTGAAGGAGAAAGATTCTTTAAATGTTCACCTCTTGTTCATCTCTAACAACATTGGCCTATGAACAATTTCATAAAACTTATAACTTACTATATGAGCCTTAAAGTTGGCTGTTGTGAAGGACATCCTACTTTGATCTAGGAAATCCTCATGAAACAAAGTTATAGGTATTTTTTAGATCATACAGGCCTGCCCCACACAACAGAGCAGAAGGTACTCTAAGACACCAATAAACAAGCTCTGGTACTCACACATAGTCTCCACTTGCTTGTGCTCTGCAAACATACATGTAAACAACTTTAGGCTGAAACATATGTTTTCACTTTCCATAACTTCTAAGTAGATGTGTACATAAAGGAAAAACATTTTCAAAAATACTTTGATTTTCTTAGTTAGAGGACCTTGTCTTATGTTGTTCTCTGATATAAAAGCTTACTGTCCCATTTTAGTGTCTCACTTTGTAATGGTAAACTGACTTCAGGCCAGGTTAAAGAGCTCAGGAGTCATTCCAAAGTCATTGATATACCAAACAACATTGATTTTTTTCCCCTTTTCTTTAAAGTTAATTAAAAGGACAAATACATCAGCAGGCTAGTAAGGAAGCATCAAGTGCCAGAACATAACTTAGGAATATGACAAGTGAAGACTGTGATGGGATTGGATGGACATTTGAAAAAAGACCCCCTTGAAAGGAGCCATCCTGTCACCTCATTGTTCAGGAACCTCTGTTGTCATGTAAAAGATGCATTGGTCAGTTGTAAGCAGAGTTAAGGGAAACCAGATGATTCACAAATTGAATGCTTGGGATTTCCAGTTTCATTCATGATTCTAACTTCACTTGAGAGAAGGAAAGTCAGCAGTGCATTGTTTGTGTAAAGGTGGGAGATGCAGAGTAAATGAAAGCTCCTGTCCTGCAGCTGTGTGTCTGAACTCATAAACAGATCTCCCTTTCCAAATGCACCCCACACACTGCACCTCCTTACACACAGAGTGCTCGAGGTCCAGTACAGATTTGTGATGCACTTGTTTCCCAGTAACCAGCACCGCCACCCTTCCCCACCAGCTCAGACTGAGCTCCAAGGCATCACCGGAGCTTGCCTCATGCCTCTCAAAGGGCCTGTTGTGAATCACTGGCAGAGAAGTACTTTGGGGCAATTATGAGATCTATGGTCAGGTAGTGCTGGGCCTTCCCAAAGTCAGTGGCTGTTTAGTCTCAGTAAGATTTTTGGTGCCTGGTTCTTGGAGATGAGCTCTAATCCTTTGGTTTGCTGCACAGGTCAGGCCCATTAGTGATGAATGCAGAGTGCCTGAAGGTGGCATGAGTCTGTTTTGCCAACCTGGGCTGTGATAAGTTTGGTGCTGAGAAAGTGCTGTGAGTCTCCATGCTCACATGGGGTTTCACAATGCTGCTGCTGAGTTGGAGCCCTTCCTAAACACATATGCTTCACTCACCATGAATACCTCAGTGTGTCCTTCTAGAATTAGTGCATTTATTATTGGTGACAGAACTTAAGGTACTCATTTAAAAACAAAAACCAAGAGTGTGAATTATTCCATGAAATATTAACTCTTTGTGAAGTGCATAAAGCATGATACTATCATACCTGCCCCTCCATTGCAGCTAGCAAAAGCATCCCTTAAGTTGCAATGTACCTGCTTCTTAAAGATTGCCTGGCAGACCATGCCAGAGGAGTGCAGATGCCTAAAGTTCATGGAGTGATTACACACAGAGTTGTTTATTGTCTCAGATTTCTTTGTCCTCGTCCTTCAGTGTCACCTCTTCTGAAGGAAGATCTTTGAGTATGAATCTCAAAAATCCCAGCACTCAGGAGGCAGAGGTAAGAGGATCACCACAAGTTCAAGGCCACCCTGAGACTACATAGTGAATTCCAGTCAGCCTGAGCTAGAGTGAGACCCTACCTTGCAAAACCAAAAAAAAAAAAAAAAAAAGCCAAAATCTCTCGGCGCCACACATTGCATTGACTCAACACAAGGTTACTGCAAAATATATGTGCAGTTATTTTAGATGCCAAATGTTTCCATTTTCGTTTCAGCCAAAATTAAAGCCCTGGTCTTCCCAGAGACCTCTTGATACCCAGTCCAACAGTGTGGTGATTAAGATGATCATGTGGAGGCTGAATGAGTTAAGGAAAACTGACGGTCAGTTGCTTTGCCATGCTTTCTTTTTTTTAATTTTTTTGTTTATTTATTTGAGAGCGACAGAGAGAAGGAGGCAGAGAGAGAGAGAGAGAGAATGGGCACACCAGAGCTTCCAGCCTCTGTAAACGAACTCCAGATGCGTGCGCCCCCTTGTGCATCTAGCTAACATGGGCCCTGGGGAATCGAGTCTTGAACCGGGGTCCTTAGTCTTCACAGGCAAGTGCTTAACCGCTAAGCCATCTCTCCAGCCCCCATGCTTTCTTTTGAAGTGAGGCGAAACTGCCTGCATCACTTACACTTTACTTACGTTTCTCATTGCTGTTACATGCTATATGACAAAAGCAACCTAAAGGAAGGTTTATTTTGGCTCACAATTCAAGGGGATATCATGGTTGGAAAGTCATGATGGCAGAAGTTTGAAGCACCTGGTCACATTGCATCCATAGCTAGGTTGCGGAGGAAGATGAATTCTGGGGTCAGCTCACTTTCTCTTTGCTTTCACTTTTTTATTAAGTCTGGATCCCCAATCCATATAATGGTGCCACCCTTTGTTAGAATGGGTCTTCCCACCTCAATTTACCTAATCTAGATGTTCCCTCTCAGACAGGTCAATCTCGTAGGTGATTCTAAGTCCAGTCAAGATGACAACAGAAGTTAGCCATTACATTTCCCAGGCTTACTTTCTTCCCAGATCTTCTTTGTCACATCAAGCAGTGTAGACACTGAGCTTGAGGTAGAGGGGAGAAAGTTGCAGTTCACACAGATGCTGGGTGCTTCTCTGAGAGAAGAGGGGGGTAGCATAGGGAGCTGTGCTTCACTAAATCCTTGCTTTTCTTTCCTTAAATGGCTCCTAAATACAGTGACGCTATTTTTCTGGCATTCCTACCCTACCCCCAAGAAAATCGCTCATATGGTAGCAAGGAGGAGGAGGAGGGTGATGATTCCTGCTGTGTAAGAGACACATTTGTTCTCCCTTGAGTAATCCCTGGAACCTTCTGGGTCTGAAGAACTGGGACATTCTGAGTGGTGCCCAGCTGCTGGCATGGTGGAAAGGAGCGAGGGTGACAATGGTTAGGATCATAGAAACCTGTCTGCGAGACAATTATTTCAGATGCCACAGCCATCTGCAGAAAGACAGCAATTGGGTGAGGACATCATCGATGGACTGTGGACTGAGGGATTCTGTGCAGTACCCACTGTGTGCCTGGGAAGGTCTTGATTTGCATCTGTCATCCTGGTGCACATCTTTGGACATCCGTCTCTGGCAAATTCCCTGCCTCCTGCCCTACACTGTCACTCCATTGCTAGAGACATTCAGATGTGATTTTATGATGCCACTAAATGCATTGAGAAGGAGGCAGACCTTAGCAGGGTCAGGGGCAGGACACCTGCACCAGCTGCTGCTGTTTTGTAAGGGTGCCTTTGGGAAGCAGAGGGCCCTAGACCAGTGTGCTTGTTGTATGTGTTTTGCATATTTTGTTAGTGAAAGTCACATTATTCCTGATCCTCCCTTAAAACGTAGATCTGCAAATGGCTTCAACTGTCCCTGGAGAGTCCAGATTCATGGGGAACAAACTTGACAGGGGGGCATATGCTCCCCACTGTTGGCACTGCCCTGACTGAATTAAGAGGCATCTGTTTCTCTTTACCTAAGGGAGGATGCTTGGATGAGGTGACTTTGGGCTGTTTGCAGTCCTGCACACACTGGGTCAGGTGGGAGGATGCTCTGACTTTCTGGTGTGGGAAGATTCAGGACTCCCCCTGATGCTGAGTGTGGGTGACTCTGACTGTGGCAGCCATGAGCTGCTCTCCACTGGGAGGCCACACATCCCTTGTCACCAAAGGCAGTGACAAAGGCATCATGTCTCCTCCTTGTGTGCGGGTGTCCCCTGCCACATCACAGACTGCATCTTGGGAGCATCCTTGCTGCTCATCCCCATCCCCTTTCCTGCTGGAGCTTCTGATATCAGCCATATAGGCTTCTAGAGAAGAAAAGTATCTAAAGTATCTATTTCACTGCAAAAATAAAGATCACAGATCTCCGCTACACAGAAACATACCCCGCTATGCTAATCATAGAACTTTTAGGGTTTTTTTTTTTTTAAAGTTAATTTATTTGAGAGAGATAAAGTGAGAGAGAGAGAGAGAGAGAGAAGTCGTGGCCTCCAGTCACTGGAAACAAACTCCAGATGTCTGCATCCCTTTTCTGTATCTGGCTTATGTGGATACTAGGGAATTGAACCTGGGTCATTAGGCTTTCCCATCAAGTGTCTTAACCACTAAGCCATCTCTCCAGCCCTTTTAATTTTTAAAATTTTTTTTACCTTTTATTTTTTTAATTTTCTTTTTTAGTGTGTGTATGTGTATGTGAGGGCACATGTGTGCCACAGAGGCTTATGGAGGTCAGAGGACAACTTTGGGGGATAATCCTCACCTTCTACACAGTTTATTGTTCATGGCTGCTTCTGTGAGCTTCTGGGAAATTCTCCCCCTGTCTATACCACCTTTCTTGTCCTGGGCATGCTTGTATTACAGACATAGCATCTGACTTCTACATGGGTTCTGAGGATCTGAACTCAGGTACTCACACTTGGGTGATAGCAACAGCTTTAACCACTGAGACATCTCCTCAGCACCCAATTTCTTAAACAAAATGGAAAAAGTTCAAAATTGAAATGATAATGTGCATAATGATCTTTCATTAAGATGCATGTCAAACTCAAGTGGGAGCAGTGGGTGGGCCCCTTTCCCTTGTCAGGCTTTCCTTCTCCTGCTGAATGCAGCCCTTCTTCTGTTTGTTTAGAAACCTAGGTTTCTGGTCTGTCTCCTCCTGGGCAGTGAAGGATGTCACTGTGCTCAGGGAGGCTGGACAGTTGAGTATCCTGTGACTGATTGTGTCTTAGTTCTGCACTCCTCCAAAGATCAAGAGAACATGTACATGTTTTCTATATGATGCCTGCTGGGGTTTAAGCATGTAACTCCTCAGTTGCTTGTTCCTCAATTTCTTGATTCTAGGTGTCTGTGTTGCCACCCTTTCAAAGTGAAATGGCTGTGGGGAAAGAGGGTGCGTCTTCTCTGACTCTCTTCATCATCATGGGGTGGTCTTTCCCTAGTGATGCCCTAGTGCTCAGATTGAATGCAATAAGAACTGATGGGGAATCTGCCATTGGTGGTCTTGTAGTGTGTGACTTACAAAGTTTTGCTGTGTTGTTCCCAGCATGCCTTAGGGTTCAGGGTTCATCATCATTGTTTCTGGCCTAGGACAGAGTGTGAGTCAAGGCCTTCAGTATAAGACACTCTTGCCCATCTCCCCCATGGCATCACACTCAGGCCTTAGATTACCATCTAAGGTAAGGATTACCATCATGTTCAGGCCATCTCCCTCCTGAGCTCCAGAGCTCAGCTTCCAGAGTGTCACAGACACTGTGAGTATTGAACATGGCTCAGCATCTCTTCAGACTCACGGTTTCTCCCTAAACTCTCTTAGATAAGATTTCTCCTATTTTGGCACCTTGAACATTTGCAATGAGCAGGAGACCATGCTGAGAAGGGCATCATTCCTGCTGCTCCTCACTGACCCTGGGCTCCTGCAAATTGCTTCTGTACCTGGAATGCTAGCTGCTTAAGAACTGGGATATAACACAATGTAACATGCCCTGTCCACCCAGCAGAGTGCTGTGAGCATGCTGCAATTTTCAACACTGGACAATTGATTTATTCTTCTACAAGGCAAATGGTGAGGTAAGGAGAGGTGCACAGAGGAGCCATAACAGACTGCACCTCTCTTCATAGTTGCCTGCTACCTGGATGCCATCATCCTCCCTGAAAAGAAGAGCAGATACAAAGGGAAGCATATTCAAACCCATTATGGCCTCACGTGCAACAGGGAGATAAGTCCTACTTGGAAGGCCATCTCTGTGGTGGTTTTAATCACATGGCCTCCATAGACTCATGTGTTTGGAATGCCTGGTCCCCAGGTGATGGCAGTTTGGGAGGTGGACCTTGAGGGAGGAGGTGTGTTCCTGGCGGAGGGCTTACAGGTGTTATACTCAGCTTCCCATTGCCAGAGTTCAGTTCATTCTTGCTGCTTTCTGTCAAGTGCTAAGGTGAAATGTAAGGTCCTGCTTCTGTTCCACCATCCTTCTCCTGCCATGCTAAAACTTTCCTGAGACTGTAAGCTCACATAAACTCTTTCTTCCCATCATTGTGGCCAGGTGCTTTGTCTCAGCAGTGAAAAGTTAACTACAACAATCTGCTTCCCTTCCCCTTCCTATTCACATGTGAAAGTTAAAGGAAATACAATCTCCTTCCTTTGCTCCACTGCCTGGCTGACTTTGCCCTCAATTGCATGGGATAAGGGTCTGGGTATCAAGTTATACTTTGGCTTGGTGGTTTGGGAAGTCAATTCAAAATTCCCACAATCTTGGTTCTTTCCGACTATAACCCCCTTCTTCCTAGGTTAAGTCCATGTAAAGTATATAACAGAGATCACTGGGTTTGGATTCATGTTAACACAGTACTCTTTTCAATAATGAGTTACTTACTTTCTAAGCACAATCATTCAAGGTGAATGAGAATCAGTTTTTCACCATCTTCCATCAATCATGCCACCCAGTTATATTCTCTAAAGTGAGATGCTGATTTTATATACTTTTGCTTGTGTGTGTTTAGTTGTATGTGCATGTGTGCAGATGCGTGTCAAAGCCAAAGGAGAATGTTGGGTTTCCACCTCTATTTCTCATCTATGTATTTCCTTTAGACAGAGTCTTTGAATTCATAGCTGCCATTCTCATTAGCCCCAGTGATTCTCTGCTCTCTACCCTGACAGAACTGGGGTTTTATTCGTGCACTAGATGCTGTAGACTCAAACTAAGTGAATCTGGCCCTCAGGCCTTCATGCTTGCATGACAAGCACTATTACCCAATGAGTCATCTCCCCAACCCCCTGAATTTATATTTATACTGAAAATGAAGGTGGCAACTAGGATATCACTTGAGTCTTTCCCTCATCCCCTTCACCCATGTTTATGGTACTACTTTTTCAAGCAGACCATCTGGCTCCCAGAGAAGGTGGTGGGAAGTCACCAGTCCCCAATATTGACTGGCTACCCAAAGGAATGACCTTGGCACACTGGGATTCTTGGACCCAAACCTAAGTAAGCTTGAGTTTCATGCATGAATCTTATTTTACTCTTTTCCTTTGAGTTTGTGCATTAAAAATGAAACTGTCTAGTTAATCAATCAGTCGTGGTGGCAATGCCTTTAATCCCAGCACTCAAAAAGCAGAGGTAGGAGGTTTGCTGTGAGTTGTAGGGCCACAGAGTGAGTTCCAGGTTAGTCTGGGCTTGAGTGAGACCATACCTCAAAAGAGAGAGAGAGAGAAAGAAGAAGAAGAAGAACAACAACAACAACTACTACTACTACTACTAGTAGTAGTAGTAGTAGAAGAATAAAATAAACAGTCTGGCTACTGAGAAGGCAGGAGAAAGCATTGTGGCCAGTCCTGCATCTGTGTGCTGGCTTCTCTGCCCACACCTAGCTGAAGGTAGGGGCTGCTGGGTCCTAAGAGAGGTATAACAGCCTCAGAGCTAAGGCTATGATTCTGCCACACCTGAGGAACACACTTTTCTATCAGGTCTTCTTCCTTCAGTGTGGCCATACTTCATTCCTGCAGGCTTCAGCTCTAGGCTCAGATCCATTGTACCCCACTGTCTCTGGCTGCCTCTCTTGCCAGCAAATACAGTGCTTCCATTTTCTTGATCCTGCCTTGGGCAACTTCCTGCTTTTCATGTAAAGGGCTTTGCAGATGAAGCAGAAGAGGAAAGTGCTCAAGTAGAGTGTAAAGTGGGATTCAGTGGCAATAATGTGTCTTGGCTCCTTCCTGTCTCCCTGATATTAACGTCTTTGTTCTTCGTCTTCCGTCCTCTCCTCCACCCAAATTTCTTCTGTGTTGTACATAAACTTGAGGTAACAATAAGGCATTAGATAGGACTGAAAGTTTGTCAGGTTTCATTTACCCAACACGTCAACTCAGTGAAAGCTGACTTTTGATTGAGGGCAGGTTGAGACAGGGTCTCACTATGTAGTGGAAGCTGGCTTCAGATATTTGGTGATCTTCCTGACTTAACTTCCCAAGAACAGGCAAGGGGTGCCATGCCCAGCTGAAAGTGGACATTTTGTGATACTATAATGCATAAACACATTGCATTGTTTTTACAAAGATAATCCTGCTTTTCATGTGACTTGAGCACAGTGCGGGATGTTGCACACCTAGGCAGGAACCAGGACATCTGTGAATATGTCCTGCTGGTCGGGGCCTCTGAGTTGAGTCCCTACATAGTACAGTGGGCTGGATCCTTACCCAGTGGACATGTTATTTCTTGAATTTGCAGTGTTTTATCTCAGAAGCTGTGTGGGCAATATGAGGTTCTTACATATACAAGAAAGTGAGGAGTGGCAAGAGAGACCTAGCTGGGAATTCCGTACATGACGTAGAAACTGTCGTCACTATTTGTCTCTGATCTCAAGTGTGTTTCCACATAGGGCTGTTGGGGATACAATAACTCCCATATCTCAAACACAGAGGCCCAAGCCTGCTCAAGAATAGCCACACCCAGAGTCAGTGAGGAAGGGACGTCAGCGTTATGAAAGGCCATGCCTCCAGCAGAGTCAGTGAGGAGAGGTCAGCGTTATGAAAGGCCATGCCTCCAGCAGAGTCAGTGAGGAGGGGAGGTCAGCGTTATGAAAGGCGTGCCTCCAGCACAGCCCCTTCTGTGCAACATTTCCCATGCTTGCTTCCTCTGCAGGAACTCCTGCCTGAAATCAGCAGTCATCACCTGTCTGGATACACACTACCTGTTTATACTGAGTTCCTTTCTTCCCACTTGGAGCCAACAGGGGGAAGCAGAGTGTAAGGCAACAAGCCCAGCCAGTCTAATGAGGATGAGGGTGTCAGCGTCCCATAAAGGGTACCCAGGGTCTGGGCTGGCTGGGCCACTGGGTACCTCCTCTGCTTTCTTGGGGTCACGGTTTTACATGTCAGGAGATGCTCCAGGGAATAGCTAGATTACTAATAGTGATAATCAATAATTGTAGCTGCTGTGATGCTCTGGGTGTGCAGGCTCCCTTAGGCAGGAGCTGATACCCAGAACTACAGCTGGCAGTGGTTACTGCTGTTTTTCCACAGCCTCAGCTTGCCTACAACAGCTCAGAAGTCATCCACACACAGAGCAGGAGGCTGAGGCTGAGCAATGGTGTCCTGTCTCTTCCATAAGCAAACACAGCACTCATTATTTTCCATTCTAGTGTGTGATAAGTTTCATTAGGACAAGGATGTCACCTTTCACTGGACTGAGCTCTTATTTTTTCGGGTTCCAGTGTCACATGCTCCATCTAGGCAGGGACAAAATACTATATGACTTAGTTCTGTAGAATCATGGATGTGAGGACTTCCAGTGTTGCCTCAACCATGTAAAATCAGGGGTTTAGTACCATATTCTCTTCAACCCAGGGCACAGCATTTTATATCACAAAGTGATGTAAGCTCAAGATCACTGGTGTCAGTGTCAGGAGACAGAAAAGCTGCACAGTGGCTCTATAGATAAAACCAAGAATAGCAGGGCTAGCAATGTAATGCTAGCACTTGGAATCCAGAGGATTGTCACAAATTCAAGGCAAGTCTGGGGTTCAGTATGAGACTCTCTCACAAACAACAGTCAGAACAACAGAGAGCCAAGAATAAAAATCTTTTTATCTGATTTTTCAATCATTCTTACTTCCTGTGCTGCAAGCCTTGTCATGCTGTAAGTTTGGCTTGAGTTCTTCCTCAGGTGTCTTCAATACACACGGTTCTGCACTGTTGCTGATAGTAGTCCACACGGGAGTTACAGAGGCTCAGATACAGCATGGAACAGGGCTGCCCTGTTCTTTCGCCTAACAGTCACAGAGGAGCTTCGGGTACTGGAGTCTTCAGGGGAGGCGGAGAGCACAAGCTCAAACCTGAGGATTTTTGTTGTTGTTCAAGTGTGTGCATATGTTGCATGTGTGTGGGTTCTCATATGGACAGGCTCAGGTGGCGGCCAGAGACTGACATCAAGTGTCTTCCTCAATGGTTCTTCCACTTTGTGTTTTGTTCTTTTGTGACAGAATCTCTCAGTAACCCCAGGACTGACCAGTTCAGCTGGACAAGCCAGCCACAGGGATCCTCTCGTCTCTGCTGCTTCAGCACTGGGACTACAGATAGGCATCACCATGCCAGGCTTTTATGTGGGTCTGGGGTCTAAACTCAGACCCTCCTGCTTATGGGGGCAAACACTGTACCCTCGGAACCATCTTCCCTGACCCCTGGTGTTATTAGTTTTAAGCACTTCTTTTGAGCCAGTGGCTGTCAATTCCATCTCACACTGAGATCACCTGGGGGGATTTTAAGACACCCTTGTGCCTGGGTCTCACCCAACCCAGCCAACTCTGATCCCTGAAAATGAGTTTTTAGGGTGGCTTCAAGGTCCTCCCTCCCCACCATGACTCTTCTGTACCAGATCAGATCACTGTCTGTGCTGATCTCTCTCCTCTTATAGAGGAGACTGTCTGTGTGGGTGGGACGTGTGGACAGCTGTACAACTTTGCCATTTTAGCTGGCAGGCCCTCAACTTGGCATGTATAATTGTGAGAAAATCTTGAATGGTTTTCTTTCTTCACTGGTGTCTTTATCTCACGTCGTGTTGTATTTCCTTAAAGTTATGTCCTTAAATTGCACAGACTTACTCAACATCACTGGTTGTCACCCGTGTGCTGTGTTTCCTCAAACACATAGCACTCTTGTTTGGGGCAGGAGAGAGATCTCCTTTCCAATGAACAAAGGCAGATTTTAAAAATGAAAGAAAATGAATGTCATGACCACTGTCTCAGCTTGAAGTAGACCAGGCCTCTGGTACTTCCCTGGGCCACTGTGCCCATGTGGCCCTCCAGGAATGGGGACACTTGTCCCATCTGTGGTTCAGTGTGACCTTAGGCACTCAGAAGTGGAGGCATGATTCATCCATACCACAAATGCTGACTTTCTACACATAATGTGTGGCCATACACTGTCACTTGTGACTGTGTTACTGGCCTCGTGAGTCCCCAGTGCACTGTAGTGGTGGTGAGTTGCCAAAGGCCAGTAATCAGGGTTTCAGAACATAAATCCCAGCTCCCCTGGTATCCTGAACCTTACTTGGGAAGGAAGGCTTGTCCTGGGGGTGGGCTTCCTTTCAGCTTGTACCACACCACACCACCTCTGGAATCTTCCTCCTTGCAGCACAGGATTGGAGTGGAGCTCTGCGTAGGGCCTGGTATAGGTGAAGGGGGCTGGTGTTGCTGACCACAGACTCTATAGACTCCTAATCTGATCTATACCTAACACTCCTTTTCTGTCCTCACTTCTACAGAAGTCACACAAACTGCCAGATATCAAATGTTACAAGGCACCAGCCACATTCCATCCCCTCCAGAGAGGATTCAAGGTCTGTCCTTTTTACCTGCTGTTGTTCCCTTGATGGCTTCAAGGGGACCTGAAACAGCTGTGTAGGAGGACTCTTGCCTGAGCATGCAGAGGGATGACTGCCTGAGCCAACGGCAGGAGCTCAGCAGGGACTTATGATGTCACCATCCACAGCTGCTCATGCTCATATATTATAAGATGGTTTTGAATTTAATATTCAAGGCACACGTTTTCCATAGATGTATGTGAAAATTGGCTCACTTCCATTGACCAGTCCTAAAATAAATCATTATCAGTAAACATGGCATTTGTAAAAATTGTATGAGATACCATCCCATCACCATGCCTGAAGTCTAAGGGGAAATAGTGTAAGCCATAAAAAAATGTGAATAAACAATGTGTGTAAAAATGGAAGGATTCGCACTCCAAAGCAGAGAGGCCCCTTCTTCCACCTCTATGAGGTAAAGATCCAGGATGTCCTGGCTGGCTGGCCAAGCAGTTCTGTGTTCTTATGTCCTGGCAGCACCTTCAGGGGAAGGTTAGCTCTTCTCTGTTACAAGGGAGGAGGTTCATATAAACATAAATACAACCATATTTGTTTAAAAGGCAATAAGGAATAAGTACTAAATCACAAGAATATTTATGGACACTAAAGAAACCCACGCCCTGACTTCCTGAGACTGAAGCTGAGTGGCAGAGTCATTCCTAAAGACCGGGGTCCATATCCTCATTTCACAAGTGAGAGCGTCAGCCCACACTTCAGTGAAGTCGCCATGCTCTTTTCTTGGGGAAATGTTTGTGTTCTTAGACAGATTTGTAAGACAGGCTGGGACTGATCTTTGCTCGCTGCTTGTTCTTTTGATCACCTTCCTGAGCGTCATCCAGTCTGAGGTCCAGCCCTTTGTGCTGGGATGCTGGTGGCATTCAGCAAAATGTCTAGTCAATTTTTCAACATCTTACAACCAGCCGCTGCATATTTTAACTAAAGTAGAGTAATGACAGTTTTGAAGGTAGTTTGTGTGTGTGTGTGTGCATGCCTTGCTTAACATACTACACAGGTCTGCACTGGCTCACACCATGCAGGCTCATCACTGCCTCTGTCCCTGCTTCTCACTTCCTGCAGGAAGCCATCCAATGTCAGGGAGTTTGAGCCAGTCTTTCACTGGTGTGGCTTTCCCAAGCCAAAAAGTGTTCCTCACATGTGTGTCATGGTGGCATGGCTGACCATGGGCAATCTTGTCCACTTTGTCCAAGTAGAATGAACAGTGTTTAATTGTTTCTAGGTCTGCACATGTCCACACAAGACAAGTGTACTGTGGCTCAAGTATAAATGAGATTTCCTGCCAGTTACTTATTGAGGAAGATCCCAAGGCCAGAAACTCTCAAGTATATTTTAGTGTGCTCTTTTTGGTATTTTTCTACTTATTAGGGATGGTCAGAAACAATATCATGTCTTGTATTTTATTTGATTTTTAATGGTACTAAAATGGTCTCCATGTTTTAGCAATGATAGTGTCCTGGAAGAACCACAGTTCTATCTATGAAAGAAATGTGGGAACCGTTGATTGATCTTCCTTTAGAAGAATGAAAACCTCTACACTGAAGTCTTTCAGGGTCCAAAACCCAGAAATCAACCTAATGAAGCAGAACTCCCATACCTCAGGCAGAAAGAACTGGTCTTAAACCCCAGATCAGCCTGCTCTGGCTGTAACTCAGTTGCTTATCCACTGACCCAGTGACTGGAGAACAATTGTGCACAGTGAGGATGCAGTGAGACCTGGGTGATGTGGCCCACACAGCAGCTTCTCTGAGAAATTGGTGTTAGCTGTGGTTGTGGTGCTCTTACTATGAATCTTTTTTGCTTTAATTTGATTTTGTTATGTTTTATTGTTTTATATATGAGTTACACTGCAAAATTTAACATATTAGAAACATATTAGGGGACTGGAGAGATGGCTCAGCAGTTAAGTTGCCTGTCTTCAAAACTTAATGACCAGACTTCAATTCCCTACTACCTACATAAAGCCAGATGCACAAAAGGGGTGTACGCAGGATGGAGAGATTGCTTAGTGGTTAAGGTACTTGCCTGCAAAGCCTAAGAACTCATGTTCACATCTCCAGGTTGCACATGAGCACAAGAGGGGACATGCATCTGGAGTTCATTTGCAGCAGGCTGAAGGTCCTGGCATGCCCATTCTTTCTCTGCCTCTTTCTCTCCCAGAATAAAGATAATAATAATAATAATAATAATAATAATAATAATAAACCCTCATAGTTAAAAAGTTGGTGCATCCATCTGGAGGTTATTTGCAGTAGCTAGAGGCCCTGGTGTGCCCATTCTCTCTGTCTCTCTCTCTCTTTCTCTCTCTCTGTTTTCAAATAAATAAATAAAATATTTTACAAAGAAAAACATTAGTTATTATATTTAGAATGCATCTTGGCATAAATATGATGAATTAATTCCATTGCCAGACAAGAAGAAAAGAATTATTTGGGGGTAGGGGATGTTACATACTGGTTAATCATTATTCTAAAGTCCCATATTAAGGAAACCTGTGTGTGTTTGTGTAGGGATCAGTGAGGAACTACATAAGCAGTCACAGACAACATGAATATAAGGAAAATTTAAATGTTCAATATGGAAAAAAATGGAATGCTCAGCTGTCCATGGTAAAAGGAGAGCACTTAGAAACTCATTAAACTCTCTACAAACATTCAGCACAGGGAAAGAGTGTGACTTTGGGTAGGACTGTGAGGCTCAGAAAATGAGGCAGGGCAGCAGAGTTATGGAACATTCAACTTTGTTTTCATCCCAGAAAGCTGATGAAATTGAACAATTCTGGTTAGTGTATAGAAAAAGTTGATCTAAAGTGGCAAAGGGATTGTCTTTCCTTCATGCTGCCCAGTGTTTTCTGTGAAGCTAGAACACAGGGTAGGACAGAAACTTCCTAGTTTCAGGTTTCTTTGCTGTTATTATTTTTTTAAATCATTTGTTATTCCCAATAGAGAGCCTTGGCATGTTTTAGATAAGCAGGTGCGAACCCACACGCAGACTATACTGGGCCATGATCACCTTCTGATCTGAGGGCTGCACTGAGACACTAAGTTAGCTCTCCGACACATGTCGCTTTGTTGGTGGCTCTGCAAGAGGCCATACAGCCATGGTCTCATTCACTTTTCCACCCTGATCTCATTCTTGCATTTTAGTAAAGAACATGCCTTTATTTTAAAAGCACTACAGAGGCTTGGGAGATGGCTCAGTGGGTAAATTGCTTGCTGTGCAAGCATGAGGACGTCAATCAGATCCCAACTACCCATGTAAAAGATGTGTGCAGTGGTGTGAGTGTGTCATCCAAGTGGCTAGAGAGTCAGAGACAGGAGAATCCTCCAGGCATGCTGAGTAGCTAGACTAGCCCAATCAGTGAGCTCAGGTTTAGTGAGAGACCCTGTCTCAAAAAATAAGGTGGGCTGGAGAAATGGCTTAGCAGTTAAGTTGCCTGTGAAGCTTAAGGACCCAGGTTAGATTCCCTAGTACCCATGTTAGCCAGATGCACAAGGTAGCACGTGCACCTGGAGTTCGTTTGCAGTGGCTAGAGGCCCTGCTGTGCCAAATTTTCTCTCTTTCTCTCTCTCTCTTTCAAATAACTAACTAAATATAATATCTAAAAAATTTTAAAAAGTAAGGTGGAAATCAATTAAGAACCATATTCAGCATTGTCCTGTGGCTTCTACGTGTATGTGCACACATGTAGTAACACACATATGAACACCCATATACCCATGTACACCACATATGCAACATGCAAAAAAAAATAAATAAAAATCAATGAGCTACACCTTTGACAAACATGTTCAGAGATCCTGTCACCAGGACTGTGCTTTGAACAAGCAGTAGGAGGGCAAATGTGTGTGCAGAGCCTCCATTCATTTGATAACCTAGTTCAAATTTTAGGGAAAATATCAATTCCCTGTAAGTCTCAGTTCCCATCCCAATAACCATGTCTTCTTCTCTCCAATGCAGGGAAGGGCAAGAAAGACAGCAGCCGAGGTCAAGGTGCTTGCAGCTCTCGCTTGGGCACTGCCCTGCCCATGTTGACAACTGAGGAATCACAGAGTGTGGTATGTTCATTCCAATGGGAATTCATGGTTTCATTAGAAATGTAATGAACAAACCAAGCTTGGAGTGCAACAATGGCTGAGCTCAAATGAGGCACTTAAGTCAAAGCTCTTTTCTGCCATTTACTTCAAGGTGCTTTTGATGTTTAGTCAATTAAACAGACATGTTGAATTCATACATTAGCTATGACGTTTTCTTATATCTTTCACAAATTAGAGCACTGTGACCCAAATATTTCAGAAATGAGCCAAGTCACTCAGAGAACCTTAGCCAAAAAAAAAAAACGCGTTTATGCCTTGCATAATGTTTTGATTTCCAGACTGTTCTGCTCATGTTCCTTCAGTGCCTGCTTTGTGGGGACCACAGTGCAGAACCATCCTCTTCAGCACCTATTCCGTCCTCATCCTCCCATAATGACAGGAGCATGATATCAGCTTCAGAGACTCTAGATGCTCTCACAGCTCAGCTTGGTACTACAGTTCTCTGTCTCCACGGAGATACATGCTTGGTAGCCATGTGTCTACCTTAGAGACAGAATTGTGACTGTTACCCCTGCTTGGCAAGTGGGGCAGTGGGCTCTTCCTGCTGTCTTCCCTAGCCTGTGTGGACATTGGGGCAGAGATTCAGGTCTGGGCCTCTTTGTTCCCTTCCACTCATGAGTGGATGGAATTGAACAGTAGTATTCTTATCAATTAGACAAATTTAACTCCCAGTGAGACTATTAGAAAGGAATTGATCTGCTAGAACTGAGATTCTTTATTTACTACACAATTGATTCTTACTTGCTCAAAATCATATGTTTTCAAGGCATTCTGTCTTTATATTTTCTTACTTTGAAGGTCATTGTCATCAGCAACTTATCCTCTAAACATTGTCCCTACCATTGATATCACATTTCTAGAGAGATAGCATCATTTAAAATTTTGTTTCTTTACATGTATGAAAATTAAAGTATGAAAATGGCATGTGTAATTTTAAAAGACACTGCAATCTTGAAATTCAGTGATAATTACTATTATTGGCTGAAAATTCCTTGTGATTATTTTCTTTTGCACATGTAACTTTTTGGTGCTTGCATGTGTGTGTACGTGTATGTGTGTGTGCATGCACGCATGTGTGTGTAGTATGTGTGGTGGGCTGATGTGAATATAAAGTGTATGCACTTGTACAGAGGCCAGAGGAGAACAGAGGGTATCGTTGCCAATCAGTCACCCAGGTGTTGCTTTGAGACAGTCTCTGACTGAATCTGCAGCTGCAGTTTTTAGTGAGACTTTCTGGCCAGCAAGCCCGAGACTTTTCTGTCTGTGCCTCCCTCAGAACTGTGGCCATGGTGTGTGTGGTCATGTCCAGCCTCATGCTTGCACAACAAGCACTCTTACTCTTTGCTCCATTTCTCTAGCTCCTGGATATGTTATGTTACATCAAGTTATACACTGTGTCCTTTTCTTCCTTCTTCACTCTATGCATCTCATATGCCTTCATCAATGCATGTTTCTCTATTACATAATTTTCCATGGTATTTCACTTTGTTGGCTTCATAATTTTTTTCTTGATGAACACAATTTTGATAATTTTTTTTTTTTACTTAAAACCACCAGTATGGAAATAGAGACACAGCAGAGTTGCTGGGTTGAAGGCTGCTACAGTGAATGGCTTCGGAGATGGGGAGTGCTCTTGTCACAGTTTCCACCCTGTCCTGCTGTGTAGCTGCAGTCCCATTTCTGCATTGCTCACTATCCCATATTTAAGCTGTCTGCCATTCCACAAGAAGCTTTATGATTTGACTTTAAGAAAATAAAATATACCATAACATATCTTTAGCTTTTAAAAGGGTAAAATGCATTTTGGTATATGTTCAAAATTCTCAAGAACTTAGTTCAAAGACATAAACTTTCGTTCTGTATTTATTAAATCAATGTGAAGCCTTACTGTGTCCTGTAACTTGTATAGACAATGCTGGTGTATACATGAGTCATGGCCCATGCTTCTGAGCCACTCTTGCGTAGTAGAACTCACACTGACATCAAGTCTCTTCTCTGCAGTAGGCAAAGCATTAAAACAAAATGACCCTGAAAACAATATCATAATAAGCAGAATAATATGGTGACCTTCACTCTACATATCTAATCCTGAGAATGCCAGAATCTACTAAGTTCTATGGCCATTTTATAGCAATAGTTTATCTCCAGCTTGCTATTCATGAAAGCAGTTTTTAGTCATCCTCTTGGGTGTCTAGGAATGGGTAGGCTACTACTGGACAAGGCAGCCCATTCTGTCCTAGGACAGTGTGATAATTGCCATTGCATTTTGAGTGGGTACCTATGTTCGCCTCCACTTGTTGAAGAAACAGAGACTAAATGCAAGTCATCCTAATGGATTCTGTTCTGTCTGGTTGTGTCTGAGACCTATTCTGGGATCTACAGGCTAATCACTACTTCCTATGGAAGCATTTCAAGATTTGGCCATGATTGTCATGTTTTCCTAAACTAGCATGTTAAATAGTTCACCTCCTTGAGAGAGTGCTGTCATCTGAGGGCAGTACTAACTGCCTGCATCTCTGTCACTTCATGGATGAGATGACAGTTGTAATGCAAATGTTAGTATCATTTCCACACCCCTTTACACACCACTTACCTATGGGATCCCAGGGGTCTCTGGGCTCTGGATGACAGAGCTCAGCTTGCTCCCCAGATGGTTTTCTATAAGATTCTGCTCTACCTTGTGGCAGGTCACACTGTACTACATGTGGTTGCATCCCACACATATATGGGCTTGCTTTATCAGGTGGGTGTGAAGTAATGGACTTGATCCTCAAGATAACCCTGAAATAGGAAGTGCTCTAAGCCTCTTTTATAGAGGAAAGGATCTCTTAAGGCCTATGGCACAGCAGGCTTAAGAATGCTCCTGACTTCTGGGAAGTGGGGAGAGTACTTCCCTTCTCTACATTTCAGATACCACATAGTCCCTCAGTCATGAAGTTGCCTTAAAGATATATGATTATTGCCATGCCAACTTCCATATGCAAAAAATTAGAAGCCATGAATCACCAATGAGAGAAGCAGCCTACCTAACATGAATCACACAGGAGCCCTGTGATTAGGAAGATGAAATTAAGGAAAAGAGAAGGGTCCTTTGACATGTCTGTCTTTCTTTTCTTAAATCACTGCTCAAAGGAACCCTTTATCTAATTTTCTGCCACCATCCTTATTTATTTCCCTTTAGATGAAACACGAGGATTAAAATATATTCTCAACTGTGTGTTTATACTCTATATTTAACCTTAAAATTAAAGCATTATCTATTTAATTTTTATTTTTTTATAATTTTATTTTTTATTGACAACTTCTATAAGATAAACCATGGTAATTCTCTCCCCCTCACTTTCCGCCTGGAAACTCCACTCTCCATTATATTGCCTCCCCCTCTCAGTCAGACTCTCTGTTATTTTTGATGATGATCTTTTCCTCCTGTTATAATGGTCTTGTGTAGGTAAGGCACTGTGAGATCATGGACATTCAGGCCATTTGGTGTCTGGAAGAGTGCATTGTAAGGAGTCCTGCCTTTCTTTTGGCTATTACGTTCTTTCTGTCACCTCTTCTGCAATGGACCTTGAGCCTTGGAAGATGTGATAGAGATGTTTCAGTGCTGAGCACTCCTCTGTCACTTCTTCTTAGCACCATGGTGCCTTCTGAGTCATCCCAAGGTCACCGTACCTGAAAAGAGAAGCTTCTCTAACCAAAAGTGAGAGTAGCATTAATATATGGATATGAACATTAAGAGAAGTGCTTACCAGGCAGTTTGGTGAGCATAATATATACATTTAGGCAGATACCAGCAGATGTCACATGCCTAGGGCTCATGACTTCGCCCTTCATAGATTTTCAGTATCAGGCATGTATTCCCTCCTGTGGTATGGGCCTCCAGTCCAATTAGAAAGCAGTTGTTTTCCTCCATAACAAACATGCCACTATTGTACCTGTTGTCTCATTTGGCCTAGCTGGCCAAACTTAAGGTTGGCAGTGTCCACTGTTGAGTATCTTCACTGTTGAATTCACTCTCTCCCATGGAGCTACATGCAACATAGTTATATGCAGCTTTATGTCAGCTTCTTTACATGGAGGAGGTTTTCAGCTCAGCTCCACCAGGATTTCTCAGTGACCTTGCAGCCCAAGCAAGTGGAGACTTCAACAATAGGGTCTTATCTTCTATTCCTGGTGGGAAACCAAGATCCTCAGCAATGGCCTGTAATGTTTTGGGGGCATCAGGGACCTCCCTGGCATTAATTATTTAAAACATTCACATGATATTAAAGATTTGGTGTTAGATTTTTGGATGTGTTAATGATGTTTCTAATATTTGTGTTTAGAGATAGCTTGTGTTCTAGATACCACTGGATGATTTCTGGAATATTCTTCCATATAGACATGGCTCTTGGATAGGGATGTAGATGAATGTTACTTGGAGTTGGTTTTTGAGGCTTACTCTTTGTCCGTCTATATGTGTGGTGGTTTAAAATCTTCCATAGGAAAATGGTTTAATGAATGGGAAGTCACATCACAATGAGGGAATCATCAGCCAGCACAAGAATTAGCAGAGAAGAACCCCAGTTTTCTTTTTTGAAAACTATTTATCTATTTTTGTGCATGAGAGAGAGAGAGAATAGGCACACCAAGGCCTCTGGCATCTCCAAACTCCAGACACGGTCCCACTTTGTGTGTCTGGCTTTATGTGGGTACTAGAGAATCAAACCTGGCCATCAGGCTTTGTAAGCAAGCACCTTTAATTACTGAGCCATCTCTCCAGCCTGAAACACAGTTTTCTACCTTGAATCCCTGGGGGTCAGTGCCCTCTCTGGACTTCAGGTTTTCCATTTGTCAAGTGAGGATAACAGTAGTCTGGACCTCACGGGACCATGTGGAGAGTGCAGGAGTTGCTCTAAGATGTTGTGTGTATACTTTTCATGTCTACAGCACATGCATATCATGGTCAGGTCCACAGGTAGTTGCAGTGTGTTTATTTTCTCCTTGTAACTTTTTTAGATTGGTAATTTTCACATAGAAAAATATTCCTTAATTTGGTATATGAAATAAATGAGGTTTAGAGTTAGTTGTTACCTTTTATATTTTAAGGCAAAATTAATTTAATAATGACCTTGCTAACATTTGTTATACTAAGTAGACTTCTAAACGTATTTAAATAATAATTTTTACAATTAGTTTTTTTTTTTTTTTTTTTTTAGTTTGCTGGTGATAGATAATGGTTTTACCCAAATGTAAGCTCAGTAGATTACTTGCCCAGGTGAGCCTCAGCACAGACTTCCGCTTGAGCATTTAACTGTTTTCCTTATTTTTTTTTTATGTTATAAAGGCTGTGAAACTACTTTGCCATAGTTACAACTGTGGACCCGCTGATTCTTTGCCCTTACATAATCCTGGCAGGATGATGACATGATTCTTACTTAATAGTACTTTTCCCCATTCCACAATAAACTCTATCTTACAGTGATTCCATCAAAGGAAAGAAAGTTGGGAATTGACCAATCACAGTTCCCAAGAAAAGCTTTCTCTGATGAATAAAACAAATATATGAGAAACTGGAAGTCCACTGTGTGCCCACTCAGTCTTTTATTTGGTTATTTTCTGCTTTTTTCCCTGCCAACTTGGGTATACTTTTACCACCCAGAGAACAAGCCATTGTTTCCACTGGTTGGAGGTAATGGAAGTGGTTTCCACAAGGTTCATCTTCAAAAATTGCTGAAATCACTATGCCAGGTGTGGAGGATAAGATGAGTAATGATCAAACATCCTAGAAAAATGATCAGAATTTAGCAGATGAGGTAGAGACAAGCAGAAATAATGGATGCCAGGTCTCTGACCGAGTCCTTGAGCTCTGAAGGAACATTGTACTTGATGGAAGGACCAGGGAGGGTTTCCTGGAAGGGCAGGGGTTAAACAGGCTTTGTCCCCTTCCGTGGGGGAAAGAGACAGTCAGGAGGAAGGAGAACAAGGGCAGCAGAAGAACTGGAAGCTGCATCTTCACTGAGTGGGAAGATTAAATTTAGTCTTTTTATACTTTGTTCTGTCACTCCCTAGACAACACTATGCTTGTGTTGCAAAAAGCTGCCCTAGGAAGACGAGGGCCAGGATAAAGTCACTGTGAACAGGAAGAGATAGAAATGAACAAAAAGACAGTGGTGTTTGAACAAGCTTCAGTCCTTGAATTTTCAGTTTCTCTGTAGTTGTAATAGACTTCATTAGTTAATAATTATAGTATCTATATAACTCAATAAGCTGCCTGGTCCATATTCAAAACAAGAGAATAATTCTGACAGAAAATGCAGAGAAACTTCATATGGGCATCTGCACCCTGGACCTCACTTAGCCACAGGGGCCTCATATACTGGGGGCATCCTTCATGATGTTTGTATTGGGCAGGTTCCAGCAGCCTCTGGTATCTGCACCTATCTAACAGGTGTGTCCAATCTTTTGACACAGGGATACAATGTTGTCATCTGTAAGGTTCACACTCAAGAACTTTACAACTGAGCCAAGAAAAAAATGCAAAGAAATTTCACAAAATTTTGAGTATGCTTACAGTTGCACTGCATTCATGGCTATCTTTGGTTGCATGTAGCCTACGTGTTGTGGTTTGGGAAGTCTACATCAAAGTGATGGTATATGTAAAATGACCAGATCTATGTTCTGCATTCCCTATGGCTTACAAATACTGATTACAGATAGACCTACCTTAGTGATTAGCAAACATTATATTATTATCAACACACGCACTGAGTGCCTCTGGCATGTCAGACACTGTGCTGTAGGTAGCCCAGGCTGAGAGCTCTGAACAAGGAAACACAACCTGAGTCCAATACAGCCTGAAGTAGCAGCAAACATGGGTCTGTATCTGACTGGACAGACAGAGTTCAGTGGGTAATGGCTGTCTTTGAGAATGGCTTTGGAGAAAGACTTGAAGTGCAGGCAGGGGAATATCTGGGACTTTCCCTGGACTAGGGAGTGAAAAAGCACATGTCGACTATGTGTAGACTGACATGAAGGCTGGGCAGAGATGAGGTGGTGAAGGACATATTCATGTGAGGTTTGTTGGAATACATCACGTAGACAGTGGGGAAGCATGCATAGTGTGAAAGAGGGAAGAAGAGGAGCCACTGGAGGAGTGGGAGGACCTCCAGATGGACACTGATGTTCGAATGGTGTCAATGCTGTAGGCTGAAGCAGCCTTTGCCTATTGCTGTGCTCAAGATTTGAAAACAACAGGGAAGCCACTACTTCCTCTCAGCAGGCCTTGTGCTTCTTACCCCAACTGCATCCACTCAGCCCCTCACCAGGTTGCCAAGACTGGAGTATTGTGCCAATAGGCAATCAGTAGGAGCAGCCACAGTGCTAGCACCAAAGCCGTGGTAGGGTAGAAGACGTTGGCTTTCTTCCACCAATGCTTTTAGGAAGAATGCTTACGCAGCCCTGCCTCCAGCTCACCTGCACATGTCTGCAGTAGTGCACACACTCAAATCTGCTCCTGAAACTCACTCCAAACAGTTGCCCTCGCAGACCAGGCTCCAGAATCCACTATGGTATCACTAGCCTGCATCTCTCATGGTCCCATGCCATGTGTGGAACATTCACTTTCCTGCCATTGTTCTTTCTCAGAATCATGATGTTCCTTACAGTGTGCACTCAGCTTATTGTGTCACCATCAGGGTTCCTGTTCCTGCACTGTGATCACTCAGCAGGCACCCCAGGTATTTGCTGGAAGGGGCTCTGGGTGTCTCGAGGCTGGCTTGCATCGCCCCTACCCAGGGACTTCCTCTGAGGCATTTGTCTGCATTTGTCATTTCATCTCTGGATGGTGTGTCTAGGAGTGATTTGAGGACTGGAGTGAGAAAGCTTTTAGCAAAACCTTAGTAAGATGGGCATGCAAAGTGGCACTGTTAAGTTTTGCACATTTTGTAGTGCAGTCATGCTGCTGGTACTAATATTGATTGTTTCTTAAAAATATCCTCTAATTACAGGAGAACTCTTTTCTCAGACTATTCCCCCTAGTCTCAGAAATTACTTTAGCAAAAGAAAAAAACCAAGGACAAATTTCCCTCTTATAACAAAATGCTTTCAATACTGAAAATAGAAGCCGAGACTTCACATATAACCATAATTAAACGTGTCCCTTTCCCCACTCTCCTCAGTTTTTGCAAGAAATATTAATTTGTATTGCTAATAAATTTAAATAACATTTGAGAACTTTCAATTCAGTTGTTTCCCCAGTTCCTTTCTCCTTTCCTTCCTCCCTCCCTCCTTTTTTCTCTCTACATTTCTCCTTCCCTCTCTCCCCTCTACCTTTCTCTTTCCCTCCCTATCTTCTCTCTATGTTTCTCCCCTCCTTTCCTTTGTTCCTTTCTCTTCTGCCTCCTTCCTCCTTCCCTCTTTTGTTCCGTCCCAGTCATCTTTGTTTCCTTCCCACTTTCCTGGTGTCTGTTTCTCCTTTTTATGTGGAAAACAGAGGAAATGTACCTACTTGAGCTTCAGTTCTTTCCATCCATTTTATTGGCTATTATTTGGTTACTGTTCTGAGATATATATATATATATATATATATAAAACAAAAGATTTAATAACCCTTTGGAATATGATTTCTTATCTTCACCCACAGGAATACTTTCTGTGGGTGGATGAGAGCCAGCTTTACATAACTCTCTCAACCTCCTGGTGTTCACAGAACATCGTCATCTTCTCCAGAGTGTTTTCCTCTGTATAACTCAAATCACCTCCTTAGTGATACTCAAACTCACAGCAGGCTAGTCTTGATGTTCAGTGCTGCTTGCTATGCAGTCATACAGACACCATGGCCTAGGCATGCCCCTCCTCCCTGAGCAGCTGTGTCCAGAGCTTTGCTCAGCTTCCTCTGGGAACTGGCTCTACCTTAGTGCGTGTGCAAGGACTGATCCTTACAGCACCACTTTTTGGGGAGAAAGAAAAACTCAATCTTATGGATATGATACATTTAAAAAGCTACCAAAATGGAACTGTTAATCCTGTAGGAATAGAATAGGATGGACGACCACGCAGAGTGGCATATTACATCAGGTTTTGCTGTTTCCAAGTGCTTCATTTATCTGTTCTCACTGCATACTTTAACCCTTATGCAAAATCCTTCTGCTTACTAGTTTTGGTTCCCTTTTCATCACTATTGACTTTTTCTCAATGGCTGGACACTATTGGCTTTACATTATTTCTTCCCTTGTTAAAAAAAAATTAAGGCATGTATGTAAAATACCAAGAATAGACTAGAAAATGAAACAAAATATTTCCCTCTAAGGAGTACACACGTCCATGCATGTATGTTTATAGAGCACATTAAGTAAATGGCTGCATTAAGTGTATATATAGATGACCTAAGACTGTGAGGAATGAAGCTAGCCAGAAGGAGTGTGACACAGTGGGGTTGTTGGGGGAGCAAGGTGCAATGGGAAGGGCCTGATTTATAGGGAATAATGTAGAAGTCAGGAGATAATAAGAAATAATAAACCCTGCAGGTCTGGCCAGCTGTCCTGGCAGCCTTATAAGGACCTAGGAGAGTGATTTCAGGAAGAGAAAGACACTGGGCAAAACTCCTGAGGCAAAACTGTGTAGAATGTTTCAGAAACAGTGAAGAGTCCATGTTTGCTTAAGTGGAATAGAAGAAAGAGAAATGCAGCCAGAGAGGGAAGCAGAGCAGAAGAGCATCAGGGAGAGAAGGGCTTCCCCCCATGGGATAAGAGGTGAAGCTCCCTGGGAGCCTTGAGCTGGCAGTGGAGGCGTGAGCTTCACCAGGCCATAGGCTTGAAGGAGCAGGCATGGAGTGAGGAGAGGAGGTAGGACTCCAGGACCATGGCATCAGAGGAGGTACAAGTCTGGCCAAGGGTGGAAGTGGACAGTGGCAGAGGTGGTGAGAATACAGGGTCTGCTGACCCAGTGTTGAATGGGACAAGCCAAAGGGAGGATACCGCTTGTGAACTGCAGAGGCTGCAGGAGGAGCAGCTGCAGGATGACGGAGGGCTGAGTGCCAGGTGCCTCTCCGTACTGAACAGGGATGCCATGGACACAGGGGATATCTGTGATGCAGACTAACATTCTGCAACCAACAAGCTCAATGTGTGAATCCCCTGAGAGACCAGGCTAGAATGAAGACTGTAGCTAGGAGGCAGCAGAGCAGCAGGGACAGATGTAGGCCCAGGAAAACTCCAGGAGTTTGAGCCCATGAATGCTGCCAGTGGGTGTAATCAGATAGGAATGGGGGTCCAGCCTAGGACACATCTCTACCTGGGCACTACCAGCCTTGACTGAAGAAGTAACCCCGGGACCACCACAGCCAGAGAGAGCAGGAGCAGTTTCCTGGAGGGTACTTATACAGAGGAAGAAGGGTCAGCAGACCTGAGGAGGACACTAGCCCCAGGAGGTTTCTTTTTAGTTTTCTTTCTGAGAAGGGACATTGCATAGCTCTGGAGTATAGAATGAAGAAGGACAGTAGACAAAAAGTGTGGTGAAGGGGAAACACTACTTGCAGGAGTGCAGAGGGTCACAGCTTGTGCCATAAGACCTTGCTCCTGTGTGAGGTGGCCATGACGGAGGTGCCAAGTTCTTTGGGGAGCCAGCAACTAGAGCATTGACTAAGAGCTTGGAAGAAGTGGGGGGTGGATGCTTCAAGGAGAGGGGACGGGGACAGTGATATAGCAAGGACCAAGTGGAAAAGAATAGATAGAGGTGAAGAGAAAGAAAAAGTATCTCAGATTTGGGGCCAAGAAGGAAGGCAAAACGTGACTGCTATGAAATAGGCATTTGTGTCCTTGAGGCTGTGACAAGGAGACAGTTATTGGCAGTGACAGGCTTAAAGGATGGCCCTGGCAATGTAGCTGAGGGAGGGTGAGAAACAAGCACGAGGGAAGTCTGGGACACAGAGGGAGTACGAGTGAGTGACTCAAGTCCACAGACATCTGAAACAAGGAGGCCAAGAGGCAGGGTGCCTGCTGGCTTGGGGTCAAGGGAATGCAGACACCGAGCAGCAGTAATCTGGAGGTGGCAGCAGGGGCATATTCCACAGGGAAGACAGAGGGCTCTGAAAATAGCATGTGGACATGCTGCATGCTGTGACAGGCAGACTCTAGCCCCTGGGTCCCATAGACAGCGGGAGGTCGAGCCTATCAGGAAAGGAGGAAATTGGGGTTAGAGTAGAGAAAGGTCTGGTAAGAGGGTTCCAGCAATAGGGGCCATTTATGAGTTCTTGAGGCACAGGGGCAGTTATTCAGTGGGAGCTTGGCCAAGCCAGGTGTACTGGTTTCTCTTGGCTGCTAAATTGCCTGGATTGAGCAATACCTGGGAGATCAGTGAAGCCTGTCCCCATGTGGCTATGAAGGAATTTCAAAGAGGACTGGGTCACAAGAGCTCTGACTTAATTAACAGCTTAATCCATCGATGGATTCCAAATTTGAATAGACCATTGTGAGGCCTTGGAACTTGGGAAAGCAGACCCTGGCTAGGGGAAGTAGGTCACTAGGGCATGTCCTTGAGGCCTTCCTTGCCCTTCCCACTTCTTGCTTGGCCCCTCTGCTTCCCATCCTCCGTGCCTGCCTCACTGTGATGGGCTAAACTCTCTGAAACCTTAAGCCAAATAAATCTTTCAGCCTTCAGAGTCGTTTTTGTCAGGTGTTTTGTCATAGAAAGGAAAAAAAAAAATAATTCACACCCAAGACTGTGTGGAATTCACTACATACAGGATGTCTTGGAGGTGTCAGGAGAAGCTGTTTTTCACCCTCTGAAATTGCCTGGATTTTATCATCTCCCTTGGCAGGTAGGGCAAAAACACCACTGCTAGAGCACGAACTGTGTTTCCCAAAGCCTCCTGGGTAGAAACCCTCACTCCACCGTACATGAGCCTGCCAGGGAGACAAAGGTTAAATGAGGTTGTAATGAGGGACCTCTAACCCAGCAGGCCTCTTCCTGTGTGTGAGGACACGTGAAGGTGCTGTCTGAGAGGCAGGCAGGGCCGCACAAGAAACAAGGTCATCTGACATCTTGATTTTGAGCTTCCAGACCTTAGAGGGAGTTAAGTTTCTTTTGCTTCAAACATCCTTGGCTTTTCATTATATCCACTCCAGAATATAAGAGGATACCACAGACTCAAATGGCATGGCTCAGTGTACTTCCATCAGGCAGCTTCCTGGCCTCTCCAGGGGAAGTTCAAACAGGTCCACCTGAGAATACAAACACACATGGAGAATGAATTCCTTTTATGGGGAAGGGGATGGAAACTCACAGGGTATCAGTACCAGTGTGTATTAACCTTGCTTTACACACACAATGTTTCTTTCATAACTGGCTGAGCAATGGAGAACTCCATGGAGCTATGCTCAGTCAGTGGGCTTAATTTGTATTGTTGGAGACAGTTTTATACTTGAGGCTTCCTTAAAATATTAACTTAAAAGCACATTCATGCCACCACATTCACTTGTGACCTGGTCTAACTGTTAAATGAGCAAAAGCCACCTGAGAACTCCTTGCTATATGTCAACATTTCACATGAAACATAATGCATTGGGGGCAAGAGACATCAACATGAGGGTGCTTACAGCTGGTTAAGAGATAAGAAACCAGCATATACGCATGTAGAATAGACCTCACAAAGCTCTGCATATGTACACATGCATACATGTGCAGAGTGGGACCATAGAAGCACAGGAGGCCTTTCCCACCAGACCAGACCACGCTGATTACCACTCAGCACCATCATCTTATGAAGCTAGAAAGGGCTAATGCAGCCATCAAAACCCTGCCACTTCCTTTATTGGGTGATTTAGCCTGATTGTTCATTATCCTTGCTGTCTTTCTGTGGCCATACTTAAAGACCCCTAGCTAAATTCAGTCCCAAATTAGGAGATTGGTTGTAATTTTGTTCTGTGCCTATTTGCCATTTGGGAGTGGAGGGAACTCTCAAGTTTGACTTGGATCTATGACTTATTCATAGATCCTTTCTTTCCCTTCTTCTCATTTCATTCCTACATCTTACACATGGTGTAGACTCTGAAATATGTTGCGAAAGGAATCAGTAGTTGGTGTGGCTGTACAGGGCACATGTTCACACCTGATGGAGTGCAGCAAGGTGAGTGCAAAGCAATCATGTGTTGTACTGGTCTGCTCAGGCTGGTCTGACAGGCTGTATGCCAGGACTTATTTATGTCTTATGGTTCTGGAGACTAAGTGTAAGATCAATGTGCCAGCAGACCTGGAAATAAGAGAGGGCCCCTATTCTGGTTTCCAAATACCCTTCTTCTCACTGTGTACTCCCATGGCAGAAAGAGAACTGGCTAGCTTTCTCCTTGGAAAGGCAACTGAGCCCACAAATGAGTCCCACCTGGTGACCTACTTCCCTCACAAATGCATGTTCTCTAAATCACATGATATGAGACCAGAAAATATGAATTCTGAAGCAATAAATATTCAGTTCATGGCACATGTGAACACAGACAGACATATGCACACACAAACATATAGATTTCTAATGTGCATATATAAGCGTATTTTATTTTCAACATCATATTGAAAGTTGTAAAGGCTTTTGGAGTCAAAGAAAAGTGATAATCATGATTTGAGTGTAACAAGGATAATTCAGGTTGACAGACTCAAAGGTTAACTTTATACAAATGGACTAATGAGATTATGGCTTTCTGATTGGAGGAAAGTCTTTAAAGTAAAAGGCACTTCAGAAGATTTTTTATTCTTTTCAAAAGCAGAAGTATTATTCAGTTTGCTGGTATCTGGGACAGATGGAATGGGTGGAGTGGCTAGTATGTGGCATCTCTATGCTGAAAAGCTACAAATGCCAGCTAAGCTGAAGGGCTCACCATGCTGGGTACAGCCAGGAGTCACTAGAGATTGCAAAGCTCAGGGATGGCAAGATGTGTTCTCTGTTTCAGCAGCTACTCTCCAGGGCACCCCAGAGGAAAAGCAGCTAGCGGTAATCCTGCCAGAATTCAAAAGTGGTATCCATTCTCACTTAGTTTTTACACCTGTTAAGAGATGGGATCTTGGTCCAGGTTTGCAGAAGAGAGAATAGATAGAGAAGCTACCATGACACTTCTCAGAGTAGTATCATGGCCACGTACTTTTGCTGCTCACCATGTCCATAAAGCTTGCAGAATGGAGATCTATGCCTAGAAACCTCTGGAGCAAGTGGTCACAAAACAAGTCCATGATAACTTTCAAACACTATTTGTATTTGAAAATTGCTCTAAAATAGTCACTCTGGATGAAAATAATGCTCATTCTCCATCAACATACAACTTAAGGAGCGCTGAGTGGTATCCTTGTGGAGACGGGTCACTAGCCTCTGTCCCTTAGTCCGGCACAGGTTGTATGGAAGAGCTGAGCCAATGAAGAGCTCCCTAGCATCAAATTACCCCAAAGAACAATGCCAACCAAGACACACTTGTTGCAGAATGAACTGAGGCAGGAGTTGATCAAAATGTCACTTCCCTTTGCCTTGTGATGGCTGTTTGTTTTATTCTCCTTCCCTAAAGATTTATCCACATAATTATATTTTACTTGGGCTAATAATTAAATGAGTCTGAATTCCCCAAGCATATAATGTTGATTTGGGGCAAGGGTGTTGTTAAGTCACAGTGGGGGAAGCCAGCCAAGATTAACAACTGGCATGGGTTATCTCCAAGGCCAGAAACACATAAGCCAAGAGAAGATTGTTCTGTATTGGAAATTAATGAAAAACAAAATGCATCTTCATGAGTTTCTGGTATACTTTCCCAGCTGAATGGAATTGTTAGTAACAATTATGGTTTCTGAATGCTTTTTCCTAATTGTTTAGCATTATTACTGAACAGTAATTTGGGTTACACCTGCAGCTATTTTTTGAAATAAGAATTCACAAATAATATTTATATGCTTTAGTCTGATCTAACAGTCCAAATATTAACCTTAAATAATATGTTTTATATTGCAATCAAAAGTTATCTTTCCTTATCTCCTTGTCATTATCTTTTAACAGTAACTTGTTTGGGTAATATGCAAGTTCACCATTATTCTACTCTTTAAGAGATTGCTACTGGGCATGGTGGCTCATGCCTTCAATCCCAGCACTCGGGAGGCAGATTAGGAGAATCTCTGTGAGTTTGAGGCTAGTCTGAAACAACAGAATGAGTTTTAGGTCAGCCTGGGCTAAAACGAGACCCTGCCTTGAAAATAACAAAAAAAGGAAGATTGCTTATGACAGAATAGATGGCAAATATATCTCTATACTTTGGGAGTGGGTTACTTTATTAAATCCACACTTGTTTACATTCTTCTTCATGTCTAGTCAACAATGACCCACATCACCATTGTGTATTTGAAGCTCAGAAAAGAAAATACTTCCTCCCAAAGTCAGTGTATGGGTTAATCAAATCTATGTGAGAATTGATGGAAATTGAAAGAACATGACCTTGTAAATTTTTCTTTACATTCTGCTTTATGTCTGTTTCTACCCTTTAGAAATTTTCATCTGCTATCCTGCCAACTTCATCCTTTACTAACATTCATGAAAACACTAAGTCCTAAGTGAGTTTTCAAAACAGAGGGAGTTCTAGATGCCTAAACTTGCAGGGCACGGGGCAGTGTGCAGGTTAGGGTGCTCTTCTGCAGCCTCTTCCTTGGTCCTCTTCTCATTTCACACTTGCCTTTAGGGTGCTCTGCAGACATGGTTCTACCCCTCATCTTTGCAGCCACAGAAAAAGCAGAGCTTTCTAGATCTGGATGTCCCTTTGCAAGGCATTATTTCTACCCAGATGACTGTCAAGCCCTCTTTAGGTGAAGCTCTCCTTGCTGTATTGACTAGGCTCTTCCAGCTTGTCCAGCTCAGAGCTCCAGCACATCTTCCATGCAGTCCTGGTCCTTCCATCCAGTGTTTTCCATCCCTGGTGTCTTTGTGATTCCCTGTACCCATGCGTCTGGCAACATGGTCCATCATCATATCTTATACAATTCCTAATTTTCTTTTTTGTTTTGCATGTGCACGTGTGTGTGTGTGTGTGTGTGTGTGTGTGTGTGCATGTGTAGACCAGAAGTCAACAGTGAGTATCTTCTTCATTCTATCTCCACCTTGTTTTGTTTTTTGAGATAGGATCTCTCACTGAACTTAGAGCTCACAGATTCAGCAAGACTAACTAACCAGCAAGGTCTAGGGATCCTGTTTCTGCTTCCCCAGTGATAGGATTATAGAAGTTTGTTGCCACACCCTACATTGTACATGAGTTCTGGGGATGTGAACTCAGGTCCTCATATTTGCATGGAAAGCACTTTACCCACCAAGTTATCTCCCCTGACTTGCTTCTAATTTTATTTCTCAACAACATAAAGCACATTCTAACCCACTCATGTGGATTATAACCCAACTTTGTCTCCACCTTTCTGGAGGCCTTAGGAACTCACTCACTGCTATAAATGTCAGTTTTTCCATTTGAAATGATGGACAGGCCAATAGTGAAGATGGCTAAGAGTTAGGGACACCTTCCAGGAACTGCATTGAGGACCCCTGAGGTGCAGCTGCTATGCTGTCACTGTGGTGTCTGCTCTGCTTACAATTCTTTCCAACTTTATAGTTCACAAACCCCTTCTCCCGGTGTGATGGTTAATCTTCATTTGCAACTTAACTAGATTCAGTCACTTAGGAGATTGGTGAGAAACACCTTTGGGTGTGTCTATGCAGGGCTTTTTAGAGAGGATGAACTGGGGGAGGAAGACCCACTCCAAATGTGGACAGCGTCATCCCATGTGCTGTTATCCCTGAATGAAATAAAAGGGGTAGGGGGCCAGTTGAGTGTCAGGTTTCCTTTCTGAAACTGTGAAACAAAATAAATCTTCTTTCCCTAAAGTTGTTTCTGTTGTACATTGTGGTCACCATGATGGCTGAAGTAGCTAATATAACAGGCCATAGCTTTTCCCCCACTCTATCCATACACACTCTGGCTTCCTTCTTGGGTCCCCAGTCTCCCATCTGGTAGTAGGACAAAGTTGCCTGACCAGGTATTCCTGAGCATTAAGGTCCTGACGTGTGAGCCGAATTTCTTTATATTCCAGAAGAAATTAGGAAACAGTTATTAGTAAAGGAAAATAGATTTGTTTATAGTTTGATCACTCAGTGTCCAGGGGTGTAGTCTAATTTTCTCCCCACTGAGCCTGTGGCCATGTTACAATTTACAGGAAATCAAAATAAGGAAATTTGGCTGTTTGGCCGTTTTACCTGTTCTTTCCTAGCAGGAAAAGGACTCCTTCTCAGTTGCCTCCATTGTCTGCATTCTCTGATACAGAGACAGTTTTTATTCAAGTTCAGCCTGGGGGCAATTGGGTAGACATCCCATCTTAAAGAGCCCTTATTTCTGAAATATAAAATAGTCTCAGAGATTCTTTTTTATTGTTTGACAAGTTCATGCATTTTATGGTATATTTTGATCATATTCACCCCTATTATCCTCATTTAATCCCTTACATTCTTGCTAAACCCTTTCTTCCCAAGTAGTCCCCCTCTAACTTTCTTGTCCATTTTCTGTGTGTGATCTGCTGAGTTAAATTAGGTTTGCCTGCATGAGTAAGGCTGGACAACTTGCCAGTGGCTACGGCACTGAGGAAAATGTCTCTCCTTCTTCTGGTAACTAACTGTAGCTTCAGGAGTTTGACTGGTTGTTACTATAAGATCCCCATCCATTCTTAGTTTTGTGTTCTTTGACCCTAGGCCCATTCAATCTTTTTATATCTTTTCTTTGGAGGTCAGCTTCAAGATCAGACTCTATTAAACTGTTAAACACACTAGTTTTGTAAATGAGAAATGGTGATAGCCTGACAGGCAACAGGAGAGAAACAGGGGTCTTTTTTTTTTTTTTTTTAAGAGTTTGGGATACTTCCTCTCCTTTTAAGCTTACAGCATTGGATCATTGTGACAAAGGGGCACACTTCATACATGGCTGTTTTCTCCCAGCTTATGCTCATATTCCTTCTTGTTCTAACCTCACCTGCACCACACCCCTAGAGGGTCCTAACCATAGTAACTGGCATGTAAACTCCTGCAACCACTCCAGTGATCAGTGATGTCACTACCATACCTACGGTGCTTACAGACAAGACCTGAGGAAAGCCCTTTGGAGACTTAAGTATCAGGTCCTACTGTGTAGTGAACATCAATATTGGGCCCAGTAGGTGAGAAGTACCATTGCCTTTCTGCCATATGTAGGGTGACTATTCCCACAGGGAGCAGGTATTTGGACAGGCTGGAAGAGTGAGGTCAGATGGATCTGGGTTTAAAGCCTTGCTTCACACGCATTGTCTCCGAGTTCTTATCATTAGACTTATTTGAGTTATTTCCTTCCTCTACAGCATAAGGATGGTTTATCCCTCACAGAGTCATAAGACAATACTTGAAAAATTAATAGTATAGTACTGAAATGTTATAAGAGCTGTAATAATTGGGTTGTTTAAGGCTGTGCCCATGTATTGAGCCATTGATGGTGCAACAAACCCACACATGGGCTCGCGTCTGTGACTCTGACCCCCACAGAGCCTGCTCATCCTCCAGCCTTCTAGGGATTCTAGAGCACATCATGGGCCATGCCCAACTTGAAGTCTTACACTTTCAAAGTTTCAGTTTCTAATATAGGTCTCAGGCCGCTCCCTGTCCCCCTCCTCCTTGGCCTCATCTTTGTCCATGGCTAAACACATGGATTCTGGCAGCTCTTCCTGCATTTGCATGACTAAATCCAAATCCTCAGTCCTGTGATACCTATGCCCTTATGACTGCGCACTTGCCAGTGAGAACCCTGCGATGGGATTTGAAGTGTCTTTCCAGCTCCCACAGGAGGGAGCTCTCCACCCATGGCACTCAAGCCATCCCACAACCTGAGCTAGCCAAATGTAGCAAGGCAGCCTTCCTTGGAAGCCTGTTTCTGTTGCCTGGTACCTTCCGTTCTTTGTTTGGAAACAAGTAACTCTTATCACAACTTTAGAAAGGTAGATGGATGCCTTAATGTCATAAATGGCCTGGATCAAGGAGATGGCTCAGCAGGTATGCTTTGTGCCTTACAAGCACAAAGACCTAAATTTGGATCCTCGGCACCCACATAAAATTCTGGGCAAGATGACATAGACCGCTAATCCTGGTTCTGGGAAGGTGGAGACAAGAGGATTCCCAAGACTTGTTTACTAGTTTGTCTGATCGAATTGGGTGATTTCTGGGTTCAGTGACAGACCCTTTCTCAGAAAATAAGGCAGAGAAGTGATAGAAGAAGACACTGGATGTAAACCTCTGGCTTCCTTATGCATGTGCATTCACTTTGCCTACGCACACACACACACACACACACACACACACACAAAAGCAAAACAAAAAGTACTGGACTGTAGACAGCCAGCATTTTAATTTAATTAATTAATTTATTTATTTGAGAGCAACAGACAGAGGGAGAAAGAGGCAGAGAGAGACAGAGAGAATGGGCGTGCCAGGGCCTCCAGCCACTGCAAACGAACTCCAGACGCATGCGCCCCCTTGTGCATCTAACAGCCAGCATTTTAAAGGGTGAAGGAGCTATAGAGTTTGCGCCCATGTCTGACTACCTTCAGATTTCATGCTTTTATTTTTATACTGTTCTCATCACTGTGTCTCCTTGAGCATTTATTCTGGTATCATGCACAAGTGTTTTGTTGGTTTGCTTTGCTGTTTTCAGGTGTGGCATTGATACCTTGCTGTGGTGTGATCCCTTTCCTGGAGCTGTGCTGAGCTATTCTAGACAGGGACTATGTGTCTCTGTCCTGAGCTCTGCTTCTGTATCGACCTTTCAGTGACATACTACCTGTGGCTCTGTCACCTTACCCTTGCTGTGTACTCTGCAGGTGGGTTGTGATGTTAGCATACACACTGGGACCATGACCATGGCCTCAGGGACCCATGTTGTGTTTTATGGAACCTGAAACTGAGCTTGTTGGAGTCACCCAAACCAGAATTAATGCATCACTGCCCACTTCCACTGATTCTTAGTATCAGGCTGTGAGACTGCTCAGGGTTTCAGCTTCTATTCCAATACAAAGTGACTCAGAGCAGGTTCTTGAGAGAGAACTCAGGTGTCACTGTGGGCATGAGGGACGAGATAATGACATAACAGGATATCATGTAGATAGTCATAAAGGAAAAGATACCACACCTGGGCATTGTCAGGCTCTGGGCCCAGTGGGGATCCATTGGAACAGACTGCTGAGTCCCAGGAGAGCACGGTTATTCTGAATAGGCAAGACAGTGGCCCAGGTGCTCTGTAATGGTTACTACTGTCAACTTGACAGGATCCAGAGTGACCTAGGATTCAACCCTCTGAGCAGCTGCATTAATGCTCTCTACTTCCTGACTATGGGTGTAATGTAATCAGCTGTCTCACACTCCTTCTGCCATGATGTCCCCCTAGTCTGGGTTCACATTCTGCCTCTATCCACAGGGCATTGGCCCATTAAGGTAATTGCTAAGTCCATCTTACCTTTTATTATTATTCTTTTACTGACAACTTTCATAATTATAGACAGTAAAGCATGGTAACCCCCCCACTTTCCCTTTGCGACTACATTCTCTGTCATAGCTTCACCCCCTGTCAGTCAGTCTCTCTTTTATTTTAATGTCATCATCTGTTACAACCCAGAACCCATAGATCATTGCTAGAAAATTTTCAGTGCCGGGATGGGATACCTTCCAGTGAGTTAGCCACGGAGGTCCCTGTGGCCCCCAAAACATTACAGGCCATTGCCGAGGCTCTTGGTTTCCCACCAGGAATAGATTGTAAGACCCTATTTCTGGAGACTCCACATACTTGTGCTGCAAGGTCACCAAGAAATCCTGCTGCAGCTAAACTGAAAATCTCCTCTGTCGAAACCAGCTGACAGAAAGCTGGAAAAAGCTATGCTGCATGCAGTTTCATGGGAGAGAGAAATCACCAGTGGAAATAAACAACAGTGGACACTGCAAAATTTGGCCAGCCAGACTAAATGAGCCAATTGGTGCAACAGTGGCATGTCTGTTATGGAGGAAACCAACCATTCTTTAAGTGGGCTGGAGGCCCACTCCACCAGAGGGAATACATGACTGACACTGAAAACCTATGACGGGGGGAAGTCATGAGCCCTAGGGGTTTAATATTTGCTGGTGTCTGGCTATGTATTTATACCCTCTTAGATTTTGATTAGCCCTCCCCCTCCTCGTCTTGCAAATGAAAAACACAAGTAGTGAATCTTACCTCACAGAATTGCTTCACAGACTCTATTACACAGAGCAGATGTAACACATGACATCTGAGCCAGCCTGTACACATATTTTTTTCCTGCTGATGTCTCACTTCCTGTAAGCCAGCAACATTCAATAGCTCTGGAAGATCTACAATCAGGAAAAAAAAAAAAAGTTAACCTAGTGCCACAAATCACATCAGTAGAAAGGGAGAGAGGTACCCCTTTAGAATGGCCTACCAGGACCTGGTGCTATGAGCTCAGTCAGTTGACAGTGGCTGGAATCAGGATGGTACCGAGAAGATTGTCCTCTAAACTCCAGTGCTACCATGTGACCTCATTTCTGTGAGCTGCTCCCCATCTGTGTGCAATGGGATTCCTGTATATGCAGCTCATACCTGTGTACGGTAGGTGATTGGTACCACAGAGTTATGCTTTATTTGCTCCTGTGCTGAAAAGATCTCTGTCACTTTGTCACATATCCTCAATTGGGCTCTCTTTGTGTACATTGACCTTCTTCAGGGGTGTAAGGAAAGGGTAGCCTGAGGGTTGGATCTGGGAGGTGATGAGCATTCAAGATCCCTATTTTCTTTTTTTCTTAATTTTTATTAACATTTTTCCATGATTATAAAAAATATCCCATGGTGCTACCCTCCCTCCCCCACTTTCCCCTTTGAAATTCCATTCTCCATTATATCCCCTCCCCATCTCAATCAGTCTCTCTTTCATTTTGATGTTATGATCTTTTCCTCCTCTTATGATGGTCTTGTGTAGGTAGTGTCAGGCACTACGAGGTCATGGATATCCAGGCCATTTTATGTCTGGAGGGAGCATGTTGTAAGGAGTCCTACCCTTCCTTTGGCTCTTACATTCTTTCCGCCACCTCTTCCGCATTAGACCGTAAGCCTTGGAAGGTGTGATCGAGATGTTACTCGGTACTCCAGTCACTTCTTTCCAGCACTATGATATCTTCTGAGTCATCACAAGGTCACTGCCATCTGAAAAGAGAAGATTCTCTACCCAAAGTGAGAGTAGCATTAACATCAGGGTATAAATATTAAGAAAAGTGCTTACTGGGCAGTTTGATAAGCATAGTATATACATTTTTCCAGACATCAGCAAATGTTACACCCCTAGGGCTCATGACTACCCCTGTCTTAAGTTTTCAGTATCAGGGATGTATTCCCCCGCCCCCCCCATGGAGCGGGCCTCCAGTCCAATTGGAGGGCAGTTGGTTTCCACCATGACAGACATGCCACTATTGCACCCGTTGGCTCATTTGGCCTGGCTGGCCAATTATAAGGCTTGCAGTGTCCACTGTTGAGTATCTTCATTGGTGATATATCTCTCCCATTGAACTAAATGTAGAATGGCTTCTTCCAGCTTTCTCTCAGCTGGTCTACATGGAGGAGGTTCTCAGCTCAGTTCCAGCAGAATTTCTCAGTGGCCTTGCCACCCAAGTATGTGGAGTCTTTAGCAATAGGGTCTTACCATCTATTCCTGGTGGGAAACTAAGGGCCTTGGCAATGGCCTATAATGTTTTGGGGGCATCAGGAACCTCCCTGGCCAACAACTCACTGGAGGTGTCCCATCCCTGGCACTGAAATTTTTCTAACAACGATCTATGGCTCCTGAATGTTCCATTGTCAAAACCAGCGGATTCCATATGATTTATTTGCATCCTCTTAGATTTTGATTAGCCCTCCCTCCACCTTTCCTTTACTCAATCCCTTCCCCTGACCTCACTTTGGGCCTTTTCACCCCCGTTAATCTATTGTTCTACTTACATTTATAATAAAACTCATCTTTCTCCTATTTCCAACTGCTTATAAACTTGTGATGTCCTTAGATGATGAAGGAAAATTGTTCAGGGACATGGTGAGCAGTTAATTAGTCAAAAAAGAGTCACATTAGGTCATTCAGGGAAAAATTAAATTTAACTACCTTTTCCATGGACAACAATAGCTCCTATTTAAAAGTTATTAGTTTCAATGTGTTTTATACTTGAAGAAGGTGTTTGTATTTTTCATCTTGCTTTTTGTGGAAAACCATTTTATTTATTTACTTTGTGCTATTTGTTCCCATTAAAGAACTAGATTTTTTATTACCTGAGATGTATGTACCTTACCCTAATGGGACAAGAAACTTATTTCTGGGCTGGAGAGATGGCTTAGATGTTAGGTGCTTGCCTGTGAAGCCTAAGGACCTTGGTTCGGGGCTCGATTCCCCAGGACCCATGTAAGCCAGATGCACAAGGTGGCACATGCATCTGGAGTTCATTTGCAGTGGTTGGAGCCCTGACATGCCCATCCTCTCTCTATCTATCTGCCTCTTTCTCTCTCTGTCTGTAGCTCTAAAATAACTAAAAAAAAAAAAAATAAACAAAATAATTTTTAATTTAAAAAAAGAAACTTCTTTGTAATACACTAAAAAAGTTCTGTTCATAAAGGAAAGAAATTCTACATATTCAAAAAAATGTCTTCATTTTCCATGTTCATGGATTGGCAGAAATAATATTGTGAAAATGGATATATTACCAAAAGAAAACAGATTCAATGTCATTCCCATCAAAATCTCAATGATATTCTTCACAACCAAGAAAAATATAAAATTTATATGGAAACACAAAAAGCCAAAGAAATAATAAGCAAAAGAGCAATACTGGAATTATCACAATACCTAATCTCAAATTATATTATAGATCCATAGTGACATTGAGAGTACAGGCATAAAAACAGACTTGTAGACCAATGGAATAGAATAGAAAGCAAATAAATAAATCCACACAGATACAGTCACCTAATTTTTAAAAAAAATTTTTGTTAATTTTTATTTATTTATTTGAGAGCAACAGACAGAGAGGAAGAGGCAGAGAGAGAGAGAGAGAGAGAGAGAGAGAATGGGCACGCCAGGGCCACCAGCCACTGCAAACGAACTCCAGATATGTGCACCCCCTTGTGCATCTGGCTAACATGGGTCCTGGAGAATCGAGCCTCGAACTGGGGTCCTTAGGCTTCACAGGCAAGTGCTTAACCGCTAAGCCACCTCTCCAGCCCCAGTCACCTAATTTTTGACAAAGGTTTCAAACATACATTGGACAAAAAACAGTCGACTAAGGAAATGGTACTAGTCAAACTAGATATCTGCCTGTAAAAGAAATGAGATCCAGATCTCATCCTGCACAAAAATCAATTTAAAATGCATCAAAGACTTTAATATAGGACCTGACATTTGAAACTACTAGACAAAGAATATAAGAAAAGCACTTGAATGTATAAGCACAGGCAAGAAATTTGTGAGAACTCCAAAAGCACGGAAAATAAGTCCAAGAATCGACAAAGACAATTACATGAAATTAAAAAGCTTCTGCACAACAAAGGGAAGAACTTCCAGAGTGAAGAGACAGTTTATAGAATTGGAGAAACTTCACTGAGTAAAAGTCAGACAAGGGGTTAATATCTAGAGTCTATAAAATATTATAAAAATTAAGTACTGCAAAACCTTAAGTCTCCCAATCAATAAGTGAGTTTATAAACTGAATAGACAGTCCTCAAAAGAAGAAACACAAATGGCCAATAAATATTTTTAAAAGTGTTTAACATCCTTAGCCATCAGAGAAATGAAAATTAAAACTACCATGATAATATATTATACCCTAGTCAGAATGGCTAACATCAAAAAACAAAACAAAACAAAACAAAACAAAACAAATGCCAGGAAGTGCTGCTGAGAATGTAGGGAAAGAAGAACTCCTATTCATTGCTGATAGGAGTGTAAACTCTTTCAGCCACTAGGAAAATCAGTATAGAGGTTTGAAAAACAGAAATGGAACTACTGTATAACCTAGTTATACCACTCTTGGGTATACAGCTGAAGGAATGTAAACCAGAATAACAGAATCCAGAATAACAGAGATTATGTGCTCATTCATGTTCATTGCTGTACTACTCTCCAAAGCTAGGACATAGAACCAGCTTAGATGTCCATCAATAGATGAATGAAAAAAATGGTACATATATACACAGGAATCTTATTTAGCCATAAAAAGTTGAAATCATGATGTTTGCAAGAAAGTTGATGAAAATAGAAATTAATATGTTAAGTGACTCAGAAAGACAAAGACCACAGGTTTTCTCTCATAAGCAGACCTTAATTATTTTACTTTTTCATTTTTAAAAATATTTTATTTATTTACTTATTTTGAGAGAGAGAGAGGCAAGGAGAGGTAGAGAATGGTCAAGCCAGGGCCTCTAGCCACTGCAAATGAATTCCAAATACATGTGCCACCTTGTGCATCTGGCTCAGGTGGGTACTGGGGAATCAAATCTGGGTCCTTTGGCTTTGGCTTTGTCAGCAAGTGCCTTAACTGCTAAGCTGTCTCTCCAGCCCTTATCTTACTTTGTAAAAAATGTTATAATAAGTTTTAATAATTAACTAGAAACTTTATATGGACATATTATGTGTTGGTGCCAATCATTTCCTTCCTCCATGCCCCCATTCCATTGAGGGACCTCCTCAGTGGGATTGCTGGTATTCACCATGGGATTGTGGGTTATGAGTTGTGAGAGCAACCGTCAGTCATGGGGGTGGGGCAATGCCTCTGAATACTCCCTCCCAGCCTGTGGCTCTTACAATCTTTCCACCACCTCCCCCAAATATTCCCTGAGCCATGGTGGGTATGCTTTAAGTCTACTTTAGTGTTGACCCCTTAGCAGCTTCTGTATTTATACTTTGGTATATTTTGAGTATCCTCAGTGTCTATCTCCATCATCCTGGTGCATGTTGTTAGGTTCAACATGGAAGCAGCACTCTTGCTCATCTCACCAGTTCCTCTGTGATTTCACCTAGACCCTGGCTGATGTGCCAGGAGTAGTTCATCTCCTGCCAGGGAGAGAGCTATCTTTTCTTATCTTGTTGATGGATTTTGGTTGTCCTCTATTTTTTATGACCACTGTCTTACTTGCTTCTAGCTGACTTCTGGCATAAATATATTACATCAAATTCTGCAGTCTGCCTAATTGTCCAAATTTGAAAATTCTCCTTAGCCAAATTTGCCTTGAGAGAAATTTTGAGGACTTAGTGATGAAGATAATTCTGTTCATTACTACCTGAGAGCCAGGACTAATGCACAGCTCTCCCTGGGGGTTCTGTGATTGTCTGTTTTGCTCCATTCAAATGATTCAGTTTCTGTTCGGCATCAGGATATGACATAGTTATTGTCCTAATTCATAAAATCTCTGCTTCATTTCTGATTTGTCTAAAAGACTCTAATCAGATTTAAAATGCAAATGAGCAAAAATATCAAAGGACATATGTGTATAAGCTGTTAGAAATGTTGTTTCTCTTTTGCTTTCATGTTTCTAAGAACAACAAAAGAAGAAATTGTCAGGAAAAAAGTTGGAGATTAGGTTGGAGATCTGTTTTCTAAACACACACTGCTTATGTATTCAGGCGACAGCAGGTTGAGGGGCTGATGAGAATGTTGCCTGACTGATGGGGTATGAGGGTACCTGGTGTGTCTGAGTGATCTACATGCAAAGAAGCTAGGAAACAAAGTTAGCCTAGAATAACAGACTGAAATTTCAGAATAGATCATTTTAACCAAATTGCAAGGAAAAGCTCCCAAGAGTAGTCTATTTGAAAATTTGGCGTAATTTCTAAAGAGATATGCTGGAACTTGGTCCCAGAACACATTAATATGACAACATAGAGCAAATAACTGCATTTCCTCACTGAAGCCAGGCCTCATCTGCTGGTGGCTTGCTTCTGAGTCTGAGGACACCACAGTGGTTCCATACAGCTCCACCATAACCACAAAGTATAGGGGAAAGGGATTTGAGGGACATTTATTTTTAAAAATTAACATCAGTCAGTCCAGGTATCAGGTAATAAAGGTAACTCTGCCAGAAATTAGCTCTGTGTGATAGAAAGAAGGAGATGTGCAGGAGAGAGATGCAGCATTCCAGCCAGTCAGAGGCTCTCTGTGAGCTGGGAGCTGCACGTTTGTCCTCAGCTACTGACACGCAAGGCAATAGTGACTGTGGAGCTCTCGAGGTAATGGGAAACCATGGGCCCATCTCTTATTTCTGGGTGGACATTATGACTGCCTGACAAACTTGTCATTTCCACTTGAGACAGTAGAGTCTTGGAGCTGTACTCCTTGAACATTTTGATATTTCATTCATGAACCTCAGCTCATCTGGTTCTCAGGAAAATCATACCAAGTTTTGTCAGTTTGCTGCCCATTCCATGGATGAGATAATGGAGGCACAGAGTAAGGCAGTTTTTGCCAAGACCATTTCTCAGTGAAGGAGACTCAGCTATGAAAACCCAGCTACTGTAAATCCTGTCCTTTTTGGCTGATGCATTCTCCATGCTGGCCAAGTTGGTTGGAAAACATTAGAGAAGAAAGGAGAAGATCTTTGATCATAATTAGCAAAGCTAGGGCACTAAGGAAAGATCGTCAGGTGGCAAGTGTCAGTGCTGCTCTGTAGCCATGGGCTGTCTGAGGGGAGGAGGTCTCAGGAGTGACTGACTTGACTATCTCACACAGTGAGGTCATGCTGTCTTCATGGTGTTCTAGTCTGGAGTGTTAATATCAATTTTCTTTCTTATGAAAGTAGCCATTGCTCTGGAAGTTTAAAGAACTTGACCTATCACTCCTGCCAGTCAGGTCAGAGGTATGACTGCAACCCATCCTTTCTGAGCAACCAAGCCTAACTAACACTGCATTCGAATGGGGCAATAGCGGGTGTATTGGCTACTTGCCAAGTGGTCCCACTAGTCATAAAAATATGAGCATTTCCAAGTCAGTTTCCCCTTGGGGCCATGTATATATTCCTCGTCTTCCTCAGTTCCATTCAGGAATGATTTACAAATAGAAATTGTCTATAGAGTCTAATGTTCTGATTTAATGATGGATGTTCACTGTGAAATGATTAACAAAATCAAGCTAATTTCATATCCCTTGTTTTTCTTTTCTTTTTTTTTTTTTACTTTTTATGTCTCTTAAGATAGTTTATCTCAGCAAATGTGAAATATACAACATAGTATTATTAACTATGGCCACTATGCTATGCTTTGATCTCCAGAATTTCTTCTTCCCATCTAACCGAAGCTAACCTAACTCTGACCCTAACCTGACCTGAGGGACAGCTTACATTTTTCCACCTCACCCTGGAGTACCTGGCAACCACTATTCCACTGTTTCTGTGGGCTGGAGGTGTCTATCTTCTAATGTAAGCACATGCAACTTTTGCCTCCCTGAAGCAGCTTCTCCTTCATGTGCTCCCCATGGCTTGGTCAGGCTGGCTGACCAAAGGAATCTAGTGATTCTCCTGTCTGTACCACCCACTCAGCTCTGGAGTTACATACAGGGATAGTCCTACTCAGCTTTTTATGTGGGTGTTAGGGATCAAACTCAGGTCCTTATACTTGCTCAGAAAGCACTGAGACATGTCCTCACCCCCCCCAAAAAAATTATCTTTAAACAGAAGATAGCAAACACTTTCAAAGTTGAGGCTACCTGGTCCCTGTTGCAGCTTTTTAACTCATATCTATAGCTGGAAACTTCTATCTACCAACCCTGTGCTTTGTTGTGGCCTGAGGTACTGGGAGACATTTGAAGAAGTAATGACCAGTTTTCCTGCCAGTAGCAACACCCAGTGGTTTTCCTGTTTGGAAACAGGATGATGTTTGTGCCCTGGTATGCCTCCTTACCTCCTGCAACTGAGAAGCTACAGAAAAGTACCAGGGAGAAAATGTGCTCTTGCCACAATCAGGACCCTCTCTGCAAAGGAAAAGGCATATACCTGGGTCTGCTCTGTAGGCTGCCATATTAACACATAGTCCAGATAAACTCCCTTTTTAAAAATTCTCATACTTTATTGTTACTGAGAATTTTAATGCATGAGCATTTAGTAATTTGATAGTGTTTCTATCCCTTTATCCTTCTTATGTCCCTTCCTCCTTGCTTCCCAGCACCTGAGAATGTTCCTCTTTCAAAGTCATCCATCTTCTGTTTTGTTGACTACTGCCTTTTGTTTTCTTCTATCCTCCATGTCAAAGGGTGATGAGCTCAAAATTGTGCTGGTCTTGTCGGGGCATCAGAAACCACTGTGGGGTCATGAATGTACCAGTTAGTTCATAGTAGGAAGACAGTGCCCTAAAGTATGCCTACTCACGCTGTGGCTCTTATATTCTTTCCACTACCTCTTCTGCAATGTCCCTGATCCTTGGAGGGCATGATGAAACTCTCCTTTAGTGTTTAGCTTTTTACATCCTCTTTTTGCTAATTTGATGAGCTTTGAGTCTCCCCAGTGTCTACTGCCATCTCCATAGAAAAACTTCTCAAGCAGTGAGAGCAGCACTCATCTTCTTTCTGTTACTACCTATGCAGTATTCCCAGAGCTCCAGCACGGGTGATACAGATGACTTGTCAATGGTTCAGCCCTGGCCTTTCTCTTCTTGTCATCTTCTTCATGAGTCTTGGGTCACCTTTTTGATGAGCATGTTTAGTCAAGAAACAATGGAAGCTTCCATCAGGGGTCTATGACTTTCCAAACTGTAGGTTTTTTACTCAGTTCTCTGTACCAGGCATAAACACCCTTTTTCATCTCAGGGCTGATGCACTATGGTGGCCAACATGACCTCTTTGCACTTGCTTTAGCCACCAGGATCTCTCTGGTATGATAGTGGTGTGAATGGGGATAAAATCAATTGAGGCCATAGCATTGCAGACCTTTACTTGTGTACCTGATACAAACAGCTGAAAAGTAGAAAATGGACCCAGTCTGAGTCCTGTGGATCTTTTATGTTCCAAAGATTCATATTTTTGGAAACAGAATGCTTGATAAAAGTCTTTTCAAAACCCAATAGCAAACTAGGACTGATTTATTTATGGTTCCCAAGTAATTTGAATTCCCAAATGGACAGAGAGTAATTCTTCACTGCTGGTTTCCCTTCCTGCTCCCCATCGATGGGCTGCAACTGCTTGGAGGGCTACAGCTGCCTCTGCCTACAGCAAGGGCTATGGATGGGTCTTAGGGCTGGACAGAAAATGAGGCTTGTGCTTAAAAACAACTCATCCCAAATTCCCCCACTGATTTAGGGCATTTCCTTGGGCCACACATTGTGGGATGGAAAGACAGTAGGGAAGCTCAAGGAAGAATTTATGGGAGCCTCAGATAGGACATAAAGGAAGACTGTGGGGACAACATGCTAAGTCTAGAGGTGAAATGTGTAAGCCCCATGGTCATAATTTTCTGTAAGATTATGTTTTTGTCTATTATTATTAGTTACTAGCTGCTTATTTATGTATCTTATACATTTAGTGCGTTTGACTCTTTCCTAAAAGTCGATGTGTTAGGATTGCAAATATTAATAATAACAACAGCTAAATTGGAAGTGAGAAGTGGGAGTGGATGCGGCTGTCATGGGTTACAGCAGCAGTAGAAGCAGCAACAGTATGCAGGTTACCTCCTAAAAGTGGGCAGTGGGGAAGATGAGGCATTGAACATGGAAGTTCTCACCAGCCACAGGGGAGGCAGCTTCCCAGGGTCAGGGCAACATGGGGGTCCCAGTGACAGCCACTTTGTCTCTAGAAAGTTTGATTGAAACATGAGCCCAAAGCATTTTCATGTAGAAAAACTAAGCAAGCATGTCTCACCAGGCTGTGTGACTTTGCAATTCTGTATCTGCATCCCTTTGGGGGTTAAACAATGTAACCCACTGGTAGCAATAGTTCTATCCAAGATTTACTGACCTGAGTGCCAACTGTGTTTTCAGATATTTGGATGTATTAACTTAACCAGTTCCAGAACTGCCACTGTGACATAAAGGAGCTGAGGCAAGGAAAGGACCTACACTACTTGGCTCTAGAGTCTGTGCTTTGGCACAGTTCTAGAGTGAGGAAGCATCCCATACCAGTGCCAGTCATGATAGATCAAGAAGTTTCTGTCAAGCATGGTACCTCCTAGAGCCACTCACTCACTGTGCTATTCATCCTTCTGCCTGGCTGGTCCCTGATGGACTCTGAGGCCAAAATATAGCTCTTGCCTGCAAGAAATAAGGAAGGGCTTATGAGGAGCCTTGTGGGCTGAACTGACTGTAAGTCTCTGGTTTTGCTGATGTACTTCTGGATCAGCAAATGCAAAATCCTACCATGCATCTAAACATGAGAAGGACCACACTCCCACCCTCACAGAGTGGTAGACAATCTAGTCTGTAATGCAGACAGCTGAGCGGAGTGTGAGCTGCTTCCCACACTGATGGAGAACCTACCATTTCAGGCCCTTTTGTCATAGTATTGTATAGTTGGGGGATATGTGTACATATACATTTTATAACAGTTCCCTCTGTCTATATCTGAAAAGTGTTTTAAATAAGGCTTAGACTCAAGTTAACTGGCAGCTTTGTGGCTACAAGTGCTGGGAGGTAAAATGACTATTTCCAGAATTCTGACTTGCTGTGATGTTTCTGATTCCTCACTTGGTCTGGAACTTGTCTCCAGGGCCTTTGCCACTGATCCATCTCTTCCATTGTCTGTGTGTATTGTCAAGCAGGCCTTATGTTTCTTTCCTGTACCCCCTTTTCCTAGATGTGAAGGCACCATCAGGGGGTCACTGGGTGATGTCAGTGCTGAGGAAAGCTTCCTCATGTGATATTTTTCTGACCATTACCCAGAAATTCCACTATTGACTCAAATGACCAGAGTCCTTTTCAGCACCTTGGGGGCCAAACATTACCTGTCAATGGCCATGTTCTTATCCTGGGAACTGAAGGTCCTGGAGAAGGCTCAGTATACCAGCCAGACTAGGACCAGCCAGAGGTGGCCAGGCACTCTTTGAATGATCCCTCTCTCTTTTCCTCTTTGACTGACTTGGAAATTTTGCAGAAAGAGTTGCCTAATAACTTAACTGAAAATAAATGTTTTAATGGAAGTGATGCACACTTGATTAGTTATAAATTTAGGAGAGGTGCTTTTAAGATTGTGTTATCAAAACAGGAATGATAGTGCCCTAGAATATTCTAGGAAGATAAAGGTGGAGAAAAAGAGGAGGAAAGCATTTTGAAAGGAATCAGACATGTCTTAGAGCACACCTGTGTGGGGCTTGCGTTTATCTCCTTCTCAGAGCTCTTGGCCAGCTCCCTTTCCTGCTTCTGCCTACCATGCAGTCCACCCTAGAACACCTGCCAACCTCTGTACAGCTGAAACATTATGTGAGGTACAGAGTCCAACCCATCTTGTCATCTGCAGCTCTCACCAGAATCCCAGACAAAATAAAACTAATTCTGAGAAAGATAACGTTTGATTTCTGAGTATTCTACATATGATTCTTATATACACCTGTAAACAAATGTGACCAGGGAGACGGAATATGTGTCTTACCAGATATCCTCCTACTGACCTTACTATTTATCTTCAATCAGACATATTAAATGAAATATGAAATTTGCATTTATTTATTTTATGAACTTGTTTACTTGTATATGTCCTATCTTACATGAACTAAATGTCTGCCCTCCTGCTAAACCAAAAACTATTTAAGATCCTGATGCTTTTAAAAATGATCTTTCTTGCTGGGCATGGTGGCACACGCCTTTAGTCCCAGCACTTGGGAGGCAGAGGTAGGAGGATCACTGTGAGTTTGAGGCCACCCTGAGACTACAGAGTGAATTCCAGGTCAGCCTGGGCTAGAGCGAGACCCTACCTGAAAAAAAAATGATCTCTCCTCCTCAATGACTCTGTTCCTATGCCTTAATGGGCATACAGTGGTCCTCATATCCAAGAAGGGTATGTCCCAAGACTCCCAGTGGATGCCTGAAACCACAGATAGTACTGAACCTTATATATGTGTATATGTATGTGTGGTGTATGCATACATGTTTGGGGGCCACATGTATGTGCAAGTGCACAAACACATGTGTGTCTGTGTATGTAGGAGCTAGAAGACAACCTTGGGTGTCATTGTTCTCAGGTGCCACCTTCTACATTTTTGAGATATGGTTTCTCATGGGCCTGGAACTTGCCAAGTAGGCTACAGTAGCTGGCCAGCAAGCTCTGGGTGTCTGCCTGTCTGAACCTTATCCATGATTACAGGCACACACCACCATTCCCAGTATTTATGAGGAGACTCAGTTCTTCATGCTTGCAAGGCAGACACTTTACTCACTGAGCTATCTCCCCAGCCCCGGTACCTTGTATAGTAAATGATAACAGGTTTCCAAGGAAGTTTGTGGATTTATGATGCTTGTCCATAGCAAGCTTGAAGAAAATGTTGTAAAATTCTTTAAACTGTGCATTTGTAGGGATGTCATTCCACCCATATTAAGGGTTATGCCATATGAGGCCATGGTCTGATTTAAGCAAAGCTTAAGAAGATAAGTTTGTATAGAAGATTATTCCTTTCATGCAAGAATCATTCTATTTGCAAAAGGACTCACCAAGAATGCCTCTGAGTACCAAACTCTCTTAGGGCTTTTACACAGGATTAGCCTTCCCAAAGCTTCGTCTTTAACACACTTGCTGAGAAAACTGTAATAAAATATTTTTGCTTGGCACAATGTCAATTCGTCATATTCAACATGCCTACTTTTTTCTTTTGTCTTCTAACTTGGGGAGCCTCTGTCTCCATGCCTCCTCTTTCCCGGATTTCTTCTCTGTGGGGCCTTCCTTTACTCCCCCTGCACCTTTTGGCATATATCCTTAGTCTGTCCACTTCAAGCCCACCTCAGCTCTATATCCTCTCCCTCCAATCCGGCCCCTCTCCTTTTCTCCCTCTGCACTGCAAGAACTTGAGCACCACCTCTGTCCCAGGCACCCCGTTTTAAACTTGGGGCTCAAACGAACCCTCTATGGTCAAATTATGCTTTGCACTCTGATTTAAATATTTCCCACCTGCTAAATCAAGAGCACCCTGATGCTTCTTAAAAGGACCTTTCCTCCTCAGTGACTCCATTCCCAGTCTTCAATGTGTATAGGAGACCTCAGATCTAAGGAGGAATAACTTCAGATGTTCAAGACACTTAGTGGTTGCCTGAAGCTGCAGATAGGACTGACCCCTGTTGTCATTATTTGCTTTTTAACCTGGGAACACATATCTATGATGAACTTCACTTTATCAATTCGACAGAGAGGATATTAGCAATAATGGTAAAGTGGACATAACAGTACATTATAATAGAAGTTATTTACAGCTTATTTAATGTTTATTTCTGGAATTTCACATTTCATATCTTAGAAGCACAATTGACCATGAGACTCTGAAGCCATAGAAAAGTGAAATGGAGAACAGGGGGCCACTGCATGTGGTCTCCTAGAAGGGGAACCGGATGTTCTCTCTGGATGCCCACAGTGCTGCTTTGGGCAAGTGTGCACACATGACAGCCACATAGATGGACTAGGGGAGGGTTATTCCTGCCATTTTTCCTTATTAACTTCATAAGCTGTATGGGTGCTATGTTGGACAATGTCCCTCCCCATGGAAACAAATTCTAAACAAAATGAAGGAGAGAAAAGACCAATGGGTTATTGTCTTCTAGGTAAACCATCAATATTTTACATAACTGTGAAAATGTGTATGTCTTTTAAAAAATTATTTTATTTATATATTTACTTAGAGAGAATGAGAGAGAGAAAGAAGCAGATAGAGACAGAGAATGGGTGCACCAGGGCCTCCAGCCACTGCAAACAAACTCCAAACACATGCGCCACTTGGTGCATCTGGCTTACATGGGTACTGGGGAATCAAACCTGGGTTCTGAGGCTTTGCAGGCAAACACCTTAACCACTAAGCCATCTCCTCATCCCTGTATGTCTTTTGAAATACCAGCTTCTACAATGTTCATGAGGTGGTATTAACCACCACTTGGACATTTGTAGCTATGTTAACAGTGATGGTCCATGCAATGTGTTTGCTGCACTTATGCACTCAGGAGACACTTAGTGGGTCTTACTCCTTTTCATGCTGGGTGGTTAGAATGGATTCACAGAGATCACAATACAGAGCTGGTTTCTGCTCATGGAGTTACAAACCCTTAGGAAAAGTTTTCCCACTTTAATTCACTTACTAAAGTAATGGAAACTCAATCTACAAACATTTTTCTTCTTCCTTTCATCTCTCCCTCCTTCCTTTCTCTACTTCTTTCCCTCCCTCCCTCTTGCCTTCATTTCTTCCATCATCAATGTACAGTAACCACTTCTGAGAGCACCATGGAGGACAATGAACACAGTGAATTGTTGTCAGTTCCTGGACTCACACAGCAGTGTGTGAATGGGCAGCTGAGAGCAGTGAAGCAAGACAGGGGGTAAACTGGCACCATGGGCTTTGGGAGGGGCTTCTGCACAAAGCAGGCACATTTCAAGGGGCTTCCCAGTTCCCTGTTCTTCTCTCTTTTCTACAGAGTTTTGTGTTACCCAAAATCATTATATTTTATAAGAAGCCAGTGTATATTTAAAAGCCCCTTATATGATTACTCTTATTTACCTATTTATCAGAATCAGTTCAAATGAGGTTTGTTGGGGAAGTTTGTTAATGTGTATATGGGAACTCATCACTTTGTTGAACACACTGACTAATGTGAAAAATTCAAGCAAAAATGTCTTTGGTAGCATACTAGCATCAAACATCAAGAATAAGTATGAATCTTCTGCTTACATTAGGAAAAGGTTTTGCCTCATTCTTCCCTGTCTCTTCCCTACATGTTTAGATAATTATCCCTCACTAGGAACTGCACCCTAAGCAGTGGAAGAAAGTCTACAGATAGAACATCAAGGTACTGTTCTTGTGGTCAGAGCAAAAATAAAGGGATTTCCCCAAATCCTCTATCCAGAAATTATCATGTGCATGCCTAGTTCTCCCATTCTTTCCTTACCCACATATGTTAAGAATCGGGACTGTATTACAATCACTTTTTAAAGCAAGGAAACTGATATTTTATTCAGGAATATGTCACAGGACAAATTTAAATTTTACTTAATAAGTTCCCCAGTTATTAGGAAAAGACATGGAGAGTAGAGAAAAACTTTGGGGAAAGGATGTAACAGCCAAGGTCAGAAAAGGAAGGAAACCAAAGAGAAAAGAGACTAAGTGGAAGAGTCCAAGGGGAGAGGGCAGATCCACTGCAACCCACTATTTTCTCTGGGACTAAGTGGAAGGACCCCGGGGAAGGGGAAAGGCCCATGAGCTGCCTGTCCTCTGCATTGGAAGGTTACTTCCTCTCCTGGTTCAGTCTACAAAATGACTAATTAACTGTTGCCCAGCTGCCTCCCTCATTAAGGCTACCTCTCATTTCAGTGGTTTGGCTATAGTTAGGATTGCCAAGGTAGCCCACAGGAAGGAGGAAGGACAGGGGACAATGATGGAAACAGATAAGACCCCACTGTCCCACTCTCTTCATTGTCACAGCATTGCATCACCAGCTACTTCCAGATGAACTGTGCATGGGCACTGTCCACCCTCCCTCCAAACATGAGGCATTCCTGTCCAGGTAACTCATATCCCGTTTGTTGGTAGCCATTAATGTCTCCTATAGTCCCCTAGTACTTTGTGTTTCTTTGAATTTTGTTGTCTTACCTTCTCTGCATGCAAAATTGAATTTATGCTACCTGCTACCAAAGTACATTCTAACAGTAGGTGCAAACTATGTCCAACTGACAGGGTTTAGAATCACTGTGAACACAAATCTCTGGTAATGCCTGGGAGGGCTTTCCTAGATTAACTGTGGGCAGCACCATGTCAGGGGTTAGGTTCCTAAACTATTTTTAAAAAAGAAAAAAAAGCTATGTCATTATTAGGCACTCATTGCTTTGTTTCCTCTCTGTGTTATATGTGACCGGTTGCCTCAAGCTCCTGCTGCCATGCCTTCCTGGCCATTACCTGGAACTGTAAGCTAAAAGAAAAAACTTTCTCCCTTAAACTGATTTCTGTCAGGCATTTTGTCCCAGCTAACACAGTAGTGAAAAATATAATGAAATACTAGGTTGCAAAACAAAACATTCACTAGGCAAGTAGTTGCAGACTAACTTCACATGGCATTTGCAAGACATTTTTTGCCTCTCTGTCTGCTCTATGTATGAAGATACATGCAAACATTTGACACATTCCTAATGTGCATATGCTACCTTTCAGTTCCTCAGTGTGGAGCTTGGGTGTGCCTATTCCTAGAAATATCAAGTGGTATTTGTTGCCTGGTATTGCATTAACTTGGCTTTGTCATTCATGTTAGTCACTTTTATTTTGGCTATGATAGAATAGTAACATAAGGGAGAAAGGGTTTATCTTAAGTAAACCACAGCTGAGATCAAGTCAAACAGATCCCAGACCTCTAATCTCACCTGTGGGATTAAGCACCCATCCCAGAGTGGTTGGTACACTTGTAACACCCTTCACAACTTGCACAGCCCAAAATACAAAGCCATCATTAGCTTCTTCCATTCAAACATAAAACAGAACACTCACTGAAAACACCACAAGGGAAGGCTCTTGTTTCCTCCTTAATTAAATAAGATTCCCACACTGTGATGGGAAGACCACAATGTAAAAGAAACAACATGAAATATCAAATGGAGGGAGCTCAAACAAGGTTGCCTAGTCCCACAATGGAAATCTCCAGTGAAAACATAAAAGAGACAACAGGAATAGAAACCCAAAATGAAGACACAAAATATGTGACTCTGACTAAGCAAATGGCAGAACTGGCAGCAAATCAACAAAAAACCAACAATCACATAGAGGAAAGATAAATACAGACACCTCCTCAGGGTGAAAGGATGGAAAACTATATTCTAACCAAATGGAACTAAGAAACAAGCAGGCATTGCTATGTTGGTATCAAAAAGGACAAAGAAGGCCACTACTTACTTATCAAGAGAATGATCGAACAAGAGGACATCACAATCATAAATCTATATGCACCAAACACAGGTGTACCACAGTTTGTAAACAAATCCTACTTTACAACAAAACAGAAATAAACACCAACACCATCATAGTTGGGGACTTCAATACTGCATGATCATCAATAGAGAGATCATCCAAGCAGAAAATCAACAGAGAAGTAAGAGAACTCAGCAACACCACAGATCAACTAGACTTAATGGGCATCTATAGAACATTCTACCCAAATTGTACAGAATGCACATTTTTCTCAGCAGCCCATGGAACCTTCTCCAAAATAGATCATATATTATGTTGGCTCACAGTTCAAGAATAAGTTCATCACAGTGAGGAAGGTATGGCAGCAGAAGGGTGAAGCAGCTGGTCACGTAGTATCCAGTCAGGAGCCAGAGAGGTGGGTAGTGGTACTCAGGTAGCTTTTTTCTTTTTATGTGGTCCAGGACCCCAGCCCCTAGAATGGTACTGTTCACAGCTAGGGTAGGTCTTCCCAACTAAATTAATCTAAACTAGAAATTCTCTCACAGATTTGTTTTCATGGTTATACTAGATCCTGTCAAGTCAACAACCAGATTAACATCACATCATGTATTACTAGGTAAACACCATGGTGTGGAACGTGCTGATCATCATCCTTTTTTTTTTTTTTTTTTTTTTTTTTTTTTTTTTTTTTTTGGTTTTTCGAGGTAGGGTCTCACTCTAGTTCAGGCTAACCTGGAATTCATTATGTCGTCTCTCAGGGTAGCCTCGAACTCATGGCATTCCTCTTACCTCTGCCTCCCAAGTGCTGGGATTAAAGGCGTGCGCCACCACGCCCGGCGATCATCATCCTTTTTGAGGTAAGGAACCAAGTTCCATGTAGCTGGGACATGGGTCAGGGTCACACAGGGTTGTTCTTGGCATGCCCCACCCACTTTGGCATTTGCTAATACTACATATCACCCAAGATCAGGATAAAGAGCACACTGCTTAGTGAGTGGGGTTTGTCTCACTCTGGGCAGGTCTATGCTGTGTTGGGTATACTAAGGTCCTTGTTGTGCCCCCCACATTCACTTAAAGTGGTCATCTCTGCTTTAGTGGCAGAGCTTTGGCAAGAAGCATTTGAGATGTGCCAGGCTCATCTTCACCTGAGCCAACAGTTTGCTATGGATACTTGGCCTTAGAGAGGGATCCACACCAGATAATTAGAGAGGCTATCCTCTTTCTGCACACAAGCCCAGAGATCTCAGATACCTGACAAATAGTGGCCACAGTACAGCCCTTAAGCAAAGAGTTTTCTTCTTGTACATATGTGCAGAAACCCTGAATGTATTGCAGGTATTACAGATATGCTGAAAATACCTGGTAGACGTCCCCTCCTTCTCAGCCAGGGAAGTGTGGTGCTCCCCTACAACACACTGGAAAATTATTGATCAGGTCCCACACTCTCATGCTCTAGATTAAGGAGCTGAGGCTCAGAGAAAGCCCTAGGTTCCCAGGAGGTGCTGTCTGTGCTACATTAAGGTGTAGCATTCAAACATCCCTTATGGCCCAAATTCTGAGAAAAGCCTGGGGCCCAATGTTTTCAATGATGGTCCAACTATGAGCCCTGGAAGCATTCCATCTTCTTCCCCAAGATAGTATGGTCTTTTTTTTAATGGAGGAAGAAGGATGGAGCTTTTGTAAGAAGGACCTTAAAAATGTAACATCAGAGTCTGTGGAATTGGTACCCAAGCTTTTGCATATTCTGGCCTTATTTTCACTATAGTGTGAAGTCTGGGTTCTGGAGATCAGACTCAGTTCCTTATGCTTGTGCAGCAAGCACTTTACCAATTTGACCATCTTCCAAACCCATAAAATGAAAATATTTTTGAGCAGTGAATGTCATTCTTATTTTCTTACATGGTGTCCTCTCTAGGGCCCCTCTTGCTTTGTTGGGACTGGGTAGTGAAGGGAGGCAGCTTTTCCTGTTTTTAGCATGATCTTCCTCTAGTGAGTCCCATTATTATTCACATTCTTAATCTTTTATTAGTGAATGAGCACTATTAGCATATATCCACAAGAGGTTTCACTGTGACGTTTGCATTAAAGTAAATTATGTACTTTGACCATAGTTATCCTTCATTACCATCTCCTGCCCCTCCCTCTCCCATTCTCTTTCATAGACCCCTTTCTACTTTCATGTAATTTACTACATAAGAGATCTACAGATACAAATATACAGTGTAGGCTCCACCCAGAAAAGAAAGCAGTTTGTCTTTTGGGTCTGAGTTATTTTGCTTAATATGATGATTTCTAGTTTGTAAAAATGACATAATTTCCTTCTTTTGTGTCTGACTAAAATTCTATTCTGTGTATGTACCGCATTTTCTTTATCTGGTTTTGTATTGATAGACATCTAGGATAGCTCTGTATCTTGGCTATTGTGAATAGTGCCACATTAAACACAGATTGCCGGAATCTCTGTGATACATGGACTTGGAATCTTTGAGGTATATACCTAGGGGTGTAGAGCTGGGTCACATCGTATTCTATTTTCAGGTTTTTTTTAAGAACTTCCGTCGTGGCTATATCAGATTACATTCCCACCAGCATGTACAAGTGTTCCTCCCCCATCACAGAACCTTTCCAGCATTTGTTGTTGTTTATTATTTAATGATAGCCATTATGGCATGGCTGGAGTAAAATGGAATCTCAATGTCATTTAGATTTGCATTTTCTTGATGGCTAAGGGTAGTGAACATTTTTCATGTATTAATCAGCCATTTTTATTTTATATTTCAAGAAGTAGGCTAGGACTTAGAAAATAATGGCAAGAGTTGACGAATGGGACTTCATGGAATTAAAAAGCTTCTGTATAGCAAAGCAGACAATTCAGAGTGAGGAGATAGCCATTCTTTCATTTATGAGTCCTTCTCAAGAAGACTTTATATTGACAAACTCTAGTTGAATATATTTATAAGGTAAAAAGCAATGCTATGTTTTTCATACAACAGAAAAATGATGAAATCAAGCTGACATAATCATCAATTCAAATATTTAGCATTGTATAAGAACATTAAAATATGAATGTCTCAGCAATATTGAAATGTATAGTGTACAACTACTAGGAATATTCATCATACTACACAGTTGATCTAAGAGAAATTAAGCTTCATCCTCCCATCCCACTGAGGCTTGTACCCGGTGATCTTTTCCCTTCCCCATTCCCAACCTCTTACAAACACTTTTCTATTCTCTGCTTCTGATTTCATGTTTACTCATTTTTTTTTTACTTTTTAAATATGTGTATGTCTATGTGGTGTGTGCATGCATGATACATGTGCATACGTGTGTTCATGTGGGAGGTGTGGATGTGTGTATGTGCATGTGTGTGTGCATACATGTGGAGGTCAGAGGATAACCTCAGGTGTTATTCTCAGGAATGCCATCCAGTTCCTTTGAGAAATGGCCTCCCATTGTCCTGGAGCTCACCAATTAGGCTAGAGTGGCTAGCTAGTGAGCTCCAGTGATCCATCTGTCTCTGCCTTCCCAGCTCTAGGATTACGGGCACATGCCACCAGGCCTGGCATTTACATGGATACTGGAGCTCAAACTCAGGTCTTCATGCTTGCAAGGCAGGCACTTTACCTACTCCCTGGCTCCTGGGTTTGGTTTGGACTTCACAGTGTCTGAGTTCATTTTGTTGCTTTAATAAAATACTGGAGGCTGAATACTTTATAAAGTAAGTAAACCTCTATTTGTCAGTGGTAGAGGCTGAAAGTCCAAAATCAGACAGTCCATGAATTCCACCTCTCCTGTGGATTCCATGGCAGATGGAGATTTCATGGGAGTAGCCTGAGATGTGAAGGTCACAGAGTAAGATAGGATTCAGGAGAGGCTTAGAGGACAGGCTCACTTTTCATAAAGCCTAGTCTCATAGGAACTAATTGCAGTCCCACAAGAACTGCTCAGTCCCTCCTGAGGTTTATACCCCCAAGTGATGTATTCATCTCTCACCATGCCATAAGTGTTAAAGGCTCCACCATCTCTAAAACAGTAATGAACCTTACACCACATGTGCCCCACGGGAACACCCCCACATTTAAGTACCACTTGTCTTTCTGTACCTGGCTATTTTACTTGACATGATATTTTCCGAATCCATCTGCATTATCGGAAATGAGACTGTCCTGCATGTTCAAGCTGAGCACTATTCCATTGTATGCACACTTTCTTCATCCAGTCAGTCCAAGAATCAACTTAAGTTGATTCCATGTGACTTAAAATAGAAAAAGGTTGTAGGCTCCCATGAGATTGCACAAAGGGCTTTTCTATCCTTTTAGCCTAAGTTTCAAGTCAATTAGACAAAAGGGAAGGTAAAGTCATTCAGTAGAAAGAACACTGAACCAGGACTTAGAATTAAGTCATGCTCTGTAAGACCTTGAGAAAGCTCAGCTCTGAAAAACAAGGCATTCCTCCAAGGTTCCTTGGTTCTAACTATGTGAGTTACGAAAAGCTTATTAATTCATTCCCTCAAGAAAATTTTATTGGATGCCAATTTGATAAAGGAACAGACCTGTGATGCATAATGTCACTTGTCACCTAGGAGATTAGTAAAGCTCACTTTCTGGGTGTGTTCAGGGGCTTTTACAGAGGATTAGCTAAAGAGGTGGGCATGCTGAATATGGTGGCACCCTTAGGCAGGGGCCCTGTATGAAGTAAAGGAGGACTCTGGCCAGTGGCCATATTCTGCCTCTCTGCTTCCTGGCCATCATAGCAATGTGACCTGCTCTGCTGCACCATGTCCTCCCTACCTTGATGGGCTGAAAGTGCTAAAGCCAGGAGCAAAAGAAGCCCTTCTTCCCTTCAAAATAAAAGTATTTGCAGAGCATCTACTGCATCCAGGGAGTGTTTTGAGAGATGCGCAACAAAAGTCCACTACATTTCAGACACTGAGTCAAATGCTTTGCAACCCTCAGCTCAGAGATTCCTCATGCTAACCCCACCTCACCCTGCTCCTTAGAGGCACTATGCTAGGCCAGCAGTGTCAGGAAGCACAAACATAGAGAAAAGGAAAGGACTAAGAAAGCAAAACTGACAAAGAAACTAAAACCTTAGAGACAGTGGAACCACAGTTGCACACAGCAGCAGAAAACCTTCACCCATATGTCTCTGTCTGCTCCTCCTCACCACTGGCCACACCACTACTCACTGCTGCACATGTGTGTCCTCAGTTACTCATACCCTTCGCATTTCTAATACCTCCCCTTAAACAAAGGGCTAAGCCATCCTTAAGCCTTTCACATCTCCCAGGGACAACCACTTCTCCCATATGCCACATGAAGAACTGAAGTATCCTTTCTGGTGGTGATGCCATCTTGATGCTCTGCACCCACACGCCATTCCCAAGCCCTGTGGGCGCCCTAAGCAACCATTCCACTCTCACCTTACAGATGCAAGCACTTGGGTAAACCAAGGAGCAGGTGGAAGTGCTGGCTTCAAGCCCGGTGTGCTCTTCATCAAGCACTGACATTGGGAGCACAGTGGCCAGCTGGACAAGGCTGGGAGGATCATGTTCTGGAGGCCTGATCTAATCTCATTCATTGACTTCTTTGCACACTAGCTCCACAAGGATGAGCACCTGTGCTTGAGGGCAGGAATACTCATTGCCCTTGGTAGGCCTCATTGATGCCCGTCTCTCTTTGTTCATTGTTTACTTCTTAATGTAGCTGGCGCCCTTCCTGAAGCCTCCCACTCACATGCCCAGTAAGTTTCCAGCTGAGCCCATCCTTCATGACAGGATCCAATTGTCAAAAGGTCTCATATTATTGTGTTATCACCCACTGTGTTCTCCTTCCAAAACATGTTTTCAAAAGTGTAGAACGTTCCTTCTATGACAAAGTGACTTTACAGAATCAGTTTTCAGTAGTTTTGTTTCAGGCTCCAAGGAGAACTAAGGTGACCAGTTGCTTGTTCTACCTACTTTTCAGATCAAACAAAACCAGAATCTAAAAATGACCAAAAAACAAACAGACCATGCCTAATAAAAGGGGATGCATGGTCCTTAAAATAGGTGTCACCAGTCAGGCATGGTGATACATAACTATAATCTTAGCACTCAGGAAACTGAGGCATAGTTAAAGTTCGACCTGAGCTGCATAGAAAGAGCTTGGGTCAAAACAAACAAAACAATGGAGCTGGAGAGATGGCTTAGCAGTTACAGGTGCTTGCTTGCAAAGCCTGATGACCTGGGTTTGATTCTCTAGTATCAACATAAATCCAGATGCACAAAGTGGCACAAGCATCTGGAGTTCATTTACAGTGGCAAGAGGTCCTATTCTCCCTTCTCTTATTCTCTCTCTCTTTCTCTGCTTGCAGATAAATACATAAAATATGTTTTTAAAGTGCATCATTGTTTATTTCTTTTTTAACATTTTATTGATAACCTCCAACATATAGGCAATATACCATGATATAATATACCAGTATACCATGATAATAATATCCTCTTACAACTTTCTCTTTACCCCCTCCCTCATCCAACATCCCCTTCCAGTGAATCCCTTCTTCTTTCCAACTAGTCCCCTTTCTTCTTTGATGTCCTCATTTTCCCCTTTTATTATGCAAAACTTATGTAGGCAGTATCAGCCACTGTGAGGTCATGAATGCCACATTCACTTTATGTTTGGCAGACTGTACTATAAGTACTTCTCCTCTTTCTTTGGCTCTTACATTCTTTCTGTTATCTTTTCCTCCAAAGACTTATAGGGTATGGTAGAGATGTCTCACTTCATGCTAAAAGTATCTCTGTCAATTTTTTTTTCTCAGCACTTGGGTAAGTTTTGAGTCTCCCAATTTGTTACCACCATCTGAAAAGCGAAGCTTCTCTTAACCAAAAGTGAGAGTAGCATTACTATATGGACACAAGTATTTGGAGGGCAATTTATAAACATTTAGCCAGACAGCAATACTATTTCCTCTCCTTGGCTTATGACCTCCCAGCCACAGGCTTTAGATTAGGTTTCCAGTAGCAAGCATGAATTTCCTTCTGTAAGGCAGGCCTCAAGTCCAATCAAAGAGCAGTTGGTTTTCCCAAAAACAGACATGCCGCCATTGCACTAGTTGGCATATCTGACACAGCTATCTAGCCATAAAGTTTGCAGGGTCCACTGCTGGTTAAGACCATTGACAACTGCTCTCCACTAACAGGCTGTGTATCTCTTTTTAGCATCGTGATCACTAGTCAGCAAGGAGGAGGCTCTTCCAGCTCATCTCCACCTTGATTTCTCAGTGTCCTGCAACCTAAACATGTGGAGTATTCAGCAATAGGGTTTTAACATCTAGTACTGTTGGGCAACCAGAGCCTTGGCATTAACCTATAATGTTTTGGAGACATTAGAGACCTCCTTGCCCAACAACTCACTGGAAGATATCCCGCTCCTGGCACTGAACTTTTTTTGGAACCATCTATGGATTCTGGGCACTATTTTTCATATTTCTCAACAAGCTTGTGGAGCACAGGCTCTGACCCACAGGGCTGCAAATGCTTGTAAATCAGTCAATGGTAGACAGGCAGACAGACAGGCAAGGAAACAAATGAAAAAAATGGGTGGGAGAAGATGTAGATGACAGTGACCATAGCCATCCTTTGTTCCATGATGTGGCATTTTCTCTGTCTCATGCTTGAATATTTAGCTGTTCTATTTCTCTCCCAATCTGACTACCAAAACAGAACGACAGGGTATGGAAGACAGGCTTCTGGGTGAGAAGGCATGGAAAGGATGACAGTCTCAATCCCCTCGTTTGGGATTTCTGTGCATTTGAGAAGCATCTTTACTGTATGATGCTCCTGGTGACATTGGGGTACCTTCACTGGTAGGCTCATGAATGGGTGTCACCGGTCCTACTACATGTCTGTCTGTATATGGACAGGCTATCTCGCAATAACGCTTTCTGAAGCCTGATTCCCAACTGGCCATGTGGCTGTTTCCACATGGAAAGCACATGGGGAGACTATAGGAGACATTTAAATGGTTCTCTTTCTCCATGAGTCTGACAGTGTGCAAAGATCCATGGGAAAGTCAGGGACAATGGCTGTTGCAGATTTCTTCACCTTTGCTGAGTGCACAGCCTTCCTCATGACAGCCACAGGCCACTGCAGGCCATCAGCTATGGTACCCATGGTTTCTTTTCACTCATTTTTGTTGGTGGAGGGAGATACTTCATAACATGTCTGGAAAAGGGGCCAGCCATGCTGCCATATGTCACTTTGTAGGCCTACAACTTGCTGGTGGCTATGTGTCCATGGCACAGGGAGATTTCCAGAGTTACCATCACAGCTCAGCAAGACCAATAAATAGTCCCTTAACTGGAGGAGTACCTGCTTCACATATGTTGGAGACTCATATTTCTGAGTTCACATTCATTTTTTATTAGTTATGTACATACTCAGTGAGTAAACAGTATATGTTGGTACCATCCTTAGCCTTATCCGTGTCCTCCACCCTCTGCAGGGACCCTTCTCATTGGGGATGCCAGTTATCTCCATGGGGATTGTGAGTCGTGCATTGTGGGGTTAGACATCAGTTATCTGTGTGTACAATGTCCCAACTTGTGGCTCTAACAATCTTTCTGCCCCCTCTTCCACTATTTGTATAAGTGAATTTCCCTGAGCCATGTTGGGTCCGTTTTAGGTCTACTTCAGTGGTGAGGTCTTGGGAGCCTCTGTGTCTCTGGAACTCTGGTTTGGTAGGAGTTGAGTGTTCTCTATGTCTATCTCCTTCACCCTTGTGCTAATACTAGGACCACCAAGAAAGCAGCATTCTTGCTCATTTCCCCAATTACTCTATGGTTTCAGCTGGGGCCCTGGTGAGGCATGATGGGCTGATTCTCTACTCAGGTTCTGTGTCCATCCATATGAAAAAGAGAAGCAGATTCTCCAATGGAAAGTGAAGTCAGCACTGGATACATAGGATACCATTATTAGTTTAGAGAGAATTTAATAGGTATAGGCCCTCTTGTAGCCCAAGATTGGTGGGAGCTTGATATTAGAAAGCAAACTCATTTTTTTGGATATGATTCTGACTTGTTTCCCAGTTCCAGCTATAGGTTCTGTTCCACTGAGCGGATCTGTGAGCCAATCCAAGAGCAGTTGGTTACCCACCATGGTTGTGTACCACTACTGCACTTGTGTGAGCATCATGTCAGGCTGTTTGTTGCTGAGTAGCTTAGACCACAAGTTGCTTAGACAGACGTTGGCCTTTTTCCCCCAGTAACTCATGTAGTACCTTCTGGCACTAGAGGAGCTAACTGTCTGGGGACTGACTCTTTTCCATATTCCCACCAAGTCTCTCCATGTTAGTACACCAGAAAAGGTGACCCATATTATTTACCATTCAGGAGCAATGGGATGAATATAAGCAAAATACATTATATGCATGTGTTAGATTGTCAAAAATAAATTAAAAACAAAATCAACTTGTTAATACTTGAGCAGAGCACTCACTATAGAGAAGAGTTGTCAGAGAATCACAGGGCTCCATCTACTGACAAGTCACTGGAGAGCTGAGTGCAGTAGGAATGACGGGGAGGGAACTATCTTCAGTGTGAACTCTTATACAAATAGTGAGCTAAGCATGGATATAACATAAATCGTAAATTTATGAACATAGACTTACTTTATTAGTGTGTAGTACTGTGTGAAACAATGGGTTTCATTATTACATTCTCATGCCTCTGTAAGGTACTTAGATCATATTAGCCTCCCATACTCACACATACTGACCTTCCCTTTCCCTATCACTGGTCCATGGTTTTAGTGTAGATAAGACTTACAGGATTATGAGAGGGCAAGTGGTCATGGGTTCAGATTCTCTCACAGGCCCTGCAGTGTTAACACAAAAAGTGTATGCGTGTGTGTTGTATATGTCCATGCATATATGCATGTGTATGTGCATGCATGTGTATGGAAGCAGGAAGTTGACATCAGGGGTCTTCCTTAATTTCTGTCTATCTTATTTTTAAGATCTCTCACTGAAACTAGAGCTCACTGATTCAGCTATAGTAAAGAGCCAGCAAGCCCTGGGGAATCCTGTCCAGCACTGGGATTACAAGCATGCCTCATGACACCCAGCTTTTACACAAATGCTAGAGATCTAGACTCATGTGCTTATGTTTGTGTGGTAAGCACTTTATCCATTGAGTCATCTCTGTGATCCATTTGCTATATTTGTAACAAAAACATAGAAAATCTTACATTTCATTTCAAATATGGGGAGCAAATGAATGTATCCACATATACAGTGGGACTCCTCATTTTCAAAGAAGGAAGCCAAACTAGAAGAGCTAATAAGGGCCTTATGATCTGTCTGTGCACATTGTGTATGTTGCATATACATGAAAACATATCCCATTTGACCTCATGTTCTTCTCCACTGTCTCTATTTCTTGCTGCTAGTTTGTGATTGTCTCATATAGTTTAGAAATCTGCTGCATCTTGTAGATGTGAAGATGGTCAGTAATTAAATTAGGTCGTAGTGGGTAGTAACTGTCTAGGAAGGGCTGACATAGGCTTCTTAAAGCTTATACCAAGGGCAGGCTCTACACAAGGCTCAAGGACAACATATCCATCACTTCTGTCTTTTAACCCATCTATATAAAAGGCCAAGTGAGAGCAGACCTTCTGAAACATTCCATATTAGGTCTGAATAGTTAACAAAAAAGTTTAGCTTCATAATGGCTAAGACTACAGCTATGTGAGAGTCAGTCATAACACTTTCAGATTGTCAAATGTGACATGGTTGAACTTGTGTAACCGGTTTCTATTGATGGTTAAAGTAGGGACACAGTTAATTTCCTCAGAGTTAGATTTGAAACACTGTCAAATAACTGAGAAACTTTAACTACCAACCATACTTTAGCTATCTAAAAGAGTGCCTGAGACAGATTTGTGGGCCTTTGTGCAGGGTGAAACTCAGGGCCTCTTGTTCAAACACTATTAAAGACTTTGATACAGCAGCAGAAGAATCTTAAGCTAAGTGTAATCCTTTGTGAGGGTAGCTTGTGCAGTTTTCTTGCTCTCCTGAGTCCACTTGGGCCAACACATGAACACTTGAAGCATTCATTTTCCTAGTGGAAAAAACAAACTCCAGTCCTGTCCCTTCCCAGCTGTGTATGGGTAAACTCAGGGAGGGATAGGTCGCAGTCACCTCCTCTGCTCTCCAGGATGCCCAGGGATGTTGAGCTTGCACTGAGCCCATCCACTTCCTCTTTGGTTCCCAGCTGGACACTCAGCTGGCTTCTTCTCACTGCCATCCCTTGCTCTGATGCCCTACTATGCTTAAATGAAGGTGAGCACAGCAGCTTCTCAGATCATCCATAGGGAAAGCTCGGGGCAGACACATTGTCCATAAAGATGGTTCTCAGCGCTTTTCAAGAATAAACACCAAACTGACTGTATTTGCTGAATACAAAACTAACTAACAAAGAAAAGAAAAAAAATAATGTTCAAAATTATTTAGAATTTAAGGAAAATATGAGTTATTGAAAATTTCTTAAAGGTTGTTGAAAGCCTTGCCACTGAGTTTTGGAAGTTTAAAATATATTTTATTTATTTATTTATTTATTTATGAGCAAAATAGCAAAAAAGAGAGAGAGAAAGAGAAATAATATGGGTGTATCAGGGCCTTTAACCACTGCAAAAGAACTCCAGAAGCATATGCCACCATATACATCTGACTTATGTAGGTTCTGGGGAGTCAAACTTGATCCTTAGGCTTTGCAGGCAAGTGCCTTAACCACTAAGCCATCTCTCCATCCCTGAAATATATTTTATATGTAATATTTATATGTGTTACACATAAATATTGGGTAAATGTTACATATGAAATTTAAAATATAAATATATTAAATCAGCCACGCGTGGTGGTGCATGCCTTTAATCCCAGCACTCAGGAGGTAGAGGTAGGAGGATCTCCATAAATTCAAGGCCACCCAGAGGCTACAGAGTGAATTCCAGGTCAGCCAGGGCTAGAGCAAGGCTCTACCTTGAAAAAATACAAAAATAAATAAATAACAATGTTAAATCAACTTATAATGTAACATATTACATTGTTCCAAAATATGACATACATCTGGTTCTACTTATGCAAATTTCACAATAATTCACTAACATAAGGTGAGAAAAAAACAGTTCAGGAGTTAGCAGTGTGACATGAGACCAGGTTGGAATATTGGTCCTCTGGCTGTCACTAGCTGGTCCTCTGTGCACCCAAGGACTGGTTGGCTTCTATGTGACATTTTACAGAATTGTACAGGAAGGTCTGCAGATGTACAGGAGTCTAGCAGCTGTTCAGGAAGTGTGTGGCAGCATTGTACAACATATCCTGCAATGCTGTGCAAAACGTTCTGCAGAGTTGTACAGGGCATTCTGGATAGTCCTGTACAGGAAGTGGGCAGCTGTACAGGATGGTGTGCGGCATTATACAGGAAATTCTGCACATTATTCAGGAAGCTCTAAAGAGCTGTACAGGAAGTTACATAGCTGTGTAAGAAGTTCTGTTGTGTGGTACAGAGCATTCTTTGTTACAGGAAGTTCTGTAGTGCTGGAGAGGACATTCTACAACATTGTACAAGATGTTCTGCAGCTCTGTATGAAATTATGAAGCATTACACGGGATGGTCTGAGGTGTTGTGCAGGAAGTTCTGTGGATGTACAGGAAGTTCTCCAGTGTGCAGGAAATCACGCAAAATTGTATCACTTTTAGAAAATAAAACTTTTTATTTCTTTTTTTATTATTTATTTATGTAAGAGTGACAGACAGAGAGAAAGAGGCAGAGAGAGAGAGAATGGGCACGCCAGGGCCTCCAGCCACTGCAAACGAACTCCAGACGCGTGCACCCCCTTGTGCATCTGGCTAACGTGGGTCCTGGGGAATCAAGCCTTGAACCGGGATCCTTAGGCTTCACAGGCAAGCGCTTAACAGCTAAGCCATTTCTCCAGCCCAAAACTTTTTATTTCTTTAAATTGTATCTTCTAACCTAAAACAATTCAAGGTTCATAATTTGAAGTTTGCTTGCTGTTCTAGCCGATGAAACCTTCCCAAAGTCTAGCTGGCAGTGATGACATATGATATGGGCTGTGAGAAAAGTACTTATGCTTCTTCTGTAAGTACAGTCAGTCCTGGATCACTGCGAGTGAGTGAGCAGCGTGGCATCTGCTGCTCTGTGAAGGAAGCTCTTTTCCTGCTCTTCTCCTACCTTTCATTATTTAGTAATAGTACTTTTCTTTGGTTCCCATTGCTTCTTCTCTTAACTTGTTCTACTACAGAGTGAGTGCACATGGGTTGGTCATAACCCCAGGTAGTCCTCCTCTGGGCCATCAGATAGGTTCTGAGGGTGTCCTAAGCTCTGAAAATTTTCATGCCACCTTTCTTTTCTTTTTGAAAAAATATTTTTCTTCTTTATTTGAGAAAGAAACAAAGAGAAAGAGGCAGAGAAAGTGAGAGAGAGAGGGAAGGACGAAGTGAGAGAGGGAGGGAGGGAAGGAGGGAGGGATAGAATGGGTACCCAGGGCCTTCAGCCACTGCAAACAAATTCTAGATGCATGTGCCACCTTGTGCAGCTGGCTTATGTGCCATCTCTCCAGCCCTCATGCCACCTTTTTAAGTTGAAAAGTCACCAAGCTCAAACTAATAAACCGTCAGCCAGGAGTCCAAGAGGTCCACACACCAAACCAATGACAGCTGCTTCAGCCTACCCTCTCCAGGAGCAAAGGAAGTGTTGTTGTTTTTTTTTTTTTTTTTTTTTTTTTTTTTTTTTTTAGAGAGAGAGAATTGGTACACCAGGGCCCCCAGCCACTGCAACCAAACTCTAGATGTGTGCACTACCTTGTGCACATGTTCAACCTTGCACACACATGTGTTACCTTGTGCATCTGGCTTATGTGAGATCTGGAGAATCAGACTTGGGTCTTAGGCTTCATAGGCAAGCGTCTTAACCATTAAGTCATCTCTCCAGCCCCCGCAGTGTTCTTTTTTATTTTTAATACTTTTATTTGTCTATTTACAAGGAGAGATGCATGTGCCACTTTGTGCATCTGGTTTTACATGTATACTGGGAATTTAGGTTAGGTCTTTAGGCTTAGCAGGCAATCTTCCCAGCCCCCAAAGAAAGTGCTCTTAAGAGACACTTGCATGTTTCAGTCACTCTAAAGTGCTATGGGATTAACTCTGGGCACGCAAGCAGTATCTTCCCAGTCCTTCTCTCCAGGACTCAAGGAGCACACTGATGCAATGACGCATGGAACACCACTGAACTGGAAAACTTGTTTCCATGGGTCTCAGACGCTCCTTCCCAGGGTATTTACCAGTGTGACAAAATTTTGCTGCCTCAAAAATTATTCCATTTAGCCAACAAAAAGGATATTTCCATCTTAGCCAAATTCGTCTGTGCTAACGTATTATTCATCAGCTATTTTAAGTTTTTGTTTTTCATCTCAAGCTATACCATGCAAGACCTTGTGTCTGGATCTTGAAATGTGCTCATGACGTGGAGGTGCCGGGGCTCCATGTCTCTGCACCTAGGCTTAGTCCTCGTGTTCAGTGTCTTCTGCTTTTATTTAGGTCACTGAAAGTAGGGAATGCAGGATGCACACTGGAGAAGGGGTGTAGTGCTGTGGTTGGCTCTCTGCAACTTCATTCACTCCTTCTAGTGTTGTTCTTTGTGTGTGTGTGGGGGGGGAGTCTCACACCTCATGTGCTCAGGCAGGGGTGGTTGCCTATGGGGTATGGAGTAAAATGTCAGTGTCTGCTTCCATCACTCTTACAGCCCAGTCTTGTCTGGAGCCAGAGTCTCTTTACTGATTCTGGATCTTGTGGGGCTCTGATAATTCTTCTCTGCTCCTCAGCAGGACTGGGGTGACAGGTTTGCATGTGACCACGCTCAAATATTATGGGGATTGGAGGTTGAAACTCTACTGGTCTCAGGCACCTCAAGCCCTCATGCTGGCACAGAAAGCATACTTAGCCACTGACCCATCTTCTAGCCCCAGAGTTTTCTACAGCTCTGTGCTAAGCTGTGGTCCGCATAGCACAAACTCCTCATTTGAAGTGTTTTGACATTTTACCTGCACATCTATTCTCCACAGCAGACAATAAATTTAGCTCCATCACTTGAAAGTTTCCTCACAGGAAGTTATAGCATTTTCCTGAAGGCCTTCCCTGTCCCAACACATGGAGCCATTTATGGATTTATGCAAAGTTTTCAGTTTTTAGGATTTTGCACAAACTGTATTATACAGCACCAGTCCTTTCACTTAACATAAACATTTTGGGATTCATGTTGTTGTATCATATATAGTATAACGGTTTTCATTATGAAATACTATCCCATTTTGTGGCTGTTATTTATATATTCATTTATGTTTGTTCATTTTTTGATTTGTTTTTGCAGCAGGGTCTCTCTGTGTAGTACAGGTTGGCCCCAAACTCATGATCCTCCTGCCTCTCTGCCTCCCTAGGGTAGGATTTCAGCTGTGCCCTGCAATGCTCAGCTGTGTGGGTGTTCTCATACTGCTGCCTTATTGCTTCTACTCCTTTCTGCTGTTGGATGGCTTCAAATGAAGCTGGTACAACACATTCATGTGCAAGTCTTGGTATGTATTCATTTACCTGCGGTGAATATCTAGGAGTGGAATGTCAAGTTAATGCGGGCATGTATGTTTGATGGTTCAGCAGACTGCCAAACTGCTTTCTAAGGTGTCTCACTTCACATTTGCACCTTCAGAATTGCCATATCTTCGGTCAGACTCACCATGTAGGTCTTACTATTGTTGAAACTCTAATACCTGTATGGCTGTCACAGGTTCTTTTGTGATAATTAGGACTGCTTTTGTCCAGACACAAAATGGCCTGGATATCAATGACCTTGCAATGCCTGTCACAGGGCTTTCATTTGCTATTCCTCTACTGTCTGCAAGTGCTGGCCACCTGCTCATGTAGCTTATATGTTAAAGGGTCTAGTAAAAATCACTTGCCTATATTGGTACCTATTTTTATTGTCTTAATAGTTTTTTATATATTGTGGGTATGTCCTTTCTGCGATTTGAAAATGTTTTCTTCTAAATTATGGCTTATTTTTACATTCTTTCAATTGTTTCTTTCAAGACTTTTAAAGTAAATTAAGTCCAAATTGATAATTTCATAGAATGATAATATCATTATTATATATTAGAATATAATTCTATATAATAATTATTTATATACATATTTAATTCTTATTATATAGCAGACTTGTTCAAGAGAGGCTGAGATAAAATGCCCTCTTAGAAGTTAAAATTTTATTAGTTTTGGAAGCACCATGCCTAGAGAGGATAATGTAGTCTGAAACCAGAGAACTAGAGATAGGGAGAGAGACCAAAAATCCTAAGAAAAAAAGAAAGTTGGTCCCATTTTAAAGTTTCTGGGGACAGGGAAAGTTCCACATGCTAGAACCTAGATAGGACCCAAGCCCATAACCCAGGTAGCCTTGGGTTTCCCTTGGCAATAGGAAGCTGGTCTTTTCTATCTGCCCTTGGGTCCTGGGAAGCAGGGCCTCTTAGTGATCCATGTCTGTGTTCCAACCCACATTAACCATAGCTTTTTTTAGGCATGGTGTTTGATAATATGTTTTTAAAATATCTGCCTGACGCTAGGTCAGAAATATCTTTTTCTTTAATGCTTTCTGTTTTGTACTTACATTTATGATCCACTTTAACTTAGCGTATATATGGTACACGTGTTCTCAAAGCTCAGTTCTTGTGATTTTTTTCGTGATTATCCAGGAGAATCCTTTCCCCTGTGATTGACATTTTAATCTTTGTCAAAACCAATTGTCTCTATATGTGTGGGCATGTTTCTAGATTCTCGGTTCTGTACCATTGGTTACATGTTTGACTTCTGGCCAATATCATGCTGTCTTGATTATTATAGGTATATAATAAATCTGACAACCAGGTGAGGTTAATTTTCCAACTTACATTTTTTGCAGAGTAGTTTTAGATACTCTATGTGCTTTTTTCCTTGTGAATTTCAGAAGCAGCATGTCAAAAATCATTAGAAAATGAGTTTAGATTTTAACTGAGACTTGGACTGGAGAAATGGCTTAGTGGTTAAGGCCTTTGCCTGCAAAGCCAAAGGACCCAGGTTCAATTGCCCAGGACCCACTCTAGCCAGATGCACAAGGTGGCGCATTCTTCTGGAGTTCATTTGCAATTTGCAGTGGCTGGAGGCCCTGGTGCACACATTCTCTCTCTCTTTCTCTCCCTCTCTCTCTCTCTCTCTCTCTCTTTGCATGTGTGTGTGTGTGTGTGTGTGTGTGTGTCCCTCCATCTTTCTCTCTATCAAATAAATAAATAAATAAAAATTATAATTAAATATTAAAAAAGATTTTAACTGAGATTTATCGAATCCATAAATGTAAGACATTTAGGATGTTACTATAACAAAAATACTACATCTTGGGCTGGAGAGATGACTTAGTGATTAAGTCACTTGCTTGTGAAGCCTAAGGACCCAGGCTCCATTCTTCAAGTCCCATGTAAGCCAAATGAACAGGGTAGCACATGTGTCTGGAGTTCATTTACAGTGGTTAGAGGCCCTGGAATGCCCATTCTCTCCCCCACCCCTTAATCTCTCTCTCTCCCTCCCTCTCTCTGTCTCTAATAAATAAATAAAAATAAAAACTTAAAAATACTACATCTTCTGATTAATAGATATGAAAGAATTGTAGGTTATATGGGCCCCCTTTAATTTTTTAGCAGGATTTTCTATAATTGTTTAATTTTCAGATTATGTGACTTAAAACATACTGCCTTGTTTGAACCTAAGTTTCCATAGCTTTAATAATATGGTAACTAATATTCATCTTATATTATTCAACCTTTCTATCTGCAGTTGTACCTCTTGTAGCTTTCTATCAGATTTTCTACACTTACTACCTTGTCATGTACAAACAGACTTACTTCTTTTTCATTGATACGCCTTCATTTTTTCCACTTGCCTTCATACACTGAATAAAATGCTCAATGAGATGTTGAATAAAAATGATCTTAGAAGCCAGGTGTGGTGGTGCACGCCTTTAATCCCAGCACTCAGGAGGCAGAGGTAGGAGGATCACGATGAGTTCAAGGCCACCCTGAGACTACATAGTTAATTACAGGTCAGCCTGGGCCAGAGTGAGACCCTACCTCGAAAAAAAAAAAAAAAAATCTTAGAAAACATCTGCCATTTCCTGATATCCTGATAATTATTCTAGAGGCTTTGTGTAGGTGCCCTCTAGCTGGTTTAAAAAGTTTCCTGTAATTCCTAGTTGGCTAATCATTTTAATCAAAAGTGGATGTTGATATTATCACATGATGCTTCTGCATCTATTTAGATAATGATGTAAATTTTTCTTTTAATTTGTGGTGAATTGGATCAGTTATTGTCAAATGTTAAACTAGCCTGTATTTAGCTCCATTTGTGCTATACTTTTAGTATATTATTGGGTTGAAGGAGGCTAGGGAGATGGCTCAGTAGATAAATTGTTTGCTGTGCAAATATAAAAACTACAGTACAGATGTCCACCATGCAGATATGAAAAGTACAGTTCAGATGTCCAGTACCCACAGAAATGCTGGGTGCACATGGTGACCTGCCTCTATTTCCAGCACTCAGGAGGCAGAGACAGGGACCTCTGGGGCAAGATGGCTGGCTAGACAGCTGAATCAGTGATCCCTGAATTTGAGTGAGGGACACTACTTCAGTAAATAAGATGATCATGGAAAACATTATGCACAACCTCTGGCCTCCACGTGTACACATATGTGCTCACATAGGTGTGAAAATGCATACACATATGTATGCATACCACATACACACACACACACACACACATATACATGCAAAAATGCTTGTTGTGGATTTTGACACATATTCTCATTATGAGTGTCACTTTGTACTTTTCTCATTTGGTTAGTTGTTTTTGCTTATTTTTTATTAGATGCAAATATGTGTTTAAGGCTCTCACCTCTTCTTGACTATTATTAATGAATGACCTTCTTCATCCCCATCAATATTTCATGCTTTGAATGCTACTTTGCTACTTATATAGTCACTTTAGTTCTCTTTTGACTAATGTTACATGATATATTTTTATCATCTTCCTATGCTTAATATTTTTAATATTTTATATATTTATTTGAGAAAGGGAAAGAGGCAGATAGAGAATGGCCTTGTCAGGGCCCTTAGCCACTGCAAACAGTCCAGACACATGTACCACCTTGTGCATCTGGCTTTATTGGGTACTGGGGAATCAAACCTGGGTCCTTAGGCTTTGCAAGCAAGTGACTTAACCACTAAACCATCTCTCGAGCCCAATATATTTTATATGTGAGTTTCTGTAAGTATCATATGGGAGAAATTTAATTTATTTAACCTAATAAAAATTATTTATTTTGCCATAGTGGTTAAAAATTCATATTATATGAGCATAATATAGTTAAGGTCCAAGTCTAGCATCTTTCTGTATGTTTCATATTTATCCTAATTGTTCTTATTTGACTTCTTTGGAATTAATTATTTTCTGTTTTAATTGTTACTGCTTTTTAGCATTTGCTTTGGATTTACAAAATGCATCTTTTGCTTTAAAAAATTACCAACAAATTATAGTATACCATTTTACATGTAAAAAATTTTCAATAGTATACTTTCATTTCTTCCTCTTAGCTTTAAGTTTTTATTCTTATGTATATGATATAATGATAAGCTAGGTTATTATTTTAACAGTTATCTATTTTTAAATATTATTTAAGTAAGAAAAATATATTACTTATTCCCTACATCTACTGTATAACTTTATATAGTTACCACTTCCATCATCCCTTGAAATCTTGAAAGCTGATATTATAGTCTTTGTGTTTAAAACTCCCATTAATATGTCTTGCAGAATCAATCTGCAGGTTATATATATGGTTTCAGCTTTAGCATGTTTAAAAACGTAGTTTTATTTAATATTCAAATGATATATTCTCTGAGTAAAGAACTTTAGGGTGCTGGGGTGATGGCCCAGTGAATAAAGTTCTTGCCTTGCAAGGGTGAAGATCTGAATATGGTTCCTAGTATCCACATAAATGCTGTGCATGTTGACACACACCTATAATCCTATCTCTGAGAAGGCTAAGGCAGAGAATCTCTGAGCTCCCTGACCAGCCAGTCTAGCATAATTTGTGAATTCCAGGCCAATGAGACCCTGTCTCAAAGAAGGTGAACAGTGTTCCTAAGGATGGCATTCAAGTTTGTCCTCTGGCCTCCACACACATACTCACACAATGGGCTCTTGCACCTGTGGCTACACACATACCACACATTTATCTGTGCTTAAATTTATCTGTGCTAAAATTTTAGGCTAACAAAATTGTTTAAGTGCTTTAGAGAACTTGTCCTTGGATGAGAAATGTTATTTTCCATAACTTTATTTCTTAATACATATCTTCCCAACTACTTTTTATATATTCTGTGTGGTACTTGTCAAGTAATTTGATTATAATAGTCTGTATGTAATTTTCTTCCTAGTTTGTACTTTGGTATCTTATTAATTCATTTATTTACTTTCAGTTTTAAACTGTTGGGTTTGAAGTTTCATCAAATGTGAACAATTAGCTATAACCTCAAGTATGTAAGTTTGAACTTTGTCTACTCCTTTTCTTCAATGATTGTGGTTACAAGGATATGAGACCAGTAGAAGTTGCCTCAACTCTTGCTTATATTTCCATTGTGTTTTTCATTCATTTTTCTCTGTATTTCCTTTAGATGATTTCCATTGCTTTACCTTCTGATACACTAATCTTTCTTTCTAGAAGGTCTAATCCATCGTTAATCCCATCCAGTGCATTCTTCATGCCAGCCATTGTCACTCTCATTTGTAAAACTGGGATTCAAATTTTCTTGACATCTGTCTCTATTTAACTTTCTGAATATGAGATGTAATTATAACAATTATTGTAAATATCTGTCATTCTAAATATACTGTCATTCTCACTTCTACAACCATTTAGATTGGTACATTTTCCTCTTGCTATAGATTTTTTTTTAATTTTTTGCTTCTTTCTATACTTACTAAATTTTGATGGCCTCTCAAATTTTCTCTTTTTGGAGTGCTGGCTAGGTTTTCATTCCTAGAAATAGTGTTGGGCTTTTTTATGGAAATCAGCCAAGTTAATCAGAAACCATTTGATCTATTGTTATGTGAATGTGAAATGCCCTCCCACAGGCTTAATATGGGCTTCAAACTTGGTCCCCAGATGGTGGTACTGTGTTGAAGGTAGTGGGAACTTTAAAAAGTGGTGTCCAGCTAGCAGAATGACTTTGAAAGTTATATTTGGTTGCCAATATCTCTCCTTCCTATACTTCCTATCTGCCATGGACATCAATAATCTATGCCACATCCACCTACCACCGTGATGTTCTGCACAAGTACATGGGCTAAACAACCATGGACTGAACCTCCCAAAGTTATGGGCCAAAATCAGACCTTCCTCCTTTAAGTTGTTTCTGTTGGGTATTTGATCACAGTGAATATTGTGTGGCTTTTCCTTGGATGGCATGAACAAATACGTATTCACCTGATAAAGGGCATCAATGACATACATAGCAAGGAAATTATTCCACCCAAGATATAGTGGGCACTTTTGGGGAAATACATTTAATCTTGCTTCAAAATAAAATTAAGTTGTAATGCAGAAAGAATCATTTTAGAAAGGAGAATTTTGAAGAAGGATACTTGCCATTGTTGTTTGATCCTTTGTAAAGTTTTGTGACAGGTGATGTCTAATCTATTTAAAATTCTCACATTTCTACACATTATAAATTTGCTAGCAAAATTTATATGAAACTTTAAAAATATCAACAATTCAATTAAAGCCTGTAGTCCTGGACCAATTTGTTACACAAAGAGAGATGTATTTATATGTGTATATGTGTGTATTTATATTGGTTTGTGAGAACAATCAAGACATTTGAGAAGAGTAGAAGCTGAGTAGCTAAGTTTTAGTAAAATTGGGAACAGCTTATGGATAGAAATGAAAAGTAAGTTTCTTGATCTAGTTGCAGCAATCAAAGTGGAAATCTATCCCTCTTCCATTTTGGATGTGTATTTGAGAGGTATCACTCCAATTGTGACATGTCCTAAAAGCAAGCAAAGAAATAAATTGTACTTGGAAATAGAAATTGCTCTTTTATAGTGTCAGACATTTTTATTAAAAAGTAATGTCATATTTGAAGGCATTTTATTTCTTTTCTTTTTTAATATTTTATTTTAAGACAGGGGGGGACAGAGAGGGAGGGAGAGAGAATGGCTGCTCCAGGACCTTCAGCCCTGTTGTGAACAAACTCCAGATGCTTGTGCACCCTTGTGCACATGTGTGACATTGTGCACTTGCATCACTGTGTGTCTGGCTACATGGGACCTGGAGACTTGAACATAAGCTCTTAAGCTTTGCAGGCAAGCGCCTTAACTGCTAAGCTATCTCTTCAGCCCTCTCTCATCGTAAAAATGGTATTAATACATTTTGGAAAAGTTTTATACTATTCATAAATTTTTTGGTGGGGGATAAAATTGAGGCTCAGTTACTTTTTTTCCTATTGGAGGAATTTGGGAGTCATACCTGCTCTGACGGCACAGTGCCCCCTGCACGTAGGATTGAGTGTGACAAGAGGCACAGGCGCATTGCCCCCTCTTCACCACATGTCTGAGAAACACGCATGTTCTTATCACCTTTCATTAGAAATGATGATTGTTTTATGTGATGCTGGGCCTCTTGCACATGCTAGAAAGAGAGCATTACCCCTGAGCTACCTCCCCAACCATGGAAACACTAAGCTTTCCAAGGTCCACCCTGGGCCTGTGTTCACATTTAAGGACATGCAGAGCAGATTCAATCATGTCCAAGGTCTGCTTGCTTCAAGCTCATGCTCTGTGCCCTGCTCTTGCCTGCACAAGACAAAGTAGGTTTTAACTAAGAGTAGCAGACAAACTTGCTAAATTGGTGACTTTTCTGGAACTTAGGTAGGCATGTGTGGGCAATGAATTTAGCTCAATTGTAATGACTGTGGGGTCCATTAACTAAAGAGACCATAGGAATAACATTTACCCCAGCCTCGTAGCTTCAGTGGGCAGTGGAAAGAATGAAGCAAAATATAAATCTATGAGTTAGAACTGTGGGGTCTAAATACAAAACACATTACAGGTAAGCACATGTGCTTCAAACTCATCCCCACCACTGGGATTCAGACTCTGAACTTAAGCATCTTCTAGATACTTACCAATGCATTTCAGGGAGTTTGTGATTTTCAGAAAATCTGGGTAAAACTATGTAAGTTTCTGCCCTTATTAACTTTTCATGAGGCAGAGTCTTGGCACCATCATATCTTGAGAGAATTCATGGTCCTGAACTCATCTCACTGTGGAGCCTCTTTAACGATGGTTAAAATTATTTACAACACAGAAGTTTTCTTGTTCAGCTATCAAAAGTGAACAAAGGGGAAAAAATCTTTTCTTCTGGTCTGCTTTACAAAATGTATAGAGTCAACAAATTGGTGGAGCAGGTGTCAAGACATCACACTATATAGTGTGACACTACAGAGTTAAGTAGATTCCTGACCTGCATCTGGGGTGCAGCTCCATGGGTTCCATCTCCACTGTTGAAAGACTTATCAAATAGGCTCAGGCTGCCAATATTCCCAAAATGTTTTCCTCTTCATCAAAGGACAAAAATGGGGTAAGAACAGGTAGAAACCTTTTAATTGATGGCTTGGTTCTGGCAGGAAAAAGCCTCATTATAATTGTGCTTATAAATATGATTCAAGTATATAATGACATACAGCAGAGAGTCACTGTGCCTTGTACGTGGCTCTGCATGCTCAATCAATCCCCAGCCACTGCTCCTACGGGAAACTCAAGGACAGTTTCCTGTGAGCCTCTGGTCACAGCAGTGCAATAAACTGATCAATACATCCCTAGTGGCATGTGTTTTGTGCTTAAAGAGACTCTGCCTAATATGTGCTGTTGAATTTTTAACACTGAACTCACCACCAACAACACTTTATTCAGATCACTGAAGGGAGCTTACCTAACATACATTTTCACCAGGAGATACAGGGTAGCCTTCTCATTCTTAGGAATAGGCTGCTCTTCATTTTCAAACCAAGAAACAACAAAAGAATTGTAATATGAAACAAGATCCTCAAATGGGTTGCAAGAAAGATGGTTGTCAGCAGCAGGATGTCAAGTGGACAAGAGTGAAGATATGGGAAAAGTGTGTATTACAGATGGCCAGGGCTGATTGTGTGCTCACACTGTTGGAGGGGACACTGAGAGAGGCCACATGCATGTGAATTCTCTGGAGTTTGTTTTAAGGTATAAACTTGGAAGTTTTCTGGTCTTTTTTCAGTGTGGCTAGTTTGATTTGATATCATACCATAGTCTAACATGCTGTATCAGGTAACAAGGATAGAAAGATCCACAGACAGTCTGCCTTTGAGTAAACACATATAGAGGAGAATGCAGTTCCCTGCAGGAACTGACTAAATTGTGGGCAAAGTAACAGGAAATCTCTTCTCAAGATTTCCACTAGCATGGAGTGTGAAGAATGGCATCATTAGGTAACAGCAACAAAAAGCAAACAAGTTAAAATAGATGCTCAAAGACAGGAAAAGATGAAACACTTAAATATTAAGGAATCTCAATATGATGGTGCATACCTATAATTCTAGTACTCAGGAGGCTGAGGCAGAGGGATTGTAAATCTCTACTCTGAGGAGTAGAGATAGGTTAACCTAGAGTATATAGCAAGTTCTAGGGCAGCCTGCACTGCTCAGCAAACAAACAAAATTCTAGGAGACTTATAAGCCCTGGGATTGCTATAATGTGAAACGTAAAGTGGGAAGAACGGCGCCACTATCAGGAGCAGTAGCTAGAGCCAAACCAAAGGGCCATCATTAGATCATCAGAGACTCTGGACTTTCACCTATAGCTGAAGAGAATAGGGCAGAGAGAGAGAGAGAGAGAGAGAGAGAGATCACTAGATGTGCATTTAGAAATAGTCTGAGTAGCAGTGAGGATCATGGCTGTCTGGATGGAGAAGAACCGGGATCGGGGGTGGTTGGACACCAGAGAAACAGCGCTTAACCCAGCCCCAGATTAATGGTAGTGGAGGAGAGAGGGGGAGAGGTCTTTAAAATTCATAATGGCTAAAATGAATGCAAATGGTCCTCTCTGTAGCCTCTGCTCTACACTTCAGGATTTAACCAGCCAATGATCAAAAGTGTTTTTAAAGTTTTTTTTTAAATATTTTATTTATTTAATTAATTAATTTGAGATAGACAGGGAGGGCAAGAGAGAGACAGGAGGAGGCAGATAGAGAGAGAATGGGCATGCCAGGGTCTCTAGCTACTGCAAACAAACTCCAGAAGCATGCCCCACCCTGTGCATTTGGCTTATGTGGATACTGGGGAATCAAACCTGGGTCCTTAGGCTTCACAGGCAAGCACCTTAACCACTAAACAGTTTCCCCAGCCATGAAAGCCTTTTTAATGCATTTGCCTATACTGAATGAACATGAACAGGCTTCTTTTTCTTGTAACTTTCCTCATACTAATACAGTGTAACTTTTACATGGTACTTTTACTATAGTACATAATATAAGAATCCTAGAAATGGGAGCTGGGGAGATGCTCGGTGGGTAAGAGTACTTGCCACATAAGTATAAGATCCCGAGAGTGCTTGATTTGTCCTATGTTTAATTCCCCAGAACCTATGTGAACATAAACAGCTGGGCATGGCCATGCATCCCTGTAATGTCAGTCCTCTGAGGAGTAGAGATAGGAAAACTGTTAGGGCTCTCTTTTCAGCTAGTCTGATCCCCCCCCCCAAAAAAAAGTTGGCAGCTTCAGGTTTAGTGACTTTGTTTCAAGGAACCAAGCTGAAGAGAGATAGGGGAGGACACCCAACATTCTTTTTTGGTCTATGCACAAAAAAATCTGGAAATGATTTGAGGGATACAGAAGGGTATGCATGGTTTCCATGAAAATAGATCCATGTTATATGAGGACCTGTGGACACCAAGGGATGGCTGTGTCTGAAAGGTTAAGGATGAGCATTGTCATTGTGGGTACACTCTTGAACACAGGGAACACAGTATTGGGTATATCACTCACAACCCTCACTCTGCTTTTTTTTTTTTTTTAAATTGGAATGTTTGAGCTTAGGGAAGATCTGTAACCTGTGTCTTTCTAGACTCGCAGGTTAGGCTTGGGTTTAAGAATGATTTGAGTTTCACATAGTAAAGGGTGAACAAAAGATAATTTGACCGAAAGAAAAGCAACTGTGTTGTATGATAACTGTCTACTTTTCTATATGAGCTTCCAACAAAAATGTTCACTTCTGGCTGCTGCAGTAATGACTGGGTTCTGTTTAGTATCAGGCCTGAGAAGGACTTCTTAGGAGGGTTTTGTCATTAGTAATAAGTTACAATGAGGGCTTCAGCTTAAAGTGGCAGTGAAAAGAGACTTTAAAAGGCTAATTCCTGGACTGGGGATGCTGCTCAGTGGCAGAGCACTTGCCTGGCATGAACGAGGCCCTGAGTTCAATAAGCAGCACCACAAATAATAAGGCTAGCCACTAATGACAAAATAGAAGGTATATAATACATAAGGCTGTTAAATTATAGGTTTAATCATTTTGGAGGTAGAAAAAATGAGTTTTACAAAAAGGGACAAATTTAACCTGGGACTTGGGGAGCTGTGGACAGAGCAGGCTCTAGTAGTTACTCCGAGCCCCATTACAATGGTCCCACATAGAAGTTAAATCCCAACACACAGTTTTTGTCTGATTCAAAGTTAGAAGTTTCAAGAATTTTGATTTATTTGTCCCCTCAGTAGCTGGTGTGGTGATGTATCAGGTACTTTGTCAAGTACTCTGGGTATAGTCTCTGGTGACAGCTTGAAGTCTTCATGACATAGCCTGCCACATCTGGCTGTGGGACTGCAGAGCTCCTCACATACTTGGCAAAATGGTGTGCAATGGGGATTTTTTTTCCTACACTCTCTGGAGCAATAACCTCAGGTTTGCTAACACACCAGAACTGGCCAGATGCACAAGGATTGTCTCGCTTTCCCAGATTGTGGAGTTTGTGGGACTCCTTCATCAGGAGTGGTGTCACTGTAGAATGGCAGGCTGGCGTTCATGCACTGCTCACTGTCTACAGCATGGAGAGAAGAGCTGACCCATGTGGGAACTCTCCAACCAGATAAACATGCAGGCTGACATTGCAGAGAGATCTGCAAGTGTGATGACTTCAGTGATCTGGAGAGAGGACCACCATGCCTTGGAGGAGGGGCCTCACAGAAGCACAGGGGTTCTGGTAAGAGGGAGGGAGAGGAACAGACTCACAGTCGTGGAAACAAATTGGAGTGATGTGCAAAATGGACCAGGAGCCAAGAATGCTGGTTTTCTAGAATGTAGAAAGGCAGGGGAAAGGACTCTTTCCCAAGAGACAGCCCTGTTAACTCTTGACTTTTGAGGCTTTTGCTCTCCAGAGCTGTCAGATAATAACTGCATACTGGTTTCACCCATTCAGCTAATTTGTTATAGGAATTCTATGGTATGAGAAAGACATGTACCTCTTGAATTAGTCTTCACCACATACTTAAGTTAGTGAAAAGTCTGGTCATGAACCCCTGTAGGGTCAGATGGGATATGCATAGAAATGCACTTTGGGAACAGACAAGTCCAACATGGAGATCAGAGGCTTACCTAAATGAAGACAAGCACCCATGGAAGGAACAGTATGTCAGATCAGTTACCTGACTAACCCTCATGCCCAGGGCTGTCTGTTGCAATTGTAGGTGAGGATTAAAACCCAGTGAGCTTCATTTTGTTTTGCAAGGTTCCTCCCAAAGGGCTGCCTCTTGGATGGGAAAGCATACCTACCCTGGGCCTTCCTTGTGCCCATGAGATGGGCATGGCAGTCACAGGACTTGCTCTGCCAGCATGTCTCTGGGAGGCCAGGCAGACTGGTGATTTAGAGAGATGAGGGTTAGTGGTTCAGAGAGCTGAATGGATAATGTAAGTAAAAGAGGCCAAGGTGTGATCAGGGGCCCACCCTAGTGTGGTAGGGTAGGCAACTGCTAAACTAAACACCCATGGATCCTGGGAGTCTCCGAGTAGGAGAGAGCTCTGGCCTGCACCACAGTCTTTCTTTCTCAGGCTCCACCACCTTTCATTAACTCAGTGAAAGGGGAGGTAATGCAGGATCGTGGACCAGAGCGGCTCCCAAGCTGTTGGGTATGTTTTGCATTTCATTCCTCCTTCATCTCTCACCCAATCCCAGGCTAAAACTGGCTCTTAGTGCAACTGAGAACATGGAGTACAGCTCACCTGCCAACAAACATTCTTTCTGGCAGTCAATGTGTAGATGGCCCAATTGCTAAAGATACCAAGAGTTTTCAGAAAGACTGTCTACAACAAGATTGCAGAGGAGACTGCTTCTTGTCCTTCCTTCATAGGGATTGATTGCAAAGCTAGTTGGCACTGGTTCAGTTCCCCAGTACCCACATAAATCCAGATGCCCAGAGTGGCACATGTGTCTAGAGTTAGTTTGCAGTGGCAGGAGGCCTTGGTATGCCCATTTTCTCTCTCTATCAGAAATTAAATAAAATATTTTTAAAATATATTAAAAATGAAAAAGAGTGTTTGTGGTACACGTGGTGGTGCATACCTTTAATATTGTCATTTGGAGGCTGAGGTAGGAGAATTACCATGAGTTCCAGGCCAGAATGGGCTACAGAGTTAATTCCAGGTCAGCCTGGGCTAGAGTGAGACCCTGCTTCAAAAAAAGAAAAGAAAAGAAAAGAGTTTTCAAAGCAAAATGAGCTTGTCATGATGTCACCGTGAAGCAGACCCACAATCACTTAGTAATCAGGGACATTGTCAAGATGTCATTGTCATGTTCCTCTCCCCTTCTTTTTCTTTAAATATTTCATTTATTTATATTCAAGCAGAGAGAGAGAGAGAGAGAGAGAGAGAGAGATCCCCTGGCTCTACCACCCCTGGACTGGAATTATAGGTGTGTGCCACTGCACCTAGCTTTTATGTGGGTTCTGGAACCTAAATTCAGGAAGACTACCTACTTGCATCTTACTTGAGCTATCCCCCAATCCCTATTTCAGCTCTTCTATCACTTTGTTTTCAAGTTTACTTGCATTAGCATTCTATGTTATTGGCTCTCTCTGTAGTTTTGGCATGCTAGCTACATTCTTTGCCCCTTGCTTATTTGTCATTCAGAGATAACAGCTCACATGTAGACCATTAACATTTACCATTTTACCCAATTCTACTACTTTCCTATCAGCACCCTTTCCAGTGCTTTATCTCCAATGACCCCCATTTGTGTGGTACTGTGAGGGAAGGAATTATTATATGATTATTTTCTTGCAGATACATTAAATCTCTCAAAATGTTATTATTATTTTTCAGACAAAGATCACTAGAGCTCACCTATGTGTTAACAGATTTATTTGCTCACTGTTCCTTCATGCTTCGCTGAGTTACAATCTTAATTTTCTTTCTTAATTTAGTCTTTTACCATTTCCCTTAGTGTGTATCTGCTGATGCCACTCATTTAATTGTTTATGTATACAAATATGTCTTGCCTTTACTTTCATTTCTGCAAAACTTTTCCTTTGGGTTAGAAATTCCTTTCTTCAAACATTTTTAGCATTAAATGTCACTGTCTTCTGGATTTGTTTTTTGTTTGTTTTTGCGGAGAAATCAGCCATCAATAAGCCTGATTTTTAAAAAAAACTTTCTTGGTATTTGGTTTCCATTAGTGATTTTCTTCATAGTTATCTCAGTTTGGATTCCTGGAGCTTATTGAACTTGTGAATAAACAACTTTCATCCTGTTTGGAAAGTTATTAGCCTTTGTCATTTCAAATATTGTTTCTGTTCTTTTTTGTTTGCCCCCCCCCCCACCTCTGGTTTCTATTTTGCATGGAATAAGAGATTTATTCTGTGGGTCACATATATTCTCTCTCTGTATAATAGGTGTAATGTGGTGCATGTGTTGTATTTGTGTGTGTGTGTATGTATGCAAATATGGCACCCCCATGTGCCTATGTGGAGGCAAGAGAAGAACATCAGGCACCACCTCTATTGCCCACCCTCTTGATTCCTTGAAATGGAGTCATCACTGAGCCCAGAGCACTGGCATTTTTTACAAGCCCCAATGATTCCTTGAACTCTGCCCCCTGCCGTGCCCAACTATTTACAAGGGTTTAGGGGAATCAAACTCAAAAGTCTTGGGGCCTTGTGTTTGTACAAGAGGTGCTCTTAACCACTAAGCCATCTTTCTAGCCCATATCTTATACTCTTTCATGTATTTTATATTATTTTGTCAATGTATTAATCATTGTTTTTGTACTCATTTGTAGTTCACTAGTTGTTATTAATGGTCACACATTGTTATTAGTGCTAAGCTTAACGTTTCCATGACCTTAATTTTCAGTTGTAGAGTTCTTATTATTATTTAGCGTGATTTTTGATACATGGTCTCAGTTCAGGATGACTTGAAATGCAATATGTAGCCCAGGCTGGCCTCAAACTCATGATCCTCCAGCCTCTTCCTTCAAAGTACCAGGATGATAGGTGTGTTCCACTGGCCTCCAGTTTGTTGCTCAAATAATTTTCATTCCTCTAAAATTTAATATTTTGTTAGATTCCTTGAGCATTTTCACAACAATTACATTCTTACCTGATATTCCCAATGTATCTGATATTGGTTGGCACTGTTCTTGGGTTTTGATCAAATCTGGCTATGTGCTTGTTTAGCTTTATTTTGTTTAAATTATGGATACTGTACAAGAAATACTTTCACTTTGTTCTGAGGTCTGTACTATGTGGCCTTCCTCCAGAAAAGGTTTGTTTTTACTTCTTCCTGGTATATAGGTTACAGATAGAACACCTTAGTCCAAACATGTCAATCATATTATAGTCCAAAACCTCGGGCTCAGCATCCATGGGAACAGAGCTATTTGCAGTTTGCCTTTGCTCTTAGGGAGCAGCCCTATGTATTCTAATGGAAACCTCTGGTCATTTTCAAGGGACTGTCTTCTCAAAGGGTCTCGAACCCTAGTAGTGGGCCCCCAGGCAAGCAATTTTGGAAAACCCTTTATTCATATTCTTAGATCAAATGTCTTAAGCAAGAAGCTGATGTTCAGCACAGAGCTTGCACCCTGTCTCCTCTGCCATGAGACTCGGCTTCATGTGTCATGGATGATTTCTGACCCCTTCACATGGGACATGGAGTCTGACATTTGTGCTTATTATTAGTGTGAGGATTACTCACAAATATGATCATTTTCCATTGCCAGGACAGAGCTCCTTTCTATTCCTGCCTACCACGAGTGATTGTATTAGTTAGACATGGAGATCATTCACTACGGAAGACCAGTACCAAGACCTTTTCAGCATTAATACTGCAGCATGACACGTTGGAGAGGTTACAGTAGCATTGAATGACACCGTGGACATGTATCTACACTGAACCCATCAGATTGATTGTTAGAGTGCTTGGGGCTGATGAGGCTCGATGTTCCCCACAGCCTCATGGAAACCTTTGGAATAACCACACGTGTGGGTGTCCTAATGTAGTAGCATCCGCCTGCAACTACCTACTTCCTGATATGGGGAGTAAGATATTGCCAACTTAATTCTCAGAACCTCACACCTCCAAGCAATGGCACTTGCCCTCTCCCACCCTGGTACAGCTATGACCTGCAAAGGGTTCATAGCTGCCAATCACACTTCCATTATGACACAAAGCTCTGGCATCCCAAACCTTCTGGCATGTTCTAAAGAAAGACATGACATGAGTAGTAACTAGAAAATGACAATCACTATTGAGGAAAGCCTTATTAATAAGTAAACAAGCAAAAAATGCAACTAAGTTTTTTGTTAGAAATCAATTCATATAAAAAGATATTTAAATATCAGATACCTTAACTATAAAATACAACCTTGGACTATTTCATATTCTGAGAAGTTCGCTGATTCCACCATGATCCAGAGGGAGCATGTTCACCCTCATGTTTTCTAAAATCATACCAACACAACCCCAGGTTCACGGTCTCCTGATCCACTATTGATGTACTCAACCTTGTAACTTTCCAAATCTGATACAAGACATAGAATTAAATGATAAGTCAACAGAGTGCTGAGATGTTATTTTTAATTTTTATTCTTTTACCTTTCCTTAGAATTTACCAGATACAAATAGCATACCCAGGACTATATGCACCCAGACTGTATGAATCAAGTTCTAAGCCTAAAACGAATCAGTAATGTATTCTGCAGCTTCACAGGTAGGAATATAGAGAACAAGCCACATATCTGCTTCATTTAATGGAGCTGAAAAGCCAAAAGTGCCAGAGCTGTAGTTGATCTTGTGTCATGGTAGTAGAGTACATCCGAGACTTTAGACACCAGGGCATATGACCCCACCATGCTCTCCAATATTTAAGCATTTTTAAGAGTCTTAATTAGCAAGGCCTTCTAGATAAGGTGCTGCATTTCTCTTAGGACCAGAGGGACTAAGTGATTTTCTAATCCAGACACCAGATTAATGACTGAAGGCTCAGGGAGGGATAGACCTTAGTGTAGCATTGGCAGCTCTAGTATCAACAAGTCAGGCTCTCCAGGCATCAGTGTTGACAAACAAGACCTGTAGACTCACCATGAGAGGCCATTCACATCCCTTAAGGGAGGGTGTGAACCAAGCTAAGCCTTGCTCTCCTTCTGAGACACAGCCAAGGTCACGTGCTGTGACCAGACTTGGGAAGAGCATCCTGCACAGGAAAGCACTGGAGACACCTGATGAGGCATGCGGTGAGCAGTATCCAGTATCTGAGAGGCAGAAGAGAAAGTATCCAGGTATTTGAGAAGAGCTCTACCACCATAGCCAGCCTCTGAATGCAAACCGAATGTGGGATAGTCCCTACCCAGTGTCAGTTCCAGCAAGTGCTGTGGGCACCGAGGATTTAGAACACTCTGTTTGTATCATAAGGCTTTTCTGAGGGGAATGAGTGTATCAAGCAGCAATAATGTTTGGGGAAACAATAAACACTGCAGCATGTAGGGTTCTGGGCAATGAGTAGCGGAAGCCTTGGGCTGGCGCTCCATTTGCTTAGTTAGATTAAAAAGTAATTCGCAGGCTGTGCTCCCTGGCTTTATAATGGGTACAGTGCTGACATTTTCCCAGAGCTTCTAAACCTACTGAAAATCTTGTGGTATTTACTTTGCAAACTCAGATCTGGCTGTTAGCCTCCCCGTGCTCTATGACCCATGTCTCAGTCGGCCAGCTGAGTGAGATTTTTTCATGAGCAGATTGCCTCAGAGTTCTGATCTCATCTCCAGGCCGAACTATCCAAGGACTAGCCTCCAGTCTCCTGTTTCAAAAAGCACCCATGGCAAGCAGATGGCCTTCTAAGCTCCTAGCAAGACTTCCCTTCCTACACTTCCAACAGAGGAATCTGCTATGTGTATAAATGTGTGAGGTAGCACCACAGCATTTACAGATGAGATCTGCTCTAAGGTATTCATTCATCTCTCTGTTCAATATCAAACACTTACTAAGTGCCTTCTATATGTCAGGCTCTGTGGAGACACATGAGGAATACAGCAGACAAGTTCTAGATTCCAGAGAACTTTCTTCCCATAAAAAAAGTGAAAAAGAAGTAGGGCTGTAAGATAACTCACTGAGTAAAGTTCTTGCCCCATGAGTTCAGTTCCTAGCAATCATGTAAAAATGCCTGACATGGTGACATTCCTATAATCTCAGTGCCAGGGAGGAGTAGACAGCAGTGCTGGGGAGGTGTAGAAAGAAGGGTCCCTGAGTCTTGCTGGCCAGCCAGTCTAGCCTAATCGGTCAGCTCCAGGTCAATGAAAGACCCTGTCTTAAAGGAAATGGACAGTGTTCCTGACATAACACTTAAGGGTGCCTTTTGGCCTGAACATGCATGTGCACAGTCAAACATGCATTCATACCTGCACACACAAGAGCATGCATACATATACACACATGCACAAACAATTTTTAAAAGACTAAGGAAATAATTCAGAAAGTTAAAAATTAGGGCCATGAATAATAAAGCCACAGAGCTGATTCAGAAAGTGACATCAATCCTTAACAAAGACAGGAGTAATATTTAGCTGAGTAGTGGCTGTTCCTGTCAGGAAAAGCAGCTTCTTCAGGGGCCCTGTGGCACACACAAAACATGCGGTGAGCTGAGAACTCCATGCTTGAGAGCCATGGTCTCAAGGACTTTGGTCCCCAGGCCCCTGCGTGGTCTTCATATTCTGAAGCCCCCATCAGGTCTTTATTTATAAGAGCTTTGTTCATTGTTCCAGATGAAAAACTAAAATGAAGACATTTCTAAACACCATTTATTGGCACATTTATTCATTGAAATAATTCAAAATCCACTGCATGTTAATATTAGTAATACATATTTGGGGAAGATTGTCACACTTTCCACAGCAAGGATCAATTTTCCCAAGAGTCATTGTTTCATGTTTAGAAATTTCTCATGTTGAATATTATTTTTACATTTTTTATTATTTTTTTTATTGACAACTTCCATAATTGTAAGCAATATCCCATGGTAATTCCCTTCCTCCCCCACCTTCCCCTTTGAAACTCTACTCCCCATCGTATCCCCTCCCCCTCTCAGTCTCTCTCTTATTTTGATGTCATGTTCTTTTCCTCCTATTATGATGGTCTTGTGTAGATACTGTCAGGCACTGTGAAGTCGTAAATATCCAGGCTATTTTGTGTCTGGAGGAGCACATTGTAAGGAGTCCTACCCTTCCTTTGGCTCTAACATTCTTTCCGTCAGCCCTTCAGCAATGGACCCTGAGCCATGGAAGGTGTGACTGAGATATTTCATTGCTGAGCACTCCTGTCACTTCTTCTCAGCACCATTTTTTTAATCTCTGCCTCACTATATGGCAGGAGTAGGTTTGGCCAACATATCTGAAGATAATCCAGGTTTCCAGAGCATGTTGTTGAGCAAAGGAAGACCTTGGCCACTCCTCCAAGGGTATAAGGCAACCAGAGATCCTGAAACCCCACAATCCCTATTGGGAGACATGCTAGTGGATGTTGTGTTTGTGGGCTAGGAGTATGAGGAGGAGAGCACCAGTGCGCCTACGGTCCTGGTGAGAAATGAGGTCTTAAATACGCTCAGAGGTGAGGGAAAGCTGCTGAAGAGACCTAAGTGGGGATAGCACCACAAGACCTGGGCTTACCAAGGTCATCCATTCTGCCTAGTGATGCATGTATGGAAGAGCAGAAACAGACTTGTAGACCTGGCCCCAGTCCTTCTAGAAGACTCTGGGAAGAAGGAGGCAGTAACCTCAGCTAATAAATGCCACACTCTGGGCAGGTGTCAAAGACCCAAATGGGCTGGGTATAGGGGCATATGTCTATAACTCTGTACCTTAAAATGTTTTTATTGTTTTATTTATTTCAGAGAAAGGAGGGAGAGAGAAAGAATGAGCACACCAAGGCCTCTAGCAACCAAAAATTAACTGTAGACACATGTGCCACCATGTGCATCTGGCTTACTTGGGTACTGGGGAATCAAACCTGGGTCCTTAGGCTTCAGAGGCAAGCACCTTAACCACTAAGCCATTCCTACAGTCCTATAACCCTACACCTTAGTAGGCGAAGTGGAGAGACAAAAACAGAAGGAGAGAGTTAGTGATCACCTGGCATGAGGGACCCGGATGTTCAGATGGGGAAGGAAAGTTCAAATTCCACATTGCCCACAGCTGATCCCTACATTTGGTCAGCTTGTCAGCAAGATGACAGCTCCTTCTCTCTGGTGCTCATGAGCTCCTTCCATTCCCAAACAAACAGTAGGCTCAGGAGACATTAGAATATGCTGAGGCAGATGCCCTTCCTGGGACCATAAAAGGCCAGCGAAACACAGGATAGAGTGAATACAGAGCAGAGGGTAGGGCTTTCCTATGAGGTCTGGTCTGTCCCCTGGTTATCACTCTGTATGGTTCTCAGTAGACCTAGTGCAGCCATACTGGCCATTTACATAGATCAGGTACAGGCTGGAGAGATGGCTTAGTGGTTAAGGTGCTTGTCTGTGAAGCCTAAGAACTCCGGTTTGATGCCCCAGTACACACATAAGCCAGATGCACAAGGTGGCACATGTGTCTGGAGTTCGTTTGCAGTGGCTAGAGGCTCTGACTCGTGCCCTCACTCTCTTTCTCTCTCTTTCTCTTTCTCATCTGCCTCTTTGTCTCTCTTTCTCAAATAAATAAAATGTTTTTTTTTTTAAATAGATTAGGTGATGGAAAGGTCTGGACAGGTGTCATTAATTAGTGCTGTAACATATGTACCTGAGAGTAAGCCTGCACCATAAGCCCATGGGCTCTCAGAGGCTAACCTCTGAGAGGGGCACAGTATTAATTTCCAGCCCCCGTGGGACAGTACCCGAACCCCACCTTCAGAGACATACCAGAAACTGCTTAGCTTACATATAGATCTTTAAACAAAACAGTTGTTAGCTCATGCTCTAACGTGAGTGTACTGGTATTACAATCACATTTGAATAATACTGAGGATTATGAATTTTGAGGTTTAGTTCATACATAAGTACAGGTGTTTTGATACAGGATTAAAATGTGTGTATGGTTTTTATTAGTAAGCAATACATTTCTTTATTTAATTATTATTTATTTATTCATTAACACTAATAAGAGTTGAGCTTGGGGACTATGGCATGCTAGGCAAGTGCTCTACCTGTGACCTATATTGCTCACCCTATTTTTAACATATAGGCTATATTCAAATATGGTTAGGCTACAGGCTTTCAGGCTAGTCTTTAAAGAATATGGCAAACTCATCATTTTATATTTCTAAGTGGACATAAGCAAATGTATATAATATTCATTGAATATGAATAAATTACATATGACAAGCATACGCAGATCAGCATATATGTGAAGGGTTCTGGGAACTTTCTAAGGGTGCTCATAAAGAACTAGAACAACAGCCTAGCACAGTCTGCATGCTAGATTGTGGGGGCGTCTTCGGGGTCAGATTCATTGTGACAAAGTAGTTCTGGCTGCACCGAGTGTGTCTGAATTGAATTCCATCATGAATGCCCCCAGCATGGCTGCAGGACTTTGAAAGTGCATTTTCTGCTGCCTCTAAGGTGCTGGGCACCTCCCCTCCTGTAGAAGTATTTTTAATTCACTGGAGCATGCTCCCTGCCGCTCTTCGGCTGCTCCTTTCCGCTGGGGCTGAGCTGCCTTCCTCTGGGCGCTCGCATCAATGCAGAGCTGATTTGGAGCCAAGCTGGATAATAATAAGCTTTTCAGTGCCAGCCCCGCACTTGCCTTGTAATTAAGGTCTGATGGTTGTGTTGACGGCAAATGAAAAAAAAATGGCTTTGTTCTCCCTTCCCCAGCTTGATTGCGGGTTCTCCTGCTCACCTGAATCCCCCCCATTCTGCATTGTACCCGTGATTGCTGGAGTGCCGTAATTGCAGTCTTGGCAGATGACATTTCCAGGAGGCACAGTCTGTACAGCTCCAGAGGGAACTGACAGAGCGGCTGCATTGACGATCATCATGGGCAGATTCAGGAAATGCCTGTGCGGAAGCGGAGCTGTGACCAAATACCAGAGCTCTTCTGAAATTTGTTTTACACGGCGATGAGTGCCTGAAACCTGCCTCACCTTATGTCTGGGTCTAAAGAGACCCATGCTGTACACTGAAGGCCAGGAGGGTCACACCTTTTAAAAAATATCCCTAGGCAGTTTCTCAAGAAAGGGATCAGAAGCAAAGAACCTAAGTAAAAAGCAAACTCCTTAGAAGCTGGCATAATGTGCATTATTTTGTCTTCAAAGAGCATTCCTTGGGATGTGTATATAGCTTCACACGCTTTTATCAAATCCCTTTATGCATGAAGACAGAACTCAATGCAGAAAGAAACATTTTATTCACAGACATCCACAAGGCATAGCTCATCACCCTTCTAAAGATGGTGTACTTCCCATTGATATCTGGGCCAGAAAAGAGATGCCTACAGCTGGGACATATATTCAAAGATACAAAGTTCCAAAGGAATGGGCAAAACTAGACTGGCCTCAGCAAGAATGTCATATTGATCCTTACACATGGCCAGCACTGGCCTCTATCACGGGCTGGGTTCTTATACAAGCATGATATTTACTTAGCTAAGCTCAATTTATTCTATTGCTACTGCAATTATCACTCTCAGAGAAAAACATCAGATCTTCATTTCCTGGTGGCTCACTTCATGTTTATACATCACTCCACCCACATGCTGGCAAATATGTCCCAGTTGGCCCTTCATGACACCTGAAGTGTTAGCAAGAATGTTAGAAATTCAAGATTATACTGGGAGGCCAGCTTGAGTTACATGAGACCTTGTCAGAAAGAAGAAAGGAGAAAGAAAGAAAGAAAGAAAGAAAGAAAGAAAGAAAGAAAGAAAGAAAGAAGAGAGAGAGAGAGAGAGAGAGAGAGGGAGGGAGGGAGGGAGGGAGGAGAGAGAAAGAAAGAAAGAAAGAAAGAAAGAAAGAAAGAAAGAAAGAAAGGAAGGAAGGAGAGAAAGAAACAAAGGAAGAAAGAAAGAGAAAAGACAGAAGAAAGGAAGTAAGGAGGGAAAGAAGGAAGGGAGGGAGTGAGAGAGGGGAAGAGGGAGGGAGAGAGGGAAGAAGGAGAGAGGGAAAAAGTAAAGAAAATTGAAGCTGGGATGTGTGGTGGCTCATTCATGTAAACCAGCACTCCAAGAGATGGAGGTAGGAAGATTGCTGTGAGTTCAAAACCAACCTGGTCTACAGAGTTCTAGGCCATCCTGGCCTAGAATGAGACCTTGCCTCAAAACAAACCAAAAAAAAAAAAAAAAAAACAGAAAGTAAGAAAGAAAGAAAAAAGAGGGCGAAAAGGAGGGAGGGAGGAAGGGAAGAAGACTTAAATATGTGACAAACTATTGCTCTTTTTTTTTTTTTTTTTTTTTTTTGGTTTTTCGAGGTAGGGTTTCACTCTAGCCCAGGCTGACCTGGAATTCACTATGGAGTCTCAGGGTGGCCTTGAACTCACGGCGATCCTCCTACCTCTGCCTCCCGAGTGCTGGGATTAAAGGCGTGCGCCACCACGCCAGGCTCAAACTATTGCTCTTTTATCATTATTTTTACATTGTCATAAAAATTTTCTCAAACCATCTACATTTTTAACTGAGTGTTAGTATGTCCTGCATGAAAGTATAGGGGCAAGAATGTCCACCAGCTTACTTGCTCATCAGCAAAGGGAACCATACCAGAATGCAGGTCAGCATTACAACCGTGATAGCATGAACACACCTTGCCTCCTGTTCAGCCAGGAGCATGGGACACAGATACATAGGGTATGTACTAATATGGAGGGGGTCAGTGGAAGGCAGATCTCCCTGGTCCTGCTCAGAGAGAATTCTTTCCGAAAAACTGTCACTGAGCCCCCACTCAGCCACTTTCCAACACTGAGTCCTCTCACATATTCGACATTGACTGTTGTATTACTTGGTCCCTAGCACCATCAGCAGCAGGATGGAAGTCCATTATAGACTTGCTATGGTGGGACTCAAGTTAATGGACCTCCTGAAGAGGTGTGGCCCTCAGGCCTTGTTTTGCTAATCAGTTTACAGGCTTATCCAGTAAACTCCCTCTTAGAGGCTGACTGATTTTGCAGGCATATGATTTGCTTTGTTTTGTTTTTCCAATTATATTTACATAAATTGACATAAGAATGAATCAAATCACTTTCCAAGTGCCTGCCTCTTCTGCCTCTCCCAGGGCTGGGTGCCAATTATTTTAACCAAGTAGTCTAAACACTCAAAGAGATGGTGTTCTCAGAGAGATGGCCAGTTTTTGTAAGTCATTTCGGTAGAAAGACTGTTGTTATAATTTGGCCTTGAATCTTTTAAATTATAGATCTTTTTAATCAATTCTAATAAAGAGCAAAGTGAAGCTTGCTTCATAGCATAAATAGGTGCTTTCTAGAAAATGATATTAATTTATAATTTTGCAACATTTCAGAATTAAAATTTAAGAGTTTTTTATATTATTTTATAGCAATCTGTTAACTATAAATTTTTGATTCCATGATGCTTTGAAAAAACTGTATGAAGAAAAAAAAACAACACATGAAAACAAGAGAAACTCAGGGATCTATATTTACTGGAAGGCATGGTAGGAAGTAGGACCTTCATGGGCAGGATTTTTGAAAAATTCCTGTTAAAAATGTCACGACTCTAGCTTTGGCAAATGGACTCCAGATGTGTGTGCCTCTTTGTGTATCTGGCTTTATGTGGGCACTAGGGAACCAAACTTGAGTCACTAACCTTTGCAGGCAAGTGCCTTAATCACTGAGTCATGTCTCCAGCCCTGTCTACATATTTAATTACTAACTCACCCATTCTCTCTGTTTGTCTCTCTTCTATCTCTCTGTGCTTGCAAATAAATGAAATACAAAAAATAAAAAAGACACCAAAAATAGGAGAGACTAATTGGAAAGAAGGGATTCATTGGGAAAGGAGGGCAAAAGACGGGATTGTGATCAAAATAGATCAAAATAGACAGGTATGAAACTTGTCAATAAAATGTTTAAAATATATGTTTATAATAAAAAAGTCAGGACTAAGTAGGTAGCAACAATAGGCCTTATCAATCAAAATATAATTCCTCAGGCCTGGAGAGATGATTTAGTGAACAACACTCTTGTTGTGTGGGCATGTACACCCAAGTTCAGATCCCAGTACCCACATAACTGGACACAGTAACAAGTCTGCAATCACAGCATGCCCTCAGTGAGAAAGGAGGAGGAGAGAGGAGAGAGGAGAATATCCAGGAAGCTCATGGGCCAGCTTGCCTGATAACAAGACCCTACAACAGACCAAAGTAGAAGGTGAGCTTGTTTTCAGATCTTGTTCCTCAGCTACACTGCTCACTTCTTTTGAGATAGAGGCTATCCTTGGCTTGAAGGTCACCAATTAGGCTAGATTAACCAGCCAGTGAGCTACAGGGATCCTCCTGTCTCTGCCTCCACAGCATTGGAACTAAAGGTTTATAATGCTATGTCTGGCATTTTAAGTGGGTTCTGGGGATCAGACTCGGGTCCTCATCTGCCCAGACAAGCACTTTACCCTCCAAGCCATCTCCCCAGTCCCTGGAAATGCTTTCATAGATAAAATCATCTTATGAAATTATTCTTAACTATTGAAACAGTACAAACACTTTGCCACTGAAAAGCGCCAGCTTAAACTTTATTTCCCTAAAATGTATCTTTGCAAAGATCAGCTTCAATGGACTGGAGGACCTATGGTGCTTCTCTTGGTCCCCCTAGATTGATGTGACCACTCTGGGGCAGCACCTGTGAGTGCCTTCATCCTATGTCACTTAAAGTTCATCTTTTCTTTTGAATAATTACTGAGCACATATTCATTATTTTATCATCATTAACAATGATAAATATTGATCATATTGAAACCACTTAGTTTATTAGTGGCTCCCCTCCTGGTAGATGCTACAGTGCACTTCATATTGTTAGAAATGTGGAGGACAGCAGGATTCCCTCTCTCACTCCTTCCTTCCTTCTCCGAGAAGTTATCATACAACACACTGAGGTATAGTTTATCAGTCACTTCACGTCACACACTTCTGTAGACTAGTTATACATCCAAATCCTTTCTCTAGTATGTGTTTTAGAAAAAGCTGCTGAATCCGGGGTCTTGAATTCCTGAAAGTCAATAAGCTGTCCAGTAGCTACAACCTTTGAAGACTGATAATGAAAATGTGACTCCCTCATCACAGTGAAAGACTGCTACCCTGGGCACTGCCAGACAGGGACACTGAGTGGAGCTCAGTTAAAATCTCCCTCTTCTCCTTCAAGTTCTTGCCAAAAATGTGCAGTGTGTGTGTGTGTGTGTGTGTGTGTGTGTGTGTGTGTGTATGTGTGTGTGTGTGTTTCCAGCACAGCCAGAGAAACAAAGCATACTTTGGGGAACATAAGATTCATGACTCACTCAAAGATGCCTTTTGACAAGATGTAGGGGAGCAGGGTGAATGTCTGGCTTCTTGTCACTATCTCTCCTCCTCATGAAACCCAGCACTCCTCTGTACCCCCCTCCAGGGCCTTGCTTCACTACTCACAGGTGTGAGTGACTTCTCTATGCCTATGTTTCATGACAGGACCTGTGAGTTAGGATTTACCTCATCTTGCCATTCCCTGTTTCCTATGTTCCTAAGGTTCCTTTATGAAATGTCAACCTGACCCTTCCATACCTGGGTGGCCCTTCCACCCCATAGGATGTAACACATTCCCCCACCAAGACTTACTGACCACCAAGCTGCCTTTCACTGCTTCCCTCCCAAAGATGCCCTCTTACCTCATATGACTGAAAAGCTCCCTAGCTCCAGGAAGAACCCCTTTCCCTCTGGGCGAGTCAGCATGGGGCATATTTCTGTCATGGCACTTCCAACTTAGAACAAGATGGTCTCTCTCCTTCTCTGTTCTACAAGAGTTCAGCCTGCACAGGGGCCAAGCCCTTGTATCTCTTCATCTCGTATCCTGTGTCAAAAGCGCCAGTCAGTGTGGCTGTTCCTTCCTCAAGGACCAAAGGTACATTGCCAGGACAAAGAATAGCCAAATGAGAAGCAGAGTGTGCCTTGCCATTCAGCTGCAAAATACTGAATGTGCCACAACACTCTACTTTGACACATCTGGTATCTGGTCAGTGCCCTCTTCCAAGCTCCTAACCCATGATGAATCCATGAAACTGTTCCTCCTGGCTTCCTTCCATATATATGTTGTCAGCCAGCTCACACTAACTCAACTATCCTTCTTGCACAGTGGAAATTTAATATATTTTGAATCAATGTTGACAAAATATTAGCTGTCCCAGGATTGATTACACATTATGAAAGTAAATTTTTCTAAAGCTATGCTGAAAGGAGTGCTTTCTGATGCAGGGCTTAAGGGTTGCCATAGGTTCTGGTTTAATAATCCTGAGAACTTTCCTTCAAAGCAGATACTTTAGACAGGGGACTCCATCTCCTTGGTTAGCGTTCCTAAGGGACAAAGTGAACTCTTATATCACAAGTTGTTGTATACAATCCTGGAAGCCAGTTTCTAGGGTGGAAATGTGTTCACATCCTACCAGGAAGCTTGAGGCTCTTTGAGCTTGGCCAGGCCACCTTCCTAAAAATCAGTTTCTTGAAAACAGAGCTAATCAGCTGTATTATCAGGGCTGGAATGCACACACTGTCTTTGGAAGTCCTCTGTCATGGATGAAGCAGTGAGCTGGAGGACACATCTATGAAAGTCTCGTTGCCCCCACACACCCGCTTGCCACTTCTTTGTAGAAACAGGAGCTCAGCTAAGAGCACAGTGGTGTCCGTGTGACCCTTGGCTCTCCACCAGGAAGACAAAGCTGCTGCACACAGCACAGCCTGAGAATAGCTGAGGTAACACAGGCCTCCTGCCCTTGTGACCAGCGTTTCTGCTGGAAATGTGTGACCACCACTTAAGTTGAATTAATAACATTCTTCAGTCACACTCTGTAATCATAGCCCTCGAAAGACAATGATTTATCTGTATTTTAAGTGGGGCCTTAATGTTATAATTCTGATTTTCTATTCAAGGATTTCCTGCAAGTTTTTTTTTTTTTTTTTTTTTTTTTGGAGTTCAGTGAACAATTAAGAGCACCATCTCCAAAAACGCTGTCTCAGAAACAACAGTTAGACATACATATGTGCATGCATGCACATCCCACACACATGTACATATGCCCCTTCCTACACTCACCCCACCAAGTTGTTTCCTGGCAAATACACTCACATACAAGACAGTGCAACTGATTAAAATAGCCCCAAATAGTCTTCTTTCCTAACAGATAGTTGGTTTCTCTTGAAAAACTTGCTTGTAGTTTTCAAACTGATAAGTAAATATTTGTGTGTAATGTATGCTAACTAGCATGCAAGAAACCACAAAGAATTCACAAGAGCAAAGGTCTAAGTTGTTAGGAACTACTTTATCACATTTTTTGATATGTAGAGTAGTAGTAGTAGTGTGTTATGCACGTGTGTGCAGCGATGCACTCCCCAAGTTCATGAATGCAGTAGTCAGAGAAGGGCATCAGGTGCCTTCTATCACTATCCCACATTATTTACCTGTGACAGGGTCTCTCACTAAATCTAGAACCCCCTGTTTTGCAGCTAGACTGGACTACCAGGGAACCCCAGAGATCCTCCTGACTCTGCCCTCCTCAGCTCAGGTTAGAGACATAAGTAGTCATCCCTGGCTTTATAGATGGGTGCTGAACATTGAACTTAAATTTCATTCTTGCATAGTAAGCACTCTTACCCACTGAGCCGTCTCCCCAGCCCCTACTTTACTACTTGTTAATTAATAATTTCTAACAAAGTTCTTCTCATGTAGCCCCTAGTGATGCATGAAGGGCAGATATGATCATTGTCTCTCAAAAACTCACCATGTTTGATATGAAGTGGGGAAGCTGGGAGAGTTCTCTTAGTGGCAGTGGAAGCCTATCTGTGCACATGACTCAGGACCAGCTGGCTGGAAGATCACTGAATCCATGCTTCAGAGGACAGAGAGCCTACTGAGGCTAGAATGATTCAGAAATTCTCTCATTAGAGAATGCCAGAATGTGATATGAAGGCGGACAATGCCTTAAGATTTATATAGAAGGAAGGAATGTGTGAGCCAAGGTAGGATGGTCTGGTCTGCATTCAGGGGACACTGAGACAGGAACGGGATGGCATGAAGGTCCCAGTGCATAACCAGGTTTCAGGAGGCCCTGGGCCTAAAGAGCATGCTTTCCATTCTTCTCCCAGGGTTGTCTCCTCACCTGTGAAATTAACAGTAGAACTCTTTATTCTACAAGTTTGTCCATGGAACCACCTACAACTTTAAATGGTGATAAGTGTAAGGGTTCTAATGTGATATTAATTATTATGGTGTCAATTTTTTGATGAGCTTGTGCAGATACAAAGAAGCAATGATTTATTGATTTTTCTTATGGTGTGGAAAAAGGGGAGATAGTACCTGGTTAGGAAGCCAAGGGGCCATCACGATATAGACTGAGGGGCTTCCAAGGGAAAAAAAATAAAGAAGGCTATGGTTGAGGTTATTTATCAGGCAATTACCTCTTAGGATGTTTCAGGTTCAGGGAGTTATACAACCTTTTAGTCATTCAATTGAAAAGGGATACCAGCAAGTGGAAAGTTTAGTGGGTGAACTGACCACTTCCAGTGTCAGAGGGAAGTACTGTTAATTAGCAGTGTGACCGTGAGGATTTGTCCTTAGACACACACTCAGACACTGTCTATGGTGTCATTAGCCAAACCCAAAATGGTCCATTTTGGCACTTACTGGTCTGCACCCTGCATATGCACATGAAGAGTCATTTTCCCACATGTCCATTGCTGGCACTGGGCTTAAAGATAAAGTCTCATTCTCATGGAGTGGGTGATCTTCATGTGAGGAACAGTCCCAGGTGCCCATGGCATGCACAGCCCTTCCACTGTCTCAGAGTAGAGGACAAAGTGTACGGACAGCACTCGTGATTCTTTGTCTTAATTGCATCTACTTTTAATTGCCTTCCTATATAATTTTGCTTAATCTGGAAGAATTTTCTTAAGGAACCAGAATGATCTAGCTGAGTCTCACTCTGACTTTCATAACATGCTTTTGCTTTCTGAGTATAAGCAGAAATGTGGATCCTAGGAACAGTTAAAAAAAAAAAAAAAAAACACCATAAGGCATAGGAAGGTTTAGGTGTCTCATAACTATCCTGTAACTTTAGAGGTATAAATTTTAACCTAAATTTATGATTCATTTCTTAAAATCATTGAAATATATCCTGTTTGAAAATAGTAATGTAAGAAATTATTAATTTTTTCACTTATTTTGTTACATAAATGCCACATGAATTTGCTTTAGCAACAAAATTTTAAGCAATTTGAAATATTTCAAGGAAAAAAATAGCAGTGCTTCTTCATCTTCATGGGCTGTACTTTGGCAGAACGATGTCTGTGGGCAGGGTCTGCATCCACACTAAACAGCATTCTATGTGTTTGCACTTTACTCATAGAGACATGAGGTATAGCACTGGGCCCTGGATTGGCATGGTGTGTCTAAAAGGTGTTAGGCTGTGCCTGGTGCTGAGTGTTAGTCATTAATAGCTTCACTGTATGTCCTGCTATCTTGCTTATCAGTGCATAAGGATCCATTCTAATTAATGTCCTAGCACAAACCATTGAGTCAGTCCAACACTCACCACTTTTGATTATGTGTGATACTGTATTGACAATTTTTAACATGTATTTATGCTCACACGTGACTAAAACATATTTGGTAGACACCAGGAGCTAAAATTGTTAGGTCAGCATATGCACATTTAAAATTTTCATCCATACTGCCAAATTCCTGACAAGAGTGTTCCATTTACATCCACTTAAACCTGCATGAGAGTTCAGTTGTCACACCTCCACACCAGTAGTCAGTGCAAAGGCTCCAATTTCCTGTTCCTGGCATAGTGGGTCTTGGTTGCTCTGGCCACACCACCATGAACACACATGTCTCCTTTCAGGATCAGTCTTAACATCACCCCACAATGTGGAAATGGTACAAACAGATCTCAGCAAAGGAGAACATACTGCATGTGACACTTTATTAATAGCTCCACCTTAAGGACCATGAGTCCTTCAATGTGATCAGTTGACATGTAGGAACCAGGGTGCCTCATTAGATAAAGGTTTTTAATTATCAATCCCCAGACTTCCCAGTATCTAGAGATATAACTGATTCTAAAGTCCATGAATGGAAGGGGGACTTGAGGCCTCTGAATCACCCAAATGCATCTGACACTCAAAATAAAGATGTAACTGATTTAAATTGTTTTGTATATGTGTATGCATGCTTGTGGTATGTGTGTGCTGTATACACATGTGTGTAGTTGTACATATTCCATATGCATGTGTGCAGAAGGCAAAGGAGAATGTGCTGTCACTCTTCTATGTCATTTCCTTGAGATGGAGTCTTTCACTGGACTATTCATGTGATCCCCAGTGATCCTCCTGTCTTTACCTCCCTCGGTTATAGGCATGCTTGGCATGCCCAGCATTTTTTTTTTTTTTTTTTTTGAGGTTCTCACTCTAGCTCAGGCTGACCTGGAATTCACAGCAATCCTCCTACCTCTGCCTCACGAGTGCTGGTATTAAAGGCATGCATGCGCCTCTGCACCTGGCCTAGCTTTTTTTCTTTTTTAATGTGAGTGCTAGGAATCAAATTCAGCCCTCATGTTCATACAGCAAGTGATCTTGGCTGCTGAGCCGTCTCCCCATTCCCAATTTAGACTTTAAAACACACACAAAAGAGGTGCATAGCATTTAAACATGAAAAGAAGGGTCTTGATATTTCCCTACATTTTTCTGATTTCCTATTCTTCTCCTTAAGGTGTTCTCATTCACTTCTTGTTCCACTGTAGAGTTTGTCTTCCTTGCCTATCAACATTAATTTCTGAAAATGTCCCTTTCTTTTTTTTTAAATCTTAAAGTAGACATAGCCATATTTTGAATTTCATAGACATCTAGAACTGAACTGTTCTCTCGCAAGACATTCTGAAACACAAGATGTAAGCTTGAGATTGGGATTCCTAACACATGTATAACTTGGCACAAATGGGAATGCAACCTATTCCACAGAGAGGACCATGGGCAGCCTACTATGGAGCAAACAGTTATGCAGTTTCTCCATATTGACCTTATCTGGGAGATTTGGCCCTTTAACCAATAGAATTAGATGAGTTAGAAGCCCACACCAAAGAGACAAAGATGCCCTGGAAAGCCACGGGAACATGCAGGCCATCAAGGTCCCCCAGCACTATCTTGGGGGGGGGGGCACTGCTTCCTCTATACCATTAGCATCCCAGGAGTGAGCACTGAGCTAGCTCCACAGAATCCCCTTTGTGAACTAACTTTCTGCTCCAGACACTGTGGAGTGCCATCCAGGAGGACAGACCAGGCTGGACCAGGAGTCCTTGGGATGCATTTCCTAAAGTCTCCTTAGAAACTCTGCCTCAGTTTACTTCTCTTTACCATGCTGTACAAGGCATGCTAGTGGACAGTAGTCAGGCTCTTACTGTTTAATGTTGTAAACCTGAGGAAGCACTGTGAAAACATGTCCCTAATGTTTTAACCAGTTGTGGTAGTTTGAATAGATGGCCTCCAATATATTTAGTGTTTTCTTAATTTGTAGTTTGCATCTGCAGCCACCAGGCTGGAGGCAATGTCACTGGGCAGATCTTAAGGTGTGGTGGTGGGTTTGAAATTTCAATCTAAAGATATGCAAAGTGTGCCTAGCTGGAGTCCATGAAGTCTGCTGTGCTGTGTGGCTTTTGACTTTTAGGCTTGTGCTTTTCTCTCTGTTTGGTCCTGTGACAACCTGACCAGCTTCTTCTGCCATTATGGAACTTCCCCTGGATCTGTAAGCTTCAATAAATCCCTTCCTCCATAATTGTGCCTGGTCTGGAAGTTCATCTCAGTGAACCTGAACCTGTCTGCTACACCATTCTCATGCAGAATGTTTTTCTTTTTTCTTAGAGAGACAGACAGACAGAGAGAGAGAGAGAGAGAGGGGAGGGAGAGAGAATTGGCACACCAGGGCCTCAGTCACTGAAATTGAACCCCAGATGCTTGTGCCACCTTGTGCTTGCCTCACCTTTGTGTGTCTAGCTAATGTGGGATCTGGAGTGTTGAACATGGGTCTTAGGCTTCATAGGCAAGTGTCTTAATGGCTAAACCATCTCTGCAGCCTTCATGCAGAACTTTTAAGGAGAAATGACAAGGCTATGCCGGAGGGTAGGGTAGCACACATAACAAGTCACTGCAGCCAAGCCTCTTTTAACAAAAAGCCTTTGTGCCACGGGAAACCTTAGGGAATCCAGGGTGGCAGAGTTGACTGCCAATAAGGTCAGATGTTGGCACCTGCTGAAAGTACCCAAGGACTGCTGCCCCCTTTTTGTTCTGGGACAGTGGAGAAGGTGCCACCTTCCAGGCAAGGTTGTAGAAGGCAGCCTCATTATTCCTGTCATCTGTAGGGTTAGCTTTTGAAGCACTGCCGGAACAGAAAGGCATCCACACAGCAGCTCCAGATGCCACTCAACCAATGCTCAGAGCCACAAACGTGTCCTGGCATACAAATAAACAGAGGAGAGGTCCATGGGAACCAGGAATGCAGCTTCCTGTGGGAATGGCTGTCTGGCTAGGAATTCATGCCAAGTGTGCAGCAGGGCATTGGAGATTCTTGAAGAAGTATTGAGTGCTAAATGATAAATTTTAACTTTTATCCTGGCCCTGAGTTTGTCAGATAGAGAACCTGAACTTCAGAGGCTCTGCCCTCTAGAAAGCATCACTGGGAGCCAAGTCCTGTGCTCCAAGCATGGTGGCAGACGATAGAGTTAACAGCTCTTAATGAAAAGAACCACAATATCATTTTAAAATCAATGAAGTCAAAAAAATCAATGATGTCAAGTGTATATGCTAATGGCCTTCCCATAATCTGGCTATGAGAATAGGGTATCCCTTTCTCAAAGTTAATATAAGGGAAGACAGATTGCATCAGATAGTCAACATGCCCTGTCGTCCTTGGGCCTTTGTGCTGGGAACAGCAGTGCCGGAGTCTGCATTATAACCCCTCAGCTTTGCCATTACTGGGCTCTGTAGTCAAGCTACAGTGATTCTTGGAAGGCATTGTTTTTCTTGGAGAAACTCCTGAGTAGAGAGATGGCTAGGACAGGGGACAACTGATATCAGAACAGTTGGGGCATGCACCTTTGTCATGTAGAAGTGAAATGCTCAGACCAACTGTGAATAAAGGAGCAATTCATGCTGAGGAAAATTAATTTCTTGCACTTGTAATTTGTGTGTGTATGCAGATGAGTGTGTGTGTGTCCATGTAAGTGCATACCTGCATGTGTGTTTGTTAGTTGTCGAAGTGTGTATGTGTGTGCTTATGTGCAGATATGTGAGTGCATATATGTATATGCATTTCCATACTTAAGTGTGTGTTTGAGAGTGCATGTGTGAATTTGTGCATTTGTATGAGTATGAACGTATATATCTGTGTGTACTTGTGTGAATGTTTGTGCATGTATATGTGTGTATAATTGTGTGTTTTTATGCTTGTATGTGTGTGCCCATGAGTGTGTATACACTTGTGTTTGTGTCCATCTATGTATGTGTGTACATGCATGACTGTAAATGTTGGGTGTTAGCAGGCAAGAGAAAAGCACAAGCCGTCCATCCTCAAAGATTCTTCTGGTACACCGTTCTACTTGGTAGTAAAACACAAACATATTTAGCCATAGTACAAACTCACTGCAAACTAATGATTCTAGAACAAGAACTCAGACACTGACACCAACTCTCAAGCTGGTTTCCAAGCAGATTTTTGATGGCAGTTTGAAGCACTCTTAGCTCCATGAAATTATTTTCAGGTTGTTCTGCCCTCTGTGTGCTCGTTTTAGTGCACGTTCACAGCAGCACTTTGTAGCATTTGTGTATTTTGTAGGAAGTCATGCGTTATCCTTTTGAGTCCATTTGCTGAGCACTATGAAGACTCTTATTCCAGGGTAGTCTGCAAGAACTGGAGCACAGTGTCTTTTAGAGGATTTATGGTAATGCTGTGCGTAGCTCATCCACAGCGGCTGGAGAGCCCTGAGGGTCTCTTCATTCCCTGACACACTTCACTGCTGCCCATCAACACCTCCACAGTTATTGCCAGAGACTCTGCTTAATGAGGCCTCTGAACAGAGACACCAGAAACAATGGCTTCTACCACCAAAGCACCTCGTGCTCGCTTTCTGATTTTCTAGCTCATCTTTTGAAAAATGAATTCTGTCTTTGATAATACTCTTTGAAATATCCAGATATTTTAAAATCAGAGCATTTTTGATGCTCAGACAATGTTGCAGCAAACCTTGTCAGAAGTTAATGCATATATTCTAAATGTTCATTACTGAAGAAAATGCCTTTTGGTGATGCTCTGCTAAGACACAACATGGCTGATATAACGTCATCATCAAGCAACTATATTTTGTTGTGAGTTAAATTACCTTATTTTAAAAGTAGAGTTGAACATATAAAATATTTCTCACTTTTTACATTATTTCCTAGTTTCATCAAGATATAGAAGAAAGCAATAATCACTCGAACTGACTGGTAATTGATCAATCTCAATATTAAGTGGGCTTAGTTTTCACCTTAAACTCAGGCATCTTTTAAAACTGAAATACTCCACATTTCAAAGTGAATTAACTAAAGGTTTGAAAATGTCTTCCATTTATCTGCTGTAAGCTTTCAAATCAAGGTTCTGGGAAAAACCATTGACACATATCTGTTCTTATTGTTTGTTCTTTTTGTGTGCGTGCTGTGTGTGCAAGTATATATGCATGATTGTATGTTTGTACACATGTGTATACATGTGTATAGAAGCTAAAGATCAATGTCAGATGTCTTCCTCAGTTGCTGCCCAACCTATTCTTTAATACAACCTCATGCTGAGCATGCAGCTCACTGATTCAGCTAGACTAGCTGACTATCAAACTTCAGAGAGCTCCTGTCTCCACTTTTCTAGCACTGGGATTACTGGCATGTGCTACCAACACTGGCTTTTACATGGGTACTGGAGCTAACTCAGGTCCTTATGCTTATGCAGCAAGCACTTTGCCCACTGAGCCATCCACCGAGTCCCTATTCACACATCTTAGCATGGAGATACCTGTACTAATCGCAGCTATTCTGAGTATTGAAGTGCCAGGGAAAGTCATCCCATTGTCTCCTCATCTGTTAGTGATTATGTCTTTGTTGTCCTGTCATTTAGGAAATGAACCACAGGAAGAACTGGTGAGACTATCCAGCAGGCATCCCTGAATCCTGTGGCCAAAGTCAGCAGCATCAGCAGCAGTCCAAAGAGCACCAGGTGTGAGAGCTCCGGGACCTAGTGATTCACGGTATGGTTGTTCCCACTCCCTGCCTTGGGTTCCTCCCCTCAGCCTTCTGTGTGGCTTCAGGGAGGTAATTAGCTATCATGCCATGCATTCTGCCACACAGTTCACACTCACAGAGAGTTTACAGTGAAGTTAGATGGTGTGCATATTGTTCTCACCACTGAAGTTACACAGGGCAGGAGTGACGGTAGCACCCTGTGTGCTATGAGGAGTCCATGGGGCGACAATGGCAAGGAAACATGATGATGGCCTCAAATGAAGAATTTCCTTTAAAGTCATTTCAATTTGGATCCATCCTCATCGTAAAAGCTAAAAAGAACATGAATAACTCACAAATGCTGATCTGGAGAGACGGGTTGGGTGGAATGGGCTGGTATGTACCAGATCGCTGCCAGAGAAGTTCATGCTGTTAAAGCCAGAGGTCACGGTGACCTCAGACCCAGGCAATCCTCAGCTTCTGAAAGTGCAAGGACCTGGCCCCAGAGGCCCAAGCATTGTCCTCTGAGGCCACTGTCAGTATGTTTGGCACAAGCTGTTCTGCTGGAAAAAGGGAGCTCTGGCAAAATGGCAGTTGTTCTATGCGAGAAACTCTGGCCTGTACTTTCAGGTTCACTGTGCATTAGCAATTTGTCTGTGACTTCCCCATTTGTCTGTCTGATAACAGAACTCTGTTCCACTCCATGGAAATGAAAGGCTGGGATTGACTCCCATATGCTGCAGCCTGGTGGGGGCTGCTGTCTGTAAGAGCTCTGTGAAGTGCAGTAATGGGTCACAGTTGTTCTCATTATTTCCTTCTACACCCCACTCATTTTCTCTGAAGAAACCCAGTGCAATCATTGGTTCAGCTTGGAAAAGGCATTAGGTTTAATTGTACATTTTCTTGTAGTTAAAAAAAAAATCCTTTTCAGATGTGATTTTGACTCCTAGTTGACATTAAAATCAGTTACGTTTCTAAGCTGCAGGCATCATGTTCACAGACTCTGGTTTTCTCTGATCTCCTGAGCTTTAGTGATGAGGGTGTTTAATCCAATACTTTATGTCAGGGTAATTTTTAAGTGGGACTTTATTAAATTGCCATTTCTAACATTTAAATAGGGATTATCAATATAGTTTGACAGAAAGTGTCCAAATAGAAACCTCATCACAAAATAGATAAAGCCACAAGAACAGTAGGCGGTTGTTCTGATAGCCAGTCCATGACAATCCTGACCAATTTGGCCTTGAACAGGCCCTCAGTCAGGGCCTCCCCTTGGTTTTTGAAAAATGTGCATTTTTCAGGTAGGTAAAACAAGTTCTGCTTGCTCAAGGATGATAAAGTGACCTCAGAGTTCTAGAAATCCCTCACTTCTTTCTGCCTTGTTCTGGTGACCACAAGACTTTCCAGCCCTTCCTCTGTCCACCCTGTGATTAGCCAAGCAGACCTGGGGTTAGCAGACTATCCCAGGTTGAGAAACAATGAGCTTCTGGCCTCCAGGTACACTCAGAAAGTCATAGCAGCCGGAAGCTCTGCAGGAACTTGCATGTCATGGGGTAGTGCCATTCTATACTGAAGATGCACAAACTCTCAACCTGAGCTTTGGTGACAATGGAAGGTGGACTGGCACAAAAGGTCCAGGTTGCTGAAGGTTACACCTGTGATTTCAGAAATTGTGTGTGGGAGCTTAGGCTACTCTCTGTCTCACAGTAATCCTCCCACCTCACCCTCTCAAATGCTTAGAATCCAGATAAGAACCACTACATAAGCTAAGAATTGTTCATTCTTTTTCTCCTCCCTTAATATGCATGCTCTATCTTCATGAAATGAATACTCATTTCCCATATGTATGTCATAAATACATTAGTCCATGGGCAGTGAGATGATTATAACAAAACACTATACTAATGAGAATGCAATGTTATAACATTAGCTTCTGGAAGCAAAATGTCAATCTTCACATGGCCACCAATAAAATGACAACTTGTGATGACACAAATAGATGTGACACAGACCAGGGTGGCAGACTTGTTGGAAAGGGATTAGTACTTTAGTCTATATCTTAAATATCTTATGTTGAGGGCTTGGTCTGCAGCCCATGCTGATGGGAGGTAGTGGATCCTGCATAAATAAAGCTGGGACATTGGGAGTGCATGTGTAAAGGTATGCAGTGCAGTGTACATATATGTGTGTATCTATTGTGTGGGTAAGTGAGTACATTTCTGCTTTTGTGCATGTGTGCACATGTGATGTGCCACTCAGGTGTGTGTATGATTCATAAAGTCCACCTTAACAATATGTATGATAATAGTAGAGTGTGTCCTTCAGAGAAGAGTGGAACCCCAGCTTCTTCCTTGTTCATGTTCTGGCATGTGGCAAATGGGCTTCCTCTGTCACTTACTCCTACTATGATGTGCTGCCTAATCACAGACTAAAACCAAGGGCTAATTAGTCATGGACTGAAACCTGAAGATGGCAAACCAAAAAAAAAAATTTTTCTTCTCTATAAGCTGACTGATCAGGTGTTTGTAACACAAACAGACCCTGTGTCCATAGGTCTCTGTAGCCAGGACTCACTGATGTGGTTGTACAAAATGAGCCACAGACAACACATGGAACAAATTGGCAAGGTTGGGTTTCAATAGAACTTTATGGACAAAGCTGGTAACAAGTATGTTTGGCCCATAGTGACAATGGAAGGTGAGAGATCCTAAGTAGCTCCAGTCAGATTCTGAGGCAAGAAAACCTCACTTTTTTTCCTCTTTCACCTCAGTCTTGAAGATACAGTGTAAATCTAAGGAATGTATTCATGGCACACATGTTCTTATTATGAAGTAGTTAGTCTGGACCCTTCAGGGCAATATCACATAACTAGAAAATAGGTAGAAAAAAAGGGAAAAAATCAGACACAAAAGAGAATTATTTCAAGCTTCCATATATTATACACCAAAAGCTGAATGAAGGGGTTAAATTTAGAAAAGACAGTGATGCTGCCATTGATTGATTGATTGATTTAGAATAGAAATTTGTAGCATAAATAATTCCATGAAAACACAGATCATCAACTGACGTCTTTGCTGTGGTGGTTTGCATGTTTTAAGCACTGCTCTATCTGACCGTAGGCTTTTTAATGCATGGGCTTTCTCTGCCACTCACTCCTACCCTGATGTGCTGCCTAATCACAGGCCAAGGCCAAGGGCTAATTAGTCATGTGCTTGTTTGTGTATGTATGTACATTTCTGTGTGTGCATCTGTGTGTGCATGTGAAGGCCAGAGGACAAACTAGGGTGTCATTCCTCCAGAAACACCATCCACCTCTCTATGAAACCGGGTCTGTCATTGTCCTGGATCTCACCTGCTAGGCTACAGCAGCTCTCCAGAAAGCCCCAGGGACCTGCCTCCCCAGTGCTAGATGACATGTGTCACCACCACATCTGCCTTTTTATTATATTTTATTTGATTGAAAGGCATGGCCCATTTTCTATTCTTAGACAGCTCAGAGTTATTGGCAACATATTTTGTATGAAATATTTTTAATGTATATTCTTGAGATTGATCTTAGGTTCTTCTGCTTTCCCACTGAGCTATCTCCCAGCCCTATAACCCTAGTGGAAGAAGCCTTACCTCACATGCTCCTGCGGTCTGCACACAGTTATGGGAAGAAGGGGCTGCTGGCCTACTGATAGTTTCAAACCAAGCAGAGATGAATAAAATGTTAGAAGCAGTAAGACAAAGGAACAAATCCTACCATTACACTGCATGACTCCTAGAAACAACCCCTTTTCCTGATCAGGTGAATTACTATTGTCACTTATTCTTTAAGGACTGTTAGAATAGTAAAGTAAGATAAAGTCTATAAAGCACTAAATTAAGTTCTTGAAGCACAGCAAGTAATAGAACTTTCTAGCTCTCATGTTGTGTTGGGAATGGGCAGTGGGTAGAGGGGAATGGTCACAGTCAAAGATCACCAACTGGAGCCCAGGGCTCTTGGGAGGCGGAGTGGCTGAGCATCAGAAAGGGGTAGTGGGTCTGGCCACCATGATATCTGCGAGGAAGAAGTTCACTGCAAAGTGAGAGTGATGCAAGTCCCAGCACCCCAAAACCTGCCTGCAGACATAACTCATACTTGGTGACACCTATTCAGACCTAGGCCACATGCAGAACTTGGGGTTTCTGCAGAGAGAGACATGGCTCATCAGTGCTCTAGTTCTTAGTGCCATGGGGGTGGATGGTCTCAGCACTGAGTGGATGCCTGTACCATCAAAAAGCTGTTACTGTGTTTTCTTGGTGCATGAAGACATGATGAGGAGCAGCCTCTGGTAAACACTATATAGTAGAAAAAGTAGGATGCTGGATATCCTGGGTCATGTCCCATCATCTACATAATAAATTTTCGTAGTTAAGGGCCAGAAGGAGTAGGAAATCACACTTACTTTTTCAGTCTGTGCCATCTGCTTCTGTTTACCTACTGTGTGCCCATAATCTTACTCTGAGTGAAACACAATACTTAACCTTCCACTCCTGGCCCTCTCACCTGGCACATCGCTTTGCCCATTGTCATCTTTCCAGGCTTGGACTCACAAGCTGAACTCAGGCTCAGAGAACCACCCTTGCTTATCCCCTACCTTAGGTCACCTGTTTCTTGAGTTTCAGACTCCTTGCTTCTTAGAGGTCCAAATGAAGGGAGCAACCTATAACTAACTGAAATAAATTCTTTTTGGTTAAATAAAACATCACATAAATCATTTCAAAAATCATGTACACATAAAGTGTATTCTATGCATTTATGTGGTATTTTCAAGTCAAACCACTACAGGCCAGATATTCAAACCAGAAGTGGAGGGACAATTCTGCTAGCCACTAAATGGGGGAAACACAAGTATCAAAATCTACCTGTAGTGTGGAAAGAGCTGGAAAAGAAGGTTATTAAGGTGATGGCTGCAGCACAGGCCCAGAGCAGGAGAATGTGAGTGTCTCTGGAGGCAGCTCCATAGAGGATGCCCCTGGCCTGGCACTTGCTCCTCAGGTAGATACCCAGGAAGCTAGAGTGTGACCTTGTAGAGCAGATGTAGAGGGAGAGTGGCACCACATGTTCAGATGCAGAGACAAGGAGGCATGGGGGTGAGCTTCAGCAGAAGAGAGATGCTCTGATTTCCCTTTCACACCATGTGAGGCAGGGGTGGGCAGAACGCCTGCTGGCTAGAGTCCAGGAGGAGATGCTGGAGGCCTCAAGGTCTCAGCCACAACAGGACGGGTAGGAAAAAGAGGGGGTGCAAACTGGCAGGGGTGGGGACAAAGCATTGTGGCCATACCCATGACATCAGCGACCCTGACAGCAGGCAGACTTTGCACACCCACCTCTCTCCACCTCAGTTTTGTCATATGAAATAGTGAGAAGGTTTGGCACATCATAAGACCGCTGGCATTCCCTACAGTAACACCTGAAGCACATAGCTCAGCAGCAGCACCCAGCCTAAGCTCTCTAAGCAGCACTGATCCTCATCACTATTCATAAAGAACTAAGACACCCCGGCTGTGCCATGAAAGACCACAGTGGAGGCAGTCTGATTTACATCCATGCTGTGTGCTCTGCTCTTCAAAGCAAAGTGCCTTCCCTTACTACACAGCTGTGTCAGAAATGAAGCAGTGCTCTTTGAACCACTGCAGGAGGATTTCAAGGACACTTTGCCAAAGAAAAATGCAAGATGCAGAAGACAAGTGAAACTATGGCTGCACATGTGTGTATATTTGCTTATATTTGCATAAAACTGCTAAAAGGATAGACACGCTAACAGAAATGTTTATGTGTGCTTCTTCAGAAAATGCTGGATTATGAGGGAAATTTTTCATTGTTTTTGTTCATTTGTATCTTTATGTTTAAGCTATGTTAGTTAATATATTCCTTATTAAAAACAAAGTTTAGAAGAAACATAAAAGAGCATTTTCAAGCAAGTCACCTTACATGCCCCCTGACCTTGTCAGATCAAAAGGCATTAGCTCAACTTTAAAATAAGAAAACTGGCCGAGCTGGTAAACTGCAAGTCTGGACTTGAACTCTGAAACCACAGATCACTATTGTTCCCTCACCAGGACACCTACAGTGACACTTTCAGAAACCCACTTTACGTCAGTTATGGTCAGTTACTATTTGATGTTGATGAATAGAGTGAGACTGAAGAATAGATCAAGGTGCATGGCAGTGATGATACAATTAAAAGGAAGACTGAAAAGTGTGGACTGAGGAGTGCTGCCTATACTCAGCCCGTCACTGTTATGCTTTATATATTATTAGAGAAGGGAAGAAGGAAGGGAAGAGAAAGAATAGAATGGAAGAAGAGGTCAGGATGGGAGGGGAGATGAAGGAAGAAGAAGAAGGGGGATGGAAGGAGAGATTAAGGAAGGAGTAAGAGAAGAGGGGAGAGGGAGAAAAGGGAGCTATGGGGAGGGAAAAAGGGAAAGAATAAGGAGGAGAGGAAGGAGGAGAAAGAAAGGGGAAAGGAAGGTAAGAGGGGAGAATGGCTGAGAGAGAGAAGGAGGGAGGGAGGGGAGAGGGAAGAAGAAAGAGAAAAGAGAAGAGAAAGTAGAGGGAGGCAGGGAAGAAGGAGAAAGAGATAAGAGGGGAGGGAAGAGGGAGGAAGAGGAAAGGAAAGGAGGTAACTAAAGAAATAAATATGGAAATAAGGAGACAGGAAGTCTCTGAAAGGTTGAGCAATCTTTCTGGCAACAACATGTACAGAACCAACATGAATGCCTTTTCTTTTTCTTATATCATTTTTTTTTCTCCATTTTTATTAATATTTTCCATGATAACAAAAAAAATCCCTTGGTATTACCCTCCCCCCTTTCCCCTTTGAAATTCCATTCTCCATCATATCATTTTTATTAAAAATATTTTATTTTTATTTATTAGAGATGGGAGCATGTGCATGCCAGGGCAAACAAATGTTTGATGCATGTGCCCCTTGTGCATCTGGCTTACATGGGTCCTGGCAAGTTAACTTGGGTCCTTAGGTGTTACAGGTGTAACACCTTAGCTACTAAGCCATCTCTCCAGCCCCTAAATGCCTTTTATTAGCCAACCTTTTTCCGTAGATCTTATATTTTTTCATGCATGTTCTTTATTCTAAATTCTCTAGCTTACAACTTGATTTACTAAATATAAAAAAGAGATTATGCCATTATCTTATTCATTTATTTGATCATAGAGTTATAATTTTAAGGTCAAAATCTCAAAATTATTTTTGAAAAAGGGGTTTTGAATATAAGATTAAAGAAATAGCTATGAGATGAAAATGGGAAAAATAGTGGCAATGATGGTAGAAATTCTTTAGGACAATAAAGGGGAATGTAACTTTATGTCTCAGTTGTATTTTATATACTAAATTAGTTGCAAGGACAGGTGTACAATTAAGAAGATGTGAACATGGACTATATATTATGTAATATGATTGTAATAGTATTAACTTTCTTTTTGCAAAGATAACACTTAGATTATATATAAATATATTTTTCCTTCAGCTATGAATATTAAAATATTGAGTTTGAATTGCCAGGATTTGGGCAACCAACTGTGCAATCACAAGCCTGTAATCCAACCACAAGGCAAAACTTGGAGCTCACTGGCCACCTAGCTAGTCTGGCCTAATTAATGGGCCCCAGGCCAATGAGAACCCTGTGTTAAAAAGGGATTGGTGGCCTCCCTGAGGAACAACTCAGAAAGTTGTCCTCTGGCCTCCACAAGCATGTCTACAAAACATGCAGCCACACACGCTTACATAGACCATGCACACATACTACCATACATGCAAAAAAGTCTAAAGCATCCTAATTGTCATCAGATATCCAGACAGAGTTTAGACTTCCCATACCACATCACAAACTTAAGTGCATCTGTGTTTCTTGAGCCAGAATCTCAGTGAGGTCCACACACAGACATACTTTGTCCTGGTTTTGGTGTTGGCCATCTTTCTGTCTTGCTGCAGTGAGAAGGTAGCTCACAGTGCCTGGCTCATCCCGACCTGCACCATCACAGTTGATGGTCAGACATAACTTGCCCTATCACCTGATCCTCTCCTAATTGGAGTGTCCTTCTTCTGTAAATAGAAATACAAACTCTGAAATTAAAAAAGCATTTATTAGGGCAAAGCTTTGGAGTCTCCTAAGGTCTTGCTTTCCTTTGCAAAGTTTACCTGGTCTTTGCCATGTCCACACTGTATGTAATGACCAGGACACGAATTAACATTTAAAGAGGGCATTCCTGCTATGTGGCAGGCCACACATTTCTTGAATTAAACAGCTTGCCAATACTGTGAGGTTGACCTGATCACTATTGTTATCCACAGAAAAGAATCCACCACCTCACACACCATCCAAACCACTTCCAAAGCAGAATTTGAACTTGAGATCTGGACCCAGTAGCCCTCTGTTTCCACTCGTTGTGTTTATGAAGGTTCAGAGAGAAAGAATATTATAGCACACTTTGCCAAACAAATGCAAGCTGTCAGTCATAGGAAGGAGTGGATGATCAGACAATCAGGAGACAGTACAGGGATTTGTGAGGTAACATGATGGATGGGTTACTTAGTTGAAGGTCACTTGTTGTTGAATGTCCAAAGACAGCCTGAGCATTTCCATTTTATAAGATTTGATCTTGGGGTCCCAGAAGGCCTGAGGATGAGGCCCCTGTCTGCCTATGGACACTAACCACTACTGTTGTGGAGTTTGGGTGAAGGTGAGGGGGAGGTCACTGGCCATATATCAGCATCAACTTCTTACAGCAGGCCTGAGATGGTAGGGCAGCCACCTGCCAAAGCCTTCAGCAGAACATTTTTTGCCACCATTGAACTCACATTTGCAGTGAAAAATAGACCTGCTAACCTAAGGACCTATAAAGGTTTAGAGGATTCAGAAGATAGTGTGAATCCTGGGCTCCTGAACCTCTTGCCAAGTCAGAAATTTATGGTGTATACAGCAAAGACTTTGCTTGCCCCTGTCTGAGTTACTTTTACATAACTGGGACCAGATACCTGACCAAAGCAACTATGAGGGCCAGGGGTTAATGTGACTCCTGCTTTTAGGAGGTACAGTCCATCATGGAGGCATGCAGGCTGGGATGGCTCGGCCCATAGTGGGAGAAGTGTGAAACATCAGCTCCTCACAGCTCAGTGGATCAGGAAGAAGATGGCTTATGGCTGGAAACTAAAGTGGATATCACCTTCAAGGTTTACCCATTGCAACTCACATCCCAGATGACTTCTTTACTTCTCATGCCTGCTGCATGCAAGTGCATTTAGGCTGCAGTCCTAAATGTTCCTTATCTTCCCAAGAGAGTTCCTCCAGCTGGGGATCAAGTATTCAAACACATAATCATTAAGGAACATTTCACAGGGAAAACATAACTTCTACCACCCATGGCCCCCATAAGCTCATAGCCATCATAATGCAAAACATGTTCATGCAACATCAGAAGTCCTCGTAGTCTTAGTAATGTCAACGCTGTTCAGAAGTCCAAAGTCAAAATTCTCTTCTGAGACTAAAAACAATATCTTAACTTTAAGCCACTGAGAAAAAAGTTCCATACTTCCCACATATAATGGTATAAGTAACATTACCATTTCAAAAGAGAGGAATGGAAGAAGAAAGGACCAGATCAAAACAAGCCCCAAATCCACCATGGTAAACACCAAATCCCCTACCTCATTTTTAGTGTCGAGGGCTCATGATAGCATCATCTGATCTCCAATGGGCTTGAGCATCCATGCATCTATGACCATGTCACCCACATTATACAGGGTTTCTCTGTGGATCCAGTACCACTAAATGATGTAGTTTTCCATAGCAGATGTTCCTTGCTTCTAGCATCTCCAACATTCTGAAGTCTCCATTGCAAGTTAAAGTTCACCTTTGCAGCCTCATGCACAACTCTCTCAAGAGCTCCAGATATGCACATTGCCTGGCCTCACCAGCTATTCTCTGAAACCTTGGTGAAACCTCAATGACCACACAATTCTTGCATTCTGCATGCCTGCAAAACCAGCATGACATGAACAATGCCAAGTTCTGCTACCATCTCGAGATGTAACTAGGCCTGTTTGGACTACAGCCACAATGGCCTCAGAGTGGCTATGAGTCTAAGTGGTCCTTCTTGAGCAGAGTGTCCTGGAGGCTCCAACTTCTCAGGTGATCTTTTTAAATATGAGCCCTTCAAATGGGCATTCAGTTTGATATGTTGTAGCTTTAGATGAGTGGGTCTGGTCCTCATGACACTTTTCCTATTGTCCCAATTGAAAAGTGACAGATTTCTCTTTAAGGGTGCCAGTGTTTTTAATTTTGATTTTTTGAAATAGAGTCTCACTCCAGCCAAGCTGGCCTTCAACTTACAGTAATTCTCCTACCTCAGCCTTCCAAATACTGTGACTAAAAGCCTGAGCAACCACTTTTGTTTAGTCTTGTGTGTATGTGTATGTGTGCATTTGTGTGTAGCATGTGTGGTAAGTGTACATGTGAATGTGTATTAATATGCATGTGGAGACACACATGTATGCAGATGCTTGTAGAGGCCAGAGGTCAAGATCAGGGATCTTCCTCAATTGTTCCCTATTGTTCTCTACTTTATTTTTTTAAGGAGGGTCTCTCACTAAACCTAGAGCTCACGAACTCAGCTAGACAAGCTAGCCAGCAAGCCCCAGGAATTACCTGTCTCTGCTTCTCATGTATTGGGATTACAAGTGCTACTGCACTTTTTTTTTTTTTATTTTGGTGCTGGGGATCAAACAGTACTCATGCTTGCATGACAAACACTATACTGACTGAGCCATCTCCCCAGCCCCTTGCTAATCTCTAATAGTTACATCTAGTTTGTACATTTTCCACTAAATGAACTCATGATTCTTTCTTTACCAAACAACATGGTTTTTGTAGCTTTCTGCTCTGCTTTTTGCTCTAAATTCTCACCAAAAATTTCACTAAAAGCAGCTAGAAACAACCATCCTACAACCTGAATATATACTATCTGGACATTTACTCTGCCAACTAAATTAGCTCAATACTCTTTAATTCAATCACACTCAAATTTTCAGAACACAGACAGAAAGTAGACATGTTCTTTTCCAGATACAACATGAATGATCTTTAGCCTACTTCCTGATAGGCTCCTTGTTCCCCTCTGAAACCTTATGAGTACAGTCTTTACTGCCTGTATTTCTGTTGGCATTCTCATCTTTTGTACTCCCACCAGAAGGGTTCATTAAGCTATGATTATAAAATTCTAGGTATTCTCTAGCTTGATGCTTTAATCTACCACAAATCAGTTCCAAAGGCCCAAAGAACCACATGGCCAACTTTCTCATAGAAGTCAGTTCCCTTCTCAATACTAATTTTTATATTAGTTATTTTTACAGTTCTATGACAAAATATCTGAAAGAAGCAACTTAGAAGAGAAAAGGTTTACTTTGGCTGATTGTTTGAGGGCATATATTCTATGGCAATGAGGAAGGCATGGTGGCTTTGCTGCTGGGAGTATGAGGCATCAGCTCTACACATCCTGATGGACCAGGAAGCAGAGAACTTGGGCTAGAATTAGAATCAAGTATCACCTTTAGGGCCTGTGACTCACTTCTACTAGCTAGGTGATGATCCTAGAGACTTTGAAACCACCAGCTGGAAACCAAGTGTTCAACCCAATGAACAATCACACCCTTGCTTCTTCAGTTCCATGACCACCTTCCCAACAGCCCTCTGGCTTCACTGAGTGACTTCCTGAGCAAAGACTGGTTTTTCAGGACTTCTGAACGCTAAGCTTCGGGTGCTGTCCATGGTGCTACCCTAGCCAGTTACCGGAGCAATCTGTTATAGTAATTTGTCAAGTAATAATATGTCATGTTACCAGTTTGTTTCCCTGATAACAGTTATCATAGCCACTGCCAAACTGTGTGAGGGAAATAGAGTAAGTCACTATGGCACCAAAGAATATGCCCATAAATTGTATGAGCAATGTAAATTTGTCATAATTAATTAACAGCAAAAGTCCAGGGATGTGAACTAGACAGGTTCTTCCCAGAAAGGCCTAGTGAAGTGGACCAGGACAATAACCTTTACTGTCTTCCTGGTGTTTATATCAGCCAGTCGTGGTTTGGAAAGGAGAGGGGTTTACAGGTCAGAGGAGAGGGGTTTACAGGTCAGGGACATCACACTGGCCTTGCTAGCTTGCACTGTTCCTTACATGGCCATTATTACAGGAAACCTTGGTATACAGGCAGAAGGCAGATCATCTTCTAGATATCAATTGCTTGTTCCATTGCCTGTGTGCATGAGGGCATCTGTGCTCCTCCAGATGTTGGTGGACAGGAAATTTCAGCCCCAGCATGCTTTTATGCACATTTGACCTGGCAAGCATCTTAAGAATGAACAGGAGCATTTCTGAGACATGGTGTTTATGTCATTCTCTTTTCAAGATCATAGACCACAGTACACAAGAGAATGTCTTCCAAGTAGGCATTCAGGTATTACATCTCGGTATCCTGCAGCACAGAACACAGGCCCTTCTGGGGTGCAAAGGTCCCAGTCCACGTGCTCTGTTTGCCTGTTGGTGAAAGATGATGTTGCCAAGGGTTGATATTCACTGATCCTCCTATCCAATAACAGTGCCTCTGTTTACTTTCAAGTGTGTGTGTGTGTGTGTGTGTGTGTGTGTGCGTGCATTGTATGTGCCCCCCACCTCGTGTATGCATGTGTGCTACTGTTGTGCAGACAGTGGGATAAGGGGAAAGCACAGACACACTGAGAAAAGAGCAGAACATTGCTATCAGTTCCAGTTTGACTCAGGACAGCGAACAGCCCTGGCTCAAGCCTTCTGGTGTTGGACATGAAGCATGGAAGGGAAAGATGCCATGCGGCTATGCACATTTCTGATAGGCCCCGGCAGGTCTTGTCAGGCACAGCCCGGGGATGACAGCCCTGAACATGCAAATTGCTGCTGAGGTGACTTTGTGCCAAACGTGCTGCTTCACAGCTCCCCATAGATCTGCCAAGCCCTTCCTTGCAGATTTTTTTAATAGGAAACAACAGCAAGGAATAAGGATTTTTCTCTTTCAATCTGCCTGGCAAGCGCTGTAGCATATGTAAGTTTTATCTCCCTGAACTTGTGCCAAGGCCCACTTGCCATGATGGGTAGTGTGATCTGGGTTCAGTGCTTAAGGCTTCTGTGTGACAGGGTATAATGTTGACAGGAAAGGTAAAAGAAAGTTGAGATCTCTCTCCCTACCCCTAAACCTTGCCCAGGAGGTAAGCTGGGTCTCCAGAAGGAGGTGGGCTGGAGTGAACAGAATGGTGTGCCAAAGACCAGACATGGTTTTAGAAGCCAGATGTCAGGCTAGAGAGATGGCCCAGCAGGTAAAGATCTTGTTGTGCAAGTGTGAGTACATGAATTTGAATCCCAATCCCTAGAACTCCCATAAAGCCAGATATAGTTGCTTGTGTCTATAATCCCACTGCACCTATGATGAGATGGGAGGCAGAGACAGGAGAACTCGTGGAAGACTCAGGCCAACCAGCCTGGTGTAAAAAGTAGTTAACAATGAGAGATCCTGCCTCAGACAAGGTGGAAAGTGGTAATAGATACCTGAGATCTTCCTTTGACCTCCACAGACATGCCATGATATGCATACACACTCATGCACATGAGCACACACACAAGAAACTAGGTGTCAATATCCTCACATCATTTGCACAGTTTACCTGTCGTCTCAGTGAGATTTGACCTCTGGAGATGTGAGCCCCATGGTGTGTTGTCTCATATAGTCTGTAGAGAAACAAACTATGTCTATTTGTAAGAGACACACTAATTGTTGACTGCCAAAACCCAAAGACTAGTTGGTATGTTAACAGTGTCGGCATGAAAACATATTTCTATGGCAACAGATATTTCCTTTAAAATTAAATGAGATAAAAACAAAGTGTCTTTGCCCTGAAATAAAGCAGGTAGAGGTGCCAGGGGAAACAATGGCATTTGGCTCCACAGAATATTCATGAAACATGTATCTCACCACTTTTTATCTGGTATCCTTGCTCATATGCTCAACACATATATCATCTGAATTTCTTGTCGGCCTGTGCTGTCAATAACAAAAATACAGAGATAATGCAAACTGCTGCTCAGTGTGAATAGCAGAGTGAAATTAGAGCGGCAACTGCTAGCCAGGTGTTCACTGCCATTCCTGCCCACCCCTGCCATGCCCCCCAAGAGCAGCAGAAAGCCTTCTGAAAGCAATAAGTATATATTATCAAATGGTTTCTGGACAAAAGTCTGGTCTATGGACATGTTAAATTTGCTTAATTACTTGGTAAAATTATGAACTGGCTCATTCGTCCTTGTACAGATGAAGCAGCACTATAAATAAAATGCCTGATGTCTGCACATGCCATGTTCCACATTAAATGACTTTCACGTACTTTATCCAATTCCACAACATGCTTTTAAAGGCTGAGATAAAACCTAAAAACAAAGCTAATAACTGTCCTTCCACTGTTAGATGGCAGTTAACTGACCCACTTGAGTACCATGTTTTGTAAAAGTGACTCAGTTCTGGGCCCCTAACAAGCAAAGAGCCACAGTTACATAAACTGACTGCCACCTCCTAGTTTTTCTGTACAGCATGTATTTTGCCAAGCCTAATTGTAACTTCATCAAAATTCTATTTTGTCTAAATAGGCTTGAATGAAATCTTGGAATTTCCTCCCAAATTGTTGGAAACAAACCAAAAAGAAAAACAGTTTTTAATTTTTGGTATAAACCAATTAAAATATGTTTATTCTTTCTCAATGTCTCCCAACACTTCCCAAGGCCCTGCTGCCTCTCCAGGGTCCTCCCAGCCTCGCTCTCCAGGACAGGGTGGCCATCCTCTGCTGATGCCAGCTCTGCCTGGACTGGAGAACTGCCACCTAAGATCCCACTGGTATCTGGGGCTGGAAGTGCCAACTCTTCTCCACTTAACTTTCTGAAGGACTGACATGAAAGACAGCACCACCCAGCCTCTGGGTGAGGATGGAGATGTTTTTATGACTCCAATGAACTAAACAATAAACATATGATTGACATTTATGTTTAAGCTAAATGTTCATTTTTCACACTTTCATGAGAAAGGGAAGGCTTGAATGAGGGATAATGCCTCCTGTCATGTGGTAAGTCAGTGCCCTGTGCTCTTTCCTGTCATCTGAGGATGGAGTTGGTGGCTCCTTGGCTCCTGCCTACTTTTCTCTTCCTGCCAAACTGAGAGAGTCACACCATGAAGCTCTTGAGGGAGAGCACATGTGCTCAGCAGGTCCCTCCAGATGGAGCTGGGAGTGTGGATGGATGGTCCCTAAGTGCAAACCTGTTCCTGAAGGCATGTCACTGAGTCCATGCACTCAAATGCAAACATGTCCTCCTAGGACAGCATCCCAACTTAGCAATTCCATTTTTGTTAGAAGGTTTGTATTAGTCAGGTTCTCTAGAGGACCAGAAGTAATAGAATGAGTATGTATTACAAAGGATAACTTGTTGGATTGGCTTACAAGATAAGAGCTGACAGTCCAACCATGGCTGTCTGCAGGCTGGAGAGTCAGAAAACCTATTAGCTGCTTATATCACGTGACTGGACGCCTCAGCAGTCCCATTCTTGCGCTGAAGACCTGGAGGATTTCTGGAGAACTGTTGGTATTCAGTCCATGCTAGAACACTGCTGAAGCTGGTTTCTAGTGTCCATGATGGATGGCCACAATGGCAGCAACAGAATGGATGTGCACACCAGCAAGTTGCATGGGTAGCCAGGCAAAACACACTAGGTTCTCCTGAAACTTCTTTATTTATATTCTACCAGTAGAAGGGCTGTCCACTCTAGGGCAAAAGTCTTCCTCCTTCCATCAATTCTTCCTGGAAATGCTCTCACAGACCCACCTTTAAGGGGTGTCTCTTACTTGATTCCTGATATGAATGATCAAGTTGATGATGTAATTCAACTGACAAAAGATTTTATTGTGTACTTTAAAAATCCACTTTATTCTAAAGAGTAGAGCATTTTAAACAAAAGCTTCTTAAGCTCTGTTATCCTGCTTCCCTGTCCATCCTGCAGCAGTCATTGCTGGCTGGAGGTGTTGTCCTCCCTTGGTGCTATGTGACATATCCCAAAGATTCACTGTGTGCTCTTCAGGCCCCTGTGTTTGCCTACAGTGACAATCCTCCATTTTCTCTTCCTCTCCCATTTGTGATCAGATCACCACCTACCTTGCCTGGCCCTACCCCTTCCCCCATAGTTTAACTCTAGTCATCTCCAATGGGTCGGCACTTTAAATATTATACTGCCTTTCCTATTGTACCTGCCACTTGCTAATTTTTTATGCTGAAGTCTACTTTAGAACATGCAATGAATTCTCTTTTCTGCCTTTGCCCTTGCAGTCCATATATTGTTACTACAATGTCAGCATCTGGTGTTGAAGGTTCTCATTGCCTCCTTTAGGGTCATCACAGGGTGGGTGTGTGGGCAGGGAGGGGTTACCCTTCCTAGTTGTTTTCTTTCTAAGTCTATAAATTGTTTCTCCAGCCTGAATGACATGCATTTTGATTTTCTCCTCCTTTTCTACTTCACAGAGACCTTTTTGGGTCCAGTAGCCACAAAAGCACTATTCTATTATATTGGCTTATAACTCTGAGAAAACTCTTCAGTTTTTAAGCTCAGTGCTATGGGAGCTGAGTTGAATAAAAGATGTGAGAGTTTGCTGAGTAAGTGGCCTGTCCTCTTAGCATCTTCAGAAAATGGCTTCTACTGGATGTCTTGGTGCAGAGTGAAGGGCTTCCCCTTCTGTTTGCTTTATGCATGAATGCTGAGGGTAATCACAGCTAGCAAACCAGCCTGTCTGACATTTTTTTCCTCAGCCAGCTCTGGAAAGTCTTGGATTTCCTTCCCTCTCTGTTCACCTGCATCCCTCCCTCCTGCTCATCCTCCTTCTCTCTCTCCTCCTTTTCCCCTTTTCTCCTCTCTCCCTTCTTCTCTCTCTTCTCTCCTTTTCTCCCCTCTATCTTTCCTCTCTCACATCAGAAGTCCAAATATAAGAAGAAGGAGATTGAAAAGATATACCATTAAGATGATGATATGGGGCATGAGAATATCAAAAGGAGAAGATATATCCACATTCATGGGAGTTATCCTTCCAAAAAAACGAAAGAAAGAAAAAGGAGAAGAAATATTGACGATGCTATGTAAATTTCAAATTAACTTAGTATTACCATGTTCCACGATGTGATTTCTAAGAGATTTTTAATTTTGTCAAAACTGTCAGTAGTCTGGACTGTCTTGGGGAGGATGCTAATGTAGCCTCCAAGCCATACTGTGCAAGGGCAGTATTGGCTTATCATATTCCAAATCACCCAATTTACTATAGCATATGAGAAGGTACAATATAATTTATTTATTTATTTTTTAGTGAATGTAACAGCTACCTTCTCCTTGCTAGGACAAAATATCTGGCCAGAAGCAGTTTATGGAAGGAAAGATTTTATTTCTGGCTTACAGTTTTCCAGGGGGAGTTTCACCATGGCAGGAAAATCATGGTAAGATGAGGCATTACCTTACCAGCAGCAAGGGAGGATGTGCAGAAAGTGAGCTCAGTGTACAAGTGGTTCTGGCTATAACACCCCGACATCCACCTCCCATGACACTCCTCCTCCAGCAAGGCTTCACCTCCCAAAGGTCCACCAGCTGGGGATTAAGCATGAGGATTCATTACAAACACATGAGATTATGGGAGACAATTTATACCACCACCAACTGACATTAGTAATGACTGTCTTTACTGAGTTTGAAAATACATTGGAAATCTAAGACAAACATGTTTTCAGCATATATGAAGATCGGCAGTGCTGAAGGGATGATCACAGCCTCAACGCATGCCCCTCAAAGACATCCAGGCTGCTCTTCTGCCCGCTGGTCCTCCAGGACCTCTGTACTTCTGCTCCTCCCCCTATCTCCTTAGGTCCCATTTTCACAATGACCCATCCCACACACATAAAGGGATACTAGATGGCAAGCCAGAGGGGAAAGTGAAATGAAAGAGGAAATACTCACTCTTGTCAGACCCTGGGATGTAAATCTGGCTTCTTCTCAGACATTGAGTATGATAATGATGAATGAAGGTGGACTGGGCCTCAGTTGCCCAGATGAGAGCTGAGACACTGGGAAGCCAAGGCACAGAGATGTGGAAAACAGAGGGATTCCAGCAGTGGAGATATGCTTGGGCAGAACAGTCGGGGCTCAGCCATAATGTAATAACACAAGCTCTCTTGATTCCCTGTGTGTATCTCTCCCCACACAATGCAGACAGCATGAAAACCTGTAGGACCATGAGGAAGGTGCTATGGGCTAGTCATCATATCCTCTGTCCTCCAGTCCATTGGCAGACCAAGAAGTAAATGTGAGGTGGTAAATCCAACCACATCCATGGAAGATGGGCTCAGAGTTGAAACACTGTCTTAGTCACTGAGGCTGAGGCAATTTGGGTAGTATCTCACTTTCCTCACCTGTGCCTGTCTCATCACTGGGAGTGTTCTGGGGTTCAAGCAAGTAGCAATACCAGCTCGTGTCTCCTTCAGATTTCGAGTTGATATCTACTGCAGAAGGTACTGGACTCACTGCTCTTGCCCATGCTTTAAAATAAAGTCCCATAGTGTTCACCAGCACTTCTAAGGGTTACAGCCAATGACATTTGGAAGTGTTTGAGCTGTCTCTGTTCAAGAAGGTAATTGGGGGATAGAAAGATGGCTTAGTACTTAAAAGTACATGCCTTGCACATCAGACCACTAGAGTTCAGATCCCCAGAACCACATAAAGCCAGACACAAGTAACACATGCACCTGTAATCCCAGCATGCCTATGGCCATGGAAGACAGAGGCAGGTAAATCCCAAAGCACATGGCCAGCTAGTCTGGCATTATGAGCTACAGAAAACAGAAGGAACTTTGTCTGAAATAAGCCAAAAAGCAAAGCTTGATATCCATAGGTAGTCCTCTGACTTCCACATTCACAACACACACACACACACACACACACACACACACACACAATTGGAAAACAAAAAGAAGAAATTCGGGGAGGGAGGAAGAAAGGTATAAGGGAGAGAAAAAAAGAGTGGAGGCATGGAGGGAAGAAAGTAAGGAAGGCAAGAAAGACCATTCACAATGAGAACTTTAAGAGTGGTGTGCTCCATCAGGCTCCCCGCCTCCTGTTCACCTTCACCAGAACATGAATCCGTGCATGTAAGTGAGGCTTACAGCTGCCCGACAGAAAGCTCACTTGACCAAGGACAGGGAAAGGCTGTTCAGCCAGTCTGTACAACAAGTACACACACTGCCTTGTTCTTGAGGGATATCATGGCATAACAATCTGGGACACCGCAGACAACTTCACCGTCTGGCATCACAAACTGCATTCACTCATTAACGGTTTTAAAATTCGTGCTGTGAAAAAGCCAGTTTGGCATGACCCACACAGTGTTTTCAACCTTACTGTCACCTAGAACTTTTTCCTGTGAGTCATTTATGAATACCCAGTGCTCTGTAGGAAGTGGAAAAAGAAGCAATGAGCTAGAGACAGTCCTGATCTCTAACTCCAGGCCCTTGCCATCTGACCCTCATCTCCTCTCTGGGGTCTGATCTTGGATGAATCTGCTATGGCCACACCTCTTCTAGCTGGCTAACCAGAAAGCACCTCAGCAGCAGAGGTCAGCTGTACTCTTAAGCAGACTGGCTGTTACCTAGGAGCCCCCGGAGGGCCAGGCACAATGCCGGTCAGAGATAACTACTCACTGTCGCTAGTGGCTTCTCTGGGTGACTCTTAAACCTGCATGCAGACTCAGCTGGAGATGGAATCTGAGAAAGCAAATGGCAACTTGTATTAAAAATTCAAAATTGGAAATCCTGGTAACTGGGAGACATAGGACCAGATGGACCTATGTCTCAGAGTGACAGTGAGCTGCTGTCTGGTGCAGGGACTCCCAGGTGGACGAATTGCGTGCCATGGGCCCCAGCTGTCCTCGTCTAGGACGCAGACACCCTGCCTTCCTGTGTCGTTGGCTGCCGCCTCAGCCCTCACAAGCAGGTTGGCAGCTTGTCAGCACACTGCCACCCTCTGAGCCTCTTGCTGTTCCAGATCCGCAGGTAGAGAGGTCTCAGAACCCTTTGGAGTCACCTGTTAAGGCCAAAGGTTGGAATTTCGGAGACAGAATACATGACAAGCCTGAGCAGAGAATTTGCTGCAGGTTCCATTGATGCTTTCACCTTTCCAGTTCCACAAGGACAAGCCACGGTTGAAACACAGTTGGGGTGGCCTATTATAGACACAACCTCCCACACCCTGTGAGTCCTCTCTCCCTCTTCACTGCCCCAGATCTAGTCTCTCTGTAAGAATTTGTGCAGGGCCTAGAGGACATGCCTGTACTGTGCAAGAAACTGACCGAGTGTGAGCACATATTCTGTCACTCACAGTAGCTTATCTGTTAACTCATCCTGGCCCTTCCAGGTTTTTGTTTGACACCAGCTCTCAGATGCAGACTAGAGAACATCCGAGCTGAAAGGGCCGTCTGATTGTGGCATTCATCATCACTGCAAATTAGCTTTGCATTAAGAGGAACTGGTCGTGGAATGCTGGTCTCCAAAATGCCGGTTTGAGGGGGTTGCAAAGCGCCGGGGTCTCTTCAAGCCTGCTAGCAGCTGGAGCTCAGCTGCAGCTCTGGGTGGCTTTGAATGCTAATCACTGCAGCAGCCCAGTTGTCACTGAGCCTTAGTGCTGAAAAATGCCATGTGAAGTCGTCACGAAGCAGAAATGATTTCAGATGAGACGCCGAAAACATTGCAGAGCTCTTTCCTTCTCTTCTACATAGGAAGCTGACAAAGGGTGGGTAGCTGCAGAGGACGCTCAAGGTCACAGCAGGCCACACCCAGATCTGCGGGTAGCAGTACCAAAGGAAAGGCCTTTCTAAGTGGTCTGTGTACCAGGCTCTTGTTTAAATGAGGCCCTCAGTCCGTGATTAACCTACAGACTGCTACAACAAGCGGATTAGAAGCAAGTATGGAAACAACGAGGAAATGCTCACTGTGGAGAGGCGCTTGTGCTTCCTGGAAAGCCTGTTTTCTTCTTGAGTCCTTGCAATAGCTCCCAAGCAAGTTGGATTTCTTGTGGCTACAAGAGACAACATTGTGGTATTTTTGTATATACCATCCAGTAGCTGAGAAGCAGGTAAAAACGCCAGACATAGAATGGATGGCATGTTCTCTCCAATCTACTGTTACTATTGTCAGCAACACCACTCTGCCCAGTACCAGCATTTGTGTGCCTGTGTGAGAAGACGGGTATTACATCCCAATAGCACCACTTTGACAGGCCTTTTTCCTGCATTTTTAAAGTCAAAAGACACATGCACCTCTTAACCAAATTATGTAGCATTTTATAAAATCCGTTTGAGAAAACATAAAGCACAATCATAACTTGCTCATGTAGTAAGAGGCATATATATCTCTCTGTGACCTGTGCGGTGATCATTAGAGCCAATCTTAGGTGCTGTCATGTCCTTAAACAGTGGTGACAGGAGCTTCTTCTGCTAAGATAGGAAAACACATGCATAGATATTCCAGATGTTGCATGGGATCAGTATATATCATCCTGCATCCTTACTTCCAAAACAGAAAAGATAGTATTCACCTAGATGTCAGCTTTTTGAATGATCATTGTACAAAATTCTTGAGCAGCATCCTCTGCCTGTTTGAGCTCTAAGTGACATTCAGATATCAAAAGTTTACATTAAGTTCCAAACATTTTTAATAGAGTAACAACATTATTTTTAGCACTTTATTTACTTGTTTATTTATTTATTTATTTATTTACTTATTTATTTATTTGAGAGGGAGAGACAAAGCAACTGAGTGAGTAAGAGAGAAAGAGCTAGAGAGAGAGAGGAAGAGAAAATGGGTGAGGCAGAACTTCTAGCTACTGCAAACAAACTCCAGCCACAGGTGCCTCCTTGTGCATTTGGCTTATGTGGGTACTGAGGAGTTGAACCTGGGCCCTTAGGCTTCGAAGGCAAGTGCCTTAACTGCTAAGCCATCTCTCCAGCCCTAACACTTTATTTTATGTATTTACTTTTTGCATGTGTGCATGTGCATTATGTGTGGTGTGGTAGTGCATCATGCATTTGCATTGTGTGCAGGTGCATGCATCCCATGCATACACACACACACACACACACACACACAGTTTGGAGGTCAGAGGAAAACACTGAGTATCCTCTGATATCACTCATGTGCATGTTTCTTTGAGGTAGAGTTTCTCTTTGAACCTAGCCTGCAGTTTCCAATCAGACTGGCATACTAGACAGCCCCAGTGAGTCTTCAGTCTCCACCCTCTGCAGGACTTTGGTTGCAGGCATACATGTCCATGCCCAGCTCTTTCAGTGCTAGGCAACCAAATTTAGGATAAATCAGGCCCACTCAAGCCTTCACGCTTGCATAGCAAGTGCTCTTACCAACTGAATCACTCCCCCAACCCTATTTTCTTTCAAATATTTTTGTTTATATTTTTGTGACACAGAGAGAGAATTGGTGAGACAGGACCTCTTACCACTGCAAATAAACTCCAGACATATGCATCATTTTGTGCATCTGCCTTTACATGGGTACTGGGAAATTGAATCTGAGCCAAAAGACTTTGTAAGTAAGTCCCTTTAACTGCTGAGCCATCTCCCCAGTCCCCAATTTTTTTAATCTCCAAGGTACCCTGTTACTTATGTCTGCTTTTTCAGTCTCCTGTTCTCTCTCTCTCTCTCTCTCTCTCTCTCTCTCTCTCTCTCTATCAGTGTGTGTGTCTATGTGTCTATGTGTGTTTCTCTTCTGCTAAGAACTAAATATTTCCTCCCTTATTTCCATATTCTTCCATTTTAAAAATGTGCTTTATCTTTGTAAATATTTTTGAGTCACATTTGTCCTATGGTGACCCTTTTTGTTCCACCAAGGGTATCATGGTGCATCAGGTTCTGGAAGAAGGCCATGAAGACAGAGCTAGGTTAATCATGCATCTTTTATCTACAGTAATGATCAGGTCTGGGTCTCAAACACAGAAGGGAGTTGGGAAGGGCAACTCCGAAATAACCAGCTGGACCTATGTCATCTGTTCCTTTGATTTCCAGGATCCCATCTGGCTACTGGTTATTTAGTTTTATTTATGCATAATAATCTTCCCTAAAGCCCTTTATATGGCACCTATTCTAGCTATGAGACCACAACCTCAGAGTCTCATGCATGCTGACTGCCAGCAGGGAACTGGAGAGGTTTCTAGTGTCCAACACTTCTGGAAGATTTCTTTCAGGTTCCACCCTTGTAAAACAAACAAACACAGTTTTTACAAAGGCAGATATTAAGAAAATAAGTCTTCATGATCAAGGGCCTTTTTCTATCCAGTCCATCTTCTTAATTTTTCCATTGGAATAATTTATTTATCCAGGAATAATTATCTAATTAAAGGTGTCATCCATTGTAGTATTCCTCAATTTGCATGGTAAAAGAAACATGGTGCAATATTGAAGTTACAAAGATGATTTTACATCTTGTTAGTTGTAGCAGCAAGATGCCGGCTAACTTGTGAAAGTCATTAAAAATTAAATTTTTAAAGTGCATTGTAAATTCCCTAGATCCTTTGGTCCTGGAGAAAGTACTCCACTAAATACAAGCATATGCACACAGGACATTTCCAACTTTTGAGCAGGTGGCATTCTAAAAGTCAGGTGTTTGGGGATCAAAATGAATTTTCCTTTACAGACAGAAGCTAAGCTGTCTTCAGACTCCCATGGCAGCCTGTGAAGATCATTTTCCACTCTACCTACAAGTGATGCGCCACAGAAAAGTGGTTAAGGCATCCTGTTTTCATTCTCTAATCTCACTATTCATCCATGTATTTCTAGCTAACTACTGACTGCAGAGTTGCTTACCTAGCAACTATGAATTGTTGGCAAATAAGTCAATTATCACGTAGCTGCCATGGAGGAAGACCTTCTGCCTAGTCACACAGATTGGCAAGCTGGCTTCTACCAACAGGTGGGATTGGGAGACCATGATGCCAGCTGATAAAACCTGTCCACGCCTTCTCTTCCCTTGAGATGCTCCTGCTATGGGAGTGACTGGGAGAGGCTGAGGGCAGCCTCTATACAAGAGTTCAGATGCCGACACCCAGTGGAACAAAGCGCTTGCTGTGTGGCGATGTGGGTTTAAGTCAGCTGCCCACTAAGGGTAGAGCTGAGCATTTCACACATGTGCATGTATGAGAGACAGATGTGGAGAAGGAGGTGTGCTCTCCTAGGCAACTGGGGTGTCTATAATTCTGGTTCAGTCCTCTGCAGAGCTGGAAAGCTAGACAAGTGACTGTTACCTGAGCAAAAGCACTCTGACGACTATGTGCATTGTTGACCATGTACATGAGACACACGAGGAATGCAGGACTGTGGGAGGAAGTCACATGTTAAGATGACGTGTCTGTAATCCCAGAGCTAGGAGCTGCAGACAGAAAGATCCCTGGGGCTCACTGGCTAGCTAGTCTGGCTGTGTCAGTGAGCAGGAGACCCTGTCTCAGAGAATATGGAGGAGAGCAATAGAGGGAGAGAGACACCCAGCCTCACTTATGACTTCCACACACACATGCACAGGCATACCCACACACACATGTGTACCAAACATATACGAACACACACACAGTATTTTTTAAAAAATAAAAGAATCAGCATAATTTATTTCTACTGTGGGAAACCCGTTCATAGCTTAGTTTATGAGACATTTTGTGCTGTACTTTTTAATTTATACTACATGATGCAAGTTTTGACTGATGCTGAACCCCTGTTCTGAAATGCTAGCCTTAAAGCAGAATAAAGAAAAGTAAAATAAACCAGCAGCCTGGCAGAAGTTAGGTACATTTTTCATTTTTGAGACTATGAGTGACTTTAATAAAAATTCACTGTTGGCATGCTTGAGATAGACTGAAGGCCTCACACATACTAAACAAGTGCTCTGCCACTGGGCTACTACCCTAGCCCCAGAAATATTTTTTTTCTCAAAATAATGTCATTTTCCAAAAAGATGAAAAGTTGAGCAGCATTTTCTCTTATCTTTACCCTATTCTGTCTTTCATCAGGCATTAGAAATCAGATCTCTTTTGTGCCAGTGTGGGTCTTTCCTCAGCTCTGCTCGTGCATCTGCTTATGTTTCATAGACTGCCATGTTATAACGAAGGGGGCATTTCAGTGCTAAAACTGGACCTCCAGTGGACCCTGATGGTCAAGAAACTGTCAGAGAAGAAGGGGCCCCTGTGCTCTGCACACCCTGGTGGGGAGTCTTCCAGACCCTTCACCTCTGGGAAGACTAGCTGCTCTGCTGTGTAGACCCCACAGCTATGAAGCATGGTAACCCCACCAAACCGTGAGCTCCTTACTCACAGAGGGATGCGGCTACTTTGCCTCTTCCTGGGCAAGTCTCCATGTGGTAACAAGCTGTATCTGTTCTGACCAGCTGGCCTGAAGAGGATGCCCTGACGTCTAGTGAGCCACCCACAGTGTGAAGGATGAATGCCTGATTTCTTTGGCTTCTGAAGAACATCTAAACAGCAGAAATTACATGGATTTACTGAAATTGAAGGTTTCATAATCAAAAATGAATAGAGAAAGAGCATATATTGATTTTAAACCAACAAAGAAATTAGGTTACACGGGGGCTGGGACTCATGATTGACTGGCTCTGTCCTCTCGGGAGGGGGGAGGGAAGAATGATCCTCATCTCTCTATCTCTCAGCAACTGCTTCTGAGAGCTGGGAAATGCATTTGCCTGTCAACAAGATTCTCAGCCCTGGCTTGAAGAATTGAGCCGTTTCCTGGACATCAGATGCGATGTTATTGGTAAGGAGCGGAAGAATTTAAATCTTCATGCTTTGGTGAGTCAGTAACACCTTGAATCCACAGAGGCACCTGCATGCAGAGCAGTTTCCTGAGGAGCTTAGGGACACAAAGAGGTCAAGGGGTCATATACCTCTCTGAAAGGCACACACTACTTCCTTTGCTCAATGACTTCCAACAGAACTGCCGGTGGAAGAGCCATAAAAGAGGAGATGAGGAATTAGCAAGCTCACTCAGTGGGTTAAGAGCTTGCCACACAATAATGATGACCAGAATTGAGATTCCCTAGAACCCCACATAAAGCAGGACCAAGAAATTCTGTGATCCCCATGCTCCTATGGCAGGCAGGCAGAGACAAAGAGAACCTACAGAATTTCTTGGTCCAGCTTGCCTGGACAATGGGGTGGTAAACACTGAGAGACCCTGCCTCAAACAAGGTGGAAGGCAAGGATCAATACCTGTGACTGTCCTCTGACCTCCAAACATGCACCATGGCTGAAGCCTACTCATATACACATACACACATTACACATACATACAGAGACTTAAAAAAGTAAAGAATAGAGAAATGGTCAGCAGTTAACACCACTTCCTGTGCAAGCATGCGGGCCTGAGGAGGCCAGAGAGAACACATGACACTGATCCCCAGGACCCACACAAATAGCTAGGTGTAACCATGCACATCTGTAACCCCAGGCCTGTGGGGAGCAGAAACTCAATACAAAACAGAGTATTTAAAAAAAAAAAGGCAACTCTGAGATCAGTAAGAGATTCTAGCTCAAGTAAGAATGGGTGAAGGGGGCTGGAAAGATGCTTAGTTGTTAAGGCTCTTGCCTGTAAAGCTTAAGGACCCAGGTTCAATTCCCCAGAACCCATGTGAGCCAGATGCACATGGTAACACATGCTAGAGGCCTCGGCACACCCATTCATTTCCTCCCCATCTAGTAAATAAATAAATAAAAAGATTTTTTAAAAGAATGGGCAGAAAATTTGTGGAGCAGGATACATGACATTCTATTCCAGCCACTACAGGCAGGCTGCATGTGTACATATGTGTATACACACACACACACACACACAAACACACGCACACACTAAACATAAATTAAATTTAAACAGTAGAAGGGGAGAGAGGACCAGAAGTGCGCACAATGCAGGGTTCAACCCCAACAGCTGAGAAGGGGCCATGCAGCTGTCTGATGGCTGAAAGGACACACTGCTCCTTCTATTGTCACGTTGCCACCTGTCCTCTCTCCACTTATCAGCAATGACAGGTGTGATCAGGGTTCATCCAGAGAATAAAATACCAAGCATGCTTCTCTTCCCTCCCCTCTCTTCATTCTATTCACCCTTTCTTCCTTCATCCTTGTCTTTAGTCACCACGCACATGGTCCATCCTCTGGAGTAAATGGTAACAAAACTAGGGTGCTCTTGCCCTGATGAGGTCAAACAACTACCTATTCACAAATGCCATGCAGTCCAGGGCCTGCTGTCCATCTAGCATGCTGGGACTTTGTAGGGGCTGCCGGGAGCAGAGTGATCCAGGACCGAAGCTTAGAGCGAAGGCAACTTTCAGGAGGTGCCACACGTTTGTGGCAGCTCTGGCCTGGGCTGACCAGGCAGAGGGATGAGAGGAAGAGATGTGCCTGCAAGTTTGCATTAGAGAATCCACTGTCTGCTAAGAACACAGAGAGATGGGCCTTAGTCCTCTAATGCTGCCGGTACAAATGTCACTGGTGGGCAATCATTTCTCACAGCCCTGGAGGTCAGATCTGGGGTCTGGGGAGGGCCCATTTACGGGCCTCCAGATGGCTGCTTTCTTACTGTGTCCACACATGGCAGTGAGAGAATTATGGTATCTTCCTTGTTTGATGAGGGCCTTGATCCTATCAAGAGGCCTCATGACCTCACCTGACCCCAATCACCTTCCATACCACTATGCAGCAGGCTTGTGGATTGTTGAAGGATGCCCATGGCAGCACAGGGTGATTTTAAGAAGGGATGAGCATGGTCATGTTTGCTACTCTTTTATTTTTTTTCTTTTGAGATACTCAATGCCTGGTGCCCTCCAAATGCTCTTCCTTTTCTTTCTTTTTTCTTTTTTTTTTTGTTTTTTGTTTTTTGTTTTTTCTAGGGGGCAGGAGTTAAGCCTAAGCTGACCTGGAATTCACTATGTATTCTCTATGTGGCCTCAAACTCATAGCGATTCTTCTACCTTTGCCTCCTAAGTGCTGGGATTGAAGGCATGTGCCACCACACCTGACTCTGCTTTCATTTTAGATAGGGTTTTACAATGTTGCCCAAGCTGGCCTGCAACTCATCTGTAGCCCTGGTAAGCTTTGAACTTGCCAATCATCTGACTCAGGCCTTAAAGACTAAGCCACTAAGGCCCAACCAAGCATCTTGTTTTTTATTTTTGTTTTCTTCTTTATACCGGGGACTTGACTTGCCCTAGGGGCCAAATTTTTTTTAGGAAATGGTGATAAGTCTCAAATATGCAGCTATTTGGCATTAACAAATTCTAGTAATTGCAACACAGTGAGGGAAGCAAGTGGTAATTCCTGCAGAAAGTAGAAACTTCCTTTTGTAGACAAGATTAAAAAGTTGGTGTGTGTATGTGTGTGTGCACTCCGGTGTACACAGGTGCACATGTGTGTGCATGAAGAGAGTAGAGGACAGCCTCAGGTGTCATTCCTCAGTTGCCATTCACGTTTTCTTGAGACCGGAGCTCTTGTTGACCTAGATGATGGAGCTCATCAATTAGGCTATTATCTGTCAAGTGAGCCCTCGGGATCCTCCTTGTCTCCACCTCCCCAATGCTAGGATTACAGGCCCATGCCACCATTCTCAGCTTTGTTATGTGGGCTCTGGGTATTAAATTTAGTCCCCATGATGGAAGACAAGTAATTCACCATCTGAGCCATCTTCTAAGCCCTGAGCTAAAGTACAAAATTTAGAAATATTATTCTCATGCCCTTTTATTATTCTGTCCTGGGCACTGGTCCTCTGTTTGTACATCTAGGACACTTGTGTGTGCCACTAAGCAGCATGCATAGTGGACAGTGAGGAAAAGGGTCAGGGGCACCACAGAGCCAACCTCTCATCCAGGATGGCCTAAATGAGGTGTGCCTATCCTGCAGGATGTCTTCCAGCATTGTCCTGAATAAGGCTGCTACCAAGTGGCCACCTGAAAGCTTGATGCACTCTGTGGTTTTCAGGGGAACTGGAAAACTTAATCAGTGTTGGTTTTGTTTTAAAATTAAACACACATGATGCTGTGAAGTGAAAGGCTTGCTTTTTATTAGTTTTCATTAATTAATATAGAAATCAATAGGTTTCATTTTGAGAAGTGCATAGATATTTTCCTTGTATTGAACCTTTCGCTCTCCTCCCTTCCCTCAACCTTCTGCTCTCCTCCTGCTGGTCCATTTCCCTCAACTAGCTCCCCTGCTGCTTTCATAGTACATGTATTCTGCTACCCTCTGTTTTAAAACAGGGCTTCTTGTCACTACAAATGAACTCCATATTCATGTACCACTTTGCACACCTGGTATTACATGGGCACTAGGGTTTTGAACCTGGGCCATACCACTAAACCATCTCTCCAGCCCCTGTTACTGTCTCACAAAGAAAAATGACTTAGGATTTAAAACAAAAGATATTGAAGATTATTAGGAGGGTGCCTTCCATTGCTTTATCTGAAGCTATCTTTTTTTTTTTTAGGCAAGCTCAACAAATTGGCCTTTTTATTTGTGTGTGTGTGAGAGAGAGAGAGAGAGGGAGAGAAAGAGAATAGGTACACCAGGGCCTCCAGCCACTGCAGTTGAACTCCAGCCGTGTGTGCCATCTTGTGCACATGTGCGACCTTATGCACTTGCATCATCTTGTGCGTCTGCCTTAGGTGGGACCTGCAGAGTCAAACATAGGTCCTTAGGCTTCACAGGCAAGTGCCTTAACCACTAAGCCATGTCTCCAGCCCCTGAAGCTGTCTTTCTTTGTTTGCTAAGGTCAGTAGTTTATAATGTTCCTCCATCCATGTGTTCCCAGTCTACAAACCAAGCTAGGCTAGCCTGACATGCACTGTGAGTGGATGACTCTACATTGTGCAGGTCAGCACCTTGTTCTGCTGGACTGTCACCTACCCAGACTTTCAAGAGGATATTCAGTGATGAGAGCAACATGGGTGATATCTGGATGCCACGTCATTGTCAACATTTAAGAAGTGCCATCTCCTGAGTATGTCTTCCGCTCCTGAAAGAGAATTGCCACAGGAGGAGACCATGCAAAGGGAGAGGGTCATTTCCTAGCTCTGATACTTTTCCCAGAAATTGGTTAATAATAGTTAATACGAAGAAAGTTCCAGCTAAGAAGAAAGGCAAGCTTTTCTTAAAGGTAGGACAGTGACTCAGGACCAGGGTACTAAGAACCTACTGACTCTCCAGCAGGGGGCAGTGAGCGCTGCTGAGTGTAGCCAACACTCCAGAAGGCTGAACTAATGCATTGCGGTTCTGCAGAAAAAATCTCCTAAGAGACCCTGGCGCTCTGCCCAAATATGAAACTCACGTAGAGCCTTCCTCTCTCCCAACTGAAGCAGAACCCTCTGCTTCCTGCAGAAGGCGTGGTGAGTAAAATGCAGCTCTCAGGGAAAGGTACCTGGGGCTTGTGCAGAGTGGTCAGAAGTGCCATGGGTTAATGAATCTCAGTGACTTCACATGATCACTATCTTGGCAGATCCTTCCAACTGTCTCATTATCAGCAAGGCAGACTGTCATTAATATAGTCTGTCCAATCCTCTGCCTCATCCCCCATATAAAAGCTGAACCCAGATCTCTGTTAGCCAAGCCTTTCATTTAGTTGTCAGTATGCCTTGTCATCCAGGTATCCATATGCCCAAAGGCCAGTGGTAGACAGCACTATAAGCTCCATCATTGAGTAAATAAACTCTCCGTGAGACTTTTCACCAATAAAAGCCATATTTCTTTAAAAAGCAATTTTACAAAGATAAGGCAACACCTGCCCTGGAAATTAAGAAATACGCTGTGCTGATGGTTGCTACTCTAGTGTCCATGAGTGTGGTTTTCTGTAACTACTGCAGCATAGGCTGTGTGGTTGATGTGAGGCTTCCTCCTAGGCCACTGAGTGGCATGCACATGTGACACTGCTGGACCGACATCTTCCGGCCTATCTCTCTGGGGTGCACATGAACTGATGGGTACATGCTTGATCCACATTCACTGTTTTGATTTTCTTTGTGTGATTAAAGTTCTTTATAGTTAGGAAGAGGAAGATCCTGAATAGCTTTGCCCAGCCATGAACTGTGTTAAATGCTATCCTAGTTCTGCCTCTGCAAAGCCATTATAACACATATTCCATCTCTTTTTAAATATTTTCTTTTTATTTAGTTAGGAGAGAGAGAAGGAGAGAGAGAGAGAATGGGTGCCAAGACCTCTAGCCATTGCAAACTCATGTGCATTTGCATGTGCCACCATGTGCATCTGGCTGATGTGAGTTCTGGGGAATAGAACCTGGATTCTTAGGCTTCCCAGGCAAGTACCTTTACCCATAAGCCATCTCTCCGGCCCACAGATCCCATCTTTCCAAGTGAACCTTTACAATATATTTCTATTTAAATTTCAATTGCCCCTGTTAGTGTTTTTATGCATGTATGTGTACATGTGTATGGAGACCAGAGAAAAACCTTACATATTATCCTCAAGTATACCATCCACCTCTTGTAAGCCAGGTTTTCTTTCTTTTTTTTTTATCTTATTTTTTTTTTCATTTTTATTTTTTATTTTATTTTATTTTTACAGTCAGTTTGGTACCATTATTAGGCTCATCCATGACCTACCCCCTCCCCTTGGCCCCTCCTTGTTGAGGTATACGGGTCATGCATCGTGGAGTTAGCCCACAGTTATGGGTAAGCTAAATGTCTCTGCATATCATGACCCAACATGTGGCTCTGACATTCTTTCCGCCCCCTCTTCCACAAAATTTCCCTGAGCCATGTTGGGTCTGTTAAGCCAGGTTTTCTTATTGGCCTAGAGCTCACCAGTTTGTCTAGACTAGCTGGCCAGCAAGCCCCAGGGATCTGCCCGTCTCTGCATCCCCAGCTCTGGACTTACAAGTGCATGTCACCATTCCTAAAGTTTTTACATGGGTGCTGGAATCATATTCAGGTCCTCAAGTTTACATGGCAAGCACTTACTCACAGAGTCATCTTTCCAGTCTCTGTTAGTATTTTTAAGGTTGAATTTTCTCACTGGACCTGTAAACATATTTGTGAAAAGAACACTTCCTTTTAGCCTGGATTTCTCTTTGACATTTCAAGAACAGTATTATAATAAGCAAGGCAAAGGAATGTGCACTGAAAGAGCTCATCTTGCTCTTTACCAAGAAGTTCAAGCTCACTGCTATTAATCCACAACAGCACCTGCACCCACACAAAACAGTTGTGTCTTACAAATGATGGGATTTTATACCACAAAGATGTTCTGGGCAACGTCCCTTCCTCTCTTCATCATGTATCAAAGCTGACTCTGGTCCATAGTAGCATGATATGTTCCATTTTTTAAGTAGCCACAGAGCATCCCATGTTGTGTGTTAGCCTTGATTTATTGTGTTATTCCCCTGTTAGTACATGCTTAAATGATTTCAGAGTGTTGCCACTCCAAAAGTGCTACCTTAGATATCACTGTACTGTGTGTCAGAGCAACTGCACGTATGTTTCTGCAAGAGACACTCCTGGCTATGGTTGTGGGGCCATGGGAACCACTCAGAATTTTAATCAGTGATGTCAGACCTCCATATCCAGCATCTTTTTTAAAAAATATTTTATTTATTTATTTATGAGAGGCAAGAGAGATTGTGTGTGTGCCAGGCCCTCTAGCCACTGAAAATGATTTCCAGACGCATGTGCCATCATGTGCATCTGGCTTACATGGATACTGAGGAATTGTACTTGGGTCCTTAGGATTCACATGCAAGTGCCTTAATAGCTAAGCCATCTCTCTAGCCCCTCATACCCAGCATGTTACTCACTTGTTGCTATACCAGATGCGGTGTCGGTTATCAATCTATAGAATTTTGGTTAACTTTGTTAAAATTGCTATGTTATTTTAATGTGTATTTGCCTTACTGCTGAAAAGTGTGGTCACCTTTGTAAGATTCTGCTATTTTATTTTTACTTCCATAAGCTAATATTCCTTTTCTTGACTCTTGATGGACTCTTATGTTTTTATTGTCAATCTTCAGAATCCTGATGTGGTGAAGAGCACTTGTTTTCTGCATGGTCTGTCTTCACTCCATCTACTCCCTGCTTCCTAGACTTAGGAGCATCTGGGGGCCTTTATGGCTAGAATATTTTCATTTTTATGCATCCAAAGCTACCAGTTCTGTGCTTTATTTATTTCTTATGTCATCTGAGATTTTCTTCCACTTCTTAAATCATAATGAGCTAAAATTTTTCTAATGTAGTTACAGTTCTTTAAAACTGGATCTTTACTCAATTTGAAATGCATGTTTATGTGTGTTCTGTGTGGGCCTGACATTATTTTATACTGTGTGGATTCCAACTTGGCAGGCATCCTCAATGAGAAAAGCCACCTATATTCACAAAATAGTCTATATTTGTTCCTGATGAAATTCCCATGTATACTTGTATATTTCTAAGCTTTGACCTTTTCAGTTGATCATTTTTTGCCATTTCTATGTCACCACCAATTTGGATTGATAATATTGGCTTCACAGTAAGTCTGCACATCAGCAAGGGCACAATGTTTGATTGTTTGACAGTCAGGAAATATTTATTGTTCCAAGTGAACTTTACCCTATACCTTTCAGACACCTATTCCCCCTATATGGACACAGATTGTAGACACATTCACTTATCCTCGGGAGCTTAGATGTCTTCGATCACTTCACCATTCTCCTCTAGGTAAATGTTGTCACTACTGTCATTGGAGTTCCATATCATGCCTGCATCGTGATGTCTGTCTTCCTAGGGAACCAGAGTTCTTTGTGCCATTTCAGTATCAATATGGTGTCAGCCAAAACAACTAGAACCATTAACCTTGATGTATTTCTTTACTCCAACCACCTTGAGGAGGTCTCTACTAATTTTAATATTCCTTAGAAGAGTTTCTTCTGTTTTCCTGGTATGAAATCATTTCATCTGCAAATAAAGCATCCTCTCTTTTAATATTCATGCAAATATGTTGGACAATTAACTCACATTGTTAACTGGAGCCCCCTAAATGATTTTGAATGAAAATGCTGGTAAAGGACATCTTTGCCCTGATCTTGATGCAGTGCTATTAATATTTCACCATTTGATATAATCTATGCTGTTGAGTTTGCTGTTGAAGTTATATGTGTCTACTATTTAAAAGTTCTCTATAATGTAGTCTTTGCTTTTCTATAACATACTCATTTTCTTCTTTAATTTTTTGGTATTACAGCTGGTGTTAAGTGTTTTATTTAAGGAAGTAAAAAATCTGATGGACATAAGTTATGTCATTATATAAATAATCCCATTGTCATGATTTCTAGCTTTAGTGGGTACGTTTTTGGTTGTGTCTATGTGAATTCTTTTGTGTGCATGTTTGTGTGTTATATGTGCATACGTGTATGAGTGTTCATCATGCCCATTTGTGTGGGGATACACATGCCAAATATTGATGCCAGGTGCCTTCCTCGACAATTTCCAATTTCTTTTTTTAAAACAAAATATTATATTTATTTATTTGCAAGCAGAGAGAGATAATGAGCATGCCAGGACCTCTAACCACACTGTAAATGAATTACACATGCTTGAGCCACCTTGTACATCTGGCTTCATGTGGTTACTGGGAATCAAACCCATGTCGTTAGGCTTTGAAGGCAAGTGCCTTAATCCTGAGACAACTCTCCAGCCCAACTCCCACTTTCTTTATTGAGACAAGATCTCTTAGTGTAACCCCAAGTTCACTAATTAAGCTAGTCTAGCTAACCAGCATGCCCTAGGGAATCTTAACTCCATCCCCCAAATTCTTGAGATTGCAAACTGGCCACTGCACTCATCTGGCACTTACATGGGCGCTGGAGATCCTCACAGTTTTGCAGCAAGCATTTCAGCTACTGAGCCATACCCCGGCCGCATCTGCACTCGTCCAGTCCTCTATGAAGGAATGTGCTACAGGAAACCCCATTCCCATTGCAGAGCTAAGGGTTACAAGGGACAGCTTTGACTGAGATACTACTGCTAGCGAGCTGAAAGCAAATCTCTGCCTTGCCTCACTATCTTCTTAACATCAGGAAAGGATGTACTATCATGGCATTTTCCAGTTAAAAATAATTCCACATGTGTTATTTCATTCAATATTCATAGCAAATGTGTTAGGTGGCTGTGCTAATACATTTACTTTTGAGAGAATTAGATGAAATTACTGATTTACTTGATTTCATGAAGATTGTGAAATCTCAAGGCTTCTCATACGTCACAAAGTGTGAGTTGCCATGTGGACACAGGGCAGTATTCCTGTGAGATGGATCTTCAGGTCAGATAGGTGTCTCTGCATTTGCTTCTGCTTTGCTCTTTACTCAGGAGTCTGTTAATTCAATGTAATTTTCCTAGTGTGTGACTCAGTCTCACAAAAGTTGTGGGAACGAAAGAATTCATACACAAAGTCAGGTATGGTGGCACATGCTTTTAATCCTAGGGCTTAAAAGGTAGAAGCAGAGAAGCAGGAATATTGGGAGTTCAAGGCTAGTCTTGGCTACATAATCAATTTCACACCAGCCTGGCTTATAGGATATACTGTCTCAAAAAAAAAGGAAGGAAGGAAGGAAGGAAGGAAGGAAGGGAGGAAGAAAGAAAGAAAGAAAGAAAGACAGACCCAGCAGAAACAATAAAAAGAACAGCAGAGAATCCAAGCACAGAATTGTATTAGCCACATGATTCCAGGTATACAAAATTGAAGACATAACTTCAAGGTGCCCTGAAATATGCATTAGTCACTTATACATGTGATTACATGGACATGACATTTAGACAAAAGTGTTTATAGATAACACTGCCCTTGAGTTTAAGTGAAGACCATTGTCTTCAGTGAGAAGTGTTCTGTCCATCTGTCCATTTGTGACAGAGATTGTGTATGTATGCATGTATGTATGTGCTTACTGAGGATTGAACCTAGGGTCGTGCATACTTCAAACCAGTACTCTACCAAGGAGCTATGTGTCCTTTTGTGCATACATTTTATTTTGAGATAAGGTCTCACCTTGAACATGTCAAATTCCTGTTTGAGTTTCTTGAGTAGCTGGGATTATAGGTCTACCCTACCAGGCACAGAGAAAAGGATTTTCTTGTGGTATTTCTGTGCATATGCTCATATGCGTAGCAAAGCCTAATCTTAAGATGCATAGAGAATTTGACAATCAGCTCATTAGTTTGGTTACCATCCCATGGCAATTCAACTCTTCAGAAATGTATAAACCCTGAGAATCTGCTGGATAGAGTAGCTCTGGAGGTTTTCCTTAAGAAGTATTGCTGATCTAAAATCTATGGAAAAATCTTGATTGTATGGTATGAATATGGCAGTGCTGATGGCTATAAGTCCTCTGAAACTCAAAAGAAGAAAATTCCAGTGGTCAGAAAGCAATTCTTATCTGGAGACACTGCTTTTAAGAAATCTCAGCATACAGACAGCAGTGCAGTGGGGCCCACGCATGGGGAAGGCTTTCTCTAGGCGGCTGTTACAGCAGCTGATGCAGCCCATGCCTCACACATGGCTCTTCCCAAGGGAAGAGAAGCCCAGCGATGAGAGAACCTGAGACGACTCCCCTGGACTCACATGAGGTTAGGAGTTTACTTCCCACTCAGTCCTTCTGATCCCATAGCACTCCCCCCACCCCCATAGCACTATGGGTGGGACAGGGTCAAGTCCTGTCACGTGCAATGCAATCAGAGTCAAGACCTACATTTTCTGAACAATGGGAATGGTGTCAAACATGGGAGGGGGCAGTGCTGGCTTCAAAGGGCAATTTTAATTACAAGCACAGTCTTCCCAGATGGGCCTAGAGGATTCTGTTAATTCAGAACAAATCTATAGCAAATATTGAATATGCTTTATGCATAATGAGCATCTTTATTTGTTGAGCTATCTCTAAGTCTCAAAATAATCTACTACCCTAAGTTTTATGGCCTTAGAGTAGCTTAACCATTAACACCAACAAGTGACTTTCTTCTCAGGTGGGCAAGATTGCATCAGGTCTGGTAGAACAAGTGAGGAGCTGGGCACCAGAAGGGCTTGCTCACTCCTAGACCCTTGTTCTCCCTTCACTACATGAGAATCCCCCAAGCCTGGCCTAGTCATTGTGGGCATGGGAAATACTTACTTGTTTTCCCTGTATCCCAGGTCATAAGGAAAAGTAAGCAACATCCTGTATATGAAAATATTTTGCAGGTACATATAATCCACAAATTCTTACTTATTGTCCATAGATTTGTAATGTTGAAGCTAGAATGCCTACATCCTTTTATATTTTCAGAAAAGCCAGTGGATGGAAATATAATCATATTCCTCTTTAAACAGCTTGAGATTATTGAGGGTTTTTTGTTTTGAATATTAATGGTATTGAGAACTTTTATTCCTACTTTTTCCTTCCAATTTTCTCCCTTAGTTATCTACAACTCATAAATGTACCAAGAAAGGCTATTTACAATATTTCTAGTGATTTATTTAAAACCCTGAAATATTTTATATTTCTAGTAATTTCTCATCTCATCTTTTTGCTAAATTTTGAGATCACATAAAGTGTCTTCACACTGCTTAGTGGTATTTATTTTTATGTTTCAATATTTGTGTACTTGACCAACTCTGGTTTAACATCTTCAAGGCATTTCATACACCTTAAACCCGGCCACACAGGGAGCAAAGTATTCCATTTCCTGTTCTGTGGAGCTCACAGTTCAGTAGGGGCTATGAACTGAAGTTGTACTTTCAGAAAGTATCACAAGAGCCCACTGATGAAGATTTAAGCTAAGATACAGATTTCTTTTATTTGCATGTATATGTATGTGGGGTATATTTGCATGTGTGTATGCATGCTTGCATGTGTGTGGGAAGACATGTGACCCCATGCATGTAGAGCCACAGTTCACTGTCTACTGTCTCCCTTGTTCACTCTCCATCTTATTGATTGAACAGGGTCTTTCACTTGAGCCCAGAGATTGCCAATTTGGTTAGTCTAGCTAGCTGAATTACCCTGGGAATTTTCAGTCTCTGCTTTCTAAGTACAGGATTCTAGATCAGTTGCCGCACCTACCCAACATTTATGTAGGTGCTGGGAATCTGAACTCACTTGCAAATGACAGGAGCTTATACTGACTGAGCCATTCTCCCAGCCCCTGAAAGCTTGTACTACGCCATCTCTCCAGTACTAGGATGAAACTTTAAGCAGCTCATCTCTGTGATTGATGACCACCAAGGCACAGGTGTGGAAAGACCTGCTCTGGTACTGACCGCTTTTAACCAGGCCTAGACTCACAATGGTGAGAGGCAGGACAGTGTGGGAGCAGTTAAAGTCATCATGCCATCCCTGGACAGGATAAAGGTCGTGAAAGAGGAAGATAGGACAGGATACGTGAACCTGTCGATGTCATTGTTCAGGACTTCTTTTTGTGACTCACTGATTTCAGCTTCACAGTCCAGTGAAGAAAACCTCAAGACTGGGTTGTCTCTCAACTTTTAAATTCTATAGAAACTTAGCATGTATTTATTCAACAAGATAGTGGTGACTGTGACAAACTGTGTGGCTGGGAGCATCTGGCAAAATGAAATCTTCAGGTGATGGGGAAAGACAAGTTGTGCAGCAAGACTAGAAACTTCTTTGACAGGACAAAGAAGGAGTGTGAACTCTTACACACTGGTAAATTCTGTTTATGTTCAAAAGTCATGGAAAATAATACTCAAGCAGTCTATATTTAACTTTAAACATTCTATTCTACTTAGAGGATTAGCATTCTTTATAAACATAAGACCACACAAGAATGATTTTGTAAAGTATAATGAATCATTCAATTGCTAAGAGTATAGTCCTGCATCACAGAGAGTTTCTGGCCCTTTCATTTAGATAAATGCCAGACATACATAGCCATGCTGGGGTGGTAACAGCCCTACTGCTCAGAGTGTTGCCCCAGAACCTGTTGTGGGCTTCTTGCCAGCTTAACACATTATACCTTTAGAGCCTCATGGATGAGCTGGGGGAACCATGAACATCCTCACATTGCTGATGAGTAAACTGAGGCAGGAAAAGACTCAAGATGGCACATATAGGAAGAGGCAGAGCTCAGACTTGATCCCTTTCAGTCTGGAATTGCCTCGATAGCCTTGAGATTACAAACAACCTACAGTGCCCATGTTCACAGTGTGCTGAAAACACTCAGATTTTGGCAAGGCACTGCTACTGACATTCAACAGTAAGATAATGTAGGTGCCATAAGCAAAGTATAGGTAGGACTGTTACCTGATGAAGGGACCAACAAGTGATGAATAGAGGACTATTCAAAAAGATAAGACCTTGGTTTGTCCTAATTAGGGGGTGACAGGCCCAGGAGTCGTCTTGCACCACCCAGATCCTGATCAGCTAACCAAATTTATCTTCACCTTCCCAGAGTTTGGAAAGAAGGACATTGAGATAGCAAACCACCATCTTCTTTTCCCGGAATAAGGAAGGAAATGTAGAGGCCAGATCTGGAACACAGAGTGACCAGCACTTACAAAAGAAAAGATAGGAGGTAGGGAGGAAGCAAAGGAGGTGGCTCAGTGGTAAAGTGCCTGTCACAGAAGCATGAGGATCTGAGTTTGATCCCTAGCACCCACACACGTCTATAATCTCATGCTTGGGAAGGCAGAGACAGGATTCCTGGGGCTCCCTGGCGATGTAGTCTAGCTGAACTGATAAGCTTTAGGTTCAGGGAGAGACCTTGTCCGGTGGAAGACATTGAACACTGGTGCACACACCCACACACACAAACACACAAACACACACACACACACACAAACACACACACACAAACACACACACAGACACAATTTAAGACAGGAAGGATAATGAAAACTGTAATCAAATCAAAAAATGTTTTTACCTCTTGTATCAGTCCAGGAGCAGATAAACAGGACTGTTAAGCACAATTACTTTCAATAGTTATTTTTTTAATCAAAATATATATTTTTAAAAAACGATGGCAAATAGATCAGTCAGACGTGGGCAGACACAACACCTTGACTTTCTAGGAGCAAAAAACATCCCTCAGTGGGATGAGTCGGGCATCTGGCTTAGCTGTGACCTTTATCGCCACCTAGAGGTTATAGAGGTAAAACTCAGATTCATTGAAAGCTGACTTCTTAGGTTTAATCTTCAAACTTGATTAATGAAAGTAAAATACCAGTCATGGGCTGGGGAGGTGGCTCAGTGTTTAAAGGCACTTGCTTGTGAAGCCTCTGGCCTTGATTCAATTTACCAGTACCCACGGAAAGCCAAGATGCACAAAATGGTGCATGCGTCTGGAGTTCATTGGCAATGGCTAGAAATGCTTGTGTACCCATATCCAATCTCTCTCTCTCCCCTCACAAATAAATAAAAAATATTTAAAATTCCAGTGACATAATCAGAACTCAAACAATGTGCTCATTATGAACACTCAGTGCCTGATATGCAACTGCTTCTCTGTTACTGAGACAGGGATAAAACGTGTGTGTGTGTGAGTGAGAGACAGAGATGGGGGATGAATAGCATGATACAAGATTTTGAAATTCACAAGTTACTTTATATAAACAAGCCATAATGTAGAAGTTACCTGAATTCCAAGGTTTAGCTTCTCTTGTCCTCCTTGAAGTATGATTTGTGACGTCATATTTCTGTAGCTCACACTGTTCCTCACCAGCCCAAACTGCCAGGCTCAGGGTGCTATGCTTTAGTTTTAAGAGAAAGAGAAGCAAATGATCTCCATTGGCTTTACAATTATTTTTAATAAAAAATAAACAACAAGATCTTCCATGGGAAAGAAGCTTGATGTGGTAGAGAGGATAGAATGAAGAAGGAAATGCTACTTTCTGAAACAATCACTGCTGTATCACGGAGCTCACAGGCAGCCATGAGGCAGTCCTTGGCTTCATAAGTTCACCTAGGAGAAGAGGTGGGGTGGTGGGGTCGTGGGAAGGTGGGTTGGACAATAAGCCTGCTTCCAGCTTTACTGGTCTCAGGCTGGATGATTTACCCTATGGTATGGCTGCAGAAATGAGGACCCCCCCCCCACCAGGGGACATCTGTGCACATAGAAAAGGGGATTGTTAAACCCATTTGCTTATCCAGGAAACCATGCTTTCAAAGTTACACTCAGCCCTCTGGCCAGAGAAGGTGAAAACATCCTGACAGGGTCTCCAAGGAACAGGAACACCTTCTGATCTTCATTGTTAAAATATGTGATTAGGCCGGGCGTGGTGGCGCACACCTTTAATCCTAGCACTTGGGAGGCAGAGGTAGGAGGATGCCATGAGTTCAAGGCCACCCTGAAACTACATAGTGAATTCCAGGTCAGCCTGGGCTAGAGCGAGACGCTACCTTGAAAAACCAAATATATATATATACATATGATTAGATTGTTAAAATTTCTAAAGTGGCTAGGCAAACTTAAATATAAATCTGTCAATATCAGGTATTTTAATCACCCACATTAACTGCTTCTCTTTCTGGCATTATGGAAACCAAATTTCCTTGTTAGTTACCTAAGACAGCCAGGATTAAAAGCAAATAAAGGGCTGGAGAGATGGCTTAGTGGTTAAGCGCTTGCCTATGAAGCCAAAGGACCCTGGTTCGAGGCTCGATTCCCCAGGACCCACATTAGCCAGATGCACAAGGGGGTGCACGCGTCTGGAGTTCATTTGCAGTGGCTGGAAGCCCTAGCGTGCCCATTCTCTCTCTCTCTCTCTCTCTGCCTCTTTCTCTCTCTGTCTGTAGCTCTCAAATAAATAAGTTAATTAAATAAACAAAAAATTTTAAATAAATGCCACACTTGCACTTTGCAGTTGGTATATATAAAAGTGAATGCAGGGCTAAGGAGGTAATTCCGTGGGTAAAGTGCTTGCCTTTTGAGCCTAAGGACATGAGTTTGATCCCTAGTCCCATGTAAAATACTGCATAGCAATGTGTGCCAGTATTCTCAGAGCTAAAGAGGCAGTGTCAGGAGAACCATGAAGCTCACTGGCCAGCCAGTGTAAACTTGTCTCAAAAAGAGATGGACTACATTCCTGAGAATGACATCCAAGGCTATCCTCTGGCCTCCACACATATGCAAATGTGCATATATGCATGCATGCACACCATACCATACACACAATATGCATAAACTTTAGTGCATTTTATTTTAGCTTGAACACTTGAAATAATGATTCACAGTTAGATTAAAATTATGTATAGAAAAGTGTACATTCTCCAGTGTTACTTCTATGTCAAGAAATCAGTGCTACTGTGCTTTGTCAGTAGTAATGGAGATGCTAACCGTTTGTCACTAGCAAAGGGCAAATGAGGGATCACACCTAGGCTGGCCTTGGCCCAAAGTGTGACCTAGAGATAGACCATAAGCTCCTATTACCATAATGGAAGATGACCATCTAATACTTGAAACATGTTTTGGAATTCAAAGACTTAATCCAGTGCTCACACTGAGATAAATTTTTAATAGATTCATTACATAAAAACTGAATTTTTAGTTTCCCTTAATTGCTTAGTGATAATGATTCCCAAGTAAGATGCAATATAGAGTACTGTCTATGAATAGCAAACATGGGTTCCAACGTGCTCTTTATGTAGGTCAAAAGAATCACCTCATGTTTAAAGCAGCATGTTATTACAATCAGTATTTGCTCCTATCAAGTTGCCTAGGAAATTGTTCTCACAGCATTTTTACCGATATTTATTTTTATATCACTGAAAGATGCACAAGAAACCTTTCCCATTTTTGAAGCAATAATTGCAAGTTAGCATCTGGCTTCAACATCATTGCAAACCCAACTGGTAGCTCAGTATCCTAGGTCAATACCTAACCTTCATGTAATTGAGCACTTGACTCCCCAGAGATCCTGGCAGCAGCTACAGAGGCAGATCCGTCCCCCAGGGCAGAGGCTCCATATACTCACAGGCTCCTGACCGCGCTGCCATCCTCCTTGACATGGTCATTGTGTTTCCCATGTCGCTTATCACAGAAATATCAGTGTTGCAAACTTGCACACTATTGTGAAAGTATCCTGTTTTCTTGGTGGTATTTCATTTTGAGAGGTAGGAGAAATATCTGACATATAGATTTTTGTTTTTTTGAAGTACAGTCTTAGTGTAGCCCTGGCTGACATGGAATTCACTATGTAGTCTCAGGGTGGCCTTGAACTCATGGTGATCCCCTACCTCTGCCTCCCGAGTGCTGGGATTAAAAGCATATGCTACCAGGCTCATACTCCCTCCCCACCCCACCCCCCGTCTCTCTCTCTCTCTCATTATATAATAAACTTTTAATCCATTGTCATGGAAATTCCAATTTCATTAAAAAAAAAACTACAAGAAGAATAACTGGAATTATTTTTACAGTGACTTGTAGTATATAAGGGCTGTAGTTGACAATATGTCATTACCAATTCTTCAATTTGAATAATTGTCAAGCATTTTTGCAGGTACGAATGTGTGTGTGTATGCTTGTGTATGAGAATGAGGGCTCATGTGTGTGCAGATACTTATGCAACTATATGTATGTGTGTGTGAAAGCTAGAACAATCTTGGCTGTTGTTTTTCAGGAACACTGTCCACCTTTTTTGAGACAGGGCCTCTCAATACCTAGAACATTCTAAGTAGGCTAGACAGGCTGGCCAGTGAACATCAAGGATTTGTCCATCTCTGCCTCCCCTGTGCTGGACTTACAAGAACGAACCACCACACCCAGGTTTTTTACGTAAATTCTGGAAATTGAACTCAGGCACTCATGCTTGTAAGGCAACCACTTTACAGACAAAGCCATCTCCCTAGCTCTCTTCTCCAGCATTCTGAATGGCACCAAGTGGTCTAAGCACATTCACAACTCATTTTTATTTGTAATATGCCTCCCTGCAATTACTTTTATGGCTTCTGTATATCTGAGTAAAATTTCTGGGATCATTGATTTTGATATCTTTCTCACACCATTTGTACTCTTCTGAAAGTGAAGAAATCATTAATTTCAGTACTCATACACATATTTTGCATATCTTCAGTTAGGATTTGAAATAGGACATGGTTGTCTTTCTTGTTTGGAGGGCTGACATATTTCAACATGTCTGAACATTTGCATGTGTCTGCATGTTAATCTTCTTGAATTCATTTGGAGCACACAGACCACTGGACTCTGTTAGTTTCCTGTTTCCATGTGGGCTTCTCTTATTGTAACAGAACACTTTTATGTCCCATGACTCCTATTGTAATCTTATCTCCATACAACCTTGATTTTACACAGGTGCTCAAAATCAACATGGCTGGTTATAAATACAGAACAAGAACCTGACAACAGCAACTTCCTCACTCCTATTGTGCCCATGAGTTCATATTTGTGTACACACATATATCTTGTCACTGTCACTTTCACATTCTAAGTCTAAGCAAAATATTTCAAGATGCATAAATTGTGGTTTACAAACTTCTTATGTCCCACCTGAAACTAACATAGCCCTGTTATAATTTGGGAAATTTTCACCATTTTCTTCATATGATCAGCAGCTTCCTGGATGTGGTGGTTTGATTCAGGTGTCCCCCATAAACTTAGGTATTCTGAATTCTAGGTTCCCAGATGATGGAGATTTGGGAATTAACGCCTCCTGGAGGGAGTGTGTTGTTGGGGGCGGGCTTATGGGTGTTATAGCCAGTTTCCCTAAGCCGGTGTTTGGCACACTCTCCTGTTGCTATTGTCCACCTTATGTTGGACAGGGGGTGATGTCCACCCTCTGCTCATGCCATCATTTTCCCTGCCATCATGGAGCATCCCCCTTGAGCCTATAAGCCAAAATAAACCTCTTTTTCCTACAAGCTACTCTTGGTTGGGTGATTTCTACCAGCAATGTGAACCTGACTACAACAGTAAAGTGGTACCGAGTAGTAGGATTGCTGCTAGACACCTGACTGTGTGGCTTTGGCCTTTTGGAGCTGGTTTTCAAGAGGAATGTGGAAAGATTTGAAACGTGGGCCTAAGAGACATCTTGAAGTATTGTAAGTACAGCTTGATAGACTATACCGGTTAGAGTTGAAAGACCCAGAATGCAGTAAGAACTATGGACTGTGAGATTTGGCTTATGAGGGTGAGAAAGAGCTTTGCTTAGGCTGGGCTAGCAGTTTGTGTGGGAAGCTTGCTGTTATGCCTGGGTCCTCAGAAGTTGTGCAGTGTTGCTTTGCATAGTAATGAACTGCTGTGAGCAGAGGGATATGGCACAGAAAGAAAAAATCTTTGGGTGAACTGCTGCTCATTCGGCTGCAATTGAGAGATTACAATCTTTGAGATTAGGCCAGCTGAACTGCACTGGGGCAACAAAAGGATATAGACTCTTTTGAAGGGGCCTGAGTGCTCAAGGAGTGTCCTATTCTTCAAAGTCTTCTTTATTCCACCCTGGATTAACAATTGGGCACCCTACCTGGTATTGTGGTGTATAAGAAATGCTGGCAAGAGGGTCATTGAGTTTGCAACACTGTCTTGTGTTTTGGAAATGGCCATGGGCAGTGTGAAGCAGGTTTGCTGGATGCCTGCATAGAGACCCCATGGAGCCATGAGGATGAACCATGGATTGCAGTGGAGACCCAGTGGAGATGCCGGGACCACAAGATAGCTGCTAAAGAAAGCTGCTGGCTCCGATGAAGTTTTCCAGACTGTGAGTAGCCTAGCTGGAGGGGCAGAATTGGGAAAAGAGACTTGTTGCTGGTTAGAAGTATTGTACTTGGAGATTTGTCACTGGCTAGAGTTGTTAGACTTGAAGCTACACAGTTTGGTGTTTGCCCTGTTTAAATCATGTATTGCTTGAGTATTTCTTTGCTATGCCCAATGCCATCTTTTGCAGTGTGAATGTTTATTCTGTGCCATTATGGGTTTGGGGGGGGGGATTTTTTGGTATTATGGCTTAGTTAAAAGATCTTTGACTATGGAGATGTATGAACATCATTGGAATTGATAAAAAAAAAACTATGGAGACTGTTAAAGTTAGATGAATGCATTGCATTTTACATCATGTATGGTTATCAGTTTATGGGGGCCAGGGGTGGAATGTGGTGTTTTGATTCAGGTGTCCCCCATAAACTTAGGTGTTCTGAATGCTAGGTTCCCCGATGATGGAGATTTGGGAATTAACACCTCCTGGAGGGAGTGTGTTGTTGGGGGCTGGCTTGTAGGTGTTATAGCCAGTTTCCCTAAGCCAATGTTCAGCATATTCCCCTGTTGCTATTGCCCACCTTATGTTGGCCAGGGGGTGATGTCCACCCTCTGCTCATGCCATCATTTTCCCAGCCATCATGGAGCTTCCCCCTCAAGCCTATAAGCCAAAAATAAACCTCTTTTTCCCACAAGCTGCTCTTGGTTGGGTGATTTCTACCAGCAATGCGAACCTGAGTGCAACACTGGATATCTCATTGACTCTGTACGTCTCTTGATATTTTCTTACTTTTGGTGCTGATGATCCTCCTCTGGTCATTGCATCCTCGTTTAATTCAGTGGATATAATTAGGTAGGAAAAACCCAGAGTTAAGGAAACAGTTGCAAAAAGGAAAAACCCTCACATTTGCTCCACACAGCCTATAGCATTACTAATGTCTCATGCTTGGGCTAGGCTACACGTCAGCCAAGTACCCTCCGGACCTGGTTCTGAATCCCAATAGGCTTTACTCTGTAGTCCACCTCCTCATTTGTGCATGGCATAGAGACCCTGTGACTCTCCTGATCCCTGGGGAGCCTGGTCACCCAGTGATGGACTCACTGGCTTATCCCTTCTCTTCTGCAATGATCCTAACCTGCTTTATTGTTTCATGATTCTCCACTGCTGCATTTGACCCAAAAAGTCTTAACTAAGGTCCTGTGGTGACCCCATCTTGTTTGTTGAGGGCAATTGCCAAATCTCTCTTGGATTCACAGTAGGTGTTAGTGAAGGGAAAAGACCCTGGGATTTATCTGAAAGTCTGAGCAAGAGCATGTCAAAGAGCATACCGGAAAGTAGGAACAAAGTTTGGCAGGATGAGGAGATGAGAACTTTGCAGAGGGGCCACTGCTAGCTAAAGAGCTACCCTGAGGGGCTAGGGAGATAGTTCAGTGAATAAAGTGCTTTCCTTGCATCATGAAGACCTAAGCACAATCCTCAGTACCAAAGTAAAATACTGGGTTTGGAAATGCATGCCTGTACTCCTAGCTCTGGGGAGGAAGAGACAGGAGGATCCATGCTTAGCTAGTCTAACCTAATTGGTAAACACCAGCACAATGGGAGACTTTGTCTCAGAAAGAGGGCCTGGAGAGATGGCTTAACAGTAATGGGACTTGCCTGCAGAGCCTAAGGACCCAGGTTTGATTCTCCAGGTCCCATGTAAGCCATATGCACAATGTAGCATATGCATCTGGAATTTGTTTGCAATGGCTAGAGGCCCTGGCACACCCATTCTCTCTCTCTCTCTCTCTCTCTCTCTCTCTCTCTCTTTCTCTCTTCTCTTTGTCTCAAATAAAAATAAATAAATATTTAAAAAAATATATGTACACTGACTGGAGAGATAGTTCTATAGTTAAGAGTGTTGCATATGCTAGCATGAGGGCCTGCAGATGCCCTAGATACTGCTTGAGATCAATCCCCAGGACCCATGTAACAGCTGAGCATGGCCACATGCATCTGTAACTCCAGTCCCATAGCGGAGCAGACACCCAAGAATGACTGCAGGTAGCATAAAAATGGCAAGCTCCAGGATCAGTAAGAGACTCCAGTTCAAATAAAAATGGGCAAAAGAGCAATGGAAGAGGACATCCAATGTTCCCTGCCAACCACCAAAGGAGAGCACACACCCCCCCACAGGTGGATGCATAGGTTGTTGCATAGGCACATACATATTAACTCGTCACACACCAACAAAGAAGAAGAAGTGATCAACATTCCTGAGGATGACAGCTGAGGATGTCCCCTGGCTCCCACATGTGCATACATGCACACACACACATGAACACATGCATTCTCTCTCTCTCTCTGACACACACACACACACACACACACACACACACACACACACTAAGCTCAGAGCCCCAAAAAAACCTTTTTAGTAACTCCTCACAGATCTGTGGTAGATGACTGTCACTAGGTGGGTCTTTCTTGTCCAGGGCTGGCAGTAGTCTAATGTGTCTGGAGTCCTCTGAAGACAACCTGCATTAATTTCCTTAGTAGCTCCTCGGCTCAGATCTGACTCCACATCTGCCTCACCCCATGTTGCCTGTGGTGGTCTTGAGGTAGTCAGGGGTCTTTCATGGCTTGTGTCTCCTGGCATAACTGGAAGTCACAATACCCATTCCACTGCAGTGCTCTGGTTAAAACTGTCACAAATCTGGAGGAGACTAGGGAGGGGTTGTGGAAGAGGTAAACATGGAAGGTGGGAAGAGAATTTGTTCACTATTCCAAGGACTGTAATCCTGAGAATTCAAGCCTTGTGTGGCTGAGTTCTCTCAGGAGTGACAGAGGATGAAGAAAAGAGGGATAAGGACTTTGATTTAAAGACAATGTAAAAGTGGGAAATAAACATGGTTGCTGAAGTCCCTAGACAGTCTCTGACCCCTCATGGTTACATTCTCAGCTCTGACAAGCACCATGAAGTCAGAGTTAAACGTTATGATTTTTGCACAAGAGTTGAGAGACCCAAGCTCTCCTTCTGATTGATTAGACATCAGGAATCTAGTCCTTAAAGCCTCCCTTTCCCTAGCTGCACCTCACTGCTCTATGGCAGCCTGCTATTGGACACTTATTCTTCTCATCCATGCCCCACACAAGACCAGGAGCTCTATCAGGCAAGGACAAGCTTACGTTCTGCCCTTCAAGCAGCATATCACCACAGCCAGGCACTGCTAGGTACTTGAGACATACTCAGCAAGTTGAACCCAACTGACTTTCATAACATTTAAATGTCTGCCAGAGTTATTACCTTGCTTTCTAACTGTGACAGCTACACAGAGACATGAGCATGCCCCAATGCCTGTCCTTGGTCAATGGGTCTGTTAACACACCGGAAGACCCTTCATCTCTATGGAAAGTTTGGTTATGGAGGTGCCATAAATTCACGTTTTAAAAACAATAGCTGAGCTGTAAAGATGACTCAGTGGTTAAACACACTTGCTTATACTCCTCAGCACCCACAGAAAACCAGATGCACAAAGTGGCTCGTGCATCTGGAATCCATTTGCAGTTGCAAGAGGCCCTGTATGTGTGCGCTCTCTCTTCAAATAAATGAAATAATAATAATTAGTAATAAATAATACCTACTATATACTATGTCATAGGTACCAAAAATATAGCAGTAGATAACTTGATAAAACCATGCCTTTGGAGATTGGTATCTGGTAGGGTTTTGGGATCCTAGCATTCTGCCTGGAGGAAAATAAAGCAAATGAGATGATCTGGCAGAGGGCCAATTGAGACTTTAAACAGGAGGAGTTATGTAGAAGTCTCTATGGTGATAGTGACACAAAGGAGTCCTTGGGTGGTCTCTGTAATTCAGCCACAGGGAGCAGTCAGGAACAGGGTCATGCACCCTAAGTGTGTGCAAACACAAAGTAGAGAACACTATGAGAAGGAATGCAAGGGTACTTTTGTACCTGGAAGTGCAGATAGGTTCTCTGGCTGAAATAAGCACCCATTCAGCATCAAAAAGTTGTGTTCTAAGCAGGATAAAAATAGTGGCAAGGGCTGTAGAGATGGCTGAGTGCTTAAGGTACTTGTCTGCGAAGCCAAAGGACCCACATTTGATTCCCCAGCACCCACATAAGCCAGATGCACAAGGTGGTGCATGTTTCTGGAGTTCATTTGCAGTGGCTGGAGGCCCTGGCATGGCCATTCTCTCTTCTTTTTCTCAAATAAATAAATAAAAAGAAAATATTAGGAAAAGAAACTGACAAGTCAGGGGGTGGAAATTACTGTGATGTAAAAGTGTGACAAGTGACAATGACCCTCTGGAAAAGAAACAGTTGAGTTACATTCTGAGATTTGTTATACTCACGTATCACTTCCTGAAAAAAGCACACACTCAACATCTAAAACTTAGTTAATTGCAAAACATACTTAATTGCAAAGTATGGCCAGTAGTATGGAGGGAGAGGGTTCAGAATCCCACTTTTGTCTGCCTGTCTGTCTATCTATCTGTCATCTATCTGTCTGTCTGTCTGTCTGTCTGTCTGTCTATCTGTCTATTTATCTACCTACCTACCTACCTCTCTCCCTACCTATCAGAAGCCTGGGAATGAGAACTAGAAAGACAATAAAAAATTATTTATAGTGACCTTGGAACTTATTTTTCCTGGTAAAGAGGCAGAAGGCTGTCTTAGTAAAATACCTTTATTTGAGTGTGACAACCTCAGTTTTCTGTTTCTGATACACACACACACACACACACACACACACAAACCAGCAGCAGATTTTGAGAGTTAAGTGATTCTTGCCCCATTTGAATGACACTAAGTAACCAGTAACCCAGAGGAGTTCCCTGAAGCCCTATCCTCTGCTTATACTTAGACAAGGTCTGGGGATCTCTCCTTTTCTTCTGCACTTGCCTCGTGGAGACAATGAGTCCTTCATAACTTTTATGAAGGTTGAATAGAACAAAGTCTGTGAAATTACCTGAGGCAGCAGCTGGCAGTTAAAACAGAACTTTGAGCAAATTTTCACCTTAAAAAGGCTCAATTTTCTCCACCATGCACATTATAGGATGATTGGAGTGCAGAAGGTAGTGTTGGGGCCATTTCTGCTCCCCTTACATCCACTTCCATAGTGACATTCTCCCACAAGCTCTCCTTCCCCTCCTCTTCCTCTTCTTCCTCCTTCTTTTCTTCCTCCCCTCAAGCTGAAAAGGCCTGGGGCATTTGCCCTATGGCTAGAAAAAGATTCTCCAGGGCCTCCTTAGACTCACCTGGACTATGCAGTGGGCTTATTAAGGCAGGTTTTACCCCAGACAGACAGAGCCTATAGCTTAGAAATCACACTAGGAAACTGGGGTGACAGGGACCCAACCTAGTCTGCAATTTGGCTTTATCCAAATGAATCCCAGTAGATCTTCATTTGCCTGATTCCCTCTGCTATGTATTCAGTGCCAAGCCCAGGAAGTGAGAGGGGTACTGTCATTTCAGCAGGTGGCATGACAACAGGACACTGTCCCCGAGCACCATCATCTGCCTTGGGACCATAGTAATGGCAGAAGCAGCAATGGCAACAGTATTTCCTGAGCACTTGCCACATTACTTACTAGAGTCCAAGCTCTCTATTAGATACTTTGTCTTAATCTTCTTGTCTTCATTGTCTCAGCCCCAAGAATGTGATTAGCACTATAAGTGCTTTGCAGAAAGTGAAACTTCATCTAAGCCAGGCTTGTGACTTGCTTGTGGACACCTAATTCAGAGCCAGCATGAGAACCCATGGGCTTAAGGCTCATAATGAAATCTCCTATCACTACCAAAATGAGATGGCACCCATGGAGAGCTCTTTGATGGATAGACAGTGGTCAACAGAGGGAGGTGTTTCCAAAGAGAGGCTCAGTCAGGTGATGCCCCTCTCACAATAGGCATCTGTTTGACCCAAAGGCTCTGGACATCAGTGTGGCCTGGTACATGCAGATGTCAATCCTGACAGCAGAATCTACATTTGAACATGACCTGCCATGTTCATCCTGTGAAAGTTTCACCACAGGGCTTTCTTGTTGCATCTACTGCCCTGCATGTGCTGTATCTTCACAGTGAGCTCTGTGCAGATGCGATCCCGAAAAAGTATATAGATTTTCCTGTTGGATTTTCTGTTTTTGTTTATATTTTTAGTTTGGTGTATGTGGCTGAGGAAAGGATTAAAAGTGTGCTGAACATTCAGCCTTTCCCTCTGACCAGTAAATTTTGTGAAGTTGATCTAAATATTTCATGGTTTCTAAGATCTGTGGTCGCCTGCGTAAGGAAACGAGCATTTTGGCTACATTTGTGGATAGTGGCCACAGCAGCTTGCTGGGGTTTGAGCAGAGAGGTGCAGTGTCCTAACATGGCACCGCTTTGCCTCTGGAAGCAGGGCACATACAGCCAGCTCTTGCTCTCATCATTCAAAGATGCTATTTGTTTGGGATCCCTTACAAGGATGCAGTGAGGACAGCAGAAGGAAATGTCCAAGGGGTTTCCTGTCCCTGTGCTCAGGGTGTAGGGAGGTCCAGAGAGTATGCTCATAAGCTGGTGTTGTCTTGACACATCTGCTAGGGAAAAAAATTCAACACTCACAGGGGCACACTGAGTGTGCCTGGAGGTTGGGCAGGATCTGCTTAGCAGGCCTGTCATGCTCACCCTCACTTGCTGGCCATCCTCACACAAGGCAGAGTACTGTGAGTCCCTGTGGACTTCCCATCCTTCGTGTGCTTTGAAGGCCATGGGCTCCTTTCTCAGGAAGCTGGCAAAGAAGCAGCGGTTGACAATTGTGTGTGTACATCAAAGAACAACCCAGAGCACATTTTCGTTTGGATATGCAGGTCCATTCTCCCCTTGGGTCTCACAGGAACAATGAGACAGTGGATAAATGATGCATTCGTAGAGGGACATACTTGTCACAGCAGCACGCAAGCACACAGACAAGGGCAGACACACTGAGGCTGGATTATTCCAATACTGTTTGAACTTTGTCTTCTAAACATTTTTAGATAAGTTATACACAAATGTCTGATCCAGCTCTCTTGTAGGTTCTTGGTGATGAAATACACCATTTGATAATTGCTCTTCTGCCTCTGGGTCTCCTGGGAAGCCCAGCAGGAGCCCTTGCTGCATACACACTGCCCCTTTAAACTCTTTAAATTCAGTCTCACACCCATCCCCACATTCTCATAGCGAAGTGTGAAATGACTGCCATCCCTCACTGCCTGGTGACACTCATCCTGATCTTGTCTCTTCAGCCTCATTGAGCTCCTCACTTCTCTCCCACCTTCTTCCAACCCACAGCAGAAGGGACAAGTGTGGCTTTAGGAGGTCCATGAAGGCCACTTGCTGCTTATCTGAGGTGCTCTGCAGACACCAGAAGACATGTCCCAAAAGCAGGTGGATATCGGGGTCTAGACACCAGTGAGGATGTTGGGCTTGAAATGCACACGTGAGTCATTTTCTGTAAATAACCGTTTGGATGCCAAGTGCATAACATGTCTCCCCTCACATGAAAATATCCCTTCTTCCCAGCCACCAGGATTGTGGGTAGCACATGACTTATAGCTGGGGCCTCCTTGTAGGCCAAGAGAAATGCCAGCCCTAGGGTTATATCCCTCCCAGGACACATCGTCACTTTTAACTGAGCTCTGAGGTGGTAGAGGCAACCATTTATCCTCTAGTGAAAGCTCTGAAGGCCCATCTCTGTGCCAGAACCCAGCTGTCATCACTGGTCAAAGCCTCTAAACCACCTATGGATACCTCCCAAGAGAACTGGAATGCCTCCCCTTGTCACAGTTTCCATTTCAGGGCCTCTTTCCAGGGAGCTCAGCATATGAACAAGAATCCTGGTCTCTCTCTCTGTCTTTCAAATAAATAAATAATTTTTTATCTTAAATAAAAATGGGCTGGATAGATGGCTTAGTCACTAATGCACTTGCCAGCAAAGCCAAAGGACCCAGGTTCCATTCCCCAGGACATGTAAAGCCAGATACATAAGGTGAGGCATGTGTCTGGAGTTCATTTGTAGTGGCTACAGGCCCTGACATACCCATTCTCTGTGTGTGTGTCTCTCTAGCAATATCTCAATCACTATCTCTCTGCCTCTCTCTCTCTCTCTCTCTCAAATAAATAAATATTTTTAAAGAAATTTTAAAAAATCTTGGAAGAATCCCCAGGACTCCAAACACAGAGACTGAAACAGATGGGGGACCTGGGAAGAATTCTGAAAGAGAGTAGACAGGGAGTTAGCAAGCACAGAAGAGAGGGAGATAAACCAGAAGGAAGAGGCTGTCCTAGGAGAGCTGATCAGACAAGAATAGAGCAGTGGTCACTGGGTTTCTGTGATGAAATCAACCTCAATGATGTGGTAAAAACAGAAGCTAAAATGGCTTGAAGAATGAACATGAGACACATAGGTAGATTAAGAAACTACCCAGAGCCAAGCGTGGTGATGCACGCCTTTAATCCCAGCACTGGGGAGGCAGAGGTAGGAGGATCGCCACAAGTTTGAGGCTACCCTAAGACTACATAGTGAATTTCAGGTCAGCCTGAGCTAGAGTGAAACCCTACCTTGAAAAAAAAGAAAGAAAAGAAACTATCCAGAACTCAGCCATGGTGGAGCAGAGAAAGGATGCTAAAAATAATGAGGTCAAAGGAGGATTTCCTTTGTGTGTGTGTGTGTGTGTGTGTGTGTGTGTGTGTGTGTGTGTGTGTGTGTTTACAATAGGGGAGCATGTTTGCATGCATCTAGGTACATGCAATTGAGGTAACACAGTCTGCATCTCCCCTGGCCAGCATTTCCTGCACACAAATGGCCCATTAGCTTAGTGACCAGTTTCCCCTAGTATCAGAGAATGGACTTTTGGGTTTGAACTCCTGTTCTGTATATGATGGGGGACATAGTTGACCAGTATGTGCAAACACTACCCCCGTGTGTCTGTATGACTACATAACTGTGCATTGATTTAGAATCTCCTGACACTGAATTTATTCTGATAGATAGATGATAGATAGATAGATAGATGATAGTAAGTACTTTTGTGAAATTCCTCCATAAAATTACATTTCCACACATTGCTATTTTTTTTCTATAAGAGAGAAAGAGACTGAGAGATAGAGACCAAACTTGAAACCTATTTTTGTAACTTTTTTTTTTTTTAGTATTTACGAGTATATCTTATACTCTTTGATCCTCTTTCCCCTATTCCTCTTTTCCTGAGGCCCTCTTCAGTGGGATTCTGGTATTCACTGTGTGATCATGAAGGCCTCAGTCACTCCCTGGATAGTAACAGGGAAGAGGGGTAACTGTGCCTTAGAATATTCCTACCCACTCTGTAGCTCTTACAATATTTCCACCTCCTCTTCTGCAATGTTCCCTGAGTCATGGCAGGCCTGTTTGCAATTTGATTTAGTGTTCAGTACCCTGTAGCCTCTTGGTTTCTCCTCTGATGGATTTTGACTGATCACCTATGCCGGTCACCATCGCCTTAGAGCTGGTTGTCAGGCTAGCAGTGAGAGAAGTAGTCATGTTGCCATTTCCCCTGCAAGTTCTCCTGGGCCGTGACAGATGTGGTGGAGGCTTCATATCTCATGGTGCAGTCAGCCATCCTCTTGTCTTATTGATGGATCTTTTTTCTCCTCCATTTTCTCTGCCTTCTGTAAAATAAAACATATTCTACAACCAAGAACAGGAGCAACTTGGGCTAAAGAGGGTATGAAAAGTTATTTGAGAGACATTTTGGCATGTAAGCCCACTCTTCTTCTCCAAGAGTGGGCTTTTCTCTGAAGTCTATGAGTTTTCTGACCATGGGACTCTGACCTGGTTTATAGTTCCAGGTATGAGTTCTTTCCCACTGAGCAGGCCTAATGCCCAATCAAAGAACAATTGGTTACTGGCAAAGGCAGTACTCTTCATTGGTATTATCATCATCAATGAAATCCAGATACCTGTTCTGGGTAGTACCTATACTATTTGTGCCTCTCTGCACACCAGCCTCACACAGCATCCCAAGCACTAGGAGAAATTACACTGACTGAAGATAACTTAAAAGTTCTTCAGGCACTAGAGAGATGGCTCAGCAGTTAAAGGCCCTTGCTTGCAAAGGGTGATGGCCTGGGGCAGATTCCATGGTACCTATGTAAAGCCAGATGTAAACAATGTAGTGCAAGCATCTGGAGTTTGTTTGCAGAGGCAAGAGGCCCTTTCTGTTGTACAGTGACCAGCTAAGTAGGGGTTGATATGCCACATGTCCTGCCAAGATATTTTGAAATCCATTGAACTTTCTCAGGCTGAGCACCCAGAGACAGGTCAACCACTGGGCAAGAACCTGCCTGTGATTTAGTAGACAGATGTACCAGATTACCACAGGAAGTCACTGCTTTGATGCTGACATGTCCCAGAACAGGTTGTGTTGTGGAGTCGAGGACTGCACCTGGGGCAAGCATGGCCTGCAGACCCAATCAGATGTTCTGTGCCATGGCTTCTCCTCACAGCTGTCCTCACAATTACAAGACCAAATAAGGACAGGCTGTCAGGACAATGCATGTCCCCACACTACAGAAGTCCTCCCTCCTGTCACCCAGGGTCCAGCCCCTGCTTTTCAAGATCTGAGTATGTGGATATACTCACAAAGTGACATGTCACAGGGAAGCATGATACACAAAGGCTCCACTCTACTGTCCTGGCACAAATGCCAGCTCAGCCGACTGTAAGCAAACAGGCTTGGTGACACTCCAATAAAATCTATGCTCAGGAATAGCATATGGGCTACATTTGGGGGCTGAGTCATCATTGGTGACACACTGCTGGACCATGTGTGAAGGGATTGTGCCTGATGTCACTGGTAGGTGTCATGGCAATTGTTTTTCACACCAGAACCTGTGCCCAATCCTGAGTTTCCTAAGTTACACATATAACTTGCATTCATTGTTGCCTGTGCCATGTGCCAGTCTCTGGACTCTTGTTCAGTATACTTCATTTGATATAAGGTGGTGCTTGCAAAAGCTGTGTGATGTGGAAACCATCTCAGCTCTATGGGCAATGTTTCTCAGGCTCTGGAAGAGTCACTAGCCTGCAGAAGACCACAAAGGTCTAAGGTAGGCTGAGAAGCACCCCTTTTCTGTTTGCCCTGCACCTCATTCTTAGTTACCGTGCTGACCTAGTAGTTGTAACTTGGGATAGCAGTGGATACCACTGGTCACAGGATACAGGGACAGATTCTGGGGTGCAGACTAAGTCCAGTGTTAGGCATATTGATTTCAAAATGTCTCTAATGCATTTTGTGTATCGAGTGCTTACATTTGGGGTAGGTGGTTTTCAAGAGGCTGCGAGGGCTGCCTGACATGTGGGTGACAATGGTTTACATCATACAGGTATGGACGTGGTAGGCTGCAGCCATGGGGATGGATTTTGTTTCATTCAGGGATCTATTCATAGAAGGTGTAGTCAGTGTATATCTCAGTTTAAAGAAAAGAATGCAACCACTGACAGTGAACACATTCTTGCACTTTCTCTAGGTTGTTCCCTGAATTAAAAACTTGAAAGGTATCCAAAATAACAGGTAGATAGGCTGTCCCTGCTCTAGGTTTATACCATCTTTTCCAGCATGGGAGCCCCAGCTCCCTGATCCATGTCATGCAGCACACCACCCTAAGAGGCTGGCTTCCCTCATCAGAGTAGGCTCCTAATTCAAAGGTGTTTAGCTTTGGTTTAATCCAGAATCGCTTTAAAGAAATGTAAAGCCCTCATTATCCTGGTGCCTCATCCTGCCCTTGACAGAACAATGAATCACATATATTCAACTCAGTGTTTATTTCACTGACTCTATTGAAATTCATGAGGCCCTCCTCTCCTAAGTGAGCCACAGTAAGCATGCGCTTCACTTACATTTTGTTCCATGTTATTTCAGAAGGCAATTTGTTGGGGTGCTCAGATCTGGTAAGAAGCTCAGAATGGTTCTCATACCCTGGCTCCAGTTCATTTTGCAAACATGAAAAAGTGCAAAGGAGAGCTGCAAGAGTCTTGTGAGCTTACCATGTCTTCTTATTTAAATATCTTTGGAAAGTCTAGGAGGAAAGTGCTGTCTATAATTGCTGCTGACCCAGCCCACCCTGATAGCATTTGTTTAAAAAAATTTGCATTTTGTCACAAGAAAAAAAAGGAACATATTGAATACCTAGAGAGAGTGCTCATATGGGCAGAAGTGCAGAGGAGAGAAAGCCGCGTGTTGAAGTATTCTTCCCAGAGACAGGATGACGCGGGAGGCGCCATCCGTTTAGTTTAGTTTGCTCTTCCCTAAGGCTTCAGGGCAGACCCCAGTGGGGAAGGTGAATGCTCTTCAGGAAGCCTCTGGCCCTGGTCTGCACCCGCCCGCCCTGTGTATCCCATATGGTCACAGCACAGCACACAGGGACAAGGATATCCACAGCAGCCACAAGTGTGTCGTTCCAGGTCAAAGCACTTATTCACTTCAGCTGGCACCACATAGGAGCCTTTGCAAAACGGCACTGCTAAATTACATTTTGTGAAGATTGAGTCATTCTTGTCAGAGGTATAAAATAAAATCATCAATAAATAAAAGTAGATGTCATTACAGAATATGAGAAGTCGAGTGCCTCATTTTCCAGTAATAAAAAGGGTTGCTGCTAAGAGCCAATCTATTATCTTGGATAATAATGATAATATCTCCCATTGAAGTGTTTATAATGGGCTGAGTGACCTGGGATTCTGCTCCAGGTGGGAAGATTTCTCCTTCAGGACAATGATTGCTAGAAATGAGAGCAGTGGATGGGACAAGGACCCAGTGGTAACAAAGGGCAGGCTGAGCTCTGGACCCTGCCCCTGATGGCCATCCTCTCATGTTATAGATGAAACACCCCAGAGTCTGCAGGTGCTCTGGAGATGATGAGCCTGTGAGGAGCATCTCTTATGTTATGCAGCGGCTTCACTGCCAAGCTACACAGAACAGTCCTCCAAACCAGACCTTAGCCATTAAAGCAGCTAGTGTCAAATACATGGCCAAAGACCAGGCCCTCCATGCTGGTGAAGTCTGACCAGCCAGCTGGCCTCTGAGCCACTGTTCATGTGTAAGGCAGCTGGACCATGCTGGCCCTGGGATGCCCTGCCCACTCAAAATACACACAGAACTTGCCCACTTAAAAGCCAGCATTCATGTTTTTCCTTTTAGTGTTTTATTTTGTCTGGAAACATGACTTTACTGTAGTTTAAAATTTAACCTTCCATTTCTGTCTTCATGTTGTGAACTGCCTTGATACTATTCAGATAGAGTCATTTCCAACTTCAAACAATTTTATAGTTGTGACTCGGTACTTATGGGAAATGTGTTATATCACAATTGGGTAGATTTTGTTTGTTTTATGGTTAGGCCCTTTTTTCTGATATTTTATACATTTGAATGCATCAAATTATTTGTGCTGGCTGCTGGAGGACATAAGGTGGGAGTAACATGACCTGACCACCAAAATTCATTTCTCTTTTTATGCTGCAATAAAGAGCTTTATAGCACATTAGTGACATTCAGGTCACACTTGTGTCAAAATTCTGAACGCTCTTAAAACAGTCCTCACAAGTGTTGATATCTGTGCTTTTGGGGTCCACTTTTCCATAGTCCAAGGGCATGGAGCTATAGAGGGACCACTTCCCATTTTCATGCCTCTTCTCTTCTCTGTTCAACATCTGTTGAATTTACCTCTTGGCTGGGCCACATTTCTTCACCTGAATCCAAGCTGACAACACCTGCCCTTTGGAATTCATGCGAGACTTTCTTTGTGTTTCCCACAAGCAGAAAGAGTGTGTTTGCCATCTCAGGGGCATGAGTGAGAATAGAAGTGCTGTGAAGGGACGAGCCAGGGAGTCATGGCCTTGACATGCATTGGCATGAATTTATACACCTACAGGGCCCACTTGGAATGGTAGGGCCATGGAGCTTACACTAAGGACATTGGAGACTTGTCACAATGCTCCTTTTAACCTAAGATGGCAGCACTCCACACATCAAATGACATCCTGCTCTTCTTGCTGGCTGGTGGCCAGGCCATCTCCTCTCTGTCCTGAAGCCATGCTGCCACTGATGGTCTGGCATTTGGACTGACTTCTGTATTTGTGAAAGAGGTGTCGGGGGTCGGGAGCTGGCACAATGCTGATAGAAACTCTCACAGCAATCTTGGCACCTGGCTCCCAGGACAAGCTGGGGCCCTGCCATGGGGAGCAGCCCTAGAAGTGGAGACGGCCTCACTTTAGGTGACTGTGGATGAATAACTTTTCAAATCTGGTTCCTTGTAAAGGCCACTGTGTGTACACATGCTTCTTCCAGTGCTGGGTTTTTGCTTTGTAGGGTGATTTCTTTTCCACCCCCATGCAGAGATTTCTTTGAGAATTGAAAAGCAACTAAGCAGGCTTTCTCTGGTACATGCAAGCATGTGGAGGAATTTCTAAACCTCCTCCCGGGGATGGTGTCCATAGCAACAGAGGCTCTTCTGTGAAGGAATTCTCAATTATCTCCAAACACAGGAGCAGCACTTGTCACACGTCCCTGCCCAGAGCAGTCACTGTCATAGGGATGCAAGGTGTACTATAATATTGCATGATATTAATATGTTACCTTTAAATTGTTTGTTTATCTAACACACGGGACTTTCACACAGATTAGTATTCCACTGGAGACCTGTCTTGGATAGTATAACTAAATATCATCGGTCATTATAAGTGGGATAAGGAGAAGAGCTGGATTCTGTGGTGGTCTTGGACAAATGACTTCCCCTTTCCAGGGTCAGTGATTTAGGGATTAAATTCATTAAGTGCCAATGAAGGTTTTATATAATATAGAGCGCTAATCAACTTTACATTTGTATTCCAGATATGTATTGACAACTGAAAAGGCCACACAGAAGAGCCATGCAGCAGGCTGCCTCTTGCATGATTAAAAGGGAATGGGGGTATCCTCTTTGTTATATGCTCACAAAAGAGGATCCACAAGGAAACAAACAATGCCTACATATTAGGACAGCTGAAAATTAGGCAGAGAGGGTAGCAAGGACAAGAGTTTTCATAACAGGTGTCTGTGTTCTGTCTAGTCCTAAACCCTGTAAACCAACCTACAAAATTTTAAAACAAAATGCATATCCATTTTATCAGTGGCTTTCAAGCTTATGAGTAAATTATACATCACACTGTTATATAGTGTCATTCAAGCATTTATTGAGCACCAGCTATATCCACGACTATGCCAGGATCTTGCAGAAATGGATAAATTTTATTTCAGGGAGTCCTTTGCACAACAAGCGTAGATGCAGTGGAACACATTCATGACATGGTGCAAGTGCAGGGCTGTGGGGATTCGGGGGAAGAAAATGACAGCCACGGCGGGGGATAAGGCAGGCTTCTGAGATAATGTGATCCAAGAAAGGGCACAGCAGCAGGACGAAGAACGTGTGCTTAATTTGCTCAGCAATCAAGAACCACTGAAGTGTTCGGAATGGGAGAAACTAATCATAGAGCCTGCCTTTCAAGACAGCAGAGGCCGGTGATCCTTTCACACGCGGTACAGCAGTAGCAGCTGCTGCCTTGCGATTTACCGAGCAGATTAAGTGAAGCATTTTAAATGCATTGTCTCTCTTAATCCTTAAAACACCCCTATCAATAGGTATAAGAATGGGTGGATGGAAAGATGGACAGATGTATGGATTTATAGCCTAGCAGATACCACAACTATTTTATTACTAAAATTTCATTTTGCATATATTAAAAAATGGGGCTGAGACAGTTTAGGAAGACAGCATGCCTCCACAGGAACAGCACACAGAAGAGGAAGGACTGGTCCTTGTCACTGAAGCCTGCACACTAACCACCAGATAATGTCATGCTGATGGTGCCTGCCAATGAGCAACAGGATAGTCACCAGTATATATATTCTACAAACACTTTCAATGCAGAATTTACCTTTTCTCAGTCTACCTACACGTTGCAGATAAAATACCCAACAAATCTAATCAGAATATTTTAAGATTCCATGTTAAACTACATCGAAAGTCTGTGGATGGGCACTGCCAAGTAGCCATCTGAAAGACTGCCTGATCCCCCTATATGTTTAGAAACATATTGCTCTATACCAAGGCATAGAGCACTATGCACTCAGTGTGCATGTGAATTCTGAATATGGTTTTAGATTAATCCCATGTGTTCTTGTACTTTTTGTTCCCTGGTTAGTTATCAAAGTGTGGCAAAGTGATAAAATTAAGCGAACCTTTTATGCAGGCTTGCGTCTGGTGTGGAGATAGGAGATGAGGGTTCAGCTAAGAATACAAAGAGACCATGAGTGGGGTTGACATCAGGAGAAGTAACAGCAGCTGTGAGGGCAAAGCAGTGCCAGTAAGCGTGAGGGTGACATGAGGTGAAGGTGAAGATGAGGGTGAGGATGATTTGAAAGTGAGGTGGAAGATCACGGTGAGGGTGAAGGTAAGGTAGGAACAAAGGGAAGGTAAGGTGGGGATGAGGATGAGTGTGAAGAGAAGGTCAGGGTGGGGTGATACAAGGGTGAGTGTGAGGTGAGTTAAAGGTGACAGTGATGATGGAGTGTGAGGCAAGGGGAAGGTGAGGGTTAAGGCGAGTTTGGTGAAGGAGAGGGAGATGGTGAGGGTGAGACTGAGGGTGAAGGTAAACAAGAGAAAGGGCAGGGTAAGGGTATTTTTATCAGCAGCTGGGTACTGATGAGCCAAGCAACAGGAAATCAACTGTCTGCTCACATGTGCACACGGATTATGACATCTTTCTACTAAAGTTTACCTTAATACTTATTTCAAGTTCCCATCCCACTGCTGTTCTCCTTTATTTGCCAGACTCTGTCAAAGTTCCCTAGAGTAGACAGGTGAGAGGAGGAGATACCTGGCTGGAACGCTGTAGTCCATGTCATCAGGTGTGACGAGACATCCTGAGGCCTCACTGTCTATGGACCACAGTCTACCAGGACCAAAGTAAGCAGGGATCCAAAATAAAACTCCTCTTCCAGGGATTTCTCTGGAATTTGCCCATGTGGAGCTGTCCTCCCAATCTCTTAAACTATTTAAATTCAAAAGCCTGTAAGAAACATTTCCAACCCTCCTCTCTTCCTCCCAGGGTTTGTTCTTCTGAGTAACAAGGTGTCTGGCTTAACTAAGACGCAAGGCTGAAACACTCAGGTCCTTGGTAAATATACTGATCCTTACTGTCACCAGTCTCAGAATGTCTCCATCTGCAAGTCTCTTCTGCAGACAGGTACCTGGGCATCACAGCGCTCAGCTTTCTGGAGCTCCAGGGCTGGTCAGATACAGCAACCATATGGCTTCCATTTTGTGTTAAGATATTTCTGTCAGACTTAAAATGAAACAAAGTGGGTTTGGGTGAGTAGATGACAGCCACCGCCTTCTCACCACTATAAATGACAACAAGCAGGTTTTGAGACCAGGTGTGGATAAGTATCTCGATCATATGTGAGAGCTACCTGCCATGATCTTTCAGAAGCTTTAGGGGTTAAGAAAGGACTTCCTCATGTCTTGTCTACCTTTCTCTACTTCTTTCTTTTCTTTTGCAAAATGACTGAAAACAAAGGAATCAACAATGGAAGTAGGACTTGCTCTGAAGGGACAAAACATAAATGTTCCTTTTCATTTCAGTGCAAACTGAGATGGTCTGCAGAGAAGCAAGACTGAGTCTACCCCTCAGGGAAGGTCATGAGCATCCGAGAGGAAAGCCAGCTCCCATGTGCCACACAATGACAGCAACTTAGTGACTTAGGGCGTGGTCAGTGGCTAACCATATCATGGGGGGTGGAGTGGAGTACTAACTAAAGCACTGGGCTTCAGACCTTCAGGAAAAGCAGCTGAGGCTCCTCTGAGCAGCCTGGCTTTGTTTCCAGGTCACTAAAGCTTTTAATCAGTGACCTACTGGTGCTGTGTGGAGTTCTGAGGTCCCTGCTGGGCTGAGCTTGCTGTGGGCGGATGCAGACCTCTCTGCTGTCAGCGTGTTGCCCATCCCTCAGGAGGTCACTTCTGGCCTAGCTGTCTATCTTTAGTAGTTTCCTGGTACTGCCTCATTTCCCTGTAGGCAGGGGTGCAGACAAAAATGTTACAGACCAGCTCTGCTCCCTCTGTTGCCTGAGCTTCTGGCATGGACATAGGTTTCTGCTTCATCAGAACCGAGGACAAATCGCGCATATAAGCTGATAATCAGATCATTTTCTGATGCCAGATCTATCTGCCTTTCCCAGGGCACCATGCAAAACTCTTGACCTCTGTTCTCTGGGTGCCAGAAGCACTTCTCCTTACTCCCCAGAGTGGGAACCAACTATTTCCACACATCTCCATACATTCTCTGAGAGGACAGCACCTACTTTCCAGGGTGAGGCTAGAATCATGGTGCAAGGAAATCTAACGCCACCATTCATAGAACTCATCCTTGATTGTGTTTGTGGACATATGATAGTAAGAACCAGCATCATAGGATCTAAGTTTGGGATCCTTGGCCTTAGTTTTCATCTCATATTTGTTTTATGTTTAGATTCTTTGCAAAGCATAAAATACTGGTAGTGGTCAAAAGATAAACTTTATCTCCTAAAGCTTAAATAACTTAGTAAGGCCATAAGGAAAGAAGGCCTGTTGGTACCATTGGCCAATCGTTATTGATTGAAAATCTGTCTATACTTAGTAAGTTTTCAGATAGACTATAATGTGGGCAGTCAGGACACAGTCCTGAGTTCTCATCAAGAAGTCAAATCCAAGCTGGGCATGCTGGCACATACCTTTAATGCCCAGCACTCAGGAGCCAGAGGTAGGAAGAATGCCATGAGTTTGACACCACCCTGAGTCTACACAGTGAATTTCAGGTCTGGGGTATAGTGAGAACCTACCTCAAAAAAAAAGAAAAAAAAAAAAAAAGAAGGAGGAGGAGAATAAGAAGAAAAGACAAACCCAACAGCCAACAGTTCACCAGAGGGACAGAGTCAAGGGTCTACAGCCAGCACCAAAAGAGCCTGGGCAGCCAACATGATATGAAGATCCAAGGCAGCCCGTGGGCAGAAGAATGCAAAGTTTCCAGGGTGCAGGGTTCTTTTGGAGAGCCACAGATGTGAGAGGAAGTTAAGAACACATTGAAATATAAGTGCTTAATAACCAGCTCTGTCCAGCTGCACTCGTGGCTTCAGAAGCTACAACCTTTGGGCTGGCATGTGCAGTGCCTGCTAAGGAGGGACAAGCAGGTGCTGCAAGGGCATGCCGGTCAGCATAGTCTATACTGTTGATCGCTAACCGGCATGCCCGGTGCTGTGGATTCAGCTTTCTGGTGCAGGATTTCTAGCACGGGTCCTTACTGGTTGCTTGCCAGCCAAAACCCAGCTGCTTGCTAAAACTTGTGATTGCATGCAAAATAACTCTAAACAAGGTGCATTTCTTCAAGTCCTGGCTGAAGAACTTGGGTGGCCTAGTGCCTGGAAGTATTTTCCTTCTACATGCTGCCTCCTCTTAAGCCATAGGATGTAGGAGACAGATGGCTATTGGTATCACTGTCCCCATGGTGTTCTCAGGGATGGGTTTTCCACAGACCAAGGGCCCTTGATATTAATTACACTGCCAGCTCTTATTGTACCCTGAGCTGAGTAAGAGGGCTGGGAAGTACTGCTCAAGAGGCCTTTAATGGGATGTTGCAGGAGCATCTCATGATGGTGGCCATTCTCCAGAGAGTGTCCCACAGGAGAAGCAGGAGGGAGGGTGATGGGGAGAGTGAGTAGAAAAGCAGCAGAAATTCTGGCAGTAAATGAGGTATTCGAGTGAACAATGCTGAAGTGCTTACCAGAGGGACCTCAGCTCACACCTTCTGTGCTTCAAGCCACGCAGAAGCGAGGAAAAGGGAGGCCGTGGGCTGCAGGCATGGTGGAATATTTACAGCACAGGGAAGGAAGCACGGGACATAAGTCCCTGAGGAAGAAAGATAGACCCTGCTCTTCCCTGAGGCAGTAACCAGAGCAGCCAAGCTTGGCCTCCCAGCACAGGTCTGCTCATGAAACAATGTTGGGACTTCCTGTTTAGCCAGAGTCTGGTGCTGTGGGAAAAGCCAGTCTCTTGCAGAGCCATAATCCTTATAATCAGAGCTTCTGGCACTGTTTCCCATGAACTTCTCAAATAACCAATACCCTTTATGGGAAACATGGATAGCAACTGTGTGTGATACCAGAGGACTCCTTTTCTTGTTTTTCTTTCTATAAACTTTTAAAAAAACATTTTATTTATTTTGTTTGTTTATTTACTTGAGAGAGAGAGAGAGAAATAGAGAGAGTAAGAATGGGTGCTCCAGGGCCTCCAACCACTGTAAATGAACTCTAGATGCATGTGCCACCTTGTGCATCTGGCTTACGTGGGACCTGGAGAATGAAACCTGGGTCCTTAGGCTTTGCAGGTAAGCACCTTAACTGCTAAGTCATCTCTCCAGCCCTCTATAAACGTTTTAATTGAGAACTTTAATAAATGAACTTACAGCAGTTTGAACATATTACCTTCCTAGTACCTTCTTTCGTCCCCCACCCCTATTCCATTGAGAATTCTCCTCTTTCCAAGTAGTCCTTCTTCTGTTTTGATGTCTCATTGTTTTTGTCCTTTTCCATTCTCTCTGTCAATTTGTTGTTGGGCTCAGGATTGTCCAGGTCTTGAAGGGATGATGACAACCACTGTAAGGTCATGAAAGCACATGTGTTTTAGCCATCTTTCTGTTGCTGGAACAAAACACTTCCACAAAAGTAGCTGATGGGAGGAAAGAGTTTATTTTTACTTTCAGTAACAAGAGGAAGCTTCATGATGCAGGGGAAAACATGGCACAAGCAGAGGCTGGACATCACTTCTGCCACAGAAGTTGAAAGATAGCAACAATAAACTAATCAGAGCTCTGCCAAAGGGAAGCTGACCCACCTCCAGGAACACATCTTCTCCAGCAAGCCTCCCTCTCTACAATTGCCACCAGCTGGGGTTTAAACATTCAAGACACATGATTTATGAGGTACAGCTGACTCAAACACCACAACTGGTCAGTTCATGTTTGGAGAACCATTGCCTAAAGTTCTCCTTCCTTTTCTGTGGCTCTTTCTTTCTACCACCTCATCTGCAGTGTTGCCAGAGCTTGGGAGGGTGTGATAGAGATGTCTTGTTTAGTGTAGTACTCTTAGCAGCCTCTCATTTTCAGCTTTAGGGTTTTTTTCTTTTTAATTTTTGTTATTTATTTATTTATTTAAGAGAGAGAGAGAGAGAGAGAGAGAGAGAGAATGAGCGCACCAGGGCTTCCAGCCACTGCAAACGAATTCCAGACGCATGCATCCCCTTGTGCATCTGGCTAACGTGAGTCCTGGGGAATTGAGCCTTGAACCGGGGTCCTTAGGCTTCACAGGCAAGCACTTAACCGCTAAGCCATCTCTCCAGCCCCCTTGATTTCAGCTTTAGTGATATGTAAATCTTCTCAGTTCCTCCTCCATAGAGCAGCTTCTCTGGCTAGCAATGAAAACAACACTAATATTTTTTCTGTCACCTCTTCTGCAATGATAGAAATATGGTAGAAATGCCTCATCCAGCACTAAGCACTGGATCTCTCTTTTCTCATTATCTTCATGAGTCTTGGGTGTCCCCACTATTCATCACCATCTGGAAAAAAAGAAATTTCACTAACCTCAAGTGAGAACAGCATTAGTCAATGGATGTAAACGTATATATTTAGAAGGCAATTTGATGGGCTAAGTGTACCCATTTAGGCTAAGGGCAGTGGTACCCTATGGCTTTTGATTCAGCTTTCAGTACCAGGTATGAATATCCTCCCCTTGAGTGGACCTCAGATCCAATCAAAGAGCAATTGGTTGCCTCTATAACTTATGTACCACTATTGCTCCAGGCAGCACATCTTATCTGGCTGGTTGGTTCAATAGCATGCAGGATCCACTGCTTGAAACTGTTATGACCCCTCTCATCAGCCTGCATAACACTTTCCAGCATCATGGCAGCTAGCCATTAGGAAGGTGGCTTTCAGTTCAATTGCAGCTTAATTTCTTAGGGTCCTCTGACTTCAGTATGTAGTTCTTCAGCAGTAGGGTCTTACTGTCTCCTTTTAAAAGGTAACCAAGAGCATTGGGAATAGCCTGTATTGTTTTGGAAACCTTCTGGTCCTTCCTACCTGACCAACAACTTTCTAGGGTAGGGTGACTCATCCCTGGCGGTGGGTTTTACCTGTGACAACTTATGCTTCAGTGTCCTGCTTTCTGCCTCACCCAGTAGTGTATTTCTGTCCACACTGTTGCTTTGTCTCTCTTCTCTCTTAAATTATGCTTGTGAATTAACTGATGAAGAAGTAGGTTTCTTGACTTATTCATAACACCATTAGATTTGTGTGTTCCTCTCCCGTTCCCTTTTTTCTCCTTCCCTTTTTCTTGTCCCCACTTAGACCTTCCCATTCCTTGTGTTCTGTCTTTCTACTTGCCCTTCTAATATTCCCTCCTCTAATCCCTCCACACTTCTTACACCTAGCCTAATTCTAGCTTTCTCACCTCTTACCCCTCTTATAAGCTAGTCCAAATGTATGGTTCTGGGTCTGCATAAGAGAGAGAACATGCAGCATTTGTCTTTCTGGGATTATTTACCTCACTTAATATACTTTTTCAGATCTATCCGTTTTCCTGCAAAAATAAGTTTTCTTAACAGCTGAATAAAACCCATTGTGTATATTACTACGTTTTCATGATCCATTCATGAGTTGTTGGGCATCTAGGCTATTTCAATTTTCCTAGCTTTCCTACCAACAGTTAATGAAGGTTCTTCTTGCCCACATTATCACCTGAATTTTGTTGTCATTTGATTTTTTTGTTGATAGCTATTCTGACCAGAGTGAGATGGAATCTCAAAGTAGTTTTAACTTGTATTTCTGTGAACACTCAACATATTGTGACATGTTTTAATGTCCTTTGCCTTTGCATTTCTTCTTTTGAGAACTCTCTACTCAATTTCAGGCCTAGCTTTGATTAGGTTGTCTAATTTTATATAGCTTAGATTGCTTATATCCTAGATATTAATCCTATGTCAGATGATTAGCTGATAAAGATTCTCTCCATTCTATAGATTAACTTTTTTAAGGTATTTTATTTTTATTTATATATTTGACAGGGGGGGAGAGAATGGGCACACCAGGGCCTCCAGCCACTGCAAATGAACTCCAGACACATTGCGCCACCTTGTGCATCTGGCTAACGTTGGTCCTAGAGAATCAAACCTGGGTCCTTTGGCTTTGCAGGCATATGCCTTAACTGCTAAGCCACCTCCAGCCCCCTGTAGATTAACTTTTTACTCAGTTGACAGTTTCTTTAGCTGTATAAAAGGGTTTTGGTTTTATGAGATCTTGTCTGTTGATTGTTTTGATTTATTCCCTGGGATATTGAAGTCCTATTCAGAAAGTCCTTTCCTATGTCTATATCTTGAAGAGTTTTCTCTTCTTTTTCTTCTAAGTTGTTCTGGGGTTTCTGGACTTATATTGAGGTCTTCAATCTACTTGTAATTGTTTTTTAGGCATGGTGAGATATAGGGGTCTAGATTCATTCTTCCGCATGTATATATACAGTTTTCCCAGTTGCACTTGTTGAAAATCCTCTTTTCTCCAATGTGTGTTTTTGGCCTTTTTATCAAAAAATTAGGTGGCTGTAGTTACATGAACTTATACTTGGGCCTTCTATTATATTACATTGATCTATGTGTCTGGGTTTTTTCCCAGTATGATGCTGATTTTATTACCTCAGTATAACTTGAAATCAGGTATGGGGTATACCTACAGTAATATTCTTTTTGCTGAGAATAGTTTTGGCTATCTAAGACCTTTTGTGTCTCCATATGAATTTTGAGATTGCTTTTTTCTATTTGTGAAGAATAGTGTTGGAATTTCAGTTGGAATTGCATTGAACCTGTAAATTAATTTTGGTAGGATGGCCATTTTCATGATATTTCTTCTATTCCATGGGCAAGAAAGGTCATTCCATCTTTTGATGTCTTCCTCAATTTCTTTTTTTACTGTTTCAAATTTTTCATCATTGGAGTCTTTCAATTACCTCATTAGGAGTAATCTAAGATATTTAATTTTTGTGACTATTGAGAATGGTGCTGTTTCCCTGATTTCTTTCTCAGTATGTTTGTCATTGGTATATACAAAGAGTACTGATTTTTTTGTGTTGATTTTGTATCCTGCCACTTTGCTAAAAGGGTTTGTAAGTTCTAGGACTTTTCTGGTAGAGTCTTCAGGCTATTTAAAATACAGAATCATATCATCTGCAAATAAAGATAGTTTGACATCTTCATTTCCAATTTGTATACCTTTATTTCTTTCTCTTGTTTTATCAATCTAGCTAGGGCTTCAAGTACTATGCTAAATAGCAGGGGGGTGAGTTGACACCCCATCTTGTTTCAGATCTTTGTGGAAATTTTTCTCCATTAGTATGATAATATTGGCTTTAGGTTTGTCATACATAGTGTTTATTATGTTAAGAAATGATCCCTCTATCCCTCGTCTTTCCTAATTTTTTATCATGAAGTGATGCTATATTTTGTCAAAGGACTTTTCTGCATCTATTGAGATGATCTTTAAGTCCTTAAATGTGTTTATGTGATGAGTATGTTTATTGGATTTCTGTATGCTGAACCAACCATGCATCCCTGGGATAAAGCTACTTGACTGAAGTGGATATTTTTAATATGTTCTTAATTTGACTTGCCAGTATTTTATTAGGAATTTTTGCATATGTGTATATCAGGGATATTAGTCTATAGTTTGCTTTTTTGCTGTGTCTCTGTCTGGTTTTGCTATGGTTATAGTGCTGGTTTCATACAAGGGAACATTTCCTCCTTTTCAATTTTATCAAGCGTCTTTGTTGAAGATACTTGAGAAGCAGAGGTTTCTGATCTTCTATAAAGGTCTGAGAGAATTCTGTAGTGAACCCATCTGAGCTTGGACATTTTTAGTTGGGAGATTTTGATTACTGCTTCAATCTCATTATTTGCTTTAGTTCTATTTAAATTCTTTATTATATTTTGGAGTAAACTTTGCTACATTATATGTGTCAAGAAATTCATCAATTTCTTCGAACTTACCGAGTTTAGTGCAATACAGTTTTGTGAAATAAGTCCTTATGATTCCCTTAATTTTATAGGAATTTGTTTTAATATCTCCTTTTCAACTCTAATCTTACTGATAAGAGTCTTCTCTTTCCTTTGGATAATTTGGCTAATAGTTTATCAATCTTGTTTATCTTTTCAAAGATCAACTATTTCTATTGTTGATTATTTGTTTTCTTGATTTCTATTTCATTGATTTCTGCCCTGGACTTGCTTATTTCTTTGTGTCTGGTATTTTGGGGTTTGGTTTGTTCTTGTTTTTCCAAAGCCTTCAGATGCCTCATTAATTTTTGGGAAGCACTACTTTCATAATTTAGGCACTTAGAGCTATAAAACTTCCCTTTAGGACTACCTTCAATGTGTTCAATGTGAGGCTTGGGGATATTATGTTTTCTTTTTCATTCAGTTCTAGGATTTTTTTTTTTTTTTTTTTTTTTTTTTGGTTTTTCAAGGTAGAGTCTTTCTCTGGGTCAGGCTGACCTGGAATTAACAATGTAGTTTCGAGGTGGCCTCGAACTCATAGAGATCCTCCTACCTCTGCATCCCGAGTGCTGGGATTAAAGGCATGTGCCACCATACCCAGCCTCTGAGTTCTTGGAATTTTTTTTCTTCAACTACCCATTTATTGTTCAATAGTGTGTTGTTCAAACTTCAAGAATTTGTACATTTTTGTTGCTTCTCTTGATCTCTAGCTTTGCATTGTATTCAGATAAAATATAAGGAGTTACTTCAATTTTTCTAAATTTGTTGAGACTTTCATTTGTCCTAATATGTGGTACATTTTAACAGTTTAATGGGTTGCTTAGAAGAATGTGTATTCTGTGATGTTTGTATGAAATGCTCCTTAAAGATCTATTGGGTTCATTTGATCTGTGGTGCCCTTTAACTACCTTGTTTCTCTGTTTATTTTCTGTCTAGATGATGTGTTCATTGGTTATAATAAGGTATTGAAGTTATTTACTGTTATGGTATTTAGATTCGGCTGTCTTTATACCTAATAGGCTTTATTTTATAAATTAGATACAACCATATTTGGCATGTGTATATTTAGAACTGTAATGTCACCTTGATGAATTGTTCTCTTGATCAGTATGAAAGGATCTTTTTTACCCTATTCTGATTAATTTTAGTTTGAAGTCTATTCTGTCAGATATCAGAATAACCACACATGCTTATTTCCTTGTTTCATTTGCTTTGAATATTTTTCCATCCTTTCATACTAAGGTCTGTCTTTGATAGTGAGGTGAGTTTCTCAAGGACAACCAAAGAATAGATCTTGTTTTCTCATTTGTCCTGTTAGCCTATGTCTTTTGATTGGGGGATTGAGACCACTAGTATTCAGAATTGTTATTGAAATGTATGTGTTCACTTTCATATTGATGATTTTGTGGAGGTTGGTGTTTTCTTGGCCTTCCTTTCTTCTGGCTTTGGTTATTAGTTTTCCAGCCTGTGTCTTCTTGAATATGTTGGTTCTTCTCTTGAACATGTAAAATTAAATTTAGTATTCTCTGTAGGGCTGGTTTGGGGCTCATAAATTTTTTTAGTTCGTTTTTGTTATGGAATCCTTTTCTTTATTCTTTTGTTACAATAGATAGCTTTTCTTGGTATAGAAGTTTGGACTGACAACTTTTAGAACTTGAAATACTTTCCATATTTGAAACACACCATTCCATACCCTTCTGGCTTTTAGTGTTTCCGAGGAAAAAATGGCCATTATTATAATGGGTCTGCCTTTGTCGTGACAAGATGTTTTGCCCTTGCAGCTTCCTTTCTTTGTTCTGAGTATTTTGTGCTTTGACTATAATACCACATGGGGAATTTTTTTCTGTTAATAGTCTAATTGGTGTTCTTATACCTATTGCTTCTTTTTTATTTTTATTTTTTAATTAGTTATATACACAGTCATGTTGGTATGATCATTAGCCTCCTCCCTGTCCTCTCCCCCTCTGCAGGGACCCTCCTTGTTGGGGAATATAGGTCATGCATTTTGGGGTTCGCCATCAGTTATGGATAAGAGGCAATATCACTGTGCATAATGACCCAACATGTGGCTCTAACATTCTTTCTGCCCCCTCTTCTGTGAATTTCCCTGAGCCATGTTGGGCTCATTTTAGGTCTGCTTCAGTGATGAAGTTTGGGGGGCCTCTGTGTCTCTGGATAGCTGGTTTGGTAGGAGTTGAGTATTCTCTGTGTCTATATCCTTCACCCTTGTGTGAGTAGCAGGTTCACCAAGGAAGCAGCACTCTTGCTCATTTCTCCAAATACTCTTAGTTTCAGCTGGGGCCCATTTGAGGTGTGCTGGGCTGGTTCTCTCCTTAGCATCTGCATCCATCTGAAAAAGAGAAACAAATTCTCCAATGGAGAGTGAAGTTAGCACCAGAAATGGAATAACCTTTGGTTTTTTTAGAGAGAATTTAATAGCTAGCTTGATAATGGAGAGCGGGCTTGTTTCTGAATATGATTCTGACTTGATTCCCAGCTACAGCTATGGGTTCCATTCCACTGAGCAGATCAGTTAGCCAAATCGAGAGCAGTTGGTTTCCCACCATGGCTGTGTGCACTATTGTACTTGTGTGAGAATCACATCAGGTTGTTGCTGCTGAATAGCTTAGACCATGAGTTGTTTTGACATATGTTGGTCATTTTCCCTCATTCGCTCATGTAGCACCTTCTGGCACTAGACAAGCTAACTTTCTGGGGACTGACTCTCTTTCAGATTCCAGCCAGGTCACTCCATCTTATGTACCAACAGCATATGGTGTCTTCAGCAGTAGGGTCTTACCACTAAACTTTTGTGGGTCATCAAGTACTCTGACAGAAATCTGTCTTCTTTTGGGAAACCTTGTAGGTCTCTGATTAACAGCTCATTGTGGATTTTAGCCACATGCTGGTGCTGGGAGTTACAGGTCAGCGCCCAAGAAGAGAAGGGAGAAAAATATAAGTAATATAAAAGAGATAGAAGAGAGAGAAGAGGGAGGGAGAGAGAGAGAGAAAAAAAAACAGAAACAGGAGAAGATTAAGGTCAGTCTTCATCATACTCTCTCCAGAGCCTTGTGATCCAGATATTCCCCCTAAGGACCCGATGAAGGTTCAACCATTTAGTCTGTCTGTTAAGATGTAGAATTTTATGATGCCATTGTCATTGGGTCCAGTTTTGTGTCCCCCATCCCCACCCTTCCCCTCCCCTCCTGCCCCACCTGCCCTATTGTCTGGTCCTCGAGATGCTTATTAGGTATGTTGGCATCTCAGGTACATTCAAGTTAGGAGCTGTAGATGAATGAGACTATACGGCGATTATCTTCTGTGATTGGATGAGTTCACTGAAAATGATCCACTCCAGGTTTGACCATTTTTCTCCAAATTTCATTATATCATTTTTCCTTACTGCTATGTAGAATTCCATTGTGTAGATATACCACATCTTGGTTATCCATTCATCTCATGATGGACATCTGTGTTGATTCCAGCTCTTGCTATTATGAATAGAGCAGCTATAAACATGGTTGAGCAAATCCCTCTGAACTGAGGTGTGAAGCTTTTAGGATAAATGCCCAGTTAGGGAATAAATTGGTCTGTTGGTAACTCTTTAGTCAACCTTTTTAGGAGTCTCCATATTGATTTCCAAAGTGGTTGTACCATCTTACATTCCCACCAACAGTGGATGCGGGTTCCTATTTCTCCACATCCTCGACAGCATTTATTTTCATTTGATTTTTTGATGTTTGCTATCCTTACTGGGGTAAGGTGGACTCTCATAGTTGTTTTAATTTGCATTTCCATGATGATTAGGGATGACAAACATTTTCTTAAGTGTCTGTCTGCCATTTGTATTTGTTCCTTGGAGAACTGCCTGTCCAGTTCTTTGCCCCATTTTGTGAGTGGGTTGTTTCACTTTTTAATTTAGGTTTTTGAGTTCTTTGTAGATTTGAGAAATTAGGCCTCTGTCAGTTGGATAGCCAGCAAACATTTTCTCCCATTCTGTGGGTAATCTATTGGCTCTGCTTATTGTGTATTTGTCTGAACTTTTCAGCTTTATGAAAACCCAATGGTTGAGTAATTGTGTAAGATCCTATGCTACTGGGGTTTTGTTCAGGAAGTCTTTTCCCATTCCTATATCATGGAATGTTCCTCCTATTTTTTTTCTTCCAGTTGTAACCAAGTTTTTGGTCTTATATTGAGGTCTTTGACCCATTTGGACTTGATTTTTGTACATGGTGAAATGAGTGGACCAAGTTTCAATTTCCTGCACATGGATATCCAGTTTGTCCAGCATCATTTGTTGAAGATGCTGTCTTTTTTCCAGCCTATATTGTTTCTTGTGCCTGAATGGGAATCTATTCCCTCAAATTTAGATTTTTCTCCTATAATTTTATTTAAAATATCTTATGCCACTGTTTTAAAGTTCTTCTCCTTCTTGTATGCCCATAATTCGACATTTAGTGCTTTCAAGGTGTTGTACATTTCTCTCATGTCCTTTCTGAATTTTTTTTTTTTTCTCATTGGTTTTGACTAACTGATCCAGTTCCTCGTCCTTGTCTTCAGGGCTTGCTATTCTATTTTCCATGTGGTTCATTCTGTTTTGAGACTCTCCAAGGAGATTTTTGTTTGACTTACTGTATTCTTCATTTTCAGCTTTATTTCAGTTTGGTTCTACTTCAAGATTTATATTTCTTTTTTTTTTCCTATTTCTTTATTAAGTTCCATTTTTTATAGCCTGGTTAGACTTCTTCACTTTCTCTGGTTCTTTGTGTCCTCTTTGAATTTATTCAGGATTTTATTCATGCGTTTACCCATACCCAATTTGAGTTCTTTGTACATATTTATAATCATTCTTTTGACCTCATTGGAGATTATTCCCAACAGCTTTCATGGGTATCCTCTGCTAAGTGCTTGGCATTTCTTGTGGGAGGTGTATTAGCTTGATTTTTCATGTTATGTAGAGACTTACTAATCTGGAGGTAGAATGTGGGTCAGATCTTCCTGATACATCTATGTTGAGTTCTTGGAATGGTACTCGATGTTACTCTGTGTTCACTAGTCATTGTACTGCTTTGAGATGCTTGAAGTTATATTCATGAGGTACTTTAGGTGAAGTAGGTGAAGTCATCTCAACTTGCTTTCCACTGAGATCTAAGGTATACTTGGGACTCTTCCCAGATGAGAGAGCTTTTGTGGCCTCCATTTTGTTAGTTTTACTGAAGGGAATGTGGGTGCTAAAACTCATTGTATGATCTAGCCTTAATGTCCAGCAGCACCCACATGGTTTAGTTAAGAGGATTCTTAGGAGATTCCAAGTGTTGTAACTGAATGCTGGACCCAGTCCCAATGCATCCTTGCATGGGTCCTGGCAGATTAAGGGGAAGCAGATTTGTACATGTCCTAATCAAGTCTGGATCACAATGCCAGGTGGAATGGTTGTGACGAATTTACATTTGTCTTGGACCTGCATGTTCCACCTTGTCACAGTGGTTGGTGGTATGGGTATTCTCTCAACCTAAACAGGAAACTCATTGGGTGACAGTGTCTTCTAAAATAGCTTTTACTGTTCTGTTTTCTTTTACTTGATGTTCTCATATTCTTAGACTTGTATGTAGCATCTCTAAAGTATAAAAGGTTCATTATTTCTCAGTTACCTCAGTTTCCTTCCATGCTGACTGAGCTGAAACAAGCACAGGCTCCTCTTCTCATACAGTTCTCACACTGTGCAGGGTCAACAGTATAATCAGAGCCAATGACATTTATTTGCTACTTACTCAGTGTAAACATCCTGCTAAGTGATTTGTATTATATTATCTTATTTGCACTTATATATTGTAATCAGTCTGCAATTTAGACATCTATACTTACATATTATGGAGGTGGAAGTGAAATATCAGAGAATTTGATTAACTCTGCATGATCATAGAGCTAGCAAGTCATATCATGGTATTTTTTGTGGTAACAAGACTCACAGATATGATTTCTGTTTTAAAATATTAAATTTGCTGTGACATTCATAGTCTTCTTTTTCTTCTTTCTTTTTACTTTATTTGTATGTAAAAGCTCTGACCAGCTTAGAGAAAATGAACAATGTTTCTGCAAGTGGAACTCCACTCTTCTTTTCATGTGACACATGATTGTTCACATTAAGACCATCTGCTTGCATCATGTCAAGCTTATGATCAATTGTGTAGTTCACACATTCCTACATCATCTTTGAAAAGCCACCTTTGCTTCAGCTGTGTGGGATTTTCTGTTAACAGAATGAACCAATAATTTTCTAAAAGCTGTTAAATTACCCTCAACCACCAAAGGCAATGTGGAGGTCTACCCAGTCTATCCCTTGCAGTTTCTAACTTCAGAAGTCTGACCCATGGCAAGACCCATCTGGGAGCTTCATCTTGCCTGCTCACCTTGGTACTTACCTTTTTCCAGACAGGGACAGTTTTCATAGAAAGTTGAACAATGAAGTCTAGAGAGATGGATTAGTGGTTAAGGTGCTTGTCTGTGAAGCCTAAGAACCCATGTTCAACTCTCCAGATCCCATGTAGCCAGATGCACAGAGGTGAGGCAAGTGCAAGGTCACACATGCACACTAGGTGGCACAAGCATCTAGAGTTCAATTGCAGTGGCTGAGGCCCTGGCACACCAATTCTCTCTGTGTGTCCCTCTTCCCCCCACCTCTAAAATTAAATAAATAAATAAATAAATAAATAAAGAGAAAGAAAGTCAAATAATGAGCTATATGAGACTGGCATTAACTTTACATGCTTCCTCAGACCTTTGTTTTTTTTTCTGTCACTCATCTCAACTGTGTATAAAATTTGTTGCTAAAAATAATAATGCTCAAAATGATACAAGAACATTTAATGCAGTTGGCATCAAGTCCCTGAATTTGGCTGTGTGGACTGCTGCCTTGTATCATCACTAGTGGCTGGGAAAGTGACTCAGTTGCAGAAGTCCTGCAAGGCTTGTGTGATCATGTATGCAACACACCAAGGGCTCCACTGCAGTGGTTTCAAACTGTGGAACTGGGGGCTGGGGAAATGGCTCAGTGTGTAAGAGCACCTGCTGTGTTAATATGAATTCCTGAGAGGGCCCAAGATGACTGAGTTCAATCCCCAGCATTCATGTGAAAAGCAGGCATGGCAACACACATCTGTAACCCCAGTCCTGTAGGGAGTAGAGGCAGGAAAATCACTGGAGCTCTCTGATCAGCCAGTATGACCAAAATAAAAAAAAATTAGCAGTCTCGGGTTCAGGGAAAGACCATGTCTCAAGGAAAGAAGAAGGATGGTAGAGGAGGACACTCAACATTCACCTCTGACCTCAGCACACGTGCACTTGGGGCATATGCATGTGTGTATACACGTGTATCCACACAACACATAGTACACACACTAAACAAAAAAATACAAACTGTGGACCAGGGAAGAAAGGCATCAAGAAGAAGCCAAGGGAGGAGGTAGCAGGGAAGACCTGACCACAAATAAGCCCAATGGCCAAGGTCTTGGAATACTCCTTAGAGAGGTGAGGGCACTTGCTGACCAAGCCAGATTGGGTGGACTGGGTGTGGTGATGATATCTACAGCCTATGCCTCTAGCATTTTCACAAGTTATGCACTAGGTTTTCCCAGTTGAACTTTTGTGATGGTGAGGGCATATCCTATCCCCTCTTGCTACTCTGGGTACATCAGTTTATCCAGTAACATGGTGTGCATGCCAGCAGTTAGGGCCATTGGAGCCATAGAGGAGCTGCCTCCCCATCTTGAGAGGCAGGAGTGTTCTCCTCAGTCTAGTGAAACTCCTCTGCACACACCCCAGTGTGCCAGAAAATCATCACATTCACCTTCTTGATGATGAAGGCTTGATGGGGCTTCCTCTCACAAGCTTCTCTGTCTCTGATGTCCTGCTCAAGCCCCTGGTGATGATAGTAATATTTTCTGACAAGTTACGTTCCTCTGAAATGTCCAGTTTCCCTTGTCTGATCCTTGCTGCTTAACTCTGAGAAGGCCACATTTCCAGAGCCTGCTTGGAGCCATTTCCTACAGAGTGACCAGCAAGGAAGGATGCCTATCATTGACAGGCGGGACAGTGTCAGCCAGCTCAGTTTGGGTCATTCAGTCACTTCTGCCAAGGCCTCTTCAAGGTCCTACACAGAGAAAGATAAAGACAGTGGTGACAATGAGCTGGTGGATCCCACTAACAAGTTTGCTACCCTTCAGCTACTGGACATCCTGCTGCCAACTATGTTGAGCATCAATTAATGTGAGTAGCAGGCCGCCCTCCTCCATCAACCAGCTATTATACAGGCAAGGGCAGAGGATGGATGGCATGCAAAGTGATAGGCTGAGGAAAACAGAAGCACTTCATTAGGGCAGACATTGCTTCAAAGCAAAATTCCAACTGCTTGGATGTGTTGTATGAGAACTGATGAACTTATCTGCTGTGTCACCCCAAGTAGCATTGCTGGGATCACTCTGGATATGCAGGCTCACAGCTCCGTGGATATGACTTTCAGCTCTCAGTTATCATGGACAAGCTTTTTCCTGGTTTTTCTATCCTAGTCAGGCTAGGGGTCTTAGGTAATGAGAAGATTGCCTAATGACATGGGTTACAGGGTCGATATTACTTACATTTCTACTGCTCCAACGCAACATCTGACACAGCAACTTAAAGAAGTATGACTGTTTGACTATTAAGGGTTTCCATAGTCTTATGTGTTTAAACACTTAATCTGCAGCTTGTAGTACTGTTCAAGAAGGTTGTGGAACCTTTAAGAGGTGGAGCCTTGCTGAAAGGAAGTGTGGCTCTGGGGGCGGGCCTTATGGTGTTAAAGCCCTGCTTGTTGTTACTCCTTGCTGATACTACAATGTAAAGTCAGCTATTTGCTCTGCCCTATTTTTTGAAACCATGTTAGAAATTTCCCCTCAAGACTGTAAGCTGAAATAACCCTTTTCCTTCCTTAAACTGTTTCTGATCAGGATTTTTCCTCAGCAACAAGAAAGTAACTAATACAGAAAGGAAAGCTTCTTATTTGGATTATGCTTCTCAGAAACAGCCCATCATGGTAAGGAAGAAAGGCAACAGTAGCTGGTCACGTTGCATCCACACTCAGGAAACCAAGTAATGAATGCTGGTGTTCAGCTCACTTTCTCCTTTCCCTTCAGTCCAGGATACCGGCATGGAATGGTGTCACCCACATTTAGGGTGAATCTTCCTACCTCAATTGACACAATCTAGAAAATCCCTGACAGATATGCTCAGATTTCTCTCCTAGATGATTCTAGATCCTATCAGGTTGACAATTGAGATTACCCATCCCAGGGTCTGTGCTGTATGACATGCCTGACAACTACCAGCTTTATACCTGAGCATGCAGGTCTGGTCCCACTCTTGGAGAAGGTGCCTTGTTCTCTGAAAGGTTAGAAGAAAATTAAATGTCTGTAAACTTGTTCTTTGTGAAGAGCAGTAAGACAAAATTGTGGTGCATTATTTTTGGAACTCTAGTCCCCAGTGTGTGACTATGGAGTTTTAAGATCTAACATTGCATTTTCACATGATGGTCCTGTTATAAAATTCCTGTGTTATATACAACATTTCGGAAAGGTGTTCTTTTTTCTGCAATTAATTCAAAGACAACATTTGAGATAAAAAGCGAAGAACAGTGTTAATTAATGGCAATGGAGTAACAGTCAGAAACCTTGACATGTGGCCTTAAGTTAACAAGTGGTGGCTGCCATTGTTACTTACCTCATTGTTTTTTGCCCTCATAACATACATAAAATGAGAATACCTGTCAATAACTCAGAGAAAGACATGAATTTGACCAAACACGTGTTCTTAAGAGTTCCCTATGACATCACACATTGTCTGAATCTCTCTAGCCTCAGCCTTTGCTGTGAAGACTGAAATAACCTAAATTGGGAAGAAAGTCTTGATTCTTACTTTTAGAGCAGACTGGTATTTGGGTAGCAGGTGTGTGAAGCACCACCATCCCACACACGTCCTCTGCACACATCTTACAGTGTGAGCAGCATTAGCTCTTCAGCAGAACTGCTACATCCTGTCAGCCTTTCTGACCTAATGTGCTTTTAAGGAAGCCAAGGATAAAGAGGTCAAGAAACTTAGAAAAGCCTCTGGATTTAGACTTCTAGTTTCCAAATAAAGCAGAAGCAAAATTCCTTCAAAATTGTTTGTAAATAATTGGATGGATGACAGAGTGAATGTATAGACAAAGCTGGCAGGAAGGAGTTGATTAGTAAATGTCAAGAGAGTCTGAAATATGTGACAGTTCTGCACTCAGGTCCTGCTGTCCTAAGCTCATTAGAATGTACATCAACACTACTAGCAATGGCTTGGGCTTGGCTAACATGAATCATGAGAGGTAGCTAGCAGAAATTATGAGTTCAGTGGCAATGTCCTCTCCTCTAATGTTACATTAATAGCACCATGGGTTAGTGTTAGAAACTAAAACTAAAAATGCCCTAGAGAAAATAGAACCCACATTTCTCTTGCTCTTTCATAGTGAAAACCCATACATGTATATGTTTTTTGAGAATTACCATATATATATAAATCACACATTGGGACTGGAGAGATGGCTTAGCGGTTAAGGCACTTGCCTGCATTATAAGCACCACACTGTATCTTCAGATCAATCTGGGGAGTATTACTATGAAGTCTTTTGATCTACACATGTAGGATGCCTTCCCATGTATTTGTGTCCTTTAATTTCTTAATATTTTAAAAATGTCAGGATGCATATCTTTCCTAAACTTATTCTCATGTAACTTATTCCTTATGCCTATTATGAATGGGACTCTTTCCTAATTTTTGTGTTTTGTTTTCTATTTCTAGTTTTCTTAATCTATTGCAGATGCTGTAACAAAATATCATAAAATGGTTTATAAATGGCAGTAATGTATTCCTTACAGGTATGAAAGCAGTGACATGCAACGCTGGCACATGTGGTACCTGGTGAGGGCCCCTTTCCTTATAGAGGAAGAGCTGTCTTTTCCCGGTGTCAGGGAAACCAGGCAAAGGAGCTTTTCTCAGACCACTTGGATGCTCCACCTTTATAACACAACCTCTGTCACAGGACCCATCTCCACATATTGTTACCTCACAGCTTAAAATGTACCATACAGCTTTGGGGAGGACATAAACATTCAGACCATAGATTTCATGATCAGAAATACAACACTTGTGTTATTAAACTGTTCTTTCATCCTGACAATTTGCTCAGCTAACATATTAGTTCTAATCTTGACGAGTCTATTATGATCATGTCATCTGTCAATAGAAATATTTCATTTCAATCAGATGGATTTTACTTCTTTCACATGCTTAATTGTTGAGTAGAATTGAGGAGAGCAAGCATTCTTGTTTGCACATAATCTTGGGGAAAAACGTCCATTCTTCATGATGTAAAATGATGTTAGTTGTGGGTTCTGCTTTTTGTGTGCGTGTATGTACTGTGCATGTATTGCAGTCCAATTCGCATTGCTGGCAGAAAATACCTGACCAAGTGCAGCTTGTGGAGGGGAAACGGGGGTTTATTTTGGCTTACAGACTCGAGGGGAAGCTCCATGAAGGCAGGGGAAAATGACAACATGAGGGTGGACATCACCTCCTGGCCAACATCAGATGGACAACAACAGGAGAATGTGCCAAACACTGGCAAGAGGAAGCTGGTTATAACACCCATAAGCCTGCCCCCAACAATACACTGCCTCCAGGAGACTTTCATTCCCAAATTGCCATCAGCTGGGGACATGACATTCAGAAAACCTAAGTTTATGGGGGACACCTAAATCAAACCACCATAGTATGTATGTGAATATTCATATGTGTATGAGTGCAGTGCACGTGTGTGTGTGTGTGTGTGTGTGTGTGTGTGTGTGTGTGTGTGTGTAGAGAGAGAGAGAGAGAGAGAGAGACCTGAGGTTAATGTCAAATGCCTTCCTCAGTCACTCTCCACCTTATCATTTGACACAAGGTTTCATAGGAAGCTCACCAATTTATCTAGTCTAGCTTTCCAGCAAGCCGTAGGAATTCTCCTGTTTCTGCCTCCCCAGCACTGGGACAACAAGAACAAGCTGTCATGTCTGACTTTTATATGCATAGTAGGAATCTGAACTCAGGACCTCATGCTTGCATGGCAAATACTTTTCCCACTGATCCATACCCCCAGCACGAAAGCTTCTATTTTCTTACAGACCATCTTCCAAATTATTCAGCCCATTTTTAAAAAAAGAGGATGCTGATTCCCTTGATTATTACTTGATTTTCTTTTTATCCTTTTTATTGTGTCAGGTTTACATCATATTTTGGGGCTCTGTTGTTTATGTATAATAGTTTTATATGTAGCAGCATTATAATTATTAAATATCCCTGACTCACTGAACTGTTTATCATTTTGAAATGTCATTACCTCTATTAAAATATTTTATCAGGGATGGGAAGATGCCTCAGTGGTTAAAGGCACTTACTTATAAAAACTGATGTCCCAGGTTTGATTTTGATATACAGCCCACCACATAAAGCCAGATGCAAAGTGGCACATGCCTCTGGAGTTCATTTGCAATGCAGGAGTTCCTGGTGTGCCCATTCTCTCCCCCTCCCTTTCTCTAAAATAAATAAAAATATTTTTAAAAATATTTTATTTTCCATCTATTCCTTTGATGTTAATGCTGACTTCTACCACTCTCATTACTTTTACACCATTTTGCCTTTAAGTTACTTACAGCTTTAAATCCTAAGTATATTTTATCTATCCATTTCTTTACTTTGTTTTCTCTTCATTGAATAATCCTTCCAATATACTTCTTTAGCTCCTTTCCTGTTTATTTTAATTGTTTTCCTTGATAAAATTATGTCTCAATAGTTGCCTTGGAAAATATAATCAACAGTTAAAATCAAAATAGTCCTGAATATTAATGCTAGTCCAATTTCAAAAGTAGATGAGAACTTTGCTTCTAAATACATCCTGTGGTGGTTTGGATATAAAAATGTCCCCCATAGGCTCATGTGTTTGTTTGAATCTATAATTCCTAGCTGGTGGCAGTATTCTGAAAAACTGGGGAACTTTTAGGAGGTGGGCCTATCTGGATGAAGTACATCACTGGGGGCAGGCCTTGAAAAGTGATATTCCAGCCCTGCTTGCTGAATGCTGGTCTCTCTTCTCTCTCTCTCTCTCTCTCTCTCTCTCTCTCTCTCTCTTCTCCTCCATCCTTGCTGATGTGATGATGTAATGCTCACTTCCCACTTCAGCCATTCTCTCCCCCATGAAGGATTCTACTCTCTGAAACTGTAAGCCAAATTTTTCTTCTATAAATTGCTTGTCAAGCATTTGTGCACCGAAACTAAAAAGTAACTAATTTACTTCCTTTCATTCTGCCTTCTTTTGTGTTACTGTTGTCTGTCACATTACAAGTTTGTGCCTCATAGGTGATGAGCACAACTGCAAAGTTATTGATTTTGATGCTGTGGTAGTTTGAAAAGATGGTCCTCAATATATTCAGTGTTTTATAGTTTATAGTTTATATCTGCAACCACCTGGCTAGAGGAGGTATCACTAGGTGGATCTTAAGGTGTGGTGGTAGATTTGGCATTCCAGTCTAAAGATATACAAAGTACCTAGTTCTGCTTGGTGTTCCTGAAGTGTGCTGTGTGGTATGGCTATTGGCTTGTGCCTTCTCTCTTTCTACCTGGACCTGCGAAAGCAGGCTAGCTTTTTCTGCCATTATGGAACTTCCCCTGAATCTGTAAGCTTCAATAAATATCCCTTCCTCCATAACTGTGCCTGGTCTGGAAATTCCTCTCAGCAAACCTGAAGCTGTCTACTATAAATATCTTTTACAATGTATCTCAGAACAAAAGTGTTACATGTAAAGTGTATTTATACTGTCTTTCATAATATATGTACAGTTATCCTAACTGTGTTTTTATAGCTCCCCACTTAAGTATAAAAACACCTTTCTGTATTTCTCATAGGGCAGGTCTTCTGTCAAGTCATTCTCTCAGTTTTTTGTTTACGTGGATATATCTTAATATATTCATTATCTCTATCTATCTATCTATCTATCTATCTATCTATCTCGTTTGGTTCTGCAGATTCAAATTCAGGGCCTTACACATGCTAGGCAACCACTCCACCACTGATCTATACCATAACTTTTTAAACTAAAGGTCTCATGCCTTCTGGGATCACATAAGTGAATGTTAGGGCCATGAAAAATTTGGTAACAATAAAAAATTTGGTAACAATGAAAAGTTAATGAGGGATGGGGAGATGGCTTAGTAGATAAAAGGCTGGCCACATAAGCACAATGACCAGAACTTGGATCCCCACAACCCATGTACAAAGCCAGACAAGTGTGGCAACCTACCTGTAATCCCAACACTCAGGAGGCAGAGACAGGGTATCCCCAGAGAAACTGGCTACCTAGATTAGCCAAAACAATGAGGGCCAGGTTCAGTTGCAGACTCTGCCTCAGTAAATAAAGTAGAGAGTGATCAAGGAAGACAGCATCAACCTATGGAATCCACTAACACACATGTAAACACACCTGCACACCTATGCACACAGAGAGAGAGAGAGAATGTGAATAAGTGTATGACAGATAATTAACTAAATAATCAATTGTACCATAAATCCAATGTGTCTCTGGTAGTGCTCACCCATGTGATATGTGACTTCACTGTCACCATGGTTCTGAAGAACCATGTCACCACATGAGCACTCTGCCCTGTGTGTGCTGTCACACCACACAAAACCAACAAGCACTGTCTGAGACACCTCAGTTAAGATTTGATGACTGCATGCTATGAATTGTACTTTCACTGTCCCATACAAAGTCTGTTGCGCTTATAGACACATAATGGTTTAAGTTTGGAAAACAGAGAGTTAGTGTTTTCTATAGCCAATCCTCAGCAATTAGTATAACTTTGGGCTGTACTGTGCTGGATTGTGAATTTAAAATTTTCTGCTTGAGTTGCTGACTTGAATATCATAAAAAATGTTAAATTTTGTCTTGGGATTAAGTCAGAATTTCTATTTCTAAAATTGCCATAAACATATTTCTGTATTTGTATTGTATATGTATTTATGTGAAGTGGCATTCTCAAGCATTGATGATCCAAATCTTAATCAACTGTGAGAAATGGTGAAGATGCTCTACACCTTGAAATGCCAAATATTCAGTCAAGATTTAATTCTTCAGGTAAAAATTAACAGGTACATCAATTCACTGATATGCAAATTTGCTTTCATTTTTAATAAATAGTTAAATTATATGCATACCAAAGTATTCTTTATTATTATAAATTTCTTGATTTGTATAACCATTTTGCATGCTATATAACCATGGTCATGTAATGGGGAGCTAGAGGTTCAGGAAAGTCCTTGAACCTTAAACCCTAGGTTCATGTCCAATTTTAATCAAATAATTGAATAAAATAAGACTGAGAAGGTAATTATTAAATTATTATATTTATTTAGAGAAGTATAGAACCAAGGAAAGACACCCACGTGGCTTGAAAGCCCACATGGGAGACCTGGAAAAACCATGGAGAGGATAGAAAAGAAAATTCAAAGAGCTGCTGCTATGTGGAGAGCAGGAGGGGCAAAGAGCCCATGTGGAGAGAATGGACTTGGGGGGGGTTCTCCCCTCATTTAGACTGAACTGGGCCAAACCAAGGAGAAACTAGCCAGCAACTGGAGGTTCACGGATGGTCAGGCAGCTCAGAGCCCTTGTCCTACCCTCACAAATGTATTTACAACCTTATAGTGGTGGGCCCTACCTTCTGGCTCAGGTGGCCAGATGGACAACTGATTGGTTTGGGTAAAGGACTGTCTCATGAAGAGGCCAGACAAGTGCTGGGGTCTAAGCTTGACCAGCTACAATGTTAGGACTAGATTTAAATACTAGGAGAGACCTCCCTCCTAGGAGTGGCCCAGGTTGTTTATTGCAAAACATGTCTAGGGAAGAGGTAAGAAGTCATATCATATTTTGATCTCTAATAAAGTGGAGACCGTCTTGTCTTGTTATTTTCAGTCACTCTTAACTGTCTACTCAAAATTTCTCAGATGAAAAAGGAACATGTATGGAAAAAGTTTAAGAAGCTCTGATTTATAACCTAGTCTTATTTTTCATTGTTTATAGAGAATTTAGCTAGTTAAAGAACTTGGGGTTAATTCTGAAGATGTCACACCCAAGGACCTCCGCAGACACTGGAGAAATCAGCTGTTAATCTCAATCTCATTGTGCACTGTACAATCTCATTTTCCTCTCCCTGTTTTAGGACTTTTCTCTGTGTTTTTTATTTGCTTGTCTGGTCTTGATATATATAGATGTGGACTCATTTGACTCTATTCTTTTGGCTTGCTGATATTTTTTAATGTTGAGGTTACTTCTTATCTTCAAATATTTTTCACCCTTTATTTTTCTCTTCACTTCTTGACACTCCCATTAGACGTATATTGGTAGATTAGAGATGTCCTGCAGATCTCCAAGTCTTTTCATTTCTCTTCACTCATTCTTCTGTCTGCTTATGAGACCACCCTCTGCATCCCCAGCACTACTGATGGTTAGTCATTCCATTCTTGCACTTTTCAACTGCTGAAACAATACTCTATTCTTTTTATATATCTGAATTATTTCTGTCACAAGATTGATATCCCTACTTGATAAAGTGCCATTTTCATTATGCCTTTGAGTTTTTCAGTCATACTTCCTTTTGATCATTAGAGCATATTTATAATAACTGATTTAAAGTTTTTGTCTTCACTATGCAAAATGTGAGCCCCATTAGAAAGATTTGCTGTTGGCTATTTTTTATTATTTTCCCCCCCACTTGTGTCTACATGCATGGTACTTCTCTGTTTCTGTGAAAATATTCCCCAGTAGCTCGGATACTTGGTTCTTCCTCCCTGAGGCTGACTGCTGCTGTTGTTGGTTCTCTGTTGCTATGCTTTGGCTTTTGTTTTCCTTGTTGCTATTTGTGTGATTGGTGATTTTCCAGCATTAAATCTGTAGGGTTTCTTATATGTTGCATTATATAAATTCTGATTTCCTTAAGAGTTTGCTTTTTAGGTTCCTGGTATTTACTGATTGCTCATTTCTTGAAAATTTGGCTTCCTGAGTGTTGCATATGGGTCAGTAAAAACCAGTAGTGGGTCAGTAACCATTGGAGCATTTTTAAAACACTTTGAATGTTGTTATTGATAATTTTTACATACTGATAGTAATACAATTCCATTACTCTCTATTGTTCCCTCTCTCCAGTGCCCCTCCCACTGAACTTCTTCCTTCATCCAACCAGTCTCTCTTTTTTTTTAATTCTTTTTAAAAAATATTTATTTATTTATTTATTTGAGAGAGAGATAGGTAGATAGATAGATAGATAGATAGATAGATAGATAGATAGATGAAGAGGCACCAGGGACTCCAGCCAGTGCGAACAAGCTCCATAAGCATGCACCACCTTATGCATCTGGCTTATGTGGTTGGGTACTGGGGAACCAAACCTAAGTCAGGCTTTGCAGGCAAGTGCCTTAACCAGTAAGACATCATTCCATCCCACCTTTATTTTTTTTAATTATGTCTCTCTCTATCTTTCTCTCTTTGCCTTTCTTCATCATCCATGATGACATGTTTAGCCCTTTGCCAGGGGCATCTGTATAAGAAGGCAAGGTAGCCCTCAAACCACAGCACTTCCACAAGATGCCCAATCCATCACACCCTGCTTGTTCAGAACATGGGTCATTCAGAGGTTAATTTGTTCCTTTTATTTGTCTCTCCCAGAGGACAGCAATCTCCTAAACCCTCCCAGGCACTGTTTCCCTAAGGTAGGCTAGGTCTCTACTATTTTCCTTTGGAACACTCCTGCTGACTTCTATTGCTTATACTAACAAAATCACAGCCTTAGGTAGGGAGAAGTTGCTGCTTTAACTATTGTTTCTGACATACCCTAGAGGTAGGTCTCCCTACCTCTGTTCTCTGAGAATAGAGATTTCCCCTGGAGTAGTGGCTTAGACTTCAGCGAATTTTTTTTTAGGATTTTTTATATATTTTATTTACTTAGTTAGTTGAGGGAGAGAGAAAGAGAAAAAGAGAGAGAGAGAGAGAATGGGTGTGCCAGGGCCTATAGTCACTGCCAACGAACTCCAGACACATGTGCCACCTTGTGCATAAGGCCTACATGGGTACTGACCGATCGAACCTGGGTCCATAGGCCTTGCAGGAAAGCGCCTTAATCACTAAGCCATCTCTCCAGCCCTAAATTTTTCTTCTAAAAAGTACATTTTAATTTATTCATTTGCGAGCAAAGAGAAAACAAGAGCATGTGGGCATGTCAGGGCCTCTTGCTATTGCAAATATGCTACTTTGTACATCTGGCTTCAAGTGGGTACAGGGTCATCGAACCTGAGCCATCAGGTTTTGCAAGCAAGTACCTTTAACCACTGGGCAATCTTCCAGCCTGAAATTCATATTTTTCAAAAACATATCTGTCATATATTTCTTTTTAAATATTACTTGCCAATTTTATCAAATATATATATATATATGTTTATATATATAATATTTTGATCTTAATATTCTCTTAGTACCTTTTTATTGTTTCCCTTCACATTTTTTTTACAATGATCCATTTCTTCAAGATTCAACAAGTCCCTCTTCTACTTTGATATCTTTATTTTCGTATGTGTTTATATGACCCACAGCCCTAGACCCTGCTTTGGGGATATACTGAAAACAGTGACAAACCCATCAAACTCTCTGGCATTTTCCACTCACCAGCCAGCTCTTCCAAGATCATGGGGATGGAAATCTCTAAGTTAAAGTTTGTGGTCCTCATGGTCTTACCAAAAGCCATTGTTTCCAGGAGTTTCTTTCCCACATGGATAATCCCCATTTTGTTCTGTGGCTGTAGTCAAATGCCACTGTTCTGAAGTAGTTCATTACTTCATTTCTTTTTTTTGTTGTTGTTTTTGTTTTTGTTTTTTCGAGGTAGAGTCTCACTCTAGCCCAGGCTGACCTGGAATTCACTATGGAATCTCAGGGTGGCCTCGAACTCATGGCCATTGTCCTACCTCTGCCTCCCGAGTGCTGGGATTAAAGATGTGTGCCACCACAGCCCGGCTTATTTCTTTATGGCTGATTTTATTGTTTTCCAACTCATAGGTTATTTGATTCTCTATGTTTTTGTGACTTGCAATATTGTAATCTATAGCACAGTTCCTGCTGCCTTAGAGCCTTAAGTGGCTAAGTGGCATAATGATGGTATTGTGCAAAGCCCTGCTCTTCCCTCCTGCCGGATTCCTAGTTTTCACCTCACTGTTTGATACTTAAGATGACACAACATGTGGCCTCCTGTTTCCCTTAAGTTGTGAGACAAAATGATTCATCTTCCCAACCGATGCAAACAAACCTAGGTCCCTTGCTTAGCCTCATGACCTCACCTCCTCTCAGCTCAGAAGTCTCAGCCTTGGGAGGATATTCTTATCTCAGGAGACAGATACACTCAGGTGACAGAGACTGCTGAAACCCTATGCACAGGTTAAGTGTTCAGGTTATGAAGTACACATGTGCTATAGACTGCATGATCAAGAACAGTGGATATCGTATTTTCATTGTTATGATGGAGCCACAAAAGGGAAAAACTCCTATGTCTGTTATGCTTCCTCTGAACCTAAGTGGCCAATAGCTTCATGGTCTGTGTCTTTCTTCTCTTTCCTGTGTGCCACCTTAGCTTTCTCCCACAATGTCTTCCATGTGCATGGCACTGATGAAGAGAGTGGCATTGGCCTTCATCATCCATGCATTATGTCTAGCTTTGCCCTATCTTGAATGATGATCTCATCCTCTACTCTTCTATGTGTATGTCAAATTCCTACAAAATTCACTCAGTACTTTGAGATTATGCTGTCCATTCATTTGAGGGAAGACTTCCTATTGCCACAGTCTTATCATCTGATAATGATGGCATTTATCTCTCTATTTATTTAGGTCTTCAACATATCCCTTTTAATATTTTATTTTTATTCGTTTAGTTGTGAGAGAGGGGGGAAGGAGAAGAGAGAGAGAAAGAGAGAGAGAGAAATGGATGACCCAGGGCCTTCAGCCACTGCAAACAAACTCCAGATGCAAATACCACCTTGTGCATCTGGCTTACATGGGTCCTGGTGAATTGGACCCGAATCCCTTGACATTGCAGGCAAGCACCTTAACTGCTAAGTGATCTCTCCAGCCCTCCTTCAATATCTCTTAATAAAGTTTTGTGATTTTCTTTGTAGAAGGACCGTGCATCCTCTGTGAAATTTCTTATCTTTTTACTTTGATACCACCATGCACACTCTGCTCTTCTGAGTAATACTTCTGCAAGACTCCACTGAATATCAGCCACTGGTGTAAATACTTATCAACTCTTTTGAAGATAGAGTGGGGAAAAGCAGGGGCCAAGCTCCAAAGGCTCCATTGCTATTTATCTTCCCCAGTTGAAAGGCTACCACCTGCCCCAGGCCAAGCCACACTTCCATGCTGACCACATCCATGTCCTCTTTTCATCCCCACTTTGATTTCCTTCTTTCCTGTTGCACCTGTGGATCTGGACTTGTGAGAGTTTGTAGTCTGCCTACTTCAGCATTTGGGTAAGGATGGGGACCCTTCTTCTTACAATAGGTATATAGAAAAGGCATATAAACAATAATGCTAGTGATAACAAAACTGAGGTTTTCCAAAGTCAAATGGCTTCTCAGCCATCACACAGCTTGTGGGTGGCAGAGCTCCTCATCAGAAGTTATTCCTGTCATATGGATGTTCCCAGTAACACCTGCTTCTTGGGGTTGTCATGAGGTCTGTCAGCATTCGCAGTTCCTAGGACACACCTGGTACATAGTGAGCTTTGTGGGTTCTTCTATCCTCATTGTGAACATCACTGCATGTTTATTTTATTCACAAACTTCCATTTTGATAACAGAAAGCAGATTCAGCTCTAACCCTAATATCAGGTAATTCTGTGCTCCATTAACATCTTAAATATTTGCTACTTAAGGACTATAAATTACTTTTGGGCAATTGAAAGAAGGTATTTTAGAAAATATGGTCATTTTAAATGAGTAGGATCAAAACAGATAAATTTAGTGGAAAGTAGACAATTTATAGAGAGAACAGAGAGAGCTGGCACAAAAAAAATGACACAAGGTGAAGAACCATCTTTTGCAAAGGGACAAAATGTCCTGTCAAATGTGAATTCTCATGCTATTCTTTTGAGTCTAATGTTTTCTTTGTCTTATGACTTCAAACTGGCATTCTTAATGCCACAGCATTACTGTATACATACACATATGTAAAAAATACTGATAACCCCTAGGAAATTACGTAGGCTCATGGCTAGTAGCATTTTATCAGTTCAACAAAAGAAATGGTGGGCCCTGTCCAATCAAGTCATGAGAGCATTATCAGAGTAGAGCAGAGCATGGAAGAGTACTCGGCTAGCCTGGGTCTGAGCCCAGAACCAGGCAGAAGATGCTCACTAGAAAGCCAAGGGTGGATTCCTCGCTCCCATTCTGGGAGGTACTGGGACGTACATAGGCTCATAGGGAGCGTGGTGTCACACTGGGGTGAGAGTCAAATGGCTGTTCTGACTGAGTTGTTCAGGATGTCAGGGGCTTGAGACAGGCAACCAGTCTCAAGCAAGAAGCACATGCTGCATGAGGGACTGTCCCTTTGAAGGAAGGAGTGAATGACGGGCAGAGTGACCGGACTGTCCTCCCAACACTGCCATACACTCCATTGTTGAACGTAATTGTCACTGTGTATTTTGCCCTGCATTTTGGGGACTATAATCATTTAAGGGCTTTTATTCATCCCTGATTTGAATATTGTAGCTGTCACTACAATGTGATGAGGCTTGGAAGTAACTCCTTTCTAAATTTCCATTTTATAATACCCTCAGATACTTATTTTAGAGCCCTCTCATATTTTATAATGAAAAATTAGTGGTTGAAAGTTACTCATTTGAATGACTTATTATTCTCCAGCTTCTCTGAAATATGCATGTTTTACTCCAAGGGAAATAAATATCTGTGTTCCATTAGGTATTTTGTGTGTTCCATGAAGTTTCAGTTGTGTCATCTTAAAAGGTTTTAAGATTGTCAAAAGTTTAGGTATTCATAGTCTAGATTTTTAAAGATTATTGGGTCAAAAAGTCAATGAAAGCTGGGTATGGTAGCACATGCCTTTAATCCCAGTACTTGGGAGGCAGAGGTCGGAGGATTTCTGTGAGTTCAAGGCCAGCCTGAGACTACATAGTGAATTCTAGGTCAGCCTGTGCTAGATGAGACCTACCTCGAAAAAAAAAAAAAAAGGCAATGAAGGAACATCCCAGGGGTGGGCAGGGTCTCCCTTTGGACACACCTCATCTTGCAGAATTGAGGATTGACTCTCCTTGGAAGCTTATAATATTCTTCTCTCTTGTGACACATTCACTCTAGCTATGTTGTCTCTGTATTGGCGAGTCTTGATGTTTCCTTCATCCTTATCAAAAGTCATATTTGGACTGAAGAGATGGCTCAACAGTTAAGGTACTTGCCTGCAGAACCTAACTACCTGGGTTTGATTCCTTAGTACCCATATAAAACCAGGCGCACAAAGTGGCAGATGTGTCTGGAGTTGTTTACAGTGGTTGGAGGCCCTGGAACACCCATTCTGTCTATCTATCTTCTATCTCTCTCTGCCTGAAAGTAACTAAAAGAAAACTATTTTTTAAGTATTATTCCTCTCATGTTCTCCCTGATGCTATCTTCCCTGCTGATAATGGGAAATTATCAAATCTGGCCATTGAGGTATGCTTTCAGCTTCATTTACTGTTCACCTGTTGTCTCTAAAGGCTCCAGAGTTTCTGTGAACTAGGGTTATCCTGGCTGTAGGTTCAGATCTGTGCTTACTCCCTGCATCTTTTATAGGGAAAAAAACAAAGTGAAGTTTACATACCGTGTGAACTTGATCTTGTCATTGCTCACAGCCTCTTTCTCTGGGAATCTCCTTTCCTCTCCACTTTACTATCAACTCCTAAAGTAGCCATGTAAAGTCTACCTTGTCTCCCCTAAATGCTTAGCCTCAAGCAACAGGTATTATATGGCCATGGATTGAAAGGTATCCTAAACTTCTGAGGATGCTTTATCATGGCTGATCTTAGGACATGAACAGCCAGTATGGAAAATTTATTTTTGCTAGCCTTGAACAAAGGATGTGACTATATCTTAGGAACTATCAAGAAAATTGGCAAAATTTAAGAAGGAAATCATAGTGCTTACAAACTTTGAAATGATGTTGAGTGGGCATTGTGGTGCACACTGTACTCTCAGCACTTGAGAGGCAGAGGCAGGAGGGCCAGCCATATTTACAAGAGCTTATCTCAAAAAACACACAGAAACAAACACAAATCTAGTAGACCAGCACTGTGATGCCACTGAGGGCAAACCAGGGATGTTCTCTGAATCTCAACAGGAGTACAATCTTTGAAACATGATGGTTTTTTCTAAACATTTACAAAAGTGATTCAGGGCATTGGAGAATATAGAAATATGATAAGGGGTTGGGGTTCATGGTTGACATGAGAAACTACACTTACAATATAATAAAGCAAAGGTAGCTATTATTGAATATTGCCTTATGAGTTGCAACTAAAAAGAATGCAGAAAAGGGGGCTGGGAGATGGCTCAACAGTTAAAAGTGCTTGGTTGCAAAGCCTTCTGACTCGGGTTTGATTTCCCAGTACCCACATAAAACCACATGTGTCTAGAGTTCTTTGCAGTGCAAGAGGCCCTGGCATTCTAAGGTTCTCTCTCTCTCCCTCTTTCTCTCTCTCTTTCCCCCTCCCCTCTCTCTTTCATAAATAAATAATAAATATTTTAAAGACCTTTAAAATTGAACGCAGAAAACATTAAAACTTGTAACAAGGTAGATATTTTTACTTTATTTACCAGATATTCACCTTGTAATTGTTTCAGTTTTGCTAAACTAATTTTGAAACCAGGATCTAAGAATACACGTATAAATAAGCCATCTATCCTTGAAGAAGCCTAATGTTTAGTTATGTGATAATTATAATTGCTCCAATTGTAATGTCATAGAAGAGGATAAAATGATTTGATCAGCAGGCAGGAGTTTGTTGAGAAAAAAAAATGGAACATTAGCACCAACAGATGTATAGGAGGATATTAGAGAGAAGAAAGATAAAATTGAAAGGCTGTGTTGCAGTCAGGTTCTCATTGCAGTTAGAAATCACCAAACCAAGAGTAGTTTGTGGGAAAAAATGGGTTCATTTTGACTTATAGACTTGAGAGGAAGTTCCACGATGGCAGGGGAAAATGAGGGCATGATTACAGGGTAGACATCACCCCGTGGCCAACATAAGGTGGACAATAGCAATGGGAGAGTGTGCCAAACACTGGCATGGGGAAACTGGCTATAACACCCATAAACCCACCCCTAACAATACGCTGCCTCCAGGAGACATTAATTCCCAAATCTCTTATCAGCTGGTAACCTAGCATTCAGAATACCTAAGTCTATGGGGGACACCTGAATCAAACCACCACATTCTGCCCCTGGCCCCCATAAACTGATATCCATACATGATGTAAAATACAATGCATTTAGTCCAACTTTAAAAGTTCCCATAGTTTTTAATCAATCCTAATGATGTTCAAACATCCACATAGTCCAAGAACTTTTAACTGAGCCATAAATCCCCAAAAGACACATAATGGCACGGAATAAACATCACACTGCGAAAGATGGCACTGGGCATAGCAAAGACATATTCAACCAATACAAGATTTAAAACAACCAGGGCAAACATTAAACTCTGTAGCTTCAAGTCCAACAACTCTAGCCAGTGACAAATCTCCAAGTTCAATAATTCTAACAAGCAAGAAGTCTCTGGAATTCCAATTCTGCCCCTCTAGCTAAACTACTCACAGTCCTGCAAAACTTCATCCGGGCTGGCAGCTTTCCTTAGCAGCCATCTCGTGGTCCTGGCATCTCCACTGGGTTTCCACTGTAATCCGCAATTCATCCTCATGGTTCCATGAGGTCTCCATGCAAACTTGCTTTACACTGCCCAAGGCCATTTCCAAAACACAAGACCTTGTTGCAAACTCAATAACCCTCTCTTTCCTGCATTTCTTATACTCCACAATACCATATAGGGTGCCAATTTGTTAATCCAGGGGGGAATAAGGCAGACTTTGAAGAACAGGACACTCCTTGAGCACTCAGACCCTTTCAAAAGAGTCTACATTCTTCCTGTTGCCCCAGTGCAGGTCAGCTGGCCCAATCTCAAAGGTTGTAATCTCTCAATTTCAGCTAAACAGGCAGCAGTTTTGGCCTAAACATTTCTGTTAGTGTCATAATCTTCAGCTCACATCAATCTGTTTCTACGCAAAGCAACCCTGCACAAGTCCTCAGGACCCAGGCATAATAGCAAGCTTCTCTCACAAACTTCTAGCCCAGTCCAGGCAAAGTTTTTTCTCACCCCCACAAACCAAACCTCACAGTCCATAGTTCTTACTGCATTCAGAGGTCTTTCAACTATGACCATAATAGTCCATCAAGCTGCACTTACAGCACTGCAAGCCATCTCTTAGGCCAAGGTTTCAAATCTTTCCACATTCCTCTTGAAAATCAGCTTCAAAAGGCCAAAGCCACACAGTCAGGTGTCTAGCCGCAATCCCACTCCTTGGTATCACTTTACTGTTGCAGTCTGGTTTGCATTGCTGGTAGAAATCACCCAATCAAGAGCAGCTTCTGGGAAAAAGAGGTTCATTTTGAATGATAGACTTGAGGGGAAGCTCCACGATGGCAGGGGAAAATGATGGCATGTGCAGAGGATGGACATCACCCCCTGGCCAACACAAGGTGGACAATAGCAACAGGACAGTGTGCCAAATACTGGCATGCAGAAACTGGCTATAACACCCATAAGCCCAACCCCAACAATACACTCCCTCCAGGAGACATTGATTCCCAAATATCCATCAGCTGGGAACCTAGCATTCAGAACACCTAAGTTTATGGGGGACACCTGAATCAAACCACCACAGGCTGATATATGGTGACTTAAAGGAAAAAAGCACAGAGTGGAGGAATATTCAAGAAACAGTGCTTAAATTAACATGAGAATCACTTCATCTGTAGCTTCAGAGAAGTTAAAGAACGAAATGAGCAAAGATTATTTAGATTCAAGTTAAAGACTTGGTAGGGCAGAGACCACATGAAATTGGACTAAAACCTGGAGGACTGTTAGAAGGTCGAAATCCAGTTATACTTGCAGTTGTCCTCCCTTTTCAGTAGAAAGAAAAAAGAGGATTGGCCCTTAGGTAGCAGACAGAGGAGCTTTCACTGAATGCTGTGACCTCAGTCTTCTTGGATCTTTTTCCAGTGAGTGACAAAAAATCAGCAATTTTGCCCTAAAAATACTTCCATATCAAAATCATTATGATTTTGTAGTTTTTTTTCTTTCATTATCACATACTCTTCAGTAGAGTGTTTAGTTATTATATACCACTTTACAAATGAGAATCAGGTACATAGGATGGACTGGTGTCAGCATGAATAGGCAGATAAGAAGAGTAAGGACTGGCCTGCAAACATGTCACCTAGCCTTCAGGCCCAGACGATAACTGTGCATCCTATGGGCAGACATGAGCCCAGTAGAGCTCCCCACAGGGTTACCATGAAATTAGAAGTACACCTGCAAAGGGGGCTTCAAAGGACTTTCTGACACTGCTTATTAAGTATGATTGAATGCCTCGAAGCCCACGATATTTGAGCAATTCCTCCAATATGAAAGACACCAAAACAAACATAGGAAGAAAAGGAGAGAAGAAAGAGTGAAAGATGAAGAAAAGCAAATTGGAAGAAAAGCTATAGTATTAAAAAAAAAAGAGAAGAGTGAGGCGAGGGGAAAGGAGAAGAGAAAGAAGAGAAAAGAGAAGTGAAGGCCCTGTGATGAGTGAATATAGACCCACACCCACTGTGTTTTTGGAGAAACTTCCAAAGCATGAGAAGCAAAAAGAACATTCTAATAATCCCAGACATGGGGAAAAGAAAAAGAACCCTAAAATGAGCATCTTTGGAGGAAGAACAGAATGTGGCACCTCCAAATGTCTACCAAATCATTCCCAATTTCAATATTTTTATTCATATTTCTATTACCTAGGTGTTCAGGCAAATCAGACATTTTAACATTTAGAAATCACTGAAGGGCTGGAGAGATAGACGGCTTAGTGGTTAAGGCATTTGCCTGCAAAGCCAAAGGACCCAGATTCAATTCCCCAGGACCCATGTAAAGCCAGTTGCAAAAGATTGTGCATGATTCTGGAATTCATTTGTAGTGGCTGAAGTCCCTGGCATGCCCATTCTCTCTGTCTATCTGCCTCTTTCTCTCAAGTAAATAAATAAGAAATAGCATAAAATAGAAAGAAATCACTGAAAAGCGTCATCACCCAAGATCCTTTCCCTAGGAAAGCACAGGATGATCTTGTCCACCAAACACAGAATTAAACTATACAGAGGGAGATTGTGATTGCAGCGATCAGCAACCATAAGACCGAGGGCAAGGGCCTCAGATGGCCAAGGAGGCTGTTCCTGTCTTGATCTTTAGGGGAACTCCCGGTATAACACTGTCCAGGTGGGGCACACAGAGGACCCCTGAGACCATGTCCAGATGAATACCTGCAGGGTCTGCTTGCGCAGGAGGGGATCACTTTATTCAGAGTCTAGGGAGAAATTACAGTGAAGTAGGTGAGTTAATGACGGCAGAGAGGAAGCAGGTGTGGGTGAGAAACAGGGCCCAATGCATACGACTCACCTGTCAGCAGTACATCCTGTCTGTTTTGACTCTAAAATATCCCTTAGCATTTTTAAGATGTCTGATAGAGCCATGTGGGGGCAGAAGTGTGTGATAGCCATGTTCCACAGTGTGTGTTGGCATATACCTTTCAGTTCTCTAAGTGGAGCTGCAGGTCTTCATGAAGGAGATAGGATGTCCACAGATGTACCCATTTGCTCATAGTGTGTGTGTGTGTGTGTGTGTGTGTGTGTGTGTAGAGTGCATATATGTTCATGTGTTGTGGGAGTGCATAAGTGTGCAAATGTGCATACTCATGTATTTGCGTGCATGTGGAGGTTAGAGGTAAATATCATGTGTCTTTCTCAATCACACTCCACCTTATTTTGGTAAGACAGCTCTTGCTAAACCTAGATCTTACTATTTAGGTTAGACTAGTTAAGAAGCAAATCTTGGGGAGTTTTCTGCATATCTGGCAGCTGATGGATGCTGGCTCACTGGGAGCAGAGCAAGCCACAAGTTCGCAGCTCTTTCATTGTTGCAAGTGGTGGTTTCCTGACTGTTGCCATGTTAACAAATGTGCAAAAATAGCTTTTTCAACCTCTTTGTTTAAGATTGGGTAGCCCACATATATTTTATGCTGCAAAGAGAACTGACTTGAGATGCCCTGTTTGGAGCTGTAGTCTACCAGAGGCTGTGGCTGCCCATTAAGGTTATACCAGGGTGCTCCCTTAGCCATCCAGCAGGCAGTCCTTCGGCCATGGGGCTTCCATAGCCAGGCTGTAAGGGCTGAGGCTTCCTTATCACAAAGCCAGATACTGTTAAAGCCATAGATTCATAAACCACAGTAATCAAGAATCCTGAGGAACACTGTCAATAAATTATTAACTAGCCAGAAGGGAATCTGCCCCCAAATTATCTGTCCCCGCTCTCCAAATTACATCCATATGCTGAAATTATTATATCACAGATTGTTATTCTCTTTTAGTATTAAAAGAAACCAACAATAGAGAGAAAAATATGTGCAAAACAGCATTTTTCATATATTGAGAATAAAGGTGACCCCAGTTGCATTATGTATGGAGAAGTACTTACAAATGCCAACCCAAAACATTCTCTTCTACCTCATCATTTGGAAATAAGCTTAGCAGAAAAGAGCAAAATAAAGGAGGGGGAGAACGCAGAAGAGAAAGAAAGAGGAAAGGAGAAAAAGGAAGGACAGAGAGAAGAAAGGAGAAAGAAAATAGATCATGGCTTCCTTTTCCCCAAAGCAAAAATTTCAGACTGAAGTCTTTTACATCTATTTTTTTTTACTATAAGATATATTATTAGGTTTTATTCCATATCTTAATATATAAGCAGTCTAAAGAACTAAACAAAGTAATCAATCATTTCTTGAATTTTAAGACAAATAAAATTTATTGACCACATAACTAATTTAGTGAATTAACCACCATGTGGCCTTTTTAAAGGGAAAAAGTAAAAGTTGTTCTCATTATATCATGAATATTAATAAAAATAAAGTTAAAATTAATCTTAACACAAGCATTAATAATTCATTGACCTAAAACAAAATTTTTGCTTAACCTCACTCTTATGCAGTAGGCTTCATCAAATGAGTTTCTGACAAAGGACCCCACAGCCCAGACTGCACAGACTACAGGAGCAGTGCCTGGCATGGGTTCCCACTCCCCAGCTGCTGCATAGTGTAGCTGCATAAGAGGACTATCTGCTCACCTCGCTTGTCCGTGGCGCTGAAATACTGTATCCAAGGACTGTGGTCCTTACTTTTAAAGGTCTCATGGTGGGTCCTGTGACTGAAGAAATCTGTACTCCCAGCATGATAAGATACACTCGGCAAGAGAATCAAGAGAAAACCTTAACCCTAGATAGATACAGTTTAATCTTCAAGGCTTTCTGGAAAATTCCTTCCAGAAAAAACACCTACCATGTTTTCAATGAGAATCATTGCTTACAGAACTGCAAGCTTTGCCTATTGTGTCTTTATTTGTTATTTTCACTGTAGTGATTCTAAAAAATCAAAGTGCTTAAGACAAAATCAAAGTCATGAAGAATCCTGACAGAGAAATGTTATCAAACCCTCAAGTACCCCCTCATAGTGAGCAGCACACCTGGATTTCCTTCTCTCTGGCATGAAGAATTTGGTAGGAGTTCACAGTCCACTAGGCCAGCTGTCCACCATAGGCAAGGCTTGGAGGCCCAGCACCTACCACATAAGGAGTTCAGGCAACACTGATCCCAATACCAGTTGGCAGGAGCCTATGTGGATGGCTGGCTCAGAATGCCCCAACATTCACACAAGTGCTGCACAGATAAGATGTGGTGTGTTTTCATTAAAAGACCACTGTGAGTTAGGGGGTTCGAAAGCTGTTATACAGTCTCTCCTCTTGATGCCCTCACTCAGTGTGAGACACAGGGACTCTGGAGACACATTAGATCCCTTGTCTGCTAACTAGAGCCTTCCATTCAGGGCAATAGAGTCTCTTTGGTATTTCATGACCCACAGATCTTCCAGGGGAGAGCAAAGTGACTGTGATCACAAGACAGACTGGCTGTCCCCCCGTGTAGCACCCAGCATGACCCCACTGTCCTTGAGTGGATGGAAATTGTGATTGAACTTTGTTTCCAGTTCAGATGTGTGGCTTTTTGCTCCCTCCAGTGGGGACTCTTGGGCAGCAGATGCAGGTCTCCAGCACTCTTGAGCATGTGGTTTCAAATCCCTAGTGCTTGTCTGAAGACGGAAATAATGCTTTGACCTGTCCCCTCACAGAAGACAACAGTAACCACATTGGAACAACATATTTGAAATTATTTTGTAGACTATAAGCCTACTGTTCTTAACTGCTACTAGTCCTCAGTGCAAGGAAAAGAACTTTAAAATGTTTCTCCTAATAACCCAGGTTTAAGTCAACTTTGCATCCACTGTGATCCAGATACTGTTCCTGGCTCTTGTGACTCAGAAATAAGTAAAACAGAAAGAACTGTCAGGATTCAATCAAAAGACAAACACTCGCAGACCCAGGGAGGAAGTTGATAAATTAAATTTTGTCAATAGCACAACTGTTGCTGAGCAAAATGCCACTACAACAAAGAAAAGACAAGTAACAGACAGACAAGACTATCTGAAGATCACATATCCAATAAAGGCTGTGTATCTAAACATACAGAAAACTCTCTATGTGCAATTGCTTAACAAAATGCAATAAGAAAATGAGCTAAAGACATGGATATATATTTCAATGCAGCTAACAGGCAATGGATATGGGCATGTGATGTTCAGTCCCCATAGCTATGAGGAAAAGTGAGTCTCAACCCAGTGAGACTCCCACATACCTACCACAAGGGTTCACAAGAACGTCTATAGCAGTGCACTCAGTGGAGGCACAGAAACCAACACAGTTTTGCTTTGTGGCTTGTGACCTGGCATTGTCTCAGTGCTAAACCTTTCAGGAGGTCCTTTAAAACTAGATGTGGGTTACTATGGAGTGCCAGGTATTAACTTGAGATATTCCCCCCAAAATGGGAGTTTATATTCACCTACAAATTCGTATACAAATATTTGTGTTACTTAGGATAGCCCCAAACTGGAAGTACCCCAGATGACCTTCAGAGAGTAAATGTCAACAAGCCATGATAAAGCTATGCCATAGAATATTAAACAGCCATTGAGAAGAACTAACTATTGATATGTACAGCAGCCCAGGGAGTCTCCAGAGAATTGTGCTGAATAAGAAGAGCCACTTGCTAAGTATGTGGTGGTATGGTTCCACTTAAAGAGCAGTTTGGGCAGGTCAAAATACAGAATACTGGGAAGTGTTCCAGAAGCCAGCCAAGGAGGGCCGGAGAGAGGAGTAGGAAGTAGAACAAACTCACTTATATCAAGAGCCAAGAAGCAAAAGGGGAAGAAAGGACCAGGGTTCCACACCCCTTCAAGATCATTAAAATCTAAAGATGCTGTACTTGGCCACAGCACCCTCCTACTAGTGCCAGCCTGGGATTAACATCCTCATCATGTATGTCTTCGGAAGACATTCAACATCCACACTACAGAACACACATACAAACACACAGGTACACACTCACGTGCAAGTAAGACTGGGAAGTCTAAGTAAGGACAGGATGACTGGTGTCAGGTAAGTGATACATTTGCAAGTTTGTAATGTGCTATTGGTAAGGGTCACTGAGCGGAGGGCAGATGAGATCTTTGTAGCATTTCTTCCAATTGCATCAGATCTACAAATATCTCGAGCTATCAGTTTGAAGCCAAAGTCTCCTTAATACAGTCTTGGATCATGATGAACCCCTTAAAGAAAAGCTTCTGGATTCTCCTCTGGGAGGTTAGAGGACAGAGGAGGAGCAGGGAGGATCCAGGTGGCGTGAGAGTATCTACCTGTCTGTGTTCGTTCTTTAGCTTGCTAGCTACTAAAATCTCCACTTAGACCCTTCGCAAAGGATCACAAGCATTTGGAGCAGCCAAGCAAAAGTGGCCAGAGCTTTTAAGGTGCTTTCTTCCATAGATTCTGACCTATTGTAAATACAGAGTCTCACATAATCATAACAGTTGTCCTGTGATGTGCTACACAGTGAAATAACCATAATGTCATGTATGGAAATACATACAAGTGCCCCCCCCCACACACACACACAGAGGTACCAAGTGCCTTGGAATGGACAATCAGTGACTTTCCAATCTCCATCTCAGAATGGATAGGCAGTTTAGAGAAAGGTAGGATTACAGATGTGGATTGTCCTGACATCCATAAAGTCTTCCTATCCTCAACGTGAGGTGATATCTCAGTGGTTAAAAGCACTTGCTTACAAAGTCTGATGGCCAGTGTTAGATCCCCTAGTACCATTTAAAGCCAGATACATAAAGTGATGTGTTTGTAGTTTGTTTGCAGTGGCAAAGAGATCCTGGAGTTCCCATTCTTATTCTCTATCTCTATCCTCTCTCTCTCCTCTCTTTCTTTTCTTTTTCTCTCTTTCTCACTCTCTGCTTGTAAATAAGTCATAAATAAAATATTTTATTAAAACAAAAACTTCCTCCCCTCCAAAGGTGGTTTTGTGTTTGGGAGTGTGTGCCTCTTCTTCCATGAGCTCAGAGACCAAGAAAGGGGCAAGCCATGGGTCACCTGGGGCTGTCAGGCCAGACCTGTGATGCCCAATCCCAGCCCCCAGGAAGGGCTCAGTCTTGCACAGTCCCACCTGGGAAATGAAGGGGCACATATATAACTCTCTGATTAGTGAGTATGTGTAGAGCACACTGCAGGCCTATTGTTTTTGTCCACAAAATTACGTTTTGTAGATATTATCACTTTAATGAAAAAAATCTGTCTTTCTCTTGTCAACTTTAAGAACAACAGCGACAAAAGAGCTGCATCTGCTCCCCAGGCTGGCCTGTAACACCCAGGTCTCCCTTCGACAGCAGAATTAAGAGATAGACTTTTCCTGAGCCCATTTGATCAACTAATGGACTGTGATAGAAAGCTCACAGTGTGAGAGGTGAATTTCTAGGATTGCCAAAATTCTAAGATGTCACGTAAATTAGTAATATTTCATGAAAATAAAGTATTCTGATTTTCAGTGTTCGTAGCACATCATAGGGAGTGGCTTAGGTTTTAACATCCACTCCTCAGCCACACATGTGGTTACTTGTTTTCCTCTGTGTTGGTTCACTTTGAAGATGCACCAGTATTCTTTATTTTGTGAAGGCCGTATGATGAAGTCAGTGTGAATGTTTAGGAGACACTGAATACCTGCAAACCATTCTGAGACAAGGTACAATATATCATATTCCAAGGAATTGTGCTCATTTTGTAAGTATTAATCACAGGTTGAAAATAAGCCATTCCAAGCAAAATACTTGGAAACTGCTTCATGACTTCAACAAATCAGAGGTTTAAAGTATTACTTAAGACATCATGTTTTCCTAATAACATTTCTTGTGTGATGATTGGGGTAGAAGTGACCATGTAATTTACTGTCTTCTGAAATGAAGACACAACTAAATTAAACATTATGATGACACTAATTATCCAATCTGTGTACAGATGCATGTATATGCTTCTCCAGTTAGCCTCAAGAATATTTTCCATTGTCTTACTGCTGCCTGAGTCAATCACAGAGTAACTCTTCTAGCTAATTTTACAGGAATTTTCATAACTTTGTGTAATTTTCACATTGTAATGGCAAGTTCATTGGTTTTATAAAGGATTTTCCTAGTAGAAATCATTGTCAGAAATGGGCTGTGGTGGGGGTAATCAGTGCTGCCATCCCTCCCACAGTCCAGGTCATGTGTCTGTGTGCTCAGCCTGATATTACTGCCCTACTCACTGCCAGTGTGTAAAACTCAGCAGTCCTCCCTGATCACCATATCCCCCTTGTAGGACTTCTGCTCTCTTGTGGATGTCAGCCTCATTATCCTGCCTCTCTGTTCTTCTCTAGAGTGACCACATCTGGTGGAAGAGGGGAAAATGTAGTTATTGAATTCAATCAAGCATTTGTGTGTCTGGCATTGTCAACAAAAGAAGGTTCCAGCCGGCCTTATGAACATATGGGTATTCAAGAGGCCACGTAAAGGTAATAGTTCACCTCATTCCTATGCTTCACACACAGACAAATGTTTTGTATATTTAACTTAAAACTTGCTTTTTTGGAAAGACATCAAAATAGGTTTGCAGATGGAGGGTTTAAATTTGCTAAAGAACAAAGCACCCTTTAATCAATGAGCAAAACAACATAAGGTCAAATTATGTCTCCTGTTTCTAGACATGGATGCTGGAGCCCTCTCGGGCCAAACTGCAACACTGCCTAGAAGTTTCACAACTATGTCTGCAGGTCTGTCTGTCCTCCATACACACAGGAGCTCCCTGTACTAAAACCCTAAGAAAATAGATCTGTTTCCTGTATAGGCTCTATTCAGGGTGCTTCCTACTTAAGGATGTTAAGGGCATCTTTAATCAGGGCCTCCCTGCATAAAGAAGGTTCTCTTGGGCTGCTGCCAGTCACGGCTAGTGGCCTCACTGGGTATCAGTGTGTCTGTAACAATTGTGCTCCAAACTTCAGGCCATGGCTGAGTTTCTTTATCCGAAAAATTGAGTATGATTAAATATACCTAACCACATTCACCATCTTAGTCATTTATAAGCATAGCTCAGTGGTATTAAGCATGTTCTTAGATACCTCTGCAGCAGCTGCCAACATGGCCATCCAGAACTCCCGCTTTTTATCCACCAAGCATCAACTCACTCTTCATCCTTTTGCGGCCTCCCTGGCAGCACCATGCCTCCTTCTATGCTAGGACTTTTGACATCTGTAGGTGTTTTGTATGGGTATGATCATAATACATGTGTTGTTTTTTTTAGTTATATACATACTTAGTATGTAAACAGCACATGTTGGTACCATCCTTTCCCTCATCCCTGCCCCCTTCCAAAGGGACCCTCCTGATTAGGGTTGCATGTCATCCCCATGGGGATTGTGCATTGTGGGGGAAGCATTCAGTTATGGGGAAGAGGCAATATCTCTGTGCATAATGTCCCAACTTGTGGCTCTAAAAATCTTTTCATCCCCTCTTCCATGAAATTCCCTGAGTCATGTTGGGTTCGTTTTAAGTCTACTTCAGTGTGGTGCTTTTGAGGCCAGTCAATTTCACTTAGTATAGTGTCTTCAAGGTTTATCCAGATTGTACTGTGTGTCAGGTTTCCTTACCTTTTTAAATTTTTTTTAATTTTTTATTTATTTTCAAGCAGAGACAGATAGATAAAAGAGACATACAGAGTATGGGCAATGCCTCTGTAAACAAACTCTAGTTGCATGTGCTACATTGTACATCTGGCTTTATGTGACTACTGGGTAATCAAACCGAGGTTGTTAGGCTTTGCATGCAAGCATCTTAACTGCTGAGCCATCTCTCCAGCCCAGTTACTTCCTTTTAAAGGCTGAATTATAGTTCACTGTCCTCCATCAATGGATAGTGTCACTTCTCTACCTTTTAGCTGTGGTGATTAATGCTGCTATGAGCTTGGATTTAGAAATCCATATTCAAATCTTTCAAGATTTCTGCATGTACATGCACAGGTGAAAGGGCTGGGTCATGTGGGTTATACAGTGTTTTTAATTTACTGTAGTGGTTGTACCATTTTACACTCATAACACAGTACTGTGGCTGCAATTTTCCCACATCCAAGTCAACGCTTGCTTTTTTTCAATCTCTCACACTATACATACATATATATGCATACATGTATATATATGATCATAACTATTCTAGTGAGTGTAAAACAATATCCCACTGTTATTTTGATTTCCATCTCCTTAAAGATGAGTAGTGTCGGTGGATTTTCCTGGCCTTGTTGAGAAATTGCATATCTTAGTCAAGCAGAGTGGCTCAGGCCTGTCATCTCAGAACTTGGAAGAGTGCGGCCAAACAGATCTTCATGAGTTCCCAGGCCAGCCTGGTCTATAGACTGGGACCTTTTCTCAAAAAAGCAATAAACAATAAAAAGAGAATTGCATATAGTCTTTGGAGAAATGCATATTACAAAACCCTTTCCTTTATTAGGATATTTATTATTGTGGACTTATAAGATTTCTTTGTATATTATAGATTTTAACCCTTCATCAGATAAACACTTTGCAAGTACTCTCTCCCATCTCATGAGTGGCTTTTATACTATTGATAGTGTTTCTTGATGGCCAAAATTTTGTAATTTTTAAAAGATTTGATATAGTACAACTTATTTTTTTCTTGTCTTTTGGCATCACATTCAAGAATCATCATCAAATACAATGTCATGAGGTTTCCATCCATGCTTTTAGTTTTACCTCACATGTCTTTGTCATTGACCCATGATGAGTTTTATTCATTATAGGCTTAAGGTTAGGGTCCTACTTCCTTCTTCTTCAAGTTAATATCCAATTTCCTCAGCATCCTTTTCCTATTAAATAGTCTGTAAAGCCTTGTCAAAAATAACTTGTCCACATTTTCAAGGACAGACTCTATTCAAGTACATGGGTCTGTTTATTTTTTTTATGCCAGTACCATACTGTTTCTATTTTTGTAGCATAGTAGTAAGTTTGTATTGGTGATTCAGAGTCTTTTGGGATTAGATATGAATTTTAGAATGATTTTTTCTATGTTTATGAAAAATGCCCTTGAGAGATTTTGATGAGTATTACACTGAATATGCAGATCAAAGATTCTTGATCAGACAGAACAATTTTTCATTCTGTCATAATGAATTACTGTATGCAATTTTTCACATGTACCATGACTTTCAACAATAATTTTCCTCAATCTGAAAAAAGTAATTATTACCTAGCTGTTCTGAGCCTGGCTTGGTGAGAAATCAGCAAATATATCATAGTTTTAAGTACAGTTGTCCAAATTCTGCCATGATAAAGAAAAGTTCTGAAGCTAAAGGTGTATGTAGTTTGATTCTTGAAACTCAGAACTTGAAAACTGGAAGTAATTTCCTGGATGGAGAGCCAGCACTGACCCAGTCATCCACATTACCTCTTTCAGTGAATGAACCTGGCTCCTGAGAGACCATTTATTACAAGTGATTAGAGACACCCACCCTGAGGTGTATCAGAGTTTTAGAGCATCCTTCAGGACTATAGTCAGTGATAACCACGAATAGAGGTTTGGATGAGGGACTAACCACACCCTCCTGTCAGTTTTTCTACAATATTGTTGCTGGTGACAGAGCCCTGCCCCATGCTTACCCACCCTGCAGAGACACAAGTCTCTTCTAAGGGAAGCACCCATTGCTCCTATTTAAAGGTTAGTGCAGGAGGCTCTGTGAGCTTAGCAAAGAACATGGTAAGACATGACTGGTATTGCAGATCTAAATTTAACACAAATCACTAACTCCATGTAGCCTTAAATTCCAGACATCAATCCAAGTCCATTTCTAAGTTAAGAAAAATATTCAAAAGTTAAAGTTAAGATGGACATGGTAGCATACACCTATAATCCCAGCACTTGGGAGGTAGAAGCAAGAGGTCAGGAGTTCTAGGCCATCCTTGGCTACTTAAGCTAAACAAGAGCCTGTCTCAGAAGGCAAACAAAGTTAACCTTGGGAATGACGTGACAAAAATTTTACTCAAGAAAAAGCTAGTGGTGATTTTGATGAATGCTTATGGTATTTTGCCCGTGTTCTCAGTGATGGGGAACACCAACTTGTGCTTGGAGCTTTCAAAATATACAAACAACTAACAACCCAGAAGAGATAGGTTGCTGCCTGAATTAGGAACTCAGTCACAGTCATATGGCATTGAGTCAACAAACCTCTGTGTGAGATGACTCAGAAGGACCCAGGCAGGAAAGTTCTGAGTGTAGAACAGGGCCAGCCCTCAAAGAATATATTTTCCCTCCAAATCAAGAAACATACCACTCTGTCTACCCCAGCGTACAAGTCACTGCAGGTTTCCAGAGTGCTTTTCTGTACTCCTACCTCAGGAGAGGTCTCAAGCGGGGACGTTCCCAGTACCTTGTCCTACAGCCTCCAACAGCTCACACTTCCCCTCTCCCTGTAAATTTCCCCCCATGTCATGTCATCTTTCTGTCTGGAGCAGCTAACTTCTTTCAGCATCTCCACTTAAAGACTTTGGGCTCATTCTTATGGGAGACATAAAAAGTACCATGGGACCACATTCAGATTTAGGGCATTTTTCTGTCCTCTGGTGTCCCAATTAGCCACTGTGATTGCTGAGCTGAGAACACTTGTGGTGCCCTGCAGCTGGCGCAGAGGAAATCTAATTCCCCAAACTGGAGCCCAAGGAGAAAATCACTGCACATCCCATTTCCATGCTAAAGACTTGGCCAAAAATAAAATCAATATGCTTCCTGAGCAACACATGGACTGCATTCTGAATAGTGACTATTATAACACGATGGTGTGTCCATAAGAAGGAGGATCTACTCAGACAACTCTGGGCCTGTAAATCATGTTCTGTAGCAGTCTGAGAAGATGAAGCTAAGCAACATCAGGGGATTTGGTCATGGCACTGCCAACAACCTTGCCTTTACGCACATTGTTTCGAAGTCTAGTTTCTTCCATAAAATGGGTCTGACAAGGATGTATAAAGATCAAATAAAATGGATCATAAGAAGTAAATACAAGATGTGATAATAGTTAAGCATTTATTAATTGTACTCTGTGTGCCAAGCTGGGTCTTAAAAGTACCATTCTGTGGCTGGGGAAATGGGTTAGCCATTGAATGCTTGCCAGTAGGGATGGAGACCCAGGTTCAATTCCCCAGGGCCCATGTAAGCCAGATGTACAATGTTGCACATGTGTCTGGAGTTTGTTTGCAGTGGCTGGAGGCCCTGGCATGCCCATTCTCACTCTCTCTGAATCTCTCTCTCCCTCTCCCTCTTTTCCCTTCTCTCTCTCAAATGAATGAATAAAACAAATTATTTTTAAATGAATTGTTTATTTAAAATAAAAAAATACCATTCAATTTTATCCTGAAATTGCACTGTGAAGGTGCAGCTTCCTGTTCGGGTATGATTTGTTCCATGGGAAGTTGACACACAATGAGGTGAAGCATTGCACAGTAAGTGGCCCAGGAGGGAGAAGACAGAAACAGTTTACTTTCTGTTCCATGTCCTTGATGGCTGAGAACGGTTTCTCCATCTCTGCAGAGCCAGGTGGAGATATCACACTCTGTTCACTCTGTGTTATTTATTGATGTGCATATAATAGATTGTGTGTGTGAACAGAAAGAACTGACTGACTGATATTTAAATTTTTTAAAATCCATTTACTGAGGAAAAGGTATATCTTGTACAAGGTACTAATTGACCGCACAATTTGCTAAATATTGACAAAGGTTTCTAGCCATGGAACAGCCACCATGATCATGACGCAGACGTTCTCATTATCCCCGACTGTCTACTCTTGTGCTTTTTGCAATCTTGCCTCTCGTGCCCTATGGCAACCCATGGATCTTTGATTCAGTTTTGTTTTGTTTTCACTGTATGTTGTAAACCTAACAGCACATTTTTTTTTGTTGTTCTTTGCATGAAGTGTTTTTTGGATACAAATATAGAGATAAAGATAAAGAAGGTAGATAGATAGATAGATGCATGATAGATAGATGATAGATTATAGATAAATAGATAATAAATGAGTAGGAAAAAAAGAATGCTACAGTCTATCTTAGGCCTGCCTGGTACTTAATATATAGCCCAAACTCACAGCAATCCTCCTGCCTCAGCCTACTGCAGAGTGCATGACTCATACACTTTTGCTCAAAAACAACCAATTCAGAGATAGGAGAATTACTGTGAGGTTGAAGCCAGTTTGGGCTAGAGCCAGGCCCTACCTTGGAAAAAACAATAAAATAAACATCTATTTTTGGTGGGAGGGTTTTCGAGGTAGGTTCTCACTTTAGCCCAGGCTGACCTGGAATTCACTCTGTAGTCTTAGGGTGGCCTTGAACTCATGGCAATCCTCCTACCTCTGCCTCCCAAGTGCTGGGATTAAAGGTGTGCACCACCATGCCTGGCCTAATCATTTTTAATCATGCTGTCAGAATCATCTCTAAGTCATAAAAGAATGTGTTACAATCATTTTATAAAATAATTTATTTGTATACTTTAATAATTATTCTCAGCTGAGCATGGTGGCACACACCTTTAGTCCCAGCACTATTTAGGTAGAGGTAGGAGGATCGCCGTGAGTTCAAGGCCAGCCTGAGACTACAGAATGAATTCCAGGTCAGCCTGGGCTACAGTGAAATCCAACCAAAGCCAAAAAAGCCAAAAAAAAAAAAAAAAAAAAAAGAAAGAAAGAAAGAAAGAAAGAAAGAAAGAAAAGAAAAAAAAAGAAAAAGAAAAAGAAAAAAAGAAAGAAAGAAGGAAAAGAAAAGTATATAAAAAATAATTATTTTCTTAATTTACTTACTGCATTTGAAGGATATTCATTACAGTATGATATTATAAATTAGTATAGACAGTGAAAAATAGATAAACTTATTTGAGCTTTAGTTTTTATGACATTTATCTCAGGAAATAGTAGGCATTTGCACTTCTCAAGACTTGTGGTTTCAAATTCATGGGCCACCAGTCTTTTGGAAAGTAGGGCACCAAGTTGCCAACCCCTGTCATTGCCTGGAGTGTGATGGAAATGGCTCACCATAACAGTTTGTTCCTCCCCTTTAGGCCAATGAGCCTGCAGCCCGTGATTTGTACTTCAGTTTGTACTGAAGTAAAGTTGGGAAGTAGGTGAGGTCATTTGGTATTGTGGATGACTGCTGAGGATGGGAACTGAGATCTTGTCTTCAGTAATATGTTGTAGCAGGATTTAGAATGCACTGGCACACATGGGGATCGGGAGTCAGGAGACTGCTAGAATCAAGCTTCTTTTCCACTGGCCAAGGCCCCATTGCAATGAGTGAAGGTCAGCAATATGAACCACTTGCTGTGTGCAGCCATGACCAAGCTTGCTGTGTGAGCAGTACTCTGCTATCCCAGGGCAATGGAAGCTTGGGGCTGACCTTTTCCCCCTTGGAAGAAAGCAAGTGAATCTTGTAGGCACGTCCAACCTAGCAGCACGTAGTTGCATGCATCCCAGGAAGGCTATCAGTGCAGACCAACACATTCTCAGATGACAACATCATGTCACAATATCAAAAGCTTAGACACATCTAGATGTCAAATCCTTTGGGTAGCCCTAAAGAAGTCAAGAGAATGGCACATTTGCTGAAGCTACACATTCAAGTTCAGAGAAACTGCACCAGCAGCATGTATCCCTGCCCACCAGAAGTTTTTGATCTATTTTGAGTTTTGGCAAGAGGGAGCACAGTGTTTCAAAGTTGTCCCCAGGTCATGGATGACAGTTGTTTTGAACCCTATACTGTAGCACAAATTTCGCAGAAAATGAAAAGCAGAAACACTCATTGAGTGGGTATAGAGTCTATGGCATGCTGCCCAGTGCTGGCCCTTGGCCTTCCACAGGCTACAGTTTAAGATCTGACACCCAGCAGCTCATTCTGGATGGACCCATAACTGGGAAGGATTTCTGAAATTTATTCAGGAGTAGAGAATAATGAAAACATGACATGGGCAGGAAAATAGGAGGAGCTGAAAAGTCTCTTTAGTGACATATTCCAGATCCAGAATGACACTACATTTTTTTCTCTCTCTGAAGACCCTACATTTTAATTTTTAAACACATATATGTATAGGTCATGAAACTAGAAAGGGGACCATGGGAAAAGAAAGAGATCTTAAAGGAGGGTTGGGGTAGAGACGGTAACAGAGCACTGTAGCGTGGAAGCGTGGAAGAGGCCGTGGGGTGGAAGGAAGGGGAAGAGCTGGATGTGAGCAGTGGCTGGGGGAAGGATCAACAAAAACAAAGTATGTACCCAGATCCCATGGCGAAACCCACTACTTTGTATATGAATCTCAACCTCTCCTCACTAAACAGACACGAAAGTGTTTTCTAATAAGGAAAGCAAAATACTACTAAAAAAGTATATTAGAAAGGAAAAACAGGAAACACAGACCAGAAAAGAAAAGAAGAGACAAGAACATGAAAAATTATGCAAATAAAATCATAAATATATGAAGGGTAATTTAAAAAAATATTTTTTTAATTTCCAGCAGCTGTATTTTCTGCTAAAATCTGTAGTGGGAAGATGTATGTCTTGCTGTGAAATCGCTCTGTGGTGGTCTAAGTTAAAGGCTAACTTTGTCTGCTGGTGTCATATTTCCTCCTTGATAATAGTTTGCATTGTTTTTTGGGTCTTGTTCTTGTTTGACAAAAAAAATCAGATCCTAACTTACTCATAGAGACCTACCACTGTCAGTACTTTTGGACAGGCATATCCTGCTAAAATAGCTATCACTATGTTCCATTTCATTATCTGATTGTTAAGCCACTTTATCTACTATATCAGTACTTCCTTTCATGGAGTTAGCCAAATTGAACTTTCAAACTTTTTCCCTAAATAGAAGCTTGCAACTTGATTCAATATGCTAAGCCTTATACAGTACATCTGTCAAAGAATATTAATGTTTAAGTGAGACATAATTGTCCTCCTTGTACCTATAAAGGAATCATGGACCATATTCTCTAGAAAGTTCTAGAATCATCCTTGGAAATGCTTCTTTTTCACTCACCCTCAGACACATTCTAAAAATAACTAGAATAAAAATCATGTTAGTTTTTTGTCACAGGGAGCCTTTGTAAAGACAGAAACAAGCAGAATTTGTGGATAGAAATGAAATCCGCCTTTTATTTTCCATAGCAAGTTAAGTCCTGAAAGGGGTATATTTTTGAACATAGATGAGGTAGAAAAGAGAAGATTGAGTCTTCGTAATCAGAAGTACTCCTAAGATAAAGTGAAAAATCCTGCACTAAGTGTGGCTCTAACTCTGCACTCAGGAAAAACAAGGAAGGAGCAATACTGAGAGAGCAGTGTGGAAGTGGGTAGCTATGGTGACATGCTGATCCATGCATGCTGGTGCACCCCCATAATCCCAGTACTGAGCAGGTGGAGGGAGGAACATCAGAAGTGCGGGCTCAGAGTTGGCAACATAGAAAATTTGAAGTCAGCCTGGGCTATATGAAATCCTGTCTTAAAAGTAAAAAAGAAAACAAATTAAATTTGACATTAGAAGCTAACTGACAATGGGAAAGAGGTATTGGAAGGCAGTCTAAAGAATATACTCTGGAAAAGATGCTCAAACTCTTCCAGTGTGCTCGACCTTGCTCGCCTGTTCACCAGCATACACTGACCAGTGGTGGTGACAGCCATGCAGAGTGTGGGTTGGTTATTAGCATACCAACAAGACTCAGAGAGGAACTGACCTCCATAGCCAAGCCACCCCCACTGCTGAGTGTACAGGTGCTCATGACATCACTGTCGACTGTAGCACTCAGGGGCCATGCCTGGCTTCATCAAGGAGGCATTGATTTCCTCCTCTGTGGGTCTGTGCATTTATACCTCTGAGGGTTTGGGGGAGATTGGAAAAAGTTAAGTCGTGTCTGTCATGTAGTGGGCTATATCTACAGCACATCTATGGTAAGAGCAGTTTTGGAAATGGCACATATACATCATCTGTAGTAGACAGGGTAACTACATTATACTGCATTCTGGTCATGTGAATCTATGAAATTTTCATGAGCAAAATTATATGAGCCTAAGCAATCATCTGGCCAAATGTTATTAAGAAAAAATACTGCAGGGTGCAGAGCCATGTGTGGAGTGTTACCACGTGTGTGTGCCAAAAGCACCTTTATCTGGGGATGTTTTGCAAGGGAAAGCAGAGCCACAGGGAAAGGGGACAGCAGAGGTGGTCTCAGATGAGAGGAACTTGATGTTGGGAAAGGAGGAAATATTTTTGTACTGTCTACCTTTTGATGCTCTAAGGGCGTTGTGCCCTGCACTCGTGTGTTCCTCTTTAAAAGTAAGATCCATGTTCACATTTCTCACATGTTCACAGAAAGGATCCTTGCAAGCAGCATGCTGAATTTGTAAAATACTTCAAAGTTGCAGCTAGTAATGCTCTGGGGAGCAGAGAATCCCACCCTGGTTAAAATGTGCCCCCCCCAACATGCTGTCTGAGATACCAGGGGAAGATGAGCAGAGAAGAACTGGTCAGAGTAATGTCATCAGCACCAAACACAGACAGAGCGGCCCTCAGACCCACACACTCCAAATGCATATGACAGAGCATGGGAGAGGGTATTCCCCTCCACACACAAACACCCTGGGGTAGGAAGCAAAACCCCCATTTGAGAAAAGGCAGGCTACCTCCTTTCCTATGCATGATGCATCTCTGTAAGCAGCAGACAGGGAAAGTGGGGACAGTTCATTACTGGAAGCTTGTTTAAAATGCTCCTAACAAAAAAGACTAAAAAATAATGTAAGCAGAGCTGGAGAGATAGCTCAGTAATAAAGTGCTTGCCTTGCAAGCATGAGGACCTGAGTTTGATCCCAGAACTCAAGTAAAATGTGGGGTGTGATTTTAAAGGTTTGTAATTCCAACAATGGAGAGGTAGAGTCAGATGGATCTTGAGGTTCTCATTGGCTCCATGGTGGCGAGAGACTGTCTCAAACAAAGGTGGATGGATCCTGAGAAACAACACCCAAGGTTTTGCTCTGGCACACATACACACACACCCAAACACACAACACACACACACCTGTATATACTCATGCACCTGCACAATCATAAATGTATGTTCACAAACACACATATGAAGAAAAAGAATAAGGAGGCAGAGGAAAACTACATACACAGGATAGGGGTTATTCGTTCATGCTCATGAAAAAGTGGGTGGTTCTGAAGATTACTCAAATCAATTGTTTGCAGTGCTTCTCTCACACCACCCCTTTAGCTTCCCATCCCACACCTTCTCACAGCCTGTCAACACTCTGGGATCCACTGTTTCACCATTTTGAGAAGGCCAGACTATACTTATGTGGCACAGCCCCGTCTGCAGGAAGGCTGCCTGAGAGCCCACACAGTGATGGATGAGGCTCATCTCCCATAATTTCATGAAAGATTTACATGCATAGCTCTCATTACTGCTAATGGAAGTTTCTTGCATAAACTTATGGGCAGGAAGGTAGAAAGGGAAGTACTGTTCTTTACTCTTCATAGGTTTTCTTACTGAAGGTTTCATGCCTCCAGTCTAGGGCTGGCTTTGGTGTTTTATCAGGCTCCTGGCACTTAAACTGCCATCTCTCTTCATTTACATGGAAATGGACCATAAGCAGGGCTATGAGCTCACATGTTTAAACACCTCCTATTTGTGCCATCAGCCTAGACGAGCACAGAGATCCAATTAGTGCAACTGATCCAACAAATTTCCATGTGTCAGCTGTACCTGCTGGGAATGTGACTGCTCAGTGAGAAGAGGGCTGGGTCCCAAAATAGAGGGAGGGGACAGCAGGGCAGGAACACAGAGTCCTCGGTACAAACTGAATTATTTTTAAAGTGACTACAGATACCAGACCTTTTTGAAGAAAGAACCTGCCTGTGAAGCCAAAATGGATTCAAGAAGAAAAGGCTGGGCATACCCCTGTCATCAGCCCCATCCTCCCTGGGCTCAGGAGAAGGCTAGATACACCACTGTCACCAAGCTTCCATCCTTTCCAGGTGCAGGAGGACAGGCATGTCCACTCCTGTTGTCTAGTCTCTATTGTCCCCAGGTTCAGGAGAAGGATAGACCTACCCTGTTACCTAAGCTCCATCCTTCCTGAATTTAGGAGGAAGGGGCTGAACATACCCCCTATATTCTGTCTCCATCCCCAGGTTCAAGAGACCAGGGCTGGACACACCTCTACTCACCTAGCCTTCATCCTTCCTGGATTCAGAACAAAGGGAATGAACATGTCCCAGGTATCCCATCTCTATTCATCCCAGGTTCAGGAAAACAAGGCTAGATTCATCCCTACTCACTTAGGCTCCATCCTTCCTGGATTCTAGAGAAGAGGGCTGGACACACCCCTGTTCATCTAGTCTCCATCCTTTCTAGATTCAGGAGGAAGGGGCTGATCATGCCTCTGGCATCCCACCTCCAACCTCCCCAGGTTCAGGAGAACTGGGCTGGACACACCCCAGCTCACCTAGCCTCCACCCTTGGTTGACTCAGGAAGAAGCTGGATGTTCACCTGTCACCCATCCTCCATCTGCGTGTGGGCCTAGTTGTCATTTTGTTGCTGATATCTAAGAACACACTGGGCTTCTGAAGAAGAAATCACATATGCTGATATGCTTTACCCCATGCCTAAGGTGGTGACTCCAGAATTTTCAAAGACCACTGCAGTTTCTTGTGTGTTTGTCTATGCTGTGTATCACAGTGAGAGCCTTTGAACTTGGGCTTTTTCTCAGTGTGGTCTAGTTGATGGGGGAATTTGACATGAAACAAGTACATAATGCACTGAATCTGTTCACCATGAGAAGTCCAGGTCCATGATAACTGAGGTTTGTGTAGTTTGTCTATTTTTGTTTTGTGAGGGGTTAGCAGTAGTGGTTGTCAGGCTACCAGTGAGAGCAGTATTTTTTTTTCTTTCTTTGTAGTATTTATTCTCATAATTTTTCTTATCATATTACATTGATGAAAACTTTCAGGGCTACATCAAATGGAGATGCTAGTCACATCTTCTTTTCCTCATGTTCTCTTTAAATAGTGCTATTACATGATAATACTGGAGAAGAGCAGTATTGATATCACAGATTCTTCTGCAATTTCTCCTGGGCCCTGGCAGATGTGGTAAAGGTTGCACATCTTGTGCTACATGGTCAGCTATCTCCTCTTATTGACAGATGTTAGTTCTCCTCTGTTTTCTCTCTCATATGCAAAATAAAGCAAATTCTCCCAACCAATAGCAAGAGCAGCATGGGTTAAAGGGTATATGCAAAGTTATTTCAGAGCTATGTTTTGGTGAATAAGCCTACTCTTCTTCAGAGAGCAGACCCTTCTCTCTGAAGTCTGAGTTTCCTGACTGTGGGATTCTGACTTGGTTTCCAGTACCAGAGTTCTCTCCTGCTGAGTGGCCTCCTGTCCAATCAGAGAACAGCTGGTCACCCACAGAGGCTGTGTGTCACCATGGCACATGTGGCAATGGTCTACATTGTTTGGGGATCTCATGGGTCTCCCTGGCTAACAGTTCACAGTGGAGAACAACCCAATTCTGGACCTTGGATTCACTGGCTAAAGTACATGGTTTTAAAGTTAAGCTTTTTCCACCTTCTGTCCCCCTTCCTCTTTACTGGTGGTTATATCTCATAGAATAAAGATGGTCCCCCTTCCTCTTTACTGGTGGTTATATCTCATAGAATAAAGATGGTCCCCCTTCCTCTTTACTGGTGGTTATATCTCATAGAATGCTAGTCAGAATGAGAGTTTCTCTGGAACTAATTTATGTTGTCTTAACTTTTGTGTAATTACCTCCCTACCCTCCTTACCTCCTACCCCTCCAATCTCCCACCCCCACCCAGGACAATCTATCTCTTTCCTAACCTTTCAAGTGACTCCTTTTTTCCAATTGTCTTCTCTGTCCTGGTCTCATTCTAGTTTTATGCCCATACTTCCAGTGCTTCCTATGACTTTCACTGATCTCCAATGGATCACAGATGAGAGAGTATGTCATCTGTCTTTCTGTGCCTACACAACCTCTTTTGGGATGAATTTTTCCAACTGCATCCATTTCCCTGCAAATTTAATGATTGCGTTTTTTTTCTTAGTGCTGAGTAGAATGCATTGTGTATATGTACCATATCTTCATTATCCATTTATCACTTGATGGGCATCTGGGCTAACTTCAGTTCATAGCTATTGTGAATAGAGTAGCAACAAACATGGCTGAGCAAGTGTCAGCATTGCTGACAGGAATGACACTAGGGTAATATTCCACAGAGAATGCCAGGAGTAGTATAGCTGAATCAAATGATACATCTATTTATTTTCAACTTTTTCAGGAGTCTCCATACTGATTGCTGTAGTGGTTGTACAAATTTGCACTCCCATTAGCAGTGGGTAAGGGTTCCTCTTTCCCCATAGCCACACCACCATTTGTTGACATTTGATTGTTTGATGAATTCTATCCTGACTGGAGTAAGATGAAATCTCAGAGTTGTTTGATTTGCATTTCTCTGATGACTAAAATGTTGAGCATCTCTTTAAATATGCAATGGCCATTTATATTTCTTCCATTGTGAATTCTCTGTTCAATTCTCTACTCCATTTTTTTTTATTGTGTTCAAACATTGCTTTTAAGCTATAACCTTCCATTCCTTGTCCCTATAAGCTCATGATCATAAAATGCGTTCTGTCCTATGGTCTTTCACAGTTCCAACTCTGTCCAAACATGTTCAACATAAACTCTGGAAAACACTTAACTATGAATTCCTATAGCATTAAAAAAAAAGATTGTTACATACAATGGCACAAGGTAAACCTTTCCAACCAAGAAATAAGGAATGAGCATTGTAGAGAAAGATCAGACTGAAGCAAGACCAAAAACCAGCAGGACAAAGTCCAAATTGTATAGCTTCATGTCCAGCGTCTAGGGACTCCTGATGAAATCACCCAGACTGCATAGGGCATGGGAAGCCGCTCCTCTCCAGCTCCATGACCTGCAGTCCTCGCAGCCCCTCTCTTCATGCCACAGCTTTCCTACATGATGGTGCTGCCATGGTTTACTTCCAGCTTAGAATGTAGCTGGATCCCTTGGATCACAGCTGTAGCAGCCTTTGTATACCTTTCAGGCTGATCTTGGCAAAATGCTTTTCTAGGTAGTTGTGTTCATTTTTCAAATTAATTTTGATTGTCATAAGATGGCATCTCTGATGTGTGGTGTTTGGCCCTAAGGACACCTTTTCTATTGTCCCAGTGTAGTGCAAGAGGTTTCTCTTCGATGGTGTCTATCTCTTTGACAACTATAGCTGCTTTATCAGTGCCAGCCTGAATGTTATCTTGCCTTGAGATTTCCTCACCCAAAGAAATCAGTCAATTACTTTTGAGTTCAGTCCCAGTCAGCTGAGAACACAACAGAGTAGACAGTGGAGCAGACCTCTACCACATTCAAAACAACCTGACATAAGCCACAAGCCAGGCAGCTCACAGAGTATGGACTCTGTGACTTCATGAGGAAAGTCAAGATCAGCAAGGAAGTGACAGTGACCTTGCATGATATTCTAGCTCTGGAAAGTTGCTCAAAGCCTTGTTGAAGTCAGGGTATGGGAGGAAGCAAGCAGAAAACCCAGCAGTAAGAGGCTATACCAGGGCTCTTGAGTCGGCTGTGATGAGTGTGGCATTGCATGTGACAGGAAGGCAGGGGTAGTAGCCGAGCGCCGAGCGCTTGTGGGCCCTGAGTATAGAAACCCCAAGGACTGCTATGGGAGCCATTTTGGAAACAGTAACTGTGAGTTGAAATCCCCAAGGAAGATTTCAGGGGCTGTACTAAGGTGTATCTATAAGTTTCAGATGAACAGAGATTCAAAGCTACAGAAAGAGAATGGGCTGGGAGCAAGAATGGCCAGCTTGTCTATGTGTCAGGTGTGCCAGAGGGTATGAGGATCATGTCAGAATGGAGCTGTTCTCCAGGAGGCCCAGAAGGGTTAAAGCACAAGGAAAGGAGCCCTGGTAACAGTCCAAAGGTGCCACTATGCTAGTTACAAGAAAAAGTAGTAAGAGCCGGGCATGGTGGCACACACCTTTAATCCCAGCACTCGAGAGGCAGAGGTAGGAGGAACACCATGAGTTCGAGGCCACCCTGAGATTATACCGTGAATTCCAGGTCAGCCTGGGCTAGAGCAAGACCCTACCTTGAAAAACCAAAAAACAAAAAGGCAGTAAGGTCTGAGAGGCAGGATGGATGGGTAGAGACAGCAAGGACAGCTGATCTGAGAACTCTGAACCTTGGATAGTGGCAGCTGTTGATACAGGGGGAGGAGACATGGGCTGCCAGCCTCAAAGGAATGATGGAATAAGGCCAGGAGTTCTGAGGCAGGGGCAAGTCTTGAGTAGTGTTCTGAAGCCCTTTCTCCATTTCTGCCAATAATCAATACAAAAATAATGAGCGATTTCATGGGATTTCTGTCATAAATTAGCATTCATTAAAGATAATGTATTGGAACAAGCTTTCTGGAAAAATGGACGTGACTAGACTGAATATTTGTCACATTGCCACTCTAAGTACAGAAGAATAAAATATAACCTATATCATTAAAGTCATTTTTCAACTGTGGTCATTTTTGATGGTCTTCAGAGGTGGGTACAAAGATGCAATCTTTCCGTAATCTCAGAAACAAAACTTTATCAGTGGCATTTGCTTTGTGTGGAAAGAAGCCATACCACACAGTTTCATGAGAACTCCGGTATGCTGACAGCACAGTTCTCTAAAGGGAGAACACTTCACAGCCAGAGAGCCTCTAGTCTCAAAGGCCTACACAGGCCAGTCAAAGCTACAAATGTATGATTTCAGTCCATCTTCTAAGTCAGGAATGGTGGTACATGCCTGTAGTCTCAGCACTAGAGAAACTGACGCAGAGGATGGGTGGGAGTTTGAGGCCAGCCTGGGCTATATAAAATGACAATATCTCAACAATAAGTACAACAATGCTTTTAAGCTTTCCAAGAAACAAGTAAGAAAGCCAGGGGCCTGCACCTGGTGAGAGAGCAAAGGAAAAATCTTTCATGACCAAAAGGTGGATAGGCTGGCACTACTGCAGGGGACCACATGCCCCAAATGTTCTCTGCCCAGAAGCAGGAGGAGACATGATAGTGGGTCTTTCTGATGTTGGGACATTTGACTAGTGGCAAGGGAAATCTCTGCAAGACTGGGAGTTTTTCTAGCATATCAGGGCACAGCCAGCTCCAGCTCCGTGGAAATCTTCAGTGCCTGGAGCCACTCTCTGGAACACCTCTGAGAACCAGCATCATCGGGCATGTCACTCTTCCCTTCCTGCAGCTGAAATCCGGGAGGAGGTCGTGTTAGAGGAGAAAAATCCTCCTGCTTCAAGGGAGCTAGGCTGGTTGCCAATGACCTTGTAAATACCAGCATGTGACAACTTCACTATCTTTCAGTACCAGGCAGCTCAATTCCTACCTTTCTCCAAAGCTTCAATTAAATGCAAAATTCAAGTTACCAGAAACAGAATTACTTGTGAACTAGTAGTATATTTTAGATTCACCAACTATGTGAGAATTTTGTAGGAGAACACCTCAGGTACTTTGCAGTTTTACATTGTTTAAATCTGTGTGTGCTTGTTTGTGGGATAGGAAGCACATATGGAAGTCAAAGGACAACCTCCAGTCTTGTTCCTCACATTTTACATAGCTTGAAGCAAGTCACTTCTGCATATTCCAGGCTGGCTGACCTGCAGATTTCTAGAGAGTTTCCCTTCTTCACCGGCCACCTCATCATAGAACCTGATTTCCTTACGCACAGCCCAGTATTCGGTGCTGGGGACAGACTCCTATCCCTAAACACACAGGAAAGCCATGGTGACTGGTCAGGACTCCAGAACAAGAGAAATAAATTAACTTCTCCAGTTGTAGGAAGTGTCCTGCAGGCATGCTCCAGCACACAGAGGCAGGGTTCTATAGGAGTGCAACCACAGCTGCGATCACACAGAGCCCACACACATGTAGTCACAAACACACTTTGGGGACTCGATCACCTGTTATCCTTATTTTTTATGTCTGCATATTTTTACCCACCTCTCCCTGCAGTGAGAGAACAGTGATCATCTGGTTCCATCCTATTCTCATCCCTTCACATGGCAGCCGTTCCACCTGGGATAGCCCTCCTTGTGTCTCCTCAAGCCACGATACCAGCCATGCCCTATTCAGAAAACTCTAAAGGTGTGAAGAGTCAGCAGGGTCTCAATTGCATGTAGTTTCCACCAAAGCACATCATCTCCTATTGAGTGTTCCCTTATCATGTTCTCCTGGGTAGAGAACCTATGACAAATTTGAGGTTCAAGGTCACATCCATCTTTTGCCATCTATAGTGTTCATTCTGAACAATTCACATTTTTCCATAGGTTAGTAGTTACTTTCTCTTTTCTGAAGCAAAACACCTAACCAGAAGCTAATTCTGGCTAATTAGCAAATTATTCAAGTAAAGATATGTCCAGAGAACACATTAGTCATACATAGACTAATCAAGGGACAGTCGTGAGATTGTGAGGGTTAAACATTATGATTTATGGGGGAGAAGCACAAAGCGGTTCATAATTATCATGAATATTAGAGGAAACATGCACAGAGTACCTCCCTGTGCACTCAACAAGCACTCCTTGACTGCGATTTTATACAGAACAAAAAGGCATCCAAACGGGAACTCACAAATCACATAGTACAATATTGATGGAACACTGTGTGTAGGTGGCTCAACACTTGTGGTCCAGTGTGATGGGATCACGATGAAAGAAGCAACTGATTCAGACAAGAATGAATTGACTGTCAAGGAAACCCCTGAAAGGAGTGTTCCTGGGAACCATCATGAAGCTAAGAAGGGCATAGTCAAGAGAAAAGATGGGGAAGTATCCACACCTGGGCTGAGGATAGGAGTTGGTGATTCAGTGTGGGCGGTGCATGGTGGGAAGAGGTTTTACATGAGAATAAAGCCAAGGAATAAAGCAGGTCCTCAGCAAAAATGAGCTACAGGATAGTCTGGGAAGTGGGATGTTGTTCTCAGACTGCAGGAACAAACTGTCAATAATTCCAAGCCAACAGTTAACATTATTCTCAGGACTGATGGTTACAGTGTGATATGTTGATTGAAGGAAGTGCATTGCTGACAGGAATGACACTAGGGTGATATTCCACAGAGAATGCCAGACATGGAGCCTATTAAGGAGTGTGAGGCAGGACAGACAGAAATGGGCCAATCAAGAGATGCCAGAATCCACATCAACAGACCATTGAAAGATTGTGGAAGAAAGGCAGTGGAAAGAGAGGCAAAGCCAGGAGGGATCCAGGTTCCAGTTTGCCACTGGGTCTGATGTGGGAAGAAGGATGAGATAACAATGCCACTGAGACCAAGAGGGGATTCCACTTGGCTAAGGTGTGGGTCAAGTTTGCATCATTCATCTTGGGTTTAAAAGTCATCCCAGAGGATGGAGAGATGGCTTCACAGTTACGGTGCTTACCTGCAAAGCCTAAGGACCCATGTTTGACTCTCCAGGTCCCACATAAGCCAGATGGAAGGTGACGCAAAGTGATACAAGTGTACAGAGTGGCACATGCACACTAGGTGGTGCAAGTGTCTGGAATTTGATTACAGTGGCTGGAGACCCTGTCACACCAATTTTCTCTCTTGCTCACTTTCATTTTCTTGCATTAAAAAAAGGACAGTCTGTTGGGCTTGCCTCAATTTAAAAACAAAGTCTAGAAGTCATCCCAAAGCTCTAATTCAGTTTTACAAAATGATAGTAAAAGTCATGTACTTTCTTCCAAATTAAATTTTCAATATTCCCGTAAGATATGGACATCTTATGAAATAAAGACACTTGCTTCAGCACTCATAAGATTGTCCTCTGAATCTCACTGCTCAGTGTGTATTGTTTTGAATATCATGCAACCCCTATACGGACTGTGAAGTTCACTAAGAACCTCTGCTTTCCAGGAATTGATACTATAGTAAGAAAATCGAGTCAGATACAAAGTAAGTATAATCCAAGGCTGTGTAGAATCAGTGTTAAAGATAAAGAGAGGTACAAAGGTATTGGAAACTTAGCCAGTTGGCATTTTGTGTGTGTGTGTGTGTGTGTGTGTGTGTGTGTGTGTGTGTGCAGGTACATGTGCATGTGGAGGCCAGAGGTGTACATCAGGGTGTTTTCCTCAATCTCCCTTTAGTTTATTCTTTGAGACAGGGTCTCTCACTAAACCTAGAGCTCACCAGTTCATCTAGACTAGATATCCATTGAGCTGTAGGCATGCCCTGTCTGCCTCCCCAGTGCTGTTATGACAGGCTGGCATCACTGCGGGTGGCATTTACATGCATTCTGAGGATTCGAACTCAAGTTCTCCTGCTTATACAGCAATAACTTTACCTACCAATCCATCTCCCCATCCCCAAGGCCAGTAGTTTTTTTTAAAAATAATTTTAAATGGAAATCCATTCAGTAGTCAAAGAATACATATTATAGTTAATGGTCTTTGTCTTTTAAATCTTTATTTTGCCCATTTTTGACATTTTCACACATGTATACAATGTATCATATTCCCCTATGACCATCTGTAATCCACCTCTGCCTCATTTTAATGCCTTGGTACTTCTACATCAATCTCTTACCTTCATACCTTAAAAAAAATACACCATTGAGTTAAATCAGGGTTGCTGACATGATCATGGGTGGAAGGTTATTTACCATGGAGTAGGCAACTTGCCAGTTGCTGCACTGCTGAGTAACCTGACTCCCCTCTCCCAGCAACCATTAGCTGCCATTAGCTAACTTGGGTGGTATGAGGTCTAGTATGTCCTTCCTCTATGCCTGTATACAGCATACAAACATCATACAGCTATACATCACCTTCAATGGGGTAAAGTCAGTGTTTTTAGTCACGTGAACCCAATCACTGTCATACACAGCAAAACATCATTGTAGCTAGAACAAGGGACTTTGCAGGCTGCTTGGCAACCATAATCCCCAGGAAGGCATGTTAGTCAGCCTTCTTTGCCAGGTGATAGAGATGCAATGCAGAGCCATGTGAGTATGGTCCAGTCCATGTAACCACAAGCAAGTGCCTAGAGAAACTGGAAGAGGTGACAAACCAACAAAAGGATACAGAAGATGACAGCAGGTCACAACGAATATCATTCAGTGTAGCAGGCAGGCTGAAACAAGGATAGCAGTGGCCTGAGTTGAGCAGTTTGGAAACCCTTTTCTAAATGAGGCAACAGTTAAGCTCAGGTTAAAGTAAGAGAGCTGGTTCTAAGACTATGAAGGAATTGTACTTGAGGCAGAGGGAGGGGAGCTCCACAAGACGGTACTGAGACAGGCTTGTTTGGTGATACCTGTATTTGTGCTTTATATATGCAGGGCACCATGAAGACAGTGAGAAGGGGGGCCAGGGAGGAGCCACCTCGTGTACAGACTGACAGTGCTTGTCAGAGGAGTTTAACATTTATTTCAAGTACAGTAAAAAGTCGCTTGTAACAAGTAAATACCAAGACTGTATCTATGTCTTGAGACTTGAGTGCCAAGGGGCTAGAATGGCAAAGGAGAATCCAAGTTTCAGTCCTCAGTGAGGAATGAGGTCACTAGGATTTAAGGTGACTGCATTATAAAGGTAAAGGGTTCGTGAGGTATGTTAGGTATCCTGAAGTTGTTGACACGGAGTTTGAAGGACCACTCCTAAGTCTGTGATATGAGCAACTGCGTGGACAGGATTCTACTGTTGGATGAAGGCACAAGGAATAGAGGTTCGGGGTAACATGAAGAGTTCCTTCTGAGTCATCTGACTTTGGAAACTCATGACATGTCAGGTTGCTGGACACAACTTTCAGGAGCAGAGTCTAACCTTTCATCTAAAATTTTAAGGCTATTTTCTGATGTCACCTTCAAATATTGAAAATGAGACCATTGTCCTCTTACTGCCAAAGAGCCTCATACATAGAACGTGGAGTCCCCAGTCTCCTCCCGATGTCTTGCTCTCTGCCTGTGTCCTGGTACTGGTGAGTGGCAGCTGGAAGGCTTTCTTTTCAATATCTCCTCCAGCTGCTTCCCTGCAGGGCCATGGAAAAGTCCAGTGACCTCTTTTCTTCTGTCAGTGTGGAGGCAGGTAACCAGGCAGATGTGACTTAGCCCTTGATCTCTGGGGCATCTAGCAGGCCATGGCTTCACTTGTTGGTGGGTTTTGCCATCACAAGCACTATAAGGTCCTCAAGACACTGAGCAGTCTGAGGTCCTAGGTGTCCAAAGCCCAATTGCATGTGACATGCTGTGTTCTACACTTACAGAAACTCTTTAATTTCTGAAGCAAAATAATAAAAGTGTTTTTTTTTTTCAAAACCAAGAATGGCATACTCTTTCTGGAGCTAAGATGAAAGGGTGTAACTTCAGGAAGAAAATGAAACACATATTACTTTTTACATTGTTGTAACAAAATGCCTGAGAAAACAACAAGAAATAGGAAATAGAAAGGAAACATTTATTTTGGCTGGCAATTTCAAAGGGTCAGTCCGTGGTTAGCTGAGTGTGTTGTTGGGCCTTGTGAAGCAGCATCATGCTGGAAGTGCTTAGAGAAGAAAAGCTGCTCATCTTGTGATGCCAGGACCTCAAGATGCCAGGAAGCAGAAAGAAGTAGCAGGAAGAGGCAGGGCCAAGACCCATTCTTCAGAGTCATGCCTTCTGTGACCTACTTCCTCCAACAATGCCCTGCCTCCTAATAGCCCATTCAGGATTCATTCATCAGAAGAAGTTAGTGCCTTCAGGATCCAGTCGTGTCTGAATAGCATCACCAGCTGGGGACTGAGCCTTCAATACCTAAGAACCAAGCTTCAGCATACATGAACACTGTCAGCACCAAGCTGAGTCATCCTGGCTAGGAGTCAAAACAAAGCCGCCTCATCAGGACTGGGGCTAGTACATGAATCATGTCTGTCTGCATGAAATGTACGTTCCCATTGTCTGCATTATTCTTACAGGGGTTTCCCCAAACTAACCAAATTTAGTCTCAAGACACTATTGAACAAAGTGCATTACTCACTCATCACTTCAACAATGTGCACTTAGCTTCAAAGGCATCTCTAATAAAACTAAAACTACCTTAAGCTTGCTGGTGTTTATTTAAATTGCAGTTAAATCCATCAATTTATCTTTTTAATGTTTTTGTATGTTTAGCCACAGGATAGCAGCTGGCAAACAAGAGGTAGTCAAAACTTTTATTAATAGGAAGGAATAAATAATGAATGAGTAAATGAATGAGCACTAGCTAAGAACTGCAAAACAGTACTGTAAAATGCACAAGCCAGTTGTTGCTGTAGTGTACTGTAACAGGATGAGTCACTCTCGGGAGCCCGGTGTTATGGGAAGATGCAAGTTACAGATTATGAACTCACCACATAAATGTGGCTGAACAGCTGCCTCAGTAGTTAAGTCATGGAGAGATAGGATGTGCTCTCTTCTATCTGACCTTAGACAGAAAATGTGCATTTGGCCCATAAGACTGAATTGTACACCTATCATTTTCTGAATTATATTCAAGTTGTTGGAGACTATTTGTTCAATTTGTGATTGAGGTGTGTGTGTAAGGGTGTGGTATGTGTGATGTATGTGTGCAAATGCACACATTCTGTGCACACATGTGCAGAGAACAGAGGACATTGGGTGTTCTCTCCCACTCTTCTACCTCATTTCCCTAAGGCAGACTCTCTCAATGAACCTGAAGCTCCCCATATTTTTAATCAGACTGGCTGACCAGTGACCCTTCTGTCATCGCTCTCCTCAGTACTGGGGTTGCAGGCATGCACAGACCTGCCCAGCTTTTTATGTGAGTCATGGGGATTGAATTCACATGCCCTTGCTTGTGCATCAAGCTCTTATCATCGTCCAGTCCCTCAATCTCATTGTTTTCACATGTGTATGTATGTAGTACACGTGTATATGTGTAGGTATGTTAGTATGTATCTAGGCACACGTGCAGATGTGCATTTGAAAGTCAGAAGTTGACACTGGGTGTCTTCTACAGTTGCTATCCACTTTATTTTTTGAGACAGGCCTTTCACTGAACCCAGAGCTCACCAATTAAGCCAGACCAGTCAGCATTTCCTGGGGAATCCTCCTTTCTTTGCCTCCCCAGCACTAGCATTACAGATAGCTCCACCATGCCTGACTTCTACATGGGTTCCAGGGATCCAAACTCAAGTCCTCATGTTTATACAGAGAGCACTTTTCATGTTACGCCATCCCCACTACCCAAGATTTCTTTTGAAGAAATACAGCTGCATGACTTTATGCATAAAAACATAATCCCAAATCTATATCGTCTAGGTGCGGGGACCTCGCCGTGAGAGGGAGTAGCCAGTGAGGCACAGCCCCCATAAGCTCAGAGGCAGTACTGTCAGCACAGAGACATCGCCCTGTGTGAAGAAGGTCTCTCCACTTCCCAGAGGCCCAGTCATGACTGGATATGTCTCACTAGGTGACACCAGTGAAGCCTGACAGTCATGTTCTCATTAAGTCTCCCAGCTTTCAGGGAGTGGAAAGAAATGAGACTGGCCCTGTGGCTGTTGCTAGTATTTAATTCAGACACTGTTCTCTTTTTGTATGACCTTGGACCTCCCTTACATATCAGAGACCTGATAGAATCTTACACAGGTCTGGGAGAACTCCCACTTCAATACACTGCCCTCCACCTTCCTCTCTCAGCTTTTGCCCAGTTGCAGGCAAAGCCCCAGTTCATGAACCTCACCCTCACATCTGTAGTTCAGGCAGTGGTGGGCTTGTGAAAAGGAGCCTCTGGTGAAACTCTTCATGTTCTGCAACCCAAGGAAGGTGGAAGAGAGTCTCAGCAGACCTCATCTGACCATATTGCCTACAGCAGAACCTCACCAGTACACACTCAAATTTACAAAGCATTTCTACAATGGGGACAGCAATGTGCATCCCACAATTTTATTATGATGGCTAAATAAAATTTCAAACCTTGGACCTCTAACACAGAGCACAGCACGCAGTGGCATTTGGTAAATGTTTGTTAAACAAGTGAGTCATGACAAAGGATGAATGTCTGTGGCTGCTGCTGACGATGGGGAGACCTCAGCTCTAGCTGTTGGGGTTTCTGCTTTTCACTGAGGCCTTGCCTGTCTACAGCTTGTCATGCATGTAATTGGTTTAGATTTTTGTTTTGCTTCTTGTGTCTCGCTCTGAATATTGAGTTTGAATATAATTGCAATAGGTCATACTACCTCTTTAAAATTTTTATCCAGTATACAGATTTGGGAGCTGGGTGGCATGAACGTTGCATGTAAGTTTATGCAAACGAGCATGTTAATGGATCTACTCCACAGCAGCATGCTGTGGTTTGAGAGTCGTCACCTTGTCACAGGTCAGTCCACCAAGGATCTCCTGCAGCACTGTGTGTCTGGGATGACGTATGCATATATCTTGTCCTCAATATTTTCCTTAAAATTCTCCCATACCATTCCTGTGGATGAGAAAAACCAAGCTGGTTGTCTTCCACCATCAGGCTTTCCCACTCGGAAGAAAGTCTATAGTTTCCTGCTGGTCTGGAAGCCGATTTCCATTCAGCACATATTGTTGGGTCTCCTGTGGGAAGGTCATGCGAGGCGAATACAACCAGAGGACCCACATGGCAAGGGTGGACTCTGAACTCCAGGCCGAGGTTGTGCTAGGACTATGAGAAGGATGTAGTGCTCTGTTTACACTTGTGTGCCACCAAGGCTTTGAGGACTTACACAGAGATTCAGAGAGCCAGAAGAGCCATGCTGAGAGGAAGCCCTCCTGGACCAATATCCTGACTTCACCCACCCTACACATTGGCTTTCTGCTCATGGTTCAGAATCAAAATTGTCCACAATGAAATGAACTTCAGGCACTGGGTGACACAGGCTCCATGAAGCTTAAGGGGAAAAAGCAGGAAAGATGCTCTATCCTGCTCTCACTGGAAAGGGAAAGTGGAAGGGAGAATCAGATGGTTTCTGACCTCAAGGAAAGGCAAGGAAGGAAACACTGAGGACACAGACTCTGACTGGGCTTGGAGAATTGGCCATGGGCAGGGCTGTGGGCAGGAGACAGTGGAGAGGTTTGTAGGTAGAAAGGTAGGCAAGTCCCTGGGGGCTGTGGGAAGGAACTTGAAATTCTAGCAAAAGTTTGGATTAAAAAAGAACAGGCATGGAGGGATCGCTTTAGGAGTTGTTTAGTTGCATGAAAAGACTGACACCATGAGATACGAAACTGCCAGTGTTGGAAGACAAGAATCAAGGCCAGGCTGTTGGCATCATTTCAATTTGAGGGGCAGGGCAGAGAAAGCAACTTGAAAGTCACCAGGGTGTTAGCTCAGCCAGAGGCAGAAGACAAGTAACTCAGCTGACCAGACACGAGGGCAGCAACAGGCAGGAGAACTCTCCTCTGGACTTGATGGCCCAGCCAGGAAACTGAACAGAAAATGATTTTAGGAAGAGAAGTGGCAGAAGGATAAAATAGATAAAATATGCTAATTTTTAGATTATAGTCATGATAAAAAAGCTAGAATTATTTGAAATTGGCATTTGTTTGGAGAAGTATTTTTAAATCCTTGTAAAATATCTCCTCAGAAAAGAATCCAGGCTTTCTAGATATTAAGAAAGCAAGCTGACAAAGTAATTCTGCCATGAATGTTTGTTTTAAGTGAAGCACATTGAAATTAGTCCACATTGAAAGGTGTCTAACATCGTGAAGAGTGTGTAATTTACCCTGCTTTGTTTTTCATTTCTCTCCAAGGACATTGTAGTCTCAGAAACTGCTTTGCACTGGTTTTAGGGTTTAGGTGTAAGACCATCAGACATCAGGGATCACAGAGACCAAGCTCTGATTTCAGAAAGAGTAAAAGAAGATTCTCCCAGTTCCTTGCCCAGCACCTCAGCAACTTGGCATTCTTTGAAAAACCCCCCAAGTGCCATTTTAAAGGGTTGGAGCCTAAGCTGACCCCTCTCCAGACATGAGGGTGTGCAGCAAAACTTTCCCCTCTACCAGGTCCTCCTAAAGCCTCTGCCAGGAATGTTCTCCAAAAGTCTCTAGCTACTGAGACTCCTCTGTGTTAGAGAGAGTATCTGCTAGTGTGCAAAATAGCAAACTGTTTGTGGATTGAGTTCTGTAGAGCCTCTGAACACAGACAGACTTGAGGAGGGTACGGTCCCATAGGTGGCTCTTAGCAAGTTCTCCCTGCCCCCTTTCACAGTAGCTCTATGTCAGTCTCAGCTGGACAGCTATCAGGTGATGCTGAAGCTCAGTTTTGTGTCCTTCTGACAAGGCCACTGATACCTTGGGAGTGGAAGGCTCCCACAGGGCTCCGAGCATGGATCATGACAGTAACATGGGCCTTGGCTCCCACAGTCTCCTACTTGTTCTTCTTCCTCTGACCCTGCACTTGTCTGCTCAGAGCACAGGATTGGTCTGCCTACCTTTCCATCTGCTTACAGTATAGATCATGGCATGAACTCCAGGCTCTGCCCCTCTGTCCTTCCATCTGCCTCACAAAGACTTATAGGATTACTCTAACACTGAATACTGCCTGTCTTATTTTAATTTTGTAGCGAAGTCCTATTTCTCCTTTCAGACAAGGAGAAGATTCAAACTGACCTGTGAGAACACCTAGAAGGGAACACAACATAGACACCCAGAGGCTTCTGGTGGGAAACAGGCAGTTTATATCAGTCTTAATCTTCAGCCCACACCATGGCAACAGGCCAATAGTCAACAAGAAGCAGACACCACTAGACCTCCATCTCCATCCAAACTAAAAGCCGCAAAGACTCTGTCTCCAGTGCCACTCAACACCAGCACAGGACTCAGAACAGGAGAAGAGCACTCATAAAAGGGTGGTGGAGCACCGAGTCAGGCAGATTCTCTTGGAGTTAGAGAGACAAGATCAGTGCCCTAGCCAGGATCCCTGTAGTCAATTTCACAGACAGACTTAAATCTCAGGCAGGTGCTCTCTCACAGCACTGGAGCCCAGAAGATTAGATCCAGCTTTCTGCAGAGGTCTCGTGGGTTGACAGGTGGAAAGGAAAAGTTAGAGCATCTCTTGCTACTATTCTATCATCATTTAATGGTTGGGTTTATGTTTCCTTTTACTCAAAGACTGTGACGTTAAAGCCAGTGGGATTCTGAGTCAGCCAATACAAAGCCACTATCCTGCAAACTAAAGCACATTTACATCTGTACTGGACAAGACGACCAACTCAGGGATCAACTGTATGTGTCCTCATGTGTTGGGCCATGTGCAGGAAGGCTAGGATGCGTGCTCTTCCCCATGTGCAGAGGACAGTGCCGTGTGTCCTCTGGCAGAAACCTTCTTCCATCTTGGAAGGAATCCTACACATTCTCAGTAGCTGTGTGTCTGTGAGGTTGCCAGGGCAAAGTCAGGACATATTTAATCAACACTGTGAGGCTATTCCGTCTACAGCTAATGCCGGTGGCAATGTGCTCAAGTGAGATGAAGATATCTATCTGCTGGATGTGTCACATGCAAGCATTCAACCCTGTGGGGTTTGGCCTGTTATGTGCCTGCTTACATGGAGAACATTTTTGGAAACTTACTTTAATGCCTATTGCCTTGATAAACCTGGTGTCCTGGCCATAGTTGGATCCCAGCATACATACATAGACAAGCAAGAGCCATGTTGTGTGTCACCCTTCAAGTGTGCCAGGATTGGCAGGATCTCAAGGAAACAGGGGAAAATGACCAATTTCCAAAGAAATTTATCCCAGTCTACTCTGCCCCCACCATCTACTTTCCAGATAAAATGCACAAGACCAAGCAGTGGAGCTCTGTTTACACATAAATTATAGAGGCTGAAGAGATGGCTTAATGTTAGTGTAAAATGCCTGCCATGTAAGCATGAGAAGGTCCGTTTGGATCCCCAGCACCATGTAGAATGCTGACCATGGTAACATATACCTCTTATGCCAGCACTGGGGAGGTGGAGACAGGAGGATTTCCGTGGCTTGCTGGCTAAATTGTCTAGATAAATAGGTGAGTTCTGGGATTAGTGAGAGACTTTGTCTCATAAAAATAAGGTGGACAGTGATAGACGAAGACCCAATGTTGACCTCTGGCCTCCGCACACACATTGTGATAGCTTGAATCAGATATCCCCCATAAATTTCTGTGTTTTGAATATTTGGTCCCTTGCTAGTGGCAATTTTGGAAGGCAGAACTTTGCTATGGGGAGTATGTTAATAGGTGAGGGCTTAAGGGTCTGATAGCCAGATCCCCCTTACTAGAGGTCAGCTCACTCTTGCTCAGCTCACTGCTTCACTGCTTTCTGCCATCTGCTGTGGCAAGAAGTGATGTCCAGCCTCATCCTTTACCTGCCATCAGGAGGCTCCCCTCAACATTGTAAGCCAAAGTAAGCCCTTTCCTCCTATCAACTGCTTTTTTGTCAAGCATTTTGTTCCTGCAGCATGGAGGTAACTACAACACACAAGCACATGCACCTGTACCCACATGCATACAACTGTGCATAACACACATGCACATCATGAATGCAAAAAAGAGAATAAATCATACCTCTCCCTCTTCTATTTAAAGTCCTATACCAGGCTCCTACCATGCACAGAATAGTCCCTTAGTCCTGTCTTATGGCATCAGAAGTCAAGGTGATGCAGTATGCCTATCTTGGGCCTCTTCTGGGACTCATCACTCCCATGGTCTGCAAACCCCATGTCCACTGCCCTCCTTTCTGGCCTTGTACAAAGTATCTCTTCCTGGACGTTTTCTGTCCTCGGTCTGGACATTTCATTGCTGGCTTCTCACTCAGCTAATCTGTCTGTTCTTTCGTGTGGAACCCAAATGTTCCAAGTCACTCCTTAGGAAAGCATGTCATCCCCAGAATTCCCAACCAGCCAAAGAATTCCATCCTGGCTGCTGTCCACCCAGCACTTTCCCCTTGGGCACCTGTCCACTTATCCTCCAGCCCATCCTCATTCCCATTGGAAGGACACATACTTTCTCGGGGCTGTTCACAGTGCATTAACAAGTGCTCTGATTACAGAGCCCCAAGGCACCCATTTCCTGGAGGGGCCTGGGGTTTGCAGCTTCGTGCTGATGAGGTCTGTGCTCACTGTCAAGGTTCCCACGCTACATCCTCTCCAAATAAACTCTGGCTCATTGAAGATGTAAATTTTAATCCAAATCTTATGTAAAGATTAGGAGAGAATCCTAGAGTCTTTCTTTTGCCATTGAGAGGGAAAAGCCTTCTTAGAAACAGCATAAAAAGTAGAATTTATGAAAAATTAAAACACTAATCAATATAATTATGTCAAAGTTCGAAGCTTTGGTCTAAGAAAATCTTACAAGCAAAGCTAAGACACTGTTGAAGGCCTGTGAAGACTTGGGAAGGCCTTTGGCATGCATAATACGAAAAGGTTAGCATATGGTTTAGAAAACATCACAATGTAGTCACAAAGAGGAGCAATCCAGCCAGGGGTGCTAGAAAAGAAGGCAGGAGTGCTTTAAGAGGGTCAGGATAGAAGCAAGCAACCTTTGATTCACAAACATGCCACTGAGTGCCAATGAACTTGGTTTGAAAAACATAGACTTTCATATGCTTGTGGCAAGTTGCTTAAGACACTCTGATGGACAATTAAGCAATATTTGTTAAAACTTTAAAGAGGTCTCTATCTATAAGGTGATATGCATGGGGAGACATATAGAATTTTATGAGAGCATCATGCTCCGTGGGAATATAACAAAACCACTTCAATTTATACAGCTCATCTGTAAGTTTCATAAATTTCATGTGGCCAAGTTGTCACATCAGAGCCACTGTCAACGATGGACCTGAGGTGGATCTAGTTACACTGACATAGGAATTGCTCCAACTAAGAATGAATGCATAACATTTCTGCTGAATAAAAGATTTGAGTCTGTATTCATGCATGGGCTAAGGCTATGGCAGCATCTGCATGAAGTTGGAGTGTGCAGCTAATGTGCTAGTGTATACAGGCATATGGAGTCCTAGCAGTGCAAACAGAGCTTATGGAAACATTAACCTCCATGGACAGAGCAAGGCAGAAGGGCCAGTCAGCTGCAGCATCTGGGATGTATGGCTTCCTCATGCTAACAATGTACTTATAGGTCACTTAAGGTCCATGGGCTTGGGACAGGACTGGTCCTGATACCCAAGACAGTTCTCCTGAGCAAGAGACCTCAGCATGGTACTGGCCTTGCCTAAGCCCCAGGCACAACTCCTGGACACATAGAAATGAAGATGGTCTCATATGGAAGCTGCTCTTGTACCTTCAGAGGACCATGTCTACTATAAGTCAGATGCTAATTGCCCTCTGTCTAATGCCTGATGCTACTCACCCAGATCCCAGCATTGTTCATTGGGTCCAAGCAGAGTGGACAGCCTGAAATATGCTATTCTTGGGTATTTACCCTGGCTAGAGCTCGAAAAACAACCACCAATGGCATCAAGAAATCATCATTTCCTCTTCCCCTTTACTAACATCGGACTCAACCACTGAGGGAGCATTGACTTTGAGATCAAACAATGAAGGAATTGACAGACCCCACCAAGGCAGGTAGTGACAACAGGCAGGCTCTGGAACTCAGCACTTGTGGTTGGGCCTCTTCTGTCTTCCAGGAGGGTCAAAGGAACAGTGAGTGTCATTGGCTGCATGTGTGCCTTTTGTGCATGCTGCAGTCACAGGCTTACAGCTGACGGTGATCCGATACACTGCTGGGCTGGGCCTCCCTCGGAGCACAGTGAGCATGGTTTCCTTGTCTGGTGAACACAAAGGAAGAGTTCATTCCTGGAGGATGGTTGTGACACCACAAGAGGAAAAGAGTGATGACAGGGTGTAAAGTCCCTTGAGACTAAAAGAGTAAACCAAGCAATCTATTACCCTGTACAAGGACCACAGTTAATAACATATATAATTCAAAATTACTAAAAGAACGGGTTTTTAATTTATTTATGCATTGTGATCATACTCCTCTTCCATTACCTTCTCTTTGCTCCTTCTCCCCTCTCTCTTTACTGAATTCCTTTCTCTTCCCAAGTAGTTCCTCTTCTACTTTGGGGTCTTCTAACTTATTTTTTTCTTTTGTGTTGATGTGACCCACTGAGTTTAACTAGGGTTGTCTGCATGGGCACAAGTGGGGGATTGTTTATCAAAATGTGGGTCATAACTGAGGAGACTCAAAACCCATCAAAGTACTGCAAATAAATGATTCTGGACTTCTCAACACTAAATGAGATATCTATATCACCCCCTTCAAGGCTCAGGAAACAATGTGGAAGAGAAGGCATAAAGAATGTAAGAGCAGAGCTGGAGAGATAGCTTAGCAGTTAAGGCACTTGCCTACAAAACCAAAGGACCCAGGTTTGATTCCCCAGGCCCCACATAAGCCAGATGCACAATGTGGTGAATGTGTCTGGAGTTTGTTTGCAGAGGCTAGAGGCCCTGGAGTGCCCATATTCATTTTCATTCTCTCTCCCCCCTTCTCTCTCTTTCTGCCTCTCTCCCTCTCAAATAAATAAATAAAAATATTTTTTAAAAGCAGGCTGGGGGGATTGCTTAGTGGTTAAAGCGTTTGCCTGCCAAAGGACCCTGGTTCGATTCCCCAGGACCTACATAATCCAGCTGCACAAGGTGGTGCATGTGTCTGAAGTCTGTTTGTAACAGCTGAAGGCCCTGGCACTTGCTCTCTCTATTCTCTCTCTCTCTCTCCCTCTCATAAAATAAGCAAAAAAAACTTTTTGCAAAGAAGGTAAGCACCAAAGGATGGGGAGGAGTGCTGTGAAAGAAATACTGTCATCTGGGCATGACATGGCCAGTGCAATCATGACCTCATAGCAACTGTCATAATCTGCACAAAACCCATACATACTGGACCTGTCAACATTGTGTCGTGGACTGTAGAGAACAGATTTTAATAAGATCCTCACCACAAAGATAGAAGATAAGGTGGCAAGGCAGTAGATGTGTTAACTACTTTATTGGATATTTCTACATTGTATATATAGCTCAAAACATCATCCTATACCCCATAAATATACACACAATAATCTTCCAATTAAAAATAAGCATGTTTGAAACCCAAACACTGTTAAATCTACAAAACCAAAACTGCCATTTTATGTTACCACATTGTAAACTTTCTGCTCCACATGTTTCCACTGTGGTACATGACATACCCCTATCCCCACCTTGTGGACACTGAATTAGCAGCAACTGACTTAGGTCCCTGTCCTCCATCTTTCTGTCTTTTCCTCTCTGCTTCCTTTCCCTGATAATACAGCAAGGCAGTAAGGAGACCCCAGGATACACCAGTCCCTCCCTGTAGTCCTAGGAAATGATCAGCTTCCTGTTCTACTAGGATTTAAGTGATGACTGAGGAGTACATAAAAAAAAATACAAAAGAAAGATTTATTACATTATGCCCCCCAAAAAAGACAAAACTCAAAGGTGCTCAAAGTCATGAAGGGTCAACATGTTGGAGTATGTGCCAATGTCTCTGATGGTTCCACCCCATGAAGTTAAACTACATGTGTGTCAACGGGTGTGTGATAGAAACATCAGCAGTGAAGAATCAACCTAATTTAGAGAATGGTGCTTATAGATAAAGCACAAATAGCTGACATCTGCTTAAATTGGGTTAACACGTTCATAATACTTTCTGGAGAAACAAGTACTTGCAGAAAATAGCACATTAAATCTTTTGCTAGCAAAAACTTTAAGTAACATGTAAGAAATAGGCATACAGCCTCAGTATGAGTACCCAACACTCTATATCTGAGGGAACAGAAATGTGGTGGCCCCTATGGCTGACTACACCAGAAGTCTCCTTCACCACCTGCCTTACCATGACAGGCCTTGCTTCTAGTATGGAGAAGCACCTCATATTATATCCAAGCTCAATATTTGGGTTCAGTGTTTGGAACAGGTCCTTCTTGTCCACCTGTTCGTGACCTTCATTCCCATGAAGTACTGTACTACCTCAGGCAGAGTGTGACAAAACATGGTTCTAGAGGTCCAGGATTGTGAACTTTTATTTGTAATGACAGTGCCTGCAATTTATGGTGACATGAACCAACATCTATCTCTGCACCAGCTCCTGACTCTGTGTTTAGCCTGCTTCACCACACTGCTACCAGTCAATCTTGAACTGGAAGAAAAGAAAATTTGTGATCTCCACAGGTTGAACAGGTTCCCTCAGTACTCCTCAATGAGGTACTGCTCTCAAATCAGCCAAATGAAAGATGATGTCCCCAAGTTAACCAAGAAATATTATGTAACTTTCATTTATATAAGACCCAATATTTCTAAAATATATTCATTCTGCAGAATCTTTTTCTTCAATGTATCAGTTACTTCCTCAATGCTGGGACAAAATAATGGATCAGAAGCAGCTAAAGGAAGGAGAGGGTTTAACTCGGCTTACAGTTTCAAGAAGTCCATCCTGGCAGGGAAAGCAGCATGGCAGGAGCAGTAAGCCAATGTTACATCATCACAGCAATGGGGGGAAGTGGGCAGGGATGAATGTTGATTGTGCAGCCCATAAGGTAGTACTGACAAAGTTAAGATGGGTCCTCCCCGTAATCTGGAAAGTCCCTCACAGACATGATCAAGAGATTTGTCTCCATGAAAATCCTATATCCTATCAACTGACTAGGTGGTTCTTTATGCAAGAGGAGCTTGGGAGAGTTTAGAGATGTGAGCTAGAGAAACTCTGCAATTAACATGAACAGAGTGCTATTTTTCTGGGAGTTTAGTAGACCTAATTGCTGCTAGAAACACACACAATAAAGGCTGAGCTCAGGAAGTTACAGAAGAAAACAAGGAGTCTGCTGGGAATTGAACTAGAAGCTGTTCATGTTACATTCTGGCAAAAAAAAAAAAAAAAAAAACTACATTTTGACCATGTTCTGAAACCTTGTAAAAGGCTAATTTTAAAGATGGTGGACTAATTTTCTTGTAGAGGAAATTTTAAGAAAAACAAGCTTTTAGGTGGTGGCATGGTTATTTCTGGCTACATTTTGACAGATTTGTAGTGAGAGTGGGGATCTAAAAGGAGAAAAGAAAGACTTGAAAAGCATGATGCAATCTGGCTGGAGAAGGAGTTGAAAGTTATGGACTAGGAAGGCATGATTACTAAAGGTATTCACAATATTCATAGTAGCCTAGCACTTTGCACTGGGCCAATGGGAAAGATGCCTAGGGACTATTTAAATACTTTGTTAAGCTCTACCCCTCACAGGCTCCAGGGTGTAAAATTGTAAACTCATTTGAAAGACTTTCCCTTGAGAAGAGAGAGCGGCCAGGGCAACCTGTGAAAGCAAGGGCACTCCGGAGGTCTGTGCTTCAGCCACAAAACTACTCAGAGGCTACTAGTCCAAGAGGCTCCAGCTTTGGTTTGAGCTGCTGACAGTCGTTGGTACCATCCACATGATGCTGATTTTGCAGGAATGCTAAATGCAAGAGCTGCAATCTCATAGAGGTTTTCACCAAAGTTAGAAAAGAAAGTCCTGGAAATCCAGACAATGTGTGGTAGATTTAGGACCCTGTAGGAAACACCTACATAGATGAGGTGTAAGAGTGAAATCTAAGCTACAGTGGAGATCCCAGGGGATCTCCCAGGAGAGGACAGGAACATGAATGCCTGCCAAGAAAAGCTATAAGCAATGAGTAAGTTAGTCCAAGACAAAGATCATGGGGGCTGTAAATGAGAAAGTCATAGGGGCAGTGCTGTCCAGGCTCAATGGAGCTCATATCACAGTACCATATAGTCCACCTGCTGGACATGGAGCTACAAGATATTGTATTTGGGCTGCTGAATTTCAACTTTGCTTCAGTCTGATTCTCCCTTGATATTCTCTTATTCCTCCCTTTGGAAATGGAATTTTTTTCTTTCTATATTGGAAATATATAACTTTATTTTACAAGGGATGTCAGCTAAGAGCTTGCCTTGAGTCTCAAAAACTAATTTGAACATGGACATTTGAACAATGTTGGAACTGTTAAAATTTTGGGATTCTTGGGGATGTACTAAATGCACTTGACATTATGAGATTCCTGTGAGTCTTTGGGAACCAGAAGCAGAATGTTATAGGTTGAATATGAAATGCCTCTTGCAGGCTCATGTTAATGCAACTATTTTAGGAGGTTCTAGAAACTCTGGAAGGTAGGGTCTAACTGGAGGAAGTAAGTTACTAGAAGGAGAAACCTTTAAAGGTTATATGGATCCCAAGTCCCCACTCTCTTTCTCACTCTCTCCTTCCCTTGTTGACCATGCAGTGAACAGTCTTCTCCATATGTTCATATTGCCATGATGTTCTGCCCAATCACATGAAGTGAGGCCTCCAAGCACTGAACCTTCTGAAACCATTAACTAAAATAAATCTACGTAAAATATAGCAAGTGTAAGGTACACACCTATAATTCTAGCACACAGAAAGCTGAGGCCAGATAGCTGAGGGCTCTAGGACAGCGTAAGCTATATAGTTAGTTCAAAACCAGCCTGGATTATTTAGTGATTTCCAGGCCAGCCACGGCTACACAGCATAGCAAGACCATGTATCAAGAGAAAGAGAGAGGTGGATGGGGAAAAGGATCATAGTGATCATGAAAATAAGAATGAGAGCTGGGCATGGTGGTGCACACTTTTAACGGCAGCACTCGAGAGGCAGAGGTAGGAGGATTGCCATGAGTTCTAGGCCACCCTGAGACTTCAGCGTGAAGTCAGCCTGGACTAGAGCAAGACTCTACCTCAAAAACAAGCAAACAAACAAGCAAGACTAGAAAATAAGTGGCAAAGGCAAGTTGAAGATATTTCTTATCTATGTCTCTTGTGAAACTTGAGTTATAAATGAATAGCTAGGACAAAGATTTCTTAGTATCATGAAGACAAGGAATACAGTTAATAATTTTCCTTTTATATTCAGAACTCACTATTATGCATTGTTTGGGGTAACTATTATCACCACTAATTGATTCAAAGGAAGTTGGGAAGCTAAAAATGTTTATTCCAGCAGGGCATGATTACACAAGCCTTTAATCACAGCACTCAAGAGGCAGAGTTAGGAGGACCACTGTGAGTTTGAGGCCAGTTTGGGACTACAGAGGAAGTTCTAAGTCAGCCTAGGCTAGAGTGAGACTGTCTCAAAAAAAAATGTTTGTTCCAAATCCCTCCGTTTAGCACCATGTGTTATTAACATTCGTTTATATGTCTTGCCATAATTAATTATGCATTGTGAATTGAGGTTATAATCATAACTATGATTTTACACCTTAATATTGTCTTTAAAATTACATCATAAGCACCATAACTGCTGAGCCATCTCTCCAGCCCACATCATAAGCATTTATACCTTGCTGTTGCATGACTTTTCCTGGGTAGACATAAATAAGCTTCTGTCAATCCCAAATATAACAACAAGCCAAAGAAAAGATCCCACAGCATACACCTAGTGAACCAATGAGTCTGTTGAGATTACTGACGGAAGTATGGGTGACTCAAAGGCAAATGCCTCACCAAAAATTCCCACCCCAACATGTATGACAACTCACAAACCCAAACCACTGAGGATACCCTACCCTAGCCAACCTTCCATCTTCTATGTACTCTAGCACCCCAAGACCACATACAGCATGAGCAGAATTACAAGCAACTGAAGCGCAAGAACGAAGGGAATAGGAAGGTTAGATCTGGGTAGTGACCCTTCATGCTCCTTCTAGAGGGAAATACTGACATTTCTGCATGACAGACCTAGCTGTCAGCTGTGTTGTTCTGTTAATTTCATTATGATGGCTGCAGGTCAAGGTTTTCTGTAGGTCTCTACAATCACACTCTGCTTTATGATGTCAACAATCATGTTCCGCTTAAAGGAATAACTGCACTCTAGTTGGGGAAATGGCTTAGCAGTTAAGGCATTTGCCTGCAAAACCAAAGGACCCTGGTTTGATTGCCCAGGAACCATGTAAGCCAAATTCACAAGGTGGCACATGCATCTGGAGTTTGTTTGCAGTGGCTAGAAGGCCTGGAGTGCCCATTCTCTCTCTCTCTCTCCCTCTCTCTCTCTCTCATAAACAAATTAAAATTAAAAATTTAAAACAAAATAAAAAAGAAGTAGCTACATTCTATTACTGGCTATATAGTCTTTATAATTATTCCTTTTACTAGGGGATGGAAAGTTCACATTCCTTGGGCATTGCTTATGTATAAGGCATTTTCCATGTCATCCTATTTAGCACACTCAGTAACTATAAAGAAGGTATCATTTTCTACACATCAGAAAGAGAAGAACTAAGACCATAGATATGACTAGGTGGGTAAAATGTTGCCCACATGAGCATGAGGACCTGAATTCAGATCCTTAGTATCCATGTGAAAAAGCTAAGGGTGGTAGCATTCACCTATAATCGAGATCTGGGAAGATAGAGACAGACGAATCCTCAGGGCTTTCAGGGTAGCTTGTCTAGCAGAATTGGTGAGATCTGGGTTCATTGAGTGACTCTGTGTCAAAAAAAAATAAGTTGGGTAGAGACTAAGGAAGACACTTTGCGACCTCCACCTGCATACACACACCTACAAATACTCATAAACATACAGTGCACACCACATGTGCACACAAAAGAAAAGAAAGAATAGACCTTGGCCTGAGTAGTGAGGGAAAGGCAGAGGGACTGGCTGTAAGTGCCACATCTCAAAACAACTTAATAGAGCAAAGTCCATGCCTAACCTCGCCGTGCTGGGTCCTGGATTTGTGAAATATCATTCCGCCTTCTCCCACATTTAGGTGTTTAGTCATATTTGATTCTCCATCTTCTAAATAGCTTTGCAAAGCCAAGAAGATACAGGCTACAGATAAAGGGTGTGGTCTACAGCAGATGAGCTCAGGAGCAGCTGGCCTCACCAGTGTCATAAGGAAGAGGTCATGAGTTTCTGGTGACCTGAGCTGCCTGTCCTCTGCCTCAGAGGGGAAACGCATGGGCCTTTGGACTGGTGTTTTAGCAAGGTTTCAATAGCACCTTCTTTGCACTTTCAGCAGGTAGGTGCTGCTGAATTCCACCCATGAGGTGAGATCCATGCCATTTGTGTCAGGACATATTTCCTCGGGCTGGGAAGTCTAGACAGCTTAGTTTCTGGAATGATAAACCTCATTAGTCCCTTGTTTTCATATGATCTGAACAGACAGGAGCGCACGTGGGTATCTTCTTCCTATCCAGTGGCCAGCTTCCCGACACTCTTGAGTCTAAGCACTGCTTTTGTCATTCCTTCTCTGCTAAATTCTGCTCCACGCATGTTTCCCTGCTTCCACAGATGCTGCCTCATAGGCCATCGACCACACAGAGACGTGCTGGATCGGATACTAGTTCAGTTTGCTGCCAGGAATCCTGTGTCTCCAGGATCTGGTCCCAGCTGGCAGCATTTGGGGAGTCCCCAGGGCCTGAGAACCCTAGAATGAGATGCCATGGGCTGCCTGGTTGCTTAGGGCTGACGCTGTCTGTCGCACAACTAGGTCGTCGGCAACACCTTCCTACCACTCCACCCTTTGTCTCTTCTCTGCTTCCTGTGACATCCTTCAGAGCTTCTCCCACCAACAGACCATGCAGTGTGTGTGCCGTCTCCTCCACCTCGACTGTGCGCTGCCTGAGCTCAGTGATTTGTTTGGCTTTGTCACAGCTGCGTCCCAAAAATCCAAACAGTATCTGACACATAGACCAAGTTCACAATACCAGCCACAGTGTGAATCAAGGCAAGTGTTCCTTACTAGGTTAAGGCTGAACCAAAATGAAGGCAGATTTCGTACTTTGTTAAAGGATGGTGTGAATTCTGCCACATTGCCAGCCTCCACAGGTGTCTGTGAGGCTTTCTGCATTGCCTTTGCCTCAGTGCAGTGAGCCGCGAGGCCTTGTCTGTGGTGGAGAGTCCCACCTGCTCTGCATGCTGGTCTCAGGCCCTGGGTGGTTAGGAAACATCCACAAAGCACACACATGGAGTGTCGTCATAGTGTCATTGAAAGGAAGGAGGCAGGAGCAGGCCTGGAGCCCAGGCTGGGAATCTCCCGACCGTCATCCAACCCCCTTCACATCCCTTTTTTCCTTCTTTCTTCCTTTCTTTTTTGCATGTGTACTGTACTTGTGTGTACACATGTTTTATGTTGTTGGTATACATGACTGCTGGTGCACATGCATGTGTGTATATGTGTGTGTGTGTGTGTGAGAGAGAGAGAGAGAGAGAGACAAAGGTCAGTGTTAGGCATGTCCCACTCAACCCAGAGTTCACCCATTCAGCTAGACAAGTTAGCCAGCAAGACCCAGGGATCCTCTTTTGTCTGCCTACCCAGGACTGGGATTACAGCATGTGGCACAGTGCCCATCATTTTAAATGTGTGCTGGGGGTCGAACTTAGGTCCTCACACTTGTGCAGCAAGCACGTCACCCACTGAAGCATCACGACCATGCGCCCTCTTTCTTCCTTGGTTTTATTGCACACTGTCCTTTCAGTGGAACAGCGCTGATGCCATAGCGATCATTACTTTGCCGAGTTTGCAGAGAGGCCAGGAGCGTGTACAGCATTCTTCACACTTGCTATCCCATTCTCGGCTGTTCTGTTGGCTTTCCCCAAGGGCGACTACACAGTATTTGTGAAGGTACTATTACATTCCAGGGTATGTACTACTAGAGACGGCATGACTGTCCTGGTCACCAGTTTCAGAAGCCTCCCATCCCCAAGCTGGGCCTTCTTATCTGTAGGGGACAACAATCTCCTATTGTCCAGGCTTCCTGTGAGATTCAAATGTGACCACAGAGTGCTGGTGAACAGCATGTAGTGTGTCACATGCCTTCACAACAGAGCATAACTGAATCCCTTGAGCTGAGAGGCTTCCTGGGATGCGGATGGTGACACTGTGATGTCTACTCACACCGGCTTCAGTGGGCTGGTGATCTACTGTGTGCCAGAACATTTGATTCCTCAGTATATAAATGTTCACCCACACAGGACACATGTTTTAAGTCAGGACCAATATACTACGACACAGTTTTAATTTTAGGCTGTCACCTCCAAGGTGCCCAGATTTCTTATCAACCTTCAAAAACCTTGACTCCTTCCTGACTCCCCGAAGCAACACTGTCCACAGAGGATCCTGGACTGGGAATCACCTCCCTGCCATTCCTGCCTCCTCTCCTTGCAAGGACAACATATCTTCTTCCTGTCTAGGTAGCTCCATCTGCTGTAACTGATTTCCCTCAGCTAACTCTCCCATGGCTCCTGCTTTGACCTTTATGGCAAGTCAACCTTGCCTGTCCTTGGGCTCAGCACAGCTCCTCTGCACTCCACGTCTAAGCTACCCACTTCAGGTCAGGCCCAGGAGTTATGGGTAGAAATAAGTTTGGTGTCTGACTTGGGCCAGAGACACAGTGGATAGCCCTCCGTGGTGGCTACCTGCTGTCACTGAGGCCTTGTCACCCCTCCTCTGACTCCTTAGGCTGGTGGTTGGTTGGTGGATGGAGCCTCCACAGTACCTGCCTCATTCCTGTCTGCAGCCTTGGGCAGTGGGGTATATTATGGTGTTTATCCAGAGCTCTGAACATTGTGAGCTTTAATTAAACCTCTGATGGGGAGGGAGCTAGAGACCTCCAAAAGGACAGGGGCTGATTATCAAAGAACTAAATCTGCACTCTGCCACAAGAGGAGCCACTGGACTCTCCAGACTGAATGGAGGATTCTTGCACATCCACCTCATGGCCAAGCACACATGATAGAGAATACTTTTACTCACTCTCAAATATGTTCCCTTTCACTCACAAGGGGCAGCAAGGCTGTGCGCCTCCTAGCAGTACGTTGTCATTTACTAAGCAGAGAAAAAGTTGTAGTCTGCCAACATCTTGGACACCAAAGCTCCAGTTAACTCAGTCTTCTGCATTTAGCAAATGCTTCTTGGATGAACCCATGTCCTGAATAGCCGGTGAGGAAAAGACACCCCTGCCACTTAACACAGAGGCATGGCAGCACAAGGCCTGTAGCAGCTGTGCATAGATAGCACCCTCCCTCAGGCCAAGCACATGCCCCGTACTTAGGAACACTAGGTAGAAGTTACTGACAGATGGACACCCTGCCTCCAGCTTGTCACCAGCTCTGCAAAATACTTTCAGGAGCTGATTCATTCTTCTGGCAATAGACTCACCTTCAGTCAAGATTGCAGCCACCAGGGTCTGGCATGGCATGTGTGAGTGTCTACACCCTGCACCGGTCAGTGACATGAGGACTAGGCTTGGCCTTGCTGTGAAAACTGACGTTTGTTTCCAGCATATCACCTTGTGTCTTAGGGACATCAGGCAACTTCGCACCCTCAGCCTGGGCAGAGGCAGAATGTGCAGTGGGAGTCAATAGCAGTCAGACACATATCAGATGCCCTTGCTGAAATGCAGTGATTTGGGCTATGAGCAGAGGGGTCGGCATGGAGATCCCCTTGAAAAATTCAAGGAGAATCTGACTAAAATGCAGGGAGGAAATCAAAACTCGTCCCCAAGGGACACTGGTCTCATGTGTCAGAAGCAGAAAAGGGGTGTGCAGGTGTGCTTCCAAGGGTGCTCAGAAAGTTTGGGTCACTTGATTAAAACTGCCTGAGTGTTCCTCTGAGTATCTTAGGGAGGTTTCTTAAGAGCTATATTGAGATAAAATTAACATACCATAAATTCACACACCCCATATCAGCTACTGCATCCCACAAACTCAGGCAAGTCATGTCTGCTCTGGCTTCAGAACTATTCTACGCAAAGGCAGCACACAGCAGAAGATATGAGGAGAGAGGAGTGTGAACACAGTTGGACAAGGGAGGGAGTTTCCCAGCCAACACTGGGCACCCACAGTGTACTGGGCTCCTGACAGCTCTTGTCTCTTCAGATAACTGGCCCATTTCCTTCGATGGCTCCCTTCTATACTGAGCAGACATTACATCACCCATGCAAGGGCAGAGAACAGTATGCAGTACTATTAATTCAGGCTGTAAAATTCACCACTGACAGAGTAAATTCAATGGGTCTTAATCCATTCACAGATATGCACAAGTCACTGACACCTGTCTTATAGCACTTTCATCACCTCAGAAAGAAGTGGTCCCCAACCACATAGCCCTCTGGCCCTAAGCAGACATTAACTTACCTTCTGTCTATAAATCTCTCTGTTCTACACAATTGGTATAAATTGGAAATTATATGGCCTTTTGCAACTGACTTCTTTTCCTTGCAGTGATGTTTTCAAGTTTGTGACATACCAAAGTGTTATATTTTGCAGCCCATCAGATTTTCTCTCTCTCTCTTTCTCTCTCTCTCTCTCTCTCTCTCTCTCTCTCTCTCTCTCTCTCTCTCTCTCTCTCTCTCTCTTCCTCCCTCCCTGTCTCTAATAAATAAATAAATAATATTCATTTATTTATTTTCTATTACAGAGAGAGAAAAAGAATAGAGAGAATAGGCATGCCAGGACCTCCAGCTGCTGCAAACAGACTCTAGATGCATGTGCCACTTTGTACGTCTGGCTTTATGTGGGTACTGGGTAGTCAATCCAGGGTTGTTAGGCTTTGTAGGCAAGTGCCATAACCACTAAGCATCTCTCCAGCCCAATAGTCCCCTCAGTTCACTGAGAAAATTTTTAATTGATTCCACATTTTGGGTGCTCAAAATGATGCTGCTATACCCAGCAGGTGCAAGTTTGTGTGCAAACTTTTCATTCCATCATAATGTTATTCTTTGTTTAATCATATGAGGAAAAGCCAACTTACTCTCCAAACTGATAAACCACCTTACATTCCCACCAGCATGGTTCTCATGTGTCAGAGGCAGGAATGGTCCATGAGCACCCTGACTTCTCCACACCCTTGTTGATAGTCCTTACATGTGACTTCATGCTTCTAGTCATATCAATGCATGTGCAGTGGTATCCGTTCTGGTTTTGATCTTCCTTCCTCCAGGGACCAAGAGTGTGTGAGCATCTTTACCTGTGTTTATGGGTACTTACATATCTTTTTTTAAAAAATCTTTTTAAAATTATTTACTTATTTATTTATTTGCAAGCAGAGAGAGGAGAGAAAGAGAGAGAATGGGTGCACCAGGCCCTCTAGCCACTGCAAACAAAATCCAGATACATGAACTGCTTTGTGCATCTGGTTTATGCGGCTACTGAGGAATTGAACCCTGGTTATTAGGCTTTGCAGGCATTATAAATTATAAATACCTTAACTTCTGGGATATCCCTCCAGCCCCAAGTCTTCTTAAGAGAAATTTCTTGGTATACTGCAACTCCACATGGATAGTTCAGTCACCTCTTCTTACAATATTTTACAGTAAGGAAGAAAGGTTGAAGGCCAGCCCAGCTCTTCACTACTTTGTAGCATTTGAGATCCTAAAGCCACACCCACAGCACATGTCAGTCCTAGAGGACATAGCCAGAGGACTCACTGGCCCTGATGTCAGAATTCCCATCAAAATATCAATAATCTAGAAGGAATGGTGCCATGGGAGGATAGGCCCAGGGAGCCAGAACCCAGAGTCCTGAAAATGACCGAGATGTCTGTGTGGTTTTGTTTAGTATTTCAGGCACATCTCCCTTCACTGTGATTGCATGGTGCATGTGGAACATAGAAGTTCTTAAAGTTTTCTAAACTCCAATTGTCCTATTTCTTCATGTTTGCTCTTACACTGGTGTCATATCTGTGACTCCTAAACTTTACTCCTCTTTTTTACTAATGTCTTTAATTTTACTGCTTACATTTGGAACTTCCAATAAACTTAAAGTTATTTTTGTATCTGGCATAAGATGGGTACATGTGTATTCTTTTATATGGGGAATGATCAAGTGAGCCACTGTGATCTGTTAGAAAGATGTCCTTTCCCTTCATTGGTCTTGGCACTCAGGTGGGAAATCTGTTGTCAGCAAGCACACGAGTTAATTTCTCAACTGGATTCTTTCTTGCTGACCTGATGTCTGTCCTTATATGACACTATTCCTTCTAGATTGCTACTGCTTTTCTGGAAGTTCTGAAACCAGGACGTGTGAGTCTAGCTTTTTTTTCTGAAATACCTGCTCTGGACATGGCTTCAGAATCTTAAATGAATGCTACAAAGTTCTAAAGAGTAGCACAAGCATCAACTTTCTATAGGAAAACATTCTTAAAGAGGTGACTGGGCCATCACTGTGTGGTTTCACTATGAGAGACCTATCCCAAAATACCAAGACTTTACCCACTAATGGAGATCTCCAGGTGCAGTGGCAGGATGGACCAGCAGACAGGCCTAATTAGAGTATATCTTTTCTCCTTACATGTCTGTGTATCTAGATGAACATGCATATGTACGCATTTGGAGTCTAGAGGACAAATTTGGGTATCATTTTTCAAGAATGTCATTGACCTTTTTAGGAGACAGGGCCTCTCACTGGTGTACTGTTCAGTGAGCCCCAGATATCTTCCCTATTTGTTTTTTCAGTGCTGAGATTATTTTGAGACCACACACAACATTTTTACATTTTGATATGGGTTGTGAAGATCAAACTCAGTTCCTCATGCTTACAATAAGGCAGTCCATGAAGGGAGGACAATGATGGAATTAAGGAAATAAGTATAAGATTTGTTACAGAGTTCCTACAGAGTGGTTCTAGTCACAGGCCCAGGTGCCACAAGCCCACGTTTCCTGAAAGATGACCAGACTGAGTCAGAGAGAGAGGGGAGAATGGATCTCTGAGAATCCATGAGTGTATGAAGCTGTGCACTTGCAAAAAGGAGAGAATTACACTCTTGACCATGCAACCCTGGGGGGTAGGGAAGATGGTGGAGCTACAGGAGACCCCAGGCTTTTAAGCAAACAGGAACAAGCCTGGTCTAAGTAGTGGCTTCTGGAACAAAGTAGCATCCTTCCTTCTTGAACAAGTCATCGTCACACTGATAATGTTGTGGGTGAAAGGGATGACATATTTCTAACATACAGGGCTTTAGAACACTCGCCTGAAGTTCTTGATCTGAAGACACAAGGCTATCTCCACACATAAAGAAGAAATCCACATGAAAGAGACATTAGAGCCATCGATTCACCCCACATAGACCATTCCTCAGCCCTTAGATCACCTCCTGTTACTCTAGGACTGACCAAGAAGGAACCAGTAGGACTATGGCAGGACCTCTTCCTCCCCAGAGTCATCCTGCCTAAGCAGTCTTCTCTTCTCCAACCAAGCTCTCCATATAGACTTGTGGGTAGAAGTCTCTCAAAGTTTCTCAAAACCATATAAAAATAAACTAAGTCTGAGATCTTTTCTGAAATTTATTTCCCAAGAAGATTCCTGCCACTGACTTACTTTTTTTTAATGAGCTAAAAATTCACAGATTCTAAGATGCTCTAGTCTCACCACTCAGGACTGGACTTTTCCCATCCCACTGGCTGCAGAGTGGGATAGTCCCTGCTCCTGCCTAGAGAGCAGTAGGCTGGCTTCGAACACATGCTCTGTTCTGGGTCAGCACAGCCACCTTCTGATGAAGGTTCCTGAGAGGCAGGCTGTGCACAGGAAGCTGCTCTGTCTCATCATTTTCTGTTCTTCAGTGTTGTCTTATAAGATTGTCCTCAAATTAGCTTGTTAACAAAACAAAAACCCACAAACCAGGGCTAGAGATATGGCTCAGTGGTTAAAGGTACTTGCTTGCAAAACCCACATAAAGCCGGATGCACAAAGTGGTGCATGTGTCTGGAGTTCTTTTGCAGTGGCAGGAGGCTCTGATATGCCCATAACCCCCTGCCTTAACAAGTAAATAAATAAAATTTTTTTAAAAAAATCCATAAACAAGTATGCTTAATGTGATAGAATTAGTAAGCAAGAATCTTAGATCCAATTTACTTTATGCCAAAACTTAGGTATATCACAATATTTCATTTGTCACTCATTAATAAATAACTTTTTTAGTTTGAACAGAATGAGGTATTGTCATATGTTTCTTGATAATATTACTAAAATTCAGATGAATATTAGCTTATTGCAGAATACTTTTTTATAACTATAGTTTTACAAAAAGTACTTTAAAGGGCATATGGTAAAGCATTACAACTCTATGTGTCATTAATGAATTAATTTTTTTCTAATTTACTGATTATTTTTTGGTAAGCTTACATATGACCAGGAAGTTTCAAGAATATTTCTATACTTTTTCCATTCTCTTCTTTCATACTTCCTAATTGATTTTATAACCCAAGTAATTTTTCTGCATATTTAAGATTGCCACTGAGTTATTCCCAAGTTCTATTCTTTCTTTCAACATGGGTATAGATGTGTGAGGTGGTCTTTCACCTCTTGGCTCACGTTGAATTGTGGTGTCCCACAAAGGGCCCAGGAGGCAGTGCCCAGTAAGCTCTTCCAGTTCACTGCTTGCGTGCCCCCAAGTCCAAGGCAGGAGATTGACATGCAGCTTTCTGCTTGTCTCTACCATCATATTTACACATGAGAAGCTGAGTTTCACAGACAGTGTATATTCTAACAAAATGGAGTACCATAATGACAAAACCACTGTTTTCTGCCACTCAGTGAGGCACTTAGCACTGAGCTAGACATGTTTGCTATATTATCTAGTTCAAAAATTGAAAATTCTAGGAATGATTAATGCTCACAAAACAACATGCTCAAGTCCTCAGGTAGTAATTGATGGTGCTGTTAAAACCGTATTCTATCAGATTTAAATCACTTAACCATTAGGCACTGTACTGGCCGGGCTCATCACTTATAGCATTATACTCTTGATTAGAGCTCAAAACCTCCTTCATAGATAACTGGGAACAGCTTCTTTTTATCTAACTTCCTTTCTTCCTTCACTTCCCTCTCTCTTGTCTCTCTTTCCCTTCTGTCCTTATCCCCTTCCTCCCTTCCTCTCCTGGGAGTGTGGAAACAGCCTTACCGTAAGGGAGGTCACAGTTTGCAGAACAACCCTGGGTCTCAGGCCCTGCTCTCTCCACCATCTAGAGAACTCTGGGCACACACTGCACTCTATTGTTTTCTTCATTGACAAAATTAGTATGAAGTGAAAAGGGCATAATAGATATAAATGCATGCTCTCCTAGCACTAGGGAGGATAAGGTGGGCTTCAGAGTGAGTTTCCAATCAGCCTGGGCTTAAGACTTCCTCAAAACAAGCAAACAAAAAACAAATACTGTTCTCTAAATCTTCCACACTTTCAGGAGACCATCCCAGTTCTATAACCCACAAAATCTCCAAAGAAATCACAAGTAAATGAGGGTCACAGTGCGAATCTTGGGTTGGAACCCACCTATGAGGGCACTATGTGAGTGGATTCTATCCCAGACATAGGAAGGAGGTCCTCTGGCAGCTGCCTGGAAGGACTGATCCACAAGTACCTTGTTCAAGAAGCAGAGACTTCCTCAGCTCAAGGCTCACCCAACAGGCATGGACAAGACTTCCTGGACAGAGCTGGTTAAGATAGTCCAACCTGAGTAAGAGACTGGGTAAACCCTGCCTGGAAGAATGGCTTTGAGTGCAGGAATGTGTGCCCAGCCCACAGGTGTGCTGGTCAGTGGAAAAGAGGAAAGTCCTTGGTCAGTCTCAAAAGAGTCTTTACTTACATTATCCTCATGTGTCTACAAAATCCTTAAGTACTTTATGTTTGTCATGCTTTACAGATGGAGAGATGGAGGCACAGAGAATTTAAGTGACTTGGCCATAGTTCCAAACTGGGGAGGACCAGGGCAAGCCTAGAGAAAGCTGGCTCTGGGCCTGCGTCCTGCCCACAGAGTCACCCTGCCTCCGTCCTCAGGAGAGAAAGTTTCCTACAAGGTAAGCACCACCATCTCTTTGGAACATGGAATCTCAAGCACTGTGTGCATGAGCCTTTTCTCTGTGCATACAAAACCAGGTAGCAACTGTTACCATCTCAGTCTACAGATCGATGGTGAATGACCTCCTTGGGCATCCAGACCCTCATCCAGCGCCCCTGACACCCTGCACCAGGGGCTCTAGGACTCCATCATATCTATCTTTGTGGCAGCTCATCCTTCCTCCATGAAGCCCCCATCCAGTCATCTTCCTATCTGTTGCTTACTCCTCTCAGATGAGAATAATCCACCCTGGAATGCAAAAAGAAAAAGAAAAAATAGATACAAATTGCTCTACTCTCCTACAGTCTCTCTGGATCCTCCTTTTCCTCTGCATGGTTAGCACACTGCAAAGCCTCCAAATGCCCAGAGGTCTTGTACCTCCTGGGACTAAGTACAGACTAGTGTCACTCTGTTGTAGTTACCTTTCTGTTGTGAACAAAACATCTGGTGGGAGGGAAGGGTTTATTTTGTCTTACAGTCTCAAGGGGAAGTATCATGATGGCAGGAAAAGATGGTAGAGAAGAGCCTGGACATCACAAGGTTCCCACTGCATTGGGCAGAAAGTAGCAAGAGAGTGAGCTGAGCTCTGACAAGAGGTAGCTGGATATGATAACCCGAAACATCCTCCAAAAGGTTACACCTCCCAAATCACCACAATCTTATGACCAAGCACTCAAAACACATGAGTTAAGGGGGGAAATCTTACTCAAACTACCACATTCCACACCTGGCCCTCATAAATTCACTACATCTCAAGATGTAAAAATGTATTCGATCCAATCTTAAAACTCTATATAGATTTTTATCAATCCCAACACTTCAAAAGTCCAAGGACTTATGTGAGAGTCAGGAAAGTCTTGTCTAAAAATCTTTAAAAGCAAAACATAAGTTAAATATACTTAATGGCACACTGCAAAAGATGGCATTGGTCATAGCAAAGAAACCAATGAACCAATCCTTTTTTCCACTGACCAGCACACCTGTGGGCTGGGCACACATTCCTGCACTCATAGCCATTCTTCCAGGCAGGGTTTACCCAGCCTCTTGCTCAGGTTGGACTATCTGAATCAGCACTGTCCAGGAAGTCTTGTCCATGCCTGTTGGGTGAGCCTTGAGCTGAGGAAGACTCTGCTTCCTGAACCAATACAAGATCTAAAACAAGACAGGGCAAAAATCAAACCCTATACCTACATGTACAGTATCTGCAACCAGTGACAAAATTTCTGTGGTTCCAATTCTGCCCCTCCAGTTGGCCTGCCATAGACCAGAGAAAATTCCATCCTAAACCGGCAGGTCTACTTAGCAGCCATTCATTGTATTGGTATCTCCAAAATCTGGGGTACGCACACAACCCACTATTTATTCTCATGGTTCCACTGGGCTTCCACACAGGGACTTCAGCAACTCTGCATCACAGTGCCCAGTGTCTACTGCAAAGCCAATGACCCTGTCTTTTCAAAATTTGTTATACTTCCCTAGTACCAGATGGTCTACCAAATTTGTTAATCCAGGGAGGAATAAAGCCATTCTTGAAGAGCAGGAGAAGTCCTTCAGCATTCTTTCTACTGTTCCTATATATAAGAGCAGGCCCAAAGCCAATAGTGGTAATCTCTCAAACAACTGCAGCTGAACCAGGCTGTAGCCTACAGCCTGAAACTTTCATTTATTTCTGTACCATCTCTTATGCTCACAACAATCCATTTCTTCTAAACTAAACTTTGCTCAAGTTCTCAGGACACAGACAGCCAGCCTTTCACATAATCTGTCTCTAGCACAGTCTGAACATAGCTCTCTTTTCCCTCGTAAGCCAAGCATTACAGTCCACAGGTGTTTTGTTTTCTGCATTTAGGTCTTTCAACCACTAAGCACTGCTTACAGCACAGTAAAGCATCTCTTAATTCAAGTCCTTCCACATTTCTCCTGCAAATCAGTTCTAAAAGGTCAAATGTCACAAATCATGTTTTTAGCAGTAACAACCCCACTTCTCTGGGACCAGTTTTCTGTTGTAGTTACCTCTGCATTGCTGGAACAAAACACCTGACCAAAAGCAGCTGATATGAGGAAAGGGTTTATTTTGCCTTGGTCTTTGGGGAAGCTTCATAATGAAAGGGAAGAAATAGTAAAGCAGAGACTGGACATCATAATCTTGCCACCACAGCTGGTAGAAAATAAGAATGAGTTGCATTTTGACAAGAGAAAGTTAGCTATAACACCTCTAAGCCACCCATAGAAACACACCTTTTCCAGGAAGGCTCCACCTCCCAACTTGCCACCAGCTGGGGATTATGCACTCAAAACACATGAGTTTTATGAAGAACATGTGATTCAAACCACCACACACTCTCATCACCCCATGCTGAAATGGCTATTCCTCATGCAAGGAAAGTCAACCAGTACTGGCCACTGCCCATAGCATCCCACCCACACATCCACCTAGTCCTTTCCACAGATGTTTAATGTCACAAGTAAGTGCCCTTTTCTTTTCCCTGCACATTTTTCAGAGCTTTCTCTCCCTGTACCGTCTCTGCTTTTTTTTTTGTTGTTGTTGTTTGTTTGTTTTCTGAGGCTTTGTTAGGCTCTCTTCCTGTCTCGTAGGGAGCTCTCTAGCTGTTCCTTTTTATCAACTCCTTCCTCAAAGGCTCCCTGGAGTGTGGTGTCCTCAGCTTCAGGAATTTCTATCATGAGTGGCAAGCCTGATAGGATCAGCATCCAACAGGGACAAGCTTAGTGACAAGCAGGTTCCAGGCACTGATGGCAATCCTATGGTGTACACACCATCACTGGGACTGACATCTCACACACTCTGTATGCTAAGTACTTACAGTTTACAAAGTCCTTCTACATCAATTGTGCATATTCACGGCCTCCAACCTTCACATCAAGCTTATGGGGAAATGTGGCTCTTATTCTGTGGTTTGTGTAATCCTGACGCTGAGGCCCAAAGGCAAAGAAAATGCAAGACCTTCCTAACCTGCATTGTTTAAGCTCCAAGCTGGCTTCCTCCCATTTCCATAGCTGCTTGTTCTGTAATTTGAGGCAGTTCATGTCTGTAAATGTTCTGTGCAACATTGTTTCTTCTCCCTGAGCACCACTGTGTGTCTCAGAATGCACATTTTTTTTCATTATATGCATAAGCTGTTGTAGCTTTTCTATTTTTTATTCTTTCAGTATTTTCTTCTCTCTAAATTCTGAGCAAAATAATTTTGAAAAAAAAGCTCTAAGAAAATTATGAACTCAAAAATTCACTAGGCTAATTCTTACATACTTATAAAAATGGGAGGGTCTAGCAATATTTTCCTATGTGAAAACATTTGAATTTTGAAGTTTAATTTTTGCCCTAGTACCCAAATATAATTAGGTGAGGCAAAGGTGGACAATGCTGTGCACAGACAGGTACAGCTTCAGAGCACCTCAGATCTGCACCTGATTACAGAACTGAGTATATAAATACAGGTTTCAAAAGTGGATTGGGGGAAAAGATGGGGCAATGGTTCAGAGGATAAAGTGCTTACCATACAAGCATTAGTACCTGAGTTCAGATCCTCAGCACCATATGAAATCCGGGCATAGTGGTGTGTACCTGTAACTCCAGGGAAAGAGAGGCAGACACAAGAAGATTCCCCCTGGGCTCCACATATAGGTACAACATGTGAACATGTGTTTTCACACACTTGTGTGCCCACACACATGCAAACACACAAATGCACATGCATGCACACACAAAATATAAAATATATTGGGCTGATGTGGAAACTGTTCTAACAAAGAAGAAAAATAGGCAGAGGTGTGAGTGCTCATGTTACAGGAGGAGAAGTCTACAGGCCAGTGGATGAAGGAACACTGACTCCTTAGTCGGAAGGGAAAGGCAAGGTTGAGCAGTAGCAGGAAATGGTTTCACATTGCAAAAACATAAGAGAATGCCATCTAGGACTGAGAAGTGGCCAGAATTTTTAAAAATGGGGGCACCCTTGATTAAAAAGTGCATGGATACTTACACTTTTTAAAGGCAAGCTGACATCTTTAATTAAAATATGCATAAGGATGTGTACATTTATTGCAACATACATTTCCACTGGAATAAAAGCGTGAAATAAGACAGCCTAAATGTAAAGGCTGAAGTTAGGGTGGGTTGGATAACTAGTCCACCCTTAGGCTGTGACCTGCACAGAGCTGTGGGCTGTGGTGAGCTGAACACAGAAAGTTGCAAAGAAGTTTATGTGTGGAGGAAGACTGCTTTTGTAAACAGTTGGCATGCAGAAGAAAGAAGGCTAGGGTATGCATTTGTTCCACTCTAAAGCAGAGTGAGTTGTGGTTGCCTCCAGGTAAAGAACCATCCTGGGGGAAGTTATATCAGCTGCTGTTCTGTCCCCAAGGCATCCCACCTGACTGGTGGGTCACTGTGCACTCCCTCTGACTTCTCTCACAGATCACATGAAAGAAGAAAAGAGAGGCAGAGCCACATTGTTGGCAAGAATTGGGGTGGTCAACATAGGGCATCCTGGGTGCTTCAGGCAGAGAATTCCATAGCAAGAGCAGAATGAAGGTGGTCAGTCCTGCTGTGAATGTGTGAATACACTGGAAGGCAACATGAAGGTTGTCCTGGCAGCATAGGCAATGATCCATTCTCAGAGAGATAAGGAACAAGCGAGGGCAGTGTCCAGGGAGATGAAAGAAAATGGAGGGAAAAGGCCATTACAAAACCCATGATGGAATTGATAGGGAAGAAAAAATTGTAAAATATGACTCTAAGATTTCAGAATAAAAAATGACCATTTCATTTATTCAATTACTTACTGAATAAATGAGTGATAAATGTACTGATGTCCAAGACACCATTTCATAAGATTGTCCAAGCAGTGGAGAAAACCTTCCCATTGTGCAGAGGAACAAGTGTCCAGTAAAGACAGGTCTGGAGGAATACACCTATAATCTCAGATTCAAGAGACTGAGTCTGGAGGATCTCTCTGAGTTCAAGTCCTGCCTGAACTATACAGCTAGACTCTGTCCAAAATAAAAAAAAGAGAAGGTCTTGGAGAGATTGCTTAGCCGTTAAGGCATTTGCCTTTGAAGCCTAAGGAGCCATGTTGGACTCCCCAGATCTCACATAAGCCATACACACAGAGATGAGGCAAGCACAAGGTCACACATGCCCACTATGTGATGCAAGCATCTGGAGTTCAATTGCAGTGGCTGAAGTTGTGGCACTTCCAATTCTCTTTCACTCTCTTACATGCTTTCTCTAAAATAAATAAATAAATAAGAGAGAGGCAGAAAAAGGAAGAGGAGGTGGAGACCACGATAAACAGAGAGAAAGAAAAGGAGAACATGAAGAAGGAGAAGAAACAATTACAAAATGCTCAGGGAGGACAATACTGAGGAAGTGCAGGGGAGGCAGCAGTCAACAATGGTGGGACGGGAGGAAAAGCCGTGGGGTTGGGGTGGCCCTACAATGAGTTTGATGATATAATTTGAGGTAACTAGAAATGTACCAGAAAGTTAGACTCAAGATGCTGGCCCAAATCTACCTGGTGGAGCATCAAAGAACGCAGTCTCTGAGCAGAGGGATAGGGATGGATCCTGAGCCAGAGGTGGGCGCTGGAGGACAGTGACACACAGAACCTACTGCTTTCTTGAGGTCTGGAATTGACTGGGCTCCTGAGTATGAGTTAGCAAATGAGTCCCTGGTGGTCTCTGAGAGAAAGATGTTAGCCATGAAATCCAGCAGTGTCTGGACTATACCAGAGGAGTAGGAATGAGCCACAGAACACAGAGGAGTTTGGTGGCAAGGACAGACAAAGATGACCACTACAGAAAGAGCGAGCAGGGTCAAAGGATGAACAGGACTTCCTGCTGGGAGTGAGTCCTGGGTCAGTGTCTGTTTGGAGGAGAGGTGGCCAGAGCACTGAGCATCTGCGGTATGTGATGAGGATCAAGCACTGAGTTGAGATCAGAGTGTGAGTTTCTGTCTCACATTTCCTCTGACTGATGATCCTGTGCCATGTCCCCTGATGTCTTTAAGTCAATCTTTGTTATAGTTTTGCCCTGGTCACATAGCATATTGTGAAACCAGTCAGGTGATGCCAGAGCAGACTGGGCACAGTACCTCAAAGCTACAAAAGCCCACTCTATGACTTTTACCTGGGTGGTGGGCACAGTTCTGGCAGTTAGAAGAGTTTCAAAGGAAAACTTCTGTGTCTGTGAGTCTGTGTTCAAGTAGAGATGTGAGGATCTTGATGGGTGCTCCTTTCTCTTATTCTTGGTGTATTAAGTTACTTTTCTCATTCTGAAATAAAATACCTGACAAAAGCAACTTAAAGGAGGAAGGGTTTATTTTGTATGACATTTTAAAATATAATCCATCATGGTGGGGAAGGCATGGCACCAGGAGGTTTGGGTAGTTGGTCACTTCCATTCAGCCCCAGACCCCAACCTATGGAATGGTAAATCGTCCTAATCCATAAACTTTCTCACAGACATGCCCAGAGATTTGTCTCTTATACAGTGCTACATCCTGTCAAGTTGACAATATTGGGATGTCCAAGCTTTGACCTAGTACATGCTAAAACCCAGATGGCCATTGTCAGGCTATGGGGACAGGAATGTGAGCTCTATTCTTTATAGAATATGCCCCTCTTGTATTCTGCATAATTTTATCAGACCCTGAGATGAAAGAAGCCTGGATCTTGGGATAGTTGAGTCTGTTCCAAACTGTGCCTAGGACACCTAGCCAAGCCAACCCTTCCAGATTCACTCCTCATTTACACAGAATGGTGACATTACCATACCCATCCATGAATACATTCAAACCTATTTCCTTCTTTGGTTTTCCAACGCCATTGGACATGGGTACCACTAAGCACATATATACATATAGGAGAGCTAAGGCACACAGTTCAATGACATAACTGCAATGGTTTGGCTGAGAAAAGACAAAGGATGTGTGTGGCTTCCAGAGTGCCTTTCACATTTTGGTGCTCATTTCGTTCCATGCTACGTAATGCCTTGTTTATGAGTCTGTCTCCCTAGTGTATGACCAACTACTTAAGGGTTCCTTGCTTGAAGATCTGACCCATTTGTAGAATTCCATGGCTGCCATTCTGGGAAGATAAGTCACAGGGGTTCCTCCACCTGATCGAAATATGTGGGAGTCTGAAACTGCTAAAGGCTTGTGGGTGTAGCTCAGTGGCCCAGTGACAGAGCTCTTACATGTGTGAGGTTCTGGATTCAATCCCTAGCACCACGAAAAATTAAAATAGAATAAAACCTATTTAAAATAGGTGAATTAAGGAAGCGTGTCAGGAGTCCAAGAGAAAGTCTCTCAACTAGGAAAGGAAGCTGTCTTCCTCACTTTCCACACTCTAGACTGGGCATGCAGCAAGCTGTTGTGGTCACTGGGTATACTTGGGCTTCTCTGTAGCCTGTGTCCCGGGATGCTGATTCAAAGGCATAAAAGGCAAGTAGATTTTGGAACTGTGAAAGCAATTAGAAACCACAGGGTGTTTTATACTGCATGGCCAGTGTCCTGTAACTAGCTCAGCTTGGGTGGCACCAGCATGTCTGCTTTGTATTCTTATAGCAAATACATCTAGAATATTGGTCCTGGGGGCAGACTTTTTTTTTAGGCGACATTGCCACATTTGGCTCCCTCCCCACCCAGGGAGATAAGTAGGAATGTTACTCATGAAAATCCTCACATTCATGCATTACTCTGTCCAGCTTACTTGGCAGTGAGCATAGAGAAGAGCGTTGCCCCTGCCACACCAGTAATGTGCCTTCCAGTTGTTACCATGTGCCCTCCCATTGCCTACTTGCATCATGCAGAGCACAAAGAGCTTACACTGTGCTAAGGGACAGTATTGCTGTGACATAAGAGAGTGAAAGAAGGTCAGTCCTGAGGGCCAAGAGGACATTGTCAGCAGGAAGACTCTTGAAGGACAGTCTCACAACCATTTAGAGTCAAGCATCAGAAGCCCACTCTCCCCCACCTCAGCCAGGCACCAGGCAGCATGGGCCAGGCCCCTTCTAGTACCAGCTCTCTTCTCTCTCACTACTTACTCAGGCCAACTATGGACAAATAAAACATAGACTATTAATTTCATGTCACCATATTATTCCAGAAAAGTCAGAGATCCTAATTTACATTTAAAGCCTCCACAGTTAGGTGGGAGAGATGCAGACAGGAGTTGATCTTTGCTTTTACGATGTGGCTGGTCTTATGATGACCTCAGGAACCTGTTAAGTCTTAGGGGAACTTTCAAGAAAAATAAAGGGAAATTAAATGTACTCCAAGAAGCTGAATGGAGAGCAAATGAATGGGTGACACTGAGTGTCAGCTCATGACAGACAGGGACACAGCAGCATCATAAGCAGACAGTGTGCTTTGAGCCTTCAGCATACAGAAAGAGCCTCCCTATGGCCTCTGAAGTCTGCCACATGGACACTCATCCTTAGTCAAGACCAGGTGGGAAAGTTGTTCTGTAAAAGCCACATGCATTCTGTGCATGGCCTTAGGACTGGTTTCTCCAAAGTTGTGCATAGACTACAGGTCTTGGACATCTGCTATTCTTTAGACTAGACTGATCCTCAGTAATAGAGGAGACCAGGACAGCATCCCTGGACTTCCCACAGCCTGAGCACAGAAGCTATGGTGATCAAGCCATCTTCTGAACCAACTCAGAGCACACTGAGAACAAGAAAATTGAATCCTGACATGCATGGGTAGGTGGCATCAGAAGTTACAGCAGTTATAGACAAGAAAACCTGAGTGGATGGTGCACAATCTGGGATAGTGTACATTGCTCTAGGAGGATACCACCACTCATTCTGGCCAACTGCTGCTAAGAGAAATTTAGACCATTGCTGGTACAACACCATATTTTTCTTTAAAAAAAATCAGAGGGCTGGAGAAATGGCTTGGCAATTAAGGTGCTAGCCTGCAAAGCCAAAGGACCAAGGTTTGATTCCCCAGGACCTATGTAAGCCAGATGCACAAGGTGGCATGTGCTTCTGGAGTTCATTTGCCATGGCTGGAGGCCCTGGCATGTCCATTGTCTTTCTCTCTCTGTTTCTCTCTCTCTCTCTCTCTCTCTCTCTCTCTCTCGTACATAAACAAAAGTTTTATAAAAATCAGAGATCCAGATTTGGACTTATAGAATACACAGTACTAAATATTACTCTGTCTTGTTAACTAAGCTTTGGGGATGAACAATTCCATTCCTCCCATGGATACTAGCTGTCTGGCCATGCAACCATCAAAGGGTTTCCAAGTCCTAAAGTTATGACTGAGTTTTCTTCCAAAGCTTGCTGGCAAGAAAAGTAACAAGTCCAAATAGATACTTTCAGAAAATCAGACTTTAAATCACGAATCACAGCTGGTTTTCTTTTCCTCTAGGTGCAGTGTCTTCCTAAATAAAACCACAGTTCTGTTTTGGAGGGCTCCTGGTGGGGTATCCCATCAGAAGTTTGGGGTGTAGATGATCTTACGCCATACTCTTTGGATGTCAGAAGCAAACATCATATTGTCCTTGTAAACACAGCTGCTGACATAAAGTAGCCAAATAGGAGCAAGTTTGCCAGCTTGTCTGTGCTCTCCCCAACTAAGAACACTTTGCACTACTACCATTCCCAGGGTCAACTGGTCTCTTCAAAGTCTGCTGACCCTCTGGCCTGACTGGAGCAGTGAGGCACTCTTACTCCATAGTTCTCCAAAACACACTCCATGTCTGCTCTGCTGTTATTACAAAGAAAAATGGACAAATGCAGCTTTTGTAGATAAATAGCTACCTTATCCTGAGTTGAATAAAATTAAACATCAATTATTTTGTCAGACATCACTCATGCCTTCATTCCCTGTAGTTTCCAATGTTCTGTTAGATTCTCTTGTTGAAAGATCTGAGGAATCCTTCCTTGCACAAGGGAAGCCCAGGATTTCTTCAAAACAGATTCTCTATGGGTCCTTTTAAGCATCAGAGAGTCTTCTGTTTGCATTTCCCTCGGGCCCAAGATATATGGTGGAGAGCAGCCTCAGTGCTCATCTTTGACTTTCCATTGCTATGGTGTCCGTGCCATGCTGGAAGAAGTGGAGCCAGACACGTCTTCTGGCTGCATGTGAGGTGAAGGTCTCCTTGCAGCTCTTTATTTGAATTATGAATGGTTTTAGACTGTCATAAAAATTATTAGTAGAGGGTACTTGACAATGGATGTTGCCAGAAGCCATAGTTCATAGACATTCTTTCATCTACTCTTTTAGCTGCAGGTGCACACCATATAACAAGCACTTTTCCATCCCAGGGCCTACAAGAAGGAGACATTTACACTCTTTATTATGTTGATTTCTGTGTTCAAAAAGGAGGTGTTAAGGGAACTTCATGATAATTGCTCTTCCTCTATCTGGTTCCCCTCCCTGCTCAGCCCCTCCAAACATCCACACATGTGCACACATGCACGCGGCGTGCACACACACACACACACACACACACCATTCTCAGGGTGAGGAGGCTGAGGACACCATCCCCTTTTATAAAAAAACAGCATTCCATGTTTCCTTCTCAGATAAGCACATGAAGAAGAGAGAGAAAGGAGAGCTGGGTGCAGACACACCAAGGCATTTTACTATCTTATCCTCCTGACAGAGCAATAGAACAATTACAAATTGTGGTGCCATCAAGTGGGAGCCCACTCATCACTCCCAGCTCTGCTGCAGCCTCTTGAGTATCATGTCCTCCCTTACTTCACTGTGAAGATCAGATATTCATTCTAAATACAAGTGTTCTTGCACTATAATTAATATCCCAAACAAAAGAATATTCTGTCACATTTTGGACAGCCACTTTAAACTGTCATGGCACTCTGAGCACGTTTCCAGGATGACTGGAACACAAGGTTTTGATTCCTGCTGACCTTCACAGGTGGTTTTAAGTATGGACGTTTGTGTTTGAGTCTGGGGAGAGGTACATGTGCCATATATGCAAGTGGAGGCCAGGAGGCAACCCTGTCAGCTCTCACTTCTCTCAGGTATCACCCACCTGTATTTGAGACAGGGTCTCTCATTGATTGGACTGGAGTTCATCAAATAGTCTAGATGGACTGGCCAGTCAACTGCAGGGTTTCTCCTGTCCCTTACTCACCAGTGCTGGGGTCACAAGCACACACCATTACACCTGTTTTATTTAGTTTTTAAAAACATGGTTCTAGAGATAGAACTCAGTTCTTCATGCATGCATGGCAATCACTTTACCCACTGAGCAATCTCCTTAGCCCACAGCTGAACTTTTATAATCCCAAATTTGCTTGACCTTGAGCCAACATATGGAGTCTTATTCTGTCGTGGAATTATATGGATGATGTTACTAGGAGACAGTGACTCCAAGAATAGATATGTTTGGTGAACAACACACACAACTACATCCTCATACTTCCTTTGTCCAGAGCTTCTACTCCTTACCCACCATGTCTTTATAGACTCTCTTAAACCTCGCACAACTCGGCCCACTAAACTTTGGATTGCACCCTTCCTCGAATCTGTGCTTTTAGTGAAGCTAAGCAGTGAAACGGACAAATCTGAGCAATAGCGACTGAAAAACAAAGTCAGGTACTGCTTCCTGAAAACATAAGAACGCTGAGGCTGAGTGCAGAGCCAGCTGTCAGGTTCTGGAGTCTAAGTTAGAGCCATCTACATTCAGTTTGTGATCCAGGATACTCTCTGGCCTCTGTCCTTCAAGAGGGACCATGAAGGAAAAAAATAAGTCTAAAGACTGGCTATATAGAAAATATACATGTGCCCCCTCTGTCCTAGAACTTAAAGTGTAGCTGCTTCTGGGGTCCATAATTACAACCTGAAAAATACTCAACACCAGAAAACAGCCTTCAAGGGCTCAAAGGATTTGACTGATTCTATAAGAGCTTAGTGCATTTGAAATATTATATTCTCTTCACTGAGGTGCAACTTGAAGAAAGAGCATTTCATTGGGGAAAAAAAAAAAGGAAAGAAGATAAAAGTCATAAGATAAGCCCTGATTTCAAATGTAAAGTTTATACATCATAAAATAGATCATGTGCTCTTTCTTTAATAAGTCATTCCCAATACTTTCTGTTGGCACAGAATCCTATTTCTGAAGCTTAAGACTATTTTAAAAAGTCAAAACCACTTAAAGTTCCTTAAAAACTTTACAATTATTTTGAAAATTAAAAAAAAGAAGCTTAAGAATCAAAGAATAAATGCTAAAGTAGCTCTTGCAGAGGAGTCTTCTGGAGTGAATTGCTGCAGAGGTCTTCCGAGATCGGAGGCAACTTCAGTCCCAGAGACTTAACTGGAGTATTGTGAGGATGGCATTCTTGGCACAGTAAACAAGCTCCTGCAGCTCGGACTGAGAACCATGGGCTATTGAACTGAGCCATAGCCTGGATTCCCAGCGGCGGCTGCTGCTGCAGGACCCAGAAGGTGGGACACCCAGAAGAAATCCAAGATGGCAGGGGACAGTGGGGAAATGGATCCCTGAAGAAAAGTGTGTGAGGGAGCCTGCTGGTGTCAGCTGTCCTGTGACCACACACTTAGGAGCAACAGTAGGAAGTGCCACTGTGAATTATGTGTTCCATGATGGATCTGGAACATACTGGATGCATCTACTGAACATCTGTAAAAGTGAAATTCAAGCAAATTGAGATTTTCTTGGTTGCAAGAGAAAAGAAAAGGTCCTACCATTTATTTAGTGTCTGCTCTACATTGGAAGCTGTGCTAGGCATATTTTAATAAATTATCTCATTTAATCTTCATCGTAGGAAGCATTGTTTGGCAGAAAATAAAACACATGTAAGAGCCACTGTCACCCAAGCAGGGTTAGCAGTGGATAAACAAACAGGAACGGAAGAGGAAAGAGTCTAAAAGCAACCATAGTAAGAGGCATTTTTTTTTATGTTCAGGAATAATGTGATAAGCGATTAGTTGGAGAACAGCTATTCAATTTCAAAAAGAAACAAAATTGACTTCTATATGCAAAATAAAAATGCAGGAATTGTTGTTTTAATCATTAATTTATTAAATTCTAAAATAAAGTAATTTTAGACATCTACATGAACCATTAGCTAGTTATGCCCATGTTCCAATTTGAGGGCCACAGGGAACTAACTCAAGTGCATTTTGGGTTGGACATTGTCTCTGGGACTACAGCCAGGAGGATGGTAAATGTGGTTTGATCATCAGATACTAGATAAACCTTCCTGGCAATATAATGGCCACTCAGGAAAACTGATAGCTATAGGATATATTGAAGGAGGTCCCTAGTGACCTGATTAGCTGAACTGGAGGTCTTTCATGTCCCATTTCCTCCATCTGAAACCCTCCATTCCAATGTTAACCTGAAACAACTACCTAATTTTGATTCAGCTCAAATATCAGCTGCTCCCGTGGGTTATAGCACCTTGTCCCAGCTCCTATCACGCCATGTTGAGTGTATTTCCCAACTCAGTCACAATTTTGATTCAACTTTGAATTCCTGAAAGAATAAAATTTTATTCTACTATTCCTGGGTAACCAGTCATGAGACAACCATACAAGACCTTTAGAAGACAAGAAGACAAACTCAAACTATGCCTTTGGGGGGGGGGGGTGCAGAGAGGGTGGAGTAAAGCAAAGGAGATTTATTGAGAAAAGAGTCAAAAATGAGAAAAAGGTGAAAAAACAAAAATAAAAAATTGAAAAGTCTCCTGTGCCAAGGCAAACATGTTTAAGATTTTGGCTGGTGTCTGAAGAAAAGAAAGAAAGTTTAAAAAAGAAAATGTTATGCTTTCTTAGTTAGAAGCACTCAGCTAAAGTGGATCATAGAGGGGCTTAGGGTATCCACTCTTGCTGATTTTCAGGACTTGGAGAACAAGCAAGGGGTCCCCGATATATGGAGTTAGATTGTTATAGGACCATCTGAGTATGAGTTGACTACAAACAAAAGGAGATTAAATTACACCAAGTCCAAAAATTAATAGGATTACTGTTAAGATTGTGATAGATACAAATCATTCTTACCATGAAGATCCAGAGATCCACAGTCCAATTTGAAAGTTACTCTCCAAAGGGATGGTGTCTGACACAGCTTGAATCTGCTTTTGTAGATCTTATAAAACAAATGAAACATTAGTAGAATTATCTGTAATGCACATACATATAACAGTTTTGTTTACAACTGAGAAAGGCAAGTAAGTCCTTTAATCTATCCATACCCTGAGTAAAATGAGGAGGCCTGTAAGCCCTGAATTTTGTCTCTTTTAAAATCTAGTCCATTGGAGGGGGTAATATTATTACAAAATGTTTCATTCGTGGCTCATACTTTCCTGCCACATTTTTAAGACTAGGCAGCCAACATCTATTGTGAAGGTCGGCTGTGGTTCGTTGGGAGCTGCTTTAGTCTGTCGTTACCATTTGTGATATCTGCTCAGGTGGACCAGAGTTTTACTGACCATGTGGTTTGCCTGGGAGCATTGAGGATTTTTTCCTGTGTCTTGATCCACTTCTTGCAGACTGTATACTGGTTGAAATGATACACTGTTTCTACAGAATGCAAAGTGGTGCTCCCATTGTCACAGGCTCTTTAGTTCATAGCACCCACCTACCTCACATTGTATTGGTCCTCTGTTACCTTGCTAAAAGTCTTACAATTTATCAAGTCTGAAGACATATGTTCCTTGGGGTGCTGTTTAAATCAAAGTCCACACAATCAGATTGCTTGGGTGACATAAAAGGGACACAATGCCACAGATGCCCAAGAATCTACTACACACATGCATTTCCCAGTAGAAATTCTCTGAGGCTCCTCTTTTCCACCCATGTCCTCCAACTCTGGTCAATTATGTTATAGGAACTGGACCAGCAGTTGGACTGGCCCATGGGACTACCTAAGGTAACCACCCCAGCCTGGTCTTCTTAGATGATTATACAAATCTTCTTAACCCACTCCTTTCCATCCTGTTTCTCAGACTGTGGCTAAGTCACCCTTTCCTCTAGAATGTTCTTTGTTACTTACTCCACTGATGATTTGCAAGCAAATACAGTCTGTGTCCAGCCAGACCCACTCTGACCCCTGTTGACCCCACAGGCCTCATGGTGTTCCCTCCCACTCTGCGTGTGCCCTGAGTGCCACCCTCCTCTCTGCTCCACACAGTTGCTCTTTCCAATATGCTCTCTGGCCCCTGCTACCTTCCATGCATCAGCAACTGGATTTATATATCTATCCATCCATCTGTCTCTCCACCCCTCCTTCCACCATTTATCCATCCCTCCATTCATCTGTCTACCATTCATTCTTCCCTTCACCCTCTTCTCATCCATTTACCCATCAATCCATTCCTTCCATCCATCTCCCTATCCCACCATTCCAATATTCTTTGATATGTCATCCCTCTATCACCTTTCCTTCCATTCCTCTATCCCTCCAACCCCCTATCTATCTATACCTTCATCTTTCCATCCACCCTTCCATTCATCTGTTTACCAATCCATCTCCCCCTCCCTCCTTCTCTCCATCCATCCATCTATTCCCCACCCACCCACCCAGCCACCAGCCACCCATCCATTTGTCCATTTATCCATCTGTCATTTATCCATTAACTATGCTTCATGCAACTCTGAGCTTCAGTCTTTTTTTTTTTCCATCCACACCCGGACACATAGTTCTTAAGCATCCCAACTTTCCCTGGGCATCTTCCTTGAGTGTCCACTTTCCATGGGCTCTTCCTTCCCTGAAACTGTCATTATACTAAATCAGGTGTATTATCGTATCTACAGAAGATAGTTCCCATTAATAGATAGTAAGTTTCTTAAATCAGTTTGTGTTTCTCATTATTTTCATTTTATTCTGGATACCATGCTGATCACAGCATTAGTAAATAAATCTTGATAGTTAATTGTCATAAATGCTGTGCCAAAGTTGTGTAATATCCAGATGCCTCAACATCACGTTTCTGCACAGGAAGTGTGGATACTCCAGGTATGTATGGCAAGGGCATGTCCACCTCTAAGACATGTTTCTGCAGGGTCATGTGCAGCTGGACAGCATCTTCTATGCTTCATCTGACCTGTCTCTTCCTGTGAAGGAAGTGGCTTTGATGTCTGTTGATATGGGTAGGGCATAGAACATGTTACAATGCCTCAGTCTTCTGCCTAGGAATGCAGCTTGGATATGTGAAGTGTGGCATAAAAATTCACTGATGTGGGACTAGAGAGATGGCTCAGCAGTTGGGGGTGCTTTCTTGAAAAGCTTGACACCCCAGGTTCGATTCCCCAGTACCCACATAGAACAGAGTTCATCTGTGTGTCCATTCTCTGTTTTTCTCTGTCTGTCTGTCTGTTTCTCTGTCTGTCTCTCTGTCAAATATATATATGCTAAATCAGAGATGCGTTACAGGTTAAGGCACTTGCCTACAAAACCTAATGACCTGAGTTTGATTCCCCAGTACCCACTTAAAGCCAGATGCACAAAAGAGCACATGCAGAGTTCATTTGTAGTGGCTAATGGCCCTGGTGCAGCCATTCCTTCTCTCTCTCTCTCTCTCTCTCTCTTTCTCTTTCTCCTCTCTCTATTCTCCCTTCTCTCTCTCTCTCTCTCTGTCTTTCTGCTTTCAAATAAATTAATTTTTTAAAGTCACAAATGGGGAGATTGCTCAGTGGTTAAAGGTGATTGCTTACAAAGATTGCAAGTCTGGTTTCAACTCCCCAGCACCTACATAAAACCAGATGCAAAGTAATGCATGCACCTGTGATCCCAGGGTTCCTAAGACAATGAGAGGTGGAGTTGGGAGGACCCACGCTCATGGGCCAGGCAGTCTGGCACTTGTTTGCAGTCTGGAAGCTTGTTCCTTGCTCAAAGTAGTTAGAGCACACACAGAGAAGTTGTCCTCTGATCTCCCTCACAGACCTCATGGCATGTATGCACACACACACACACACACACATATACACACACACATGTGGAGTTGAGTGATCCTGGTCAAGAGACACCATCATTTTTATTACTTATGTCTTACTAGCCCCTCTGCTATATTGAATAGAATTTGATATATGCACATTGAATATTTATATACTCATGTATATGGTAGGCATACATTGTGAAAATATTTGGTGCTCAGTTCACTAGTATATACACACTGTGTCCCTGTTGTGGCTAAAAGGGGACACTTACAGTAGGTATGACTTTGAGTCACAGCAACAAAACCTATTCAGACAATCTCAGGCAAATCTCATGGGCAGCATTGTCAGTTTCTCATGTAGAAAACAAATGTAATAAAAAACAATTTACTTATAAGATTGCTGTAAGGATTCTACCAGGCATTATGTGGATACACTTTGGATTCTCTCATGTGCAAGGTATGTCTGCTGCCATGGGCAAGGATGTGTGTGCCTGTAAAGAAGCTGATCAGTTTAAAACATTCTGGACTGTTGTGGCCAAGAATTTGGACAACATTGAAAGCCTCCAATGATGCAAATGACATTCAGCTAACCACTCTCCTCTACCCTTAAGACCTTAGTCATATTAAACCTGCAAGCTGCAAGGAGAGTCTAGACAATTCTAACCTAGCTTGTAAATGTGGTATCTATTATATTCATCGTACAAAGGACAACTCAGACTCACCCAAAGTATCCTAATCAAAGTCTTGGGAAGGGAGCAAGTAGATTGCCCCTGAAGATTCACCCGTATTCCCCACTAGAGAGTGCAGAGCCCTCCTGATTACAAGATTCAGGTTGACTTCACATGCCTAAATTAATGCACTTATACAGCCCAACCCTTTGCTTACCCACACCACCATGTGGAGGCCTTCTGCCACAGAGCTGAACATGATCAAGGATCTGTCAATAGAATGTCAGGGACAACTAGCTAAACCAAGCACACTAGGGTACACTCACAGGAGAAGGGCACTGACCACCTGCTATTCTATCCCCAGATGGACGTGGACGCCGAGGAGAAGCGCCATCGCACACGGTCCAAAGGGGTTCGAGGTATGTCTACATTCCCCTGCAGGTCACCTTCACCCTGCACAATTACCCCCAACACCACCCTTTTGTTAATTTTCTGTAGAAGAAGGGTACTTGTGACAGATAATAAATTTTTATCTGCTTTTCATCTCTCTGCAGTTCCTGTGGAGCCAGCCATACAAGAGCTATTCAGGTTAGTACTGTGTTTGTAAAAGATGTCCCCAAAAACAGTTTAGAAATCCACGCCTCAGAATGGGCACACTGCACTTACAAGCTCATCAGCAGCTTGCTCATGCCCTGCTGCACTAATAAAATCAATTCCCTCCACACAGTACTTAATAAAAAGCACTTCCATACTACCCCATCGGTTGGTTGGTGCCTCTCTCTCTCTCTCTCTCTCTCTCTCTCTCTCTCTTGTCTTTCTCTCTCTCTCTCTCTCTCTCTGTCTCTCTCGCCTCCTACTGCAGATGTCCCTAGAGGACCACACGCCTCAGAGCCCATACACCTGTGTAATCAGCTCTTTCCTGTTGCAGCTGTCCCACTCCTGGCTGTGACGGCAGCGGTCACGTCAGTGGCAAATACGCACGACACAGAAGGTAATGCCTGCCTTTTACACAATGTGCTGTCTAAGGTGACTTGTTTAGAGACCCAGTGCAAGTGGTGAAGATGTGTGGGTAGGTGTTCTGGAAAACAGTGCATGCCATACTTTCCTTCTTTTCTCTCATGTCTCTGGTCTCTGCATTCTTCCTTCTTCCAAATGGGTCCTCAATGCATAAGGCACTCTGTGTCAAGAGGTGGAGATGACAGTAACAAGAGGATGACACAAATTAAGATGAGATATAACATCCTCAACCATGCACCCAATGCTTGGCACTAAGTGGACTTAGGGCTTCTCACCACCCCCTCCATGTATCTCATCCAGAAACTGTGGGATGGTGAATCTCAGAAAGTATTTTAAAATGGGATGTACTGGGGTTCCTGTAGGAAGTAGGGTCCCAACACTGAAGAGTTTGTACTGGAAAACATAAGCTCAGATAGCAACCAGGTATCTTCAGGGGAGGGTCATGTTGGGGGTAAAAGTTAGAACAGACCACACCCTTGAGGCTTTGGAGAATCAAGGGTCCTATGACTCCTTTACTTACTGAGGTTTGGTGTCCCTAACAGATGGGTTTGAGGAACATCTGGAAGGTAAGGTAGCTGAAAGCACATCAAAGCTATAGGGCCTCCCACATCCTTGTGGCCAGCTGCCTGTCTGTTTGTTCACATTAGTCTTTGCTAGGATGGGAATGCAGGAAGGTTTTGGCCATGAAAGATGAGTGGGGTTTATGGGTTTCATTGCAATTCCAGCTGATTTCTCACAACTCAAGTTGTGAGGTCTGATAAGGTCGGTCTATGCTGTCAAACATCCTGTGGCCAGACTTGGGACAGAGCAGACTCCAAGTGGAGTGAGACAAGGGCAGCACAGGGTGATCTCTTCCCAGTTCTCACACTCTATTTGCTGTTTACTGCAACATTAATTTGTGGGTGAAATCAAGCAATTATTTTGATTGTTCCTTTGTAAATTCAATGGAAAACTCACAAATTACTCCCCAGGTCCCCTTGCTGGCAGGGAAGGAGGAAAAGGGAATGGTTAATCTGCATCTGTCATGAAATGATTGTCTGACTTCCTCTGTGATGTTGCAAAGGAGGTGAGAGATACTTCTGCAAAGGGAATTCTATAAAATAAATTATTAAATTCACTATATTATAGAATTATTCATTTGATAGAAAATAGTCAGATAATGAAATACTTAGCTAACACACAGCATTGCTTTGTGAAGCAGTATATACCTGCATACTCTTAATCCAGAAGCTTAAAAACTACCTCATGTTCAACAGAAAACAAGCTGGCAAACAGTGAGCAAAATCTAATCATCTCCTCATTAGTCCATAGTTAGTCTTTATCATACTGCTATGAAAATAGATTATTAAATTTGGTTAACAAATTTTAACTGGACTTCAGCTAGATATAATTTCATAGCTATAATTCTGCAGGAAAAAAACACATTCCAGATAATGTTTTCAAGCATTCTGTTGTTTTTACTGTATGAACATGTAACTGTCATATTGTATCAGTGGAAGGGTGCATGCTCATCGTACACACTGATCAAGTCAGAGCTTCCATCTCCTGTTTCTGCATACCTATTTGGGTTCTTCACAAGACTTGTTCCATAAAAATGTGGATTGATGTGTCCCTGAGGTGTGTTTGTATGCATATCTCTATGAGATCTATTTCTCTGTTTACACACAGTATTTGAGTGAGACTTCAGTTAGGCCTCATCTTCCATTTGAAGGTTGGTGATTGAGGCTGGGGAGGTGGCTCACTGAGTAAAGTACTTGCTGTACAAACATAAGGATGCAAGTTCAGATCCCCAGCACCCACATAAAATGCTTGGTGTGATGGTTTACACCTATAATCCCAGTTCTGGGAAGACAGAAAAAGAAGGACTCAGAGCATTCTGACTAACTAGTCAAGATAAATCGATGAGTTCCTCTTTTAGTGAGAGAATCTGTCTCGTAAAAATAATGTAGAGAGCAAGACATCCTAGCATCAGTCTCTGGCCTAGAAACACAACCCCACATACATGTGCACTCACACATGCACATACGTGTACATAAACACATACATACATGCATACACAACACATTCATATGCATGAAAAAGCTGTTGACCTGACATGAACCACTTAGATAGGGGGTCTGTGAGGATTCAGACCATGTAGGCTAGGACAGTGGCCAGCGAACCCATTTAATTTGAAATAATGTCATCAGTTTAGCAAGACTCATAGCATATGTAGTTGTTAGCTTTCTTAAAATTTTAATAGAAGGGCTAGAGAGATGGCTTAGCAGTTAAGCGCTTGCCTGTGAAGCCTAAGGACCCAGTTTAAGGCTCGATTCCCCAGGACCCACGTTAGCCAGATGCACAAGGGGGTGCATGCATCTGGAGTTCGTTTGCAGTGGCTGGAAGCCCTGGCACACCCATTCTCTCTCTCTCTCTCTCTCTCTCTCTCTCTCTCTCTCTCTCTCTCTGTCACTCTCAAAAAAAAATAAACAAAGAAAATTAAAAAAATAAACTAAAAAAAATTTTAATAGAAATTGTTCATCAGGTTATATTTAGTAGAGTTGAAATTTTATTGCTTCCCATTTGAGAGACCTGGATCCCCGTTTCACCTGTGCCACACAAGGGCCTCAGAACAGTGTTCTGGGGTGCTATGGCCCTCAGGGCCCTTGGGCCACAAGGGAAAAAAGCCAAGCATCATGTGACCATGGTGTCATCCCATCAGCCTCTCATGAGGAGCCAAGTGAGGTTCTCTGGGTTTTACTTTTTATCTCTGCATATTTTAAGTAAATTTTAAGTAAAGGGTGTCATTTTAATTGCTTATTTAAAAAAACTGTTCTTTATATTAGGTAAGACGTGAGAATTTTAGCATCTCATAGCATCTTATGTAGTTTAGAAGATCTCTGTTGGGTCTGGCTTTGATAATTCTGGTTTTAAAAGGTATGCTAGGGGAAGAAGGGTCTGAGAAGATAACTCAGTGGATAAGGTACTTGCCAATCAATCAAGCCTAAGCATCTAAGTTCATATCCCCAGAATCCACATAAAAACCTGAAGCTTTCATGGGCTTCTGTAATCTCAGCACCTTGGCACTGAAATGGGAGGCAGAGACTGGAGAATTTCCTGAAAAACTCATGAACCAACTAGCCTAGAAGCAGTGAACAAGACAGCCTGTGTCAAACTAAGTGGAAGGGGAGGACAACAGACACATGAAAGTTGTCCTTTGATCTCACATGTGTACTTGGCATGTGCATGTCTGCATTCATGCACACAGACATGCACACACATATACACCAAACACCAAAAAAAAAAAAAAACCCTGAAAAAACAAAATTTGCTGGTTCACAAAAGTTCCCTCTCTTTCTGCACTTACTACTCCTGCAGTTGCTCCACCAGCGAAGCTTGGCACTGAAGCCTGGGTATCACTCTTATGGTGGCTCTGGAGACGAGGCTTTGTCAGAAGTGGAAAGACAGTAGGAGCTGCCCTGGTGTTGGTGATATTTCCTGCCCTTTACAGCCTTTTGTGGGGAAAAGAGGTTTATTTTGGCTTACAGACTCGAAGAGAAGCTCCACAATGGCAGAGGAAAATGATGGCATGAGCAGAGGGTGGACATCACACCATGGCCAACATAAGGTGGACAATAGCAATGGGAGAGTGCGCCAAACCTGGCATGGGGAAACTGGCTATAACACCCACAAGCTTCCGCCAACAATACAGTGCCTCCAGGAGGCATTAATTCCCAAGTCTCTATCAGCTGGGAACCCAGCATTCAGAATACCTTAAGTTTATGGGGGACACTTGGATCAAACCACAACATTCCACTCCTGGCCCCCATAAACTAATACCCATACATGATGTGAAATATAATGCATTCAGTATGACTTTAAGAGTCCCCATAGTTTTTATCAATCCTAGTGATGTTCAAATATCCCCATAATCCAAGGTCTTTTAACTAAGCCATAATACCAAAAAAAAAAAATCCCCCAGAAAACCATAATGGCACAGAATAAACATTCACTCTGCAAAAGATGGCATTGGGCATAACAAAGAAATATTCAAACAGTACAAGATTTAAAACAACCAGGGCAAATATGAAACTCTGTAGCTCCAAGACCTACACAAATCTCCTAACCAGCAACAAGTCTCTGGAGTTCCAATTCTGCCCCTCCAGCTAGGCTACTCGCTGTCCGGGGAAACTTCTTCCTGGCCAGAAGCTTTCCTTATCAGCCATCTCATGGCCCCAGCATCTCCACTGGCTCTCCACTACAATCCATGGTTCATCCTCACGGCTCTATCTGGCCTCCATGCAGGCACCCAGCAAACCTGCTTTACACTGACCATGGCCATTTCCAAAACACAAGTCTGCATTGCAAACTCAATGACACTCTCTTTCCTGCATTTCTTATACTCCATAATACCAGGTAGGATGCCAATTTGTTAATCCAGGGTGGAATAAAGCAGACTTTGAAGAACAGGACTCTCATTGAACACTCAGGCCCCTTCAAAAGAGTCTATATTCTTCCTGTTGCCCCAGTGCAGGTCAACTGGCCAATCTCAAAGGTTGTAATCTCTCATATAATTGCAACTGAACAGGCAGCAGTTTCAGCCCAAAGATTTCATTTCTGTGCTACACCCTTCTACTCATACCAGTCCATTCCTATGCAATGCAAGTCTGCATAACTTCTCGAGACATATAATAGCAAGCCTCTTACACAAACTGTTTCTAGCCCAGTCCAGGAAAAACTCTTTCTCACCGTTATAAGCCAAACCTCACAGTCCATAGTTATTACTGCATTCAGGTCTTTCAACTCTGAAGAGAATAGTCCATCAAGCTGTACTTACAGCACTGCAAGGCATCTCTTGGGTCAAGCTTTCAAATACTTCCACATTCCTCTTGTAAATCAACTCCAAAAGGCCAAAGCCACACAGTCAGGTGTCTAGCAGCAGTCCCACTCCTCAGTACCAAGCTTACTGTTGCAGTCAGGTTCACATTACTGGCAGAAATTACTCAACCAAGAGCAGCTTGTGAAGAAAAAGAGGTTTATTTTGGCTTACAGACTCTAGGGGAAGCTCCACAATGGCAGGAGAAAATGATGGCATGAGCAGAGGGTAAATATCACCCACTGGCCAACATAAGATGGACAGTAGCAACAGGAGAGTGTGCCCCCTTTACAGCCTTTTAACAATATTGAATGCATTCACTTTAAGGCTGAAATTTTATTTTTCTCTATGGTATTATTTTGTTATATTAGAATGCTAAAGTGTCTCTTTGAACATGCAAGGGAATGTAAGAAATCCATACCATAAAATATAATCTATATTTGGGGTAAAAATAACCCATAATAAAGTGATGCCTACCCTTCTGGCCTTTATTTTTCACTATGAAAATCCTAAGGATATCATTTTAGCTTGCCATCCCCACATACAGAGCCCTGGGTTGTCAGACAGCCTCTTCATGGAATGTTGGTTCCATCCATGATAGTGATAGAATGGATGGATTGCTCTGTAACAAAGACAGGTGTGTGGATTTGAGATAAATTGGGAATATAGCAGATTCACCCACCAGATAAAACCTGAGAATAGAGGCAATAATTTCAGAAGGAATGGAATAAGGCTAAAATAATTATTTTGGGTGTTTTACATTAATTCATATATTGTCTTTGAATAAATGATAATTTTTTAGTATTTGTTGGTACTAATAGTTAATAAATGCTTAATATATAATTTGTAGCTTCCCAAACTAAATGTTAAATAATAATGGTAAACTAGTATAATATAAGAAAAATGGAAGTACAATTTTTTCAGAAGTGCAGAATATATACAATGTTGATATAGCATTGTATTCCGCATAACCCTCCTGGTGGCCAGGGCAAAAATGAGAAAGGTAAATGTGGAACTTCCCATTGTCTGATACGAGCATTCCAGCAATTCCTCAGAGACACATACTTCCCTGCCAATGAGGATAAGTATTTTTGAATATCTGAATATTGCCAGGAGGGATCCAAACTCAGCTGACATTTTTGTGCCCCAATTCTGGTTGGTCCCTTAGGAACCTAACAGACAGGACAGCAATCTTCAGAAATTGTTTTACTATCTGGACACACAAATCTGCCACTTGCTTCATTTAAGTTCTCGTGCCATGTAAGTATGTAATGTAAATATGATAAATATATAAATAGTATAAAAATACAAAGGAATTCACAGTGAGGGCTGGAGGCAGTAACTATACTATGATCCAAAATACTTATTCCATCTTTTCTGCAACAGCAAGCCTGACTTCTTCTCCACTCACTCAGTTGTACTTCTGTGCACATGGCTCAGTGTACAACTCTGCTATTCTACTACAGTATTTCCTGCTTGACACTTAGGCATGGTCAGGGACGTATATACATCTCAGATGTATGACCTAATCAAATTCTCATTTTCAGATGCACAAAGTAGCCTTAAGCACCCCAAGTTCCCAAAGTGTAGTTGTAGGGTAGGTCCCCAAGCTTGGGGAGGAAACTCCCAGTGGCTGCAGAACTCACTGTTCTATATTCCTCCCTACCCCACTGTACAAGCTGGCTTGTGGTACCTATGAGCATTTACACTGCCAAGTACTAGTGCCTTCTTCTATGCTTGATGCTATGTTTTAGTGGATAGATGGTCGGGGGAAAAAAATGGAACTCTTGGAAATCACCAACTTCGCATTCAGCAAATGGTTCCATGCCTTCTTGCTGGCCTGGCCCATCAGGCCCCTCTCCTAGTGAGAGCCTGAGCTCCCAGCCTTGCTGTGGCTCAGTGAGCAGTTCCATGGGAGCAGAAAGCTGGCACAGGCTTCTGCAGCTATGAGCTTGATCCCAGTGCCACACCCAAGCAAAGGGAAGGCACATGGCCTGGGTCTCTGCATTCCTGATGACATCTCCCAAACTGAAAACTGCCTGGGAAAGAGTACCAACATGTGGGAAGAAAGCATTCCTATGCTCTGAACCTAGGTTGTTTGGGTGTGACTTGGGTACCTAAGAAGCCTATCATTAATCTGAAATATTTCATGAACTAATCCTAAAATTTAAACTAAAAATGTCCAAGCAGTACCACAAAAGTCTGTTGTTTTTATCTTCAAAATACTGGAGTGGGTCTAGGGAAATAGCTTAGCAGTTAGCAGTTAAAAGCACTTGATTGCAAAACCTGCTCTCATGAATTCAGTCCTTCCCAGGCACCTATGATCCCAATGTGCCTATGATAAAGGAAGGCAGAGCCAGGAGAATCTGAAGCACCTGGGCCAGCTAAACGTGTTTGTTCACAGTGGTAAGAGACCCTTAAAGAAGATGGAAAAAGCGCGCAGACACCTTGAGGTTGTCCTTTAATGCACACACATACACATATACACACGTATACATATACATACACACACACACACATACACAGATACATACATAAATAAATAACTTTTTAAAAATACTGGTTGCTTTATTGTTCTTACATCATTTCTTTAATTTTCCTAATAAAAATTATAAATAAAAATAGCCTAATTTATTAACATTTACTACAGAGTGATATTAAACAATGCATAGGAAATGGAATTTTAGCTTTGCAGAAATTGTTACATATGGGCTGAGGAGTATGTCAGGTACTCATGGTTGAAACCTGAGTTAGATCTCCAATACTCACACAAAATGCAGGCATGTCTTTGCCATGCATCTGTAATTCCAGTGCTGAAGAGATGGCGACAGGACAATCCAAGAAGATTCCTACTAGCAGTCTAGCTTAATTAGTAAGCTTCAAGCCAGTACCTCAAAAAAGAGGGATGAGGGCTGGAGAGATTTCACAGTGGTTAAGGCACTTGCCTGCAAAGCTTAATAACCCAGGTTCAATTCCCCAGTACTCAAGTAAAGGCACATGCAGAGTGGTGCACACATCTGGAGTTTGCTTACAGTGGCTAGAGGCCCTGGTGCACTTTCTCTCCTCTTTCTCCTCTCTTTGCTTATAAATAAATAAATAAATAAATAAATGCTATTTATTTATTTATTTTATTTGAGAAAAAGAGAAGGAGAAAGAGAGAGAGAGGCAGACAGAGAGAGAGAGAGAGAGAGAATAGGCATGCCCAGGGCCTTCAGCTACTGCAAACTCCAGATACATATGCCACCTTGTAGATTTCGCTTACATGAGCCCTAGGGAATTGAACTTGGGTCCTTTGGCTTTTGCAGGCAGTTGCCTTAACTACTAAGCCATCTCCAGCCCTAAGTAAATAATTTTAATAAGATAGATGCTTCTGAGGAACAATATTCAAGACTGTCCTTTGTCCTCTGACCTCCACAAGTATGCACATGAACTTTCATACACATACACCCTCACACATAATGCATACATGTACAGTACACCACACATACACATACAAAAAAGTTACACATATGCCATAACACTTGGAATTAATTATATTTGATAACTTTCAAATGATTTACAAAAGCCTCCCACTCCCTTGGGGCTCAGTTGGAGGGGTTACAGTGTGGACACATTCTTGATCTGTATATTTTTCTGAATTGATTTAACATTTGATGTGTTTCTTTTATACTGAACTCTTCACTGAAAATTTTGATTACTTATTAGTTATGCTTGGGTTTCTGACAAAACATCCCACCCATCATCTTTGCACCCTTGACAAGCACCCAAAAGTTAGGCAGTGGGATTAGTATACATCAGCCCTCCCCAATTTAGAAAACACTGTGCTAAATCTTCCATTTTGCAATTTAAGCTTTAAGTGGCAGCTTCTCCTTTTTTATTAGAAAATTACTGGATTCTCTCCTGCTGGTTATACGGATTCCTTGTTTGGATTCTCTTCCATTTCATGCACCTTTCCACCCACCAGTGTGATTGCCAGGGCGGCCAACGGGTGAATAATCGCCTGTCTTCACAGGAGCTTGCTTGAGAGCTAACGTGGAGGGCTGCTTCCTGATGTATGCATGCCTCATTTGGATTCTGCCAACAGCCTCAGGGTGATATTATTCATGCCTTGACAGAGAGTACTCAGTAAAAGCTTTGGAACAGGGCCAGGTACTGGCTGAGAGATAGCAGAACATTGCGAGTGTAACTGAGAGGAGCATCTATAATCCAAAAAAGACAAAAATGAAAGAAGGAAAGAAGGAAGGGAGGGAAGGAGTGAGGGAGGAAGGAAGGAAAGAAGGAAGCAGAGGGAGGAAAGAAGGAGAAAAAGAAAGAACAGAGAGAAGACAGAAACAGGAGCCCCTATGCCATCTTTTGGCTTTTGTTGGTCTCATGTAGCTAGAAATTTCATTTACATCGAAATAAAACACCCTAAAAATAATTGCATTTTTCTCAACCACGCTTGAAAGTTTAACACAATTTTCCACATTTAATTGCAAAGCTGATTTTAATTAGTAAGGCCCCACATGTGAAAAACGAGGATCCACTTGGGTGCGTGGATACATTGAGGCGTCTGCCGGATGCTCTAATTAATGACGGGGGCTGCCATGCAGCAGGGTGAGCCATGGGTGTTTATGGGGAATTCAGTGCACGCTGCCACCTAGCCAGCCTATCTGCATTTACTCCCGAGTCCTCTGGAATAAATAGCTCCCCTCCGTTCTTTATGAGCCATCATTGTGCATGCTGTCAGCCCATCCATAAGCTTTATTGCATGCCTGTCCTTTTCCTATTTGTCACTGATACTTTAAATCACAAGTTAGGGCATACATATTTTAACATTAATTTGAGAGCCTACCACATCAGTGCATGGAGCAAAAATGCTGAGACCTACAGATTTATTTGGGTGAAGATGACCCCGTTGCCAGTGCTCTGAGGCGGTACTGGGAGTTGTGTGTGCAGACACATTTGGACATCGTCATCTTGGACTGTGTTGGCAGTTAACCTTTATTGTCACAATAAATCTTTTATTTTATTTTTTGTAAAAAGTCTCTTGGCCATTTTCCAAAGAAAGCAGTCTGTCTGCTGGTATCTGCTGCATATCTAGCCATACAGACCTTCTGGATTCCTTTTAGAAGATAAGTTTGACACACAAAACAATGCAGCTATCTTGACCTAAAATCTTCCTCATACGTTGTGTGTGTGTGTGTGTGTGTGTGTGTGTGTGTGTGTGTGTGTTGTGGTGTGTGTGTTATGTACACATGTCACATACATGTGCAAGGGCCAGAGAAGAATGTCAGGTATCCTCCTCTACAATCACTCATCCTGGTCTTTCTTCGAGATGGAGTCTCTCACTGAACCTGGAGTGGCCGTCTTATCAGGCAGACTGGCTGGCCAGTGAGCCCCAGAGATTCTTGTCTTTGCCCCACACAAAACTGCCTGGTGTTACACAGGCATGTGGCCATGCCCAGATTTTTCACTTCAGTGACAGGATGCTCCAGTGCCTCTCAGGGCCTCATGCTTTGCCCACAAGCATTAACCTCTTAAATCTCTCTAGTCCCTTGATCTGATATTTTGACTAGTGAACAGACATATATGAACTTGGCCTTGGAACAACAAACTCCGTACCAGAAACGGATGAGTACCATAGCTGTTGCTGGTGAGGACCCACCAAATGGCCCAGAGTTCATCCTCACCAACATCCACCCCAGGCTCATAACAAATGAATAAAAGCTACTTTGGGGCCAAATATGAGTGCTATCACTGCTAGCCTGGAAACTTCCTCCAGGGAGATGGCAGTAGATGCAGGTGATTCAAAATTCATCAAATCAGAAGGTCAGAGGCTTCTGAGAGCTGAAGCCTACAAGGCTTGGGGAACATTGCAGAAGAGTGGGCAGAAAGAAAAAATGTAAGAGCCATGGGGTGGGAAGGGATCCCCCTCCGAGATGACTGACACATTCATGATCCCACAGTTAATACTGATAGCTCCACTAAGGAGGTCCCTCAGTGGAATGAGGGTGAGGAAGAGGGCGTGTATGAGTATAACCCAATGGACATATGACCAATTTGTAATATGTTCATATATTAAAGTTCAGAATTAAAAAGAAAGAGAGAGAAGACACTTTTTACCTCATTGTGTCCAAAGATGATAGCCTGAGGTGGCAAGGACAAGTTTCTTAAGAATGCAAGGACAAGTTTCTTAAGAATGCGCCTGAGGAACTGAGGTGGTTCTGCACAGCAGCACCTGCAGATGCTCTGCGACCCAAGCAGTGCTCCATCTAGTGAATGGAGCCTGCAAACAACTGACTTGGTAATATACATTAGTGGACTGCAGGGGAGACTGTGTGTCCCTGCTTTTTAGAAAAGTGAGGTGGTAGAGAGAGATGAGGAAGCAAAGTGTGAAAGGCTGAGAGATTCTGGTCAGACTGATCAGGGTCTTATCTGATGACTCTTCTGGTAATGGTACACATGGGGTCTCTGATCAATGATGCTTTCACATAATGCCCAGGACTAGACACATTTTAAGGAAAAGAGTTTTGCTGACTGACCTTGTACGTGTGAACCTGCAGGGGATAGGTCATGTGTGAGGCCAGATACCAGAGGCTGGAGGGGCCAGGCAAGCTTAGGGATCTTAACCATACCCACCAAACCTGAACCGAGAGACATAGAATTACCCCAAATGTCTGAACCCCTCTGAAAGACACACCTCGCACTAGGGTCTCTCTTAAAGGTGCCACTACTTCACCACCACACAACACCCAGGGAACAAATCACTTCCCAACTGTCACATACCAGACATTTTCTGACAATCTAGCTTCAGGAAAAGCATTGCATCCTAGTTCTTCACTGCCATATCTGGGGACACGAGACCAATATTAAGATCATAGCCATTATAAACATCCTTACTTTGAGGACATAGAACTAATCAAAATAAGCCTATCCATCCTGTCCTCATCCCATTTAAGACTTGACAGTAGCTGGGAATTTAAATCAGTGACACAGCAGGTTTAGAGTAAGAAGTCACAATGTTACTATGGTTGCAACACTATACATAGGGGATATTTTTACACCCTCTGAGACCCACAGAATGGTCAGATATTATCATTTCCTTCACCGTACCCAGAATCCTCCAATTTTCTCAGCATTCTCACCCTACCCAGCCTCCTCCACCTTCCTCATCATCCTCACCCTACCCAGCCTCCTCCACCTTCCTCAGCATCCTCACCCTACCCAGCCTCCTCCACCTTCCTCAGCATCCTCACCCTACCCAGCCTCCTCCACCTTCCTCAGCATCCTCACCCTACCCAGCCTCCTCCACCTTCCTCATCATCCTCACCCTACCCAGCCTCCTCCACCTTCCTCATCATCCTCACCCTACCCAGCCTCCTCCACCTTCCTCGTCATCCTCACCCTACCCAGCCTCCTCCACCTTCCTTGTCATCCTCACCCTACCCAGCCTCCTCCACCTTCCTCCATCATCCTCACCCTACCCAGCCTCCTCCACCTTCCTCATCATCTTCACCCTACCCAGCCTCCTCCACCTTCCTCCATCATCCTCACCCTACCCAGCCTCCTCCACCTTCCTCAGCATCCTCACCCTACCCAGCCTCCTCCACCTTCCTCAGCATCCTCACCCTACCCAGCCTCCTCCACCTTCCTCGTCATCCTCACCCTACCCAGCCTCCTCCACCTTCCTTGTCATCCTCACCCTACCCAGCCTCCTCCACCTTCCTCATCATCCTCACCCTACCCAGCCTCCTCCACCTTCCTCATCATCTTCACCCTACCCAGCCTCCTCCACCTTCCTCATCATCCTCACCCTACCCAGCCTCCTCCACCTTCCTCATCATCTTCACCCTACCCAGCCTCCTCCACCTTCCTCATCATCCTCACCCTACCCAGCCTCCTCCACCTTCCTCATCATCCTCACCCTACACAGCCTCCTCCACCTTCCTCAGCATCCTCACCCTACACAGCCTCCTCCACCTTCCTCAGCATCCTCACCCTACCCAGCCTCCTCCACCTTCCTCCATCATCCTCACCCTACCCAGCCTCCCCCACCTTCCTCATCATCCTCACCCTACACAGCCTCCTCCACCTTCCTCAGCATCCTCACCCTACCCAGCCTCCTCCACCTTCCTCAGCATCCTCACCCTACCCAGCCTCCTCCACCTTCCTCATCATCCTCACCCTACCCAGCCTCCTCCACCTTCCTCATCATCCTCACCCTACCCAGCCTCCTCCACCTTCCTCATCATCCTCACCCTACCCAGCCTCCTCCACCTTCCTCATCATCCTCACCCTACCCAGCCTCCTCCACCTTCCTCATCATCCTCACCCTACCCAGCCTCCTCCACCTTCCTCAGCATCCTCACCCTACCCAGCCTCCTCCACCTTCCTCATCATCCTCACCCTACCCAGCCTCCTCCACCTTCCTCATCATCCTCACCCTACCCAGCCTCCTCCACCTTCCTCATCATCCTCACCCTACCCAGCCTCCTCCACCTTCCTCATCATCCTCACCCTACCCAGCCTCCTCCACCTTCCTCATCATCCTCACCCTACACAGCCTCCTCCACCTTCCTCATCATCCTCACCCTACCCAGCCTCCTCCACCTTCCTCATCATCCTCACCCTACCCAGCCTCCTCCACCTTCCTCATCATCCTCACCCTACCCAGCCTCCTCCACCTTCCTCATCATCCTCACCCTACCCAGCCTCCTCCACCTTCCTCATCATCCTCACCCTACCCAGCCTCCTCCACCTTCCTCATCATCCTCACCCTACCCAGCCTCCTCCACCTTCCTCATCATCCTCACCCTACCCAGCCTCCTCCACCTTCCTCATCATCCTCACCCTACCCAGCCTCCTCCACCTTCCTCATCATCCTCACCCTACCCAGCCTCCTCCACCTTCCTCATCATCCTCACCCTACCCAGCCTCCTCCACCTTCCTCATCATCCTCACCCTACCCAGCCTCCTCCACCTTCCTCATCATCCTCACCCTACCCAGCCTCCTCCACCTTCCTCATCATCCTCACCCTACCCAGCCTCCTCCACCTTCCTCATCATCCTCACCCTACCCAGCCTCCTCCACCTTCCTCAGCATCCTCACCCTACCCAGCCTCCTCCACCTTCCTCATCATCCTCACCCTACCCAGCCTCCTCCACCTTCCTCATCAGCCTCACCTCTCGACCCAGCCTCCTCCACCTTCCTCCATCATCCTCACCCTACCCAGCCTCCTCCACCTTCCTCATCATCCTCACCTACCCAGCCTCCCCCACCTTCCTCATCATCCTCACCCTACCCAGCCTCCTCCACCTTCCTCATCATCCTCACCGCTACCCCTGCATTCTCCACCTTCCTCATCATCCTCACCCTACCCAGCCTCCTCCGACCTTCCTCATCATCCTCACCCTACCCAGCCACTCCTCCACCTTCCTCAGCATCCTCACCCTACCCAGCCTCCTCCACCTTCCCTCATCATCCTCACCCTACCAGCCTCCTCCACCTTCCTCATCATCCTCACCCTACCCCCCATCCCTCCTCCACCTTCCTCATCATCCTCACCCTACCCAGCCTCCTCCACCTTCCTCATCATCCTCACCCTACCCAGCCTCCTCCACCTTCCTCATCATCCTCACCCTACCCAGCCTCCTCACCTTCCTCATCATCCTCACCTACCCAGCCTCCTCCACCTTCCTCATCATCCTCACCCTACCCAGCCTCCTCACCTTCCTCATCATCCTCACCCTACCCAGCCTCCTCCACCTTCCTCATCATCCTCACCCTACCCAGCCTCCTCACCTTCCTCATCATCCTCACCCTACCCAGCCTCCTCCACCTTCCTCATCATCCTCACCTACCAGCCTCCTCCACCTTCCTCATCATCCTCACCCTACCCAGCCTCCTCCACCTTCCTCATCATCCTCACCCTACCCAGCCTCCTCCACCTTCCTCATCATCCTCACCCTACCCAGCCTCTCCACCTTCCTCATCATCCTCACCCTACCCAGCCTCCTCCACCTTCCTCATCATCCTCACCCTACCCAGCCTCCTCCACCTTCCTCATCATCCTCACCCTACCCAGCCTCCTCCACCTTCCTCATCATCCTCACCCTACCCAGCCTCCTCCACCTTCCTCATCATCCTCACCCTACCCAGCCTCCTCCACCTTCCTCATCATCCTCACCCTACCCAGCCTCCTCCACCTTCCTCATCATCCTCATCCTACCAGCCTCCCCCACCTTCCTCATCATCCTCACCCTACCCAGCCTCCTCCACCTTCCTCATCATCCTCACCCTACACAGCCTCCTCCACCTTCCTCGTCATCCTCACCCTACCCAGCCTCCTCCACCTTCCTCAGCATCCTCACCCTACCCAGCCTCCTCCACCTTCCTCATCATCCTCACCCTACCCAGCCTCCTCCACCTTCCTCATCATCCTCACCCTACCCAGCCTCCTCCACCTTCCTCATCATCCTCACCCTACCCAGCATTCTCCACGTTCCCCAGCATCCCCACTTTGCTTTAGCATCATTGCCTCTGGTGAAAAAAAAAAAAACTTCTAGGCCATAATGATGGCTTTTGAATGACAGTGCATCACCTTCCACCTGACTTCCTATCACACTATACAGGGATTTAAGTAGCTGAGCACCTAGAATCCATTCCTTAAGTATGTAGCCACTTTCCCCTAGGGAAGGAGAACATAGCACCTTGTGGGGAGGCAGGGGTCAGGGACTAGGCTGCTTCTCCAGGCTCAACTCAGCCTGCACTTGGGGTCCTCCTTGGCCATCCTGTAGTTTCAGACCCCTGCTAATCCAGAGGTTGACTTGCTGGGAACTGTCTGGCCAACTCCTGCCACTTTCAGGGCCCTGAGGGCCAGCACATTGACAGGCACAGTGAGTGCTTCCTATTGCTGTATAGCCACCACTCTGCTACACAGAGCCAAATGGGTAACACAGGAAAGTATCAGGACTGTAAAATGATCAGGATACCTGCTGGAAACTGAAAAGTCTTCAGGGCACTTGTCTTCCATGTTCATAAAAGACCCATGGGCCTCAGGAAACCTATGTTGAGACCTAGTCATGCCATTTGGTAGCCATTCTTGCAAGGCTCTGCATGGTTAATGCTATGTGTGATGTTGCTGAGATTCTTATATACAAAGACTCATTTCCTGAGAGAGCAGGGATATATGAATTCCTCATGCAATCTCTCCTACATAAGCCATCAGCAGTGTGGAGGCTCTTGCCGATTTCCTCATCCTCTTCAGCCAATCAGGCAACTCGTTGAGCTTTGAATGAGTCCTTGTCTCCCCAGCTGGCTGGGAAAGGGAGGGCGGAAGAGGAGTGGAGTCTTAAGAGTCACAGTCTCCCTCAGGAAAGTAAAGAAGGTATTTTGTGCTGGCTAAACTCACAGGAGAAAAGAACTGAGAACCAAGAAACCATACAGCAATATGGGGAGGACTTGGCATGCTTAGGAGCTGTCATCTAACTGTCCTCCTGAGTGTGCTCAGGATGTATCCACTTTACCAGCCCCTAAAGGAATGATTAGTGCAGTCCCCAGGAAGACTGACCACAGAAGTTTCCAGAAGGGTCTCTTCCTTCTCCTGTCTTCTCCCCTCCCTCTCATTCTAGGGTGGTCAGAATGCGGGCAGAGGGCAACAGAAGCAGGGCCACACAGAGCTGGCAGGGTTGATCAGGCATGTTCTGGGACACAGCACCCCTATCAGGGTTCCTGCAAGGATGGCAATGGGTGGAGATGTGGAGGGTTCTTCTTTTTCTCTTAGGAGTACCTGGGGCCTCAGAATCCATCCTGCCCACCTGCGTCCCTCCAGGCTGGTCTGAGAGCCTGGTCCCACTCTACTGCTGTCCAGAACTGAACCAGACAGGGCCACCAAGCCAACTCTCTAAACACAAACCTTGTGGAGCTCTAGCAGTTCATCCTGGGACAGAGATGAATGTAGACCCACAACACAAGATTGCACAGGAGATCTTAGACAGATGTGACATGCATGGATGGGCCAAGAAGATGGGACCAAATGGCAGAGCTGCACTTCCAGAACAATGTCTTAGACCAATTTGGAAACTTTGTCAGTTTATTTATCTCAGAAATTGCATCATTTTGATTAGAAATTGCAAAGAGGAAAGTTTGAAATGATCACTAACTTCTCTTGCCAGGTAGAAGACACAGTGAACCTATATAGTTCTAACAAGATATCCTGCTATGCCCCACCACTTACAGTGGGCAGTCTACATGGGCAGCTCTCTGCCAGAAAGGATATTTAGGGACAAGAGGACAAAGGGACAGACCCCAAAGATCATGTCCTTAAAGATCATGTTATGTCTCAAGTACAGAGCTTACAGAGACATAAGCACACGTGTCTAGAGTGCCAGGACACACCAAGGTTGGTGTGTTCAGGGTGGTGGGTAGAGTTCATGAGCTCTGCCAATGGTTTTAAATACCAGAGATGGAAATTGGCATTATAAGAGCACACAGGCCTTCTGTCTTCTTTCAAGGCCTCTGAGAAATGCACTCTACTAAGCATATACTTCTTAGTGGAAATAAAATCTTGGACATCAACATGTCCAACTTGCTAACACTATGGAAGATGGAATCTAGAAGATTCACTTAGCCTCAGCTGTGGCTGCATCTTGGACAGAGTATTTTCACCCATAGAAAAACACTAAATTCCTCCTGGCTCTACGCAATCTGCATCATTCAAATAATGTGATCCTTCCATACCCAAGAGCTCAACACAACTTTCCTAAGAGGATAGTTTCTATTCTGCATTGGAACACCATGCAGGGGTTCCTTTTTCACAAGCTCTTGTGAAGCACTTGTTCACGTGCTGCTGATGTGCTGTCAGCCACTGAGGCCAGGTCACTCCCCGCACGTAAAATTTTCCCCCCAAAGAGACAGCATCAACTTCAGAGAAGTCAGGTAAATCTCCCGTGGCTTTGTCTCACCTGTGGCATCAATACTCTATTCAGTGTAACTAAAACATGCCACGACCTGTGGGAGGGAAAGGCTGCTGCACAGGGACATGATTGACAAACATGAGCGCTATGTCCGCAGGCAAGCAGATTGGGTTTTGCTCAGTTCTATCTACATGTGAAACCATGTCTTCCGCGTCCAACCTGATACTCATGGGACACACCATGTGCACAGAGGAGTGCCTGTGGCAGGGATGCACTTCACCCCTAAGGGATGTAAGCCCCTATAGAAGCTCACATATGGCATGGTGGTCTGGATGCTATGAAGGAGTTCTGAGAATGAGTAGAGTGAGATAACCCCTGGGTGGCTAAGCCTGCCTAAGGGAGAAGACTCTCCAGCCGAGAAAAGACAAGTGGAGTCAGCCGGGAAGGAGCTGTGCAGTATTGCAGCAGAGCCCATAATAAGGCAGGAGGCCCAGGGAAGCCTCCCACTCTCCATCATTCACCAGAGAGTTAGTCACTACTTGTCAAGCATCCAAATGTGCTAGGCACCTGCCAGATCACAATGGCAAACAAACTTTGCCCATCCTATTCCAGAGGACAGAAGACAAAACCTGAGGAGCTTGGAGCAGAGAACCGATAGGTGGAATACCGGCCCTTCCTGGGCTGAGGCTTTCTCTGCAGAGGTGGAACACCTAGGAGCATTGTCAAGTGTAAAGGACTCAGTCAGACAGGACAGGTTAATGACAGGGTGTGGATGGATCCCAGTGTAGAGAAAGAAGGGAGTAGCCAGCACAGAGGGTACTGTGGAGCAAAGGAGACCACCGCCCATGTGACTGTGGGAGGAAATGCCCAGCTCAGAGGAATTCCACATCAGAGCTGGATACTGCTAGTGCCATCCCTTAGGAGGCAGTGCTGGGGATAGAAATTTGAAGGGACAGCTCACTAAAGCCTTTTTACATGATGGGTGTTCAAATCTGTTCCTGCCTTGCAAACAGAGGAGGAGAGGAAGAAGTGAGGGCAGGAGAGAACGGGAGAAGAAGGGAAAGGGAGTGATGATGACTTCCAGGGAGCCAGGTGCTTCTCTGAGGCCTCCTTCCAGCCATCTGTGAGTCGTAAGAGGCTGGGGAGGAATGACCCAGGAGAAAATATCTGACCTGACCAGGGGAGATGGTGGAGAGTGAGTGGAACAGTGAGACAGGGAGTGACTCAGAGGTGCCAGAGAGATGACATGGGTACAGATGACCAGGAAGCAGGGCCCAGGGCCACCCAGGTGGGTACTCCAGCCAGTAAGCACAGAAGTCCCACCATCCCTGAGAGTCACTTGGAGGTTCCCATTTTCCCTGCCCGTCCCAGAGACCCAGTCTCCTCATTTCATGACAGTCAGTTTAGGAGAAATAAAGTCACCAAGGGCTGCTGGTTTTCACGCAAGGGTAGCCCCCTTTGAAGGTGGGGTGTAGGCATGGTAAGACCCAGAAAATAAGTAGGCCACAACACAACCCAGGTCAGGCCTGGCTTCCACAAGGCCTGTCCACTCCCGAGATCATCAGGGACCAGAACTGCTGACCAGACTGTGACCTCCTCTCTGGAGACAGCTGCAGAGAACAGGGGTCATGGATACACAGGAGGCAGAGGGGGTCTCAGTGAGCTGCCGGACTCATTCTTCTCAAAGGGACCATGTTAATTCTGGGCTGTAACTTCAAGTGTGTGGCCAGGGTGGCCCAAAGCTTATATTTGGACTGCTCTCTTTAGCTTAAAGATGCCCCCTTTACTGCAGCCACCTTTTTGCTCTGATTTGCTATTTTATTTGTTTTCATTTTACCCTTGATGCCCCCGCTCATGGATTTCTGATGTTGGCATTGATCTTGTTAGTATCTATCAAACACTAAGAAGCCGGCATACCCAAAGGGGCCCAGGTTCTGTACACTATAAATTTATTCATCTCTCCCTAGTGCCTACTATGCTTCAGTTTATGGAACTGACCCATCTTTAAGAGAATGTGAGGAACCTAGCACAGTAGGAGCTATGAAAGGAAATACCATGGAATCCTAGAATAAGAAGCCTCAGCAATCACACAAGCTGTGTTCCCTACACACACACAAACACACACACACATACACACATCCTGCCTTCACACCCTAGTGGTCATTCACTTTAGCTGGCCCCATGGTCCTCCTTGCTTTCCACAGAGGTCCCTGATACCCCTTCAGTGCCTGGTGAGTCCAGAAATTACAGCTGAAGCCCCAAGGCTGTCTGATTGGCTCTCCCTTAAGATGAGAAATACAGGACCTGCGGTTCCAAAACCACCAGCACAGGCAGCAGAGAGGCTGAAACCCTGTGTGGTTTCTCACCTCAGTGGAGACTGGCAGCTTTGCCTTGTGTAGGTCTGAGACTCACCTTTCTGTTAAAAGCCGGTGAGATAGCAATTTCTGTGAAAACTGATAGAAAAGGGAATTCTTGTCTGCTTAGTACTATTAAATATGGAGACAGATGGAATGGCTTTAGGCACCACAGCAGCAACACAATCTACAGACCCAGTTAATGAGCTAAGAGAGAGCTGCATGATCCCCTGCTCAACACCTGCCTCCTCTTGCTCCAGCCCCTTCAGCAAGTTGTTCTCAGACATGAAGGAAGCAATATCATACTTCTCTGAAAACAGGAAAGAAAAAAAAAAGAAAAATTTCTACAGCTAGGATCTCACCCTGAGTGTAGACCAGTGCATGTGAAGACCCCACAAGAGCCATTTCCTTTCTATGGGGTGACAGGGGGTGTTGGGAGTATATGAGTGAGGAGGTAGTCCCCTGTAACAGAGCTTAGCAAATTTTTCCCACTTGTGATCCCTTTTCACCTGAGAAATTTTAAGAAGCCTGCGTTAGCTTCCCTTCTTGTTGCTATGACAAAATACCTGACAAAGGCAAGTTAAGGGAGGAAGAGTTTGTTTTGGCTTACAGTTTGAGGTTACAGCCCATCAAGGTGGAGAAGACATGGTGGCAGGAGAAATCACTGGTTGCATTGTGTCCACAGGCAGGAAGCAGAGTGACAAATGCTGGTGCTTAGTTCACTTTCTCCCTTTTATTCAGTGTGGGACCCCAGCCCGTGGCATGGTGCTGTCACAGTCAGAGTGGGTCTTCTCACCTCCATTAACTTAATTATAAACTCCCTCATAGACATGCACAGAAGTTTGTCTCCTAGGTGATTCTAGATCCTGTCAAGTTGACAATTGTTGCAGTCAGGTTCCCATTGCTGGTAGGAATCACCTGACCAAGAGCAGCTTGTGGGAAAAAAAAGAGGTTTATTTTGGTTTACAGGCTCAAGGGGAAGCTCCATGATGGCAGGGGAAAACGATGGCATGAGCAGGTGGGCATCACCCTTTGGCCAACATAAGGTGGGCAATAGCAACAGGAGAGTGTGCCAAACACTGGAGAGAGGATGCTGGCTATAATACCCATAAGCCCACCCCCAACAATACACTGCCTCCTGGAGGTGTTAATTCCCAAATCTCTATCAGCTGGGACCCTAACATTTAGAACACCTAAGTTTATGGGGGACACCTGAATCAAACCTCCACAACATGCAGATGAACCATCACAAAGCCTTTGTTCCCAATGTTCCCAGTGGACCAGCTCACTAAACATCATGTGGGCAACCTGAGAACTGCCTCTAGTGAGTCCAGTTGGGGTCCATTGGGCATCACATGGACAACCAAAGGCAGGAAGGAAAAAGGACATGCATGAGTGCCCTGAGTGTTAAAACTAGCATGCCTTAGCTCTAGAAAACACACATAACATCTACCAAAGCTATGCCACCAGTAGGAGCTTGAAGGATTCCCTTCTGCCAAGTTCATAACCCAAAGGGAAGAGGGAAGCCTTCTGTGTAGGGATTCCTTACAGAGCAGCTTCTCAGATCACTGTCTGATATCCTAATCCACAGTTTAGTCAGAATGAGAGTGACAGCCAGAGACCAGACATACAGAGAACGTTTCCAACACAAAACCATGAAACAAGGGATAACTTGGAGCAAGCAAAGTTAGATACAGAGAAGAAAATTTCTATAATGGAATTATAACTTCAAATAAATGAAACAAAATAGGTTATTTTAAAAACAATGAGGGCCTATAAGAAATTTTGAAAAATAACAACAGCAAGAAATAAATGCTTATGAGGACTGATGCAAACTTGATGAGAAAAAAATCCTAGCAAGAAAAAAAGAAATTATGAAAAAAAGATAATGAGAGAAGAGAGGGTATCAGAGAACAAGTCAAGAATGTTTGACCTCCAAACAGTGATTATTTGGGAAAAGGAAAACAGAGAAAACAGTGGGATGGGCGGCATAGGAGTCACTCAGCTTCCCCAGAACTCACTTTGCACATCACATAACGGCAGGCATACACACACTTACCACCCAGAAGGCTCACAAGGAATCTCAGGTGTCAAGCCTAAGGACATGCTCCTGAAAGGGCAGATTACATACTAGGAAGAATCAAACCTAACAGCACCAGATGCTTTGACATCATCACAAGAAGGTAGACCAAGAGAACTTGCTTTACAATTCAGAGTCATACTCCAATAATTTTATACAAGGGTAGAACAAGGACATTACAGATAGGCAAGGTTTGAAAACATGGACCTCCATGCACCCTGCCACAACCTGGTGCTTCAGTGGGCTTCAGTTAAAAAGGAGCCTGCAAGGAATAAAGGAGTTCTCCAGAATGTGGGAAGATAGAGATGAGAAGTCATAGTTGGAGTCTGCTGTAAGGGTACCAGAAAGAGGAAAACTGGGCTGGAGAGATGGCTTAGCGAGTAAGGTGCTTACCTGTGATGCTAAAGGACCCATGTTTGATTCCCCAATACCCATGTAAGATATCACAAGAGGGTGCAAGTGTCTGGAGTTCATTTTCAGTGGGTAGGGACCCTAGTGCACCCATTTTCTCTGTCTCCTCTCTCTCTCTCTCTCTCTCTCTCTCTCCTTGCAAATAAATAAAGTAATAAAATTTTAAAATTTAGAGGAAAACTTACACATCAGAGTTCTGCACACCCAAAGGAGAGTTTGGGCATCAATGCATACATAGAAAATGAAAACAAACAAAAATCCACCAATACAGACTCCATTTTCAGAAAAAAGTAATTCAGTCAAAGGGGCTGGAGCGATGGCTTAGCAGTTAAGTGCTTGCATGTGAAGCCTAAGGACCCCGGTTTGAGGCTTGATTCCCCAGGACCCACGTAAGCCAGATGCACAAGGTGGCACATGCATCTGGATTTCATTTGCAGTGGCTGGAGGCCCTGGCATGCCCATTCTCTCTCTCTATCTGCCTCTTTCTCTCTTTGTCTCGGTTGCTCTCAAATAAATAAATAAAAATAAACAAAGAAAAGAAAATTCAGTCACAGCGTGGTATCAGGCTCTGCTGCCTGGCCAAAGCTGCAGGTTCCTTTGTGGCTACACTGGGCTGAATGGGCACTTGCTGACCCACAGAGGTGAGCACAGAGCTCTTTCTTCCAAAGGCAAACTGAACTCCAAGTAGTGACATGAGTAAACACTTATTTAGAAACATTCCAAGAACTAAGAGAGAAATGTGGAGCATTGCTGCTTCTCAAACTAACACTTTATGTGCTAATAAAACCACATCAAAAAGCAGCCATTGGAGTGGAGATAGGATTCCCTGTGGAAGTGCTATTCAAGAAATCTGACAGACCTGATAAAAATTGTGATTCAAAAAAAAAAAATGTGCTTGATTTCAAATGGGATTTAAGAAACAATAGACTAGGGCTTGTAAGGCCTGTCAGAAAGAAGTGCTGGGGTGGACACTCACCTAGCCGTAAGGGTGCCCTAGGGACATGCTTTTGGTCCCCTAACCAACACTTCCTTTCTCAGGGCCATGCTAAAGAAAATTCCAATCAGAGTGAGACTAAATATAAATACTTGAATGTAATTGTGAAAGTTCTGTTAACTCCACCCAGAGTTTGCTTCTTTTGATATTTTTTTTTATTTTTATGTGTGTACGTGTTCATGTGTGAGCACATGTGTGTGGATGTGTATGCATATGCATGTGGAGGCCAGGGGTCAATGCTGGATGTCTTCTTCAATCGCTCTCCATCTTCTTTTGTTTATAAATTTTAGGCACTTTAACATATTAACATACTGTAAATTGATCTGTATCCCCATCATGTTATCCCCTTTTGTCTCCTCCCGACCTCCCCATTCCACCGAGACCCCTCCTCAGGGGGACTATCAGTATTCAGTGTGGGGTCACGAATGCACCAATCAATTCCTTCTCCATCTTATGTTTTGAGACAGGGGCTCTCACTGAACCCAGAGCTCACCAATGCAGCTAGACAAACTAGCCAGCAAGTCCCAGGGACCATCCTCTCTCCACCTCCCCAGCACTGGGATTACAGGTGCATGCTGCCATGCCTGGCCTTTTTACATGGGTGCTAATGATCCAAACTTAGGTCCACATACTAATGGGACAAGCACCAAGCTAACATCCCAGACCTTTTACTTTTTAGGCAAACTTGGGAGTAGTGATGAGACAGGGGAGTACAACTGGGAGACAGGAGGGACAGAGGAAGGGGGAGGAAGGAAAAAAGAATAAGCAGTGAGCTGAGGAAGCGGGAGGAAAGTTCTGGTGACCCTGTCTCACCTAAGTACTCTACTGAAGGCTAGGGACACACTTGGAAAGGGACCAAAGAAAGAGGAGTTGGATATCTTAACGGTTTTGAGAATTGAAAAACATGAACATAAGACTCTCAGCTGCCAGGAAACCAACTACATCTCCTGGAGAACTGGTTAGCAAAATAGCCCTGGCTTTGAACCTGGCCTCCATCCAATCTCCAAGGTGGAAGTTACTATGGGTCAGTGTGTGGTGACTGCCAGTGTTACATCTGCTTATTTAGAAAAATCAAAAGCACATGTTCTCTCTGACATGTGGATCCTAGCTTGTAATACCTATGCTTATGTACACAAAGGTCAAGTGTGGATAAAACCTGTAGAAATAGAATGGTAACCCAAGGTGAGTATAAAGAGGTGAGTAGGGAGAAGGGTAAAAGAACACATAGGCATGTAAACAGAAGGGGGAAGAATACTGAAGGGGGAGAGGAATGTGAGAAGACGATAGAGGAGAATCAAATTGTACTAGAAAAACAAGTTGTACTAGAAAATAACCAGAATTAATGACACTTAAAATTCTATACACTAAAAAAGAAAAGGAAAACTGTTAGGGTGGATAAAGGGAATTAAAGATGGGGATGATTTGACCCTTTGAATTATTATTCAAGGCAGTAAATAGTTGCTAGGAACCTGTCATTTAAAGAGTTTTTTTTTTATTTTACTTTATTTATCTGCAAGCAAAGAGAGAGAGAGAGAAGAGAGACAGACAAAGAGAGAATGGGAATGCTAAGGCCTCTAGCCAGTGAAAACGAACTCCAGAGGCATGGGCCCCTTGTGCATCTGGCTTATGTGGTCCTGGGGAATTGAACCTGGGTCCTTTGGCTTTGCAGGCAAATGCCTAAAGCACTCAGCCATCTTTCCAGCCCTAAAAAGAGTTTTTAAAAAGATAAAAAGTAAGTCCCTGGCTTCCAGAAACTGAGGCTTCTCTAAGTCCAGTAAACAAGAGTCAGTTAAATATTTTGAATAACTTTTGTGTACGGTGAGTGTAAGCACAGGTGCACACATGCTGCAACGTGTATGTGGAAGGATGATCTGAATCAGCTACTCAGCCGTGTGGCAAGTGCTTTATTCACTGAGCCAGCTCCCCAGCCTTGACCAATTTTTCATTAAATATTTTTACCATTTATTTATTTATGAATGAGAGAGAGGAAAACAGAGAGGGAGAGAGAGAGAATGGGTATACCAGGGCCTCTAACCATTGCAAACAAACTCCAGACATATGCAACATATGCATCTGGCTTTATATGGATATAAGGGAGTCAAACCTGGGTCCTTAGGCATTGCAGGCAAGTGCCTTAACTGCTGAGGCATCTCTCCAGCCCTCATTAAATATTTTTAATGCCTATAGTATTTATATCACGTTTAAAGCACATAAAATACATGTACACATATTTTTTTAAATCAACTAGATGTTTGCTCACCACCATCTACAAAGGATAGTGAACAAAATCGCAGTATACTAGGATATACTCAAAACTGGATTAGTTATTTTAGTGTTATATGATTGAAAAGATATATCATGAAGAATTTTGACATGCTACTCTTTAATTGAATAATTCATGCTTTAAGTTATGCTTTTTAAATTTTGTATTATTTATTTGTAGAGAGAGAAAGAGAATGAGTGATATTGAGGATGGGCATTCCAGGGCCTCTAGCCACTACAAACAGACTCTATATGCATATTCCACTTCATGTATCTAGCTTTAAGTGGGCGCAGGGGTATCAAAACTGGACCATCAGGCTTTGCAAGCAAGTGCCTTTAGCCACTAAGCCATCTCCCCAGGCCTGTTTTTGAAAGTATTTAAATGTTCTGTGCATTCAAGAGATGCACATGAACAACCCATCAGAAGTTAAGTGGTAAGGAATGGTATAGTTTGCGCCCAGGATGAGACAGGAAGAGAAAACAGGAGTCAGGGGCCTTGTTGCTCTGTGGCTCCTCTGGGGCTGCAGCTAGGCCTCTGTACTCTGCATCCTCTGCACTGCCTTAGTGAGGCTGAGGAAGAGGCTAGACTAACCAATCCTTTAGCTAATTAGCTTAGCCTGGGATAATCTTTTTTTTTTTTTTTTTTTAGAAGATAGGCAGAGAGCAGTCCCTTTCAAGGACATCATTTATTTACATAAAGTTTAACACTGTTAGCAGTTCACAGTCAGACAACAGTGTGAGAGAATTAAATTTTTAAAAAAAACTAAAAATAGATTACAATATAATTAATAAATACGTGACAATAGTGGTAGTGTGACCCACGATTGACATTTTCAGTTAAACCCCATACTGTCTCAGTGTGTACTGTGCTGTGTTAACAGTGCATAGAGTGCCCACTCCAGACCTCACCCTCTGTGTACCACATACACCCCCAGAGTGGAACCTTTGGTATAAACATTAGAGTTTTTTGTTTAAGCGTCTGAATTAGCAAATTTTAGGAAAAAGCTCTGTCTACCACCACGAAGTGTTCAAACTTATTTTTATCAAGCAATCACAAAACTAGGGATTCTCCACTGATGGTCATTACAGAATCAGATTGCAAGGAAGGGAAAGTGCAGAGTCTACAAGGGAGAGGGGCTTTGTGCATGCAGCAACAGCTCTGTGAGCCTACTCTGGGCAATACACCAACCATGCCACTGTTTCTGACCACCCACCACAAGGAAAGATGTGAGTCTTCCTCTCAGGGAGCCCTTTCTCAGTGTCCAGAGTGTACAGCAGCCTCCAGAGAGCTTGCCTCAGGCTCCTGCCTCACCTTCACGTGGTGCTCTAGCCAGCTTTCTTCATGGACACTAGTGGAGGCATGCTTGTAGGCTGCAAAGACAGCCCTCCTGACCTGTCCTCTCCTCTCCCATCCATGAGTGTCTGGGGCTCGGTGCATTGCCTCCTCTGGGGACTTCGTGTTCACATAACCTTGCCCTCCTCCCAGTGACTGCTATATTAGTTACTTTTCCACTGTTATGAACCTGGCTAGAAGCAACTTAAGGAAGGAGTTTATTTTAGTCTACATTTCTAGGGGAAGTTTCATGGAAAATATGGCGTACAACTTGTCACATTTCAGCCAAGAACCACAAAAGGAACAGGAAATTGGGCTGGCCTACGAAACCGTAAGTCCCACCCACAGTGGCGCACTTCCTCCAGCAAGGTTTCTCCTCATAAAGGTTCCACAATCTTTCCAAAGAGCACCACCAGCTAGTGAGCAAGTGCTCAAACACATGAGCCCTTGAAGGACAGTTCCCATTCTAATCACAACACTGGAGCACTCCACAGGGTCCTCACAGCAACTACCAGTCCTCTAGCCTCCTTTATCATCCTCCTGCCATCCTTTTCCTATACCCTAACACCCATGGCTGCTTGGTGGTATAGCCCAGAAGACGCTGAGCAGCAAGTCGGTTTGGGTGGGCAGTAGTGGGTGGTAGTACATGCCCAGCACTGATGATTTCTGGGAAAGAGTGAGGGCTTTGAACAGAGCCCCAACCACCCCTTTACACCCCAGACCATGTTTCCACCCTACATCATCAGGGCCACCCACCAGCTGTCATCGACATGAGAACACCTAAGGTTTGGCATGCATGCTTCAGCTGGTCTCTCCATTCATTTCCGAAGACAAATGAGCCAGCAGATGTGGGAGTTCCTCTGGAGTCCTTCCCACCAGCACCTAGGCCAGAAGATCTAGAGGTGTCCCTGACAACTTCTCCACTACTGAACACTTGTCCTTGGATATTGTCCATCCCATGCCCAAGCCAGGTGACCTATGACCTGACACCACCTGTCAATAGCCTTTCACCGCCCTTGTCTGTTCTCTGCCAGCTCTTTCCCCACACTGCAGCCAAGGAGTCATCATTGCAATGCTCACTTTTGGTGCCACCCATCAGTTATCTGCTCGGGGGCTCGGCTACTCCCAGGAAAAAACACCCACCACCTTATCATGGCCAAGGAAGACTGGGCAATCCACACCACCCCCACCTGTTTGTCTCATTACCCAGCAGACAGCTCAGGCTTCCTCTCTCTCCACCTCTGTCTCTCTGTGTGTCTGTCTCTCCTGCACCCTGTGAAATGCTCTTCCTCCTTCCCATTCTCACAAGGAGGAGCTGCTTGTGTTGTATCCCATGACATTAGGATCAGTGCTCAGGGAAATGCCTCCTCCTGTGCAAGTGAGCAGGCAGACTCACTCAGTCCTCATTCCACAGTGCTTATGGAGCTCAGCTCCTGCTCATTATAGGAAAGGTTTTGGGGGATAAGGCCACTGTTAGTGGCCCATACATTGGCCACATAAGGAAGCAGAGCCTTGACAATGGCCTCCAGGCAAACAGCAACAAACACAGAGGTGAACCAGAGCACATTGTAGCAGAAATACAGAAGCTGCAGAGAACTCAACACTAAAACCTAACTCCTAACATACTCATGGAGGCTCAGGGATTGTTGGGGAAGAGGAGCAGGAAGACTATAAGAGCCACAGGGGGAGTAGAAATATCCTGAGGCACAGCCCCCACCCCCCACCCCAGAGACTAACAGTGGTTCTAAATACCTCACAGTGAACACCAATAATCCTACTGAGGAGGGTCCTCAGGGAAATGGGGCTGGGGGAGAGAGGATATAAGAGTTTAACTTATGTGAAAAATAAGCCATGGAAGGAAGAAAGGAAGGAAGGAAGGGAGGGAGGGAGGGAGAAAAGAAAGAAAGAAAAAGGAGGGAGGAAAGAAAGAAAGAAAAAAGAAGGGAGGGAGGGAAGGAAGGAGAGAGAAAGAAAGAAAAGAAGGAAGGATAGAGAAAGAAAGAAAAGAAGGAATGAAGGAAGGAGAGAAAGAAAGGAAGGAGAGAGAGAAAAGAAAGAAAAAGAAAGGAAGGAGGGAATCAAGGAAGGAAGAAGAGAGAGAAAGAAAGAAAGAAAGAGAGAGAGAGAGAAAGAAGGAGAGAGAGAGAGGAAGGAAGGAAGAAGGAAGAAAGCAGGCAAGCAGGACCAGAGTTAGGGAGATACTTCAGTGGGTAAAGTGCTTACTACACAAGCATGAGGACCTGAGTTTAGATCCCTACACCCATGAAAAATGCTGGACATGGTGGTATGTGCCTGTAATCCCTGGGACTTACTGCTAGCCAGTCTAGCAAAATCAGTGATCTCTAGGTTCAGGGAGAGATCCTGCCTGGCAAATACAAGGTGAAGAAGTAATAGAGATACCCAACACTGTCCTCTGACCTCTACACACATGCACACTTACTTACCTGCATACCTGCCCATACATGCATACTGACACACATATACACACATACCACATACACATGAGAAGAAGGAGGGGGGGGGGGTTGGCAGACCTTAGAAATGAGAAATTCCAACATGGATAGAGTGGGTTACAATCCCTGCCCAGTGCTACCCACAGGTGTGGCCCTATGCTAGGTACTCAAGGCCTCTGTCCCTCAAAGATGGAGTCATAAGCAAGCCAGACTCACAGGGTGGATGCAAGCTTGAAGAATTTAGAAAACTAAGCACAGCCAGGCATAGTGAGGTGTGCCTGTCATCCCGGCTACTCAGGAGGCTGAGGCAAGAGGATCTTGAGTTCAAGACTCGGCCTGGGCAACTGAAATAAAAAGTGGGCTGGAGATGTAGACGAGCAGCAGAGCACTTGCCTAGCACATATGAGGCCCTAAGTTTGATCCGCAGTACTGCAAGTAAGAAAGAAAACACCAGGCACACACATTGTAAGCACTCCATCAGTGTGTGGCTGAGCTGTGGATAGAAATCAGTGTCCCAGAATCACAGTACTTCTATGACTCAATAATGATGTTAAACTTCACGCGAGACTCCTTGGCACGCCACTCCAAACATAGTCTGTGCCTATAGAGAACCACTGTATGGCTCTGAACCCATCTGACAGCCACTGTACACCACTGAGCACATCCTCGGATCGGACACACAAGGTCTCCACACCCCATCCTCTCCTGTTAACAGCTGTGGCAGAGACCATAGGGTGGCTGTCAAGTTAATTTTCAATTACACAGACAGTGCTCCATGTTTATGTTTTCATAAGGAAAGCAGCAAACAAAAAGTCCCTATACATAACCTGGTATTCAGCCTTAAAATTACCTATTATATTAAGTACATAGCTCCATGGAGGGAGTTCCAAGGTAAGGTTACTCATTTTCCAGACCAGTACACTACAGAGCATGCAAACTGTTTAAACCAAGTTAAGACAAATTCCAAGACCCTTCAAATGACCCAGATGCACCCGGAGCAGCCCTTGGGAGAGCAGAGCTGCAAGAAGCATGGGATAGTAAATCTGAAATCCCTGCAACCTTCAGCCCAGTGCATCTTGTGTGTCAACTATGTCCTAAGTGAGACTGAAAACAACAGCATGGTATTCTCCATGGACAAGACTGAATCCCTGTTCAAGCCATGAAGGGTATCTTTGACAACAGTACTAATGTGACCATGTCTGAGAAGAGTAACTTCCTGTTCACCAAGAACTGTGGGCTAATAAACACCTTTATCTGTTGGGTAGTGTTGCAGTCAGGTTCACAGTGCTGGCAGAAAATACCTGACTAAGAGCAGCTTGTGGGGAAAAGAAAAGTGTTATTTTGGCTTACTGACTTAAGGGGAAGTTCCATGATAGCAGGAAAAAATTATGACATGAGCAGAGGGTGGACATCACCTCCTGGCTAACATAAAATGGACAACAGCAACACGAGAGTGTGCCAAACATTAGCAAGAGGAAGCTGGCTATAACACCCATAAGCCTTCCCCCAACAATACACTGCCTCTAGGAGGCTTTAATTCCCAAGTTGCCATCAGCTGGAGATAGCATTCAGAACACAAGTTTATGGGAAACACCTGAATCAAACCACCACCACTTTCTACCCCTGGACCCCATAAACTGATAACCATACTTGATGTAAGTGCAGTGAATTCATCCAACTTTAAAAGTTCCCATAGTTTTTAATCAATGCCAACGATATTCAAACATTCCCATAATACAAGATGTTTTAACTGAGCCACAATACCAAACAAAAACCCCACAATAATGGCACAGAATAAACATTCACACTGCAAAAGATGGCATTGGGCATAGCAAAGACCTATTCAACCAATACAAGTTTTAAAACAAACAGAGCAGACATCAAACTCTGTAACTCCAAGTCCAATAACTTTAACCTGATAATTCTAACCAGTGACAAGTCTCTGGAGTTCCAATTCCTCCCCTTCAGTAGACTACTCACAGTCCCAGAAAACTTTATCTTGTGCCAGCAGCTCTCCCTGGCAGCCACCCCATAGTCCTGGCATCTCCACTGGTTCTCCACTGCAATCCATGGTTCATCCTCATGGCTCTATCATGTCTCTATGCAAGTAATCCAACAAGTCTGCTTCACACTGCCCATGGCCATTTCCAAAATACAAATCCATGTTTGTATTCAAATTCAAATTCAAAGACCCTCTCTTTTCTGCATTTGCTATACTCCATAGTACCAGGTAGGCTGACAATTTGCTAATCCAGGGGAGAATAAAGCCAACTTTTAAGAACAGGACACTCCTTCAGCATCCAGAGCCCCTTCAAAAGACTGAATTCTTCCTGTTGTCCCAATGCAGGTCAGCTGGCCCAATCTCAAATGCTACAATTTCTCACACAATAGCAGCTGAGTGAGCAGAAGTTTTAGACCAAAGATTTCATTTCTGTTCCATATCCCTCTGTTCACACCAGTACATTTCTACGTAATGCAATCATGAACAAGTTATCAGGATTCAGGCATAACAGCAAGCCTCTCACATAAACTGCTTCTAGTCCAGTCCAGGCAAAGCTTTCTCACCCTTATAAGCCAAACCTCACAGTCCATAGTTTTTACTGCATTCAGGTCTTTCAACTCTGACCAGAATAGTCCATCAAGCTGTACTTACAGCATTTCAATGCATCTCTTAGGTCAAGGTTTCAAATCCTTCCACATTCTTTCTGCAAAGCAGTCCCAAAGGACAAAAGCCACAGAATCAGGTTTCTAGCAGTAATGATCCCACTTCTTGGTACCAACTTTCTGTTGCAGTCAGGTCTACATTGGTGGAAGAAAATACCTGACCAAGGCAAGTTTGCATGGGGAAAGGGTTTATTTGCCTTACAGACTCGAGGGGAAGCTCCACAATAGCAGAGGAAAACAATGACATGAGCAGAGGATGGACATCACCTCCTGGCCAACATCAGATGGGCAACAGCAACAGGAAAGTGTGCCAAACACTGGCATGGGAAAGCTGGTTATAACACCCATAAGCCCACCCCCAACAATACACTCCCTGCAGGAGGATTTAATTGTCATCAGCTTGGAACCTAGAATTCAGAGCACCTAAGTTTATGGAGGACACCTGTTTCAAACCACCACAGGTAGTGCACCACAACCCTTGCCTATGGAGTAATCACCTCAGCCATAACTGTGGGGTAATATGCCACAGCTTTCACCATTGGGTAACACCAACACCCTCACCTTTATGTGACTTAATCAATGTTAGAACTCTAAGCCCACACTTTTCTCATTTCTATGTCAACATTATTTCCCTTTTCTCACCTATTTGGGCTGTCTTTCTGCCACATCCTGCGGCCAGTGTTCAGTATAATTCTCATGCCTGAGACCTACATTAATTTATGGAGAGAGTATGGAAAATCTACAAGAGATCATTCTTGTTGGCAGAATATTTTTGAGCTACAATGTCCTTAGTAGGAACTGTATTTACTAATACCTTGAGGTTTCAAGTATGTGTAAAAAATAAAAAAAAATCAGTGATATTTTTATGTTTAGATGTTGTATTTTGTAAGAAGCAACATGAATATAGGAGAGGCCTAGTGAGTAGTCTTAGACAATTGATCAGTACACTGTGATGGATTTGGTTTCCAAGGCTACTTTTAAGCCTCAGAGGCATGTAGAGGTTTTGACCTCACAGAGGCAACTTCAATACACACTTGAGACCACCTTTCTCTCAGGGGTGGGTTGATCTAGCTGTATTGTGGACCCTCAGGACATGTTCACAAGATGCCCAGGCCAAGCAGCAGAGAACTGAAGTCTCCAGTCCAGAAGCTTGGGCTGCCTTTCCAAGTCCAGGCCTTTCCACCATTGCCCATGTCCATACCAGTCCCATGATGCCCTTTATAACTTCACTTGCCTACTGCATGGACCATTCTCCAGAAGTCTGCTGGGCTCTCAAAGGACTGCCCACAAGCACTCTGTATGATGGTGGAAATGTCTATGTTGCCCATAAGCTAACCCCTAGCCCCATGTATCACTGGAAATGTGACTAGTGCATCACAGTAATTGGACTTTAAATTATCTTTAATTAAATCATCATGTATTCTTTCTCTCTCTCTCTCTCTCTCTCTCTCTCTCACACACACACACACACACACACACCCATCTCTCTGTCTCTAACAAATAAATAAAAATAAATTTAAAAACTAATAATAATAGGGCTGGATAAATTGCTTAGTGGTTAAGGCACTTGCCTGCAAAGCCTAAGGACCGAGGTTCGATTCTCCAGGTCCCGTGTAAGCCAGATGCACATCGTAGTGCATGCATCTGGAGTTTGTTTGCAGTTGCTAGAGGCCCTCCCTGGTGGTCCATTCTCACTCTCTCTCCCCCCCCTCCCCATCTCTCTGTCTCTAATGAATGAATAAATAAATAAATATATAAATAAAATCTTTTAAAAAATCATCAAGTATGTTTAATGGCTACTGTTTTGGATTCTGCAGCTCTGAAACATGGGTGTCAGCAACACATGTGCCCATCCATTGCCATATGTGGCATGTGACCAATAATCCCACCACAGCATGGTGAACTCTGTCCTCCTCCACCAATGGAGAAACAGTGGATTGCCCTTCCACAAGTATTCACTGGGCACTTGCCTCCCTTCAGTCACTACCAGCCACATGGGGGAGTGTACAGCTGGTGAGACTTCACTGTGTGACTGAAAGCAGGATTGAGGGAAGAGGGATGCGGGCTGAGGCCATGTGGTGAATTCCAAATGTGAAGTTGAGGGTGGAGCCTCTCTGCATGTGGAAGATAAGGGTGGCAGCCAAGCACAGTCCCTGAGGCCCTCCCCTGGGATTCACCTTTGCAGCTGCTCCAAACGCTCTGCCACTGATTCCTCATGGATTCCTCAACCTGGGGACACTGCTAACTGTAGTTGCCTTTTGGAAATACATGCACATGTAGACAGATGCAAGCCAAACTGGGTAAACTGGGCCAGGTTTAACAGAAATAGCCTGGGTGATGTTGAATCCTGCACTCAGCTAAGTTCCAGCCAGGACAGAGTATCATTCAGGAAGTCTGAATGTTTTAAATTTTTAAGACAGTGAAGGACTGGTTCTCATGCATTGTGCCAGTGAGTAAACTGAAGCCCACCAGAGAGAGAACCCAGGTGCCCAATCCAGTACTTGCAAAAGGCAGCCCAGACACAGTTTGGGCATGAGGGTCTCTCTGTTACTGAGCTGGAGTTTTCCTTGGTTCTTGTTTTCTTGAAGCAAAGAATTCAGCCTAGAGACACAGACAGTTTAAGCAAAAGATGGTATGGCAAGGCCAAGCAAAGCAATAGTGTACCCCAGAGAGTTTGGTGTGGGCTGAGCCAAGAGCAGGGAGCAGCAAAAGAGCTTGGGTGTGTTACTTTAATAAAAAATAAAATTAGAAGCTTTTATGAATATTTATGAGATGGGTAGCCTACTGGTGGGAGTAAGGTAACCCCCTTTCTCCCCTTGAAGTCATAGTGGATCAACTCACCCTTTCTTCTCATCATCCTCTTGAAAAAGCCCACAAGCAGGGGTGTCAAAACCACAATGCAATTGATTATTATAAGGCAGCCTGGGTCTTCTGAGGATGGGTCTGCATGGCCTTTCCGTGGTGGATGGCACACTAGCTTCCTGAAGGAGTTCAGTGTTTCCTGCAGAGAAATCCAGAGCCCCCCCCCCCCCAGCAGCCGCCAGGTGGATCTGTCAAGTTCTCTTGCCCATCTCACCCTCACACTCTGAGCTCTGATGTGGAGGTCCGTGCTTCATTGTGCACTCCCTCACACTCATGTTGTTTACAGATGGTCTGGCTTGACATGTGTTGAGGTATCTCTTGCTCTGCCAGTGAGCACTTAGCTATGCTGGAAAGTTCATGTCCAGTGTGGATTCTCCCTGGAGGTCTTGCTGGCACCTGACCATCTGCCCCTCTCTTGAATGACATAATATCCTTCATATACCATATCAGAGGATCCACCAGCCCTCATCCAGGCATTCAGCCCACATTGGTTCACTGCCATGATGTGTAGGTATAGGGGGTGAATGGTGAATAATAATGAGGGAGTAGAGACATATATCCAAGTTCCTGCTGGACCCCACAGCCTTGGGGAGAGACTGTCCCTTTACCTTATCATCTCCTGTGTAGCATATGATCCCCACCAGCTGACTCAGAAATGATCATGTCACATTCCCAGCTCCAAAACCATGCCAACCCAATCTGTGGGACTCCCCTCCAGAGCCTAGCAGACAGCAGGGGAGATCACACATGGCAGTCTGGACAAATGAAATGTTTCCCACAGCATTTTTGCCTCATTATCTTTCCCTCCTGATTCCTTGAAGCACATAGATACTTTTCAGAAAAGGAAAACCTCGACAGGCAACAGAGTTTGGATAATCATCTTTTGTCAGGAAAGATTGTGAGCTCATCTGTGAGGGTCTGACCCAATTTGAGCCAACTTCAGCCTGATTTAGTGGATACTGACAGTAACCATGAATTCATGCTCTGGGAGGTAAGGATGCGACCAATATTACCCAAGGCTGACAATACCCAGCCCCCTTTGCTTGAGGCTCCACCTTTCATCAACAATGATCTATTGTTTGTCTGTGTTCACTAGGTTTTTATTTCTAAAGAGGTTATTATATCGATAATCAGTATAGACACAAGTATGTATGCCCAAGCTCTTTCATAGCATACACATTTTTATATTTTATGTGTGTATGTTAACATGATTTGTCTAAAGTAAATTCTATTGTTTAATATTTATTTACTTGAGAGAGAGAAAGAAAGACATAGAGAGAGAAGAGGCATGCCAGGGCCTCCAGCTGTTGCAAACAAACTAGACACATGCGCCTCCTCATGCAAGGGTCCTGGGGAATCAAACCTGGGTCCTTTGGCTTTGCAGGCAAGCATCTTAACTGCTATGCCACCTCTCCAGCCCAAATAAATTCCATTTTAAAGGTATGTTATATATGGTGTATATCAAGTAAAATGTTTATTAAGTTGGATTAGCACTCTCATCTGTAGATTCACCTGACATGCATCTGCTATAAATGTCTCATAAGCTATCCTCATGAACTTTGCTAGGATCCCCGTGCCATTTGGAATCATGGATAGATAAGCTAAAAGACTCTGACTACATGTTAATGGTAATGATAATTAGACAGACACAAGCAATACTTTGCTGTACCATCTCAGCAGATTTGTGTGAGAGAGGGAGGACACAGATAAAACCATACCCCTTGCACTTGTATTATAAAAATTATGCTCAACTTCTAATGTCTTCAAAGATCCTGTCACTCTTTCCTTCAAACTGTAATGCATTTCTCTCTTTCTCTGCTCTTATCAGTGTGTATGGTTGTCCCTTGGCTAAAAAAAGAAAAACACAAGACAAACAGCCCCAAGAGCCTGCTCCTAAAAGAAAACCATTCTCGGTGAAAGCAGACAGCTCCTCAGTAGACGAATGCTATGAGAGTGACGGCACTGAAGACATGGATGACAAGGAGGAAGACGACGACGAGGAATTCTCTGAGGACAACGACGATCAAGGCGATGAGGATGATGAGGATGAGGAGGTGGACCGGGAGGAAGAAGAGGAGATAGAAGAGGAAGATGATGATGATGATGATGAAGATGGAGAAGATGTGGAGGAGGAAGAGGAGGAAGAGGAAGAAGAGGAGGAAGAGGAGGAGGAAGAAGAAGAGGAAAATGGTAATCTTTAAAATACTAACCAAGTGTCAGGTCATGATCTGTTTAAGTTTCCTGTGTGTATTTTCTGGCATTAATATCCTTGGCACCCTAACAGTTGTTGTGTGAATAAGTTTCTTGCTCAGTACTAAAAAGATAAGCTGCTTATGTGAACTTAACCATTTCTTAAAGAATAATTCCTTTCACTTATCTGCTGGGTTTTATATTCTGTTTCTGTCAAATAGTTATCCAGATCAGTTGTCACAGCAACTTGCTGAAATATTTATGGTGTGCATATTTGATTAGCAAAGCAAAATGAAGGAAGAAAACTAATTTAGCATGTCTGGTCTTTAACTTTACATTTTCTTGAGTATTCTGCCCCAAAGTTGCAGTTACCAAGCAGTGCTGTTGCCATGCCTTATCCCATACATCTCCACAGCAGGGGAGCCTTATATAGGCATCATGCATGAACTAGTGAGGTAGATTCCCTGTCTGTTGATTGCCAAAGCCCTAGGTTGGTGACTGCCATATGGTTGCAATAGAAAGAGATAGTATTGAAAGGAAATAATCAAGAGGCTAGCCATGTCCTTCCAGGTTTGAAGACCATGTTTCTGGTCTGAGGTATCCAACATTGTGAGTTATGTAACCAGAAAGCATTCTGCCCAGGGAATGGAGGGTGCTTCCACAATACACTATGGATGATTTGCTTTGTGCAGTTTTATGTTAGTGCAAGACTCAAAAATATGTCTTCAAAATGAACCCTGTCCTAACGGCCATTGTTTTTTGTTTTGTTTTTTTCTAGAAAAGAGTGGTGGCTTTTTCAAGATCCTAAGTAGAATCTTTGGTGGCTTAGGGTTTTCCTCATAGAAATGCAAAACATGATGAGCTTGTGAAGGCAATTCTTTTTCTTACCTTTCTCCCTTGGGCTCAAATGTTCTTCAAGAATCTGAGATCCCCCGAGAGCTAACTTATGGATGCAGAGTCATTGTCTCAGCTGCTGGAGAGAACCCATTTAGATCATGCAGGCCTTGCTACACCCCATGTGCAGTTATAAATAAGTGTGGGTCTTTCCAACTTCATGATCATTTGTATTATGAAATCTGAACTTGATGAGAGAGCCTGTACTATCATAGGGAGTCAAGATCTTATGAAATCAGCTTCTCACTTGTGTTTAGATATTTACACACAGAGACACATAACATAAATTACTTAAATAAAAAACTATTCTCCCAACATTCTTATGTCTGCATATTGCAGAACATTGTGACCAGAAGTCTAACAAGTTATGTCAGAGCTCATGCCAATCATTACCGCTGACATTGCCCACTCTGCTGTGGCATTCAAATGTGTCAGTGCCACTAGTGAGATGCTGAGAATTATCATACAGCCCTGTGTGGTGAAATATGTGGGCAGTTAGTAGAAAAAAAACACTTAGGCAAATCATTTAGGGCCACAATATCAACTGTGTGCACTTTTGGTGGATGCCCTCAATTATCAAGCCTGATGGACGGCTTATATCTTGACCATGGCATATCACTGGGATGCTCTGGAAGCCTGATCTTTCACATTCTCACACTGTTTGAGAGGCAGCAGACATTAATATTTGGAGTTATGAAGTTTTGTGTGTAATGGATTAACAGGTTTGAAATATGAATCAAGGGTCTTGACCAAACTTACATTCTATTATCCATTTTCTAGAATTAAGCATTTTGATTTTATTGTGTTTAGGATTATGGTTTAGGGAACCTATCTTTAAATACCCACAGAGACATATTTTGAAAAGCACTCAGAAGTACTATGGAGGTATGCTAGAATGTGACTGTGCAAAGTTGGGTTGTTCTGGCATAAGTTCTTAGTACATGGTTGTATAGAGTTAATGTGCTGTGGTCAGAGAATTTTTTATGATGCAATGCCTCCCTCTAGTCTAGGCTGACCTGGAACTCACTTTGTAGCTCAGGCTAGCCTCAAACTCATGTCAATCCTTCTGTCTCAACCTCCTGAGTATTGGTATTAAAGTATGAGCCACTATTCTTGTCCAGAAACAAAAACATTTAATTAGCATATTTTATGCATACTTTGATAAATGTCTTTAGAGATTCCCATGATGAGGGCTATGATTTAATTAGATAGATAATATGTGTGAGTTATAAATTATTTTCACACTTCCTCCATCAAGAATGAAGGTCCCTTAAATATATGTATATGTACATATGTATATGTCCATTCATGTTTTAAATACACACATGCACACATCCTTTTGAGTTCATGATGCATCTCTTCATAGACAGAAAGGAGACTGCTCTGAGGAAAAGCCAGGCAACATGCAGTCCACAGGCCATGTGTGCTGCCCTCTTTAATTCATGCCATTTGTTTAAAAGCTCTACTTCCAAATGCTGGAAGACTCCTTTCGGCCTCTAGCATCTCATATCCACCTAAGACATTGGGCACTGAAACATTGTTCCCATAAAAATCAGAGTGAATCATTGCAGGTACCCCTTCTCGGTAGCTATGACTGCTGCCTCCAAGTTCACTCTAAGGAAGAGTGGGTTGCTTAATGATGTTGGAAGCTTCCCCAGTGTCCTATCTGATTCCCCAAAGCCAGTCAAAGCAGCCAACCAGTGCCAGAATTAAAAGCCTAGGGTGTGGAGACCAAGCAAGAGGGATTGCTCTGGAAATGCAGCTGTCCACTGAAGTAACCTGGCGAGCTGGTGGTCCACACCTGCAGATTCTGATCTCAGATCCTGTTCCCAAAGCCCTCACCATGAAACACTCCAGTATAGGAGGACGTAATTAATAGGGCATTTCCACTCGGCAGTAACTCGATTTCTTGTAATAACTCGATACTAGGCAAAGACCATGCTGCGTGAATTTTTCCTCACAGAAACATTTTTCTAATTGCAAAATTTCCCAGGGTGTGCTTTCTTTCAAACAGAGTGATGCATTAGGCCCCCAGTTGCATTCGTGTCCTGATAACCTGAGGTGGATGGCTGGCGCTGTCAGGAGGGAAGACGATGAAGGTGCTGAGTGGTCTGCCCCTGAACTCCCCAGCCTCCCCTCAGGGCGCTGTTCTCCATATTGATTAGCCAATTATCCTCCTGTATCTTTCCCAGGGACAGGTCCCTGATGAGGGAAGCAAGCTGAAATGCAGACAGACTGTGAAAATCAGAATTAGCCAGCCAGTGTTCTTCCGTAGTCAGCAGAAAAAGCAATGAGTTCTGAGACCAACATAGAACAAAGATGATATGTTTAGTATGCAAGGCCTCAACTTGAGAAAGGCTGTGGTCACAGTTGGGAGAAAGAAAATGGTGAATTTTTGTCTTCTTAAAAATTAACCTTTCTCAGTGTCCATGAAAGCCTTTGTGGGGAAGAGGGGAGCAACATTTGGAGTGCAGGTGTGCTGAAGTTTATGGCCCTGTGGCTTGGAAATGAGGCTGCCTTCAGTGAGAACTGTCTGTGTATCAGTCTATAACAGAAACTCACTTTGTGCCAACTAATTTTTGCTTAATTATAAAATATAATTATATCATATTTCATGAACGTTTGGGTACTTTGAAAGAAACCAGAAAACGTAATGAAAATGTAATGCTAAGTATATAGAAGATGCAAAGAGCATGCATAACATGTAGGGAAAGCATTTTTACATAGTAATAGGAAAAGAAGATGAGATAATAGATCTAATGTGATCTTATTCAGCCTGTTTTTAGAGTGTGCTTTAAAGAATTAGCGACATATTGGGTGCATCTCATTCGTTTGATTTTTTTTTTATCCTAAGTGCTGGTTTGTCAGAGTGCAATGTCTAGGGGATATTTCCAGCTCTAGCTGTGTCACTCACCATCAGCAAGTCATTAGCCCCCCTAGACCTCAGTATGAAGCAGGATTCAGGCATGAGGACTCACCCTAAACTCACTCCCGTTCTTACTCTGCAGTCTACAAAAACACAGGGCATAAAAGTTCTTGACAAATGTGAACAGTGTGGATTGTTCATAGCTGTGATGTTGTGATCATGATCAAGGGTGACTGTGGTGTGACATATACTCAGCTCTGTGCCACTCTAGACTTCAGCCATTGCCTATCTGGAGCAGTGACCTAGTCACACTACAAACCTGGTTGGGTCTGGGAACAGCTTGAAGCTGTCCAGTTAATTTCCAAATTCCAACATTCCTCATCACCACTGGAGCCTCTGCCCTGGATGGTACAGAGGGGAAGTCATCTTCTGCCTCAGCCTTTGCAGCTATTTTCTGCTTTGCTCTGCTCAGTGAGGAGGTCTGGTCCAGGCATCTCTCCATATTTAGAGTTACGTGAATGGACATGGAAGAGGTTCCATCTGAGTCCAAGAGGATCATGGCTCTAATGACTTAAATTTTTTTGTTTATTTTAATTTATTTATTTGAGAGTGACAGAGAGAGAGAGAAAGAGGCAGATAGAGAGAGAGAGAGAGAGAATGGGCGCGCCAGGGCCTCCAGCCACTGCAAACGAACTCCAGACGGGTGCACCCCCTTGTGCATCTGGCTAACGTGGGTCCTGGGGAATGGAGCCTTGAACAAGGGTCCTTAGGCTTCACAGGCAAGCACTTAACCACTAAGCCGTCTCTCCAGCCCTCTACTGACTTTAAATGGTGCCCATTTTGTGACCAAATCATGTCTTAAAATTTTCCAGAAATCCAAATCAAGTAAATTCAAGAAATAACTATTTAACCTAAGAACCATGAGCTGTGTTTCTTTCTTAGAATTTTATTTCCATACGGATCTAAATTAATGGATGTGAATGAATCAGATTTCTATTTATCCATAAAGTTTTGAAAAGCTTTCTTGTTAATGACATTTTAGGTACTTGTTCATCTAAGTTTAGGTATTTAAGAATAGTAGAATAGAGCCAGGCATGTTGGAACCTGCCTTTAATCCCAGAACTCAAGAGGCAGAGGTAGGAGGATCACCATGAGTTTGAGGCCACCCTGAAACTGCATACTGAATTCCAGGTCGGCCTGGGCTACAGTGAGGCCCTACCTCAAAAAAACAAAAACTACAACAACAACAACAACAACAACAACAAAAAGAATAGTAGAATAGTCACATCTTTCTACCCACAAGCTCTCTGAGGTCAACGGTGACGTATTAACCAGCTCCTCCTCTGCTTTAGTGTCTATTTCTCTCTCTCTCTCTCTCTCTCTCTCTCTGTCAGTTTCTATCTTTCTGTCTCTGTACCTACTGTGGGTCAGTTTGTCATCATTCTCATAAAATAGCTGAGAAAATCAACTGAAAAAAGGGACTTATTGTGGCTGCCATTTAAGAGATCTCAACCATGATCAGTTAGCTTCATTGCTTCTGAGCCCGTGCCTAAGTAGAGCTTCATCTGTGGAGGAGAGTGTGTGCTAAAGCAAAGTTGCTTGCCCTGTGGCAGTTGGAGGGATAAAATATATCCTCCAAATGCACAGTGACCTCTAACAAGGTCTTACCTCCTAAAGTTTTTTTGTTAATGTTTCTCGGTTTATTGTTTTTATTTTTTTATTAATTAGTTTTGTACTCAGTGAATACAGTCAATTTAGTACCATTATTAGGCTCATCCATGTCCTACCCCCTTCCCCTGGCCCTTCCTTGTTGAGGTATACGGGTCATGCATTGTGGAGTTAGCCCACGATTATGGGTAGGAGAAATGTCTCTGCATATCATGACCCAACATGTGACTCTGACATTCTTTCTGCCCCCTCTTCCGCAAAATTTCCCTGAGCCATGTTGGGTTCATTTTTGGTCTGCTTCAGTGATGAGGTATTGGGGGCCTCTGTGTCTGTGGATCTCTGATTTGGTAGGAGTTGTCCTAAAGTTTTTATCACACCAATAACTCATTAACTTGTAAATCCATGGATGAGGTCAAAGTCCTTGTGACCCAGTTTCCTCTCAGAGCCCCACCCAGGAACATTGATGCAGCTGACTTTGATAGAGCAAGGGGCTCCTCATACAGGTACCTTTCCACTTGATGGAGCTCTGCATGTGAGTCTGTGAGCCCAGTGAGCTCCAGGCATGCTAGGAGGACAGCAAGCCTCCTATCAGGAGGTCAGAAGTTCAGAGTATTAGTCCAACCAAGCAAGAGACCACTTCAGGCACTAAGAGAGGCTTTGGCAAACTTATATCCTATAATCATATGCATATATTAGATTTGCATGTGTCATAAAAATTATGGGAGGGCTGGGCATGGTGGCACACACCTTTAATCCCAGCACTTGGGAGTAAGAGGTAGGAGGATCATTGTGAGTTCAAGAGCACCCTGAGACTACATAGTGAATTCAAAGTCAGCCTGAGGTAGAATGAGACCCTACCTCAAAAACCAAAACAAAAAAAATATGAGAGGGCTGGAGAAATTGTTTAATGGTTAAGGCACTTGTCTGAGAATCCTAAGAACTCATGTTTGAATCTCCAGGTCCCACATAAGCCAGATGCACAGTCATGCAAGTGTACAATGTTGCACATGCACACAAGGGGGCACACGCATCTGCAGTTCATTCACAGCAGCTGAAGGCCCTGGCATGCCCATTCTTTCTCTCTCTCTCTCTCTCTCTCTCTCTCTCTCTCTCTCTCTCTCTCTTTCTCTCTCTCTCACTCTCAAAATAAAAAATAAAAAATAAAATCATGAGAGAACAATTCCTAAAGTATCCATGCTTCCTCCCTGGGATAGCTAATAGGGGTATCTATCACCTAACATAGTTATTTAAGTCTAACTAAATTAAATTTAACGAATTGGTGTCTAATTTAAAGTAACAAAAATCACATGACTTTACAAATCCATCTCTAGTCACACCAGCCACATTGCAGTTACCACAAGTGGCCAGCAGTGCTGGGTGTGGATACAGAGCCCTGGATCCTCATGCTCCATTGATGCACATGTCATGGCCTCGTGCTGTTTCTTCCAGTCCCCAGATGAAGTACAAATCTCTTGTGTCTCTCCTTGAATCATGCCCCCTGGATCTCTCTTACTTGGAATCCAAAGCAGTAGGAGAGTCCTCTCCTCCTACGGTCTTCCACATATGCTGTTTCTTATAGCAAAACATTGTTCCCCAATGCTGGGCTGGAATCCTAGAATCTGCATGCCTGAGCAAATTCTCTGTGAGAAGCAGCAGTGTAGAGTGTCGAGGGCTGGGTCAGTTAGTTTTCATGGCCTGGTCTGGCTGGTGCCTGCTTCACTGCCCATGCTCCTGGGCGTTCTGAGGAAGAGCTTTGTCCACCAGAGTCAGGTCTCAGGAAGCAACCATTAGCCAGGCTGGGACCCAGATTGGAATGACTCAGAAACCAAGATGCGTGTCCAGCCTTATGAACTTGCATTAAAGGAGAAACAATTGGCTTCCTACTGGTTCCTTCATCAACAGGGTAGACAATGATGTGTGGCCTGCAGACAGCTATGGTGTCAGAAACCACGGTGTGCCCTCTGGGAAATAAGCTGGCTTCCAGATGGGTGTGGGATTAACTCTAGGTCAGCGGGGCCACTGTTCTCAGTGCTCAGTAGTTATACCTTTCCTGACTGCTAGAGAGAGCTGCTAGGCTTGGTGTCTAAATGTGCTGTGCTCAGGCCCTCGTGCTCCCTGTCTACCCCCTGCCTCTTCACACCCTATATCAGCCATGTGGTCTTGGCTGTTCTGGATCCTTGAGGCCTTGGCTCTTGCTGCTACTTCCTCCGGAATGTGCTCACTGTAGAACTCACTTCCTTGCCTCTTTTAGACTCTGTCAAAGATCCTCTTCACCAAGAGACCAGGTCTTATCCTCTCCAAGCTATCCTCCTGGCTCGCCAACTGCCCACCCATGTCTTCATAGAATGCAACTGACATTTCAGTGTATATTCCCCTCTTAATCACTTTCACTGCTTCCACCAACTACAGTTCCCCCAAAGGCAAGGATATTGTCTTCGTGGTTCACTGTTGCTCTCTAAGGTGACTCAATTGATAGCTATTAATGTGGGTCACCTTTCCCCTTTCCTGGGCTGCTTGGACAAAACTGTCACAGCCATGATATTTGCAGTCTGATGAGAGGACTAGTTTTGTGCCCTTTCCAAAGGTTCTGCCTGTTCATTGGATGAAGACATCTAGAAATGTCAGGATTGAGTCCAGGACAATGAATGGCTCCCTGGGTTCCCATTCTCTCCCTGTGTCAGGCTCCTGGATGGGGCCATTCTCATGAGAGGCCCAGTGCAATCTGACCAGCTTAGCCGCTGTCACCTTCATATTCTCAGGGGCTGGGGAAACTTCTGGTGCTTGCTTCCTTCCAGGAGGGTGGAAGTGAACCAGGGGCAGCAGACACTCAGACAAGGTGACTCAGTTGGGTCTTCCTGGGTTTGCATTTGCAGAGGTATGCCAGCCTACGCTCTCTCAGCCCAGCACTGAGCTGGTAGGCCATGGAAGACCAGTCAGATCCTGCCTAGGGGTGAAGGAAGCATCAACTATGCCACAAGTTAGATTGATAGGCAAGGCTGGAAAGGAAGGATAGCTGCAAGCCCGTAGGCACAGTGCAAGCAAAATCAAGGCCAATACAGTTGATGTATCGGCGGATAAGGAGGTCAAGTGTTCCACATGCAGACATTGATGGAAAGAAGTGAGAAACAATGCAGGGTTCCAAAACAGGCTGGAAACACACTTAGAGCACTGAAACAGTGTTCCCGTACTGAGCAATGAAGAGATAAAAAATAACTCCACCCCATGGAGGACAGTAGCTGCTGGGCCTGCAAACAGAGAGCCTGTGGAAGAAGGTGTGGGATAGGGCCATGAGCCCATGGTGCAGAGTACTCCTCCTATGCTAGTGCAACCCCTCCAGGGTATCCTGTGCCCGCCAGAGCTCTTCTTCTTCACACAGGGGAGTGGGGGAATCTCTGGAATAGAGGGAAATAGTCCTTGCTCAACTGGCTTGGCCTATCTCCTAGGAACCTGAGTCTTGAGAGGCCAGAACAGTGTACAGTCATATCATCCTGAATATGCTTGATCTTGACTGATCTCAGAAGCCAAGCAGGGTCAGGCCTGGTTAGTACTTGGATGGGAGAGGCCAGAACAGTGTGACCCAAGGAAAAAAGGTATTTTGCCCTCTTACAGATGGTGTCAGACTAAGGATGGATTGAGGCACATCTATCCAAAACACTAAAAAAGAGTCAAAGGGAATATGCAGACTCCGTAGGGACTTTCCCATCCCCCATACCATACCACCCTCCCTGTCCCTATAGTCAGCTGATTCTACTTACCCTTCAAAAATGAGTCCCAGCTAATTCTACAAACTTTGTTGCCTATAGGAAATTAATCCCAGATATCACTCACTCACTTTAAAAAACTTTCAAGAAGGATTTTTGAGCATTTGTATTACCATCAAATCACAGAATTTAGATACTTCTTTTCCTTCCATAGCCCTTATCAGCAAGTATCCCTGATTGTCCCCCAGAAACTGCAACACCTCTGTCTGGGTCCCTATCCAGCCCCCGTGGCCATCCTAAGGACATTGTTTATATGGAACTAGCAGAGGGAGGGTTGTGGCAGAAAAAAAAAAAAAAAGACTGAAATAGAATTAAACTGTATTGGCATATTTATTTATTTATTTATTTATTTATTTATTTATTTTGAGGTAGGGTCTCAGTCTAGCAGAGGCTGACCTGGAATTCACTATGTAGTCTAGGGATGGCCTCCAAATCATGGCAATTCTCCTGCCTCGGCACCACTATGCCCAGCTAACTACATCTACTGAGCAAATAGGAAGTGAATACATTGTCAGAAAAGGTGACCTGTAAGGGTCCTATAAAGGCCCAGTGCCACTGTGCTTTAGTCTCTTCTAATGCTCAGTGTCTCCTTCCACTGACAGACCTTGTCCTTTGTCTGCCTGACTCCCACTCATACCCAGAGCTAGACAGTCTGCTTGGCACATGGAGTGTCTTCTTATTGAGGTAGCCTGCATGCTTTCCTTAGCCTCCTGTGGTGACAGACACAATGCCCAGATGGGTCTTTTCTACTTGAAGCACATGAATATTTTCCTAACTCCAATCTTGTTTTCTGGGGAGCTGTGTTTGGGATAACCCTGTTCTACATTCCTCAGAATACCCACAAGTACTGAAAATAATGGAAGTATCTGTTATAGAAAAATCATGTAGGAAAACTGGCTAGCAATTACGGGTGTTCCTCTACTAAGTACATGCCAATGGCAAGCAGGGCATGCCTTTCTTCAAAAGTGGTATGAGGATTAGGGCCTACATGGAAGCTATGATTCCTTTCAGCACACATGCCCTGGAGTCTGAGAAGGTGACCATGCAGTTGCAGAGTAAACAGTGATCTTCCCTGTGTTCCACCAGATAAGGACAGGAAGAGCAGGTTTCCAGCAGGATACAGTTAGCCTGAAGAATTCAGAAAGCTCCTGTGAGCTGTGACTGCAGAAAGCGTCTCACCACACTGGGAACAATGCAGACAAGCACTGTTGAGTAAAATAGAATTACGAAACAAGATCACAATGTGCTCATGCTCCACTCCAGTCCTCCAGAACCCTTCCTCTCTGGTGCTCCAAAAGAATTTCGAGTGTAAAGGGATCTGGGGGTCCTCCAGCTAAGCTGAGCTGAGTACCTATTGATCAGCTCAGGACAAGGGATGTTCCAAATCAGAATGCTAGGATCCCAGAGCTGAACTGGGAGAAACACCAAACCCAGAACCCAGACTGTTCCCTGCTGTAGGGACACAGGAAGGGTGGGCTCTGTCCCCATGAGCTCAGAGTCTGGGGCCTCTTCTAGCAGAAGTCCTTGTCCTGGACAGCAGTGGGCTGGAGAATGTGAGCAGCTTCTCACCTACCATCCAGGAAGACAATACACATGCTTCAGAGTGTGCTTGGGGAGATAAGTGGAAGACTTCAGAGGAGATGGACTGTGTTTCAGGTCTGGTCTGTGGAAGTGGAAAGTGTGTTGCATGATCGGGCAGGGTCATTAGCCAGATGATGGGGTCTTCAGGATATGCCCTCCGTCTCTTCCAGTCCCTCTCTTTTATCTTCATTTTGGTTCTCACCTGACTTTCTATTATCTACTTGCCCAGTTTCTGTCCTCATGGTCACACCTGAAGTTGTCAGCCCAGAGCCATCCTGAATATCCATCCAGAGTATGGGACTTAACTAATTCTCTAATGTCTTTCTATGATGGTTCATTTTCATTTCACTTGTCTAGATTTGGAATCACCTAGGAGGAGACACACTTTGGACTGTGTCTTTGAGGGTAATCTCTGAAATGTTTAGCAAAGGAGAGAAGACTCACCCTGAATATGGTGGCACCATCCCATGGGCTGGGGTCCCAAACTGAATAAAAAGGGAGCAAACAACCGAGTGCCAGCATTTCTCAGTCAGTGCTCCCTGATTTGTCAGGATGTGAGGAGTCCCAGCCACATGTCTCTGCCACAGTGAACTCTATCATGCCTTCCCCACCATGAGGAACTATACCTTCTTAAACCATGAGCCAAAACACATCCTTCCTCCCTTATGTTGCTTCTCTCAAGAACTTTGTCACAGCAATGAGAAAAATACCTAAGACACCCTCCCACACCTAAATGAACTTAAACCTAATCAGGATGCTGTTGGTGGCAGGCTAGCTAAGCTGGCAGTTCTAGCACAAGCTGAAAAGCCTGCTGATATAAATATGTCCTCAGTTCATGCCTGGCTAGTGAGGAATATTAAAGGAAGGAAAAATCTGAAGATGGATGCTATGGACAACAGCAGTTACACGCATGGGCGTTTAGTAGGGATGTATGTTGTCAGCTAAGGAGTAGCTGCTAGTCTGCATCAAGCTCAATGGATTCCTCTTTGGTGAGGATTGTGCAGCCTGGTTGCTATGGAAACAGAATCACTATGCACAGTGGTAAGACAATTGCATCCAGGATCCCAGCATGCCTCTCAGCTCTGTCACTTGGCCCCCACATGGTTTGTGGCTTCTTACAGTTGGACTTTCGTAGTCCCTCCCTATGGGCATCATGAGGATAAGCAGATCACCACTCCTAAATAAGGTAGATGGCTTTGTGCACTTATAGATTTCACTGACTATTTACACACATGTGCAGAGCCCTTGCTGACTGCATGATATGGTGCATGTAATATGCATGTGCCATTTTTGACTTTCCTGCCACTTCAATTGCTCTTCAAACACCCTCCATCACCTTTCATCATCTTAAGTAAACTATCAAATTTCTATATTTATAAATTGGAAATATATTTCTTTTGTATTTTTGTTATTTTTGTTGTTTGTTTGTTTGTTTTTCATGGTAAGGTCTCTCTCTAGCCTAGTATGACCTGGAATTCACTATGTAGTCTCAGGGTAACCTTGAACTCACAGGGATCCTCCTACCTCTGACTCCCAAGTGCTGGGATTAAAGACATGAGCCCCCACGCATTTTGATTCTTGCATATTTCTATACTTTCATAAAGCACCTCTGTAGTGGATAAAGACAGAGATCCTTCATGGTTTGAAGCACTTGGGTGCATCTTCAAGCCAGGCCTCCTTCAGCCTGGTGCAGACTACAAAGATTTCTGCTCTTATAGTTTGTTGCTTTGTACTTTCTAATTCAGCGTGCATCTGCTGGCCTGTGGCCTGTTCTGGTGCTAAGAAGGAATTGCTATAGCTTTATCAGGATCAGATGGTGAAAGGAGACAAAGACACATCTCAGACATGCTTTCTAGAAACAAACTACCGAAAAGCCAGTTTATAAAATTGAATTCACCGAGCTCTAACTATGACAGGAAAACTTGACTCTGAGATTGCATCAGTGGAACATAGACTCTTCCTAACAACTTGACTCAGACGAGGTAACACAAACTTACAACATTTTATAAAGCCATCATGGGGAGTAAAATCATGCATGGTACAGCAAGGACATTGGGGTAGGTGATTGGGAGGTGAGCACACCTAGGAAGGTCTCCTGGGTTCAGTCACAGGAGCATGTCTGCCTCTGGGCTCATTTCCATAGTGGCAGACTTCTCTTATTGCAATCTCAGTATAAACATCCCCTAACTTATTAGGGAACACCTGGGCCTGGACCTGCTGAGAGTTCATCCCTGGTCTCAATGTGGTCCTGGGACTCTGCCGATTGACACACTACAAAGGGACCTGCAGTGCCTCAACTTCTTCGTGGACTTCTGATTGCATGGGCCTATTCTCTTACCTAGAGCAGAAACGAGTACATTTGCTTTCTGAAGGTAAAACAAAAAACTTTATCATCACAAATGCACTCTCCCTCTTTGATAGAACAGAAACTCTTAAGATTGATTCCTGAAATTTTTTGAGGCTGGAATATTCATTTTGTGGATTGCTAATGCCACACTGTCAAAAAATAATCCTGGTCCATCTGCCAAAACCCATGTTTATGTGGGAATCCTTTCAGTCTTAACCAAAGCAAAAACCAGCTTGAAAGGTAAATTGCTTGAATTACAAAGACAGAATTCTAAGCCTCACCAGGAGTGACTGCCACCACTACCCCATTCTAGACAAGACTAAGATACAGCCCACAGGACATGCTTGCAGATGCCTTGATGCCTGATTTCCTCCAATAGTCCTCATAATTATGAGTTGACTGTATGTAAGATACACTTTCAAACAGTTTAATACTGCTAACTGTAAAAATTACATTAACCTATAAGAAATTTTGGCCAAGAATGCCATTTTCACAGCCACCATTTCACTGCTACCACTCACAGAGCCTAAGGTGACACTGAGCCTGAGTAATTTGACCAAAAGCCAAGCCATGCAGCAGGCTGTCTGCAGACACATTCCCTGTTGGCTGCTTCCAGATTCCTTCCACACATTGGCCAGTTCCCCCAAGCATCTGTTCTGGGGAAGAATGCACCATAAGACTTGCTACCACCCATGCTAGGCTCTTTGAATACAAGAAGTCTACAAGCATCCTACTGGGGACTTGAAAGAGGACTTCAGAAAGGGCCAGGATGTTTTATTATCTTCACTTTACAAATGAACTAATTATGACTCTGAAAGGTCACCATCATTGTACAATCAGTAAGCAGCAAAGGAATGATGGGCTGGTCACATATGTCCCACTTCACATTCATCTAAGAGTTACCGAAGTCTATGCACACGTGTTCCCGCTGCACTTCCCTGTGAGAGGCTGCCTGGTGTGCACAGTGGAAAAAACTACATTCTTCATGTTCTCTAACAGGGAAGAGACAGACCCCTTTGTGGCTTCTCAGATTCGTGCATTAATATGGCTGGGGTGTTATGAAAAGAAGCTTGCCCATTTTTCTTTTTTAAGATTTTTATATTTATTTATTTATTCGAGAGAGAGAGAAAGAGGCAGAGAGAGAGAGAGAGAGAGGAAGGGAATGGGTGAACCAGAGCCTCCAGCCTCTGCAAACAAACTCCAGATGCATGTGCCATCTTGTGGATCTGGTTTATATGGGTCCTGGGGAATCGAACCTGGGTCCTTTGTCTTCATTGGCAAGTACCTTAACTGCTAAGCCATCTCTCCAGCCCCCATTTTTCTCTTCATCTTCTTGTGAGAATGGGACATGGGTTGAGTGGTGATATTGGTAGATATCTGATCACCCATGGGTTCTCACTCCTTGGCAATGCCATGTGGCAGGCCAGGAGGTGAGAACCTGAAGACCATCCTGACATAAGCACATGGAGATTGAACAAACTTGTGCCTACTTCACCTTCTGGGAAGGTGAAGCAACTCGTGAGACCCTGTCTTCTTTCCAGCCTAGGGTTCACTATGGCTTTACACACAGTAAGGAAGATTACTGGGCTGTCATCTCCAGTGATCGCCTCCTTCCTCAAGATCTTCAGGGTCATAGGATGAGTTCCTCGCTCCCTCTAGGAGGAAATCATGGAAATTGTGAATCCTACCTGACTGTGGGTCCTTCTTTGACTCAACTTTGAAAATGCTTTGATGTGTGGCCCCTCCTATCTTATTTTCAAACCATGCCTTCTAAATTCGTCCCTTGGTTTGTTCCACATGGGTAGTGGTGATGGCCATCCAGACCATCATGGTTGTGTACAAATAACATAGCCTTGTCACCCCAAGAATGTTCCAGTTATAGCCCATGAATACCACAAAGTACATAGGAAGGAATAGAATGTTTATGTTCCCAGAGGTTCATTAGAACAGGATACGCTCAGCTCCCAAAAGCAGAACCACCAGCCAACGGCAAGTGTGGGCTTCAGATCCACCTGGCCACAGTGATTATGTTTGCTTGTTTGTTTTCTGTCCTTTGCTGCTCTTTAAGGACATGCTTATTCTTATAATAAGGGGAAAGACGCAGAGGTAATGTGATGAAATAAAGGAGGTTACATCCAGAAGAGAGATACACATAACCTCTCTCTAATATATGATGAATTGGACTTGCTGTTGATTGGGAGGTAGGTTAGATCTTAAGTATTTGTTGACTCCAAGTGGGATAACAGGGATGTTATTTTCAGTTATTGCTATATCGAGCTCAAAATCTTTACTCACTAACCAAGCCTTTTCTGCATAAAATCCATAAGGAAAGCACCGGAGATTTAGTATCTCAGCTATAGTCAGCTGGTGTTCTGAGCATGTCAATATGCCTCATTCCTTCAGATCATTACCACACAGTGAAAGTTCTCCTCACTCTGCTGTTTGTATCATGGAAACACAGGAAAGATGTGAACTGGCATCTATTAACCATCCTATTGAAGGGGTGGGTATACCAACAGCCCATGTATTCCTATCTATGTTTTGCAATGCAGAGTTGTGAATAGATATTCAGACTCCAGCAAAAATGGTAAATGGTAGGCCAACCTAGTTTCTGATGAAATAGAGAGGTTTGCATCATGGTTTACATTGGATGTGTGTAAGTTTCTCTAAATACGTTCTCGTTTGGGGGTTGAGTACAACATTTATTCTGTATTATTTCTCCCAGTTCATGCAAATTTCCTCAATTTCCTCAAGCTTGGTTAATATAGCACCACTGCATATCGAATGAAATTGTAGATAGTGCTGTGATGTCTGACCACCTCCTCCCAATGGTTTGTGATTTTTGTTTCCTTGCCTGTTTGTTTGTTTTTGAGGCTAGCCCAACAGACTGGCCTTTTTTTATAAGAGAGAGAGAATATGAGAGAACTCGCGCACTAGGGCCTCCAGCCATTGTTATTGAACTCCAGATGCATGTGCCACCTTGCACACTTGCATCACCTTGCACACCTGGCTTTCTTGGGATCTAGAGAGTTAAACATGGGTCCTTAGGCTTCACAGGCAAGCACCTTAACCACTAAGCCATCTATCTCTCCTGCCCCCAATCTGGTTTTTATAGACATTTGGTAATTAGGTACATTATGTCTACCAGACATCTCCACACAGATGGAACAGGGACATGGGAGGCACTTTTCACTATAGGCCACAATATACTGACTGAAAGCTATCAGAATCAAAAGAACTTCCCAACTCAGCCCCAGGGTGTGCATGTGGGCAGGGAGCTCCCTCCCAAGGCAGCCTTGCTATATGACAGACTCCTCAGAAATCTCAGACTAACTTCCATGTTGCCTTGAAAATAGACCACTTAAACATGATTGTGGAAACTATCTGTCTAAAAGTTAACAAAAAGGAAAGTTCAAGAAGTTTTAGAAAGTTTGGTAGCAAGATAAATGTATTTCATATGCTACTGCCAGCTCTAAGTAAAACCAAGGCAGGTGATAAATTCTAAGATTTAGAAATAAAGTTGTACATCTTAATATTATGTTTGCCATACTTCCTGGTTGGCAAAGATGAACTAAAGCTGAACAGCTCATGGTAAATTTCTTAAGCGGCCTCCTGCTCTTTAGCACAATTCATTTTCTTTATGCCAATATGTTCCACCCCACAGCAGGCCTGACCTAAGGTTCTTTTCTAGGCCAAACAGTTTAACTGATTGATAGTTAGCTGTTCACGCTGCAGTAGTACACTTCAAAGCCTAGACACTTTTCTCCTTTCTTTTCCTTCTTGTCTTCTCTGTTTCTTTACAGAAGACCATCAGCTGAACTGTCATAGCACTCGAATAATGCAGGACACGGAAAAGGACGATAACAATAATGACGAATATGACAACTATGATGAACTGGTGGCCAAGTCGTTGCTGAATCTTGGCAAAATTGCTGAGGATGCTGCATATCGGGCTAGGACTGAGTCAGAAATGAACAGCAATACCTCAAATAGCCTGGAAGATGACAGTGACAAAAATGAAAACCTGGGTCGAAAAAGCGAACTAAGTCTAGATCTAGACAGTGATGTCGTTAGGGAAACAGTGGACTCCCTTAAGCTGTTAGCACAAGGACATGGCGTTGTGCTATCAGAGAACATCAATGACAGAAGTTACACAGATAGTATGTCGCAGCAAGATGGGAGAAATATGAATTATGTCATGTTGGGAAAGCCCATGAACAACGGACTCATGGAGAAGATGGTGGAGGAGAGTGACGAGGAGGTGTGTCTTAGCAGCCTGGAGTGTCTGAGGAACCAGTGTTTCGACCTGGCCAGGAAACTCAGCGAGACCAACCCTCAGGAGAGGAGCCAGCCACCCAATGTGGGCATGCGCCAGCATGTCCGGCAAGAGGATGACTTCCCTGGGAGGACGCCAGATAGGAGTTACTCAGACATGATGAATCTCATGAGGCTGGAGGAGCAGCTGAGCCCCAGATCTAGAACGTTCTCCAGCTGTGCCAAGGAGGATGGGTGTCATGAGAGGGATGATGATACCACCTCAGTGAACTCAGACAGGTCTGAGGAGGTGTTTGACATGACCAAGGGCAATCTGACTCTTCTGGAGAAAGCCATTGCCTTGGAGACAGAGAGGGCAAAGGCCATGCGTGAGAAGATGGCTATGGATGCCGGGAGGAGGGATAACATGAGATCCTATGAGGACCAGTCTCCAAGACAGCTGGCCGGGGAGGACAGAAAGCCCAAGTCCAGTGACAGCCATGTCAAAAAGCCATACTATGGTAAAGGTAATATTTCTACCTAACGTAAGTTGCCTCAGGCAAATGTGAGCTAAGTGAAGGATGTTGATAATCTCTGAATAAGTATTAATCATGCTAAATCTGATCTCTGACACATATTTTTAGTTTACTCCAGAGCTATACTTTGTGATAATGTTTCTGAAGAGGAAATAAAATATTTTTTCTGATAAATGCATAAAGTAGCTCACTGTGCTATTATGAGAGCAGTTGGATCACATGACATTTAGAGGAAAGTGCTTCCTTGGGAAGATAGGATCTAAATACAAGCACACCCTATGATGGACAAGATTAGGACAAGGCTGAGTTGTCACAAAGGAACCATGATCCATGTTGAATGGTGACAAGGGTTTATGCAACAATTAGTCAATTAAAAAAATGAGACACTTTCTTCATAAATTGGATTGGGTAGATGGCTTCATGACTTATAAAAATATCACCTAGTGACAGTTATTGATGAAACTGCCCCTTTAGAAAACACCCCAGATAGAATTGAATAGAAACGAAATGACCGATGACATAAGATAAGGACAGTGGCCACACATTAATTATCCAAGATAATCAGCAATGGAAACCATTTGCTATGCAAGGCGTGGAATAGCCCAAGTTGAAATCAATAGCAATTTCTTTAGAATATTCACGCCCTCACTAACTCCATTGCATTCTGGAAATTAGGGCTCTTTCCTCAAATATAGTTTATTCTAAATTGCTCAAAACTATCCAACATGAGAGTTTCAGCTGAATTTTACTTAATGAAATTTGTGGGGATATATTTATATCTATATTTAACCATGTATATTACAAATGTATAGTAAGTATGTCACACACCTCTACCTGACTGGATGGCCTTGTGTGTATGGTAGTGACAGTATCCAGCTGCAATGGGACATAGGTCCCTTCCTCATTCAGAAGACTCATAGAACTAAATTAGAAGCAATTCCAACAATGAAATTTGTAGCTTCTTAAGTCCTTTCTATGTTATGCCCCCCAAAATGTTTCTTTGTCTGCTTTTCATTTTAATCTGTGTTTTATGAATACTGAGTTTCCTCACTGTGGACCTGATCATGAGATTCAGGAATTTAGTGTGACAAACTTTAAACAGTCAGGAAAACTGCACCTCTCTTGTCTTGACTCGCCCAGGTGTGTACTCTCCTCTCAATGTGAGTGCATGGCTCCGTGCTCAATTGAGTATTGCCATGAGAAAATCCTAGCTGGAAGGGAACCTAGCCAGAGCTCCACAGTTTCTGGTTGACAAGTGCGTGGGTGTAGGTGGCCCTGTCTGCCATGGAGGTGAGCGCAGTCCATGGAAGGAGGGCAGCAAGATGGAGGTTTTACTAAATGAACTAGTCTTAGTACAGGAGCACCAGGATTGCCTCGGGCCCCATGGAGACTAAGAAACATAGCACCTGTGTCTTGAGTTATGGAACTAGCCTTGTGAATAACAGTTGCTAAAATTAGCTATTAGAAACTTTTAGTTGAAATTTTGAGAATTGTTTAAAAATCAAACATTTTTTGAATGAAATTGTGCCTTCCAATATGACTGCTGCTGTTCAAATATATTTTGGGCTCATGTTTTAGAATTCTAAATAGACACACTGAGGATGGAGCTCAGGCCCCAGAAGCATAGTGAGTGATATATGCTCACGGAGGCCAACTGGCCATCGTGGAGTCCCCATCACCATGGTTACTGTGATTCCTGTGGTCCTCTAAACACAGAGCCTTATGCAAATTCTGACTCCCTCTCTCTCTCTCTCTCTCTTGTTTTTTTGTTTTTGTTTTTGTTTTGTTTTGTTTTGCTTTGTTGTTATTTTGCTTTGCTTTTGTGAAATAATGGAACACAAACTGCTTGCTTCCCTTGTACAAATGGGGCAGGGGAGAGGAAGAACCGTAACACTGGCCTTTACTGAGAAGAAGAGAGGTTGAAATTTGTCATGAAGTACAAGACATTGATTTCTGCCTCTTCCAAAGTTATTTCTGATTTCTATAGGAATTTTCAATACTATCCCAAGTTCTCCTAAATACATCTACAGTTATATTCAGAACCACAAACAAATAAAGTCACACGAAGCCAAAAAAACAGGAAGAAAGGAAGGAAAAAGAGGAGGAAGGAAGGGAAAGTGAATCAAAGAGATTAAGTCTCCCTTGATAAAAAACAAAAAGTCAAGACATGATATCTCATTGACACAGCCAATTAGATAAAGGCAGAAGCTGCCCAGCACATCTGAGGACTCTGTTTTGGCTGCTTTGTTCCTGCTGTAAGATGAGCAGACACATGTAACTGATTTGAAGTACCAATGAATGATATTTCTAAAATCCTGAGTTATTATAAAAGAACTGCCTCTGCTTTCTACACAGCCCCTCCCCAGCTCCCTGTACTGAAGGCAGACAAGCTGAACCCAGAACACTTTTTTTTTCTATTAAGTTGTTTCAAGGATTCTGGTTCATTGCCTTGTTCCATTGTTTCACGCTTGCTTATATGTATTTGGACTACAAGAAATAAGAAATCAAGAGGAGGTAATGGTAAAGGCATCCCCCACGCCCTTCTCAGCCAAGACCCAGGCATCGAGAGGAGAGTATGCACTTCCTGTCTTTCAAACACGGAAGGTTTTGAGCCCCGTTGCTTTGATAAAGATCTACTTACTTCCAAAACTCTTGGAATCTATGACAGCCTAAGCATGTTGATTTCACATTCTCTTAATGGTTAACATGATTAATAATTGTCATAAATTATTTTCTTATCCTCTACAAGTCATTTGTATCTAGTTAAAAATCTCATTATTTTAAATAATCAACACTTTTCTTTGAAACTGTTAATATATACTTACTACTTTATAACATGAATTAACTCTTTCCAATGTTGTCATGAAATCCTTCAAAAAGCAACAAAATACTCTGCTTTCATTTGCATATCTCAGGTTTTAGAAACTGAAGAATCACCATAAAAGTTTGGGTTTGTTTGTGGAGGATGTGAGCCAACTATAGGGTCAGGGCCAATAACTGACAATGCCAGGGAGAGCTTCCCTCCAGCACCAGTGCTGGCATTAGAGGTTCTAGCAGCCCTGACAGGAGAACTGCATAGACTACATTGCTATCATAAAAGGAAGGGAAAGTGCTTTCATATCAACATACTAGCATGCAACAATTCCTGGGAACCCTTTTTCTATTTCAATTTGTTAAGAATCACTTAAGAAAGTCTATAAGATTATAAGAATTTAAAAATCAAGCCAGGCTTGGTGGCTCATGCATGTAATCCAATCAGAAGGCTGGGGCAGGAGGATTGCTGTGAATTTGAGGCTAGCTTGGGTTACCATCAAGGCTGGCCTAACTGATATGGTATCCACATAAAATATTAAACCTTTAAAGAAAAATTTAACTCCATAATTCTCAGGACCATATAATAGCCACTGCTGTTGGTCTGAGCACCTGGTTTTTACAAAGTAGCTCCATGCCATAGGGTGTCACATCCTTAGAATTAGAATTTGGCCTATGCTGGCCTCAGAAGTACTTTCTTTTACAAGGCATGACAATGACCTGTGGTCAGTTCTGGGTATAGAAATTATTCTGTTAGCAATACGGTTCTATCTCTGGCATTTAACATCCAATTCTGGACCAAACGTCTGCTCTGATTGGCTCTTGGCTGGCACTGCGGAGCAGCTGGTAGCGCTGTAGAGCAGCCTGACCTCCTACTTTGTGTATGCATGCACAGCCTTACAGGAGCCTTCCTCGGGTTCCAAGCACAGACGAAGAAATCAAAACCAATGGTTGCTCCAGCGGCTTCTGAAGCGTTTTTGATTACCCATCACCCTGCCAGGTGGGATCGCCGCCCTCTCGGTCATCTGCTTACAGTGCCTTCTGAGAGTTCAGATGGTTTTCCAAAACGTGCTGAATTGCTCTGCTAAGAAACAGTATCTCTTAACCTCAGAGAGCAAAGTTTGATGCCAGGAAAATTTTACAGCTCATAGAGCATGCAACCAGAGCTTTCAGAAAGAAGGAATCAGCTGAAGGGTTGTGAACAGAATCTCGCTCTGGTTGAATTGCACAGAGAAATTGCCAATGACAATAGTGTGGAGTTTTGTTCTCTAAGAAGGCCACTGTCTCATCACTACTTACATTGATTTCTTTGAGCAACATAGCTTATCATGTAACACACGGGAAACCAATTAACCAAATGTTAAGGTTAAAAATAGGCGCTTTTTTTCTTTAGGATGAAAATTGAAATACTTTTCTGATTCATGATAACACTGTATAAGGTTGGAAAAAATCACCCAAGCCCAAAAAGCTACAGAAACAAAGGTCTGATGTCCAGCCTGTCCCTGACTCTTGCCTTATTTCTTTGTTTAGCAAAGGTCTCTTCAGTTTGCTGGATAACCGCATGTGTCTTCAGTTGGTAAACATTCATTCTCTTGGCACCTGTTGTCGCTTTTAGATCCCTCAAGAACAGAAAAGAAAGAGAGCAAGTGTCCAACCCCCGGGTGCGATGGAACCGGCCATGTAACTGGGCTTTATCCGCATCACCGCAGTCTGTCTGGATGCCCGCACAAAGATAGGGTCCCTCCAGAAAGTAAGTCCGTGTCTCTCCGCTCCCCGGGGCGTGTGAGCACTCCAGCTCTGTCAATCATCCCCTCCTAATCTCATCTCCATGGCACCTCAGTGCAGGGGTCATCGACAAGGCCCCTTCCAAGCCTGATGGGCACCCCTAGAAGCCACCTCCTTCAGCCCCTGGGTCTCTTTGGTACCAGCCCCTGAAAGTAACTCACCCTGAAGCCTGAGCTCCAGGAATGAGGCTCTCATATCCATGTGGGTTCTGCTTGAGGCCTCAGTTCTGCTTGCACTGAACCTCAGGCAGGTGATTTCTCTACTTGTTCTCACAGCTCATAGAACTGAGCTAGGTAGTCTTTAAGAGCCCATCCAGCACTAGCCTGCTGGGAATGCTGAGGCCTGGAGATGCCTTCTGCCCCAGTACCTGGGCTTCTGATCATTGCCCCATCAGCATTTAGAGCTGGAGCACTGCTACATCTTACTTATAAAATCCTTCACATCACAGTTGCTCTGCCATAGACAAGTGGGTTTAAATCTAGTGGGCTTTTTCTTTCTTTTTTCATTTCTCTTCTTTTTTTTTCTAATAGATAGTCTCTGATAATATAAAATGATCTATGAAAAAATAAAGTTTCTTTTACAACTGAAATGACACACACCCTTTTTGGTGTATCTTTCTCTTAGAGATAAATATGCCACCTATTTGAAATCAATGAGGGGCAACTATTCAGGACATAGACAGATTTTCAGAAATGAGTGAGGTTACAACTGATCCTGATTTTGAGCCTATAGCATCTGGTTACCCTCTTCCAATAGCTTCCAGTGATAAAGATGGCTCACAGCATGGCAACATGACTAGTTGGTTTTTAATGGCATTTTGAGGTCCATTCCATTAGCAGGGCACCCTTGAGGGACTTATGAAGCAAACCTGTCAGAGAGCAGGGCGACTCTTTGTACTTATACAACCTTAAATGCAGGGAAAGCTGAATACCCTCAGGTAAAATATTTTTAGAAGCTATTTTGGCTCCAGGCCTACTAAAATAATACACTCCTGTTTCCTGTAACTATCTAGAGCACTAATGTGAATTGTTGTAACAATGACAAATCCAGGTGTGGCTACAATCCCGTGTGTTACATGACAGGGAGACGCATGGTTGACGACAGTGGCTTCCACGTGTGAGCACACCGTGGTGGGTGCTTGGCTGGCACCTGCAAGCACTGACCCATTCGATGCCATAAACCCTGCAGGGGAGCGTTACCCTGTTTTCCAAATAAGGAACATGGGAACCAGGGACCAACATCTTTCTCCTTTAAGGATTAGCACAGTGGCTGGCAATGGACGGGCTCATCTGAGCAACTGCTCACCAGCCTGAGTCAGTAACTAGACTCTGCTGAAAAATGCTTCTGCCTCCCAACCCTGTCATCTCCTCTGAACCCTGGGCGTGACATTCCCATCTGAGTCCTGACCTGCTCTGTGGCATGCCGCAGGTTCTCTGTACAAAATAAAACACTAGGGCCAAGAGCTAGGAGAAAGAGTGTTCTTATGGGGCTTTTCTTCAGGCCATAGACATTTTGCCTTCAAGGCAAAAGGTTAGTTCTGTCTATGGATAAGAGGTCTTCTGGACTCCATGTTTTCATAGGAAAAGTCTAGATGTGGTAGAAAGATGGTTGTACTCTGAAGAGCAGAAAGCTGGATAAGTCTGTATCTGCCCCTGCCAACTATGCTTGGGGTGACCTTAGCAAGGCAAAAGCAAGACTGGAGTCTGTCCTGCCCCTACAAAGTCATAGCATGTCTGCAAAAAAGCATTCCTAACGTTGGCATGGTAACGCACATCTGTAATCCCAGCACTTGGGAAGTGGAGGCAGGAGGATTATTGGTTCAATGCCAGCCTCATCTACATAAGAACTTGCCTCCCACCCCCCCACACACACACACAAAAGAAAAAAAAAGAGGAAAGAAAGATGGGGAGGAAAGGAATAAAGGAGGAAGAGAAAGAGGAAAAGGGAAGCATTTCTAAGCATTTGTTCATGAATACTTCTTTGTGATACCACAGAAATTTAAGTGAAACACATAATACAGGCTTCCATAGTAGCGTTTTGGTTTTACTCTTGTGGACTGGCTCCCCCAGTCCATTTCTGTCCAGTTGAATTCAATGAAGGGCTCGACTGCTGCCATACACAGTTGGGAAGGCAGATGGCACCACTGAAGGGATGGCTTTTCCTCTAAGAAGCCCTCAGCCTGAATCCAGCCAGGGTCTCCCACCACCATCACCACATGCCACAGACTGGCAATGCACGCTGGACAGTGTGTAGGGTGTCCTGAGGATGCCACCCTTTTGAGCAGATGAGAAACTAGACTGAGTGGCTCAGGGAGAAGACATGAAGTGGGAGTGAAGGAACAGCCCAAGCAGAGGCTTGGCAGTGAGCGTACGCAAAGGTGAGGCAGAAGAAGAGACAGCAAACCGGGACAGATGGCATTTCTGAGAAGTCCCCGGTAAGAAGGCCAGGCGTGAGGCTCCACGGGAGCCCAGGAGGAAGGGCCGCCAGGGGACTGGTTTAAAGCTGTTTGTTTAAAGCCCATGTGGCTGCTTCAGAAAAGGATGAAAGAATAACAGGGCGGGGTGTAGAAGTCAAGAAACAATTCAAGACTGAGACAATGGAGGCAACCTCAGGCAGAGGAAGCAAGGCAATCCCACCGCAGGCGTGCCCAGGGCGAGGCATCTGTGTCTCCATTTAGCAAGAGACAGATGCGGTCAGCTTGAGCTCTACGACATAGCCAAGCTGCAGTGGTCATTGCAATCTCCAGAAAAGACTTTATAGTAGAAAATGTGGGCATAGAGGGAAAAGAAAGGTGTGTATTAAGGCAATAGGAAAGCTGGGTCAAGGAAAGTGTGCCATGCCATTCTACAGGGGCAATGGGAGAAGACCAAAGAATGAATGGCATGTGTCAGTGGAAGTCCTGGCAGAAAGAGAAGAGGTTAGGTGAGACAGCACAGTGAAGAACTGACTTGAAAGACAAGGGCTCATCCTCCTCTGAAGCAGGTGCTTGTGCCTAAACCTCAGACAGAAGAACCCCTGGGCTCATTCCACGTTCCCACAGGAAATAAGCTGAAGACTGACTTGGCACTTTTGATCCACTTTTACCAAGCATCAGCTGTGAAAGCTCAAAGACAAAACTTCAATGAGCTCTGTTTCTAAAAAGCCAGGGGCTCCATAGACAGAGTCAGGTGGCATTGGTGACGGTGCCTAAAGACACGTGCAGATTTCAGGAGAGAGTACACCATTGCTCTAGACAAAGAGGAAAAGCAGAGGAACGCAATGATGTAAGAGGTGTGGGCCTGTGTGGAGTCTTGGCATCCCCAGGACTCCTAACCCCACATTCCTTCCCAAATAGAGTAGTGGGGTGGTCACTAACATCCAGAGAGGGGATCAAAACAAGCCCACGCATTTCCACTTCTGGTTGGCTTACACAGCCTCCCCTAAGACTAGCAAGCAGTGCCCTCACCCAAAAGGCTATCCTTCCTGTCCTTCCCATTTGTTGACTTCATGTGGTGAGAGTGTGTAGCTCTTAACACTTCAGCTCATGCTACTGAATGCTCAAGAAGGTACTTATTTCCCAAACAAAAAGTGACTGCATTTAAAGTTGGGGATTTCTACTCACTTCCAGTGCACTTTCAGAAGTTCGTGTTTCCAAAGCATAGGCATGTTTCTAAAATGCCCAAGCTACGTGCTGTTACATGGCTGATCAGCGCCCAGTGCTGGGGAGGCCCTTGCTTCCCTGTTCCCTCCGGACTATTCAGTGACTGTGTGCTCTGGCCCCCACAGCAACCCGCCAGCACATCTCGCTTTGCATGCCCATCTGGTGCAGTCAGACAACCTTCTTTCTCTTCCCACATGTGTTCTCTGGTCATGCTCATCACAGACGTTTGTAGGATTGTCTGTTACAAACTAATCCAGCCTCTAATAAAACAAATGCGTATGCTTGTATTCTGACAATTCTCTGTTTTAATGCTGAACTATTTTCTTTGCCTCTCCCTGTGAAGTTCTTGCCATGCATGAAAATGTGCTCAAGTGTCCCACTCCGGGCTGCACAGGGCGAGGGCATGTGAATAGCAACAGGAACTCGCACAGAAGGTAAGCCACACCCTCCTGGGACCTATGCTGGAGGGAGCCATCCGCAACCCCACCCCAGGGAGCTCTGTCCTGTCATGTGTCCCCTTCTTTCCCAAGGAGACAGTGGCCCATAGCATGTCACTTCTAAGGAGCAGAGAGTCAATCACATAGTGCGTGGGAGGTGGAAGGTGGAAGGTGAAAGGCTTAGCTGCCCTTTTCTGCAAATTAGACTTTTTTTAGTTATCTTGACCTTATTGGCGTAATGGGGCACCAGATCCTCACAAGGTGCCCTTCTGGGTACAGTATCTAAAGATAGAAACCATGTCCATGTCAGTTTTGATGAGCATCATGGAACGGAGCCACCATCTTCCCATGTAGAAGGGACTGCACTGTTACTTACCATGCAGGACAATGAGTTAGAACCCAGCAATGCTGTGTCATGTGTGACTGACTTAGCTGTCCTTGCAACACTACTGACGCCCCAAGCCATCAGCATTAGATATCATTAAAATACTACCAGATATCCAAAAATGCTGGTGGGTGTACTTGGGTGTCTAACTTTAACTAGATGATCACTGGAAATACACCAGGTGAAAAATCACACCTTGGTGTGTGACAAGATCCAGTTCTCTTTCCTGTCCTCTTCAGACTTGAGAGATACTAAATTCCTCATAAAAACTAGCTCAGAACCGGGCTTTCTCTTTGCAATAGCAGAAAGTGACTGTTAAGGTCTGTTTTCCTGTGGTTTCAGCCTCCAAAAGCTCACATAAAATTATACCTAGAGGAAGCTATGAAATTCCTCTCGATTTTTGTTTTCGGACTCATTATTCGCTAACAATTAACTTGGTTGCTTGTATTAAGTTTATGATGGAATACCGCAGCTCTGGGCCCCTCTGAGGCTTTCTGGTGCTGATTCTGCTGGAGGGCTGAGACAGCAGAAATCAGAGTTCCACTAGGTCCCTGCTGGGTCTTCACAGTATCAATTCCTTCATTAGACTTTGGTGCCACATGGCTGGGCTTGGGTGCATACCTGCACACGTCTGTAATAAACACACAGGCTTGTAGTGGAGATGCCATAAATTTTGTGAAGCAGCTCAAACGTAAAGACTCACCAATTGCCTCCTCTCCCATATTACTCACCTGAGCTAGTTTCTAACCCATTCAACTGCAGGCCTCAGGCCTCTGAGTCCTCCTTTCCCTTTTCTGTCCAAGTCAGACAGACTACAAGGCCTGCAGGTGGTACTGCTGCGGGATCGGCTCCGAGCGCCACCTTCTGGTCCAGCCACCAAATTGCCACTCTTGGGCTTGTTAAAAACTCTTTCCCCAGCTATTGCAACCTGACATCCAGAAATGGCAAATGCCCCAAAATACATCACTGTCTGAAATTTTTTGTTTGTTTTTTCAAGCATGGTTTCACTCTAGCTCAGACTGACCTGGAATTCACGATGTAGTCTCAGGGTGGCCTTGAGCACTCAGCGAACCTCCTACCTCTGCCTCCCAAGTGCTGGGATTAAAGGTGTGCTCCACCATGCCGGGCTCTCTGTCTAAAATTTAACCAGTTTGTGTTCTCTTAGCATGCTGTCTCTGGGTAAGACTGGTGCTGCTATCAGCATTAGGTGCCAGGAGTCAGAAGGACCACTCCTAACCAATCACCTTCAGGGGACTGTGGCCAGGGCAGTTGGGAAATTCTCCCTGCCCCACGCCCTGGGGTTCATCTTGGCTGGCTGAAGGACAGGGCACAGTGTGTGGCCTGGGGTGTAGCTGAGCCGTTTGAGGTTGTTTCATTGAGCCCCCTCTCTGTAATTGCAGCCTCTCTGGATGCCCTATTGCTGCGGCAGAGAAGCTGGCCAAGGCCCAAGAGAAACACCAGAGCTGTGAGGTGTCCAAGTCCAACCAGGCCTCGGACCGAGTCCTCAGGTATCCAACAAGAGTGTGTCCTTCATGGGATCATTCACAATCCATCCCGGTCACACCCCAAAGTACAGAACTGGGGACATTCCTGGAAGTGTGTGTGTCCTAGACAGAGAGAAGGTGTCAGGCTAGAAGTTGAGACCTCCCTCCTCCACCACACAGGGCTGGGTGGGAGCTCAGAGGTCAGCGTGCCTTCCAGGTGTCCAGTAGTGTCCCAGTGTGACGTTTTACAAGAATTGGACATAGGTATGTCTTGTGTTTTTTCTGACCCTGATAGTTCACCATGGCATGCATGCTAGATGAAAGAGAAGCTTTGAAAATTAATAAGACACCCGACACAATTTTATCTCAATTTGGGGCAGGGGCATGTCCTGACCTATGGATAGCACTGCTGATTTTGAAAACTGTAAGAGTGACGAGCACCACCTTGCAGATGCCTGGATGCCTTACGTATGAAAAGCTGTCAAAGTTGTCATCACCTTTTATCCTCAAACACCCTGGGATGTGGGTGGGAGTAGGCAGCATCACCACCATTTAACAAGCAAGACACCCAGAATGCAGGAGCTCATGACTTATCTGACGTCATTTGCCGTAATGGAAAGGCCTGAAGAGCATGGGCTGGCTCAACCTTTTTCCAGCTGGGGTAGAGGATGATTGGCAGGTGAGGAAGTGGAGGAGCTCTACAGTCCCACAGCCCTCAAACACATCTCCCTCCTGCACAGCCCTTCACAGCCACATGAAATCTCTGATAGTCATCTTGCATTCTGCTTTCTTAGTCTCATAGCAATGCCCTTGGCTGTACATGAATAGTGGCTGTCATCCTAATAGTCAGGCATATGGATATTCTGTTTAGTGGACACCCACCATAGCTAAAAACTCACTCAGTGCTAGCTCAGGGACATGTTTGTTGTCTGCATAGGTGAATGATGAACAATGTCTCTACAGATAAAGTATGTGGCTTGGGGCTTCTGCTGAGTTCCTTTATTGGACTAAGTCACTTGGAGAAAATAACTAGGGGAGTGTTAGGAACACCTTGTCAGCCCTATTTTATTGCATGGTTTTCTCACAGTGATTAAATTCCCTTTCTTCTTCAGGAAAAAGTCAAAATACTTGTAGAAAATTAGTACCATTTAATGGAGAAGAACAAAGAAAATAAAAATACCTATGATCCCACTACTTGGCAATAGTCCCTCTATGAATTCAGATTTTTCTGTGTATGGGGATGACAACCTATAAGAGCCTCCTGCCTGCCTCTTGGCTTCTTCACTATGGTGCTTATTTTTTTCAAAAGCAAAACTGAACTCCGAACAAGTGGTAAAATTTCCTCTTGTCCTCCCAGCTCATTTTTTGGCCTACTAAACACCAGACTTCCTTAGGTCCTTATTTAAAGAAGTTAAATATATATTTTACATGAATCAGAAAGAGAAGGAATGATCAGAAAAGTCCCCTGAATTTCAGAGTCTTTGTCATTATTTGTACTGTACAAAAGTAGAAATGCCTGTGGGTATTTTTGTCAGTATCTGGTCCTTAAGAGAAATCTGAAACAATGGTTGTTGAGCATTTAGAACACTATGTATAAGCATATATCTGTATCTATTCTGTAGGTCATAAGGTAGGTAGAGGGTATAAGGGCGACTCTGTACAGCTTCTATTTGTGTCTAAAATGGTTTCCAATTAAAAGTCTAAGAATTCCACTTATAAGATACACATACTTGTGAGCACACACATCAAGAGAGAGAGAGAACACATGAGAATGAATAATAATCGAATGTTCCAACATTTAAATATTTTCCCAATGCCTAAAGGGAATGACTATTAGGTAAAAATATTGAAAGAAAACATGAATTCTCACCAAATGTTTCCCTACCTATTCGAGTAGATAAATTCTGCCTAGGTCCCTAAGAATATACCTTCCATTCCTTTTATTTTTAAGGAAAATTTCTCACTTCTCATGTCATTTTGTATGATTCTACTATTCTTTGTAACCTCTACAAAGACAATGCCTATATGTCAGATTTGCCCTTATGCTTGGGTCTCATATCTTCATCATAGACACCAGTCCTCCTGAAGGTGAGAGAGAAAAAGAGATCATTTGAAGTAGTTTATATCTTGTTCTTTTTATCTCCTGTGTTGACTTTTAGGCAGATACTTTATTTGGGGCTTTATAATTAAATCAAACTATGTCTTTTTTCAGAGAACTGACTTTTTCTTTCAGTAAACAAGACCTGTGAAAGATCCCAAATCTTTGGTCCATGCAGGAAGTGAGATGGGTTAGCATAGACATGAACCATGTTGCATGCACAGCTATGAGAAAACAAGCTGTTGTCTGTTTACTTCCAGGCCGATGTGTTTTGTCAAGCAGCTGGAGATTCCTCAGTATGGCTACAGAAACAATGTCCCCACAACCACGCCACGCTCCAACCTGGCCAAGGAGCTTGAGAAATATTCCAAGACTTCATTTGAGTACAACACTTACGACAACCATACGTATGGCAAGAGAGCCATAGCTCCCAAGGTGCAAACCAGGGACATATCCCCCAAAGGATATGACGATGGTAGGAGGTGCACACTCTTATACATGAGAGACACATTGCCATTGATGTTGTTGTTGTCTGTATCCATGTCCTGCAGACCCGCCTGCATCCATGCACACCCAGTGCACGGGTGGCCAAAGGCACAGCATGGCCCTGTGCTGCATGCAGGCCCCTTGGCCCACGAGGGGCAGGTGGAGGAGCTGCGGGAAGGAGGGGGCACATTTTTCCACAATGACTCAAAGGTGTTGGGCTCTGGCTGCTTACAGGAAGTAGACAGGGAGGCCCTAAGAGCCCTGTGTTTCATGGTGTGGCTAAGACAGTGTCCTTGTCTAATATACTTCTTTTTAAGTAGTTGTCCAAGACAAGTCATGCAGAAAGCACTGCATTGCTCTCTTCTGAGAAGCCCCACATTTCCTCAATGCTCTCCATAGTGATGCATGCTAGCAGCCTCTAGGGAGATGGCTTAGCCCAAGTTTTATGCCCAGGCTGCACCCCAGGCGGATTAAACTGGGATCTTTTTGGGTCCTCTGTGCACTGGTAATTTTCAAATGCTAGTCAAGGCTCTGCATGCAACTGCAGCATGCATCCTGTACCCTGTGAGCGGCTGAGCCTGAGCTCCTCTCTGCAAGGCTGAGAGACTGAAGGAAAGTTGGCCTCACCTGGGCCTCTGGGTCACTTGCTGCCTTCCTAGAACTGATGTCACAGATGACCACAGGTCACTTGATCACTTCGGGGTCTCAGTGCTCTTCAGCATAGAGGATATAGGCTTTTAAAGATTTGGGGTCCCTTGCTGAAAAGACACTCCCTAAAACTACATATGCACACATTTAAATGAAAGATTTGGGAACTTCAGAAAGCTTTTGCAATTCAGTGGGAGTTTTGTGCTTCTTTCTGCTATGTTATTTCTTGTAATGATAATTATTAGGTTTGCAAGATTTAATATTTCTTTGACATATCATATATAGATCATCCACATGTGTCAATTCTTTAATATTCAGACTCAGATACAAATGTAACAAAGGTGTGACTGTAGGGTATAATGGAAACAATTATTTTTGTTTTATTGTCTATTTGGAAATAATTACTTGCCAGTTTCAGGTCTTGATGTAATTTCTTTCATTCGGTTGCAAATGAAAATTCACAAGGAAATTATGTTCACATAACTAAAGATTCTGTTGATAGAATTTCCAATCCATTGGCATCTTTCAGTGATTCGATAAATCCTCTTATTAGATGTTCATTTCACACTCCTTTTATGGGTTGTTTTGTGTGGTCTGCCATCTTTCACTTTATTACTGTGGTCAGCCTCCAGCCTTAGCATGAAAGGGGCTCCCAGGTAGAGCCTGAGTCCACCGCAGTGTCTCATGGCCACAGGCTCTTTCCTGGGCTGGGAGTGGATGTGCTCAGACTACCTTAGCACTGCCTTTATGAGTTTACAGGTTCTGGGCCAAAGAACCTTCCTGTTCATTCACTCCCTCAAGAACAAGGTGGGCTGCTGTGATGTCATTGGGGATGAGGTGGTATGTGGATGTGCTTTTCCCACCATAAAGACAGGAACAAATGTGATATTTGTTGGTAATAATTCTCTAAAGCCTAGAGGAAATTCCTGTCTTGCTTAGGTTGAGCATGCTTTCTGTCAACACGCCAGGAAAGATGAACCCATTGAGCACTCTCAAGTAAACCTCAGCATTAGGAAAACCAGGAAAAAGGAAATGCACCCACAGTTTACTGAGGAAACAAACTGAGGCTCTGGTTCTATGCTTTTCTTCCGGCTGGCAGGCTTTAGAAAGATCAAGGAAGGGCCCATCCAGGGTGAGAGTGGTGGGTCCGGGCTGTGTAGGGAATAGGGGCCATGGGAGGCATCCCTGTACCTGGGCACCGGGTGGCAGATGTCAATACAGGTGACTGTCGCTGCATCCAGTGTGTTCCTTCAGTCACACAAAAATAGAGTCACTGCTCTTAAAAAAAAAAACACAGGGCAATCAGGCCTGACAGAAACAAATAGTTCTGAGAAAACAGGAGCCTCACTTGGCAGCACAGAATGGAGTAGCAGAGACAAAGGACCCCTCACCAGGCCTAAATTCCATCACTTCACTTCCCCAGTCTCTTTCACAGTCAGCAATTCCTTCTCCAACCATCTGCCTCCCCCAGACACCTGGCCCGTGACTGCTGTCTGTTAGCAGTCCCCATGGCCTTCCATGCTGGATAGAAGGGTTCAGAGAAGAGAGGGTGAATAAACACAAGACCATGATGTGGACTCATGCCCAGGAAAGCTTGCCCAATATGCCTGAGGGACAGGGTAGCAACTGTGCACTGAGTCCTGACACTGGAGTAGGACTGGTGTGGAAGGAGAGAAAGCCTGGGGAGGCCAGAAGGTTCACTTGTGAGGACCGCTGAGGAGACAGCTTCACCATGTCTTCTATCGCAGTGCAGAGGTCAGGCACCTTCCATCAGAAGGGGAAGTTTGTGGGTCTGATGGAAGGGCTGAGAGGAACAGCACAGGGGTGGGGGCCTTTGCTGCTGGGCTGCATCTGTCCCTCAGCTAGGTCATGTGGTGAGCTAAGAGTGGCTCTTATACTTTCAAATGGAGAAAACAAAAGAAGAATGTCTCATGACATTGAAACAAGGAAATTTAAATTTAAGTCCACAGTGATGAGCCAAGGCCACCTTCCTAATCCCCTGTGGTCTGCACTACTGTCTAGGTCACAGAACCCAGTCATCTCCACAGTGACCATTCGGCCCCCATAGCCTCAACTCTTCACCATCAGTCCCTTTACAGAAACATTGCTGGCCTGGATCTAAGCCATCTGCATTGCACCTCCAGACACATGTCACCACCTTGGGTTTGCTGAACTCATTATATTCCAACCTGCCAGCGCTTCCTCCCATGGCTTTTCCCTTTGGCTATTTCTGTTTCTTCGGTCTCTAAGCTCAGACCTCTGGTTATCTATGAGCCTTCTCTTTCTCACCCACTATTGCCACTCTCTGGTCCTGCCCTCTCACTCTGGCCCATGGCCCCAGACACCTACATCAGGCAGTGTGCCAGCCCTCCAAGCCAGGTCCTCCACCTTAATCCTCTGGGACAGGGTGTTTCTTGCCCTCCAGGCCTACCTCTGAGGCTGGTCCCTCTTCCTGCTGCTAAAAACTTTTCCTGAGGCCTTTTCTGGCAGTCTCCTGCTGTGGCTTCCAGGGCGCATGCTTGAACCACCTTGCAGCCTTCTCCAGCAGACAGCTTTGTCCTTTGTGGACATACTGAAGCATGATGTGTAGCCCTAGGTCCCACCCCTAGGTTCCTTCAACTATGAGCTCCTTGCCTTCACACCAGATTATAAGGTGAGCAAGATGCCCTACCATACAGATGGATCAGGCAGGCAGTACCCATGCAAAGGGTATTCTGAACGAGACAGAAATCATGCCCTGTTGGGTATAGCCTACTGGGCATGCCTGCCCCCACATGTCCCTCAAGAAGGTGCTTCCCATGTAGGATTCTGCATGCACATCTCTCTGTGTTTGTGGTGAATGTTGTAGAAGCTGAAAGCCAGAGCCACAGATGCTGATTCAGGAGGTGGCCTGGACCAAGCCAGCCACAAGAGGAAAGCTACCCTGGTGGAAACTTGGTCATGGGTATCCCTAGTATTCTTGTGTATTTGGTTTTCATGGAAATTCAGGATTGTGCAGAAACATTGATCTATTCCCCTGAAAGAAACTGCAAATGCAGAAAGAAACAAACATTCCTAATTTTCATAGGCTGGTGAGAAAGATCTGTGTGCAGGTTTGGTATTTGTTTGGCTTTGGGATTTGTTTTGTTTTTGTGTCTGGAGGCAGCTGTGTTTAACCCCAGGGATCTGTAATGCTGCCCTGCCTTATACAGCTAGGAACAGGGTGCTAGCAGAGGTGACATTCGGTGTGGCTGCCTGCTGTGTGACACTGGTGGTCTCCAGGGGAGATGCCATCATAACTCTCACTTTCCCAGCATCTGCTGAGATCCAAAGTGCAGCAAACTCTTGTTTACCCATTGACAAAAGGGCAAGTCATCTAAAATAGGTGTTTTCCAAGAAAAAAAGAAAGCACATTTTGTTCCTGTTATACACTCTCTGACAAAGTTGGGGCTCAGTAAGATGTAGGGAATAAAACTGACAGGGAAAAAAAGACAGACGGGGCGCCCCATCTGGCCCCGCTCTGCAGCACCCCTGGACTCAACACCATAACCAAAAACCATGCCGAGTGCGGCCTTTATGCTCACAGCTCACAGCTCTGTGGGCATCACAAGCAGGCACCATTAAAACAGTGAAAACACTGGTTTCCTTATTGATTTAAAGTACAGACTCCTTAATTTTATTATGAACCAAACACTCTTTACACTTGAGAAAAGAATGGGTATGGAGGTGGGCACCATCCTGGCTGCTTGTATGCCAATGGACAGGCGTATGGAGACGTCACCAACAGCTGAGCCCTATCCACTTGTATAAAGTTGGGGGAGTCAATGCGCCACCAAGTTTACATTTTAGAACTCCAGGATGATGAGAAACAATCCAAATAAGATGGGAGAAATTCAGCCATTGGATAGACTCATTTGTGTACTGGTCGGTCACGGTAGTACGTGGAACAGATAAAATGCTGGACTAGACGAGGCCATCCCTTCCATGACTGCATCCCAGGTACTTTGCCTCAGTCTTGTATTTGTGAGATGGACACATGGCTTCCACTCACAGGGGAGTGGAAGGCTGGACATGGTCCTGCTACAGACCCCTGTGCACCCCACCTGAGGGGCAGTCACCATAAAAGGGGACACTGCGTGATGTAGCTGAAGACCCAGAGTCATCAGTCAGCTCTACTCTGACTCTGGAGCCAAATACCTGAGTAGGACTCCTTATTTTCACTGGAAGAAAATGCCATTACCCTAACCTGGCACAACCCTCCTGTGCTGACTATAGTTTGTCCCATAGATCCAACTCTCTTTTTTACTAAGAAATCGTATTACTTTATTTGTAAACAAGCAATTAGCCATCACTAGTTTAAAAAAAAAAATTGGCACACGCCTTTCATCCCAGAACTTGCACTTAGGAGGCAGAGATAGGAGGATCACTGTGAATTCGAGGCCAGCTTGAGACTACATAGTAAATTCCAGGTCAGCTTGGGCTAGAGTGAGACCCTACTTCGAGAAACCAGGAGGCAAAAAAGGAGAAGGAGAAGGAGGAGGAGAGGCAGAGGCAGGAAAGATCTGGAGTGCAGTGCAAGGACACTAAGGCATTCACTGCCACTGCGAGCTACAAGGCATGACCCCACCTCCAACAACAAAACCTCTGGAGGGTATGGTGGCACATACCTATCACACAAACACTTAGGAGGCAGATAAAGGGGAGCTTGAGTCCTAGGCTCGCTACATGGTGAGGCCCTGTCTCCAAAGCAAACAATCTGATATGTATTATTAAATTTTCCACAATTTTCATATTCATGTTATAAAAACAATTTAATGGCATAGAACTATGAATTTTAGTGCATATCCAGAGCATCACAAAGCATGCTGGGCAGTGACCCTAGCACAGGCCTTGTGGGTGGGGGCTCTACAGTCCTCTGCTATGTACCCATCCCCGGGCATCTACCTCCACAGCCCTGACCCAGGCTGTACTCAACCGTAGCCATGGCCCACTCTGCCCTGTGTGATTCTGCTGCCCTGCAGAGGGCATTCACCAAGGGGAAAGAGAAGGACCTCACAGGGCACTGGCCTCCCTCATCCCTCACCTCTCCAGTGTAGGATTGGTTCCCTGCAGCTGTTCCCAGGCTGACTAGCCAGCAAAGGTGACCATGTCTCCAGGTGTTGCCTTTCATGAGTTGGGTGTATAAATTGATGTCTGGTCCCTGTGTAGGAACCTGAGTGAAAACAGTAACTGGTGCAGTTTACTTCATAGTGAGGTGAGAATGGGGTGGAGACTCTCACCTCAAGCTCTGTTCATCACACCTGGCCTGGAGTAACCTGAGCTTGCAACATGTCACCAGTAGTGTACCTCTCCTTAGTGTCCTGAGTGGGCCGCCTGTGGCCCAAACTCATGTTGCCAGTGATGGCTTCTCCATTCTGGTTTTCCTTTGTTTGGGGATAATTCCTTAGTATGACTCACAAAGTCCATGTTAGCTGCGTGAGAAGGTTTGTGGTTTCTTTTATTTTCTTCTTCCTCTTTGGAAAAAAAAAAAACTGCCTTGGTCAGGGTCTGGTTACAGGGTGGGTCACAGCCAGAAGAGCAGGGCCCAGCCACAAGACCCCTCACAGCCACAGCTGCAGCTCCCACTAGAATGGCTGGCATGGCCATTGCCAGTGAGGGTCAGGCAGTCCTCAGCACATCCTTAGTCCAAACCAAGGCAGTCTGTGGTGCAGCCTACCCAGGGCCTACCTCAGCTCCCTCCAGGGTCACCTTTAGCTAATCCCCCACTCTGGTTATACTGGGTGGAATATCTATCTGGTCCTGACAACATTAACTGGTAGTTATTCTGTATTAGTTAAATTTAAAAAACAAAAAAGGCCCATCCTAATACATCATCCACTGAGACATTTTCTCATCCAGGTACTACTCGAAACTTCTAAGCTGCTCTGAACATTAACCCTCCCTCCCAAGTGCCTACTGGCTATTTATGAGAGTACTACAAACAGATAGGGTGGGCTGGGGTCACATGAGCTGAGTCCTTGCTGGCGAGCACTACCAGGGCCACCCTGTGGTGTCCAACAGTTACCAGGAATGAGCTATGTCCTCAGAGGCATATCAAAAACATCTCCCTTTAACATCCAAAGCCTGTAAGAGAGTTATAGAATGGAGGTGTTTGGGTCCCGTTGTATTAGGAAAAAACTAACTTCCTAAAACCCCATTCCCACAGTCTTGGTGGGCATTCTCAGGTCTTCTGGGAATCAGAGTCACCTGTATGGTAACTGCAACTCCCTATGCTGGAAGAAATGGCCAGCCCCTTGACGGATGAGTGATCTGCCAAGGTCCGCTTCTGAAACCAGTCCCTCCACCTTTGGCCAGGCTAGAGCACCATTCACTTAGGGTAGCCAAGCCCTGTCCTAGCCCAGTAGGAGCCTGCGAGCGCGCTGCAGCACACTTGCACAGCCATCCCGACAAGGGTCCATCCTCTCCAGAGTTACCCCCATTCCCTGTTCATTCCCACATACAGCGTGGTAAAGGGGCAGAGGCTGGGCTCTCCGTCGCTGTGTGTTTCAAAATGGGCAGGTGGGCAGCAGGCCGGGTGTGTGTCCCCTGTGTGGGCCCAGGGCCTGACCGCATGGTCGTGTGTCTCTGCAGCCAAGCGGTACTGCAAGAACGCCAGCCCCAGCAGCAGCACCACCAGCAGCTACGCGCCCAGCAGCAGCAGCAACCTGAGCTGCGGGGGCGGCAGCAGCGCCAGCAGCACGTGCAGCAAGAGCAGCTTCGACTACACGCACGACATGGAGGCAGCGCACATGGCGGCCACAGCCATCCTCAACCTGTCCACACGCTGCCGCGAGATGCCACAGAACCTGTCCACCAAGCCTCAGGACTTGTGTTCCGCGCGGGTACGCCTCCGCGGGCGCCAGCCACCTGCCCTGCCACCATGCGAGCCCTCCCCCCCACCCACACACACCCTGTCACCCTGGGCAAATGCCTTGGTCCCCTGCCACCATGTCCCGCAGCTTGTGCAGTCAGCTCAGCCAGGCTTCCGCAGGCCTGGGGAAGTCAAGAGAGGTTGTGGAGAACTTGTCCCTCTGAGAGTCAAGAGTCGTTTCTGCAAACAGGACAGCACTCTGTCTTCATGGTCATGGTGTCTCAGCTGCCAATAATGAGCACACAAAACTAAAAAGTAGTTTGGAGGGTGACTCAATGAAGTACTCCCAGGACAAGCTTAAGTACCAAAGTTTGGAGCCCCAGCATCCATGTAAATGCCTAAATGGCTGGTGGGCGGAACGGCACACAGGTAGTCCCAGCACTGTGGGGTGGGCCCAGAGGACCTCCCCCCCTCCCCCCCCACCCCCACCACATTATGGCTAGCTAGACTCGCCCTATGCACAAGCTCTAGGTTCAGTGAGAACCCTGTCTCAAGAATTAAGGCAACGAATGATCAAGGCACCCAGTGTTAACCTCTGACCCCCCAAACATGTACATACACATGCCACATTATGCATGCTCCCATACACACAGACAACAAAGCAGTGCAGTTTGACATGGAAACAGGGAAAGAGGGATGCCAGCCAGCAGTGTCGGATAGATGCAGAGATATTCCTTGCCACACACATCCAGGACAAGGAAGCCGAGGGGTCACATAAGAGTGCACTCTTGGGAAAGTCAGTTTGATCCCTGACAGAGAAGATTCCACTGTGTGTGAGGGCGTCTCTGGTGTTTACTTTCCTGTCAGGCAGCTCAGGGCAGACACTGCTTGCTCCGAGAACAGGAGAGGAAAACATTCTGTTGGGCAGAGAGCAAGAGAGATGCTTCCCTGGGCACTAGGTGGAGGTCTTCCTGGGACGCACATAAAGCCACAGGGACAGAAGGACAGTTTGTCCACTCTCCAGATAAACAAAGGTGGCTCTCCAGAGAGTGTGAAGCCACTGAGCATGCAACAGGAGCTCAGAGCCCTGACAGTAGCTGTGAGTGATTGCAATGTTTGGGAAATGCTTTCTTCTCCCTTGATGTTTTTATTCCTGGAGAGTGGAACAATGTCAGAGTCATGCAATCTTCATGGCCATCAGGGATGATAAAATGCAAGGCTAGCACAGAAGAAATTCCTCCCTGCAAGAATAAAACAGGAACCCCTTACAGGGTTGTTCTGTTTTGATTTTTTGTTTCGGTTTTCATTTTTATTTTCCGGAAATTGTACTAAGGCTGAGAGAATGACCCATTCTCATTGTGTTGCTTAAATTAGTATCAAAGCTTGGAGTCAGCAGTGGGCTCAGCCAGAGTTCAGACAGAATGGCACTGTAGAATGGGTGAAGGACGCAGCCCCAAAGACAGCATTCCAGCCCCACATACCTCCAACTATGTAACAATTGAGGGAGGGGCTGCTGGACCAGAGCGGCTGCAGCTGCATTCCAGCTTTGAGTGACATAGTGAATGTCCACAGGGAAACAGAGGACTCTTGAGGCAGGTTGACTTTTCTTGCTTGCTCTCCTCCACCTGACTTTACCACCTCCCTTCTGCCAGCAGGGTGAACTCTGAAGAGCTTGGCCTGTTTGAAAACATTATTGTATTTTTTTAATTGTTCATTTTTTTAATTGCTCATTTTTCATTTTTTAAGCAGTTGGCTGACTGTAAGTGTGCAGATGCCCAGAGCAGCTCAGAACAGAATCCCCACAGCAAGGCCTTTGGGATCCAGGGTGCATAGCCCCTGTCATGAAGTACCAATCTCCCAACACTGGGTTTCATGTCAGAAAGAAAATTCTAGCTCTTTCTCCTTCCTTCCTCCATCCTTCAAATCCTTTCCTTTCTTTCTAATTCTGAAATTATTCCCATTAATGAAACTAAAGGGAAAAATTAAAGCTGATACATATGGACATGTACAAACATAGTGTTGATCTTGTAGGCTTTTGAGCTAGAATGAAATAAAATATAAGCAGTTATTTGAATTTCTTCTAACAAGCTCATCTCTAAAAGTAGATGTGGCCTAATTGAACAAAGATAGCACATTGTATTTCTTTTTGTTTTGTTTTGTTTTTGTTTTTGTTTTTGTTTTTCGAGGTAGGGTCTCACTCTAGCCCAGGCTGACCTGGAATTCACTCTGTATTCTCAGGGAGGCCTCAAACTCATGGCAATCCTCCTACCCCTGCCTCCTGAGTGCTGGGATTAAAGGCGTGCACCACCACACCCGGCAGCACATTGTATTTCTAAAAGCTGATGTATTACAGAAAGGAGAGGTAGGGAGAGAGAATAAAGGATGGTAAATAAATAGAGGATCTGATGGAGGTTAGATGGATGGAGGATGAATGAAGGGTGGAGAGATGAATGGAGAGTGGATGGGTGGGTGGATGGATGGATGGGTGGGTGGAAGATGCATAGATGGAGGATGGTTGGATGATAGAATGTGGGTAGATACACACATGTGTGGATGCATCTTCCAAGCAGTGCTTCAGGTAAAGCTGGGGTAGCAGACACGTGCCAACCAACCACAGTTCATGTCAGTGAGGCAGCAGCGAAGGATTCAGAGTGAACGGGGTACTGGCTGAAGGTGGTGCTCAGTCTGGGGGGACAGAAGGGTTGCAAGACAGTCTGGCCCTCCGGATTATGTATCCTTCTGTCAACAGAACCCTGACATGGAGGTGGATGAGAATGGCACGCTGGACCTGAGCATGAACAAGCAGAGGCCGCGGGACAGCTGCTGTCCGGTCCTGACACCGCTGGAGCCCATGTCCCCCCAGCAGCAGGCAGTGATGAGCAGTCGGTGTTTCCAGTTGACTGAAGGTGACTGCTGGGACCTGCCCGTAGACTACACCAAAATGAAGCCCCGACGGATAGATGAGGATGACTCCAAAGAAATTACCGTAAGTCTTTGCCCCCACCTGTGTTCACTGTGAGACTAAAAGGGCCTTAGCAACAACCAAAAAACAGGCCATTTGCTCGACTCAAGCGAGCATTTGTTTCCTCCCAGAACATGTCCGTTAGCTAATGAGGACCTAGACACTTTTTTTTTTTTTTTTGCCCAGAAGACAGGAGATATGTGACTGTCATTTACTTGAGTGAAACAAACTATTGACTCTTTCACATTTTATTTTATAACAAGTATGCTTTGTTACAATGGTTTCTCTAGAAAATTGTATTAAAAGTTTGTTTTCAAAGAAAACAATACCTTTTTTCTGGTGGGGAATAATATGAGAGCCTTAAACTCTTAAATTACCAGATACAGTCACTTCATCCTGTAATCTCTGTACTGAGGAGGTGGAGGCAGGAGGACCATGAGTTCCAGACCAGTCTGAGACATACACGTGACCTGTCTCAAAAAAAAAAAAATCAAACCCTTAAATGTATTTTGCTAATAAACTCACTTAAATATTCAGGTGACTATATTTCTTGAATAAATTTTATCTTAGTACAAGTTACCTAACTCCTTCTTTATAACAGTATTACTAAAACACCTATGTCAAGAACATATTTTTGAAATAGCATGGCTTCTTTCCACATTCAGATTACTAATGTAGGTACAAAACTTCTTGGGCTTAAAGATGGAGTTTTTTGTTGTTGTTGTTGTTGTTTTTGCTTTACTAGCCTTTTTTCTTTGACATTCAAATCTGAAAATTATGGCTTCAAAAACACAAAAAGAACAGCACTCCATAGATGATAGATACATAAATAGATCTATTGATATGTAGGTATCCCTTGCTGGCTTTCCTCAAATTCATGGCAATCCTCCTGCCTCAGTCTCCCCAATGCTATGTTCACATGTTTTCACCACCACACTGAGTTAAGCCTATTATCTTTAATCTTCAATTTTAATTATTCCAGCACTGTATAAAAAAATAGAAGCAAACCTGAGAAACAAGCTAAAATTCCTTGTCTCCTGCAGTTAAATTATGACCAACGAGAAAGACATGGTAGTTGAATCCCTGAATTTATTTAAAAGTAAACCTCCCTCCAGCAACAAGCGTGTCCTCATTACGTGGACTATCTCAGAAGTAAAGCCTTGCCTTGGAGCCTGGAGTTTGCAGCATGAATTTGGAAAGTATGCGGGCTAAACACTGCCCTCTACAGGAGATTCTAGATTATTGCATGTGGATACCCCAAAAGTAGACATTTTATAAGAGAAAAAGAACAAAGAAAGTGTTGCATAAGAATATTTTTAAATTGCAATATTGACACGGCTGGTGTTCTATTATCTGAAGAGAGGAAATCACATGCATGTTAAATACCAGTGATTGGAAAAAAAGAAAAATCCCCTCAAATACTTTGAGTTAGAGAGCTGAACTTTGCAGGTCCATGTTGAACGTGAAGCAATGGCCCTGCAGGTGTCCCCTCGACACAGAATGAAAGAGCAGCTGAAGTGTTCTCTGGCTGCCAGGCCGTCCACACAACCTGAACAACATCCCTGGCTGCTGGCAGGTTACCACGGTTGCAAAAGTTTGAATAGTCTACACAGTTTACATTGTGTTTTCAGGGAAGCCCTATCAGGACAAAGGCACGTTCCGATTTTAAATATAATAGAGGCAGAAAAGCAGAGGGGGAAACCCTGTAGCCAGGGGACCTCCTTCAACTGTGTGCTGCGCTACTGCATGGGGCTCAGAAGCTCTGTTTTGTTGTCTGCAGCCTGAAGATTTGGATCCATTCCAGGAAGCTCTGGAAGAAAGACGGTATCCAGGGGAGGTGACCATCCCAAGCCCCAAACCCAAGTACCCTCAATGCAAGGAGAGCAAGAAGGACTTAATAACGTAAGCATACCATGAGGTGACATGCCAACTCTGTTTAATTCTCCCTCTCTCTGGCTTACTTTTAAAGAGCGGACCTGTATATGCCTTGCTGTTTGAGCATGCACAACCGCAGCCCACCAATCTCTCCAGCTGCCCCTTGAGCAGAGCCAGAGGCTGCCGCGCGCCTGCTTGTCCTCAGGATGCGCTTACCATGTGGGGGCGTCATTTCATTTAGCCCTGTGCGCTTTGCAGCTTTCTCCAGGGTGCTTAATTCCCCGTGCAGACATTGCAGCTAAACTGGAAACAATGAACCTTTTTAAAAAGTTTTTTTTAAAAAAAAAAAAAAAAAACATACTTACTATTCTGGCTGTCTTTGTTTTTGTTTGGTGGCAGATGTCCAACTCCAGGGTGTGATGGGAGTGGTCATGTGACTGGTAATTACGCCTCACACAGAAGGTGTGACTTCATTTTTCTCATGGTGGATTCTGTCTTTTCAATTTATTGTTTTCAGCTTACCTCAACAATGCTGTCAAAGTACAAATGTTGAATTCTGTGTCACCCCTCTGAGTGCTGTCTGTTGACCTTCAAAAATGTGCTAATTTATATGTTCTATGATGTCTTTTAACCTTAGACCACCTAAATTTGCAAAATTCTTCTCTGACATTTAAACCAAAGAACATAATATATACTTTATCATTTTTAAAACTTAACAAAAATGTTTTCTTAACTTTATACTTAAACATTCAGAGTTAATTTTATGAAAAAAAATCAATATACAGCACTTGGCCCATTGCTCTTCTGCATTGAACTTTTTAATTTCAACTTTGTGTTGTGTTCGTCTGGACGATGCTGCTGCCTAGGGGATTCACTCACAGCCTCTCCTGGCCTGTCTTACAGTCTGTCCGGCTGCCCCCTGGCGGACAAAAGCATTCGAAGTATGCTGGCCACCAGTTCACAAGAGCTCAAGTAAGCTATCATGACAATAATTCTCTTTTAAAAATCTACTCAGTAGTTCACAGAAATGGTGTGTCGTTTGAAAGGAAGATGCCTGTGATTTAGTAAGATTTAACCCACAGGTCTGGGCCTTGGGTTCCGGATATACGTCCAGATAGTCCATCCTGTCTTTTCCCTCATATTTACCTCCAGCTCTTATACCACATCCTTGTTATCTGAGATTTCCTATAAGGCATGGGTTCTTGTCTTTAGATCTGCATGCACCTGCAAGAGAAATTTTCCAGAGTTACTCAAACTTGTAGAAAATTATTATGATTTGAAGAATCAAAATTCATCTTTGAAGTTAGAAGTTAAAGCATTATACAACTTATTCAGCAGTTGGATACTAAGGTTAAACCCTGGTAACTGGTAATAGCCAGTTCCTTAAGCACACTGTGGTTTCAGCACTGTACTGCCCAACCAAGTGACAACTCAGCTCAGGGATCTGTGTAAGCTTGGTGTCCACATACATGCACAGACACACTCATGGTTTTGGTAGCTGCACCTCCCTCTCCTCTTTGCTGTAACTTAAGCATAAATCTGGCAAAATCATGGGCCCTGCCTGCAACCACCCTGGCAGACCAAGGCTCTCCTCCTGCATGTGTGTTTGCCACATCCAGTCCCAGGCAGGCTTTGTAAAGAGCTGGTATATGAAAAGAGCATCAGAACCTTCCCCACTCTAGTTAGTGAGGACATCCCAGGTGTTTATGAGAAGGAAGGGGAAGACTTGGCTGCCAGACTGTGTGATGAGAGCCAAGCATCCCTAAAATAGAAATTCCTCTTTCCTTCTCCAATCTATCTTTTCATCAAGTCAAATGTTCAGTTCTCATTTGATAAGGAATAAGGCTTTATCCAGAAAGGTGCTAAGGCTTCTCTTACCTCACCCCCACCCCAGTCCTGTAATCATAGACCAGGGGTGTCCTGAGTATGGCCTTCTGTTTCACACCCATGTCATTTTTTTCAGGCTCCCTGTCCAGGGCCCTAGTGCCATAGACCACCTGCTCATGTTCAGTGACTTCTTGAACTAGCCTTCCCGGCACAGGACTCTTGGCGTTGTCTTCATGGATTGTAGACGGCCAGAGGGCTTCCTCTTATCTCACAGTCTAGCCTCATCCAAATCAGTGCCTAATGGACAATAGCTTTAGCATCTCACAGCAACAGCCTTAGCAAGAACAAATCATTCGGCACATTTTGCTCAGGCGTCTTTTTGTCGTGGCTTCAACCCACCTTTCCCTCATAGTCAAAACTGTGACTAACTGCACTTGGATCTTGGCCAACACATCAGGATGTGGCAGCATTCCTTTGAATTTCTTGATGAGGAATATTTTGCAAACGTCTGGCATATCTCCAGTTGCAACAGGCCAAGCAGTAAACAAGAAAATAGCCTTTGTGCAACTTGCATATTGCTTCTGACTGCTCAGTGTCTTGAGACCCCAAGACCAGAATGTTTTCCTGATGGTGTAGTTTTCATTGGCATGCATTCCTTAGCATTGGGCCTGGCATGTTCATTCATCTGAAATTCCAGGCAGACCTGCCATTTCTCCAGTCCCCACTCTCTCACCTTGTCTCATCTCGTCTTGGGAGATGGCATGCTGGTCCTCGCCCTCAGCATCCACAGAGGAACGCGCTCCACTCACATCCTGCGGGAGGCATAGGCCTGGCCAGCATCCCCCTCCTCTTCTTCCTGGAGGGGAGGCTGTATCATCCAGAGGCAGACAATTTTGCCTCTTTGGGGCTGATCTAAAAGACACACTCATTTTCTAAGCTCATCTTTGAGAATAAGTCTTGTTTTGTTTGACCCCTGCTGGAAAATCTAAACCTGATGAATTTCCTGAAATGGTCTATTTCTGTTAATGGGTCTTCAGAACTAAAGGTTTCTATTTAATGTCTTCTAGGAAGAAACTAACATTTTAAATGGCCAATTCACTTGATGTAATGTCTTCCTACACTGAGAAAACCATAGACCATTGTGATAGGTTTTTCCCTTATCGCTTTCATTGGCAGATCTCAGCTTATCCCTTTAGTTGTCAGAATTAGAAAGGTCTGTTGGGTGGTTTCCCCAAGCAGAGGAGCATGGGCCAGTCCATTTAAGATGTACAACAGCTTAGAATAATTAGTGCATGTGCCTCTTTCAATTTGTTGTTATAAACATTGATCATTGAATATAACAGCATCTTACTTGAGTAAGAAATGAATCACTGGTCACTGTTATGCAGCACCCTCTATTTATTCATAAAGACATATTAAGAAGTGGGTCCCAATTACCTCAAATAATTATTATACATCGGCTACCATATGGAATTTTCTGGAAATTTTCCTCTTGCCACTTCCAACATTAAGTTTTTATAGTTGGCCATTATCAGGACATTCTTAACCATGGACCAGATGAATGTTGCTAGAAAACCCATTGGCCAACAGCTCTTAGACTTCCTGAGGTAACACACTGCTCAGTTACCCAGAGCCACAAATATGGGATAGTTCAAAAACGAAATCAGTAATTTTGTGCCTAATTATGTACAATGTATGAACTAAAGATGCATTAAACTGTAATGTGGTTGACTTCGTTATACTCTGGATACTGCTTCATTAGCCCCTTGTGCATCTGAAGTGGACATCACAGTTCCTGGCCAGTGGAGGGAAGGGATGTGCAGTCCTGTATGGCTGGAGGTAGGTCCCAGCAGGGTCTTCTTATGCCCTGGTGCCAGCCAACCTCACAGTACTGCCAGTGCACAGAGTTTCTGGCTGTGACACTGAGGCCACAAGCAAAAGGAATAACACAGTGCAAAGTAAGGTACTTTGGGTAGGAACTCTGCCTAATGCAAGCTCTGTCTCAAAAGAGATGCCTCTCCTCTTAAAATGGTATCTTCTAAGATTCCCTAAAGGGCACCATATGAAAGGGAGCCACAGCATGGTGGCCTCTTTGAGGAGCTGCCGCCTCCTGGCAGGGATTCCTTTCCTATCTGGGAAGTATGCTCAGTGGCAGACTCAGACTGGTGTTTTGCTGTCTCATAACCAATATAGGCCAAGAAAACACTGGCTTCAGCCAGAGCTATGAGCACTTACGGTGGCCTGAATTGGCTGGCTACCCTTTACACGCTGGTAAAATGCAAGTGTCTTCTTATGCATGGTTAACTCAAAAACCCCAGTGCCCCCACAAGTGTACTGCTATCAGAAAAGCAACTTTAGGTCCTGGTGGGTCTTTGCTTGGAGGTATTTGGTGATTTAAGCACTGTGAGGGGGTAGGGGTCCTACTTACTGCCTTTAGCATCTGCATTCACAGATAAGCATGGATCCTAGAGGTCCTTTGGATTTAGGCATACAGGAATCCTAGTCACATGGAACCTTTTCCCACCTGTTTACATTTATTTAAAATAAACTATGAAGCAAAGAATTAAACATTTGAACTTAGGCCAAAATATAAAAGCTTCTTATTTCTAGACCTTTCTTGGGCTTACATGTTCAGCTGTAAATCCCAGGCAGGTGCAGGGAGATTATCCCCTCCCTGTGTCTAGCAGAGCATTGCTTCCTCCAGGGCCATTGTTTAGGAAGCTAAAGGGACATGCACCTTTCATTGTCCTTAGTTATCATCCGCATTACTATAATGTTTCTAGAAATTCCTGATTTACAGCAGTCAAACTACAGAATTTTAAGAATTACAATCACCTCTAACTTGAGTTTGGTTTCACCAGACAGCTGTGTTTCTTAGCAGGACTTTGCATGGGCTTCTGTGTAAACTGAACCTCTTTATGACAAAAGGCATTGTGAGATCTGGCCTAACCTTGTATTAGTGGGGAGGATTTTTTTCAAAGATCACTGCCCCATGCCTTGTTCCTACTAAGAAAATAGCTTTGTTTGGCTGCTGGATCAGCTCACTGGAGAGCCCTGGGTGCTTGGGAGATCTCTGAGCTGGAGAACAGAAGCACTGGGTGAGAGTGTTGAGGGCAGGAACTTTCTACTCAGCCCCCCCACACACACACACTGCACATGCGCGCTCACACACACATGTACACACAGACATAACTTGTCAGGATACAGGCCAGCCCTGACTTAATGATCCTGAGATTCAGCTTCTACACCAAGCTGTAGGACAAGACACAGCTTGTCACAGTGAAATGCTCCATGTGCCTCAGAAGTGTGGTTGGGAACAGTGCTTCTAAGCTAGTTATCACCTCGGTGAGAAAAGCCTTCAGGGATGCCGAGCCCATTTAAATATGTGAGTTGAGGAATAGGATGGGCAGACCACTCAGGTGCACAGAAGATAAGTGTCAGTGATGAAGAGAGCTAAATGAGGTCTCCACACATCACATTTCCTTCTCAAAATGCCATTCCCACGGTGTATTGGTTTTCCATCAGGAATGAAGGGTTTGCATGTAACCATGGTTATAACCATACACACTCATGCACATGCACACTCATGCACATACTCATAAGCAAGCACACTCCTGCACACACATTTTGTCACACATTCAGGCTCCTGCAGTTTTCTTCTAACCTGCCTGGGGAGATGCAGGAGTCCAGGGATGGCAGATATCCAAGTATCACACCACAGTAAGTTTAGAAATCTGTTCACATCCATTTCTCTTTTTTAACTTTATTGACAGTTTCCATATAAACAAAATGTAATTTGATTATAACCCCCTCATTACCTTCTTTTTTCCCTCCTCCTACCATCCCTTTCCACTGGAGTCTTTCTTTTCAACTAGTCCCTCCTCTACTTTGATGACCTTTTCTGCCCTCCTCCACCTACCATGTGAAAATGTTGATAAACCTATACAGTGCAGATGTCATGGAGGGCATGTTTCAGCAGATCCGTGCCTCAGTCATCTTCCCATTTATTCACCTGCATAAGTAAGGGTGGACAGAATCAATGGGAACTGCAGGAGCTGGGCTGGCAGCCACTTGGTCCTCTGTAAAATACACACACACACACACACACACACACACACACACACTAGCAGATAGCTTCAGGGTGATGGACTTCTAAACCAGACACAGTTATGGAGGAAGAGATATTTATTGAAGCCTACAGATCAAGGGGAAGTTCCATAATGACAGAAGAAGCTGGCCCTGCTTTCACAGATCCAGAAAGAGAACCACAAGCCCAAAAGCCACACAGCACACTTCAGGAACCATAGGAGGAACCCAGGCACTTTAGACTGGAATTTCAAATCCACCCCCATACCTTAGGGCTGCAGCATAAGATCCGCCCAGTGACACCTCCTCCAGCCAGGTGACTGCAGACCTAATTTACAAACTGAAATAAAACACTGAATATATTGGGGGCCATCTATTCAAACTGCCACACACACCAAACCTCCAGATTACCTGAGTCTAATTTTTCACTCTTGGAATTTTACTACCACCTGCAGTAAAGTCTTGAAAATGATGAGGCACAAATGGCAAAGCTAAGCTGCATTTCACACACTGCTGGAGAACTCTGGAGGTCTGCCCAGCACAGAAAGGGAGAGAGGAAGGTAAAAGGTGAGGAAAGGAAGAAGAGAGGAAGAGAGGGGAGGGAGGGAGGGAGGGAAAGGAACGAGATAGGAGTTACTTGGTCATTGCTGGAACAAAGTACCTGACCAGAAGCAGCTATGGAAGGAAAGGGTTTGTTTCAGCTTTACAGAGGGGCAGTTTCTATCACGATGGGGAAAGCATGGCAAGAGCAGACAGCTGGCAGGATACCAACACATCAGCAGGAAGGAAGCAGAAAAGCTGAATGGTGCCAAGCAAAGCTGGACTATAGCACCTCAAGGCCTGTCCCCAGTAACATACTTCCTCTAGCAAGACTCTACCTCCTAACAGCTCCACAGGGGAGAAGGGGAAAGAGAAAACTAAAAAAGAAAGAAAGAATGCTGCAGACTTATATGCATAGCTAGAGTGGAAAACTTAACATCTTCTGAAACCCCATGTAGAATTTTCCAAAGTGGTGGTCCTAACACATTCTTAGTGTGTTCCATGGGCATATTTTATCACAGGGTATTTCTGCTGGTTGCCATATTAATCATCACGGTTAAAATGTGCCCTTCATCTAACACCCATGTCCAAATCTGCCCCCAACAACTTTCCATTCCATCCTCACACCCCAGGGTTCCTCTGGAAAAGAAGAAAGCCTAGAACCCTCCTGAGTTTATGAAATTACTACATATAATCACAAACCATGCTCCCAACCATATGTAAGGCTGGTAGTCTCATGTCTGGGCGCCTAGAAATCTGAGAGTGCTCAGAGATTTTTCAGGGCACCCTCCACCCAGCAAGGATAAAATTCATTCACTCCTTCAATCATTTCAAAAACATCTAATCCATACCTACAAATTGGACCCAGCTTCTATTCTCCAAGAGCCCTAGGTCATACACTTGCAGCAGACTGCAGGAGAATACTGTTACACTACAGAGCTTCCCAGGGTCAAGCAGGAGAGACAGACACACATGTCGTTGGGAGGGAGGCTGCTAAGAATCCGGAGAACACAGACTAAACCAGAGAGGACTGTGGAGATTTTCTGGTCCTTAACAGAAAATGGATATGCAGAGAAGCACCCACTGAGGAGATAGTGTCATGAGCATCAACACTAGGCTACCTGGGGCAGAGAGCACAGCTAGGGAGGATGACAAGGTTGTAACCTGCAAGCAGGCTTGTGGACTAATGTTTTCCTGAGACTCAGCAGTGACCAACAGGGCTACAAACCTTGTCCTGGAATGGCAGAGTCCAGGGACTAGAATGCAGGGGAGGAATGAGGGAGGCCATCCACAGGAGACCCTGGGAAAAGGCAAGATGCTGGTTTGGTCTTTGGAAAGGCTTGGAAAATAGATCCATGCACAGGCTGCCCTGGCCTGTGGTCCCCACAGGAGGTAGAGTGTGCACTCCACAGATACCTTTTACCCTCCATCCTGCCTGGATACATGGCCAAGGGCCCAGGGCAGATGTGAGTGTCATGAATCCGAGTGTCTGGAATAACGGCTTCCTGACAGGAAAGTGGTTTTCAAAATGGGATGTTTTTGGACTGCACAGGCTTATGGTGGATGCCTCAACACCCTGTGGAGTGTGGTGAGGTTAGCCAGTCTGTGAAGGCTAGCCTCAAAACTTTGCTGATCCCCATCTTACCATACAAAATGAAATCTTCACGTGTTCTCATAGATGTGTTATTACCAATTTTTTTTTTGGGGGGGGGGTTTCGAGGTAGGGTCTCATTCTAGTTCAGGCTAAACTGGAATTCACTATGTAGTCTCAGGGTGGCTTTGAACTCAGAGCGATCCTCCTACCTCTGCCTCCAGAGTGCTGAGATTAAAGGTGAGCACCACCACGCCTGGCTTCTTTCTTTCTTTCTTTCTTTTTTTTTTTTTTTCTTTTTTTTTTTTTTTTTTTTTTGAGGTAGAGTCTCACTCTATGCCAGGCTAACCTGGAAATCACTACATAGTCTCAGGGTGGTCTTGAACTCAGAGGGTAATCCTCCACCCTCTGCCTCTCTACTGCTGGGATTAAAGATGTACACCACCATGCTTGGCTTTTATTGCCACTTTTTCCAAAAAATATATAATATGACCAATGCAGTCTAGATTTCCTCAGTTTTGCACAGTAATGAAAGTCCATCAAAATAGCAAACTTCGCCCACAGTCTTCTACATAGGGGTTTTTCTCCTAGGGCTGGCCTGGGAGTCACCTAACATTTAGAAGTTTTATCAAAGAAAGCCCAGGTCCAGCAGACACTGGCATTCTGTCTCACCTTCAGTCAGCCATTTTGCTGGATCCTGGCTATATCTTTTCACTCCAATGATTCACTATTAAGCCATGTGAGAGCAGTTGCAGTGCCCATAGCATGTCTGGACTTGGACGTGGAGGTTACTCTCCATCACTTATTAGACCCAGCTTTGTAGGTCTTGTTATGGCAAAACTGGGGAAGAATTTCAGTTCCGAATAGGATCATTCAGTAGGTTTTTCTAAGGAAATGTTTCTTCATATACACCATATACTTTATTTAAAAATTATGAAACATTCAGGGCTAGGAAGATTGCTCAGTGGTTAAAAGCACTTATAAAGCCTTGTAAGCCTGGGTTCAACTCCCTAGTCACCCACGTAAAGCGAGGTGGGTGCACATTCATTTGCAGTGGCATGAACTTGGTATACACACACACAAACATACACATGCACACACACACACAATGAAAGGAAGTCAGATAGCTCTTTTAGGCAGTTAGGGTAATCCCTGAAAGTTAAAAGACACTTACTAGAAATCAAAAAGTATGATCTGGATTCTAATCTCTTACCTAGACCTGTTTTTCCACAAACAACCTGGGGCCCTCCTGGGAGGGAGGTCTTTTCTAGGATTTAAACATTGTGGTTGGTCAAGTTCAGCCCCTGGAATTTGGTGTCATGGCTAGCCTCTTCTTGAGATAGCCTCTAGCCCTAACCAACCAGCTGTCCCTCTGACTCACCTGAGCTGGAAGGTAGGGCCCACCACCATAAGGTTATAAATACGTTTGCTAGGGGAAGGCATGCTCTCTGAGCTGTGTGATCACTTGGGAACTTCCAGCTGCTGGTGAGTTTCCCCTTGGCTGGGCCCAGGCCCATCCAGGCCAAGCCAAGGGGAGCGCCCCTAGCCCTTACCTTCCACATGGGCATTTTATCTCCTCCAGCTTCCCACATGGCCGGAGCTCTTTGAACTTTCTCTTCTTTCTTTTTTCTCCATGGTTTTCCCAGGCCCTCCACATGGGATCTCAAGCCATGTGGGTATCTTTTCTTCATTCTGTACTTCCCTCAATAAATATAATAATTTAATAATTATCATTCTCAGTCATTTTTTATTCAATTCTTTGATTAAAAGTAGACAAGGGAGCTGGAGAGATTGCTTAGTGGTTAAGGCATTTGCCTGAAAAGCCAAAGGACCCAGGTTCAATTCCCCAAGACCCACATAAACCAAGGTGGCACATGTGTCTAGAGATCATCTGCAGTGGCTAGGGGCCCTAGCATGCTCTCTCTCTCTCTCTCTCTCTCTCTCTCTCTCTCTGTCTATCTATCTATCCATCTATCTGCTTGTCTCTCAAATAAATAAATAATTTTTTTAAAAGTAGACAAGGACATAGGGTTTAGGGTTCAAGGACTTTCCTGAACTCTTAACACCCTGCAACAACATAAATAAATAAAAATTTTATAAATTATAACATTTAGTACAAACATCAGAATGATACTGCTTACTTGAAAACAAAGAAGAATTTGACATCAAATGCAATATAACATCTCTTCTTCAAAAGCTATTTGAAATTATTCTTAGAACAAATTAACTTTGTAATTTCTGAATTCCTGTTATTTTTTAATGAATATTTTTTAAAATGAAAATTAATATTCTTTTTGATTTTAAGTATGACATCTTAGAGGTATTTTAATATATGTGTGCATATTTATTGTTATAATCCTATGATAAGGTTATAAAACATCCTTTGTTATCAAAGGGCTAGAATTTGATGCCAGACATTTTTTTCTTTCATAACCATTCAATTGTCTTTGTGTTCCCTTCATATTTTCTTTCTAGCTAACTGTAGCCTGTCATAATTATTGGGAATGGATCCATGTTCATCTCATTCTTGTTTCCTCTGGGATGACTGAGAAATGAGTACCCCTAGACTTCTGGGGGCTTCAGGTCCACAGCAGACTCCAGGTCCTATGCAGGGTGAGGAACAAGCCCCAGTGATGGAAAGTCTGACCAGCCATATGTGGTTATGCTGGATTTTAATTGCAAATTTAAAGATTTAATCTAGTAAACATGTCACTAATTTATAGTTCCCTAGAGCAAAATGAACAAAATTAGTACAGTAGATGTTCCCTTTGGGAAATTATTGACAAGGATTTTGGAGGGTACTTTTTCCTGACACTTTTAGGAGAGAGCATGATTCTCTCAAGGGTTCTTTCTGGATTGCAAATATGTGACAGGACTGAAGGCTGTTTGTAGACAAGGGAAGGCTGGGCAGGCGGCAGGGACCCTCAGAAAGGCATCTATGTATCTAACCTGCTTATATGTTTATTATTGAACATCCTTGGGATCTCCCATCGGTGACAACCCCAGGACAATCACATCTCACGTGTTCAGTCTTTTGATGCATCTTTGGAGAACGATGCTTCTCCACCTACTGGATATTGTCTGATTCCATTTTAAATTATCTGGCTCCTACACGTCCCTAAAATCTCTTCTATTCAGAATTGAAATATAGAGAAATCAAGGATATTCAAATCATATAAGGCAATTAGATGTACCACTCTTACCTGATATATGTTTTGGGGGAAAAAAAATTAAGTGCAAATACTTTCAAATAGTTAAGAGAAAAGGTAATTTGACTGAAATGAAAGCCTGCCTGTCTGGCAGAACTTTCTGCAGTACTGGAACATTCATTCTGGGCTAACTCAAACAGCAGACACAGCCACCTGAATGAAGTACCTGTATCTGATTCACTAATTCTTAATTGTGTTTCCCTAAATAGGAAAGACATGCCATGCTCAATAATTTTCAGACTGTTTATTTCACCTGAGACTTAAACCCAGGGTAACCTACTCCTCCATTCTTAAGTTAACCATTTAAAAACATGCATACTTCCTGGTTTAGGAATTATGTGCAGCCCTTTTCCCCTTGCCAGGCAAGTTTATGCCTTTGAAATGACCTTCATTGACTATTGTATTTATCAAAATCCAGCCTTCTATAAAAGGACAATAAGAGCACTATACTCTCAACTGTCTCTTGTGGTCCTACACTAGAAATGGCATCTTACACTCACAGCCCACACAGGGTTCTGACATTTTTCCTGTGACCACCTTTTGGCCTCTTACTCTGTGGTCATTGGTGGCCGTGTTATGTGTTGAAAAGTAGCCCCCTTTAAGAGTAGGACCTCCCTACAGCACCTTACAGCACCTAGTAGAATGTTTTACACACTGCAATAAATCCAAGAACTAAATTAATGAGCAAATGAGAATATGCTTCTCTGTGCGACATAACTGTGAGACTCCATAGAATTCAAAGGGAAATTGATGAGGGCAGTGGATAGATCAGCAGACAGGTCACCCAGCCTACAGAACTCACACCACTTTTCTGATGCCAGGGTCCTCTTTCTGAAGTGAAGCAGTTGAGTAAGATTATCTAGAAGAAACCAGGGCGTGGTGGCGGACGCCTTTAATCCCAGCACTCGGGAGGCAGAGGTAGGAGGATCGCCATGAGTTCGAGGCCACCCTGAGACTACATAGTTAATTCCAGGTCAGCCTGGGCCAGAGTGAGACCCTACCTCAAAAAACCAAAACCAAAAAAAGAAAAAAAAAAAGATTATCTAGGAGGTTCACATAAGTGTAAGGATCTGGATGCCTGTGTGGAAATAAGGCCAAGATGATGGGCAGCTGTATAATGTTGTCTATACTGTAGGGAAGACAGAGTGGGAGTGGTGGAATCAGATATGTTGTCACAAGAAGGTGACAAAATTATAAAACTTGCAGAATGATACAGCACGACTTTCTGCAGCTACAAAAATGTCTCATCACAGGCATCTGCCACTGAGCAGAGTGATGGGTGTTTCTGACACATCTTCAGCTATGTCTTTGTCCTCTGAGAAAATCTAGCTGCCCTTCATTCTGGTGCCAAGGTGACCATGTCCACAGAATGTCTTTGTGGCAACGTGGGCAGAGTACTGCTCACCACACAGGCAGGGCTGGTCAGTGTCACCCAGAAGTCAGCAATTTGACATCCCTGACCAAGATGCCACACATCTTTAGAGTATGAAGAAGCACTTTTTTGTTCCTGAACTCCTCAGTGGAGATGGAGCCCCCTTGCATAGGAGGAACCCAAGACTTCTGGAGCTCAGCCACTTGAGTCTTCCCATTGGACCTCGTATCTGCTATCCACATTTCAAGTTCATCATGGGAATAAGCTGAACTTTTACATGTCATGAAGACCTAGGCTGTTTGTGGCAGGCAATGAGATGGAAAGCCAGGTATTTTGAATATGGACTCTACTCTGGGGTGAGTCAAATAGCTGTTTGGTTCCTATACAGGAGGCTCTGCCCACTGGCTTCTCTCCTCCAGCCCTTGCCTCCTGTTTAAACTTCTCTTCCTGCAAGTTCATCCAATAGATTCCTATCTCTCACCATCACCCTCGTCATACTTACTAGATTAAAGGTAGCAGGCAGTTCAGAGCTTGTCCATTGGTAAATTGTCAAGTCAGGTATCTTTGTACATACACTGCACCATGGAGACTATAGATCTACACTGAAACATAGTCTATTTCATTGAGTGTTCTATGTTTGTTTGTTTTAAATTAAACATGCAATGTTTTAAAATTAGGCTCACACATGTGGGCTGGGCTTTCTGAGAACTCTCTAGAAGGCAGGACCTATGACTCTGAGATTTAGACTTGTTTTACAGGGCTCTGTATTCAACACCCAGGTGGTGCCTCACCAAACTGGACATTGTGTGGGAGTCCAATTGCTACTTCTGCTCAGTTTATTAACCCTGATCATGAACGGCGTCAGAGACTTTTGTGACTCTCTGAGAAATGCCTCTTTTCCCTCCTTCCATATCATAACCAGAACTTTTCTAATAGAAGTGCTTGTAAATCTCTGAGGTTATCTAGTGGAGCAAATATTTAGGCTAAATATAAATAATTTCAACTCTTGATCATTGTTTCATCACAAGTATTTGAGATGTATTATTTGTTTCCTTTGAACATTTCCTTTTGAAATTATAGTCAGTGAGCTTGGGAGATAGTTAAGTTGGAAAAGTGCTTGCCTTGAAAACATGAGGACCTAACTTTGATCCCTAGTACCCATGTAAATACCAGGCCTGGTGGTATGCACTTGTAACTGTAGTGCTGGGAAGGTGGAGACCAGAGAATCCCTAGGGTTGACTGACCAGCCAGTCAAGCCTAATTGGCAAGTTCCAAGCCAGTGCGAGACCCTTTCTTGTAAAAAAAAAAGTGCATGGCATTCCTGAGGATGACACTAGAGGTTGTCCTCTTGCCTCTACATGCATGTGTACCCACACATGCACACATGTGAGTATACATATACGCTCATATACCTACATGCACAAATATACACACTTAAACAGAATATTTAAATTGCATGTATAGGGCTAGAGAGATGGCTTTGTGGTTAAGGCACTTGCTGCAAAGCCTAAGGACTCAGGTTCAACTCCTCAGACCCACATAAGCCAGATGCACAAGGTGACACATGTACACAAGGTTACACAGCTGTCTGGAGTTTGTTTTCAGTGGCTAAGGCCTTGACACTCCAATTCTCTATCCCCCATCTTTCTGTCTCCCCATCTCTCTTTCATAAAAAACTACATGCATAAAGACTCCCGAGATATGTCTCTGAATGTGATATGACCCTCCACCCCCTGTACACACCATGTGTGGCATCTGAGTTCTTCTGATAAAGGCAACAGAAAGGGACAAAAACCAGAGGCCAGGTCAGCATAGGTCCAAAGCCTAACTTGCTGCCTCAGCCTCTGGCTTGGCCACCTTGGCCATGAAGACCTCATACATTATACCTCTTTCCTAAGTCCCCATCCACAAAGTGAGGACAGTGCCAGAAGCTTCTCCATAGGTCATCGTAGAGATCAAGCAAGTAGGGTTTACACAGTGCTCAGGCACTGGATGCACCTGGCATCCAGAATCACGTATACAGATTCACTAAGTAACTGCTCGTTACCACACAGAGAACCATCTAGGAGCCACAGGAGGAACAAGCCAAAAGGGCTCTGACATTGTTTGCAGGGAGGAGAGAAGAGGTATAAGGGAAAAATAACAAAGATCATTAAACTAAAATTTAACCTGATTCCAACACAATGAAATAAAACTTCTTACCTTTGAATCAAGATCAAAATATATCAAAGATAAAAGAATTTCATTTTCCTAATATGTCTTTTTCTCACTCTTGTCTAATATGGTACAATTTTTAAGTTCTTATGTCAGACTTGCAAATCAGGTTTAAAGGCATCAAATAAGCATGCCCATCAGCCCATCAAATCCACTGCAGCTCTAACCCTCACTGCCACCCCACCCCAGATTCAGAAACATTTCCCAACTGGCATATTTTGATCAGCTCGATTCTCTGTCATTTCTTTATTTCTCAAGCTACTTTGAATTTTTGCTTCATTTCTCTTCCTTTTTTGGATGGCATGTATTTTAGGATGAGAACATACTAGAAATGGAGGCACTTTTTATTCCCTTGTGGACCAGGGTAGATCAGATCTCCTCTTTCCCAGGCAATGACAGAGACTCCAAGAAACCCTCTCTTAAGATTCTCTTGCTAGAGCTTCCAAGCTAGATCTGACCTGGCTTTTTCAAGTGGTCTATTAGACAAGAAAATAACTAGACTCTCAGGTTGTTGTTGGCACCTTCCAGAACCCAGCCCATCTTGGCTATTGTGTTGTTCCTTGTAGCAAGTGCACTTTGATTGTTTTAACTGTATGTCTCAATGGTGAGCGTCACTGCAGTGTCTGGGAGCTTTACTGCCAAGTTGATACCTGTTGCTAGCTTTTCCCTTCTCTCAGAATGGTGTGCTATCTACACACCAGCTCATTCAACATGTACTTACTTAAATGTCTGCTTTGTGCTGGGCCTGATAGCCCTGAAAGTTAGTCTGGTATTGATGACAGAGACAGAGAGTGGCCTTCAGGGCATGTGATCCCCATGGTGCAGCTAGTCCAGATGCTTGCAAGCCTATGATGAAGGCTAAGGGGCCCAGAGATCCTGAACTTACCGTTGCTGACCACGTGGCTTTAGCAAATCACTGATGTTTACTAAATTTAAATTTTCTTATCTAGAAAAAAGTAGCAATAAAACATACCCCAGCTTCCCAAAGTTCTTGTGAGATCAGACAGAAGTGTGCTCTGTCTGGCCCTCTGCAGAGGCCAGTGGTTGCAATAAGACCAAGGTCAGCAGCAGGTTGGGCAGTATATGCCCATATCCACAGTCAACAGCAGGTGGTGTGTCTCGCCCTCAGTGTGCAAGTCAGAGCCACAAAGAACAATAGAGGTGTCTTGAAGACCCTCAGAAAGTCCATTATTTAGATGCATACAAAATCAGATGATATAAACGTCCAAACTGAAATCTCCATTCTACTCAGGCCACGTTTTTAATCTCAGCCATGTGCACACCACATATGGATCAATACATACACACTTGCATGCATATGCCTCCAACTGTGCATACACATATTATGAGTGCACATGCACCTACAGGCATGTACATATCACATACGCATACCATGTTCCACATATGAATGTGTACATGCCCACCGAGGCATAGACATGCATGTATACACACTACATATGCATGATATGCATACACACATGTGCCCACACCTTCACATGTGTGTGCATCCCAGTCCAGAAGAGTGAGCCTAGAGTGGCTCCACTGGCTGCTGAGAGGGTGGGCTGGGCCCCAGGTCTAAGGAGACTCTCCCCCCGTCCTTTCTATCATGTCGTGTACTGGTTCCTAGGCTGTTCTGAGGTGCAGCACAGGCAAACCTGTGGTCCTTCACCCAGCAACAGCACAAAACTCCAGGGTGCGTGCTTTGAATGCGGTGGAGGCACGATGGCTTGTGAAAAGGGAAGTACAATAAACACATGATGGTGACCTACATTTTGGACATGAGCCCACCAGCTGAGCTCTGAATCTGGGACTCTCCCCTGGTGGTCTGTGACACAGCCTGACCTGCCTGGAGGGCAGTCTCTTGGTCTAAAGGCCCCAAAGTCCATGATTCTGTGGAAGCCTGTGGGGGCTGGGGTCCATGTCTGACCCTGAAAGGTCCCTGGCTCTGTGCATCGTCCCACACCACCAAACATGACACATAGACTGAGCTGAAGCCACCTCACTGGAAGGCTCCTGCCCTCCCTAGGGCACCAGGCCACCTGACCCTCAGGGCCCCTCCCCTCCCCCATCAGCCTTGCTCAGCACCTGGGGACTTGAACCAAGGTTTTCTTTTATGTTTTTTTTTCCCCCCCTTGTATATCATAGAACCAGTCTGCACCACAGGGATGGCTGAGGAAAGAGAGAACCTGGCAACCAAGTTGCCATAGCAACTCACTCCCCCTTCCTGCCTCCCTTTGCAGCCTCAGAGCAGGCCCGGCCTGGCACAATATGCACAGAAAAGGCAGGTCGTAGACCCTCCACTGCTGCAGCAGGAACCTTTGCAGCCTTCTCCATGTTGGCCATGCCTGTCTGCTCCGGGTGGGAAGGAGAGTCCAAGGCCCACTGTAACCAGATGGGAGGGCTCATGTCCCCAAGCCTTGTCCTCAGAAAATCCAGTCTCCCTTACTCCTTCCTTTCTTTTCTTCCTTCCTTCCCTTTTTCCTTCTTTCAGAAGTCAGCCCCATTGTAGCTTACATCTTCTCTTATAGCTTACAAAACAACAAAACATTTTTGAAATGGATTCTCCTCCCCCCCCCCAAAAAAAAATGTTTTTGATGTCAGGTGTCAGGTAAGTGATGCTTCCATTAGAATTCACTCTGAATGGGTTCCTTCTCCCCCATCCACTATCCCTCATCTTTTATCACCATCATCATCCACTTGGCTTCTCAGAGCCGCATTGAACAAAGCAGCCACATTTTGATAAAAATCTTCTTTCAAAAGCCATTAAAGGGCCAGTGAGTAAAGATCGAGAGTGTCAGTACCAAAATTTGCCAAAGCAGCAGACCCCATGACCCATTCTTTTATTTGGAGCAGTTAAGACCCCCGTATTAATGGAGAACAGCTAATGCAGTGAAGGCAGCATATAGCACTGGCCTGAGTCTACAGATTTGCATTAATGAACATATCTATATTTAATCACGAAACTTGTATTAAACACAGGCCCTGTAGTGAGCAGAAGCTGCAGAGCCCAACGCTACCCAAGCTCTGCTCTCAAGGGTAACCCATGAGTCCCTTTACCTTCCTGCTGAGCCTGTGAACTGAGCTGTCTTTGGCATATGTCCTCTTTTCAGACAGAACTCACTTCCTCTCCACACCCTTAAGGACGTTTGTTGAATCTGAGCGGTTAGCAGTTCAGGATAACCTAGCAGGTAGTGGAGTGAAATGGACTTGTGTTTGGTGATGGAGTATAGCAATAGACACTCTGGGCCCTGGATCCCAGAGGTCAGGACATAGAGCTCTGAGGCCCTGGTGTGTGCCTTTCCCCTAGGCTCTGAGAGTCCCTTCCCCCTCCCCCACTACCCACACTTCCTTAGCCCTGTGCCCAGAGTCTGGTGAGAGGCTCCCAGAACTTTTGCAGGCTGTGGTCCAGGCTTCCCTCCCTCCCACTATGCTGCTCTGGCAGCAGGACCATCCTCTTTCCCCCTCCCCCACCTGTATTCATCTTCTATCTCCATCATCATCCCCAGGGGTGTCCATCCATTTTACTTCTATGTGTTCCATTGCATAAAGAATTGTCTTGTTAGCTGGGTGTGGTGGCGCACACCTTTAATCCCAACACTTGGGAGGCAGAGGTAGGAGGATCACTGTGAGTTCAAGGCCACCCTGAGACTACATAGTGAATTCCAGGTCAGCCTGGACTAGAGTGAAACCCTACCTCAAAAAACCAAAAAAAGAAAAAAATAAAGAATTGTCTTGGGCCACACGTTCAATCCAGGGGTGTCCAATTAGCACAAAGCCATAGCCTACAAGAGTATTCATATGCTTACTTGCATGACATTATGACAACATGTTGTTATCTGCAAACCCATGCTCAAGAACCAGGCAATCAAATTACATAAAAACAATCGCCAAAAACCTCTCATGTTTTCAGTAAGTTAACAACTTTGTGTTGTCTGCATTCACAGCTATCCTGGGCTGCATGCAGTCCATGAACCATAGATTAGACATCTCTACGAGAACCAGGGAGGGTCAGGGGCTCAGTAGCTGTTTCTGCAGGTCCCCTTTGTTCTGCACAATGCCTTTGCCTTGCATCCCTTTCTTAGTCTCTGGTATTAAGTAAATGTCTTTAGTAAAACACTTCTGTGTTCTGCTACCCACTCCCTACCTGCATGCTCACCTCCCTCCTTGCCGTTCCCTTCTCCCCATTAAGGCCACCTCAGCCCTCTTGTTCTATATCCTAGATGTTTCATTTTGTGCTTATCATCTCCTGTGATACACACACACTAGCATGGTGGGTATGGCCTTGACTCTTATGCTGGACAGCTAAGTTCAAAGCCCACTTCTTACCTCAGGCAGATCAGTGCACGTTGCTGAGTGTATTCCTTCAGGGATGAAGACAGTGGGCTCGTGGTCAGGGAATGGGAGAGTGTGGGAAGTGGGCAGGATGGTGACTGCGGCTCTATGTGGCTGGCTGCACCGCTGGGTGCCCTGGGCAGGGGAGGGAGAGGGGAGAAGGGTTTGCAGTGTGGCTGTCTCTTCTGATTGTCCTTGCTCATGGGCATCTTACCACTCAGGGAACCCAGGGAACCTAGCTGGGCTCTGACCAATCACCTAAGCCTCCTCAGGCTAACAGCTGCAGGGAGCAGAGGCCTCTCCTCTTACAGAAACTACCCTTGGTGTTGTTCTGTGGCCCCAACGAGGGTGCTGGCATGCTGGTGGATATTATTTTTCCAATTTCATGGATGAAAAACTAATGCTTGCAAAAGTTAAGGAATTCCACACTGAGGGTGAGAGCTTCAATTCTGAGTGGGCCTGGCAGCTGGGCGTGGTGGCGCACGCCTTTAATCCCAGCACTCGCGAGACAGAGGTAGGAGGATCGCCATGAGTTCGAGGCCACCCTGAGACTACATAGTGAATTCCAGGTCAGTCTGGACTAGAGTGAGACCCTACCTTGAAAAACAAAAAAAAACAAACAAACAAACAAAAAAAAAACTAAATGGGCCTGGCTGGGGGATGCCAGTACTTCTATGGTGCTCTGATCTCTGCAGGGTCAGCAGGACCCACGGGGGTGGGTAAAATACTCAGCTGAGGACCAGCAGCTGTGCTGAACAGGCAGGTCTGACAGCCTGCCAGCAAAATGACTCTGGAGGGGCATATTCTACTTTCCTGAACCTTCCTCAAAGCAAGAGGTGAACCTTTGAGCCCAGTGCAACCATGAGTTAGACACCAGGAGCCCAGCCAGGATCCAGTGCAACACTCTCACTGCTTACTAAGGGGAACTGGCCTTTATTCCTGCATCTCCTGTAAAGGTGGCCTTGGGTCAGCTCCTGGGACTCCAAAGCAAGAGCCTCCAGCAGAAATCCAGTGAGAGCTCTCAGTGGGCAGAAAGCTGAAACCAAAGCAGAGTAAGGCTGGGTTGTGAAGGGGAAAGCTACTCTGTGACCCGAATTCCCTAGAATCCAGCTGAGAGCAACGAGGACAGCTGGACATGCCCCACTCGAGTGCTAAGACTGAAGTCAGCCTGCAGTTTAGAGCAGGTCTGTCAGTCTTGCCCCTTGCTCGCTGGTCGGGAAAGAGGACCATGATGTCTGCCCAGTCCTGTAGGATGCTAAGTCCCAGTGGGGAGTGGCGCTTAGTAAGGATGATCACCACTCAGCCCTGTCCACATGGAATAGTAAAGGACAGATAGACACAACTTCAAGTGTGTGCAGCTGGAGACCAGAACAGAGTACCACAGAGGAGGAAAGAAGCTTAACATGAGGACTTTTAAAGGGTCCTCACTGGAGTAGGGTGTGGTAGGGAGGGGCAGAGGCACACACCAGGCACACAGGATACCCTGAGCTTGCAGAAAGCTGAGCAGGTTGGAAAGAAAGTAGGAGGACACAGGGCATGGGAGGGTGGAACTGTGGCTCAGGAGATAGTTATATTGAGAAGGTTCGTGTGACCTGTTCTGCTTATTTTTGGCACTCCTGGGTCCTCTAGCTCAACTCCCCTCATGACAGCTACCTTCCAAATGTTGGGGAAAGGTTCTCATTCACATCCATTCTGAGATACATCAGAGCTTCCTGAACCCCTAAGACATGATACCACCTCCCACAAAGAGATATGGGCTGTGATCAGCTGCCCCCGGGCTGTTAACACACCTGGAACCCCAGCCAGGGAGGTCTTTGAGGTCACCAGTAGGTATTGCTCCAATCTGTCCTGTGAAGGTCCCACCCTTCCTTGTGGTCATGTGCTGGCATGCCTCCAGGATGACCTGCACACTCCTCCTTACTTAGGCATAGTCAGAAGGTTCTTCTGAAGAGCCCAGCCCTTGTGAGTGCTTGATAGGAGGTCTCCTACTCCTCCTAAGATCAGCCTTCCAGAGATAGATGGCAGTCACTTTGCTCTCTTTGAGTCTTATTCTCTGAAATATCTGCAATTCGGTTTTGCCCACAAATGACATGGCTGCTTAGCTAGCTGGCTAAGTGGAATTGGCCTTCATTCCTTCATTGCCTGTAGAGGTGCCCTGAGTTCCTTCCCAGCCATTTTGGAGTATGGTTGTGCACCTTGATTTCGACAGGGGACTTGGGGAGTTGAGCTACCTTGACTCCTCAGTCTTGCTGGCCTTTTACAGTCTAATCATGGGGAAAAGTGTCCAGCACAGGGCACAATCTTGAGGCCTGGTGTCTGTGACCTTTCCTACCCTCTCAACTCATCACAATCTGCTTTCATTGTGTTCTTCCAAACACATCTCTCTTTTATTCAGTCCATTTTCCAACTTTCTCTTTCAAACAAATTCCAGATGAGAACAGTTTGGGCTTCTCTTCAAGCCCAGCAGTAGAATGAACCTTTTTGCATGCATCTTTTGTTCATCCTCCCATAGCATTAGGAAGGTCACAGCAGCCCATCCACACTCAGGTCTCCAAAATTAGTGATATTTTGTCAAGATTGACTCAGATGTTGAGAACACTTAAGGAAAGATTCCTACTTTTCTCTCCAAGAGGTCAGAGCAGGGACTGAACTGAGAGATGAGGGCTATCACTAGGCACAGCACAAATGTGCATTATTCACAGAAAGCCCACAGCACCCTCCTCTCAACACTGTATCCCCTTACTTCCTCTGTTATTCTTCCCTACCTCACCCCTTGCTCTCCCTTGTTCTGAACGTTTTTCTTCCTTCTGAACACTCAGTCAGTGGGGCACACCTCACTGACTCCAGGGTCAGAATGGAGTAAGCATGGAAGATGCCCTGCCCTGGTCCACATCTTTGGCTGAACCTCATGAACAGCAAAGGGATCATGGGAACTGGGTACAGCTTAACTGGTAGAAACCACTGGTGGCTGTTGATTACAAATCAGAAATTATTCCCCTTTCTCTCTCAGTCTCCCAACTCCATAAGCCCTGGAAGGTCTGTAGGAATCAATGAGTGAAAAATACAAACATATGAACCTCATGAAGTGAGAATCCAGCCCATCTTCATGTGGGAAACAGGGGTCTGCTTATAGTCCAGTGTGGTGGCCTATGCCTCTACTCCCAGCACTGGGGAGGCTGAGTCAGGAAGGTCCTGAGTTCAAGGCCAGCCTGGTCTACAAGCAAGACTTTACCTTGAAAAACAGCAAAACAAAACAACCAAAAGTCTACTCACAGAAAAGTACTGGAGGAGAAAAGAGGAATGGAGAAGAAAGAGGTGAGGAGAGGAGAGAAAGGAGAGGCAAAGGGAGGAGAGGGAAAGGAGGAGAGGCAAAGGAAAACCTCGTTAACAGCTGTCTTGCTGCTGTTGGACCCTAAATAAGATGAATAAATTACTTGCATCTGTGTCCTTGCCTGAAAAATAGCATGCTTGGTTAATTCATTTCTAATATTTCTTACAACCTAAGTCTATGAGATCCTTGAGTTAATCAAAAACAAATTGTCTTGAGACTGTGGGAAAAGGCAGATTTTTATAAGAAGAAGGAAAGAGAAGCTTCTTTTTTCCAGGATAAGAGACTCAATGAGGGGAAACTAAACTTAAAAACAGGATTTAAATCAGACCATTAAAAACAAGAGGAGAGGGCTGGAGAGATGGCTTAGCAGGTTAAGCGCTTGCCTGTGAAGCCTAAGGACCCCGGTTCGAGGCTCAATTCCCCAGGACCCATATTAGCCAGATGCACAAGGGGGCGCATGCATCTGGAGTTTGTTTACAGAGGCTGGAAGCTCTGGCGTGCCCATTCTCTCTCTCTCTCTCTCTCACTCTCTCTTGCTCTCTCTCTCTCTCTCTCTCTCTCTCACTCTCTCTTGCTCTCTCTCTCTCTCTCTCTCTCACTCTCTCTTGCTCTCTCTCTCTCAAATAAATAACTAAACAAAAAAATTTTTAAAAAAAACCAAGAGGAGAGGAGTGAGAGGCAAGATCCAGGAGGAAAACGGGGAGTAGCCTGGGGTGTGAGCAAGCCAGGGTGCACAGGCTGCAGTGCAGTGTGGGGTCCTCAACCTAAGAAAATACCAAACGTTCTCTGTGAGAGGCAGAAGAAAGGCTGCAGGGAACAAGGGATCCTGCTCAAGCATGGTGGTCCTTGCCCATACTCCCAGCACTCACAGATGGAACCAGGAGGATTTGGGATTTGAGGCTAGTTTTGGCTGCATAGCTAGCAAAACCCTATTGCCAAAAATCCCAAATAAATAAATAAATGTTTCATGGATGTAACAAACAAAGGAAAATGGGCAGGTAAAACAAAACTAATAATATTAAAGAATAACAACAACATCTCAGCTGGAAAGAAAACTCACACACCTCTCTAACAGGCAGCTCTGTCCTCCTTCTACTGTCCTGGACATTCGGTCTCCCCTGCGTTAGCATTCAGAACTGACCTGTTTTTAAATGACAGAAATTCCTTTTGCATTTAGCTGAACAGCAACATTGTCATCCATAGAGAGAAATGGAACTGACTTTCTGTGCCACTGTGGGCTTGGATGGCCTGAGAAGTCGCCAGGCAGCCAGTTTGTCTCCCCTAAAATCTGTGTCAGAGCCTGAAGGCCCATCTCTCTGATGCTCTGGGTCTCGAAGTCCTCTGGTTGGGAACCGTGTCTGAGCTGATGGCAGCCAGGCCTGGTGCTCTGCACCTCCCTCAAGCTGCTGTGAGCTGTGTGAGCGTGTGTGCGTGTACTCTTGACAGCGGCCGCGGTGGAAGAGCACTGTGGATGGGTTAGTCTGCCTGGAATGCAATCCAGTTGTTCATGGTTGAGAACATGGGTGTTGAGCAGACTTTGCAAGGATCCCCACCCCTCCCTTCCTATACCTCTTAATGTACTTCAATGTAAGGAAACCATTGGATGTTTGACAAGTCTTTTTGGATATGCTCACAAGTGCTTTTCACTCCATTTGTGAGAACATGTCTGAGCCATCCAATGCTGGATTGGGTAGAATAGTCATGGTTGTACTTAGACACAACATCCATTCTGAGCCTGTGGCCAGAAAGAGGTCCACTCCAACAACCGGCCTAGGAAACTTGAAAGTGGCCTCCCACTCCATATGAATGGATATGACGTAGTGCTCAGTGTGACCAACTGAAGGTGAGTACTTCTAGGTCCGGCCCCCACCTTCCAGCTCTGGATGAAACCCCTTTGCATGTCAGATGAGGAACCCCCTGCACCGTGAGCATTGTGGTGGATGCTCCGTGCTGACTGCGCGAGGGTGAGAGGTCAGGAATGGTGGTTTCTGTTGCCTTGAGCCCGCTGCACTAGTCACCTTTTGTATTTTTTTTTTGCATGGGTTCTGACTGCGGCTGCCCCGCCTCTTGTTTAGCTGCCCCTGCTGCTGGACGTGCATGTGCTCTGGCAGCAGTTTCCCATGGACACATCCCGTTAAGTGAATGGGACATCAGGATGTGCTAGGTACGTGCTGCCACACTGACAGGAGCCCACTGCTGATGGACCTGGGACGCCCTCCAGCCCGTGCAGCAGGTCACAGTGTTGGCACCAAGGGGTCCGAGTTAGGCGTCCACCCCCAGACTACAAGGACAGCATGATCCACAGAGATGATGTTCAAGTTGAGACTTGTAGCTGCATGACTGAAACGTAAGAACCCAGAGCTGCATGCAGCATGCCAGTACGCTGCCATGCAGCCCAGGTGCCGCCCACGGACTGCTCCTGAGCTCCAGTGGCCTGCAGAAATGAGCCTGATGCAGAGCTGGGCTTCTGGTCAGTTCCATGGTGGGTCCCCTATCCTTGACCACCAACTGCAGGTGCAGGACACACCCTCCATGGGCACTGTGGGCCACCAGAGTGGGGAGGGAGGGGATGAAGGCAAAATTTATCTGGTGCATGTCAGAGGCCACCCCAGTGCTGACAGCAGGCATGTGATCCCCAACATCAACATTAAGATGCCTTCTAGAAATGCCTGTGATTCAAACAAACTGTAGACTGCCATGTGTCTTCTGGCTAGGATGTTTAGTCAGCGCTATTTAGCGATGTCTGGGCCAATGATAGACAGTGTCTACTATGGTGATCTCATAGAATTATTTACCACATTTTATCTATGCTTAGACTATGATGTTCCAATAACCCGTGGCACTAGGTGCAGCAATATACCATACAGGCTTGTAGCTTAGGAGCAGTAGGCAATAGCACGCATGTGCCCCACAGCCTCAGCCTTGTTTCAGGCTCAACCATCAGATCTGTCTCTATGATGCTGGTTCAGTAGCAGACCACCTCTCAGAACAGGTTCCCCGAGTTCAGTGACCACTGTGCTGGGTGTCAGGGAGCATTAGCTGCAGTACCCATCACATAGATACCCATCCGACCCACTAGAGCTGCACAGCTCCCTGGAGCCTATGACCCATGTAACCAGAACTTTGAGTCTCACTTCTACAGTGACACTTCTGCTTTCTGAGCACCAGAGGCCTAATCCACTCCGATGCCTGACCTGGAAATCATGTTAAGGGAATTTTTTAAATGATTTTCTATTTCTTTGTTTGGTTTTGAGTGGAAAACTTATAAAGTGCTTGGGACATAAAAGTAGGTATTTTGTTTTTCATGTTACCTCCATCCGAAAGCAAGCCTCCCATCCAAGCAAGTCCAATTGATGCTTTGGAATCTGAGAGATTTCGTAACACCCGAGTCCTCATCTTCACACTGTGGAAGCCCCTCACCTGCCTCTGGAGTTTCAGAACAGAATGGAAGCCCTTCAAGTCTCTCAGGGTGGAGGCAAATACCGCAGTCCTCCCGTCTGGACCCTCTGTGCAGGCTTAGGGAGATGCAGCCTCAGCCTAGCACCTGGGCTTGTTGGCACAAATATATAGTCAGCATGTTTAAATAGCAAGACACCTACTCCTTCCTTTCCTGAGGGAAGCTTTGGAAAAGAAAGGCCAGAAGACAGAGTGGCGGGGTCTAGGGTTCCTGGGGTAACTGAGAAAGGGGCTCTGCTGGGGTAGGACACCTTAGGAGGTGGCTAGGGAGCCATCTAGCCCCAGTGCCAGATTCACCAAGTGCTATGTTAGGCCCAAACAAGGTTGCAAAGATGCACACCTAAGGTGGGATTGCAAAGAAAGAAAATGATCAAACCTTACAAATTGAAAATCAACTTACAAGACGGTGTCTTTCCTTGAAGTTTAAGTAACATGCTTAACCAACCGACCAGAAGCTGTATATATTTCTGATAAGTAACTGGCTTCTTTCTGTTTGTGGAAAAAATGCAAAGTTGTAGCACAAGAATGAGTATGTGTTATACATTCATTTCAAAGTGCCTCTATTTTTTTCTTTTTCCAGATTTCTTTATTGTTTTCCAATTATATGACAGAAACAATCAAAATTAAGTTTACGTTTAGAACCATATTTATTTAGAAGAAAACTTTTTAATTGGAATTTTTCTATAATTGGGATAAAAGTTGATTCTTGTGGCCAGAATCCTCACTTTATAGATGTGTTTAGACAATGCCTAATTTTGCATTTTTTTACTTATTTTCAATTTGAGGTCACTAAACAAAGAGTATGGTTTTTAAAAAAATGTGTTTTGTGCTTTATTTAGATAGGCTGTCATGAAATAGGGACAAAAGAGGCTGTAAAAGGGACTCTTGTGAAATTCTTCAAAACACTAAAGAACATCTGCCCCACATAGAATGCTATCAATCCAAACATCCTGTCTTCTCTGGACATTTTGGCTCCAAATCAGAGTGTGTGTGAAAGTCCTCAGCCCAAAATGACTGGTCATGGACACTGCAAGTCCAGGCAGAGTTCACCAGGGAGGCAGTGTGTGTCATCTTTGTTCATAGGATTGATTGTTTTGAATAAGCAATTGCCTTTATTCTATGATAATTAATGTGTCATTTTCTGATATTTTTTGCACTGATTTGGGGGCCTCCACTGCATGAGTAAGGGCTCTGTCTTACCCAGCAGGGGTGCCAGGTTATGCCCCAGACACACACTGCTCACATCATTTTAGGGACCTTCACCTGAGGGGGTCTTGCCCTCTGCCTGTCACTGTGACTCTTTTCCAAGCAGATGGAGTGCGTCCCAGCTGACCCATGATAGCCCATATTGTGTCCAACAAACACACATGAGCTTATGCAACTTCTGCAAAGCAAATTTCAGGGTGCTGGTTGTATCCTGGACTCCTCCCCGGGAAGTTGCTGGGCCAGTATTGTGCATGGCCTTGGTATGATGTGTGTCCCCTTCAGCTCACCATGAGGAGTAAATTGTCTTTAGCTGTGTACACTCATTTAAGCAGAAGAGGCACGCATCATGAAGACTGTCACATATTACATTTCTTAACATAACTTTGAGCAACGACTTAATCCAAATGATATGTCTTTTTAAAAGAGAGGGGGTGGGATGACAATATAGAAGATGCATTTATAAGGCACTTATGAATAATTAACCAATAAGGCAACTTCAGTCAGTGGATGTAACTGTTGCCACCCTAGAACCCTATCTCTAGGCTATGGCTCTGTATAGAAGAGGACACCCACAGAGTTGTATGATAGGTCTGTGTCTGCTGAGAAAAGCCCTAGGCAAACTTGAGGTGTGCTGGCCATCCTGTCTTTGTAACATGTGCCAATGTAGCATCCTTTGGTTTCATGATCACATGTTTCCATGCACCAGCAGCAGATTCTTTTATGATGTTGGAGGAAGTAGCCTATGCCCTCTGAGTAGCTGTGGCCAGTGGCAATTCTTACCAACATCCAGCATTTCTTCAAGGATAAAACATAAAAAGAAATGCAGGAGGTACAGGGACCAGGGCCTCAGAATCCACTGTTTTCTGGTGTCAGGTCCGCTGCAAAAGGCTACACCCCTAGGTCAGAATACACGGGCTGTAAGGACTCCCAAATTATTATTTTTTCTTAAATTTTGCCTGAATCTCTATCTCTCAAATTAAGCACTATTTAAAGTATCTTAATATGATGTTTCCATCAATATTTTTCAATGTTTATACAAAACCAATTTTCCCAGCCAGATAGCAATAGGTTATCCCCAAAATTATGTTCTCTTAATATCGTAAACACCAATCTAAGGTATAGCAAGATCAGGAGATCAGTTTTTGCCTTGAATAGTTCTGTGAGTCAGTAAGTAAAGATTGTGAGATTACTTATTCATCGTTTCCTCTCTCTGGGTGTCTTTACCCATAATATCTTCGGAGAAGAAAAAAATATCAATAAAGCAAAACGTTTTCTTTAAGAAACTTTACATCCTTTACATAGCTTAAAATAGCCCAGGTGCCGTTGTCCATGGCAACTATTAGGAAAGCAAGAAGGGCCATCGAGCAGTGTCCTTTAAAACGTCCCTCCGCTGGCCTAGAGCACTTCAGTGCTGAGAGCCTGTTAGCTCCCCCAAGGGAGCTGAGGGCCGTTTCCATGGAAACTCAGCCCATCTCTTCGGCAGTTTCAAAACCCAAGCTGTGTGCTCATGCTGCCTCTGATGCTATCCTAGGGATGTGGATTGTCGTCCCACGTGGGCCTCCTTTCCTGGAGGAGAGTCAATCGCACACCCCTCCTACCATCAAGGCCTGGCAGCAGACAGGCCTGAGAGGCAGTTACTTTTTAGATGAATAATCGCTCCCACATTCAAGGCTGCAGAAAATTGTGGTTTTGAATGTTAAGATGCCTTAAAGCTGGAAAATTTGTATGTAAATCTAAAAGTTTTAAAAACCCTTAAGGCCTTGAGTCAAGGTAACGATGAATGTGAGCTTCTGGGAGAGCAATTGAAGCTTTATAGGGCTGCCTTTCATAGCCCAGAGGCGCCACCTACAGGTGGGGATTGGCAGCACGCCAACAGGTCTGAGCTCCATGCAGAGCTAAGGATGAAGACCTGACAGGCCCAGTATCCCTACACAGTGAAGGACAGGGGCGCCTGCTGCTGCCTCCCTTCCCGTGGAGAGATGCGTTCAGCCCCACAGCACACCCTGCTGGCTGCGAGTGGTCCCCACAGCCACAAGAGGCAGAGCAGTTAATACAGACTTCACCTGGCTCGGTTCTGGAGCGTGGCCATTCCCCAGGCACATTCACACAGTGAAAACTCTGAAAATGGGCAAAATCCTTTCCTTTATTTTCTTTCTGGCCTTTTGGTGGAAAGAGGGCATTTTTATACTTTGTGTGTTTGTGTGTGTGTGTGTGTGTGTGTGTGTGTGTTTATTATTTGAAAGAGAGAGAGCGAATGGGTGCACCAGGGCCTCTTTCTGCTGCAAACTATAGACACATGTGCCACCTTGTGTATCTGGCTTTATTTACATGGGTACTGGAGAATTGAACCCAGCCCAGAAAGCTTTGCAAGCAAGCACCTTTAATAGCTGAGCCTTTAATAGATGAGTTATATACTTGTAAAAGATAAATTAGAATACTTTAAAATGTGTGTGTGTGTGTGTGTGTGTGTGCCCCTCAAGAGAAAGCAGTAAGATGATTTTCATTTTATTGTCTTGCTTCTTGATAATAATACCTCATTTTCATCTTGAGGAAAAATATAGCAAATTATATCCCCAAAAATCAAATGGCATGAAAACTATTTATTCATATCAAAATGAGTAAATTTTAAATTAACTCTCATTAAACATTTAAATTCAAAAGAGTTTAAAAATCTTTTCCCAGCCAGGCGTGGTGGCGCATGCCTTTAATCCCAGCCCTTGGGAGGCAGAGGTAGGAGGATCTCTGTGAGTGAGTTCGAGGCCACCCTGAGACAACATAATAAATTCCAGGTCAGCCTGAGCTAGAGTGAGACCCTACCTTGAAAAAACAAAAATTAAAATTAAAAAAACCATCTTTTCCCTAGAGCAAAAAATAAGGCCAACTGTATATTATTAGCTGGTTGGAAACACTGTGTTTGATATATTTCCAAAACAGAAACTATCAAGAAGACCAGACTCTCTCAGAATGACCTTACGACTTCCAAGTTTTCCTCCTTGGGATTAGGGAGATGGCTCAATCAGTAAAATGCTTCCCTCGCAAGAACGAGGATCCCTATAACCCACATAAAAAGAGTTAGGCTTAATGGCATGACTCGAACACCAGGTGGAGACAGGAAGATCCCTGGGTCTCACTGGGAAGCCAGTCTAGCCTCCTTGGCAAATTCTAGCCAATGAGAAACCTTCTCTCTGACCTCCATACATACCCACACATGTGTACCCCCCCCCACACACACACACACGATGCCCTGTATGACTGTGACTGATGAGATGAGACTGATCTATCTACAGTGAGCTGCTTCTGTCACCCACTGAGTTACTAAGAAATACCTACTTAGCCTTGGCAGGTCTGATGATAGGACAGGAAGTGTAGACCAACATTGCTACACTGTCCACCCAGGTTTCCACTCCAGACCAGAGCTACTGCTAACACATACCGCTCTTCAAAACGCACACCCTCATTCCAACAGCTAAGGTGACTGGGTGGACAAGGGTGAAGTAGAGGCCCCACCTCCCTGCCATCAGTTCTAAATGCTGAAAATTGCTTTATGCATCCAAATGTGAAAATAGAATATTCACACACATGAACTTTGTTCAGTTTCCTGTGTGTCCAGCCTGCTCTTTGACACACTTGTCTGACCTGGAGAAGGCCCATTCTTAACTGTACCCTCTCAGTGTACCAACCAGCCCCTGGGCACAGCCCGTCCCTGAGCCAAGGCATCTGAGATCTTCAGGAGCAAGGTGCATCTGCTAACTGCTGCCATGTGTGACCTTGTCCTTGACCCGAGTTTAGGCACTCACTGGAAAGGGATAGACACACAAGACCAGGAAGAAATTTGCTCGCTCAATCACTGTGTGCTTGTTAGTCAGTGGAACAAGAATTTTTTCTTAATTTCTGTCCTTTAATATTTTTCCTTGTAGTGGTAAAAAGGAAGGAAATAACTTTAAGAGGTGTTTTTGCAGTACTGTCTGTTTACTTCATAGGATGGCATTGATAAGAAGTGCTATGGAGAGCAATCATTATGAAAGCCTTCAAAAGCAATTCTCTCCTAGAGCCTTGAGAGCATGACTTCAGAAGACAGATGAATTCCCTTCTTTGTATCAGTTTAAACAGACACAGTGGAGAAGCGCAAGGCTGATCTGAGCTCCCTGGCTCCGTGCATGCAACCCCATCTCCTACACTGCACCCAAGCAGGAAAGGTGACAGACTTTCAGTTGGTGCAGGTGTCCTGAGTGTTTGGTGGCTGGAGGATTGGGGTCCTGACCCCACAGCACTGGTATGGACTTCTGCATTCCCTGGACCCTGAGTTCCCCCAGATTGGCTGGTGCTGTGAGGAGCTGTGCAGGGAACTCTGTTCAAGGCTGGATCGAATTAGCCCATACTCTTAGCCACAGTGTACATCTTTCCACCCGTGTGGCTTGCGTGGTGTGTGGATCCCTGTGCTGACAAGCCCTGTGGGCTGGGGCTGATTCAGAGTAAATAAGGGAGATATCTGGAGGGAAAGGCCATCTGGAGTGGCCTTGTAACAGAGGAAGTTAGATGCTTCAGAGACTGAGTCCTACGGAGTCACAAAAATTCATAGTCCTTATGGCAATGTCCTTGTGTGGGAAGGAAGAAGGCAGTGACAGATTTATATGTGGTAATGCTGATGAAGGAGCCAGGGAGCTCCCAGATCAATTTAGCCTCTCTCAGTAGCAAGGTTAAGCAATAAAGAGTTTGCCTTTTGGATGAATAAAAAGTCAACTATCCAGGGAATTTTATTTCCTTCAAGTAAATTACCCCATTTGCATCTTTACTCGTAGGTGCCCCACCCCTGGCTGTGATGGTTCTGGACACATCACCGGCAATTATGCTTCTCATCGAAGGTATGTAGATGCTTCTCAAACTGTCCTCTCTTCAGAGGAGCAGCTCCAGCCCTGGCAGGAGCGTGGCTCTCTGGGCTCGGGAGCAGGCTGGCTTTGGCTCATGCTACAGAGCAAGGTTGTCCTCCTCAGATCCTACTAGAAAACCAGCTCTCTTTTCTCCTGTGTCTACATGCTGCCTTAGGACAGCAGGGGGGCCACTGAGAAACACGTCCAGTGCTCCCTTTTGGAAGAACAAAGAAACCCATCTCCAGTGTGTTGTAAAATCTCTGAGAACTGTCCTTGAGAGGAAAGGCTTCTCATACACAACTCTGGTCCATTTAACACTAGAATTTCAGCCACAAAGCCCGTAAGTAGAGCTCTACAGAGCTTACCACTGCAGAAAGACTCCCAGAAAATCTGCACTGTGACATAGAGATCCCATCCTACCAGATGACAAAAAGCTTGTATGACCTGCCATTTTCTCAGCATAGTATGAGCTCCCGGTGTGTGCCAGGTTCTATGCTAGGAGAAATTAGAAAGAAACTCTTGGTATATTGGGGAAAAAAGTTAAACACTTGCTAAAAATGGCAAGACTGACTATTCAATGGGACATAGCAAAAGATGTAAGGACCCCTGACCCAGAGCCTTTCTTAAAGTGAAGGAGAGAGATTGGCCTTCACTGACTCCTCTAAGGACAGTAGGAAATCTATATAGTAGGGTCATGAGATGGAAAACCACTATGAGGACCAAGGTGTTCCTGGCTGACTCCATACCATCACCACTGTAGGCAGGGAGGTGGTGAGATGTCCACTGTACCATGGGGAGTTTTCACTAACCTGCCTTTGCAGAATTCTTACACTGCACTCTTAAGGACATGGAGTAACCCAAGATCACCTGCATCAGACTTTGGTCGCAGAGGAGGGTCTTTGCCAGCATACTACCCACACAGAGGGGAGTCTATTACATGTAGTACGTGGTCCCATCATGTATTGTGGACAACAGGGCAGCAAGGAAAGGGCAAGAAGGTTTCTGAGCTGAGGCTGACCAACAGTGATCTCTCCTCCCCATGAGGTAGTCCATAACAAGCAAATAAGTGAACTAAGCTCTAAGGTATCTGTTGCCTTTTCTCTGCCTGTATTTAAGATTATAACATATGCATTATTAAAGTAGATGAGCCCTGGAGAGATGGCTTAGCAGTTAAGGCGCATGCCTGTGAAGCCTAAGGACCCAGTTTCAACTCCTCAGATCCCACATAAACCAGATGCACATGGTGGCACATGCATCTGGAGTTTGTTTACAGTGGCTAGAGGCCCTGTTGTGCCCATTCTCTCTCTCTCTCTCTCTCTCTCTCTCTCTCTCTCTCTCTCTCTCTCTCAAATAAATAAATGAATAAAAATATTTAAAATATCTCCCATGGCAAGAAGGAAGGAAGAAAGGAGAGAGGGAGGGAGGAAGGAGAGAAAGAAAGGAGGAAAAAGGACAAAACAAAAATGGAAGGAGGAGGGAGAGATGGAGAGAGGGAGCATAAGGAGAGAGGGAAGGACAGTTACAGGGAGTGTCAGGTCAGCAACAACCCTGCATGTGGTGTGAAAGACAACCGATTCCACCTCAGTGGTCAGAGCAGGTCCTGGCTGGCCAGGTTTGGATGAGGGCCAGCACCCACAGCACATCACTGGTCCTCACTTGTGCCTGTGCCCATGTTCTGAGACTGCAGAGGTAGCATATGTCTGTGAAAGAGCAGAACTAGGCAGGCTGCCAGGGCATTCGGGGAAGCCTAGCATCTCCTCGGGGCCTCTTCATGCTCAGTGAGACATCCTGGCTCCTGACTAGGGTTTCTCACAGGCATTGTTAACATTTGGGGGTTTGCTGTGGGGCATTCTGTGCATGTGGGTGGCTGAACAGCACCACAGTCACCACCCTCGGGTGCTAATCCACACGTCTCCAGACACTGGCCTGGGTCAGGAGACGTCTGCTCCATGATCTGCACCATTAGACATGCAGGACAGAGTGGGATCCGTCCAAAAGGATTCAAGGATAGATGAGTGATTTAGATAACTAGAACTCATGACGAACATCTGAGTAAATACAAAAGCTGTGCACATTTGATTCTAATCTTCATATGAATTCATTAGAAAATAAATGCTGCCAGAACTTCCATCACCTTAAAATCTCCACAACTGAAAATGGATGCTTCACTTCAATGCCTGCTTTTCTATTGATTTTTTTCAGCATCATATAAATTTAACCATAATATAGCAAACATTTTTATTCATTTTACTTGTGTTTTAGACTGTTATCCATTAATAGAATATAAGTCTGTCATTAAAATGTAATTTTGAGCCAAGGATAGTAACACTTGCCTATAGTCCCAGCATTTGGGAGGTTGATGCAGGAGGATTGCCATGAGTTAAAGGCCAGCCTATGCTACATAGGGACTCTATCTCAAAATAATGTGTGAATAGTATGTGTGGAGCATATAAACCAGGCTTCTTTTTAAGCTACCGTCTACACTGTAAGCTGGGCTCATATTTAAGCTATGGTCTACACTGTAAACCAGGCTTATATTAAGGTTATGGGGACTGGAGAGATGGATTAATGGTTAAAGCACTTGCCTGTGAAGCCAAAGGACCTAGGTTCAATTCCCCAGTACCCATGCAAACAAGATGCAGTGTGGAACATGTGTCTGGAATTAACTTACAGTGGCCAGGGCGGGTGGGGGGGGGGGGGTTCTGGCACACCCATTCTTGCTCTCTCTCTCTCTCTCTCTCTCTCTCTCTCTCTCAAATAAATAGATTTTAAAAACCAAAATATTTAAGCTATTGTTTACACTGTAAACCAGGCTCATAGTTAAGCTATTGTCTACACTATAAACTGAGTTCATATTTAAGCTATAGTCTACACAGGAGCAAGTAAATCCATGGCTTATTGTTAGAGTTGCAAAGTAAATTTGATTTTGGAAGGCAAATTGTTGACACACATCACCTTGTAGGGGGGTTAGTAAGTGCAAAGTAGAGGTTATTGAAATGTCATTTAGTAACAGGTTCCCTTGCAGAGAAGTGAAGCTAAAATGGTTTTGAGCACATGTTAAGAAAAACATTACCTTCAGTTAACAGTTCTTTCATAAACTGGCAGCTAAGGAAAGGCAGGCCACAGCTCAATCAGCAGAGTTGTGTGAATTGGCTCTAAAGACAAATGCCAACAGCTCCATTAGGACCTTCTCCAGCCCCAGTGCTTTTTGTCCACAGCCTTCCTCAGCTTCTCAAGGCACGAGGAACTTCCCTTCTCTGTGAGGTCCTTCCTTGGCAGCACAGGCTGTCAGGCTCAGGTGTACTGTAGAAACCACACAGGGACATTGACCTGAGCAGAGATGCATTTGCTTTTTCCCACAAATACACCACAATTCTACAATTCTAGTCTGCACTGAATTCAAAGCACCTTCACCCCTTCTTCATGCCACAGTGAGAGGAAGGTCTCAGAACAAGGATCCTGAGCTGAGAGCATGCCCATGGATCACAGGCCCACGAAGTGTGTCTGGTATTCCCTCCTACTGAGAGGACGTGTGCACACATAACCTTGTCTGGGGTTCAGAGTTGTCTCCTGAGCCCTGACTCCGGGCTGCAGAGCAGTGTGCAGTCTTCTCTGTTCTGGGGACTGGAGGACGCTTCTACTCCAGATACACCATGGACAGGGGAGGCCATCCTTTTGCCACTCAGCAGAAATGGAATCTGCAAGAGAGTAAGTAGCAGAGCTGGAACTGAAGCCATGTTGTCTGCCTCCAAAGTCACAGCTATGTGGACCTGCAGGCACAGAATAGCCCTAGAAGATCACAGGGTAACCCCACTGGGAAGGGGCATGCCCTGAACCAGAATTTGATTGCTTTGATTTAGGTGCAGTCAGTGGTACAGCATCCAGCCTCGCCACATCTGAAACTCCTTAAACTCATCTTAACAAGCATCTATAGATACAGTGTTCTCAAAAACATCATTCCATGCTTTCCCCTCCCACTGTCCTCAGCTACGGAGAAGCCTGGTTCTCCACATGCTTGTAAAACTTTTCATAGCCCAGTCTTCAGCAGGCTTTGGCTTGGTGATCTTATCAAATCAGGAGATAAATTTCACCCAGCTCCACTGTGTGTTCTTCTCCCACCCTTCACTGGGGCCTTCTTTTCCTCCTGCAGTTTTCAGACTCGTGCAGAGACTCCTGAATGCTTACACCACATAGGCTCACACCACCAACACCCCATGGTTGGTCGTCTGGCCCTTTGAGCAGTATCATGCCACTTGCTACTGCTCCATGTCCCTCTGGGATTCTATGGCACATGACTGCCTTCCACTCAAGTACTCCAGCATCTTACAGAGTAACAGCACCCATCTGGCTGCCCGAATAACCTCTGAAACCAGAAGATGAAGTTTGCCAAGTTTATTATATACCAAAAACAGCATTGATCTTCTTACATACATGACTTCACTGTCCTGTGAGATTATTATTATCCTAATTTAAAGTAAGGAAGTAAGGCAGGAATTCCTATTATCTATGTGGTCAGCTCCAGTGATCTCCCTGGCACTTTCCTATTGTTGTTCTATATGGTACATGATCATAGGCCCTGACTGAAGGGTTGACTGCATGTTCCCACTCCGTTCCCCTGTGATTTGAGAAGCCCACATCATGATCCCAAATGCCTTCCCTGCTGTGAGAGGGAAAAATCACTGGACCCCAGGATGGAAATGAACATAGCAAGCTTGCTGACACCCAGAAGACCAAAGGAAAAGGCTTCGTTCAAGGGTCACAAAATCAGAAGATGTCCTTCTTCACCAAGCAGCTGTGAAACTACCAACATGGGCCCACTGGAAGAATGTGCTGCCGTGCCACAGGTCTGCTTGGCCAAAGTCCAGCAAAGACCTGCCCTTGCCCACAAGTCCTGAGCTGGGTGTAGCAGCGTTTCTGGCCTGGACATTGCAAGGCCCACTTTCTGATGGCCCCTTCCTTATCCAGACAGCCAGCTCCCGGATGCTAGGCCTCCAATCACCCTCTTCCAACCTGGAGCTGCCTCAGGCCCCACCCCAGCCTGAACCTACACCCGAAAAAGCAAGTGTTCCACCAGCATTTATAGCTATCAAAGGATAACACTACAACAATTCAGGTAATAGTTGGGGTTGACTTTATTTTCAGTTTTATGATGGTAACACTTCACTCCATGAAGAAGCAACTGTTAGAAAGGATAGAACAGAGGGAAGGTGAGGAAAGCAGAAACTACAAAGCAAAACAAAAAAGTAGACTGGTCACTTCAGAGTCGCCTTCCTAGTGAGACAAGACAGTAGAAAAATAGCTGATAGGTCAACATCAATCCAGTGACTTCGGGTCCCTCCTTTGTGTATGAACTAAGGCAGAGGGAAAGTCCACTGCCATACCAGCCTGCTTGAGAAAGTCGGATGACATATCAGGAACCCTGGTTTCTGAGATCAAGTGTGGTGGTCTGAATGTAAAATGTGCCCCATAGATTCACATGTTTGGATACTTTAATCCCAGATGGGGATGCTGTTTGGAAACATCTCAGAAGTAGAGCCTTTTTAGAAGTGTGTCACTTGGTGGTGGGCCTTGAAGTGCTTTTCTTCTCTCTCTCTCTCTCTCTCTCTCTCTCTCTCTCTCTCTCCTCCCTCTCTGCTTCTTCCCTGTTCATGTGTAGCTATGAACCCACCTGTTCCTACCCTTGAAACTGCAAGCCAAAAATGAACCTTTCCTTCCCTAAGCTGTATCTGGTCAGGTACTTTATCCCAGCAATGAGAAAGTAACTGACACATCAGGCAATAGCCTGGGCTCAGCATGGTGACATGAAGTTAGCGTAAGTGAAACTCCTGGGTTTTAGTCTCGCATATTGGGGTATACCATAGGAACCCACTCCAAAGCAGTGGCTTCCTATAATTTTTACATATTTCAAGGATGCAAAATTTCAAGCAAAAACATAGATATCTAAAGAGCCCCTATATCAATGATAGTGAATTATGGGGAAACAAAAACAGTTTGTGCTTAGGAAAATGTTAGTCCGTTAGAGCATGATCCCAAGTTTCAGCTCAGAACTCCAAAAATCTAGTAAGTTCTGTAGGTGCTTTCATAGCACATACTGTGTCAGGGGCCAAGGAAAATGATAATGTGCTTCTAACGTCAAAGCCCAGCTAATCTATGGAGAACATAGAGGTCTCATATAGAACCAAAGGCTAGTGTGGGGACAGGTGGAGGGGACATGGACAGGGAGAGGTTATTCTCGGGATGCGGTGTGCCTCCTGGCCGCTAGGCCGGGAACAGTGCTGCCCTGTTCAAATGCACATACACACTTACATGGTTATCGCCTCCCAGCCTACGGTGTGCCTGGTCCACCGAGGAAGCTCAAGGCTGCCAAGCCTGATGGTGTTAGGAAGGAATGAACACGCTAGACAAATATGAGTGGCTATCTCATCATCTGAGGTACAAATGCCACCCAGTGAATTTGCTCGTACACATTACAATACACCCAGATCAGCAAAACAGGACTAAACACCAGCTTAGGGGCAGTCTGTCATCACTGAAGGATCCCTAGTGCAGAAATACAGATGCTAAAAGTGGGAAGACAGGCCCAAAGCTGGTAGGAATGCTCCTGTATGGAGTCACCAAGCATTCCCAAAAGCAAAAGCTGCTCTCTCACGGGCCAGGACACCTGCAAAAGCCTTTCTTCATCACTCTACGCTGAAGCCAACCATGGCTGCCATCTTGCTAGCTGAAGCCTTGGACCCTAAAGAACAACCACAGACACTGATGGAAGCCAGGCGCCTTCTCTCCTGTACTGAACACCTTACCTCCTCCTCATGTTCAGAGATGTGGCTGAGCATACCCTCAGCAACCTGAAATGTAGTCACTGTAGAGAATCTCTTTCTGTGGCCTATAGAGGAGTGGGTTTCATGTCCTTGTTTGTTCAGCCACTGAACAAGCTTTCCTCCACACTCCTAGGGCCCTGGGCCTCATGTTGGGGTAAAGGTGTCCTCATGTTTCCAGGCAGGGAGAAGTTTTGATAATTTTTTTAAAGGAAAGAATGCATTGTTTGAGCTTACAGCTTATGGGGACAGAGCCCATCATTGAGAGGAAGGCATGGCAGCAGGAGCATGAAGCTGGTCACATTCAGTCCACAGTGAGGAAAGAGAGAGATGAAAGCTCAGTGCTCTACGAGCCTTCTCCTCTTCATGCAGTCCTAGACCCCAGGGTCTTTCCATCTTAATTAACCTAATCCAGAAAACCCCTCGCAGAAATGCCTGGAGAGTTGGTTGCAAGGTGAAGCTAAATCCTGACTAGTTGACAATGGTTCTTCTTGGAAGGTCACTGAGATAATCTGGAGTGAGGGTTTGTGTACCAGGCAGGGAGAGTAACAGGAAATGAGCCATATAAAAGTTCTAGGCAGGAGCTGGGGTGATGGCTTAGCAGTTAAGGCACTTGCCTACAAAGCCTAAGGACCCATGTTTGACTCTCCAGGACCCATGTAAGCTAGATGCACAAGGTGACAGATGTGCATAGGTGGCACATGCCTACAAGGTGGTGCACACATCTGGAGTCCACTTGCACTAAGGCCCTAGTGTGGGAATTCTCTGTCTTTCTTGCTCTCTCACTCTCATTAAAAAAAAAAAAAAAAAAACCTGCCAGGCAAACACTAAAGTGCTACCTGTGAGAACAAAGCCTCAAGCCTCATGACCAGTGCTTTTGTGGGCTGCTGGGTGCTGACGAGCAGAAAACCCAAGTTGTGCTGTGTTGGTGAACATGTAGCAGTGTTTATGGAGTTCAGGAGGAGTCCTTAAACTCCAAACCCTGAGTTTGTGTCGTTTTTAACCAAATGCCAAGACTGAGAAGGGTAATTTATGAACCACTACATTTTTATTCAAGAATATCCGAAGAAGAGAGAGGGTCTGTGAACCGAGGAAGGGGAAATGCATACACCCATGTGGTCTCACATGGTCTGAAGGTCCATGTGGGAAGAGAGCACCGGCCTAAAATGTGAAAATAGACTTAGAGAGGAAAAAGAAGAAAATATCAAGAGCTCTTGCCATGTTGGGGGGGGGGAGGAGGGAGTAGAGAGCCTTGTGGGAATATGGGTCAAGGGACTCCCATGGGGGTGCCAGAACAGGAACCTGGAAGTTCAGGAGAGATGAACAGGCAACAAAAAAGTGCTTTCCCACCTGGTAAGGATCTATCTATAACCGTATTATGGTGGGCTTTACCTTCAGGCTCAGGTGAGCCTGAGAGAGGGCTGATTGGTCTGGACTAGGGGCTGGCTCAAGAAGAAGCCAGCCATGATGCCAAGTTTAGGGCTGGGCTTAACCAATCAAAATTCCAGGATCCAATTTAAACCTTAATTTTAGGAAAGAAGAACGCCCACCCAGAGAGGGACTTGGGTTGCTTATAGAAAAGCAGATTAGGTAAGAGATAAGGAGAAGCCAGATTCTTTACTAATCTCTGGCAAAGTGCAGACTGCAAGGGCAGGCCCAAGGCATTCCTGCTGCTTTCTTTTGAGTCACCCTAACTGCCTCAATCAACTGTACTTAGGGTACAAGGGGGCTTGGGAGAAGATGATGCCCCTGTGTGTGTTCTTCCTCTGTTCATGCTGATGCAATTAACTCATACTTAAACCGTGACCTGCTCTGTACCAAGGCCTAGGGCTAGGGGCTGGGGACACGTGAATACAAGGTGTCCTAAATGCTCTATTAGAGGAACAGTGAGCAAAGTAAGTGGAGAAGGAAGAAGGAAGGACTTGCCAAGTGGCTCTGAGTAACCTCCCTGTGGCCGCCCAGCACACAGAAAGGACAGTAGACAACAGAAGCGTAGGGCTGAAGGGTAGGTAGGTGGGGAGCCTGGGCAGGAAGCCATCAGAGGACACAGGGCCAGGGGAGGCAGAGGTCTGAACTCAGAGAAACCCAGTGCCAAGCAGCCACACAAGCCCCAAGAGGGTCAGAGCCTGTGCTACCTGCTCCATAGCACAAGGCCCGCGGAGGTAGGGAAACTCAGGAGAGAGCCAGCACATGAAGCTTTCACAACAAAATCTTGTATTCAAAGCCCAGAAACCATATAAGCGTGTTTGGAGCTCAGTGTTCCCTCTGCAGACTTCAGCAGAAGCCTGCACTGGAGTGAAGGAAAAGATCCCCAGCACAAGCCTAGGCTGCAGGGCCTGGAGGGCAGCCGTGGTGCTCGGCCAGCTTGACTTGGAGCAAGGCCCATCTGACAGTGTGTCTCTCCTTCTGTGAGATTCTCTCCCCTCCCCACTAGAATCTTGTCTGGCTCCCTTTTCCCAGGCTGACCAGGTTCCTCCCGTCTGCAGCATCCCAGCCCACCCCAATCTCTCTGGCCCCCTTGAGAGGGATTGACAGCATGCATGTAAAGGCATTGAAAGGACACAACTTGTGCTCAAAATGACCCTCCCTCCTGGATTTCACCCCTAGAAGTCAAGGCTGGGGAGAGACACAGGTCACTGATTACGACATTACGCCAAATTTCAGCATGCAGCATTTCTGATCTTTCTTTCTTCTTTAGCCTTTCAGGGTGCCCGAGAGCAAAGAAGAGTGGCATCCGGATAGCACAGAGCAAGGAAGATAAAGAAGACCAGGAGCCCATCAGGTACGGAGGCTATCAGGGCCCACACCCTCAAGGAAGCCAGTGAATATCCAGCGGGTCTTAGCGAGCACCTGCCGGGATCTCACTAAGTGACTCTGCCAGATAAACCCAGACCAAAGAGCATCTGCCAACTGGCTGAGAAGTTACATGGACAGCCAACAGCACGCCAGTGTCACTCACTGTTTCCAGTGGCCCAAGTCACAAGAAACTCCCTCTCCCCAGCAGAATATACTGGGGACTTCAGACTTATAAAAGATTGTGAGGGTCTTAAACATAATACCAAAAGGGAATGCTTTGCTGGCATTCGGCTCTTAACTAAACAAAAAAACACAGGCTCACTCCCTACCTTTCCGGAGTGGGCTTGGGAGAGTTACTGAATTAAGCCTCTCTGCAGCCACCGCTCCCTGGCCAAAACCTGCTGTGCCTGGGTCACAAGGTAAACCTAGTGGATCTGCCCAAAGTTGAACGTCAGTATCTCAGAGATAAATTCAATTAACGTTAATGAAAACATAAATTACTAAGACCAAGTAAAATTGATTTTAATAAATAGAAAACATGGGTTCTGTGGAATGTAAGTTGTGCAGTTTAAAAAGAAACTCAGGAGCTGGGGAGATGGCCCAGCAGTTAAAGGCACTTGCTTGCAAAACCTACTGGCCCCAGTTCAGTTTCCCAGTACCCACATAAAACCAGATGCACAAAGTGATGCATGCATCTGGAGTTCATGTGCAGCAGCAGGAGGCTCTGCATGCCCATTCATTTTCTCTTTCTTGCTCCTTGCAAATAAAGAAATAAAATATTTTAATATATTAAAAAAAAGGAACTCAAGGCTAGATTTATAGCTCAATTGGTAGAGTACTTGCCTAGTATGCACAAAGCCCTGGTGTAGTGGTGCACCTCTGTAATCCCAGCACTATGGAAATGCATACAGGAGGATCAGAAGTTCAAAGTCACCCTAACCTACATAGGGAGTTTGAAGCCAGCTGGGATATATGAGACCGTGTCTCAAAAAAAATTAAAATTAAATTAAAAGGAAATGCAGGCGTAACCCACCAGCCTGGCAAAAGAGAGGCTTCAACGTTATAAGTCTGCCTTCTTTCAGGCACCCCAGCCTCTTGTCTGAGTCTGGGCCCCAACCATGCTGGCGTGAGCAGTGGACTGAACAAGCCTGGTTGGGAAGCTCCAACTCCAGCAGGTCCCCATGGCTCTCTCACCAGCTCTTCTCCGGAGCCTCAGGTGCAGCTTCTGAAGTGTGCCTCACCCAGCACCTAGGGGACTTTGTGCCTCCAAGAGCACCAGAATCAGCCATCTACCCTAGTGCTCCTGGTCACGTGTGGGCCCAACATCCCCCCTCAAAGCACAGTCCAGGAACTGCAGGTTCTCAGAGTGCAATATTGCACACTTCCACTAGGTGGCGTCTTCTGACGACTTGGTTTTCTTCTTTATTGTGTTTTTGTTTGGTTGTTGGTTTTTTTTTTTTTTTTTTGTCTTGGTTTGGTTTTTTTGTTTTGTTTTGTTTTGTTTTGTTGTTTTGTTTTGTTTTGCTTTGTTTTGTTTTGTTTTACAGTCTTATGATAAGACTGTGCTGGTACTAAACTTATGATCCTCCACTGCCTAAGTACTGGGATTGCAGGCATGTGCCCTCATACCTGGCTCTCCATCTTCTTTACCTCCGCGTTAGCTTTGCTATGCCTTTCTCCTTTACCTCGGGCTGTTTTGACTGTGTTGTAGAGGTCACCCGGCCCCTGACAGAAAGTCAGTGAAGCTTTTCCCCTACCTGTTGTCCAGGTGTCCGGTCCCTGGCTGTGACGGTCAGGGCCACATCACCGGGAAGTATGCGTCCCACCGCAGCGCCTCGGGGTGCCCCTTGGCAGCCAAGAGGCAGAAGGACGGGTACCTCAACGGCTCCCAGTTCTCCTGGAAGTCGGTCAAGACGGAAGGCATGTCCTGCCCCACACCGGGCTGCGACGGGTCAGGACATGTCAGCGGCAGCTTCCTCACACACCGCAGGTGAGTCCCTCTGCGTCTGGGGGCACGCCTGGCTTTGGTGGGAGGGGTTTCATCTACTACGTCATCATTTGATCTCGAACAAGACTGAAGCATCACAACGTTAAAGTTTGGGAAAAGATGAACAGAATTTCAAATGTACTTGACACGCACCCCTTCAACCACATCTGTGCACTAGGACAATGGATTTTCCAGGAGTGGGTTTTATATCAGGTTCCATGGAAAGAAACCTACTTTAACACAGCGAGAATCCACAAGAGCACACATACGAACACATAGATATTTGTAGACAGAGACATTCCTTGGCTGAAATCCGCGGGCAGCCCCTCAGTGGGAAAAGAGGATGGGGCTTGTCACGGTAGCCTCCTGTGAGATCTGTGACAGATAATGAGAAAATTCCCAGGAGACTCAGTCAGTCTTACTAACTTTCATTGCTTAATTTAAAAAGAAATGTATGATTACGTTGTCTTGGAAGATGCCTGTTTTGTGATGTAGCCTAGGTAGGGTCCTTGTAGAAGTGACTAGTCTGAGTGGGGACAGGTCTCACCGGAAGGCCAGCAGAGCACCCGTTAAGCGTGGCGTTTGAGCATGGGAGCCCACAGGGCAGGGGAGCTGGGGAATCCCAGGCACTTGTGCACAGGGGTGGTGTCCCAAGGGTCCCTTTGCTGCTGCTGTACCACCTAAACAAGTCACGTGCAGACATCTGGGTCTATCTTTAAAACTGCCTCAAACAATGAGCAGGCGTTGACATGAAGGCTAAAGGATTAATGACAGCTTCAGGAATACGCCACCCACAGCCTGAACATTCTGAAGTATGTTTAGCTATCAAAGAAATTCCTGTTCAGGTAGAAAATTCAAATGGTACAAATACTTTTGGGGAAAAAAAGTGCATTTCCCTGATCTAATCTCTCCACTCCCTTCCCAGGCTGGTCCTTGTCTTAGTTATAGAAGTTACCCTCAGAGAGAAAAGGCACCTACCCCTGGGCTGCAACCCAGGTCCCTGCATCCCGTGATCTCTAGCGGTCCTGTCTGCCGGGAGGTACCTCCCCTTTCCAGCGCCAGTCTTTCCCACTGGGCACCCCCTGCCACCCTCTGGCCTCAAATGCAGAGAGAAAGCCAAGTATACTTCGCTCTGCAGTGCCTGCATGCACGTCGCCTGCTCTCATGCTGGCAATACCACAAAATCCATGCTCCAAGCAGCAGTGCAGCTTTTAAATCTGGACTGGTGATGTCAAAACCCCCTCCACATAATTCCTTTTCCCATATCTTCTACTACTAGTGACAATGAAAAACATTGTGTAGCATGTGAGTGAGACCATTTGTGCTTTCTAGCCTGGCACAGATAAATCAAGTCACATTGGCTGGCAGAAGCTAAACATCCTTGGTTGCTCAGCGTCCAAGATGGGAGGAGGCCTCTGAAGGGGCGGAGCACTCTACAGAAATACCCCCTTCTTCAACTTCCCTCTCAGGTTTATTCGTATGACTTTTAGGAGCAAACACCAAGAAGGGTTGGTTACTCTGGTATCCAAAGCTATGTTTCGCTAGGCTGCCTAGAGCCTGGAGAGTGGAGACTGTGAGCAGATTCCACCCTGAGGCTCCTGGGGAAGGGAAGAGCACCGCGCCTCAGGAACCATGGAAGTTGGGGAGCAGCCTGCCTAGCCTAGCCCTTCCCACTCGCCCCTCACGTCACCCACCGCCTCTTCTGCATCTTCCCCCAAAGGGCCTTTGACCAAGTAGAGCTTTTGATGGTGTGCAGACTCTTGGGGTGCAGACTGTACTAAGAGAGTGTGCATGGAATGATCACACCATTTGTTATTCCTGGTGCCCTTTTCTAGAAATGTGATGTAAATTGGCTAGAGCTCCATGGCCTGGCCTCTATGAAGCTAGTCACCCCTCCCTCCAAAGAAATGCAGACTCTTTCTTTCTGGATTCCAAGTCTCTGGAGGCCACAGAAGTGAGAAACATGAGTGACAGGACCCCACCTCAATGCCAGCTCCCTACCCCAGCCTGGGCTGCTGCAGGGACCAGGGACTGGGGAAGGCCTTGGAGCTCCATACAGGGACTCCTGCTGGGATCAGGGAGGGAAAGAGGCATTCAGTCATTTCAGACATACTTCCCATCAAGTACTGGGCAGGTCACTGGCAGAACAATGCTGAGACTTTATTTCACTTAAGGGTGTAAACAGAGTTCCAAGGCCTCTGAGGAGGAAAAGGAGACCAAAGTGTGTGGCTGTCAAATACCGAATGGGCACTAATACGCAATCTCACAGGTCCTTTCCTGGACATGTGGCCCAAGACCTGGGCCCGCCTCAATGTTGTGAGCATGCCTGTAGGAAAGACTAGCAGAGGGCAGATGTCAGGGATGGCTCAGTCCTGAGCACATTTAACCTACCTTTGGCTTGATCTTGTGCTTGTGTGGTGTCTTAGCTGTCTTTAGTGTTGTTCAGTAGTGTTGAGTCCATCGCGTCATAGCAAGCTGTCTCCAGAATCCAGGGCTCTGTTACCTGCCCCAGGAAACTGTCATTGTTGCTGTGTGGAGATGCAAGATTCCTTGCACCCTATGTGCTGGAACAAAGCCAACTCTGGAAACAAGGACTAGATGGAAACAGGAGCCACCTTGTATTTATCTCTCCCCCAGATGGTGACAACTAGCCAGTAACTTTCCAGCAGGTACCAAAATACGAAGAATTGATGAAGCAGGCACACATACCCATGAGTTCTGGGCTGTGGTCATATCAAGCCACATTCCCAGGATTCCGGCGTGCAGCGTCCACTCTCGCTCTAAGCACCCAGCCCATATGCAGTGCAGTCCTCTCCAGTTCAACTGTAGTGAGTCCTTGAGCAACAGGCATCCTATGTGCACATAAGTGGTGTGTGATAAACAGTGAGTCCCGTCACTACTTCCAAAGTCAAGTCATGTCTAAATGAAGGCAGGGCTGATCTGAAGGAATAGGAAATGTTTTGTTTCATCTTTAGGATTGACTGAGTCCTTAAAGTAGTTCTTAAAATGAAAATCAGGCCTTCAAAAGCAGTTCTATTCTCAACATATTTCAAACCAAGGCTCCTTCTAAGCTATGTTACTGAGACAACAACAACAACAACAAAAAGGCCCAATCCTTTGAACTCCTTGTAATTGGCATATTAAATGTGTTTTCCTAGTCTTAGACAGTACAGTTCATAGGCATACACCCTTCCCATACATTCACTTCCAATGTTAGGTGCTTCCCTCTTGATGTGACCAAATACCTGACAGGAAGCTACTGAATGGAGAAAGGCTTTATTTTAGCTTACAGCTCCACATTGCAGAGCATCCTAGCAAGAGCAGCACGGGGTCAAGAGCTAGAGCCAGCTGTTCACACCGCGTCTGCAGTCAGGAAGCAGAGAGCGGTACGTGCTGGAGCTCGGCCAGCTCTCTCCTTTCACTCAGCCCAGGACCCCGGCCCATGGATGGTGCTGCCACAGCTAGAGTGGGTCTTCCCACCTCAATTAATCTAATCTAGAGACTCCTTCACAGACATGCCCAGAGGCTTGTTTCCATGGTGATTCTCGATGGGCAAATTGACAAGATTAGCCATAACAGTTAGGACACCAGAATGTCATAGTTGAGTCTTCAGCAGAGCTGGTGGCTAAGCCAAGGAGTGCACCTGCATCCAGAGAACACATCAAGAGAATTGGTCACCTGAACACATAGCTCCTGTGATCTCTGGATGTGACACTGTGATCACCAAAGCAGCTAATATGAGATTCTCATTCTTCCAAAAATGAGGCTGTGCTAAGAGCCAAGAGAAAAGTTCAAAAGGAAGTCCAGCCATAATCCTGTAATGGCAGAAGTCTGTGGATAAAAGAGCAGCTTTATATATGGAGAAGGAGCATTCCAGACAACATGGGGTAGGAAACTGTTTCTCAACTCTTCCCAATTAACTCACCCCATTTGGGTTATAGCAGCCCAAACTGGGAGTGCACTACACATAGCACATTCATCAATTCCATGCTGGACACAGCAGAGCCCAAAGGGGTGGTCAGTATGACCTTGCTTCAAGTGTCTAGCTCAGAGCCACTATGAATGGGGCACATTCATATAAGACCTTGGCCTCAAGGCATATGGCATGAGACAGACGCATGTCAGACAAAGGCAGCGTGCAGTGCAGTTCATAGTGCCGAGTGTGAGCTCAGACTGCACAGGCTTCCTAGGAAACCCAGACTCTAGGAATTTCCCAAGGAAACCTCAGTTTTTGTCCAGCTCTCTCTCCTGAGCTGCCAATCCTACAGTCAGGGGACACAGGTGGAGACACCTCAACAGCACAGCTCCAGGGTGGACAGGTCTGCTCTCTAGAAAGGAGACTGTATACCAGGAGGAGGGATGTTACAAGCAGCAAGGTGGCCCAGGACCCAGCAGCTCCAATGAAGAAGCTCTCGTCTCCTTGAAGTGAGCAAGGTAGACCCTAGATACGGCCAAAGGACAGCCAGCTGGGGTAAGTGCTGAAGATGGAGGATGTCAGCATAGGGAAGACGCACCCCAGCTTTAGAGGAAGCCTCAGATCTGTGCTCCTGCAGAGGAGTGGAAACCGGAGGAAGGGTTAGTTGGGAAAGCCAGAGGCCAAGGAAGGTGTGTTACAAAGTGGTATAAGAATTGTGGTTTCGCCGGGCGTGGTGGCGCACGCCTTTAATCCCAGCACTCGGGAGGCAGAGGTAGGAGGATCACCGTGAGTTCGAGGCCACCCTGAGACTACATAGTGAATTCCAGGTCAGCCTGGACCACAGTGAAACCCTACCTTGAAAAACCAAAAAAAAAAAAAAAGAATTGTGGTTTCCAGCCAATGCAGCTATACAGTGTGGGAATTTGGGGGTGTCTCCATATTCTTGTCTTATGAATTCAAAGAACTAAGGAATTATGCAGACCATAGCATAAAGTTTAACTTTTGTTAGATTATAAATAGAAATTAAAGAACTTCAGAGAATGAAAGAGGAAAGAATACAGAGAGCTCCTGCCCATGAGAAGGCAGGAATGAAGTAAAGTTCACCTAAAGAACCAGATTTGGGTGTTTTATAGATTCTGAACAGGGGCTGAGCTAACTAGATTCAGGTTTAATCCTTCCAGGAATCTTAATTCTAGGAAAGAAGAATTCCTTCCTAGGGTGGGGCTCAGGCTGAGTTTAAGGAAAAATAGATCTAGGTAAGGTACTCTAGACAGAGATCAGAAGTCTTTGCAAAGTGGAGACTGCAAAGGCAGGCTCAAGGACGTTCCTCACTTTTACTCTTGGTTACCCTAAATTGCCACAGAAGGGCCATGAGATTGCAGGTCCAGGATATTGAAAACATAGTTGTACTGGTGAGCTCTGGTTGCTGTAACAAAATGACACTCTAGAGCAAGTTGCTGGTAGCTGGGGTTGCTGGGGAGAGTCATATTCTGGCTTGTCAATGGCCCCTTCTTGCAGCATCCTCACAGAGCAGAGAAGGCATGTGAGTTCTTATAAGAATAACTAAACCCTTGCAGGGTGTGGTGGTGCATGCCTTTAATTCCAGCACTTTGGAGGCAGACAAAGAGGATTGCCATGAGTTTGAGGCCACCCTGACACCACATAGTGAATTCCAGGTCAACCTGAGCTAGAGGGAGACCGTACATTGGAAAACCAAAGCAAAATAAAATAAAATAAACCCATCAGATCAGGCCTACTCTCTGACCTCACTTAACCTGGTACTGGATTTTATAAATAATTTAGAGATGACATAAAGTGGAAGATACAGTTTAGCGATATAGTATTTGCTTGACTTGAGAAAGGTATTAGGTACCATTCCAGTACCACAAAAAATAATTAATGTTTAAGAGTAGAAGTAATAATTGTAAAGGTTACATGTAAACACTGACCCATTTTATAAAAGGAACTTGAGCTAGTGTTGGTTTTGATATTTGGAGGTCTTAGAACCATTCTCCTCTGATTTGGAGGGACAGAGTAGTGATATTCTAACTTACTTTTACTTCATTTCTAATTCTGTTTAAGTAAAGTGAGGAAGGCTCTTTCAAATTAAATTTTAGACTTTTTAAAAAAATATTTTATTTACTTATTTGAGAGAAAAAGAAGCAGATAGAAAGAGAATGGGTGTACCAGGGCTTCTAGCCTGTGCAAAGGAACTCCAGACACATGTGCCATCATGTGCATCTCGCTTACATGGGTACTGGGGAATCAAACATGGGTCCTAAGACTTCGTAGGCAAGTATCTTAACCACTAAGCCTCCTCTCCAGCCCCAAATTTCAGATTTTAACTCTAAAAGAAAATATTTTAGAATCAAGTCCTATCTTTTAAAAAAATATTTTATTTATTTGACACAGAGAAAGAGGCAAATAAAGAGAGAATGGCCATGCCAGGATCTCTAGCCATTGTAATAGACTCTAGACACAGGCACCAGTCTGTGAATCTGGCTTTATGTGGGTACTGGGGAACTGAACCCCAGACCTTAGGTTTTTCAGTCAAGCGCCTTAACCACTGAGCAATCTCTCCAGCCCTCCAGTCTTATATTTTGTCAGATGTTTTCCCTAGAGCCCCTCTAGGCCCTGGCTGTGCCATGAGTCTATCTGCTTGGCTGTGGTTCCAAGACAGAGCTTTTCTAGAATGCTTGGCTCCTCTTTACTCAGAACCTTAGCAAACCTAAGTGGCCACAACAGCAACTGCCTCTGGGAGTTGATTCTACTCCATCATCTCACTTAACATAAGATGAGCGGTGCCCCCAGGCCTTCAGCTGGGAGGCTGCAAACACTGGGGTGGCTCCTGCTAAGAGGCTTACTCCTGGAGAGGGGTAGTGGGGCGCATCTAAGGCATGTGCAGCACCGTCCATGCAGGTTGTTTCTCCATCCCCAGCAGAGAGGAGGCAGAACTAAAGCAACCGAGCCCTGACTGGAGGTAGTGCAGGGCACGAGGTCAGCCCACAGACGGAGGGGACGTCCTCTAGGAAGAGAAGGAGGGGAGCAGGTGCAGGTCTCCAGGCCACCCAACGAGAAGAGCCTTGTGCTCCGATGCTGAGCAAACATCAAGCACCCACCAAGCTGGAGACCAGAACAGTTCCTTTTTAAGAGATGAGAAAACGATGTGGAAGAGAACAAGTCCCCTTCTGTGAGCTCCCAGCTAGATGGGAGAAGAGCTGGGCCTTAACCAGGGTTGCTCTGGCATATGGCGTTGTCTGTCCTTAAGACCTAGCACCAGACTCTACCGGGAGGCTGGCATGCCAGAAACAACTGCTAAGAGCATGCAGTTCACTGCTAGGCCTCTGCTCTTAGCCTCAGAGGACAGATCACTCCCTGTCTCTGGAGTAGAAATGGACCTCCCCTCCACCTGTCCTCTTTTTTTTTTTTTTTCTTTATTAGTTAGTTTTATATTCAGCAAATAGTCAGTTTGGTACCATTATTAGGCTCATCCGTGACCTACCCCCTCCCCTTGGCCCCTCCTTGTTGAGGTATACGGGTCATGCACTGTGGAGTTAGCCCACAGTCATGGGTAAGATAAATGTCTCTGCATATCATGACCCAACATGTGGCTCTGACATTCTTTCCACCCCCTCTTCCGCAAAATTTTCCTGAGCCATGTTGGGTTCATTTTTGGTCTGCTTCAGTGATGATCCACCTGTCCTCTTTAGTAACGCCACAGCCTTGAGCCCAATGGGAAGATGCACCCTGTCTGCCAACAATACAGGAGGGTCCTTCTTCTCCCAGTTATGGTGAACAATGCCATGTTCAAACTCTTGCCAGAGTTATTAGGGTCAGAGCCTGTATCTGAACAGCCTCTAACAAGCCAGGTTTGCCACCTGTCCTCAATTTAAGCCCATTTAAAAAAAAAAATAACAAGAGTGAAAAGGAGATCTATTTAATTGGGAAGAGGGACAAAGATATCTAAGACCCTCCCTCTGTCCCCCTTCAAGTTCATCTTCAGGGTCCTGTCAAGAGTTTTCAGCTTAAGCAGATGGCCAGAGGTATATGGAACTAAGCAGTACGGGTCCCACCCATACCTGACAGACCATTATCTGGGCTTCAGTCTCCCTTGCAAGGGGATCTGACAAGTTGTCAGAACGGTTAAATCTCTTTCATGGAAACAAGTTTCTCCTCTGGTTGGCACCAGGCTTCATCCTTCTCCCTCTCCCAGCATGAAATTCCTGGGGAAATTCTAGCTTCTTGGGGTGCACTATTTTAATAGTATGATAACCAAAGGGAGGGACACAAGTGTCTCTGGCATATCCTCATTGGGAGTCAGAGAAGGTATAATAAGATCACAGCCAGTAAACAAAGGAAGCACCTCCTACACTCTGCTCAGGCCTCCTCTGATGAGCAGCCCAGATTCCACACACCAGGGAGCGAGTTCCTGGCTCTAGCCACTCTGAGCCCTGCGGTACCCAGGTTGCTGGCCCCAGGCTGCCTCTGGAGCGAAACCCATGCCCTCTCCAGTCCTCTCTAGACACTCACCTTCCCCCTCTCTCCTCTGAGCTCCTCTGCCTCAGCTGCTTGCTGCGCCAAATGGTGGAGAAAGGAGCACACTGTGAGGGGAACTGCTACAGGGAGTGGTTTTTGTTTGGAAGGCCATATTAGGTTTCACAGCATAAGGGGCATTGTTCCGGTCTGCAGGAACTGGAGGACAGAAGAAGTCTAAGGAGGCTGGTATACTCCTGGATAAAGGCCCTGTGAAACAGATAGAAAACAGACCCAGGGTTCTGATGGGCTCCTGCTCTGGGGAGATCACCTGGGCCCCACTTTTTGCCAGTATCCTTTCAACATCAGCCCTGTGGCCACCTGGGCAGAGTATCTTGAGGAAAGACAGAAGTAATATTTCTGCTTGTTCTAAGACCTCAACTCCGGTTCCTACATGCTTTGGTGCTAGGGTGCTGTGCACTCTGAGCACAGCAGAACCATTCTCTCAGCCACGCCTGGGTTCTCCTAAGGGGCTGGGATCTCAAAGCAAGATCCTTTGAGTACACCCCCCATGTTACACTACCTGCAGGGGAAAGAGTGAGGCTCACTAACTCCGTGGTGACCTGTGGACATTGAAGAATTTCATTCTCTCCCATGCCTCCTCCCAAACTCCACCTTCACTTTTCAACCTTGGGCCAGGTTTCCAAGCACAGTTGATTTACTAGTTCGTCTTGATGAGAAAACCTTTGGGACATTTGCATTCACTACCTTCTGGAGTCAGACTCCCTGCTCCATTCCTGGGTGGGCGTCCCTCTTAGGGGCGGAGCCACACCAGGCCTCCTCATCTGCAGGGACCTTTTACACGAGAGGCCTCTTCTACCACAGCCCCTGAGAGCTCTTCACGCTCTCAGCTCCCTTTGCTTGAATCTCCATATTCCAGTGTTTGTTGGAAAGCACTTGGTAGGGAAAAGCTCAGATCCAACATCTGTCTCACATCACGTATCCCTCGGGGCCCCATGAAAGGTTCGAAAGCCACAGGTCACACATGTTTGACTTCCCGCCTGAAGCAGCAGAGCATTTGGCACAGCGTTGACAGTGAGCGGAACCCAAACCATGCTTTATTTTTGTGGGACTTTTTCTCCTAAAGCACTTTCGAATTCACCGTCTCACCCTGCGCTCCCCAGGGCCTCATCAGCACAGGACAAATGTGGAGTGAGAGCACACTCCGAGCCTGCAAAACGAATGGGCAGCTGGCGCACAGCTCTGAGTACTCTTCCGCATTGGTTTCTGAGCAGTACTCTGCTTGCCCCTAGTGGCAGGCTCGGTTTCTGCAGGAGGAAGTCAGTCTGGCCCAGGCTGGGCACCCCAGCATCCGCAAAACTACACCTCCTTGGGGTCAGGTCCTCATCAAACCCCTTCAGGCTCTTAGCAGAATCCAGCTCCTTGGACTTGAGGATTCAAGACCCTGTTCATGTTGGCAGCAAAGTCACTCCTAACTAATACTGCTCCCTGGCTGCTGCCCCACCCTCCACAACCGACAACCTGGCTCTCCCCCAGTCCGCAGAGATGGGGTCTCACACCATGTCTCGTGACTGCCCGACTACACTCAGTGGGAGAAAGCTGTGCATGGATTGTACATCTGACCTAGACATTTCCAGGCTACCCAAGAATTCTGACACGAGCAGTATCTGGCCACCGTCTCTGACTGACCCTGACTCTGCCACTTCCCCAAAGTCAATCTTATAAATTTATAAGGAAAATGAACTCACAAGCAAAAATTAACTATACAAGCTGTTGTCATTACGTTCACAATCCTGGGACAAAGTACCCAAGCAAAATCAGCTGATGGGAGGAATGGGTTTGTTTTGGCTTAGTCTAGAGAGGAAGCTCCATGAGGGCAGGGAAAGGATGAGGCTGGAGGTCACCTCTGCCACAACAGGTAGAAAATAGTAGCAGGAGATTGAGCTGAGCTCTGGCAAGGGGGAAGCCAGGTTATAACACCCCGAGTCTGTTCCCAGCAACACGCCTTCTCCAGCAAGGCCCCACCTCCCAAATTGCCACCACCTGAGGACCAAGCATTGAAAACACATGAGTTTATGGAGGACATCTGACTCAAATTACCACACAAGCAAATGGATCTGTTTATCTCTAGTGACCACGGGGAGAAACTGGTCTTTCAGAAATTTTAAGTCTCAGGGCTTGGGGAGGTGGTTCAGTGGTAGAGATTTGTTCAGCATGTGTGAAATTCTAGGTTCCATCTCCACTGCCTCATCCATTCAAAAGCTTCCATATCTGGTCCTAACGTGTCCACTATGTGAATTCATTTCAATAGAAAACAAAAACTTTTGAAGTCCTAATTCATGTGGAGCTGAATCTTCTGATTGCTCTAAATTGCTGGGTTTTGCCGTGGTTGCAGTTGTGTTGTAGTTGTGAGGCAGTCGCAGTGGTTTGGTGGCTGTGGTGGTGGTGGCATGGTGGCGGTGTTTGTGGTCATGGGCTGTGATGGTCGCAGTGGTAGTGCTGATCACCACACAGTCACCACCGCCACTCTAACCAGCGCCCCTGAACAACCACTCTCATCCCCACAGCCACAGCCGCCGCACCTGCCCACCGGCATGCAAACGCCTTGCCTGAGCAGTCACCGGACATGCCCTCGGGAAAGTCATTATTCACGCTGGGAGAGTAGCAGCATGGGAGCATTTCCCAGGCACCTGCTGCCTCACCAAGAGCCCCCCAGCAAACCAGCACTGAGCCTTTTAAATCCCCAAAACCCACTTCCAGTGCTGATGCTGGGCACCTGTAACCCTGCTTGAGCAGCAGGCCTCCCGCTTCTCCAGCTCTGAACGGTCGCTCCAGGCATGGCCCCCTCCATCCTCGCATAGCCTCCCTCTCCTGCTTGTGTCCACATTGCCCATGTCTGAGGAGGACACTGGCCGTGTTGGATCAGGGTCCATGTTCACCCGATCTTGTCCTTAAAGACTCTGTTTCCAAGTCCATGCCCACAGGGCCCAGAGGTTGGGCTATCAGCCTGTCCTTGTGGGAGACCTCGCAGTCTCCAACCACGAAGCCTGGCTCTGAGCCTGGAGGACAGCCAAGGGAGAAAAAAGGAGGAGAGGGAACCTGGCCATGCTGTCTGGAGTGTCATCCGATGGTAAGCTCCGGAGGACTCAGAGTCGTAGCGAGACAAGCTTTTGCCCTGAAAACACATCACGCAGGGCTGCCCAGCAGCTGGCAGGTCTTGTTGCTCTGCGTGCTCTGGCACTTTGAACTTTCTTTTTGAGTCAGCTTGCTGCCAGCAGCCATCCTACCCTGGATGAAGAGAGTCTGAGGTCTCTCAGGGGAACTGCTGCCACACTTCTGCCTCCAGCCCCCGACCAGCACACCTGGCCAAGGTGTTCAGGCAATACTCCAATAAACACTGACTCCATGAGGAGTAAGGTGCCCAATATTGGGTACAACTTGCACTCTGCTATATAGACCACTGGGAAGGGGAGATAAGAGCAAGTTATTTGGCCACCATATGGGGGTGTGTGTGTGTGTGTGTGTGTGATCCTGCTCCCGTAAAAGGTTTTGAGTATCATCACTAATGAAATCTTGATCGAACTCAATAGACTGAAAACATTCATGTACATTGAATCTATAACTACCTCTCATAAACCTGCAAAGTAAAGCACAAAACAATTTACATAAGAAGGAAGAGCACACCATCACATCCAGGAAGACTGGGACTGCAAAGGGTGGTCCAAGATTCAGCGAGCAGCTGCCAGCCTGAGGAGGTGACGATGAGAGATGGGACAGGGAAGGAAGGAGAAAAGGAGGAAGGCGTGAGCACTCTGCGCTATTCCCAACAACCACAGTCCTCTGAGCGTGAGCAGGCAGAGGGTATGGAAACACAGACCAGCTCAAACTCCACAAGGGCAGGAGAGCCACACGCCTGCACCTCAGCAAAGGGAAAACACTGGGGCAGGTGCTCGGCCAGCAGCAAACAGACAGGTCGCTGTGCAGACAAGAAGAGTAAGTGCATTGGAGAAGCATTGCCCAGCCTCCTCCCTCTGCCTCCAGATCCCAGCTTGAGGTGACTGACCACTCTCATGACGTTGCAGTCCACAGCATGCCCAGCCTCTCCAGACAAAGGGGCTGACTTCTCTAGAGCTGGCATCAGGGAAGACCAGCGATGGTCACTGGCGCCTGCAAGGGCTGAGTGTAGCCAGGGATCACAGCCATTTAAGAACACGAGGTTAGACAATGATGCCAAAAGCAATAAACAAACCCAAAAAGGAAAGGGAAAACTCAGAGAAAGCAAACAGTAAAAAGAACTCTTTTTAAACCTATAATCTGTCACCAATCAGAAAAGGATAGAAAAAAACATTCAATTTATTGTGTCTAGAATCCCAGGAAAAAATGTATCTTAAAAATTTAAGTACAATAAAAGATTAGTTATTAAGTGAAGATGAAAAATTTAGGAAGTCTCACATAAAATGAAGCAATAATAGCTGGCTGTGGTGGCTCATGCCTTTAATCCCAGTACTCGGGAGGCAGAGGTAGGAGGATCACTGTGAGTTCAAGGCCACCCTGAGACTACATAGTGAATTCCAGGTCACCCTGGGCTAGAGTGAAACCTTATCTCGAAAAACCAAAAATAAAATAAAGTAAAGTAATAAGGAAAGATGATAGAATATATTTCAAAAATAAAGTAACAATTCAGGATGTTTAGTAACCAACCACTAAGAGTTCCTGAAAAGCTGAGATAACAGATAATGGAAGAGAGAAAATTATCCAAGAAATAAAACAAGCAATGTTCTCAGGGCAAAGATCTTGAGTATTCTGGGGGAAATGCCTCACTGAGTAACCAGGAAAATGAGGACAGGCTTCCTTCCAGTCAGGTTCCCCAGCAAAGCAGATCCCCTAGGTGATGTGGACAGAACCATTCCCTGAAGGCATTCCTTCTCCGGGCCTGAACAGCCTGAGCCAGCCAACCTGTGTGATTCTGTGGGGCCAACAGTAGGCTGGGAACCCTCTGGCAGGTGCTGACCCTGCAGTCCTAAGTGAAGTTTTCCCTGGGGAACCCCACCTAGTCTCAAGGTTTGTCAGCTGACTCGCCAAGCCCCACAGTGTGCAGCACAACGCTCTTGGCTGAAATGAACTGAGGGTGTGTGTCCCTCACTACAAAACACCCTCAGCAACAGTGTGCAGAGCGCTGGGTTAAACACCTGGGAACTGCAGCCTTCTCACACTGACACATAGAACAAGTTCTTGTCATGAAAGTTTGAACTCAGGAGCAAGAGAGAGACAGAAAGAGAAGGAGAAAGAGAGGTGAGGGCTGGGGATATGGCTCACCTGTTAAAGTGCTTGCAAAACCTGAAAGCCTAGGTTCAATTCCCTAGTACCCATGTAAAGCCAGAAGTACAAAGTGGCACATCCATCTGGAGTTCATTTGCAAGATGCCCTGGCATACCCATACACTCTTCTCAAACACACACTCTCTCTCTCTCTCTCTCTCTCTCTCTCTCTCTCTGTCTGTCTCTCTCCACCCCTCCCTCTCTCTCTCTCTCTCTCTCCACCCCTCCCTCTCTCTCTCTCCACCCCTCCCTCTTTCTCTCTCCCTCCTTGCAAATAAATATATTTTTTCAAAAAGGAGAGGTAGGAGAAGGAGAGGAAGGAAAGGGCAGAGGGAGAAAAGAAGGGAAAGAAGGAGAGGGAGGATAAGAGGGAGAGAAGAGAGAAACAACCTAGGGACAAGCTAGAACAATGGCGCGGCTTCTCCTCCGCATGCCTCTAGGTGGCGCGCACTCTTGCACACTGCCCGGCTCCCCGAGGAACCCTGCTGAAATACCTGTCTCTCAGGGTGAGTGCAGAATGCCGCGGGAGGACAGAGGGCTCAAGCTGGGGTTGAGCCACATGCTGTAACTTGGCATCTTAGTGGGGCCCAAGGACCACCACCACCACTGGTATTTTGACCCCCTTTCATCTAGCAATTGCTTCTGCACTTGGGGTGCTACACAAATGCTCATTGTTGCAGGAATGAGTGTGGATTCTAAATTTAGGGCCTACGTAGGGCTCCTTTTTTGTTTTCAGTTATGGTCTGTCTATCTAGCACAGGCTGTACTTGAACACGAGATCCTCCTGCCGCCTGCACCACCATGCCCCGCTCCTAGCAGGGATTTTTGCATCCCCACACTGTTTACATAGTCACTTAAGGCACCCAAACTGGCCTCTTGGGCAAGTATCAACTGCTTTGTATTGAAGGAAAGCCGTCTGTGTGCAGCTGCTCTCCTGGAGTTTTGAGAACGACATTTGTTTTTGAAACTGAGAAGGTTGACAGGGATCCTCCCACCTGGCAGTCTGAGCCAGGGGAACCTGAGTGGTCACACAGCAAATTCTGGTACACACTGCGCCCGAGCTTTCTGCACAGTCTGCCTGCAGCATAGCGAGGGCTGCTGGAAGAACAAATGCCCACACAGAGGCCGAAAATGCCACTCCAACCATGGGAGCCTGGAACTTGCCCTAAGCCTGAGTCAGGACTGCCTGCCTTTACTGACCAGACCCCAGCTGGGCGCTCTGACGTGGTGTTTCCCTTGGGAAACATTGCACAGAAGTCTTACTTTGAGGTCTTAACCTTTAAGGCATTTTGGTGCTCGAAGTAGTTCACTCAACTCCAGCCTTTTGGAAACCACACTCACCACTCTCCTGTGGATTTAAAGCTTTCTCCCATCTGGGCTGGACTCTAAGTTTCATCTGGGTGGGGAAAGAACCTGCATCTGCCCTCCTCCAGCTCCTGCCTTTTGAAGCTGTGCTGGGAGGCCTGCCGCATTTGCCCTGGACCTGTGTGGAGGTGGCTGTCCCTTCCAGAGACACAGAACAGTGCCTACTAAAGCAGATGAGGAAGGCCTCACAAGCTCCTCACCCTGGTCTCCCCGACAAATAAAATCATGCAAAATGCAAGGGGGACAACACAGCTATGAGCCTCTGAGTCCCTGAGCTGGTCACGCAACAGGTGTCACTTCCAGGCACCAGGCCACCTCTGCCCCTACATGACCCAGCTGCCTGAGACAGAGGAGCCTCTTCTAGAAAGTTCCCCCCCACACACTGGCTCTGGGTCTTCTTGCACAGAGCTGGAGGCTTCTCTAAATTGAGAAGGGAATGATAGGGCTCTCCTCCCACTGAGCTAGGAGGAGATCCATGAGCTCAGACACCCCCCTCCTATCCCCTAATCACTGTCCCCACTAGGGAGCGGGCTCACTCCCTCTGCCTGTTACCAACGGAGATGACACTGGACATGGAGAAGCCCCCGCAGGGCTACAGTGCGCAGTCATGGCTCACAGTGTGTATCATGGAAGCGTGATTACATCGCGAGAGCACTCGGTAACTGTGCAATCAGAGAACCAGAGAGTAATGACAGCGAGTGGAGCACCAGGGACCGTGTCTAGAAGCCTGACTTCCTCCAGGGTCCTCCAGACTCCAGGGCTCTGAGCAAGCTCTCTCCCCACCTTTAGTCTGTGTAGAGAACAAAGTTCACCGGCAGCAGCTGTGTCTGAGTCACACAGCCCAGGATTTCTTCCAGATCACGTATTTTCCTTTCTGATGCATGTCCCTCCACCCCCTGGACAATGCACGTCCTGACCACACTCCCCTGGAAAGTTTGCCTACCAAGTATGCTGCAGAATGTTCTCCGAGTGAAGCCCAAGGATAGGTGTCTTGATAAAAGTGTGGAGTCTCTAGAACGCCTTTGCAGCCACTATAGCCCTCGCTGGATCCTACCCTGGTGCTGGTGCCAGATGCCTGCACCCCTCCACACACACACAGTGGGGAATGGCCATTAACCACATGCTGCCCTGAGCTTCCCTTCACTGAGATCACAAACCAAGACTCAAAACTCATTCATCTTAATTTGAGAGAGTTTCCACAACTGGCTGAGGTTCCTGCTTAGCACTTACTCTCTGTAGCAGGAAGGCCAGCCCCAGCTTCTTTCCCTGGGGCAGGTGGGTATGTGCACTGTCTCCCACAACCCTGGGCCAGACCAACGCACCAGCCCCCAGACTGCCAGGCAAAGTGGGGCAGGGTGGGGGACGCGGGTGGGGGGAATACAGCGTGAGTGACCACCAGATGGCAGTACGTTTTCAGGGAGCCCGACACCACCCTGTGGTCTGAGCCAGGACACCCAGGCTTTATTTCCAAATTTGACCTGTACTCACTGCCGGTGTACTCAATGAACAGAAATGGTGGGAACCAAATGAGGTGTGTTTGAGCAGAATGCACCTTTCTTTGAGTCTGCCTTTGTTTCCTAATTTAGTTTCCCAAACTCTGGTTCAAGCCTCATTGTTATGTGACACCGTTTTTTCGCTACCTCAGCTGGCAGACAAAGAGCAGCATGAGACTGCTGCTTCATGTCATTTCTCTACGTTTGGCCCTCAAAGTACTTCACACTGGAACTTCCTGTTTATCTTCCACCCACATTTTACCAATGAAAACACCAAGGATTGGGGAGTCTGGGCAGTGAGTCCCAGAGAGCCAGGCAGAAGCAGAAACTGACCCAGAGGCAGGGGGTCTGGCTGCCCAACTCCCAAGACAGGAGCAGCTCCCTGAGCCCCGCCCAAGACATTCCTGTGAGCCACTTGTGACAGCTGAGACACTGAGCCACACTGAAAATCTTCAGTCGGAAAGAAATGCCAGTTAGTCCTGGGGACTCACGAGGCGGAGCTTTTAAGAGCTCAGTGTCCTCAGCTGAGAGGAAAAGCAGAGGAAGCTACAAGCACCCGTGTAGGTGGGACCCAGGGATAGGTCCCATGGAAGCTGAATCTTGAGGAAACAATGTGTCATTTGGTTCCAGGGTTTTTCCAGTTTTTGATTACATATAATTTCATCAAAGGCATGCCGTCTACAAACACTGCTGCGACCCGCATGCACCGTGCTCAGGGTCTAGGAACAGCCTGAGATGAACAGTGTGAGAAGATGCCTAAAGAGGCTGCAGGGTCCCTGAATCAGCCTGGAAGGAGGGAGGAAGGTTCTACTGGAGGCTTCCTAGAGCAGGATGGCCCTCTTTCATGGACAGTTAGGTGAGAAGTGTTGTGTGGTCAGCACACAGGACAGAGGCAGGAGAGTAACACCAGATAGAGTATTGCAGAAATGCAGAGAGGAGTCACCTGCATGAGAAGTCGTGAGCTGAGAGTGAGACAGTGTGCAGATGAAGGACCATCACAGTGGCCTCCAAGGAGCATCCCAGGCCTGGGCACTGTTCTTGGGAAGAGTCGTGGAGATGAGCTGCGCTCCCAGCGCCAGTGCTCAGGGTGGCTGGGGTAAGCGCATCTCACCGAGAGCCTTAAGTCCAGCCACGGGACACACACAGATGTCAGGGGTGAGGACAGGGAGAAGGAACAGGTGGTTCAGGAAGCATCCCGCGTGCAGTGAGTAAGGAAGTCAGACCTTTGGGCTCTCAGCTTGCCTTCGCATTTTCCCCATTTTATTTAGTTTGGAACCCTAGCCCATGAAATGGTGCCGCCCACATTCAAGGTGGGGTTTTTCTCCTCAGTGTTGCCTCTCTGAAACACTCTCACAGGCATCCCCAGAAGTGTGTGTACTGGGTGACTCAGGCTGCCAACAAAGATGGACCAGCACAGCAGGGGACACCTCAAAACCAGACTCTGGGGCTAAGTAGCAGAACTGCTTTCAGAACTGTGGTGACAATAATGTAGTTGCTTTTGTACCTGGAATTTTTTTTCAAAGTTTTCCTATGCAATTTTCACCTGGAATTCTTTCATAGAAAACAAAGGGGGCATGGTAACGCATGGCTTTAATCCCAGCGCTCAGAAGGCTGAGGTAGGAGAATTGCTGTGAGTTTGAGTCCAGTCTGAGACTAATTGCAGGTCAGCCTGGGCTAGAACAAGACCCTAACTCAAAAAACAAACAAACAAAAACAACCCTGTGTGAAGGTGGGATGAAGTGGGGCTGGGCATGGCCATGGCCATGGCCATGGTGTCTGAACCTGGACAGAGAGTTCATTGCTCTGCTCTATCTACTTCTATGTGTCTGAAATCAAGTCAAATTTGACCTTTGTGTGTTTGCTGCATTCCAGCAAGCTTTTATTTTAAGAAAGTTAGTCACTCCACAAAAGTTCCAAACAGCTCTGTGAGACACAACACCAAAAGTCGATGCACCTTCCCCTTACAGTCCCACTCTGGAGACCTCCCTCCGGACGTCACAGTTAACCGTATTCCGACCTTCAGGCCACGGTGTGCCCAAATGCACACACATGGCACACACACACTTACCGGTGTATACATGCTGGCCTCCATCCCATTGGTGTCTCTTTCTCACATACTCAGACATCCCTTTGCTGGCATTTGGCCTGATAAAGCAGAGCAGTGTAGTTTGTCATTTCAGGGCTCAGGCTCATGGCTTACAACTGTATCTATCTTTTCTACAGCTTGTCAGGATGCCCAAGAGCCACATCAGCGATGAAGAAAGCAAAGCTATCTGGAGAACAGATGCTGACCATCAAGCAGCGGGCCAGCAATGGTAACCACACCCCGGGTCCCCAGTGCTTCTGTTGGTCAGAGAGGCCAGCAACAGTAACCAGACCCTGTTGGGGTCCGGTGCACCTGCTCGTGAGAGAGGCCAAAAACAGTAACCAAATGACAGGGTCCTCAGTGCATCTGCTGGTTAGAGAGGCCAGCATTGGTCACCAAACCCCAGATTTCTAGGGCACCTGCTGGTCAGAGAGGCTAGAAACAGTGATCACATTTGAGTCCTCAGTACACCAGCTTGTAGCAGTTACATTCTCGTTACTGGGACAAAACACCTGACCAGAAACAGCTTATGTAAGGAAAGGGTGCGTTTCCAGTGTGCAGTGTAAGAGGAAGTTTCGTCGTGGCAGGTAAAGCGTGACAAAAGCCATCAGCCTGGGCTCATGTCTCCACAGCAGCGGGGTGCAAGTACAGAGAGTGAACCCAACCTGATACTGCCAAGTGGGGCTGAAGTATAAAATCTCAAGGTCCGTACCCAGTGACATCCTCCTTCATTAAGGCTGTACAAGATGGGGATTAAGTATGAAGCTTAATCACAAACACATTAGACTATGGGTGACAGTCCACATTTAAACCATTACACTCTAGTCAGAAGGAGGCCAGCAGCTGTAACCACATCCCAGGTTTCCCAGTACAACTGGTGGGCACAAAGCCCAGCCATCATTGTGTGTTCCATGACTCAATTCTCCAGCCCATGGTTCTGAGGCCATAGTAAAGGTCATTTTCCTTCTGACGCAAACCACACCCCAAGGATCTCTTGTAATGGTGACTTGCTTTCCAGAAACCATGGTGCCCCTTTCCTTCCTCTTCCCTCAGACCCTCAGCCCTGAGTCCTCCACATAGAAGCAGCTTTGGGGTGCTCCAGACAGGAAAGCAAAGACAGAAACCCTCTCCCTATCCTCTCCTCTTTCTCAGTACATCCATATATGGTTCCCTTCAGTCTGTCTGCAAAGCTCAATATTGCCCTTCAAGGGTCTCTATTGCTGGTGACATATTCTGTGCATACAAAGGTTGCTGAGGAAAATAAAGATTTCAGAAGGATCTGGTAGGTGACAACTGATCCTTTCTAGCCCTGGGCCCTAGAAACACCCCACAGTCTACTCTATGCCTCTTCGATCCTACATGCATAACTCAGTTATGGCCTAAAATTCGTTTTTAAGCCAAAAGTCAATGATATGGCACTTCTGGGGTTATCTATAGACAAGTACAGTGTTTCAGTCAGGTTTACATTGCAGGCAGAAATCACCCGACCAAGAACAGCTTGTGGGGAAAAAATGGGTTTATTTTGGCTTATAGGCTCGAGAGGAAGCTTCATCATGGCAGGGGAAAATAATGGCATGAGCAGAGGGTGGACATCACCCCCTGGCCAACATCAGAGGGACAATAGCAACAGGAGAGTGTGCCGAACACTGGCATGGGGAAGCTGGCTATAACACCCAAAAGCCCACCCCCAACAATACACAGCCTCCAGGAGACTTTAATTCCCAAATTGCCATCAGCTGGGGACCTAGCATTCAGAGGACCTAAGTTTATGGAGGACACCTGGATCAAACCACCTTACTGGGAGGGAGGAAGCAGCTGAGCACTGATGGGTCCCAGCCAAAGTGGAGGGAGGACACTCATTCGTCCTGCCTCAGTAAACTGTGAACAGGTTTCTTCCCAGGGTCTAGCCAAATGTTTGCATTGTTGTGCACTTGTTGATGGTTTTGCCCCAGACATAGAGTGAAAGAACCATCTACAATTGAGAGCAGGAAGCCACGGTCTCCCCAGAGAGGAAACACGTATGCCAAGGAAGCTTCCATCAGGCAGCATTATAGTGCTTCAGGCCACGGGTTCTGTACTGATCCATGGACTAAGGAGACAAGCACACAAAACAGTCAATTGTTGATTAATCAACAAAAATCAGGGCCCTTGAGGCTGGCAGCATCCATGTTTCTGAGACCAGTGGCTCAGTACCTACCTAAACAGGCTGCAGTGACTAGAATCCACTGAAAACAGATAGGAACTGTTCCACCTCCCCTTTTAGCCTTTGGGGAGGCCATGTGGAGCCAGGGTCATCTTGAATCCAGGGATGTAGAAGCCCTAGCCCCTCTTGCATGACATATTCTAACTCTGTGCTCCAAAAAGAACCCACAGAGCTCTTCAAGCACTATAATGTGCCACCCAGAGCCAAGAGCTCCTCACCTCAGACCAGGAGGTCCATCCTCCAAAATGGGCCTTCCTGGGAAAATACCTCAGACCCTGGGTCAAGAGTTCCTTCTCCTACTTCTGCTATGGTGTGCCAGGATTGGCTGCACCCAGTGTGCAGGAAGGAGCCCCAGCCACTTCATCAGATCTTCTCCCTCATAGGTGAGGTGCTGAGGGCAGCACAAGAGGGTCTGTCTGCAGAAGCTTTTTCCCTTGCTAGTGATAGGCACAAATATTTCCTAACATGTAGCCTGTTATTTGCCAGAAACATAACCATATGTGTGGTGTGTGTGGCCTGATCTGCAGCCAGTGTCCTGCCTCCTTGTTCCCTTTTGCCCAACACAGGGCTAAGCGCTTGGGAAATGGAGACCAGCCTCTACCTTCTAGAAAGCCTCAGATCTACCTGCCTGCTCTCTGCTTGCAGCTCCAAACAGGCAGCAACAGGAACTCCATTTTGAGAAACTCAGAATCAATGCTGCTGCCCTCTTGGTCACTAAATTTAGAACCATGTTCCTTGCCAGAAAGAGAACAGGTACTGAGTCCATTTCAGGCACTAGGCACTTGCAAAACTCTTAGCACCACATCTTACCAATCAGCCCTGGAGCTGGGGCGAGCATCCTCTGACAGGTTTCTGTGGGTCTGGCTCACTGGATAATCAGTAGTGAAGGAAGTAGCCTTTAGATAGGGACTGGTTGAAAGGAGAAGAGAAAGAAGCAGCTTCAAGGGCAGATACGCAGGTCTTTGAGGGGAAGGAGCTTGGACAGGACAGCCCTACCTGGGAGAGAATGGACAGTTAAGGCTTCCTAGCTCTCAGCTTCCTTCTCTCCATCAGCAGCCCTGTGCTGTTGTAGGGAGTTACTTCCCAAATCTGGAAGTTTCTGCACTGGGCATTCTCATCTTACCATAAAACTTTGTTTCACTCTCTGAAGGTGACATCTAAGGCTGCACCTCTTAGATCTGCCTCTTTCTCATCTCTGGCCTCTGTCCTGAGCTGACAGGATTATTCTGTCTGCAAAGCATGAAATAAGTTCTGCCTACGCTAAGCCCTGGAGGCCTAGTCTGTTGTATGTCCTTTGAGACCAAAGATCCCATCCTGGGGCAGATGACCAATGGGACTCATGATCCCAGGTCTGTGATGTTCATCTGCAAGAGTTTTGCTCTTCTTTTCCCTGTGTGAACTCAACTGTGTGAGGCCACCAGGACAAAAGCAAGAGAATCCCAAATACTTTAATCTTCACAGTGTAGTGTTACCAGCACAGCCAGTGTTGAAAATATCCTTTGCAGATACTGCATTTGGCCATGTGCAGGAATTTGCCAGGATGGACCTGTGGAGTCCATTCAAGGCTCTCACGTGTTGGCAGTTGCCATCTAGGACCACTCATCACTCAAAAGTCAAGTTACTCCCTGCCCAGCTTCTGAGCAAGTCAATGATGGGGTTCACACAGGACTTATTTGAGTAAGTCGGCTGTGCTCCAGGATGGCAGAGGAGAAAATGGGGGTGATAGGGAGACCCCAAGTTCAGAAAGTGATGAGGAGACAGAGCATAGAGAATCCAACTCTAGCACTGTGGCTTCTGCCCAATGTCAAAGGGTCAAATCTGAGGCTCTGACTGGTCAATCTGGAGGTTTGACCCATTGGCATGACATTTTGCAAAGCTCAGTTTTCTTTTTCTATATGCTTTGGTGTTAGGAGGGGTTGAGATGGCACAGAAAGACCTAAGTGTGACTCCTTTTCTTTTTAATTCAAGGGTATAGTTTCCAAACAAATCAATTCCAAATATAAAAAAATAGAGAAAGCATTCAAGTTTCTGCTCTATTTTCAAGTACATGTTCATTTTGCCTTTACAGGTATAGAAAATGATGAAGAGATCAAACAGTTAGATGAAGAGATCAAGGAGCTAAATGAGTCCAATTCCCAGATGGAGGCCGACATGATCAAACTCAGAACTCAGGTAACAGTTTGTGAAGCCACAATTCTTGCTTCAGTGTGGAACCACAATTCTAGCTTTGGCATGGAGTCCCAAATTTAGTTCTGCTGTTGTTGTTTTGTTTTGTTGTTGTTGAGACATATATGTGTCCAAACCAGCCTAGAACTCACTGCCATCCCCCTGCCTCAACCTCCTGAGTGCTGGGATTATAGGCATGGGCCACCATATCCTTCTCCCAATTCTAGTTCTCAGTTCTATTATTAGCACGGGGCCTCAATTTGAATTCTAGTTTACAGTCTCAATTCTAGTGCTACTAAGGGGCCACAATTATATTTTAAGTGTGGAACCCTAATTTTGGTTCTAACATAAAGTTCAATCCAAGTTCTAAAGTAAAGCCTGACTTCCCGTACTAGCATGGAGCCTCAATTCTACTGACACAGAAGTCTGCTCTGGATCTCACGTGTGCTATTGCACAGAGGTCGCCCAAAGGGATTTTGGAAGAGGTGCTGTTTCTGTGGCCTTCGCTCATTTTCTCTTCTATTTTTCACCTGGCACCTCTTTATGCCAAATCATTTCATAGCAATATTTGTTATCACAGAGTGGTTGAGGGTCCAGCGTCTCTGTGTGTGCACCTCTACGGTTAAGCAGATGCATTTGCGAATAGTCATTCCCAGAGCATCACCTGTGCTGTGAAAAATGGACCATGAGGGGTTTCCCCTACAGTATTTCAGGCCCTATTGTTACTTGATCATGTGACATCTACAATGATAGCGGACACTCTCAGGGTTTCTGAGAAGTGCTGGTTTTGACTCAGGATTTCTGGCATGAGGCTGATGGAAAGCTGTGTGTGTGTGTGTGTGTGTGTGTGTGTGTGTGTTCTCCCAGGGCTCAACGGTCAGCTAGGAGGGAGAGGGAAGAGGGAAGAAAGATTTACTAAGCACCTTTAAGTGTTTGCTAACAGGAACCTTTGCAGCCCTACTGGCACTCACCTGTGAGGGTGTCATCTTGGAACGCCATGTGGTGTTTATGTGGACCTCCTGCTTGCAAACACACAGCGCATGCTGTGTCCACTCAGACCTCAGGTGAAGCACTGTTTTCCAAGACCACCTCACACACTTAAGCCTCACAGTAAAATGGGTATTATGACAAGCTAGAGACAGGTGTGACTCACCAGTGAGACGGTTAAGGGTGAATATCATTCCCCAGTGCTCACACTGGAGCCAGGAGTGGAGGAGAGATCACAGCCAATGCCCACGGCTGCTGCTCTATGCAGATGACTGGTGGGCCAGTCACCAGCTGACAGGAGGGCCCAGACTTAGAGCCTAGCAAGAGAAGTGGCGCTCTAGCTGAATGTTTCTGTGCCTCCGCCACCTGCCCAGGTTGAGAAGACCCCTCCCCCAGCATCACTGTGGAAGGTGCTGGGGGTTGCCATCTGCACCAGTCTGTTTTGCTGCAAATAACACAGTGCCACAGAGGGGAGGTGCTAAAATATAAAACAAGAAGGCTGATTTCTCTGGAGGTTCTGGATCAGGCACCACATGTAGTGATGACTTTCTGACTGATAGAGTCCCCATGTGGTGCAAGCCTGCTGTGGAAGGTACATGCATACATGTGTGCAAATATGTGGACTGTGTGTGTGCATATATGTGTACGTCTTCTAGTCACTATGTGTGTGTGTGTGTGTCTGTCTCTCCTATTAAGTCAACAGGATCTAATCAGCCAATCAAGGAGTCCATCTGATAACCTCACCTAATGCTAACAACCCCCAAAGGTCCCATCATTAAATTCCATGGCTGGATTGTTTCTGCCTTCACCACACCTCATAGTGGGAATTAAATGTCAACTTTTGAAGTCCAGGAGAACACTCAAAAAAATCCCATCCAAGCCGTAGTTCCCTCTATCCTGGGAGTGCTCTTGTTAAAATATCAAATACATTCTGTTCATTGTGCATTTTTAAGAACTCAGTGTCAGGAGAAAGTCACCTATATAACTGAGTAGGTGAGCCGAGTAGTCTGCAATGCACTTGAGTTGTGTCCCTGATCATGTCAGTGCAATGAACACAGGTTTTATGAACCTGAAATATTTAACATGCTCTGCCGCTCCATGGGAAGGAACTCTCTTCCTGGACCTTTGATCCTATACAACCTCAGGTCAGAGGTCTTGAGTGCCCAGCCTGTCACTTCTCTGGGCCATCAGATTAGTCAAGGAGCCCTTGATGTCCACCCCTTTCCCACTCCAACTGGACTCAGTGCTGTACAGGTATCGGATCTCAAAGTGTGCCAGGCACCTGAATGGGAAATCTTAAGCCTTGACTCTAGACTCAACAGGATTAATGCCACTCATCTTACCCAATTCAATTCAGTTCACAACAGCCAACAGTACTGATAATGTATACAGGGATTTAAACAGGGAGCTGCAAAGCTGAGCTAAGTTCACTTGTGCCTGGTGAGGAGTAGGAAAGAGACTGGGGCACAAGGAGAGGGCCCCAGAGGTGAGGGAAGGAGGTGTGAACCACCTGTGAGAGGAGAAAGGTAGGCTGCCACAGGTGATGAGAAGGGAACATTTCAGCACAGGATATGCGGGAGTAGAAAGAGCAGGAGGGTTCAGATTAGAAGTCTGCAGGGAATGAGGCCCTGGTAGTCTTGAAGTCAGGTTCAGCACAGCTTTGTTGGGGAGGGAGAAGAGAGTGTTGTTAGAACATGAAAAAGAAATAGTTTGTTCAGGCCAAAGTGTTAATGAGAAATTCCCTAGCATCTGGCCCCATGAACCATGGAGCCAGCAAATGCCCTCTCTAGCTTTGCTTCCACTAAGATGGGCAGGCTGTCAGCCTTGCAGCTGGACCCGCTTCTGTGTTTCTGCACCACACATCAGATCATGAATTATTCTCCCTGTGATATCAATTCCCTGTGTATCTCAGTCCCTGTCTTATCCCTAAACTCCTGTCTTGACCCACTTCAGTCTCACATGGTGATACGTGACAGTTGGAATCCTTCTCAAGGGAGCCTCCCTTGGGTCCCTGTCTCCCCTCAGTGACCTCACCACCAAGACCTCAGAATACTTCCCCACTCTGTGCATCTGCTGCACGAGTACTTGGCTACCTAGTCCAGGCCAAATGTCAGAAAGCAAGTGCTTTGACTTCTGAAGCACACCAGCTCTCTTGCTGAGTGAAAGTAGCACCCATGCCCCCTGGCTACTGCTAGTGCAGTGTCGAAAGCATTGAAATGCGAGTTATACGTTGTCCGTATGTGTTACAAAATTATGGTGTTATTTAGGGATTTTTCTCACCATTGAAGAAATTGGTGGGCAATGTAGCTCAGTTGGTCAAGTGCTTGTCTACCCTGCACAAAGTCCTGGGTTTGATTCCCATACATACTCCAGGTGTGTAGTGGTACATGCCTGGAATCCCAGCCCTCAGGAGGTAGAGACAGAAGGATCAGGAGTTCAAGGTTATCTTTAAGTACATAACAAGTTTAAGTCCCGAACCCCCTTCTGGCAGAGGGGGGTCCATACTGGGAGATACAGATGCAGAGGGAGGTGGAGCAGGGCAGGCAGTGAACAAACAGGGCTGACCTGGCCCATGTGTCTGCTGCAGCAGACATGGGACTTGCTCAGGAGGACAAATGGGTAGGTGCTACGCACTTGTCCCTCACAGACCTCCAGCTTGGCGAAAAGACACTCCTGTCTTCATGACCTTTCTGGAGGACATTTTGCCATAAACACAAGGGGTGGGGCAGACAGTCCTCAGAGCTATGTACAAGGGAAAAGTCAGTGTCCTTCTTCCCTGAGCTCCAGGACAGGTATGTACTAAAAGGTAGCTTCAGGCTCAGTCCCCAGCTTCTGGACACCAGTCATGGGGATGCCTAGTGCCCAGTACTGCTCCAGTCAGTGTGCCCTGTTCACTTGTTCAACATCTCTCTCTGAGCATTATCACGTGATGCCAACTGGGGAGGCCCTCCAGAGGCTGCCACTCTGTGTACCCTCTCTACAGTGCTCTTTCTTCAAGGGTGGCCACACTGTCCTTGAACTCACATTGACATTCCTAGCACATGCCACTGTAGCTTGGACACTGTGAGTGGGGTCAGGTGCCCTAGGAAAACAGAAGTCTTCTTATTGCCAAAGGCATGTATCCATGAAAGGTGCTATGCAGGAAGCTCCTTCTTTCCAGAAAAACAACCCAAATCATGCCTAACTGGCCTAAAGTAGCTGAGACCAATAGGCCCCATAGACCCTTGGTCTTGTAGACTCAGCACCTTGAGAAAGGCCTCAGGCCCAGGGATCGGAGTCCACATGAGCAGCTGGAGTTTAGAGTTCCATCTGAGAGTTGGAAACTCGGCTGTGAAGAGGATGCCTGGGTAGTTTCATGTGTCTCTACACACCCCTCTGAAGGGTATGGGTTTGCAAGACTGATCCACCACGTTGGGAGACCGAAATGTCCTTGGGCAGCAATTGCAGCGTGAGCTCCCTTTCTGGCCCATGTTTGGGCTGAACCTTTGCACCGTCCACTTATTTTTCTCTGGTGCTGAGTGGTATCCACACATCTTGGAAACAGTATAGTGCAGTATCTGTAGGCTCACCTGACCCACAGGCTTCACATGACTCCTAGGTCTGGTGAGGCTTGCTTGATGAGGAAGAAAGTTCCATTTCCTTGAGAGCCTAAACCCTTTAAAGTATTGCAGTCAGCACCTAATTGCTGGGACAAACATCCAACCAGACACAGTTTATAGCAGAAAGGAATTTATTTCAGGCTTATAGAGTCTAAGGAAATGCCGTCAATGGTGAAAGAAGTTGGCTCCCTTTCATAGAGAGATACCACCAACAGCCAGCACCACAAAACAGCCAGAGCCCAAACTGCTCTCCCCACACCTTTGGGCTGGAATTCAGATCCACCCCAAACACACCTTAGGTCTGGACTCTAAGATCTGCCCCCAGTGACATGCCCCTTGTAGCAGGGATCTGCCTGTTAGGGGCTGAAGTTGTAAGCTCAATTTTAATAAAACACCTGAGTCTATGGAGCCATACATGTAAACTATCACAAGTAGGGAATACAGGTTGAAAGGCAAGTAGATCTGAAATGGCCCCCACAACACTGATGGAGACAGACAGAGCCTACAGTTTATCCTCCCTGGAGGCTTTGTCCATCCTGTGGAAGCAAATTGACTCACTGACTTGTAAGACAATCAGAGAGTGAGCCCATTTGAAGTATGGGCCAGAGTCCTACATAGGCTTTCACATGCTTGCTGGTGGAGAAAGGCTATGGAGGCTGCAGGACTCTGAACATAGGTAGGCGGGTCTGGTCCTGGGGACCAGTGTAGCCACTGGTCCAAAGAGAACTGCCTGTGAGGTTTCTCTCCCCTCTCTCTCTCTGTTCTGCCTCCTGCTTGTGTGTCCTGAAACATAGCCTGCCACCTCCCTAGGTTATCTTTTAAGCTCAGAATGCCCTATCTATACAAGTTAACATCCCTCTAGTAACCCATAAGCTGATCCTGGTTCTAAGCCTGGGCCTATAACCCAGCTGCCTGCAGAGGGCTATACCCTTACCCTTATAGCCTCCTGCCCCAGTGGTGACCAGTCTGCACACCCAGTGCTGGGGCTTCAGGACACAGTTGGCATTGGAATATTAACCTGATTGACATAAGGAAAATAAGTCAGGGAGTTGACTAGGATGTGCAGGGGGGAAAGTGTGTTCCTCCAGTGACCTCACAGGAGAACAGGGCCATGTGTTCTTTCCATAGAGAACCCTCACTAGCCCAGTTGCCCTAGTAGGCATCTCCCAGGGTGCTACTGGTTTCTGCACAGGGCCTAGCCCCAGGCTATGACCATAGATTGGGGGGGGGCGAGTTTGGGACTTAAACCAAGTATAGTAGCAGGAGGATGAGAAAGTGGAGAAAGAGGGAAGAGAGGAAAACTCATGAAAGAGGAATACAGGTGACACAAGATGGGTCAGAGGACACCAGACATCAGGGCCAGAGCCAAGGCTGAAGGTTCATGGCACAGTTCAAGGGATGCATCGCAACCCAGGCTCAGGGATCATTGCAGGAAAGAATGTAAGAGCAAGAAGATAAGAACAAGTGCTGTGGGACAGTGTCCTTCAGACATGACATGGCCATGGCATTCATGATCTCACAGCAGCTATTGTTATCTGCACAAGACCTATACAATATTGGATCCATAGCACTTCATCATAGATGGTGGAGGAGGGCAGCTGTCCTTCCCTGTGGAGTCATTGGCAGTTAAAGGTTATTGGGGGAGTGGGAGACATTTATAGTCAGTGGTATAGTCACTGGTTGGTTGCACATACTCTGGTTAGCAGTCCTCTATTCATGCTCATGAGAGCGACCCTAATTCATCTTTGTGGGATACACACACACACACACACACACACACACATAAAAAAGAGGGAGTAGTTGGGAAGAAAAAGCAGTTCAGTGGGAAAGGGATGGAAAGGGGGAACAAGACAAGGTAATGGGAGAAAATTATGATCAAAATACATTTTATACATGCATTAAAATTGTCAATAAATAAAATTTTTAAAAAGGAGACAAAGCCAAAAATGTAGTAGGGAGTATCCTATGAAAACAGGAGATGTGCATACTCAATTGTAATAAGGGATTTTTTTCAAAGAAGATTGTTATGAGAAACACCTAATATGGAATACAAATTCACACCCATAGTGCAGTCTTGGAGGCCTTCTCATTAAGATAATAAATGACAATGATTCATATTCATACTTATATTTGTCAAATTGCATCCTGGAATTTCTAGATATGTAGTATTGCAGTCAGGTTTGCATTGCTGGTAGAAATCACCCAACCAAGAGCAGCTTGTGGAAAAAAAAAGAGGCATATTTTGGCTTATAGACTCGAAGGGGAAGCTGCATGATGGCAGGGAAAACAATGACATAAGCAGAGGGTGGACATCACTTCCTGGCCAACATCAGGTGGACAATAGCAAAAGGAGAGTGTGCCCAAAACTTGCAAAGGGAAACTGGCTGTAACACCCATAAGCCCACCCCCAAGAATACACTGCCTCCAGGAGGTGTTAATTCCCAAGTCTCCATCAGCTGGGAACCTAGCATTCAGAACACCTAAGTTTATGGGGGACATCTGAATCAAACCACCACATGTAGTAAAATGAAAAATAATTATAAAATAAGTAGGGGAGCCGGGCGTGGTGGCGCACGCCTTTAATCCCAGCACTCGGGAGGCAGAGGTAGGAGGATCGCCATGAGTTCAAGGCCACCCTGAGATGACAGAGTTAATTCCAGGTCAGACTGGACCAGAGTGAAACCCTACCTCGAAAAAAAAAAAAGTAGGGGAATGAAAGTTAATATTTAATACCATTTGTAAGCTATAGATCAAATGTGTCAGAATATTAAGAGCTCTGTACACAAAATAAACTTAGTATGTAATCTCTAAAAAGAAAAAAAAACTACTATGGAGAGGCAAGTGGACAGCATAGAAACCTCAATACAAACCGTTATAGTCCCCAAATGTTCAAATGTAAAGAATCAAAGACACAAATCTCCATAGTGCAGCCTTTGTGTTTAAGCAGAAAGCTCCTCTCCTTGCCTGACATGGCCAGGGCATGTGCTCTCAGCAGCCTGCCTCGTGTTACATGTCACCAAACTTGTACGTTTCAGATCACCACGATGGAGAGCAACCTGAAGACGATCGAGGAGGAGAACAAAGTCATTGAGCAGCAGAACGAGTCACTTCTGCACGAGCTGGCTAACCTGAGCCAGTCTCTGATCCACAGCCTGGCAAACATCCAACTGCCTCACATGGTAAGTGGCTGAGTGCAGGTGAGGGCTCGGGAGCCTCCACAGTCCATCTCACTGAGAACATTTCTGTTGTCATTGTCTCATGGTTCTTCAGCCTTTGGATGTTTTTTGGTCACCACCCCAAAACCATACTGTTAATTCTAGAAACATTGGTGGGGCTGATCACATAAACATTTAGTGTGCTCTGAGTAGGCCTGTTAAGTATGATGGAAACAGTGGCACGATGCTATGATACTGTCTTATGCTTTTGTGAATATACTATTCAGAAAATAAAAGTTGTATATGAACTACTATTTAATATCTCGTAGGATCCAATCAATGAACAAAATTTTGATGCTTACGTGACTACTTTGACGGAAATGTATACAAATCAAGATCGTTATCAGAGTCCAGAAAATAAAGCCCTACTGGAAAATATAAAGCAGGCTGTGAGAGGAATTCAGGTCTGAACAGCTGCTGTAGTGATGAAACTCATGCTTAAAAAGGATGCCTCTTGTTTCTTGCTGCTGTAATTTACCAGAAAGTGTTATATATTTATTTCTGTTGAAACAGTGTTATGCTTACAAGACTTCATAATGATTTTATGTCTTGCTTTCAAGATAGTTCCTGCAGAATAGTTTTTTGGATACATTCACATTTTGTACGTTTTCATATAAGCTGACATAGTGTGATATGCCATGTAATGTTTATAGCTGCTACTGTATGCACATTTGGGGGTCTATATATTTCTGAAGAGGTAAGCTGATCAAAATAAGAGTGTAAATTCTTTTTAATGCTTTAGTGATTAAATGTTTTAGTATTTTGAAGCGAAATGGACAAAAAAAGAAAAAGAAAAAAAACAGGTTTGGATGATCACTTTGTGGCCCCATGGCCACTTTTAAACATTATCATTTTGCCTCAGGTTGGAGGACTTTGTGGAATTTAAGAAATAAATTTTGTGTGCATATTGTTTCATAGCGAGAATTGGTTGCAAAAATGCTTTATTTTTGAACAATGCTTGGAAATATTATGTGATTTTTTTGTTTGTTTGTTTTAGGAGGATGGTGTATGGTGGGGGCAATAAATGAGGTTTTTTGCATTCCAAGGAAATGGCATATGGATTAACTGTAAGAAATGAAATAAGTAATTTATTGTAAGACAACATCAAGCCATGGAAACTTGGCAGAAGATTCAAAGCAGCTTAAACAGCACTTTTAATTAACTCCTAAACATTACATGGTGTGACTACGGAGACTTCCGTTAAGACAGGAGCTTGTCAGAGGTGGACAACATGAAGATTTCCTTTGATTTTCAGTAAACTTTGGAACAGTCTTCTCTTATTTCTCCCAGAGCCTGTGCCCCTCTGAACTGTCACGGCAATGTAGCTTATCTAACAGAAGTTGATTGTTTTCAATTTGAACAAAAAGATAATTTAAGAACATTTCTTCCCCTTTTCACTTTTAAAACATCATTCTTTGTTATTCTTGTCTCGCATCTGAGGGATAAAGGCTTGTGAGCGCCCTGGTTACTGGATGGGATTTTCTGCTGGGCAGCTCAGAAAACTGCCCTCTCCCGTTCCAGCCCCAGCTTTGACTTTGAAAAAGCTTTGGTCCTATTCAGAGCCCTGTGGAGACCAAGGCCAACGACTTATGTTCTACCCTCACTGGGTCCAGCTGACCATGTAGCATTTGCATAGCCTTGTTTGGTTTCTTGTGACCTAATCTGAAAATGAATGCAATCAGATTTTAAAAGTAACTAAATATATACTTTGGCACTTTTTTGCTTTAATCTTGATCATCTTAGACTTGTTAATACCTTCAAGATTTGATTGTTTTATTCCAAATGACTGCACTATATGTATGCATAAGACCACTTTTGGTTGCTGCGTTCCCCCTTCTGAGAGGTCCTTTGACGGTGTGTTGTGTTTCCCGACGTTGACCTGATTCCCTTTCAGTAGCATCTCTCCCTTCCATGTCTTGATGTTATGCAGGAAGTACAAAAGTACTTTAAAATTTTGTTATGAAATAAAAAAAGATGGGTTTTGTAAAAATAAAAAAAATATTTTTAGCAGAACAGGACTTACAGGGTCATTGTCCCCACAATGTGCCAGTCGACCATTTGCACTTACCTTGTCCTATATATCCGTACGGAGGTGTGCAATTCCTGTGTCAGTCGCCTCGTGACACTGAAGCTGGATGAGTTATAGAGGAGGCCCTCATGGCTGGCCCAACACGGTCGCTAAGGGAGACTACAGGGATCTCACAACAAATATTCTGATACAATACTCAACCTCGGTATATATATATATGTATAAATATAAGAATATCCCAGCGGCACTTTATACTGTTCACTGTACAAAAGCTTACAGTTTTCCACGAGGACTTTAATAACTAGCTGGGAAAAAAGATTATGTAATTACTTGGGGCTCTGTCCAGCGCCCCGTTTCTGTTGTGCGGTTAGTTGTAGCTGCCATGCTCAGAATTGCCTTTTTGAGAGCTGAAGCAAGGTGCTTACTGTCACCTGATGCCATATACATGGTCCCAGGCCCTCACCCGGGAGGGCCCCTGTTCATAGCGGTATATGCATTTCCCCACCGCGTCTTGTCTGCAGCTTCCTGGCCAATGTAGTAATGCTTTTAGTAGAGTAATAGGTAGTACCAGTCTGGAATCTTATTGTTATCACCTATGTACAATGGAGAGGGATTCTAAGCACAAATCTGCTGCTCATGTAACGTTGGTACATAATATCAAATCAAAAGTTATCTGTGACTATTATATAGGGATCACCAAGTGTCACATGTTAGAATGCTGACCTTCCACATGGGATTATTGTGAGTCATCAGAGCTTATTTATTATAACTTATTGTTCATATTCATTTCTAAGTTAATTTAAGTAATCATTTATTAAGACAGAATTTTGTATAAACTATTTATTGTGCTCTCTGTGGAACTGAAGTTTGATTTATTTTTGTACGACACGGCATGGGTTTGTTGACACTTTAATTTTGCTATAAATGTGTGGAATCACAAGTTGCTGTGAGACTTCATTTTTAAATCGTGAACTTTGTACAAACCTTGTCATGCTGATGTGAACACATCTTACTCTGAATAAAAAGGTGTTGCCACGTTTGTAGCACGAAGGATCTCTAACTGGTCTGTGTCTTCACTGGAAAGGCCATCTGGGATCCCAGGATCCCCTCCCCAAAGGGCTTTACCTTTGGAGTAAAACTGGCAGAGGTTCAACCCCAACCCAGAGACATGACTCTCATGATGGCTAGTGCTGCATCTTGCGCATGGGGCCCAGACATTTTGAAGGATGGTTTTTCTGTATTTGCCATTGTTTCAGTTCCATGCCAACCCCCCCCTCACCCCCAGCTAAGATCCAGCTCAGGGGACCTGTGGATGCTGCTCCCATCAGTGCCAGCATCTCCCAGGAACACAGCATCCTCCTGACAGCCACAGGGTAGGCAGCACCCTGGAGACAGACACTGCTGTTACTGAACCAAATACCACATCCAGAGGTGCCCAGGGAAAGCAGGAGTGGCGTCCATAGGTGAGATCACTCACTGGCTGTTACTAGCCCTGCCACTTTCAGCTCTTGATTCTAAGGAGCTCTGTGGCTTTCATATGTCTACAAGAACATAGAAAGTTTTCAAGAATCTAGGAAAATTGCTTTGCAAAGTGTCTCTATACTGGCTTATGTGACTGTTACTTTCTGACAGATGTATTTTAATGAGGAGCTATGTACCTTCTCGGGCACAGAGCAGGGCTGTGCTGTCACATAACCCTGAAATTGGTTATTAAATACAGAAGCTCACAAGTGATGCCTTCCTATTTCCAGAATGTTAGCAAAGATTTGAGCAACAAGGTTACCATGGAACTTAGCTGACCTTTCAAATATGACTGAACAATGGGTTACCCATTTTCATATCATCCCTATTAATATAATTGATCATGACTAAAAGTCTAAGAAGTGATCATCTCTATTAATAATAGTCTTGGTTTAAAATTCTAAAATTGAAGACTAAAGAGATGGCCCTGTGGATAAAGGTGCTTGCTTGCAAAGCCTGCCAGTCCAGGCTCAATTCCCCAGAGCCAGATGCACAAAGCGGTGCATACATGTAGAGTTCATTTGCAGTGAGAAGAAGGCCTTCTGCTCCTTCTCACAAATAAATAAATATGTAAGTAAATAAATGAAATATTTAAAAAATAAAATTCCAGGGCTGGAGAGATGGCTTAGTGGTCAAGGCAAAGGCAAAGGCAAAGGACCCTGGTTCTATTCCCCAGGACCCACATAAGCCAGATGCACAAAGTGGTGCCTGCACATGGAGTTTGTTTACAGTGGCTGAAGCCTCTGGCATGCCCATTCTTCCTCTGTCTGCCCCTTTCTCTCTGTCTCTGAAATAAATAAATAAATAAATATTAAAAGTATATTTAAAAATAAAATAAGATTCCAAAATAAACTCTTCTAGGATATACAATCCCTTAACTTAAAATCTGAGGGAGAGCTTCCACAACCTTTGTTAAACTCTGAAATTCACTGCCACTGGTGCCCTCTGCTGCTTCAAAACTTAGGATCCACTGAGCACCTCTTGCCAACTAATGTGACTGGTGCCTGGTTCTAGCAGTATTGTTTCTTGAAGAATTGTCAAGTGCAAGAAGCCTCCTGGGGCCTTTGGTCGGACTTCCCCAGTCCTGACAGGTGAGTGCTGACTCTCTTCCCTGGGAGTCCCCCACTTCTGCCACAGACCTGCACTTTGGAGCGCTGTAAAATGCCATCTTCTAGAAAACATCAAGCGGATATAGTTAGTATCTTTGGGAGTCTCTGCTCAGTCAACCTGCCTAAGTGGCACCAAAATTTTCTTTTGATACCAACATTTTTTAAATGCAGTTTAAGTTCAGAAACCTTAGAAAAAAACAAAATTTTAACTAATCCCCAAAGTTTATCCTAAAAATACCTAAAATCCTCCTACAGAGGAAAGCATGAGCAAGTCGTGAGAATGCACTTTGCACAACAACTGAGATGCTGACTATACCAAAGCAAGTGTGACGTGTGCACCCGCACACTGAGGCAGATCCCAGCATCTGGGTGGACACCTGGGCCCAGAGAACCACAAGGCCGGCCTCCCTGAGAGCGCAGGAAGGGTGGCTAGGATGAGACAGCGCCCTCACAGCACTGTCTCGAGGAGGTCGGAAGAGTCAGGGACACCCGCACAGCACCTGAGTCTCAATCAAGAGTGGGGAGGATAGCACAGGCAGGACAGTGGACAGATGACTGCCCCTTGCTTGGACCCAGAGCCCTTTGTGATGTTGAGGCTCTGTAAGCTCTGCCTTAGAGTCCCAAGAAGAAGGATTTAGCCATGCTTTTCTCGCCATGGACAAGGAAATTAATTGCTTTACATCCAAGACACTCAAGCATGCCCAGGGCTCAGGCAGTCAAAGAAGAAGACACAGGTTGGGGCTGATAAGGAAGCCCAGGTTACCCGAGGATAGCTTCATAGTCTGTGCCTGCTCTTGGGTGTTCGAATAGCATGTCTGCAAGATACAGACAGAGGCAGGGGAGGGAGTGAGCATCAGTAGGAAACAGTTTTCAGTCTGTGGCCCATCATCCACAAGAGGTCCTACAAGATGCCCACACCTTGGGATGGAGAGATGGCTTAGCGGTTAAGCACTTGCCTGTGAAGCCTAAGGACCCCGGTTCGAGGCTCGATTCCCCAGTACCCACATAAGCCAGATGCACAAGGAGGTACATGCATATGGAGTTCGTTTGCAGTGGCTGGAGGCCCTGGGTGCCCATTCTCTCTCTATCTATCTGCCTGTTTCTCTCTCTGTCCTGTCACTCTCAAATAAATAAAAATAAGCAAAAAAAAAAAAAAAATTAAGATGCCCATACCTGGCCACTACTCCTGTGACTGCCCTGAACTTTTTGGAAGGATTAACAGCCTTTGCTCACCTCTCCTCCTCAAGGGTAAGGAGCCACCTCTCCCCTTAGTATAGCTGGCACCCAGCTATTTTTCCCCTCACAGTGACCTGAGGCCCAGGCGGCAGAACACACCTCTACTGCTTCTTTTATCCTATGTTCTCTTGGACAGATGTTGTGGTGTTTCAGCACAGAAGGGCCATGCAGAGAAGTGAGAGTCTTAAACAAAACACAATTTAAATATGTATGGGGGAAAATTCATGCCATACTCCTTTTCTTTATATTTCCATCAGTGACACACACACACATTAGTCACTGAGGAAACTCTAGGAGAAGTAGAAAAACAGGAAAAATTAAGTCCGTGTGGGTCTGCTCTAGATGCAGAGAGGGCAAACTTACTGCCCAGAGGCAATGGGAAAGCTGGATTCTCCGAGGCCCATCCTTACATCAAGCAAGCACCGTTAGCCACTGAGCCATTTCCCCACCACTGCTCCGTTCCTTACTTCAAATGTCTCCTCTGTTCTGCAGATATACAGGATTCCACACACACACACACACACACACACACACACACACTCATACTTTGTAGTATTTTTTTTTTCTTTTTCAAGGTAAGGTCTCACTCTAGCCCAGACTGATTTGGAACTTACTCTGTAGTCCCAGGCTGGCCTTCAACTCACAATGACCCTCCTACCTCTGCCTCTGGGATTAAAGGCATGCACCACCATACCCAGCTGGTAGTATTATTTATATCCTTCAGGTTGACTTAGGTAGTATTTTTCAAGCAAAGAAAGATAAGAAGACAGGGAAGAAAAGGTGAGTACAAACAGAAGCTGTGTTCTATGCAAAAGGTGGAGGAAATCAAGTGAAAGGAAAGGAAAGCAACAGGGAGGTGACAAGACATGAAATAGGTCACGTCTCAGGGCCTGAGAAGTGGTGTTGTCTGCAGTAAGTCACAGCTGTCTTCTCAGCAGGTGTCTGCAAGTCATTAGGCCATCCCAGGGGTGGTTGGGGGCGGGGCGGTGTATGTGTGTGGGGGGATCCAATTTTGTTCTGCCTTCATTGCAAATGCCAAAATCAGAGTATACACTATGGATTTTCTACTTCTCTGAAGAATGGCCACCATGCTTAGTTTTTGTTTTTTTTTTTTTTTAAACAACTGACTGGGATTTAACATGCAGGATGTCTACCTAGTTGTCCTGGATGGCCAGCTTTAAAGTAACCACAGGCTTCTTAAAGTAATGAAAAGTCTCCTCTTTCAATTTGCCTATGGACTGCATAAAAAACCACTCAAGTGACACAGTTTGTTGCTCATTTTGGGATTGAACATGGACATGGATTTGCAGTAATGAACCCACTTGAATAATTCTTTCAGCTTTAACAGAGTGGGTTCCTAGTTAGAGAGCACAAAAGACAATCAAGAGGCTCATGGGTTAGTCATAGGAACTAGAACATACAGGGACTCATTTCCACTGCTGTTGCTGCTCTAATGGATAGTGCCACCATCCAAGTTTTCCCGTTTTTTTCCCCTGAGCATGTCTCACTCCAATTGGCTCCCATCAGCGTGACTAGATAGCTCAATATAAAAAAAAAAAAAAATCAGACTTGCTCATTCAGGTTAAAGGCTCGATGTACTTGTTGCTTCAAGAATTATAGGCTATCACTTGCTCTGTTGCAGAAACCATATCCTGTAACTCAATGAAATACCAATTCCAGAATGTTCCTAGATGCTTTAGGCTTAGCAGATGGACAGTACTAAAGATGAGCCAATGATGGCGTGTTAAAAATCTCCCACTTCTATAGATAAACCATAGACCCTTGCTCTCCAGATCTAGAAAGGTTTCCCTAGCCTGCACTGGTACCTGGGCTTATTTTCTGATCAGTAGAAGTCAGTTCTCAGTCACCTGACTCGTCTTTGCCTCTAGTCTTTGACCTCCATCTGGACACATGACCGCCATTACTGACCCACTGTGTAGCCTCAGCTTCCTGGTGCTAAGCTGTGCTCCAAGGCCTGGCTGCTTCTGAAATGAGCTTGCAACAGACCTCTGACATGGCTGTGCCTGTGAGCATATCAGCGCAGAGGGGAAGAGGCCCACAGACAATGTGTGGCCTTTGTCAGGTTTGTAGTGGTGATGGTAACAAGGAAACAGCTTTCTAGGAAAACACATTGGGTGAAGACTTGAGTCTTTGTTCATTCATAACTTTGTTCAGGCAGGGCTGGGATGTAGCTGCATTGGGAGAGTGCTCGCCTAGCATGCACAGAGCCCTGGGTTCAACCGCCCAGCACAGCGGAAATCAGATGTGATAGCACAGTCCCGTAATCTCAGCACTAAGGAAGTGGAGTCAGAGGATTAAAAATTTAAGGTCATCCTGGGTTATGTAGTTCCACAACAGCAGCCTCTTGGGTTATATAAGACTGTCTCAAGGAAAAAAAAAAAAAAAAAAAAACACCTTTGCTCAGCACCATAAGAAGCCTCAGAGCAGGCCTCGCTGCCAGCTGCATTTGTTTAACCTTTTAGTCTGCATGCTCTAGATAAGGCAAGCCATGTCAGGGGGGTCCAGTAATAACCCTGGGCAGGAGTCCCTGAGGGTAAGCCTGGTAAAGCTACAGTGAAGGAATGGTTGAGAGGTTTTTCCCACTGCTAGTTCTCTGTAGCAGAAATGACCTCAAAAGGAGGATATGGGTCAGTCTACTGTGAGACTTATGAAATTGCTTTTCAATGGGAAGACTCAAAAGCAGATCCACCTACAAAGGCTGAGGCCACTCGCACAACCCTCTAGTCCCTGACCTTGACTCCACCTTCAGCATCCATGTACCTGGGACTGGCTGGCTCTATGTCAAGTGCTCTCTGCCTGAAGCTCCCAGGTGCCTCTGATACTTGTCATTCTTCCAGAATGTTCCTCCATGGAGCAGGTAGGAGGGGCAGACCATTATATCCAAAGACTAGAATTCTACCTAGACACGGTGAAGGAGATGGGAGCTGGATCTTTTGGGTCCAGGCTGACAGTGACTCCCTTGCCAGAGGGTCCATTAAGGGCATCTTCAGGTGATGGTCCAGGAATGTGCACTTCAAGGGCTCCCCAGCATAGGAGTGAGCCCACATGAAGAGGGAGGGGCTCAGCTCTGTTGAAGATCACTGAAGAGACACTCTGCTTCCCTTTTCTCTCAGAAGTTCTTTCCCTGTCCTTTGCCAATGAAGGTAACTCATTGTAATGGCTAAAGTGGCCTCTACCCAGCTCCATGACTCAGGAGAATGTCTTCAAGGATCTGAGAGGACAGAGGAGGGCACTGACCCCATCTCCTAGGAAGATACGTGGACCTGTGCCCTGGCTGCATACTGAGAGGTTTATAACACAATAGATGTGTGTGGTTGGCTACAAATATGATGTCTCTGATGTTGTCTGTTAGCATCTGGAATGTGACTGCACGTTCTGAAAATGTTGACCCTTCCATAGCAATTTCTTTCCCTTCCACCTTGTGGTGAAGTTTGAGGGGTTGGGTAGGAAGAGGTTGATTTGTCACTGTTTATCCCCAAGTTCAGACCTTTAACATCTATGTTTGATAGAAGTGGCAATGGCCTGGGCTGGGCTGGCATGAGCCTATGTGAATGGAGTCCTAGCTCCACCTCCTCCTGGCACTGTTTACCATGTGGGCTTCAAGTGCACTGTCCACTTGGGTCTCACGTTGTCTCTTTCCCATCACAGTTAGATGGAGACACAAGGTGGGTCAGCGGCTAAGTGGTGGCACAGAGCTGGGCCCAGCCCTGCCTTTGGGCTCTCTGGGGCTGACAGGCAGACAGTGGGACAGACACCCTCCACTTCATGTGTCTTTGCTCTTTCTTGTCCTCACTTGAGCTTCTGCCATCCTGACTCACAGCTTCAATGTCCAAAGGACACACAATGTCCAAACCCCTGCCTGGGTCCACCTCGAACCTACTGAATCTCACTCTCCAGAGAGGAGACTTGGAAGCGATTTTTAACACCACCACAGGAAAATGTTACCATTTACCATTGGTTTCCCTCTACATTCTGTAGTGGAGGCAGAAGTTAGAGTCCGAGTTAAGACAATGCTAGTGTTTATGGATAGAGAAGGGGACACAGAGCTAGTCGGGATCAGGCAGCAATCTACAGCCTAGTGGAGGGGGATACAGAACTAGTGTTGGGGTTACACAGCCCCACCAACTCTACAATGGTGCATGAAGGCAAGGGGTGTAAGGGTGCCTTGGTTCTATCTAGTCCTGTTGTGCAGAGATCCTCTGTCGCTGATGAGGCAGGAATTTGTGTGGCTAGAGCTCAGAGGGAAGCAGGCCAAGGTCTCTGAAGGAAGGTGAGGCTGGCTGCTTAAGAAGAGGGGAAGTTTGTTGTTATTTCTTTTGTTTTTGTCCCTGAGGAAAAAAGGTGTGATTTGAAAGAATAAGTTTAAACTAGTACTTTACAATCTATTAGTCTATGGCTGCTCACAACTGCCTCAGGTGTAGATGCAATCCCAGAACTTGGTGGCTTAATGCTACTTCCAACCCACCACTTCCATTCTGCTGAGAAGAGGTGTTCTCTGGAAGGCTAAAGGAAAATGCCAAGCTGTTGCCCTAGAAACCCATAGTGGGGACTGATGCCTCTGTCCCTGTCCCTTTAGGATAAAAGGGACCGCACATGGGCTGGAGAGAGGGCTTAATGGTTAAGGTGAAGCCTAAGGACCCAGGTTTGACTCCCCAGAATCCACACAAGCCAGATACACAAGGTGATGCATGCTCACAAGGTCACACACATGCACAAGAACTGGAGTTCAATGGCAGTGGCTGGAGGCCCTGGTGTACCAATTCTCTCTCTCTCATTAGAAAAGCGGGGCCACATAGCCCCTAACCAGGGTGTGAGGGGTCTGCAAGGATGCCTGCTTGCTGCACTAGGATCCTTAGACAAGCATGGTTTGTTTGGTTGTGAAACTTCTCTACTACTCAGTAACAGCTTGGCCCAGCTGCTTCCCAGCCTCCCCCTATTGCTGTCAGCTTGCTAGTCACTGACATCAGGGGAAGGGATGGTTGTGACATCATTATTCTTAAAGATGCAGGTCATTCTTGAAGTTATGATACTGAATTGAAATTCAACATGATGCTTTTCCCAAAATGTCAGCGTCAGTAGTTCCTGGACAGCTAGGCATGGTGGTGCACACCTTTAATCCCAGCACTCAGGAGGCAGACGTAGGTGGATTGCCATGGGTTTGAGGCTACCCTGAGAATGCATAGTGAACTCCAGGTCAGCATGGGCTAGAGTGAAAGACCTTACCTCAAAAAAAAATTTTTTTTAAGTTCCTGGGGAGAAGGAGAGAGATGGGGAGGGGGAATGGAGGAGGCCACAGCCTACCTGTACTGATTTCTACCATGTTGTTCTTCCCTTCCTAGAACAAAGCAAATGTCTTGTATTTTCCCCATCAATGTGACACAACTATAGAAGTATTTGAGTTAGACATCTAGAGGGACCTCATCCAATTCAACTCTGCCTTCAGCTGTGTAGCCCACTGTTCTTATCCCTACTTTGATATATGAGACCACCATGAGCCCCAGCAAAGTACAGAGCACATGTTATAAGTGCAAGTCCCCAGTTCCCACCCAAGACCACCAAGGGAAAATGTCCAGACAGAGAGAGGACAGGATTCCATGTTTTTGGTAAGCCCTCCAGGTTTATGTCCAGTGTGCTGAGAGAGCTTTGGGAATCTTTTCATGATCTAAATTGACTGAGTTTAAATGTTCTGGGACAGTTAAGTTACAGAACAGTCTAGAGACTCGAGTGTACAGTGTTCACTGTGAAGGTCCATGAGCCAAACAGGATGGAGACATATCTGGGAGACTCTTTTTGCATCTATGAACATCCTCTAAATTTTCTAAACCAAAATGAACTGCTTAAAATAAATAAATAAATAAATAAATAAATAAATAAATAAATAAAATGAACTACTCCTGCAATCTAAAATCTCTGAATAGTGCTCATGGACACTCCATGATGTCCCTCTGGCATCAAGTTGCATTTGCAAGACACAAGGGCCACTCCTAAGACATTCTGAAGGGGACTGGATAACACAAGCTTCCTGTCTCGCTTTGTGGGGCCCATCAACAGAATCAAGGGTGCTTGCTCCTTGGCAGGACACACTTGACTTCTGGTATGATCCCTGAGACTCTCCATCCATAGGCAATGTGACCTCAGGAGCCTGCATCCAGGGGTAACAGGTAGGCTACCTAAAGTGACTCAAGCATCACAACACCCATATTCTCTCAGGGAAATTGGAAACTGAGTGGTGCAGGGTGAGCAGTGAGCTTACACAGCAGCACAGCAGTGGAAAGGTGTGTCAAGGAGCTGAAGTAACCAGCTGCACAAGGCACGGACTTGGGTGCCTCCCCCTTTGCCTCGCGAGCTGTCAAAGTTCCTATGTTCAGACACTGGGGCCAGGGGTGTGCTTAGGAAGGAAGCATAAACCGTATTGGGCTGGGGCGAGGGCTTTGGATATCAGGCACTAATGTAACTGCCAGGTGGGCTTGGTGCCCACCTACAATCCCAGTGCAAAAGAAAAATGTGTGAGTATACTAGTATGTCCGAAGGGCAGGAGACCTGTCTGTGACAAGTGAAGTGCTTCTCAAGGGACAGTTGTCAGTATTTTCAGTAATGTAGCCTCCACCTCCTGCTTATTTTTTTTCTTTCCTCCATGAAATCTAATAGTGCCACCACAGCGGCCTGTGCAGACCTGGAGAGCACTGACCATGAACCAGGCCTCCCTTCCTTTCCCATGCAGGCTTTACGCAGGAGCAAAAAAGTCCATGGCTCCATGTATTGTGGCTCCTGTATGACAGAGATATGAAATGTCTCTATGAGGGTTTGTGATGTCACACAGAGCCACCACACTGTCCTGTGCCCAGAGCAGCTTTGTGGTCTTCAGGTCGCTACTTGGTGCCAGAGGGCTATCATAGAGATTCCATGAGCACTATGCAGAGATTTTAGATTATAGGAGTAGCTCATTTTAGTTTAGAAATTTTAAAGGATGTTCACAGAGGCAAAGAGAGTCTCCCAGATACTTCTCCATCCTGCTTGGCTCACAGGCATTCACAGTGAACACTGTACATTAGAGTCTGTAGACCATTCTGTAAATTAACTGTTCCAGGCTATTTAAACCCAGTCAATTTTAGAACATCAAAACAGAGAAAGTATCTGTATACGATGCCTTCCGAGGAACACACCACATGACAAGACAGCGAGAGTGAGAACAGACCCCAGGCCCCACCCCTCTTGCAATCAGCCACTGCCAATTAGAGACTTTGATGTGAACCAGGTGAAGCCTTTCTGCAGGTCAACCAGGAGCTCCTAGGCATGGATGGGTGGGGCTGACCACTGCAGACCCTTCTGAAGTAAGCTGGTTCTGTCCGACCCTAGGTTAGCATTGTAAGGACTGTGGCTCAGGCTCTGAGGAAGAAAGACTGTCTCCTGACGCAGGACGTTCGGGGTTAAGAGTCACCTCCCAGGAGCTAGCAGCCAAGGTCAGGCCTCTCTTCACGCACAGCTCCTGGCACAGATACGTTGGGTTTTTTCTGCCCTTTTCTAAGGCAGAAGTTCAGACAATAGATTGTCAAAATAGCATCTTCCAACCATGGAGCTCCAACGTCAGAAGGATCAAAATGAAGAATATGACAAGGCTCCATAGTTCAGCCAATGCAGGGACCTTCACACTCGAGACCCTGATAAGGACCTGCATTTCTCTCCTAAACTGTGAGGGCTAAAGCAACATGAGTCCTGGGTCAAGAGTTTAGAAATGCCAAGTCAACTTTGTCTGTACACATGAGAATTAATTAATACCTTTTGCTAAAAGGGGCTGGGGAGATGGTTTGGTAATTAAAGGCACTTGTCTGCAAAGTTTGTCCTCTGGGGTTCCATTCCCAAGCATTCATGTACCACAGCAAGGTGGCACATACCTCTGTGATCCCAGCATGCCTATGGCAATGGGATGTGGAGCCAGGAGCATCTGAAGCTGTGGCAAGAGAACCTGTCTCAAAAAAGGCTGGTGCACACAAACTCCTCTGACCTTCACACTCACACCACACATATACATATACACAAATAAAAAGTAACAAATAAAGTTATTTATTTAAATAAATAATAAATTAAAAGTAACATGTCAACCATTACAAAAATCAAATGACAATAAAGGATGTGGGAAAAGAGGAACCCTCACTCACTGCTGGCGGGAATGCAAACTTGTACAGCAACTGAGGAGTCTCCTGAAAAAGATGAAAATAGATATACTATCTGACCCAGCTATTCCTCTCTTGGGCATATGCCCTAAAGACTCCTCTCTTTACCTCAGAGATACTAGCTCAAACATGTTACAGCTGCTCCCTTCACAATAGCTAAGAATTGGAAGCAACCCAGATGCCCATCAGCAAGCAATGGATAATGAAGACATGGTACATATACACAATGGAATTCTATTCAGCAGTAAGGAGAAATAAAATAAGGAAATTTTCAGGAAAATGGATGGACTTTGAAAATATCATCCTAAGTGAAGTTATTCAGTCTAAGCCAGACAAATGCCACATGTTTTCTCTCATATGTGGCTCCTAAAATGGACCAGCTGAAGAGGAGGGCAAAAGCCAGTAAGCACTAGTACTATAGGGGTGTGACTAGAATGAAACCAGGAAAAAGTGAAAACAGAGAGGAGAGAGAGAAGGAGCTACCAGAAAAGCTAGTAAAGGGAAAGAATATGAGGGGTGGGAGGGTAGAATGGTCAGGAAAAGTGAGGGTGGGGAGGGGAATACACAAAAGTAAAGACTAAAGTAGCTAATATATAGGTATGCCTTCCTCTGAGATAGCAGTATACAAGATATAATCCCCAATTAAGGGAGGTGGACAGACCAGATTCTACCCAGTAGATGGTGGAAAAAGCTTAATCCTAAAATCACTGACTCTGGCTTGTGAATCCCAGACCAGAACTAGGTTTCCCCCAACAGTGAGTAGTTGGCCAGGGAGACCCACTAAGACCCCAAAACAGTGTAGGTCATTGCAAAGCACTTCGTTATGCAACGGAGCTAAAAGATAAGACCCTATTGCTAAAGACACCACAGGCTGCCATCTCAGGACACCAAGAGACCACGTGGGAACTGAGAGGAAAGCCAGTACTCTCCTGGAAAACCCTCATGGTCCCTGGAAAGCACTATGGGAGCTGCTGTGTGACAATGGTCACCAACAACACGAATAAGCAGAAGAGCCTGCAAACTACACAATCCACCACCCAGACAAGAAGTGCACACTTGTGCAATAGTGGCACACAGTTCATGGGGATAACCAACTGCTCTCAGATTGAACATGAGGCCCACTCAGTGAGAAATAACTCATAACTGGTTCTGGGAACCAAGTCAGTGCCCTACAGGCAGGAAGCTAACAATGCCCAGAGAAAAGGCCCCACTGTTCTCTGGACAAGTTGAGTGGGTATCCCCATCAAAATGTCTCTCAAAATTATATACATCTCCTCCTTAAGCAGAGCTGCTCTCACCTTTGGTTGGAGAATCTGTTTTATTTAACAGATGGCAGGGAATACTGAGGAGAACCAAGATTCATCAATTCTAAAAGAAAAGACAGCCGACTGTCCACCACAAGGTGTGCCACCTCTGCCACATTCACTGGGGTCCAAAGAATCTGCAGAGGAAGCAGTGAGGAGCATTGCTCCCAATGCTGGCTGACAACCACCTCCAGGGAAAGAGCAGCAAACACAGTGGTGAACTGAAACACATCACATCAGAAATACAGCTTCTACAGAGAACTGAATGCTAAAAAAACAAACAAAAAAAAAAAAAACAAAAACAAAAAAACTGCTAACCACCCTGCCAAGGAGCTCAGAAGCTGTAGTGAAAGGGGGGAGGTGAACACTGTAATGTAAAAGCCATGGGGTGGGTAGAAATATCCATGCCAGCTTCCCCCCACCACCCAGCTGACAGAGGCATTAATTACCCCGCAATGAACACCAAGGGCTCTACTGAGGATGACCCTTGGGGAAATTGGGTCTGGGGGTGAAGGGATACAAGACTATAACCTATGTAAAAAAAAAAACTGTATATATAACTCCATTGTGCACATTTTAAAAAGTCAATAAGACTTTTTACTAAAAGAGCCTGAATCATTTGTACAATCAATGAGGACTATATTAGTTACTTCTTGCTGTGATCAAATACCTGACCAGAAGCAACTTAAGGAAGGCAAAGGTTTATTCTGGCTTGCATGGTCAGGAGATACATCTGATCATAGTAGTAAAGGTACGGCAGCCTGAGCAGGAAGCTGGTCAACTGCATTCAATCAGGAAGCAGAGGATGAACAAGAAGTGGGGCTGACCTATAAAACTTCAGTGCCTTCCCCTAGTGATCCCTTTCCTCTAACAAAAATCAACCTCCTAAAGGTCTACAACCTTCCCATACAGTGCTACCAGCTGGGGACCAAGATTTCAAACACATGAGCAGATGGAGGACATCTCACATTCAAATCACAACAAGGAGCAAAGTTTAAGTCTTAGAAAAGTCCAGATAGAACAGAACACTGCCACTGACCATCACTGTCTGTTTCCAAACATTCTCAGCCTTCCATCAGTCGCACGGCACACTCTCCTTTCATGAGTGACAATTCTGAGGTTCTGAGTGGTCAATTTGTCCCAAACTGGGCAGCTGGCCACTGTTGGAGCTGGCTTTGGAACTCTACTCCCTCAGCAAGCCTGGACTCCTCTCTACACTGAGGCACATTAGAAGGTGGTGCCAGTAGCAGGTATTGCCACAAGTGGCAGACTTAACAGACTCCAGAGCTGTGTTAGGAAGACACTGATCTAGCCTCAGGTAGTGACATCGAACCTAAAATTTCCACACATCACCAGGTGCCATGTGCAGGAAGCTCAGGATTTACTCCCAGCACAGGGCTCTCTGCATTGTGGGGGTCATCAATAAACTCTGAGGTCATGAAGTTGAGTTGATTTACAAAGGATGACTCTGGAATTTTCTCATAAAACAAACTCACTAGGTCTCAAGTTGACTGGAAACATACCCATGGCTGAAGTATCAGCACTTACGTGGAGTGCTTGACGTGTTTTGACTGCTAGGTAAGATCTGCTAGATAGTGTATGACGTATTGGCAATGGGTACATAAAACATTCCTAACAAAGTAAAATCCTGCCTGTAGGGAACACGACTAAACTGCTGAATCAACAACCACACTGTTGTTGCTAGAGCACTTACCCTTTTGAGAGAGGATCATGGGAGAGTTTCAGGCAGTACCTAACTATGATTTTCAGTGCTGTTGACAGAATGCTTGCTCAGTGCCAGCCTGCGCATACTTGGTGTTTGGCTGGAGAGTCAGTGTGTCTGCCACATGGAGGTGGGGGCACTCTACTTGTCCCCACCGGGAGAACTATGATAATATACTTCATATCTATCAGCCTGAGCTGCTCCGCAACTTCTGATTAAGGCAGTTTTGTGCTTTGGGGAAAATAATTGATTCTTGAGATATTGGCTTTTCCCAGTTTTTTTAAAAGTCTCCTTTCACCTGCTGAACTTGTCAGTTGCAGTGTGGCAGAATACACAGCCCAGAACTGCCGAGAGCAGCCTGAGGAGCTTCTTTTCAGAGCCGTCCGCTGAGGTGAAAGCCTGCGCGTGTGTTAGGTTCTGCAAGTCCTTGCCTGCATTTCATGATCATGGAGTGTTAAAATGCTGCAAAGCAGACCCAAATTATCTTGGGCTAGTTTTAATTCCTTTGAAAGCTATTCATTGCCCACCAGTGTGTCTGACCTAACACCACAATGTCTGTTCCTGCCTTGTGAGTATCACAACCTTTATAATCCTTTCTACACAGGGCCTACAATTCCAACAGTTGGATGGGATCACAGGAGGATCAGAAGCTCAAGGTCATTTTGTCAATATTAATGAATTCAAGGTCAGCTTGGAATATGTGAGAGATCCTGTCTCAAAAGTGAATTCATTAGAGCTGGAGAGATGGTTTGGTGGTGAAGGTATTTGCCCATAAAGTCTAATGGCCCTAATTTGATTCTCCAGTACCCATGTAAAGCCAGATGGACAAAGTGGCACATGCATCTGGAGTCCTTTTGCAGCACCTAGAAGCCCTGGTGTGCCCATTCTCTCTTTCTGCTGAGTGTGATGGCATGGGCAGCTGAGGTAGGAGGATCACTGTGAGTTCAAGGCCAGCCCGAGAGTACATAATGAATCAGCCTGGGCTAGAGCAAAACCTAAAAAAGTAAAACAGAATTCATTAGGGCTGGAGAGATGACTTAACAGTTAAGACACTTGCCTGTGAAGTCTAAGGATCCATGTTCCACTCTCCAGATCCCTTGTAAGCTAGATGCATAAGGTGATGCAAGCGTGCAAGGTCACACACGTGCACAAGGCGGAGCACACTTTTAAGTTTAATTGCAGTGGCTGGTGGTCCTGGTGCACCAACTCTCTATTTTTTAGCAGTTTTAAAATTTTCTTTATTTTTCAAACTTTTATTAACAACTTCCATACATATATACGATATACTGTAGTTATAATCCCCTCCCTTCACCTTCCCTTTTCCCCTTCCCAGCCCCCTCCTTCTCGGAATTCATTCTTCTTTCCAACTACTCTCTCTTCTATTTTTATGCCACCCTTTTTTTCTTCCTGTTAGGAAGGTCTTAAGTACATAGCATCAGCCACTGTGAGATAATGAATATCAAGGCCACTTCTGTATCTGAAAGATAGTGTTCTAAGGACTCCTCCCTTTCCTTTGTCTCTCACATTATTTCCATTACCTCTTCCCAAAGGTTCCTGAGCCTTGGAAGGTATGATAAAGATGTCTCATGTAGCGCTGAACACTCCACTGTCAAGTCTTCTCAGCACTTTTGTGAGTTATGAGTCAACCTAGGATCACTGCCATCTGAAAAGAAAAGCTTTTCTTCTTCATTGGTCTTTCTCTTTGTTGGAACATACATTTTACAATAAATGAGATTTCTGGTGAGTTTCTAGAAAAGAACAGCTTTAGATATGGGAAAAGAGTAAGGCCATACTCACAAGTCTTAAGCCTCAAGCATGGCTCATTGATATTTTAGCATTCTTCGTTATAATATCTCTACAGAAAAGGGACATTGTTTTCATGTAGGCAGCCTTCAGCAAGTGTTAATTATGTTTTAATTCTTGACTTAGTTGGCAAAAGACCCAACCAGACTCTGGGGAGAGGGCGGCTCTCCATTCCCATGTCCCTTAAATGTTTCCTCTCCTTCTATCCTGTCTCAGTTCCACTCACTCCACTTTCTTTATTTCAGGGGTCACTTTATCCATATCATATGATCCTCTTTTACTTAAAAAAATTTCATAGTAAAAGGTTAAGATTGAGACAATGCTTCTTGTTATTTCCTTTATAATTTTAAGATATTAATAAACTTATATTTGAACTAATGACACACTCACAGAAAGGTAGATAGTGCTGAGTCCTCTGGTTTTCTTCCAACCCAATGCACATATGGACAATGCTTTTCAAAGCTGTGAGCCTCCTAAGCATTGGTACTCATTCACATTCTTTCTGTTGTGGCCATGCAGGGCCCCTGAGCCAGCACATACTGGTCAACACTCAAGCAGTGTTTTTTTTTTTTTTTTTTTTTTTTTTTTTTTTGAGACTGGGTCTTACTGTTTGTCCAGGCTGGCCTCGAATTCCTAGGCTCAAGCAGTCCTTTTTCCTTGGCTTCCTGATTATCTGGAAAGATAGCCATGTACTACAGCCAGCAGCCAAGACTTCTTATCTTTGAGGCTATGTTGTTTCTCAGGGGCTGGGATCTTGATATCAGTAGTAGTCAATTGCTCACTTCCCAGAGAGCTGAAGGAATGTATGCTCTGCCCTGCTTTGCCTGTTCTGTCATTGGGACTGATGCGGCATGGTGACCTGCCAAGGTCCCCCTCCTCTCTCTGTTTCCTAGAGCCAGAATTGGGCAGTGTCACACCATTTGTCTGTGTCCAAGTTCCTGCTAGGCTCTCAGGGTCAGTTACACATTTTTCCAAGCCTTCCAAGGCAGGAGCAGTGGGTCCTGGAAGGAGGGGTATTCTTGAGCACTTCCTGCTCCTGCCCAGAGCCCCTGCCTTGGCAGAGACCCTCCATGAGGCTCTCCTTGGTTAGACCCCTTATCTCCCTGACTTCCTGCTAGGACGAAAGCTGGAGTGTAGCCTGAATGCTCTGCAGCTTTTACCAAGGAAACTGTGTCCAGGCTGGAACACAGAATGTTAGGAGTGGGGCAAAATTCTCATCAGTAGCCTGGATCTTACTGGGAGATTATTCCATCTGGACCCATCTTCCAGACAGAGCTTCTACAGTTTGCATCATCCAGGCCTGAAGAAAGCCCTTGCTCATCTGAGAAAACTGCCCAGACATCTGTGCAATTCGGTGTATGTCAGTATTGCCCAAGTGTAGAGGCTGCTTGGCTCAAAGTCTAACGAAGGTAAGCTCTGGGGTTGGTCTTCAGTACCACTTTGAGTTATGGTCCTGATGTCTGATCCAGCATTTGAGAAGTGGTAGATAAAAGTCCTAGAATTCATGCTTATCTAGTTGAATTGAAATCAGGAACCATGATGGGACCCATAGACTCCGGCCATAGTCTAGAGGGAGCTTAGCTCCTTGCCAGACCTTGTTATCATTTCCTAGTTGACACTAAGGGAAAACCACTGTGTACCAGACGCCTCTCACCACTATACTTTTTAAAAAACTTTTTATTATTGACAACTTCCATAATTATAGACAATAAACCATGATAATTCTCTTCCTACCCCCACTTAACCCTTCACAAATACACTTTCCATCATATCCCCTCTCTCTCTAATTTAGTCTCTCTTTTACTTTGATGTCATCATCTTTTCCTCCTATTATGAGGGTCTTGTGTAGGTAGTACAAGGCACTGCAAGGTCAAGGATATGCAGGCCATTTTCTGTTTGGAAGAGTGCATTGTAAGCAGTTCTACCCTTCCATTGGCTCTTACATTCTTTCCGCCTCCTCTTCCACAATGACTCTGAGCCCTGGAAGATGTGACAGAGATGTTTTAGTGCTGACAACTCCTCTTTCACTTCTCAGCACTATGGTGCTTTTTGGGTCATCCCAGCAGTCACTGCCATCTGAGAAGAGAAGCTTCTGTAACCAAAAGTGAGAGCATCATTGATATATGGGTATCAACATTACGAAACGTGCTTACCAAGAAGTTTGGTGAGCGTAGTATGTGCATTTAGCCAGACACCAGCAGGCATTATACCCCTAGGATTCATGACCTCCCCTGTCATAGGTTTTCAGTGTCAAGCATGTATTCCCTCATGTGGAGTGGGCCTCCAGTCCAATTTTAAAGAGTGGTTGGTTTCCCCCATAACAGACATGCCACTATTGCACCAGTTGGATCATTTGGCCTGGCTGGACCAACTTAAGGCTTGCGGTGTCCACTGTTATTTATCTCCACTGGTGACTTCTCTCTCTCCCATGGAGCTGCATGTGGTGTAGCTTTTTCCAACTTTCTGTCAGCTGATCCACACAGAAGTTTTCAGCTCAGCTCCAGAAAGATTTCTCAGTGACCTTGCAGCCCAAGCATGTGGAATCTTCATCAATAGGGTCTTATCAGGGCTGGAGAGATGGTTTAGCAGTTAAGTGCTTGCCTGTGATGTCTAAGGACCCTGGTTCGAGGCTTGATTCCCCAGGACCCACGTTAGCCAGATGCACAAGGGGGTGCATGCATCTGGAGTTCGTTTGCAGTGGCTGGAGGCCCTGGTGCGCCCATTCTCTCTCTCTCTCTCTCTCTCTCTCTCTCTCTCTCTCTTTCTCTACCTCTACCTCTATCTCTATCTCTCTGCCTCTGTCTGTCGCTCTCAAATACATAAAAAATTAAAAAAAATAGGGTCTTATCATCTGTTCCTGGTGGGAAACCAAGAGCCTCTTCAATGGCTTGAAATGTTTTTGGGATATAAGTGACCTCCCTGGCCAACAACTCACAGGAAATTATCCCATCCCTTGCACTGAAATTTTATAGTAAACAATCTGGCTTATGGGTGCTCCATTGTACAAAAAAGTAGGTTTCCACAGGGTATATTCATAACATCTTAAATTTTGATTAGCCCTCCCCCATCCTTCCTTTACTCAATCTCTTCCTCTGCCTTCACTTAGGCCATTCCACCCCCAGTAATCTGTTGATCTATTTATATATACAATACCCTCTCCTTAAGTCCTCCCTTCTCCTCCCACCCTTATAGCCCCTTTCTAGCTTACTGGCCTCTGCTACTGATTTTTACTACAACTCACATACAAGTCTAAACATTTGTAGCTAGGATCCACATATGAGACAGAAGATATGGCATTTGGCTTTCTGGGCCCGGGTTACTTCACTTAGTATAATCCTTTCCAGATCCATCTATTTCCCTGCAAATTTTATAATTTCATTTTTCTTTACTGCTGAGTAGATCTCCATTGCATACATGTACCACACCTTCGTTATCCATTCATCAGTTGAGGGACATCTAGGCTGGTTCCATTTCCTAGCTATCGTGAATAGAGCAGCAATAAACATGGATACGCAAGTATCTCTAGTGTAGTGTGATGAGTCCTTAGAATATATGCCTAAGAGAGGTATAGCTGGGACTATTTGTAGCTATCCCAGGAACCTCCACACTGATTTCCACAATGGCTCTATCAGTTTACGTTCCCACCAACAGTGTAGAAGGGTTTCTCTTTTTCCATATCCTTGTCAGATTTATTGTCATTTGTTTTCTTGATGATAACCATTCTGACAGGAATGAAATGGAATCTCAAAGTAGTTTCAATTTTCATTTCCCTGATGACTAAGGATGTAATTTTTTAAATGTTTACAGGCCATCAGTATTTCTTCTTTTGAGACGTCTCTATTTTGTTCCATAACCCATTTTTTAATTGGGATGGCTTGATTTCTTATTCAGTTTTTTGAGATTTTTGTATATGCTGGATATTAATCTTCTGTCAGATGTATATCTGAAAAATTTTCTCTGATTCTGTAGGTTCCTCTTCCTCTATTCAGTGTCCTTTGCTATACAAAAGCTTTTTAATTTCACTAGGTCCCAGTGGTTAATTAGTGGTTTTATTTCCTGAGCAAGCAGGATTATATGCAGAAAGTTGTTGCCTATGCCAACATGTTGTAGGGTTTCCCCTATTTTTTCCTCTAGCAGTTTCAGGTCTAATATTATGGTCTTTGGTCCATTTGGACTTGATTCTTTGCATGGAGAGAGATAAGGATCTATTTTCACTCTTCTACATATATATACCTAGTTTCCCAGAACCATTTGTTAAAGAAGCTGTCTTTTATCCAGTGAATACTTTTTGCCATTTTTGTTGAGAATCAGATGGCTAGACTTTCATGTGGGGCTTCTATTCTGTTCCATTGTTCTATGCATTTGTTTTTGTGCCAGTACCATGCTGCTTTTGTTACTAAGGGTTTGCATACATAGAGTTCTCAGACAATGAGTCAGTGAGGACTTCCTTAGCCTTAGATGAGTCCCTGTTTAGAGGAAGACAGATCAAGGTTATCCCCAAACGAACCAACAGACCAGGCATCAGCACAACAGACCCAGGTTTCCCATGTGCCAGCCACCGTGCCAGGACCATCAACTACAGCAATTCCTGATCTCAATTTTACAGTGATTTTCACAGCAGGCCCAGGGGGTCAAATCTACAGGGGTCGGGCTAGAGCTACATCATGGTATTCCCCTTACTAAAAAAATGTGTTATTAGGAGGAGAGAGAGAGAGAGAGAGAAAAAAAAAAAAGAGGAAATAAGGGGGGAGAGAAAATAAAAAAAGAAAGAAAGAAAAACAGAAGATGACCTTGATGGAAAAAAATATATTTTTTTAAAAAAAGACATACTGTGGAAGGAGTGAGAATCCCATTACTAACTGCTGAGGAGGGACCTGCTTTGGGGAGTAGGGGAAGGCCCAGGGAGTGGGGCAGGGACTGCTCATTTCCTCTGGGGATTCGCCATGGACACGTCTCAACTGTGCAAGCTGCTCCCTGTTTCTTCTCCTCCTTTACTCCCTTGAGGGCTGCTCACAGAGTAGGTGGGCATGGGTGGTAGGAGGGTTTTGTTTTTTAACCCAGGGCTCTTGGAAGGACACCAAACTGTTGAGCTTGTTTCCTTCCCTCCATCTTCTCCCTGCTCCTGTCCAGCCAGGTCCATAGCCCATCCAACCCTCTCTCCTCCCACTCCCTGCCCCTCCAGTTTGCATGGTGATTTATTTTGTTTCCTTTTGTGTTTTTCTGTTTTGAGTGTCTTTCTTTGCAGGTTTCTATAGCCGGAATATCTCCATTCTGCTCCCAGTGGCTTCAATGTAAATTTCCCTTGTCCCTGGGGAAATGCACTACTTTGTTTTGGGGGGATTTGGAGGGTTTTTTTTTTTTCAATTTTTAAATTTTTTTTCTTTACCTTTTCCCCTTTCATTTGGAGGGAATGGGAAGAAGTGGGAACAGGGAGGTGGGAGGTGGATTTTCTTTATTTTTTTTTAGCTCATTTCCAGGGGGTGGGAGTTTTTTTTTAAATGTGTCATGAATAAAGTTGTTTATGAAAGTAAAAAAAATTGAATTTACATAGAAGCATTCAGAATGTCAACAAAACACCTACAATTTTTATTTTTGCAACTACATAGTGCTACTCAGTTAACAGAACAATTATTTCATATAAGCTGCATAAGAGACAACTGAAGATGAAAAAAAAAAAAACTATCATCCCCATATATAACTAATTTGTGCTGTGCACCAACAAGAACCTGCTTTAAATTTCCATGCCAATTTACAACCCCCATACTGTACCAGGCAAGGTTAGTGGCTATTGAAAATACCACCAGGACAGGGTTATCTAAAGACACATTCGGTAGTGTATTAAGTATACAAAAAAAAAGACACTGTACAGTTTAAAAACAAATCTTACACAGCCTTACATTTCAATTTTTTTCTTTAAAAGGAGTGAGGTATGTGCAGGGGGGTTAAATGCTTTATAGGCAAGAAAAAAAAACTGTGCTAGAACCAACTTATTCATCATCATCATCTTCTTCCTCATCCTCTTCATCTTCCTCATCTTCCTCTTCTTCCTTTTTTTCTTGCTCTTTTCAGCCTTGACAACTCCTTTTCTTTTTCTGCACCCGGTTTTCCTTTAGCTCTGTAGGCAGCCATGTCCTTTTCATACTTTTCCCTCAGCTCGGCAGCTTTCTTTCCATAAGGCTGCTTGACATCCGCAGCAGTATTTTTCCACATCTCTCCCAGTTTCTTTACAACATCACCAATGGATAAGCCGGGGTGTTCTCCTTTGATTTTGGGGCGATATTCAGAACAGAACAAGAAGAAGGCCAAAGGAGGCCTCTGGGGTACATTGGGATCCTTGAACTTCTTTTTTGTTTCCCCTTTAGGAGAGATATGTTTCCATTTCTCTCTCATAGTCTTGTTGGCCTTGGCCATGTCTTGAAACTTTCCTTTCTCTTTAGCAGGCATGGTCTTCCACCTCTCTGTGCACTTCTTAGAGAACTCTGAGAAGTTGACAGAAGCATCTGGATGCTTCTTCTTGTGTTCCTCCTGGAAGGTTTGCACAAAGAATGCATATGATGACGTTCTGCCTCTCGGCTTCTCAGGGTCTCCTTTGCCCATCTTTAGTTGACTTTTTTCCTCAACGTGGCACCAAGAGTCGCCCAGTTGCCCATCCAGCTCCTGCTTGCCCCAGTGCTGTCTCTGTGGAGCTCAATGTACTACAATGGCTCTCTAAGTGTTTTAATTGTAGAGATTAAACCTTGGTTAGGTTTATTCCAAGGTACTTTATTTCATTTTTGTTTTGGTTTTTCGAGGTAGGGTCTCACTCTAGCCCAGGCTGGCCTGGAATTCACTATGTAGCTTCAGGGTGGGCTCAAACTCACAGCAATCCTCCCACCTCGGCCTCCCAAGTGCTGGGATTAAAGGTGTGTGCCACCATGCCCGGGGGCACTTTATTTATTGATTTATTTTGAGGCAATTGTGAATGGGAATGATTCTCTGATTTCCTCCTCAGCATGTTTGTCGTTAGTATATAGGAAGACTACTGATGTCTGTGAGTTTATTTTGTATTCTTCCACATTGCTAAAAGTGTTTATCAGCTCTAACAGTTTGCTGGTAGAGTTTTTAGGGTCCTTTATGTATAGAATCATATTATCTGCAAATAATGCTAATTTATTCTCTTCCTTTCTGATTTGTATCCCTTTTATGTGTATCGCATGCCTTATTTCTATAGCTAAGACTTCTAGTACTATATTAAGTAAAAATGGGGACAGTGGACACCCTTGTCTTGTTCCTGATTTTAGTGAAAAGCCTTCATGTTTTTCCCCACTTAGTATTGTCTTGGCTGTAGGTTTGTCATAAATAGCCTTTATTATGTTGAGATATGTTCCTTATATTCCAAGTTTCTGTAGGACTTTTACCATGAAGGAATGTTAGATTTTGTCAAATGCCTTTTCTGTATCTATTGAGATGATCATGTGATTTTTGTCCTTCAGCCCATTTATATCGTATATTACATTTATCATTTGGCATATGTTGAACCATCCCTGCATCTCTAGGATAAAGCCTACTTGGTTGCGGTGAGTGATCTTTTTGATTATGTTCTTATATTCTGTTTGTCAGTATTGTCTTGAGAATTTTTTGCATCTATGTTCATGAGGGAGATTGGGCTGTAATTTTCTGTTTTTCTTCTGTCCTGGTCTAGTTTTGGTACCAGGGTGATGCGGGCTTTGTAGAAGGAGTTTGGTAGTATTTCTTCTTTTTCTATTTTATGGAAAAGCTTGAGAAGCACTGGTATTAGTTCTTCCACAGAGGTCTGGTAAAACTCACCTGTGAATCTATCTAGGCCTGGACTTTTTCTAGTTGAAATATTTTTTATAACTTTTTTTTTTTTTTTTTTTTTTTTGGTTTTTCAAGGTAGGGTTTTGCTCTACCCTAGGCTGACCTGGAATTCACTATGTAGTCTCAGGCTGGCCTTGAACTCTTAGCAATCCCTCTACCTCTGCCTCTCCAGTGCTGGGATTAAAGGCGTGTGCCAGTATGCCCGGCTTATAACTTTTGATCTCTGTGCTTGTTACAGGTCTGTTTAAATGGTTTGTCTTGCCTTGATATAATTTTGGTATGTCATATAAATCAAGGAAATTACCCATTTCTTTCAGATTTTAAAACTTAGTGGACTATATGTTCTTAAAGCATGTCCTCAGGATTTTCGGAATTTCATTGGTATCTGTAGTAATGGTCCCTTTTTCATCTTTAATTTTATTATTTGTGTCTCTTCTCACTTTCTTTTGATCAGATTTGTGAAGGGTTTATCAATCTTGTTTATCCTTTCAAAGAACCAATTCTTTGTTTCATTGATGCTTTGTATTGTTTTTTTCATTTCTAGTTCATTAATTTCTGCCCTAATCTTTATTATTTCTTCCTGTCTACTGGATTTTGGTTTGCCTTGTTCTTCTTTATCCAAGACCTTAAGGTGAAGCATTAAGTTGTTTACTTGAAACCTTTCTAATTTCTTAATATAAGCATTTAAAGCTATAAATTTCCCTCTTCGGGCTGCCTTCATTGATTCTCAAAGGTTTTGGTATGCTGTGTTCTCATTAACATTTGATTCTATGAATTGTTTTATTTCCTTTTTGATTTCTTCATTGACCCGTCATTTAGTAGTGTACTGTTTAGCTTCTATGATTTTGTGTCTGCCTATAGCTTTTCTTGCTGTTGATTTGTAGTTTAACTCCTCTTACCACTATATTCTTGTAGGTGAGTCTGCAACCCTGTAATGTGACTTGGCCACAGCATGAGTACAGAATCTCACACCTTGTTTCTATTTTGCTCACTCCACTATTCCCCAGTGAGCAGGAAATGAATGTTCACCCCAATATCCATAAGCTTCCTGGAGACTGGATGGAACCTTACTTGGAAATAGGGCCATGCAGATGTAAGAAGATTAAGTTATAGTGAGGTCTTTAGGGTGAGCCTAAACTCACATGAGACAGAGAGCCCTGAGACAAGGAAGACAGGGCGTGAAGTGATGTGCCTCTAAGATAAAGCAAGAGGTGGGTTTACCCAGCAGAGAGGCCTGGGGCAGACCTTTCTAGTAGCCAATCCTCCCTGGGCAGTCTTGGCAGAGAAAAGCACTTCATTTAGGCTTAGGACTGAAGGAAGGCACATTTCTGATGCTTGAGTCACTTGGTCTGTGGTTCTCTAGGAGTCTGACTGTTGAGCTCCTCAGGTGTCCTGGAGGTGATCTTGCTCTGTCAGTGGGCCATAGGTGTAATGGCTGGTTTTGCCTGCAGATGAGCTGTGTGGGGTAGAGTCCTTGTAGTAGCTGCTCCTCATCTATTCTCATGCCAGGGTCCAATAGACCCCAGAAGGCTCCTAGCAAGAGTGCATTCACATCTTATTCCCATAGCCTACATTGACCTAGGCAGGCACCTCCATGTTCCCATCAAATCCTTATATCCTGTGGATAGCAGCCATCCTTGTTTTACGGATGAGAAAATTGAAGCCCAGAGAAAGGAAGAAGGTAGAGGGGTCATTTGAAGCAGTGGGAATGTGGCTACCTCCCTTTCAAGCCAGGTTCAAGCTGGGTAGGGCAGGATATGGCACTGTGACACCACCACAGAGAGGGCAGGGATGTATGTGGTCTGCACACCTTTGGGGAGCACCAGACTAATGTGGTACAAATACGGACCCAGAGAACCTTAAGTGTGTGCTGAGCCACACAGCAAGCAGAACTCAGCAGAGTTTCAGCAATATGACCTCAGATCAGGCCGTATCTCCTCTAGAAATAGCCAAGCCAGGGCTGAAGGGATGTTTAGAAGTTAAAGCACTTGCCTGCAAAGCCTAAGGATCCAGGTCAATTCTCCAGATCCCACGTAAGCCAGATTCTCATGGCAGAGCCATGCATCTGGAGTTCATTTGCAGTGGCTGAGGCCCTGGCACACCCATTCTCTCCCTCTCTCTCTTTCTCTCCCTCTCTCTCTCTTTCTCTAATAAATAAATAAATAAGAAATAAATCAATTAAAAAAAAAAAAAGAAATAGCCCAGCTGGAGGCCAGGCCTAGTGCTGAGCCAGTTGTGGCAGTGGCTGTGTGAGGGGGCAGACACTCCTATTGGGGGCTGGAGATTTCTCCAAAGCACTTTGCTGCCCACACTGAGATCAGAAATGCAGCAGCCAAGCCAGTCTGTCCCCTGCAAAACAGAGGGTACAGGGTGGGGTCGGTGAGCTATAAGTGCTGGGGAAATGGTAGTTTTCCTTTTCCAGTCTTCTTTCCTCCCTCCTGTTTCATTGTAAATTATTTAATCCTCCGTTCTCTCATCTGCAAAGAGGCACTAACATTGTAGAGCAAGATAACCTAACCAGGAGTGGTGGTGCACGCCTTTAATCCCAGCACTCAGGAGGCAGAGTAGGAGGATCACCTTGAGTTCGAGACCACCCTGAGACTACATAGTGAATTCCAGGTCAGCCTCCGCTAGAGTAAGACCCTATCTTGGAAAAAAGAAAAAAAAGATAACCTAAAGAGAGACACTTTTGCCCCTCCTTTTGGCTATCAGACTATTGAGATAATAGTCCCCTGTCTCTATTGTACCCTCCAAGGCTCAGGGAACACAGCAGAAGAGGAAGTGGAAAGAATGTAAGAGGGGTGATTCTAAGGTAGTTTAAGGATAGCAGGGTGACCTCAAAAGTAGGAATGAGGAATATTTATAAGCCTGTAGGTAGAGAATCTAGGTCATTTCACTTTGCTACAGGTCAGAAATGTCAGAAGGGTCTGACCTTTTCTCACCTCTTCTCCCATAGAGGAGTTCCTAGGAGAAATAATCACCACCTTCTAAGAAGGCACTTCCTGGAAGATTAAGATTTCTGGAAAGATTACCTTTCCCTGGAAACCTGATCCCAGACACCTAAGGTCAGGATTGGTCTGACTAGCTGAGTGGCCACAAAAGAACACAACTTGGGTCTCAGGGGCAACTTCTCCATTTTCTGGAAACCTCTCTTGCCTTCTCCTTAGGTCAGAGTTCTATACTCATTCATTCTTCAAGCTTTCTTGCTCTTAAGTTCTAAGCTCTCCCTCTCTTAAACCATAATAAAACCCTTCTAAATTTTACTCTATGTTCTGTAAAATTTATTCCTTGAATTCATAAGACAAGAGCCTGCATGCCACTTACTCTGAGAGCTTTGTTTGACCATTGACCTTCCAAGGCCCTAGCTCTTGAGTTATCACCCACCCAAGAGATTAAATAAGGCTCGGACATTCTCAAAGCACCCCAATTCCCATATCATATAATGCTGCATTGGCAGGAATTTAGAGGGCAAGTATGCATGATCTGTTCCCTCCCTAATGCTCCATTTTCTTTGCACCTCTCCTCCTCTTGGAAACTGGGCACACTTTGAAACTAGGCAGATGGTAAGTTTGGGAAATTTATTTTTTTAAAAAAATATATATTTCTTTACAAGCAGAGAGAGAAAGTAGAGAGACAGACAGTATGGGCACTCCAGGGCTTCTAGCCACTGTAAGTGGACTGTTGATGCATGCACGATTTTGTGCATCTGGCTTACATGGGTACTGGGGAGCCAAACCTGGGTCTTTAGGCTCTGCAGGCAATGCCTTAACCACTGAGAAATCTCTTCAGCCCAGCTTTGAAAATTTCTGTGGGAGATATGTATTAAATTAAATTTCCTGTCTTTCCTTCCTCCTACTTGTAAAGCCAATAAGCCATTTGTGTGTGTGTGTGCGCGCACACACACACACATGCTCAGTACTTTGTAGAACTTTATGCCTTGATAAAGAGACATCCACAATGACCAGGGCTAAGTGGATTAATGCTTTTAGAGGACTGGGCCTGCACTTGGACCTGAAAGACCCATGGAAGATTCCTGTGGGAACCCAAACTTGAGTCTGGAGAAATTGCAAATTCTGCCTTGTGATTACAGTACTGGATTTGTACTGTGTGAAATGTTGTGGGACACAGACCCATGCAGCCTTTCCAGGTAAGGGACTGACAAGAGTGGAGCCCCTGCACAGCAAAGAGGACGCTGAGGGGAGCCTGGACACCACAAGGCTGTGACCCATATTAAACTGCAAGCAACAGTGGGGTGATGGCCAGCCAAACCTTGCAGGAGACAACAGTGCAGCTTGGATGCAGCACAAATGGCAGAAAGGATCATAGCTGGATGGGAGGCTCAGGGAATAGTCTCATCTGCTGGGTCCTAAAGGCCGCTACCTAGGGGGCTGAGGTGATGCTCAGTAGTTAGAGACACCTCGAGTGACAGCATCTGATGTTTTCCAGTCTGCTTTCTGATTTAGATAAAATACATTGTTTTGCTTGTGGACAGTTTTATTCTCTGTTGGATTTGGTAAATTGTAGATTTCCTAATCTAGACAGCCCAACAGATTTATATGAGGAATTCACCCTGAGTGCTATAGTGCTTGCATGCTGTCTAGATTCAAAGAAAGAGTCAAAATGCTTTAGGATAATATTATAAGCTCAGCCCATAAGGATTTTGAGACCCTTCCACGCTCATGCAGTTATTTTTTAACTTTTGTTGACAACCTCCAATATATAGACAATATACAATGATCATAATCCCTTCTCATTACCCTCCCTTTACACCATCCCAAATTCCCCTTCCACTGAATCCCTTTTCCTACCCAACTAGTCTCTGTTCGATTTTGATATCATCATATTTTTTCCTCCTATCATAGAAGTCTTGTATAGATTGTATCAGCTATTGTGATATTATGAATACCATGGCCACTATGTGTCTTGAAGACAGTATTGTTACCCCTCTTCCCCTTCTTTTGGTTCTTGCATTCTTTCTTCCATCTCTTCCACAATGGTCCCTGTGCCTTGGAGGGTGTTATAGCGATGTCTCACTTTGTTCTGAACACATTACTATCATATCATTTTAGCACTTTGTTGAGTTTTTGAGTCACCCCAATAGTCACCACCATCTGAAAAGAGAAGCTTAGAGAACTAAAAGTGAAGGTAGCATTAAATATGGGCATAAATATAAGTATTTAGAAGGAAGCTTGGTGGTCATAATATATCCATTTAGCCAGACAACAATAGTAGTTTCCCCCTTAGGGCTTATGACATCTCAATCTGTAGGCTTGGGATTAGGTTTTCATTACTAGGCATGAATTCCTTCCCTTGGAGCAGGCCTCAAATCCAATCAGAGAGTAGCTGGTTTTCCTCATAAGAGACATGCCACCATTGCACAAGTTAGCGAATTTGGACTGGCTGATCAGCCATAAAGCTTGCAGGGTACACTGCTGGTTATGATGATTGATTACTTTTCTCCCCTAAAAGGCTGCACGCATAGCTGTTTCCTAAATCCTGATAGTTAGTCAACAGTGAGGGGGTTTATAGCTTACCTCCAGCTTGATTTCTCAGTGTCCTGCAGCCCAAGCATATGGTATGTGGTGGTTTGAATGTGAATATATGTTCCCCATAGCCTCAGAAAGTTTTGATTAAATTTATGCTTCCAACTTAAGCCTCCAGCAACCTTCTAGAGGACATGTCACTAGGGTTGGATCTTGTAGTCCAGCCCTACTAGGTGTGTTCAGAGCAGTTGGAGTTCTGGCTATTCATGCTTGCTGGCTGTTGGGTCTTTTCTCTCTGTTCTGGATACATCTATGGAAGTAGCCAGGTTCTTCTGTGATTTATGGAGTTTTCTCTGGATTCTGTAAGCCTGAAATAAGCTCCATCCTCCTATAAGCTGCTTCTGGTTGGGTGTTTGTACCAGCAGTGTGAAAGTAACTGCAACATGGTGTCTTTAGCACTACGGTCTTACCATCTAATTTGGCTGGGAAACCAAGAGCCTTGGAAAAATAGCCTATAATGTTTGGGGGGTACCAGGGGCCTCCATGACCAACAACTCACTGGAAGGTCTCCCACCCCTGGCACTGAAATTTTCTTGTAACTATCTATGGCATCTGGATACAGTTTTATCCACTCCCACAGAGTACTTTGGCCCAAACTCTTTTTTAATATATGTATTATTTAGCTGGTGAAGAAGTAGGTTTCCATATGACTTATTTATAACAACTTAAATTTTGATTAACCTTCCTCATATCCACTCTGATCCATCCCTTCTTCTGACCCTCATGCAGTCATTAGAACTGACATAAGGCTCAATATTTATTCCACATTCCCCCCCACACTATTGCTTTAGTGGCTGAGACAAACTTAGAGGTTACATTTATGAATATGTGGCTTAGACATCTCTACAGCCATAAGCATGGTTCTAAAATGTATGCAAGAGACCTCTGGTAGAAGGGGTTGAACAATTTTGAACAATTTTGAAGAGGTCAGTCACAGGACCTGCACGACACAGATAGGATCAACTGTACAAAAGGCATGCTATGAGCTCATCTAGGTCATGGGCATGAAGTCATGATGATAAAGAGTAGCTAAATCCATAGACTGTGCCTCTCATAGGTGCTAATGGGCAGAAATGAGGATACAGCATACCCCAGACTACATTGGTAAAGTGTGCCTAATATAAAAATGTATGGTGTCTCTTGTGACTGCACACAAGGCAAATAGAGAAAAGGTATATACAGAATGTTCTAAAGAAAGAAACAAAAGAGATTTGGAAGACGATCCAGTGTATCATCTTTTTGTTTTATAGATAGGTAGTGATGAGTCTTTAGCATGGGCTACTCTAGACTGCATCCTTACCCCATGGGCTTGAATGTGATCTTAAAAGTGCCTTATGGGGCTGGGGAGATGGAGCAGTTGAAGGTGCTTGCTTGCAAAGTCTGATGGCCCAGGTTCAATTCCCCAGTACCCACATAAAGCCAGATGCACAAAGTGGCGCATGCATCTGGAGTTCAACTGCAGTGTCAGGAGGAGCACCCTGGTGCGCCCATACTCTTTCTAGAATAAATGAACTACTTTAAAGAAAACACAAAAAATTATGTGCAGCCTTTCTTTGCTCTAAGATGCAGAAAATGCTATGCCACCGCAGTACCCTTGGCTGCCATGGAGCCACATGTGCTCAGCTGGGGGCATGATTTTGAGGTCCCCCAAGAGACTTTTCTAACTAGATAAAAGTGCCACACAAGACTGTTAAATCTTTAAATCAGGCTAACATACTGAGACTTTACTCACTCTTCCTTACTTTTTGTACCTCATTGCAATGTAAATTATATTGATAAATTGCAGTATGCTGGCTAAATTCATGGAAAGCTGGATTCCGAGGAGGGTGGCTGTCCCCTGATCTCAGATTCCAAACAGTTTTAGCCCATGTGTCCTCCAGACCTTGTCCTGAGACAAAATGGTCACTTGCCTCTGTGACAAGGAAAAGAGAATGGTGAGCAGTATATAGAGTTTTAGTTCTTTCTTTACTTTTTTTCTTTTCTCCAAGATCATGAAAGCCATGTTATTTTGTTAGAGTGTTGTTCTCACACTTTTGTGAGATAGAAAAGCATAAAATGCAAGAGGCAACTAGATTTGCCTAAAGTTTACAACAAGGTAGACCTTTAATATTTAGCAACATGTGAATAGGTAATCTTAATTTGTTACATGATGTCATTCAGGTCCAATTTCTTTAAATAAGTTAATGTCAAAGATGAAATTCAATTCATTGATGTTGGTTTGCTCATCATGGCATATGAAAAGTGGCTTTAAGATGCTCAATTAAGATAGCCATGTTTCTATGTCAGGCTTTTAACTGCTAGGAGAGCTGATTCTTAACAACATCAAGATTTATTAATTACTGATTTTTCTTTTTTTTTTTTTTTTTTGAGGTAGGATCTCACTCTAGCTCAGGGTGACCTGGAATGCACTATGTAGTCTCAGGGTGGCCTTGAACTCATGGCGATCCTCCTACCTCTGCCTCCCAAGTGCTGGAATTAAAGGCGTGTGCCACCACGCCTGGCCTGATTTTTCTTTTATAAAGCTACATTTAAATATCATATCTGCCAGGTGTGGTGCTGCATGCCTTTAATCTCATCACTTGGGAGACATAGGTATGAGAATTCGAGGCCACATTGCAATTACATAGTGAATTCTAGGTTAGCCTGGGCTAGAGCGAAACCCTACCTTGAAAAATAAAAAAAAATCATATCTAAGAATCCTCATTCTGCTAAGTGGCATGCCATTTATGTTCTGTTAAAAGAAATCATCTAGTTTCATTTGCTGTGACCTTTGTTTTCAGGGAATTGTTATAGCCACCTTCTCATTGCTAGGAGAAAACACCTGGCCAGAATAGATGCTGGGAGGAAAGGGTTTATTTTGGCTCATGGTCTTGAGGGAAGCTCCATGATGGCAAGGAAAAGATGGCATGAGCAGAGGCTGGACATCACCTCCTGGCCAATATTAGGTGGACAACAACAGCAGGAGGCCAAGCCAACTTCTGGAAAGGGAGAGCTGGCTATATAAGCCTGCCCCCAACAACACACCTCCTCTGGCAAGGCTCTACTCCCCCCCACCCCACAAATTATCATCAGTTGGGGATAAAGCATTCAAAGCACATGCATTTATAGGGGATACCTAATTCAAACCACCATAGCAAGCAAGGAAGTCTCCCCCATGTTCTGATAACCTGTGTGCTTTCTCAGTTTTGAGGGACTTCATTCCAATTCTTGAGTCAAATTCACACATAAATGGATGTCAGGAGCCAGGCATAGCTGGGAGGAGACAGGCAGCTGGACAGCAGTAGCCATTGTTGTCAGTATCATTGTCGTCAGTATCTCCAGGCCAACAACAGTACTGAATGGAGGTATTAGAAGATAGCACCTCTGACCAATTTTGTTTCTTTGCATGAGGAAGGAATACACTAAAGAGGGCCAGTCACTGCAGTCAGTACCTGGAAGAAATATTTTCTATTGGACAACTGACAGAATGTGAGGCAGATAGGACGTGGAAAGTGCTCTTCAGAAGGAAATGGAAATCAGCATGCATTTCTGGCTTGAAGTTTCACTAGTGTATTCTATGGAGGGAACAAAAGTTAATTTAAAAAAAAAAAAGAAGGAAATGGAAATTCAAACTCACCTGCAAGGAAGTCAAACTGGACTCATGTTTTCTGAGGGCCTCTAGAGGGCAGAGGCAGCAGATGATGAAGAAAAGGCATGGAAAGAACATTTGACTTTGTAAGAGTCAAATTAGAAAATCAGACATTCTTTCATGCTTAAATCATGGCACTGGCTCCCAGTTCTGGCAATACCTCACTGTGAGTGCTATGCAGATGGCTGCTATGCCCACCAGGCATCTTTTGAGAAACAGAACCAACAGAATGCATGGATGGATGGATAGATAGGTGAGTGGCTATATGAAAAGATAGGTGAGTGAATTTGTTGGGTAAGTGGTTGGAAGGGAGATGATGAAAGGGTATACAGAAGAATAGGTGAGGAAGGATGGATGGGGACTGCAGAGATAGTTCAGCACTTAAAGATGCTTGCTTGAAGGAGGGATGGATGGATGGGTGGCTGGATAGATGGGTAGTTGGATGGATAGGTGGTCATGTTACATGGATTGATAGAACTATTTTAAGGAAACTGATCATGTGATAAGTGGGACAATGACTCTGGCTTCCAGAGCAAGATGAGATGTAGGAATCTCCAGCAGGAGTGGTTGCTCAGTCTTGCAGCAGAATTTCTTCTTTGAGAAACCTCAGGTTTTACTCCCAAGGTCTCACCTGACTCTGTAAGTCCTAATATATCAGGGAAGGGTCTCTCCTTTACTTAAAGCCACTGATCACTGGGTTAGTTATACTTACAAAATACTTCAACAAACACCTAGCTTGATGCTCGATGAAGTCACTGGATGCTTTCATCTAGCCATGTGGATGCATAAAATCAGTCACCACAATTGGCGTGGGAGATGATTTTTGAATCTACTGATTTGTGACACCCTGAAGTGCCACTGCCTGTCATAGGTATGAGAGGTTGGGAGTATTGGGGATTTCAGGGGTAGGAGGTCACCCGGGGAGTCAGGGAACCTCAGGGACCTTCTGAGCAGTGTCCTCTAAGGTGGCACTAAACCCTGGTCATTGAATACCTTCAGTCTTGAGTTCCCTCACTCAGATGAGGCACCAGAGCTGATGAGAAGCACATAGGGCATCATGACCCCTGTTAGGGTTTTTCCAATGAGTCCCCAAACTAAACCAGCATAACTGGGAACACAGAAGTCTTGTCTGGTCATGTTCAAGGTGTCTCCCACCTCTGGCTATGCCAGATTACATGCTGAGACAGGGGCTATGTGTGTGCATTAAGGGCTGGGCAGGGGCACATACAGAGCACACTAGTGGTGTCTATTTCAATGAGTATACCATGCCCCTATCCTGGGCATGGCAGGTAGCTGGGCTTACAGACATCAGCTTGGGGTCTGAAGCAAGTACACTGCACCATTAGACATCAACAGATGCTGAGACAGGGGTGAAAATGAGCTATAGGCATTCCTAGCGTTGGGAGAGCCACTGAGCTGAGCTGGAGCTAGGAAGCTCAGTAGAAGTTTGCCCAGCAAAAGTTTAAAGTTACTTGATGTCTGGTGGGTGGGGAGAGATGGGCATGGAGAAGAGAGTTCAAGAATCCTGGTGGTAGGGCTTGAGAGATGGCTTAGCAGTTAAGCACTTGCCTGTGAAGCCTAAGGACCCCGGTTCAAGGCTTGATTCCCCAGGACCCACGTTAGCCAGATGCACAAGGGGGCGCACGTGTCTGGAGTTTGTTTGCAGTGGCTGGAGGCCCTGGCATGCCCATTCTTCTCTCTCTCTCTCTCTCTTTCTCTCTCTCTCTCTCTGTATCTGTCTTTCTCTCTGTGTCTGTTGCTCTCAAATAAATAAATAAAAAATGAACAAACAAACAAACAAAAAGAATCTTGATGGTAGAGGCCAGAGGCCCTGTAGCTTGGAACAAGAGGGTTATGTGCAAAGAAGTGGCAGAGCCAACATAGTAAAGTTCCCTCAGCTGCTGGAAGGAAAGACAAAGCAAACCCAGAGGGCTGCCCAGAGGATGTCTTTCCCTCCAGCAGCTGAGGGCCTAGAGAGGCAAACAACTCCCATGTCTTGATTAGACCGTCAGTGCAGATGAGGACTGCCTGCAATGAAAACAACTTCCAAGCTGGTGGCTATGAGAAAGTGAACGGAGAACTGGGCAAGTGCTAAGAAGGAAAGTACAATTTTAGGAAGAGAGATACTTTGGGTTTCGGACAGAACCTTGACATTCTCATGCAAAATGCAGGTAGAGATGACCAGAAGGCCCATGGAGCTGAGAAGCATGCTATGGGCAGATTTTGATTCCTTAGTACACAGGACATCTGGTTGGTCAGGGGACAGTGATTACACATTGGTTCGGAGATACTGGCTTCAATGACAGACCTGGCAGCCCCAGTGCCATTTGCCCACATACTATGTATTGTGTAAGAAAGAATTTGTCTCATCTGTTTTCTAGCCTGGCATTTCCCCAGTGGCAGGAGTATTACTCATTTAGCTGAGCTGATGTTACCGAGGAGACTCAGATTGGGGATGGTTACCGGAAAGACTGGCAAGTGATGCAAGGACTGGGATTTTGAGCCTGTGATGTCAGCCTGACTTCCCTGGAGTGGGGGTGAGTGAGAGGCTGAGTTCAATGACATGACTGATTATTCACTTAAGGTGCTCTGGAGCCAAGAGTAGATACTGGCACTTGGTGGCACTCACTAGCTGGAGAACATGGTTCCTTGAGGTGAGGGCACATGGATTCTGCACCTGAAACCCTGCTATCTTTCCCCTGTACCTTTTCATTTCATATGTACCCTTTATTTATTTTTATTTAATTTTTCATTAATAAGAAATTTTGCTGTATGGACAAATCATGTGTTGGCCCTATTCCCTTCTTCACCACTCCCATTCCTCTGAGGACACTATTGAAGAGGGATTATTCACCACAGGGTTAGGGGTTATGAGTTATGAGAGCAGCAATCAGTCATTGTAGGGGTGGGACAATGGTCCTTCCTACACTGTGGCTCTTAAATTCTTCCTGTATCCTCTTCTGTAATGTTTCTTGAGACTTGTTGGATGTGTTATAAACCTAGTTTAGTGTTAAGCTTTCAGTAATTTCTGGATTTCTGCTTTGATATGTTTTGAGTGTCCTCAGTGTCTATTGTCACCTCCCTGGTGCATGCTGTCAGACTCACCGTGAGAACAGTTCTCATGCTTAACCTGCCAGTTCCTCTGTGGTGTCACCTGGACCCTGATGGATGTGCAAGAGGTGGCTCATCTCATGATATGGAATCAGATATCTTTTCGTGTTATGTTGATGGATTTTGGTTCTTCCAGTTTCCATTGCCTTCTATGAAAGAGAAGACAGGTTCTGTAATGGAGAATGAGAACAGCATGGGTTAAAGGGATAAGCCTAGTTAATTAAGAGAGATATTGATGGGTGTAGCTGCTCTTTTGGCCAAAGACTATTTGGAGCTTCTCACTGGAGACCATGATGTCACCATAGGATTCTGACTTGGTTCCAGTACCAGCTATGAGTTAATTCCCATTGACCAGGTTTCTTATCCAATCAGAGATCCACTGGTTACATACCTAGGCTGAGTGCCAGTATTGCACAGGTGAGTATATCTCATCTGGCTCATGGATTTCATCTCTAGCAGGATCCCCTGATTGTTCACAATGTTGGTGGTCATTTTCCCTCAGCAGCTCATGTGGCACTTTCCAGCACTATGAGGGCTAGCCATTGGGGGACTGGCTTCCTTCCAAATTCCAGCATGATCTCTTGATATCCTATATCAGCAGCATGTTATGTCTTCAGCAATAAGGTTGCCTTTTAACTCTGGAGGGTAATGTGGGGTATAACCCATTTTTGGTACTGGGAGTTACAAGCCAGAACCAATGGTTTTAGGAATAGGCTTTTTCTTACTCTCTCTGGGGCCTCTCTGCCCAGATGATTCCCCCACACATTTCCTATCAGCTACTCAGCCTAAAGAGCTGACCACAGCCACCCCACACTTTTCCTTCATACCCTCCTCACTGGGCAAAGGTCTGGGATCTCTTTTCCCCAAAACCTGCCCCAGACCCTCCTGAAGCTAGGCAGCCGGAGTTAGGACCCATGGAATGGATCTTACATCGCACCACTCCTGCACTGTGCCATGGTAAATGGCAATCTCCTTCTAGTTTTCTCTCTTTCTTTCAAAAGTGCAGTTTTAAATTATGGCCAAGTTTGCTTAAGGTATTTGTGCTCAAAATGCACCTATAAAACTGGCTTTTAAGAATGGCTTCCAGACCAGTTTCCAGAATCCACTGTTTTCTTCTTTTGTACCTATTGAGTTATACCTTCAGGACTTCCAACATGACTTGCTTTTTCAGAAAGAACATATTTTTACTATTTAATTTAATTTTTTAATTTCTTAGAGAGAGACAGAAAGGAAGAAGCAGACAGAGAGAGAGAGTGAGTATGGGCATGCTAGGGCCTCCTGCCATTGCAAACGAACTCCAGATTATGCACCACTTTGTGTTTCTGGCTTTATGTGGGGACTGGGGAATCAAACCCAGGCTGTCAGGCTTTGTAAGCAAGACCTTTAACCACTGAGCAATCTCTCTAGCCCCAGAACATATTTTTAGATCAGAAAGGACTTTGTAAGGTAAAAGATTGTCCCAAATGGTAATAGAGAAGATATGTTGTAAAAATGTTATGAGAATTAAAAATGCCTGTGGTAAAAAGGATCCGTATAGGAAGAGTTTGGTGCTCTTGTATTTTCTTTCTTGCCTTACTTAACTATAAGGTATTGGACTATCCATGGTCTTTGACAGTTTCTTTATTTTTACAAGGTCCTGCTAGATTGAAATTCAGATACCAAGTTGGTAAATTTGTTTATGTAACTTTGTAGGGTCAAGAATTCAAGTTTTCTTAAATATGGTTCTGCTCTTAGTAATGTTTACAAAATGCTTGAGTCTCTGCTTATAACACTAGATTTCTTAGATATTACTCTACTTTTACTAATGTTTACAAATAGGAATTCTTTTTCAAGGTAGGGTCTCACTCTAGCCAAGGCAGACCTGGAACTCATTCTGTAGTCCCAGGCTGGTCTCAAACTCACAGTGATCCTCTACCTCAGCCTCGCGAGTGCTGGGATTAAAGGCATGCACCACTATGCCTGGCACAAATAGGAATTTTATGTTTTATCTTTAACTTTTAAAAAATATTTTTATTTATTTATTTGGAAAAGAGAGAGAGAGAGAGAGAAAGAGGCAGATAGAGAGAGAATGGGCATGCCAGGGCCTCTAGCCACTGTAAACAGACTCCAGACACATGTGCATCTGGCTTATGTGGGTACTGGGAAATTGAACCTGGGTCCTTAGGCTTTGCAAGCAAGCACCATAACCATTAAACTGTCTCTCCAGCCCTGTTTTATCTTTGATTAAATGAGGTACTTAAAACTTTTAATTAAGTTATATACAAATGTTTAGTTTCTATGTTTTAATTAGATGAAGCCTTTATTTTGTTTGGTATAATGTCTGCTTCCTGCTTACAACAATAAGATTTATTAAATATTCTTCTGATCTTACCAATGTTTATAAAAATGTCTTACAAAGATTTTATATTTTATCCTTTTATTAATGGAAGTTTCTAAAACCAATAGTTAAATCCATTATTTGTTTGGTATAACATCTGATTCTGTACTTATAATATGAGGTTTTCCAAAATAGTGTTCTGTCCTTATGTTTTTCTCATGGAGAAAAACTTTGCTTGATAAGAGACTTGTTCTAATAGACAAAATTGGCCCTAATTATACAAAATTTCATGGTTACTATGGTAAAATAAGCAACTGTCAAAAATAAACTATTATGATTAATCAAAGCTTTTAGCTTTCTTGCCGGGCATGGTGGTGCACTCAGGAGGCAGATGTAGGAGGATCGCAGAGAGTTTGAGGCCACCCTGAGAATACATAGTGAGTTCCAGGTCAGCCTGGGCTAGAGTGAGACCCTACCTTGAAAAAAAAAAAGAAAAAAAAAAAAGCTTTTAGCTTTCTCAGCCTGACACACTTTTATTAGCTCTATTGAATTTCAGTTCTTTCGTCTGTACCTAGTAAGCAAAATTTACAAACCATCCATATGATAGACTATTATAAAGAACTCTGACTCTGAAACTTGATAATCAAACACTTCAAAATCAATTAATTTCTTAAGTTCTTTCATGTTTAAATAATTTTGAATTGTTCAATATTATGGTGGTTTGATTCAGGTGTCCCCCATAAACTAAGGTGTTCTGAATACTAGTTCCCAGCTGATGGGGATTTGGGAATTAACGTCACCTGGAGGGAGTGTATTGTTGAAGACAGGCATATGGATATTATAGCCAGGTTCCCCAAGCCAGTGTTTGGCACACTCTTCTGTTGCTATTGCCCACCTTATGTTGGCCATGGAGTGATGTCCACCCTCTGCTCATGCCATAGTTTCCCCCTGCCATCGTGGAGCTTCCCCTTGAGCCTGTAAGCCAAAATAAACCTCTTTCTCCCCACAAGCTGCTCTTAGTTGGGTGATTTCTACCAGTAATGTGAACCTGACTGCAACAGATATATTTCAAATGTTGCTTCAACACTAGTTTCTTATACTTCCTATCTTGTCTAAGTCAAATCTTCATATATCCAGAAATTTCAATTAACTCCTTTCATCCAAACTAACTTTGCTTATACAGACACTATTCCCTCACCTACTCTGCCCCTTTCCTGTGTCACATGTAAATGTCATGTCATATACAAAATTTTATATTATGTATATGTATTTATAAAATAACTAATAGATTTAATATGATCCAGGTATGCCTTTCATAACAGCTCTGTTTCTCTGTTAATTATGACTCTTCTGAAGAGCAGACTCCCTGCTTCTTTAGCTTCAATTATAGGCCAACTGTAGGAGGAAACCTTCTAGCTACATGGGACAACAGCTTGCCATGTATATTTGGCAAAAACGGAATTGAAAGCTGAGGCTCCCAGAAGCCACACCTGTGTTACCACAACTTCAACAATGGGCTGCAGCAATTGTGGAAAATTAAATGTGACCAGTCGGAGCCAAAATTATTTTGGGATATATTAGCCTTTTATAAGAGCCAACTTATTGTCTTTTCTGTGTTTGACTTGACATCTCTGTGACAGTTGAGGCACCTGTTGTTCTGGGTTACAGTTCTTCTAGACAGAATCCTATTAAGCTAGACCTGTTTTTACCAACTTTGAGTTAAAGCTCATTCTCTTGGGGCTGGATAGATGGCTTAGTGGTTAAGGCACTTGCCTGCAAACCTAAACGAGCCAGGTTTAATTCCCCAGAACCCATGTTTGCCAGATGCACAAGGTGGTGCATGCATCTGGAGTTTCTTTGCAGGGGCTAGAGGCTCCGGCAAGTCCATTGTCTATATCTGTCTCTTTCCCTCTATCTCTCTGAAATAAATACTTCAATTTTTTGAAAAGCTCACTCTTGCATACCAGGAGTCCCTCACCACATTTACTGATTCATGTCATGAGTCAATCTTTTTAAAAATTGTTCCCAATTTTATTTATTTATTTGAGAGAGAGAGGTAGGTAGAGAGTGGGTGCACCAGAGCCTCTAGCCTCTGCAAACAAACTCCAGATGCATGTGCCACCTTATGTATCTGGTTTACATGGGTCCTGGGGAAATGAACCTGGGTCCTTTTGAGAGGGGGGTGTTGAGTTAGAGAGACTGGATTCCTTCAGGTGAAAAGCGCAGGAAAGTTTGCACTTGCTAGAAATCAAAGATGATCTGACTTCTTATCTCTTGCCTAGTTCCCCTAGACCCATTTTTCCACAAACAGCCAGGACCCCTCCTGGGAAGGAGGTGTTTCATAGGACTTAAATATTGTGGTTGGTCAAGTTCAGTCCCTGGAACTTGGTGCCAGGGCTAACTGCTTCCTGAGACAGCCCCTAGCCCTAAGCAACCAACTGTCCCTGTGGTTCACCTGAGCTGGAAGACAGCCCACCTTCACTAAAAGGTTATAAATATCTTTACAAGGAGGGGGCAGGCTCTCTGACCACTTGGGAACTTCCAGCTGTGGGTGAGTTGTTCCCTTGGCTGGGCCCCTAGCCCTTACTGTCCAAATGGGCTCCTTTATCCCTTCCAGCTCCCCTCATGGCAGGAGCTCCTTGAACTTTCTTTTTTCTTTCTATACTTTCTCCCCCAGGCCTTCCATGTGCGATCTCTAGACACATGGGTGCCTTCCCTTGGCTCTGTACTTCCCTCACTAAATATAATAATTTAATAATTATCCTTCTCAGTCTTCTTTTTTATTCAATTATTTGGCTAAAATTAAAAACAAACCTAGGGTTTGGGGTTCAAGGACTTTCCTGGACCCCTAGCACCCCATTACACTTTGGCTTTTGTAGGCAAGTGCTATAACTGCTAAGCCATCTCTCCAGTCCCCTCTTTTATTTATTTATTTGTTTTTTTTTCCAGGTAGAGTCTTGCTGTAGCCCAGGCTGATCTGGAATTCACTATCTAGTCTCAGGGTGGCCTCGGACAACACCACGCCAGACTCATGAGTCAATCTTTTATTTGCCCAGGCCACCTATCTCAATTGCAAATAGGTGGTCATTTCCCTGAAATGACCCAAATCACCTGTCTAATTATTTCCCTGAAGTCGCTCAGGACCCACCTCCCACCCCCAGGCAAGGCTGAATGCCCTTCAACCAAAGAATGCCAGTGATTCCACAGCCCTGGTAAGAACCTACTCTGTAAGGGAAGTTGCTCCTGACCTGCCTCTCAGGTGCCCCTCAATAAAGCCTGCTTCAGCTGTTGAGCATGGTGTTTCTGCTTGTTTCATTTCTGCTCATTCTTGTTTTTTTCTAACAATCACACCTCCAGTCAGACAGAACCTCTGCCTGGTAACAGTCAGGAGTCAGGAGTTTGGGTGTCCCATTCCATCACTCTTCCACCCATTCTTATTCCGGTGGGAGTCCCTTCACCTATATTGGAGCTTGGTGTTTTTCTGTTTTTCTCCCAGGAGTACCTGGCCTCTGCTTCCCTTTGTGGGACTGGGGTTACAGGTATGATAGCCACACCCAGCCATTTAAGTGGGACCTGGAGATTTTAGCTTGGGTGGTTTCAGGCCCCCTCAGGTCCTTATGCTTGCATGGGAGGGAACTGCACTTAACCACTAAGCCATCTCTCCAGCACTCTCCCCCTCCCTTTTTTTTTTTGAAGGTAGGTTCTCACTCTAGCCCAGGCTGACCGGAATTCACTGTGTAGTTCAGGCTGGCCTCGAGTTCGTAGCAATCCTCCTACCCTTACCTCCCTACTGTGCCACCATGCCCAGCCCCCTCCTTTTGAGACAATGTTTCACATTCCAGGCTGTACTGGAATTCAATATGTAGCCCTGGCTGGCCTTGAACTCATGGCAATCCTATTACGTCAGCCTCACATGTACTAGGATTACTGACATAAGCCACTACATCTGCTTGTTGTGTTAGTATTTTATTACTGTGGTAAAATATCTAAGCAAAACAATTTAAGGGAGAAAAGCTATGTTGGCTCAGGACTATGTCTTCATGACAAGGAGGCCAGGTGAGGCAGAGCAGCTCCCATGTTACAGGTGTTACAGATTTTCTTACTGTCAAGTTCTTTTCCCCATGAACACCAAAAAAAAAAAAAAAAAAAAAAAAAAAAAAAAGGTACACAAAACATGGAGTGCAAAAGCAAAGGGAATTTATTGACAAAAAGGCCCAGAGTGTCTGGGCAAGCATGCGTAAGATTTTGGTTGGTATCCAAGAAGAAATAGGAGAAAAAGTTAGGCTTTTTGACTTAAAACTCAGAACAGCAGGCAGGCTTAACAGAGAGGATCTGTAAGCAACTGCACCTCCGGCTAGGCTTCTGAGGAGTATAGTACATTATCTCACTAAGGGGAAAGCTACTCTGTCACCACCTCAGCACGCCTTTAGGTGGTGGGGTGCCTCTTAACCAGGTCGGGGATGGACAGGCTCAGTTGAATTAACTCTTATGGCAGGAGACCATAGCTCTGAAGCCTCCACCCTCCTCCTTTCCATAATGTATTTAAAGTTCCTGCTTTCCTGGGTGGTCTTTCCTTCATTGATTTCCAAGCCTATCTACAACAATGGCAGCCAGGAAGCTCCTCCCCCTTTATCCCGCTCCAACCTATGAGATAATACCACTTACATTTCCAGCTCTTCTCCAGCCCCTCTTACTTAATCTTTGGAAACTGTCTTAAGAGTGCAGTCTCTTCTTGTCTTCTGCGTATCTATACAAAATTGAGCTTGGAAGGGTCCTCGTGTTTTGTTCTCGGTCAGTCCCACTAGGGAAGGCTCTAGGGGGCAGTGAGCACCCCTTGGTGCCGCACTGCTCCTCCCCATGGGCTCTTAACAGACCATCTGTTCTGTAAGTGAGGCTTGCACTTGGTTACAGGCCCCAGAGAGCCCACTGTCTGCCTCAGTACTGGAGGCCGAAAATAAGAAAAGCTAAATGAAGGGTGGACGATTTTTTCTAGGAGTGGAGACGTGAACAGAGAGAGGGGTTCCGGAGAGCGTGAAAGCCCTCTTCGAAAAGTGCCGAGAACACACTAACACGTCCAAAGTGTTGCAAACAAGACATCACCAGCAGCAAAGCTCTTAAGGCACACAGTGAGAAACCATGGTTAAGGAGCTTGGAGCCTCAGGTTGCAAAAGCAAGATTCAGGGATTGAAACCCCCACCCCACACCTCTCGCTCTGCACCTAGAATCCCCTCCCCCAAAGCAGGGTGTGCGCGCGCCGCCACGCCCTGTCCGCTGAGGCTGGGCTGCAGAGGGCAGGGGTCTGAGCCACCGGACTCTGCGGCCCGGGTGCTCGTCCCGCCCCGCCCTCCGCCCGGCCGAGGGCCTGGGGAGGAGCCGCGCGCATGTGCACAGCTGGCGGCCCCCCCGCCCCCTGCGCACAGCTGGGACGTGGGCCGCGGCCGGCCGGCGGACGCAGTTGGGAGCCGGCGGTGGACGCGCCGGGGCCTCCGCTGCGGTCCGAGCGTGCCAGCGTCCGTTCGCGCCGACGGCCATGGCCGCGCGCCCCGCGCCTCGCAGCCTGCTGGCGCTCGTGCTGTGCTGCGCCTGGGGCGCGCTGGCGGTGGTCGCCCCGAAGCCGGGCGCGGGCTGTCCGAGCCGCTGCCTGTGCTTCCGCACCACCGTGCGCTGCATGCATCTGTTGCTGGAGGCCGTGCCCGCCGTGGCGCCCCAGACCTCCATCCTGTGAGTGCGGCGCGGGAGTGAGGGCAGTCGAGGGAAATGGGGAGCCTGGGGGATGGGGCTGCAGGGGAGATGCTGGGCCGGCGGAAGCGGGGGGATCCGGGCTTCCAGGAGTCGGCTGAGGGGAGCGTCGGGCCTTTGTCCGCCCTGGCTGGGACGCCGGGGGCGGGCTTAGCGCTGAGCGCGCGACCGGCCTCCGGAGCCGCCTTTGTTCAAACTCGGAATCCCCTGCTGGACGGGGAAGTGGTTGGGAGCTGCCCGGGAAAGCCCCGCGCGTCTCCGGCGCCCTCTTTCTCTGCAGCCCAGTCCCCCTCCGCCCCTCCTCCTCCCGCTCGGGCCCCGCGCACCGTCGCCGCGGCCCCCGCTCCTCCCCGCCCCTCCTCCATTCTCTCCCCGTCTCCATCCTCTTGCACCCTCCCGCCCCCTCTTTCCTCCTGCGGGAGTGCGGGACCACCCCCACCCTGCGCCCGGGAACCCTCCGCCGCCGGTCCTCGGCTCCCGCGGCTCCATGAACCCCCAAGTGCCCCCACATCAGCCCGGGGCGTGAGAGCCTCCAGTCTGCAGGATATTCGAGGGACCGCGCGGGGCACAGGGCTTGTGTTGGGCTTTTTCTGCCCCCGGAGCGAGCGGGACGGTCGCAGTGTCTTCACGGCTTCCGAACACTGGGGCAGGCGGGGAGGAGTTGGAACTGGGGCTCACTCACAGCAGGCTTCTGCCCCGCCAGCGTCTCCCCAGCTGTTTCTACTCCGAGCTGGTTCTGTCGAGGAGGTGCTCCACTTCCCCGGCACTAGGCGATCGAGTGGACGCCGTGCGCGGTGCACTGCCTCCCCGGCCCCGGATCCCTTGGCCGCTCCCATCCTTCGCTGTGCGGGCTGCTGGGCGCCACGCACCGCCCGAGTTCACTGCTGCAGGCCTCGGGAGCTTGGATTAGAAAGCTTAGGTTCCGTGAAGGCAGGCAAGCCTTCTAGGCGCCTGCTGTAATTCAGCGGCCACAGCTGCACTTCTGCATTCCAAAAATAGTTTTCACTTTTCGTGGCTGGGCTGGAGGACTTTTGGCACTCCCGAAGAGCCTGCAAAAGTTGTAAAAATCTGAGGGAAGTGGGCGGTCAGTGTTCTTACCTCTTTTAGTGGAGACGAGTGTGCGGGTGGTGATGTTCTGCCCCGGTGTGGGAGGACAGTGAGTGGCTCCCAGCCGGGAAGGATATTTTCTTTCTAAATAAGGCTTTTCTCCCAAAGGGTGTGGATGGTCAGCCAAGGCCGGTATCTAAATGGGGGAATTAACTTTTAAAACGAGCCAGAGTGGGGTGTCTCCAAATGCAGAGAACTTACTGTTTTTAAAAATTCCTTTAGCTGGGCCCACACCTTTAATCCTAGCTCTCTTGAGGGGTAAGAGGATGTCCTTGAGTTCGAAGCCTCCCTGAAACTACATAGTGAATTCCAGGTCATCCTGGGCTAGAGCAACACCCTACCTCAATAAAACCACAATTTTTTTTTTTATTGATAACTTCCATTTATACAGACAATATAACATGATCATAACCCCCTCCCATTGAATGTCTTCTTCCAGTGTCGTTTTCCCCTCCTGTTATGCAGGTCTTGGAGAATTTCATTCTTTAGTGAGTCAGTGGACACAACTTGAATCCTAGAGCTATTTTCACATCTTGACGAAATCGGATACTTGAAGTGTATTTTAATTGCTTTTTGAAACGAACAGCATTTTAAAATGAGTGCTGTAAAACAAAACTGGGCGTCCTCCACCCTGCTTTACATGGTACACTCCTCCACAAAAATGTAACAGAGCGGGTGTAAGATGGTGAGTGACGCAGCAGTCAGCTCTTCGAAGATTTCCCCAGAAGGTGCATTTGCAGAAATTCATACCTTATGTTTTCCTGGATGTTTGAAGTTTTCCAAAACATTATGAAATGACTGCACTTGGTGTTACTGATTCTGCAAGAGAAGTGACAAAGTTAGGTTTCATAAAGAGCTAAAGAGATTCTGAAGACTGCTAGCATCTCCCTGTTATGAGGACTGTGGAGGAGTGGGCAGAGAGAAGAGCTAGGAGCCGGAATGAAGTCTGGGGTGGTGTGCTGTCTAGATGACAATTAGCAAGTCTCTTTACTTGGGAGAACGTATGTGGATGGAGTCTACAAGTGGACAGGTGTTCATGAAGGGAGTACAAGCAGTATGGGCATTGGGAAACAATGACATGCAAGTGAAAGGCAGGGTGCTGTTCTGTGGCCGGGTCCGGGCTGGGTGGCCCGGGTTGCCTGAGAGCCAGACGCAGAAGCATTTAGTGCTTACTTTCAGCTTGCCTCCCTACTCCCTGCTCTCAGTACATGCTGATGTAATTTTTTTCTGCTTGCGTGGGGATGTAGCTCAGTGGTAGAGGCCTTAGCAAGTTAGAATCCTATTGCTGCAAAACAAGACAACACGTAATAGAACAAAAAACAGCTTGGTAGAAATTGGAAACAGAAAAGGTGTGACCTCAAAGAAACTTGCCCCCATTACATTGTGATGCTGTCCCTTTGCTGGAAAACCTTGCCCCCACCCTTCTTCCCAAGAGATTGACCCAGAGTTTGGACCTTCCAAAGTGGTCCCAAGGCCAACTTGTGGTTCAGGTTGGGACTGACCTTGCTGTCTGGCCACCCTGGGAAGTGTGAAATGAAGTGACAGCTTCTCCTCTGATGCCACCCACAACCCCCTCCAGGATGTGCCTGTCGCTCAGTGGGGCTCAGAAGGCGGGTGTAGAAATGCCTGCTTAGTTTTTGCAAAGTGCCCTGAATTCAACACTATTGTAAAAGTGGTAGTAAAATGTTATCAAAAAATAAGGCAAAGCCAGGCATGGTGGCACACACCTTTAATCCCAGTACTCTGGAGGCAGAGGTAGGAGGATCTCCCTGAGTTCAAGGCCGCCCTGAGACTACATAGTGAATTCAGGTTAGCTTAGGGTAGAGGGAGACCCTACCTTGAAAAACCAGCCCCACCCCCCCCAAAAAAGAGAAAAAGCAGGGCTGCAGAAACCAGCCGCAAACTTGCAGCAACAAGAGACCCTGGTGTGCCCATACACACACACATGTAAATAAATGAAAACAATTTCAAAAAAAGATAAGGCAAATCATTTTTACTCTATGCCTTCTCTGTGCTCCCCTCAATGCTAACCTTCTTGAGGAAATAGCATTTAAACAAAATAGTGCAGAGCCCTGTGGGCACTGTGCCTTTGCCCTAATGTCCTGCTCCTTTTCTGTGACTTGAAGCCTCCACTGCTGAAGACATGGGAATCAAGTTTGAAAACATCCACTTAGCTGATCATGGCACTCAAAATCCAGGGAGATGTCATAGACTGTAACCTTGTGCATGAGGGGATCTAAGGCTGTGAAGTTTTGGGTGGACTCAGGGGATGGCTTCTTAGTTGATGTACAGTCTCCAGAGTAGGCTGGCCCTAACCTCCCCAGCCACTGTGAATCTGCCAGAGTACCAGTCTGCATGCTTCATTTTTCCAGTCACCTCTTTTATGTTTGGCCTGTGCTATTTTATAGACTCACACAAAGACCTAATCCTTGCACTCATCCTCATGGGACTGTAGGCTAGTCCACTTGGGTGAAATTCATGAATACTGCTATCTCATGGGTCCCATCTACCTGTAGGCTGCCCCTCATCCCCCACCCCCGGGATCATGACACCAGAAAATGGTCCCCTTTGTCTGGTAAAGAATTGTCCCTGTATGAATTGCAGCTGCCCATAACTTGTCATCCACTAGCACAACTTCCCCAGATGGGCACTTAGGAGACAGTGGCTTGCCAGCAGCTTCCCTTGTAAAGTCAGTTACTTTCCCCTAAGCAGTATTCTCCTTACCTGAGGGTTTGGGGAAAAGGGTCTGGGTGTGTGGGGGGCTGTCTGCCAAGCTCCCATGATTGACCATGCCAGTGTTTGGTTCACAAGAAGTTCCTTGTCCTCTGAATACACCCTTGACTCTTTTCTCTGGGATGCCCTTTCCTCCTCATAATGGTCACTGAGAGTGAGAGGCAGCTGGTGGCCCTTATCTTTGGGCTGGGGGATGTTCAGGTGGGTGAACTCACTGTTTTCTCCCACTGTTCCAGTTTTGAAGGCCTGGGGGTGACCATGTTCACTGTGGGGCCCCCAGGGTGCTGGCCAGAAGGAGAGAGCCCTAAGTGTCTGACCAGGGCTCGGCAGGGCTCCTGTTTCTAGGTGGCATACATCAGTGCCTGGTGCAGATGCTTACCCAGGGGCACTTTAGTCCTTTAGTGTGAAGAGAATCCATCCATCTGATCCTTGCGCCAGGCATCAACTTAATCCTGGTGGAGCCACACCATGAAGAACCCCGTGCACCACTTGGCTTCCGTTCTGTTACTCTGGCACGGTGGTAATAGCATCTGGGGGCTCCCTTCCAAAGAAACTAGCAAGTCCTGTGAGTAGAGACTATGCAAGCTTGTGGGCAAAGCTTCCTGAGATAGCTTGCATGTGCTCATGCCTGCTCTTGCTCAGCACACTGCAGCTGTGGATGGAGTCTGTTGGCCATTGTGTGGGGAGGAGCTGATTGGGGTTTTATCTGAAGTTGTGAGTTTGGGCAGACTGCACAACGGCTGCCCTCTCCATGCATCAGAAACACACCAGACAGACAAAGCAGATGTCTAAAGGGACTTTCACCCAGAGATGTGGTAGCAAGATGAGCAGGTCTGCTCTGGAGTCCTCAGGTCTGCTCTGTAGGAGTCATGTCAGACTTTATACAATGGGGATTTGTTCCAGATCTGATTGCCTGCAGCTAATCAGCTCTTGGAAGACTGGGATCATGTCACACCGTATGTCCATGCGCAGCCAGGCAGGACTGTAGCCCCTGAGCAGGGCGTTTGTCAGCCCACTCTGATAAGCACTCAGGCCTTTATGTTCAGAACCCAGCTGTACCCCCAATGAATGATGGGTACCCTTACATCACCTCATCTTTTGTCTGAGGTAAAAGCTTAATCTGTTTGTCCAGGTGATTTTACATGTAAGGAACAAAAAACCTTATCAAGACATAATGGGGATTTGAAAAGGTGCATATACTGGAGGTGGAGGCTTGACAGATTCTGTGCTCTGTCAGCCTGTGTGACTCCTTCCTACATGGCAGAACAGTGAGCACTTAACCTCTCATCCTGCAGTGTCCCTTTTCCCTGGTGTGCCATTCCTCCTGTCCTGAGATTCTTGCAAAGCACATGATTCTTGCTTCTCTGCTTATGACTGATGTTGGCCTCCTTGAGTTTTCTTTACTGGAGTACGTTTGTCGTGGTTTGAGAATATGAGAGTAAGTTATGCCTCAAAGCAGTTGAGACTTCCCCTTCTCATGCCTGGAGGAGTCTCAGGGTTATTATCTCATTTTTTTTTTTCCTGAGTGATTTTTTTCAGTTTCCCAGTGAGCCACCCCCTTCTCTTGGAGTTGTCATGGAAGGATTTCAAATGACAGTTTCAAGTCTACTGTAAATATAGGGCTCCTCGGGGTTGTAGCTGCTACTGAGAGCTTTGGGAGACTTTCCAGAAGTTCTCAGAAGTTGTTGCGTTTATCGTCTGGACACTTCTCCTCATCATCTTGCTATCTGCAGGATCCAGCGATGCCTACTTTCTGCTTCTGCTCTTTCCCCCTGTAATTGGCCAGCTTAAGGTTTATCTGTTTTATTGATGCTTGAGAACCAGCTTTTTTAAAAAGAATTTTTAAATTTTATTTTATTTATTAGAAATGGACATATTTAGTATGTAAACAACACATGTTGGTACCATCCTTTTCCTCCCCTCTGCTCCTTTTCTGAAGAGGCCTTCCTTGTTGGGGATGCAGGTCAACCCCATAGGGATTGTGGGTTGTGCATTATGTGTGGCGGGGCAGGTGGGAGAGGCAGTGTCTCTGCAAAATGTTCCAGCTTGTGGCTCTAACCATCTTTCTGGCCCCTCTTCCACAAAATTCCCTGAGCCATGCTGGAAGCATTTTAAGTCTGCTTCAGTGATGGGCACTTAGGAGCCTCTGGATCTCTGGTTTGGTAGGTGTTGAGTGTCCTCAGCAACTTTCTCCATCACCCTTGTGTTGATATCAGATTCACTAAGAAAGCAGCACTCTTGCCCATTTCCCCAGTTTCTCTGTGGTTTCAGCTGGGGCCAGGCTGAAGTGCACTGGATCATTTATCTCCTCAGGTCCAGCTCCCAGTCTGAAAAAGAGAAGCAGATTCTCCAACAGAGTGAAGTCAGTGCTGGTTAAATGGGATAACCATTATTAATTTAGAGAGAATTAAAAGGGAGTAGACTCTCTTATAGTCTAAGGTTGGTGGGAGCTTGACAATGGAAAGTGGAATCATTATCTGGATATGATTCTGACTTGTTTCCCAGTTCCAGATATGGTTTCCTTTCCAATGAGTGGATCTGTTAGCCAATCCAAGAGCAGTTGGTTACCCACCATGGCTGTGTGCCACTATTGCACTTGTGTGAGCATCACATCAGGTTGTTTGCTTCTGAGTCACTTAGACTTTGAGTTGCTTGGACAGATGTTGACCCCCCCCCCCAAGCTCATGTAGTGCCTTCCAGCACTAGATGGGCTAATTGTCTGGGGATTGGCTCTCCGCCGGATTCCAACCAGGTCCTTCATGGTCCATGCTGACAGCAAATGGTATCTTCAGCAGTAGGGCTTTACCATTAACCTCTGGTGGGTAATCAAGTGCTCTGACAGAAGTCTGTTTTGTTTGTTTTGGAAGATCTAGTAGGTCTCTCTGATGAACAGTTCATTGTGGATGTAGACCACATCCTGGAGAACCAGGTTTTGATCCAAGTACCAGAGGTAGGAGGATTGCCACAAGTTGGAGGCCAGCCTGGTCTACTACACAGGGAGTTCCACAGGCTACCCAAGAGTTACATAACAAAACCTTGTCTTGAAAAACAAAATAACTGCAACAAAAAACAAGCTTCTGTATTCGTTGATTTTTCTCATCTTCCTGCTTCCAGTTTCTTCCATTTCTTTCATCCTTGTTTCTTCTTCTACTTCAGATTTAACTCTTTGTTAAGGTGGAAGTTGAAATTGTAGATTTAAGTCATGTCTTCTTTTCTGACATAGACATTTCATGTCAAACAGTTTTCATTTTTATTATGTTCAAAATGCTTTTGAATTTTTTCTTGGTTTCTTTGTTATTTATAGTTGTGTATTTAGTTTCTGAATACTTGGGGACTTTTTCAGAGTTCTTTCTGCATTGCTTTTTTTATCTAATTCTATATATCAGAGAATATAAGTTGTAAACTTAAATCCTTTTGAAGTTACTGAGATTTCTGGCCTAGAGTATGGTTTATTGTATACCTGTACCTTGTGTACTTAAAAAGAATATATCCTGGGCTGGAGAGATAGCTTAGTGGTTAAGGCATTTGTCTGCAAAGCCAAAGGACCCGGGTTCAATTCCCTAGGACCCATGTAAGCCAGATGCACAAGGTGGCACATGTGTCTGGAGTTCATTTGTACTGGCTAAAGGCCCTGGCATGCCCATTTTCTCTATGTGCCTCTCTCCCTCTCTCAAAATAAATAAATAAATAAAAAGAATATATCCTGCACTTTGGGGTAAAGTATTCTGTAATGTCAGGCCAAATTGGTCAGCAGTGTTCAAACCTTTGACTTCATGTATACTTGTTTCACCAATTGAGAAAAAAATGTTGGAATCTTTGGTGGTGGTTGAAAACATGCCTCTTTCTGCTTGAGGTCTTACTAGTTTTTCATCATATATTTTGCAGCTTGTTAGGAGGTGTAGAAATGTTTAGGATTTTTATGTTCTCTTGATGGAGGGATTCCTTTCTCATTGTGGAGTAATTTTCTTTATTCTTGAACATCTTTTTAAAAAAATACTTTATTTATTTGTGGGGGGGGGGAGAGCATGCACACCAGGGCTTCTGGCCAGTGCAAATGAACTCCAGTTGCATGTGCCACCCTGTGAATCTGGCTTATGTGGGTCCTGAGGGATTGAACCTGGGTCCTTAGGTTTTGCAGGCAAGCGCCTTAAGTGCTAAGCCATTTTTCCCAGGCCCAACACCTATTTTGTTTAATATTAATAGTGCTGCTCCATCTTCTTGATATTACATTTATCATGTATTCCCGTTCTTAAATATATATGTGTATGTTTATATTCAAAGTGCATTTTGTGCAGTCAGCACATAGGTAGGCCTTGTCTTTTCATCCATCTGGCAACCTCTGCCTTTTGCTTTGCTTTGCTTTTTTGAAAAAAAGGTTTTTATTAGTATATTAGTTATACATAATGGGTTTCATTATGACATTTTCATACTGCATGTAGTATACTTTGATGATGTTCATCTCTTTTTTTCTAGTTATATTTATTGTGTGAGAGAGAGGTAGAAAGCCAGCTAGCCAGAGCCTCTTGCCGTTGCAAACAAACTCCAGGTGCTTGCCCCACTTTGTGCACCAGGCTTTATGTAGGTGTTGGGGGAACTGAAACAGGGCCATCAATCAGGCTTTGCAAGCAAGCACCTTTAACCACTGAGCATCTCTCTATCCCTGTATTTATTTATTTACTTATTTATTTAACTTTTTATTGGTAACTTCCATAGATAATATACCATGATTATAATCCCCTTCCAAATCCCTTCTTCCCTGAATCTGTTCTTTCCAACTAGTCTTCTATTTTGGTGTCGTTTTTTTTTTTTCCTTTATTACACAGGTCTTGTGTAGGTAGTGTCAACCACTGGCAGGTCATCAACATCAAGGCCATTTTGTGTGTGGATGGCAGCATTGTAAGCAGTTCCTTCCCTTCCTTATCTCTTACCTTCTTTCTGCTACTTCCTCTGCAGTTGTCCCTGAGCCTTGGAGGGTGTGATAGAGAGGTCTCATTTAGTGCTGCATCTCCCTTTTTATTGGTACATTCAGATCATATTCATCTAATGTGATAATTGATATGACTGACTGAGTTTTTTATTGGTTCCGTCTGTGCTTTGTTCCTTTTTTCTTGTCTTTTGAGTTGAATGCATTTTAAGTAATTATTCTATATTTTGCTTTTCATTGGCTATTCATAGTAAATCTCTTGTTATTTTAGTAGTTACATTAGGATTTATAGTGTACATTTATATTTTGTTGCAGCTTATCTTTAAATTATACTACTGAACTGAACATATATTATGAGACGCTTACAGTGCTTTACTTCCACTCCTCCGTAGTTTGACTTTTATCATATCATTATCAGATGCTTTAATTTTACATACATTATAAATGCCACACTATATTCTTTTTATTTTTTGTTTGTTTAAGCACACTTATCTTTTTATCCTTTTGAGAATTTAAATAAGCAGGGCTGGAGGGATGGCTTAGCAGTTAAGGTACTTGTTTGTGAAGCGTAAGGATCCATGTTCAATTCCCCAGTACCCACCTAAGCCAGGTGCACACAGTGGTGCATGCATCTGGAGTTTGTTTGCATTGCCTAGGGGCCCTGGTGCGCCCATTCTGTGTGTGTGTGTGTATCTCTCTCTCTGTCTCTCTCAAAATAAAAGATTTCCAGAAGTCTTAAAATTTTTTTAAATAAGCAGAAAAACCACTTAGTTCTAACAGAGGCTCTTCATTTCTTGTGTGGAAATGCCTTTCCATCTACTGTAAAGGGCTTTTTAAAAACTCTCTTTGTAATGTACACCTGCTGATGGTTCTTTCAGCTTTTGTTTATGTAAAAATTTTATTTACCTGAATTTTGGGGGTTATTTTGCTGTCAATAGGATGCTAGGTTGGTGACTTTTTTTTTTTTTTCTGTCTCTATTGGAAACCTGTTGTTCCACTAACTATCTTCTCCCATTGTTTCCAGTGAAATGTCTGTGGTCGCCTTTCTCCTGTCTCTTACTGATTTTAAGATTTGTTTCCCTCATCTCTGGTTTTGAGCAATGTGATTGTGATATACACATATGATTTTATTCCTGTTTCTTATATTTTTTCATTTTTTTAAAATTTCAATTTGTGAGTTTATAGTTTTCATCAAATTTGGAGAACTTAGGAGTATGAGTACTTCAGGTATGTTTTCTGTTGCACCTCTGTGTCTTTTCCATAAAGGATCCACTGAGGCAAACATTAGGCCAACACATTTTACAGTTTCCACTTTTGTGTCTTTAGAACAATGCTTTTGCTCTGTATTGTATAAACTACTAATTTATGCATTTTTAAACTTAGACCTCTGAAAATGTGGGCTTTTGAAAGAAAGAAATGTACTGCCATGTTTCTACTCTACTTTTTTTTTTTTTTTTTTTTTGATTTTTCAAGGTAGGGTCTCACTGTAGCTCACGCTGACCTGGAATTCACTGTGTAGTCTCAAGGTGGCCTTGAACTCATGGCAATCCTCCTACCTCTGTCTCCGAAATGCTGGGATTAAAGGTGTGTGCAACCACACCTGGCCTACTCTATATTTTGAGCCTGTGGAACACAATGATTATAACCATTTTCATGTCCCTGTTTGCAAACTGTAACATCTGCATTGATTTGGGATTGACTTGATTGAACAATTTACTCTTATAGGTTATATTTTCCTGCATCTTCTCTCTCTCTCTCTCTCTCTCACACACACACACACACACAACTAGATCTCAGATATTATGACCTTCACCTTGGTGGATGCTGGGTAAATTTTCAACAACCATCCAACATGAGACCCTCCCAAACACTGTAATCAGCAGCTGTGGTGTGGGTTGTATGATAAGTGTGTACCAGAGCCATTAACCTGGTATAAGTGCTGACACTGCTGTTTCTGAGCCAGAAACAAGCTTCATGTTAGACTCAGCTTCCCACTCTGCAGATCTGGGTGGTCTTTCTCCTCTCTCCCTGTGGTGTTCCTGTGTCTTATTTGTAATATCTCTCCTGTGAACACTGTGAGTTCTGGATGGCTTGGTCTCCCCTGCTCAAGGCATCATCTTTTCTTAGGCAGTTTGCTGCTGGCCAATCTCAAGTTCACCTCATTTGATTTCTTTATATATATATTATATATATATTATATATAATATATATTATTTATTTATTTATTTGAGATAGAGAAAGAGGGAGACAGAAAGAGAATGGGTGCTTAAGGGCCTCCAGCTACGGCAAACGAACTCCAGACACATGTGCCACCTTGTGCATCTGGTTTACGTGGGTTCTGGGGAATCGAACCTGAGTCCTTTGACTTTACAGGCAAGTGCCTTAACTGATAAGCAATCTGTCCAGCCCCTTTTTTGGTTTTTTGAAGTAAGGTCTCGTTCTAGCTGAAGCTGACCTGGAATTCACTGTGTAGTCTAAGGGCGGCCTCAGACTCACAGCAGTCCTCCTACCTCTGCCTCCCAAGTGCTGGAATTAAAGGCTTGCACCACCATGCCCAGCACCTCATTTGATTTCTACCTCTTAGGGCTCAGCTCTATTTTTGCCTGAAGTACAATGTCTGAGGTACAATGTCTGAGGTACTTGCTTATATGTTGTCTGATTTTGGGTTGTTTCAGACATTCTCACTTCTGTTATTCCATCATCTTTGAAAGTGGAAGTCCTACTCACTTTTTTTTTTTTTTTGCACATGTGTATTTGTTTTTTGCATGTGTGTATGAGTGGTGTGTGTGCACATGTGGATGGAGGCGAGAGGTTGATATGAGCTGTCCTTCTCATCCCCAGTCTACCATATTCTTTGAGACAGGGTCTCTTGATGAAGCTAGAGCTCACCTCACTGATTCAGCTAAACCAACTCACATCAAATCCCAGAGAGTCTTTTGCCTCCATTTCTCTAGTGTTGAGTTATAGACATGTGCCTCCATGCCTCATATTTTAAGTGGGCACTGGGGATCTGAACTCAGGTCTTCATACTTGTTTGGCAAGTTCTTTACCCATCTCCCAAGCTTCTGTGTGTGTCGCCTTCTTTAAATTCCTTTACAACAAAGTGTAGTAAAAATAAATAATCAGAATAAATTTCTGAGTTCACATTCAAAAGTTCAGATTTTTGAGAAAAATTACAAATGACTCAGTCTTGGTGTTTTCCATCTGTCTTTGGGTAATTTAGCCTGAGCTCTACTGATTAGCAGTGGCAGGGCCCCAGCAGGTTAGACCACTTGAATTATCCACAAAGATGTTCTTGGCCAGGCAGCTTTCCATCAGAGCTTCTACTTCGAGCCAGGAGTTGCCAACAAAGGTCTGTGGGCAGCTGCCTGTTGTAGCTTGAGAGGGGTTGGGACAAGCCAGGATTGTGGTTCACATTTTGTCTGTGGCTGCCTGCTAGCCACAAAGCCAGACAGAGGAGGTATCACCACTCATAGTGTTTACTGTCTAGTTGTTTTGGATCATGCTTGCTGTAACAGTGAGTCAATGATTCTTCTCATTCTGTCCATCCTGAAACTCTGTCCTTCTCTTTCCCTGGCCTCAAGGCTGTGATGGATGTGGAGTCAGGAGAGTGACCATGAAAATAGGCTCACTATGCTAAGCTTCCCAAGGTGACTCTCAAGGCTGTGCATACTGCATTGGTGAGTTCTGGTCACATGTCCTACCTTCTGCTCACCCCTTGCAGTGAATTGAACATTTGCCTGTGAAGAAGTGGCTTCAAGCAGCCCTGATGTTTCTGCCACAGCTGTACTGGACATCAACAAGGAGGGCATGGCTACTGCACCCTCTTTTGGATTCCATTTTGTGGTTCATTTTTCATTCCTGTTGCTCTTCTATAGGATGCTGCTGTTAGCTTACATGGAAGGCCTCTGAGTAGTGTGCTCCTTCTCAGAGAGGTCCACCAGATGTCACAAGGTACATGTTCCTTTATTGTATGTGCTGTGACTTTGGACAACTTCCTGCACCCCCAGCTCCTGATGAAATCAACATTGCCTTAGATTCTCCTCATGAGAAGTATTGCATCATGTACCACTTAGGGATTAATGGTGGCCTATTTATGTGTGACAGAGGGCTGCTCTATTTACTAAGGGGATATTGGACTCAGTAATGGTTCCCACCTCTGTGTTCTCACAGCTAGATGACTGACAAGCCAATTGCTTCACTTAAGAGTTCTCTTAAGTGGACTGGAGAGGTGGTGCAGCAGTTAAGGTGCTTGCATGCAAAGCCTAAGGACCTGGGTTTGATTCCCCAGTACCCATGTAAATCCAGGTGCACAAAGTGACACACACATTTGGAGTTCATTTGCAGTGGCTGGAGGCCCTGGAGTGTCCATTCTGTCTCTCTCTGTCTACCTCTTTCTCAAACTCTCTCAAATAAATATTTTTTAAAAAAGAGTTCTGTAAGGGATGAGGCAAATGTGGGTTTCACATCTTTGCCACCTAAGTAATTGTGAAATTGATGTATGACGTGGTGAAAGCTAGAAGGAAGAAACCAGAAGAATCCTTAATCCTAAAGTCAGACCATTAGCTTCTGAGGACCTGGAGTCAGCTGCATTTCGGAACAGGTTTTACTTGGAGTGTAATAGTACATCTTTTGCTGTCTGTGCCCACAGCCTGCATGGGTCCCTGCCTTAAAGATGGAGGCTGTCCACTTCTTCTTATTACCTCTTGCAGCTCTGATGTTGCGTATAAACTTGCAAGCTCACTGGAAATGTTCCCGTGCCTTTTCCCCTAGCATTTCTGGACTGTTCATTATAGCGAGAAGTTGGGTCCAGTGCACAAACATGTGAATAAGCCATTGCTGCAGGAATCTCCACAAGCTGCCGGCTAAGGAGTTGTGAAACTTGCTCCCTTGCCCACTAATTGCACTATCTTTTTTATTTTTCTTTTACAACATTAATGAAAAATTTTTTACAGGTTGGACATGTTTATTTTTGAAAAAAATTGAAAATACAGATAAATAAAGCAAAATAAAACAAACAACCCATTCTATCAGAGAAATTTATCGTTAGAGGAAACTATTTGTTGGGTTTTTTCATCAGCAGAATGTTTTCACAAACACCTATATGTGCTTAGGCATATGTGAATGTTGACATGTCTCATAGATTTCTTCAAAAATTAGGTCATGTTATGTGTCCTGTTGTAATGTGCTTTGTGTGGTTTAAAATCTGACCACACACTGTGTGTGTGGTATCTGTGCATGTTTGTATGCATGGCGTGTGTGCATGTGTAGGTCAGACGTTGACGTTGGCTGTCTTCCTCAATCAGTCTCCACCTTACTGTACTCAGGGTTTACCGATTGCACTATGTTAACTAGCTCCCTTACCCTGGACACCTGCCTTGCCTCCACCTGCTTCCCCAGTGCTGGGATTACAGATGTACATGGCTATACTCACATGCTCTGCATTTGCATGGGTGCTGGGGATCCGAACTCAGGTCCTCACATTTGCACAACTGCCCCCTCTCTCTCTAGCCCCTGCATACTTGTTTTTGTCATGTGTCTACTCAGTAATAAGGTCTGCCTCATTGTTTTGTGTATGGTGTGTGTGTGTGTTCTTGTGGTGCTGGGGATAGAGCCCAGGACCAAATCTGTGCTATGTGAGCACTGTGTACTGAGTACCCTCCCAGCCATACATCCTCATTATTGGGCACAATTTCTTTCTTTGGAATCGCCAAATTTTTACAGGCCATTGCTTTGTTTTCATTTTTCTGGTAACCAGTACTCCTGAGATGTGTGCAGTTTTTTGTGTGTATCTGTCTAGGTTATTTTTAGGGCTTGTTTATATAGTCATATAAATGGTTTTGAGCCACACAAAAGGTCCTGGTTGGCATCTGATGTGATTCTCTGCCTTCTTTCCTTCCGTGACACGGGTTTCCTGAGGACAGATGTTCCCACTAACTCAGCCCTGATCACTTGTCCACTGCAGGAAGAATGCACAGATCTCATCGAGACAAGCCTGTGACAGGGTGCGAATGAGGGCCTCTAATCCAAGGACTATGGAAATAAAATCTGTGTAAGAACCTGTGTTTTGCCTGTGACTGCATCCACATTGTCACAGTTGGCTTTTTGTCCCCATGCCTTCATTGTCAGTATACCCTGAGAACAGTCTAGGATATGCATCTCTTACTATACTCTTGTTTTCTTCCTACACATGTGCTTGCATGTGTGCGCGCGCACACACGTGTGTGTGTGTGTGTGTGTGTGTGTGTGTGAACATATGTCTAGGTGACTGTAAAAACCAGAGGTTGATGTCTGGTGTTGTCCACTTGAGCTCGGAGTTCACCAGTTGTGCTGGTGGTAGCTAATCAGCATGCTCCAGGAATCCTTCTCAAATACTGGGATTACAGTGGGCCATCATGCTTGCCTGGCATTTATGTGGGTGCTGCACTCTAGTCCTCATGCTGTGTGGCAGGTGACTTACTGAGTCACTGAGCCATCTCCCCAACCCCTACTTCTTTTTTGTGTTTTAGATGGTTCTTGCTGTGTAGCTTAGGCTGGCTGGGAAATCACAACGTAGCCTAGGCTGGCCTCATGCTCTCAGTAACCCTCCCGCCTTACCCTCCCCATGGGATGAGGTGTGTGTGCCTCTACATCTGGCTCCCGAAATTCCTTTGGCAGCTCTGCCTTTATTCTGGATTCTGATAGGTCCCATTTTGTTTTGTGCTTCTTCTGGGCCGGTGGTAACACCGAGGCCCTGAGAACCTGCACCGGGAGGGGCCTCTGCTCCCCAGGAGAAGTTATGGCTAGCTCTCCCTGTTCATGGGAGGATGGCCTGGACACTGAATATGAGTGCTGAGCCTCTGCTGTGTCACAGCATTTGCATCAACAGATCAGAAGATAGCCTTGGTTTTGTTATATGTCTCTTTGAAGATGCCTAATGTGTGCATGTTGTTGATCCATTAGGATTGAACTCAGGCTAAGAGGCCTGCACCTCATTCCTGATGCACTGTTTTAGAAAATTCATCTAGCTACCTGGGCAGTTTTAAGGGTGTTAGTGAATTCGCCAACAAAAGCACAAAGATCCCAAAACCTTGACACTAAATAGGCTTCAAAAAAAGACCCTGGGCTGGAGAGATGGCTCAGCAGTTGAGGCACTTGCCTGCAAGCCTAAGAACCTGGGTTCAATTCCCCAGTACTCACGCAAAGCCAGATATATGAAGTAGCACATGCATCTGGAATTCATTTGTAGAGGCTGGAGGCCCTAGTGTGCCCATTCATATTCATTCTTTTTCTCCCTTCCCCCTGCCTCTTTTACTCTTTCAAAATATATGTGTGTGTGTGTGTGTGTGTGTGTATAATATATATATATGTATATATATTTAAAGACTATTCACAGTAGATGAGTGGAAACAAGAGCCTCCTGGGAGACTGGGAAGATGGTTCAGTGGGTAAGGTGTTTGCTGCACAAGTGTGAGGACCTGAGTTTAGATCCATAGCACCCATGTAAAAACCAGGTGGGGTGGAGTGTGCCTATAATCCCAATGCTAGGGAGGTAGAGACAGGGAATTCTTGGAGCTCAGTGATTAGTTGATCTAACCAAATTAGTGAGCTCCAGGTTCAGTGATCTCAAAAAATAAGGCAAAAAAAGTGCTAAGAAGTGATGTGGCAATGAAGTGTTCAGCACTAAATGAGACATCTCTATCATACCCTCCAAGGCTTAAGGACCATTGTGGAAGAGGTAGTGGAAAGAATATGAGTCAAAGAAAGGGGAGGAGTGCTTACTCTGTTGTCTTCCAGACACCAAGTAGCCTTGATACTCATGACCTCATAGTGGCTGACACTATGTACACATGACCTGCATAATAAGGAGGAAAAGCAGTGATGATATCAAAGTAGAAGAGAGACTACTTGGAAAGAAGAAGGGATTCAATGGAGGAGGGATTTGGGTTCCAGAAAAGGAAGGGTCATGGGAGGGGATTATGATCATTGTGTACATTTATGGAAGTTATTAATAAAAAAGTTAAAAAAAATAAGGTGTAGAGTGAGGATGAGACTTTTTTTTTTGAAGTAGGGTCTTGCTTTTGCCCAGGCTGACCTGGAATTCACTATGTAGTCTCAGGGTGGCCTTGAACTCATGGCGATCCTCCTACCTCTGCCTCTGCCTCTCCAGTGCTGGGATTAAAGGCGTGCGCCACCACACCCAGCATCGCTTTTGACCTAGACCTCTGGCCTTCACACACACATGCGTGTGCACACAGTGTGCACCCAAACATATGAACATGCATTTGCACGCACACACGCACACACACACGTACCACTCATAAACACACAAAAATAAAAACCTGCTGCCTGTCACTGGTTCCTTCTCAGCTGGGAACATGAGTGCTAGGTGACTGAAATTTCCCACCATTCTGCACTTCTCCTCAGCTAATGGCAAAAGTGCTCCAAGTGCTGGCTTTGGGAGGCACATATACGAGGGAGCAGTTTGGGAATCTGCAAATAGTAAGGCTGGGCTGTCTCCTCCCTGAAGGGGCATTGCTCCAAGCTGTGATGGGGTGGGTCTGGCTCTGTTGAGAGGTATGATGAATGGTGCAGGCAGGTGAGTCTTTCTGGACTGGCTCAGGATGAACCCATGTCGAGGGTGGTGGTCTTGCAGCTTGTGGAGCAGGTGGTGAGCGCGCAGGGTGAGATCCTCTCCTTAGTTCTTAGGTGGACTTCAGTGGCAGCCTTAGGGAGAGACTTGTGCAGACAGGAAATCGCCCGGAGTATAGATTTCAGTGCATGCTAGATTGGCAATCTTGCCAAAGCAGATGTTTAGAAACATCTAATTTTCCTTTTGAGGATGGGACACAGAAATGCTCATGATTGTGGACATCTTCCCCAAACCTCCTTCTTTATTTTGGAAACAACTCCTAAAATACCACAAATCTAATGTTGGTTACTTTCTGAGAAGACAGAACCGTAAGAGTGGAAATTAGACATACTCCCAACTAGAAGACTGGCTTTAGTGGAGATAGAAGATTTTGCTTGAGCAATGACTTGAGCTCTTAAATTAATATTGTCTTTCTTTTTATGGTTAAAAAAAATATAAGACTGTCAGCTCTTGGGCAAGAGGATTTCTTCACTCAGAAATACAGGAAAAGGGCTAGAGAGAAGGCTTAGCAGTTAAGGCATTTGCCTGCGAAGCCAAAGAACCCAGGTTCGGCTGCCTAGGACCCATGTAAGCCAGATGCACAAAGGGGCATGTGTGTCTGGAGTCTCTTTACAGTGGCCGAAGGCCTGGTATGCCTACTCTCTCTCTTAACTGCCTCTCTCTCTCTTTCTCAAATAATTAAAATAAAGAGACAAATTTAAAGATAAGAAATGTAGGAAAGAAGCATAGCTTTCAGATAAATTGTGAGTGCCTGTGTGTTCTCCCAGTGGAGAACAAGAGCTGCAGCGTGTCGGAAGTCCTTGTCATTAAAGTTATGGTCCTCTTCCTAGTCACTGCCAGACTTCCTTTAGGGAGGAAGGTTAGACTTGTTGCTTCCTGGAGTGAAGCAAATGTTTCTAAAAATCTATAATCAGAGGAGCTGCACTTTGAATAAAATAATAGCAATTAAAATAGTCATCATTGTTACTTTTTCAAAAGTGGGATGTTTGTATTGGCATGGCAACAAGTAGATCAACATTAATCTTTAACATCTGTGTGTATTGTTTTCATTCTGTAATTTTAAAAATAAATTTTATTTATGTATTTGTAAGTAGAGAGAGAGAGAGAGAGAGAATCGGCACGCCAGGACCTCTAGCCACTGCAAATGAACTCCAGACACATGTGCCCCTTGTGCATCTGGCTTATGTGGGTCCTGGGGAATGGAATATGGGTCCATTGGCTTCACAGGCAAATGCCTTAACCGTTAAGCCGTCTCTCCAGCCCCTCATTCTGTAAGTTTTAAAATCAATGTCTGTGTTGCTTCATCTAACTATCCACTCATCCTTTCACCCCTTTATCTACCTATCACTCATTTACCCATCTCTCAATCAACTCACCCACCTACCCACACATCCATCTGCCCAGCCATCCATTGGCCCACACATCTACCTACTCATTTATCTGTCCATCTGTCCTCCTGCTCACGCATCAATCCATCTGCTCACCACCCCTTATTGCTGGAATCCTTTTTCAGCCTCAGGTGCTGGTATGTTCACTTCTGTGGTTAGTTGCTCACTGACTGGGAAGAGCCCAGGTTGTGAGGCACATCCAATAATGTGAGTATGTAGCAGCAGTTGCCCCGTCCTGTCACCCTGTCTGTCCTGTCACCCTGTCTGTCCTGTCACCCTGTCCCTGCTCCTACTACTGTCTCCATGATTTGAGTATAAGAGCGGTGTCCAGCTTCAAGACTATAGAGGATGCATATAGAGGACTATATGGCTGCAGATGGGCCCCACTAGTAGGCCTCTTGTGTCCTGAGCGCAGAATGTTTCTTTTCAGTCCTAGAGAACCTTCTTTGCTGTGAGCTTCCCCAGAGTTCTGTGTCTAGCAGCCCTTTTCAGTGGGGTCCCTACAGAATGTAATCCAACTGTTCTGTCTTCCCAGGGTCATCTCTGGCTAGCACCGGGTATGTGTGTATGGGGTAGGGGAGGGGTTTCTTTTATGAGGGCACTGTACTCCATCTTTCCAGGGTCACTCCCTGGCAGCTCTGGCTCCTGGGCTGGGGTGGGGGTAAGTTAGGCTGGTGAGGATGAAACCCTGGGGAGAGGGATGAGGAAGTCCTCCTAAAAAACTCCTGGAGGGACTGCTTTGGCTAAAAGTGACTCTTGTTCTCTTTATACAAGGGTTCATTTCTTTCAGTGCCCTCAGAGGCCTCCTTGCCAGCAGCCCCCACCACTCTTCAAAGTTCTTTAGGGTGGCCTATTCCAGCATACCTCTTTTGTTCTGCTTTCGGGTTGATGAAAGTGGTGCCTACTGAGTACTTTAAAATGCTGTCCCACTGGGTCACTGGTTCCCCCGGCTGTACTTGTCATCCCGAGTGAGCTCAATGTTAGGGAACCCCGGGGACACAGAGCCTCTGGCCTCCCTACTTGGTATGTATGTTTGTGGGTTCTGTTCCACGATTACTTCCTCTGCAGAGGTAACACCATCATCCTGATGGAGGTCTGAAGAAAGCAGCCAGGATCAGTATGTTTCAGGGAGCCTGGGGTCAGCTCCTCCCCAGGCGCAGTGCGTGCCTGTGGCCTTCCTCTGGCTGGTGTCTGACTCTTGGATGTGCGCCCAGTGGGATAACATGATTTATCCGTCTGTTGGCTGCACCCAGAGTGCACTGGTCTCTGTTAACCTCAGTTAACCTACTCAGCTGTTTAGAAGGCAGTGTTTGTGGCATGCCCCATTCCCACCTTGTACAAGTGAGAGGCCTAACTGTCCTGCTCCCTGTCTGTCCATGATGGTGAGTTTTAGGATGTTTCTGGGAAGGTGTCTAGATGAGATTAGCATGAAATCCCTAGCCTGTGAGGAAGGCACATGGACTTCCAGAACTCAGTGAGCCTTAATCAGCTGAAGTCCTTTATAGAGCAGAGGTGAGCCTCCCCTAAGCAGGAAGGAGTTCTGCTAGAACAAGTGTAGCCATATCTCTTCCCTGGGACCTAGCCTGCCTGCACACCTTGAGTTTGGACTTGCCAAGCTTCCGTTGTATTCCGGACCTGTTCCTTAAGATAGTTTCTGTCTCTCTCTCTCTCTCTCTGTCTGTCTCACCCTGTGCCCCTTTCATGTAGTCTCTGCTCTTATTTTTACTGCTACATCGCCATGTACACGCATCTCACTGGCACCCCTGACTGACAGTGTCCACCTGGTGTGCCACATGTTGCTCTGGTCCTTCCAGATCACAGCTGATGGAATTGGTTGGGATGTGACCTAGACTGGCAATGTATACACGTTATAGTCACGTATAGTCAGGCCTATACTGTCTCTTTGGATCTTGAACCAGGAAGTCTAGAGGGGAAGAAGAGAGTCTAAAAGTATGGGGAAAAGGGGAATGGGGGGGAGACAATAAGAACAAAGTGTTTGAAAATCCCATAATGAAACCCACTACTTCACTAATTCAACAAGCTAAGAGAATAACTTTAAAATACACAAACAAAAAACCTATGACCGGCCATGAAAACCGAAGCCCACACTGTGACTATAGATTGTACAGGAGTATGAGAACACCAGCTCTTCTACATGAGCTCCTTGGCACAGAGGAGGCTGAGCAGCAGGGGACGGTGGTTCTGGGCAGTGATCCCAGAAGGCCTCTGACTGGAGAGCATCCTGTGTGGAGCCAATCCACTGCCACCTCTTGTGGATTAGCACCCAGTGTTAATGGCAAGAGATACACTCAAAAATTAAAGGAAGAGAGGGAAGGAAGGAAGTCAGGAGAAAGGAAGAAAGGAGTGAGGCAGGGAATGAAGGAAGACTTATTAAGCAAGGCTATTGATTTAAGCAAAGTAAAAACATATTTTATGGGCTGTGGAGATGGCTCAGAAGATAAGGCACTTGCTATACATCTCTGAGTACTCAAGTTCAGATCTCCAGATCCTGTGTGCAAGCCGGAAGCTATGGCAGGCTTCTGTCATCCCAGTGCAGCTATGGTGAAAACGGAGGTGGAGACAGGAGAACGTCCAGGAAGCTTGCAAAGGGAGCGGTGAACAGTAGTGAGCAACACTGCCTCAAAGGAGGTAGAAGGTGAGGACTGACCTGAAAGTTGTCCTCTGACCTCCACACACATGCCATGGCATACCCTGTCCAATAAGTATAGAAAAAATTTTAAATTAAAAATATTTTAATTAAAATATTTGTAACCCTCAAGCACATGAATGTGGTTGTTTAACGTAAGAAGACCTCAACTGCCTTTATCCCCCTGCCCCCATGCAATGTTTTGTCTCCCTGATTTTGTGTTTCTCTTCTGCTTGTTTGTATACTTGTTTCTTTGTGCGTGCATGCTTGTGTGTGTGATATGCTGTGTACATATTCTGTGTGTATGTTTCTACGTGCCTCTGTGTGTGTGTGTGTGTGTCTTTGTGTCAATGTGGGCGCTTCTCTATGCTTCTCTGTACTGGGGCCCAGTTGCATGCTTAAGAGTTTTTGTAAAGCAGGGGCAGGTCTCCTTGACCCTTGACCTCTTCCTTGCTCACTGGAGGACATCCTTTCACTTGCTGAGCACTGGCTGGTGTCTCAAAGGAATTTCTACCACACTGCTCTTAGCCCCATTTCCCAGGCACAAAAACTATTTGGGAGGGCTTCAAGGATTGGAGTTTAGAGAAACAGAGATAAGATGGCCACACAGAGGACAGAACTGAAATCTGTCAGAGTTCTGGAGATGTGTGGAGTCTGAGACCCCGATTACTGATTGTGAGCCACCCTTGGGTCCTGGGAGGTCAGCAGCAGACACCCAGTCCTGCCCCAGGGCCTGCTCTCTCCATTAGAAGATGCAACCACGCTGCACCTGTGTCCTGTTTTCATAAACAGGAAGACTTCGACAATTGCAGCATAGCCCAGGCTCCTGTTTCCCAGCGCCTCGGACTGTGTCTGTGCCTCTGCTGGGCTCCTGACACCAACTGTTGTCTTGACTGGTTTCCATTACGAAGATGTCCTCCTGCTGCTTATGTTGTCACTGACACACTTACTGGGAAATGGTGGATGCAATGTTTTTTTCTGACCTCACTGTTGGTGAAGAAGACAAACTTGGGCTGGGCATGGTGGCGTACATCTTTCATCTGAGCACTGGTAGGCAGATTGCTGTGAGTTCGAGGCCACCCTGAGACTGTGTAGTGAATTCCAGGTTAGCTACCTCAAATAACCAAAAAAAAAAAAAAAAAAAAAAAAAAAGACAAACTTGGGACCCATTTGCTCTGATTGAGCTGTTCTCACCCTTGACCCCAGTTGGGGGGACTTCCAGGGAGAAAATAATAAAATGGCTTTGGTAGAATGTTGGTTTGGTATGTGCTTCTGGCCAACATCTTTTTTGAGGTGGTGCTGGGGTCTAGAAACCAGAAGAACACTGATTCTATTTTTCGACACCCATGGATGGTGTGTTGGGTGTATTCTTAAGGAAACTATATGCATGGGCAAGTAAATTTGTGTGTATTCATAAAGCACAGCAGGAGGCTTTGCATAATTGGTTTTGTTTGCCAGTGCCTGAAAACAGTGTTTCCCAATCAAAAGCCAGAGACAATTACAATGGGCCAGAGTGGGGGCAAGGCCCAGCACTTGACCAGGCCTGCAGCATGCCAGTTCTGACTCCACATGCCAGATCCAGAGATGAATCCAGACACTGAGCTCAACGCCAGAGAAGGATCCAACCAGTGCTTGGCTTTCTCCAAGCATAAAGTAATGCTTTCACTTTAAAAATGACTGAAAAATAAAAAAGAACAGTAATACTTTATGATGTTTATATTTAATGAAATTGACAATTCAGGGACTGCGGATATAACTCAGTTGGTAGAATATTTGCCTAGCATGCATGAAGTCCTGGGTTTGTTCCTCAGCACTACATAAACTTGGTGTTGGGTGTATTCTTGTAATCCCAGGACTGGAAAGTTGAGGCAGGAGGATCAGGAGTTCATAACCATCCTTGCCCGACAGTGAATTTTAGGTCATCCTGGTATGCATGAAACTGTATCTCAATCAAATAAAATAAAGCTGGGCTGGAGAGATGACTAAGCAGTTAAGGCACCTGCTTGCAAAGCCAAAGGACCCAGGTTCAATTCCCCAGGAACCACGTAAGTGGTGCATGCATCTGGAGTTTGTTTGCAGTAGCTGGATGCCCTGGTGTGCCTGTTCTCTCTCTCCCTCTCTCTGTCTCTCTCAAATAAATAAATAAAAATAAAATATTTTAAAAAATAAAGCAAAAAGTAAATTGAATTCCATGGGCACATGTGGCGGGTTTATTCAGGTGTCCCCCATAAACTTAGGTTTTCTGAATGCTAGGTTCCCAGCTGATGGAGATTTGGGAATTAACGCCTCCTGGAGGCAATGTGTTGTTGGGGGTGGGCTTATGGGTATTATAGCCAGTTTCCCCTTGCCAATGTTCAGTGCACTCTCCTGTTGCTATTGTCCACCTTATGTTGGCCAGGGGGTGATGTCCACCCTCTGCTCATGCCATCGTTGTCCTTTCCTTTTCATGGAGTTTCCCCTCTAGTCTCCTCATGTAACCTTCTTTTTTTTTTTTTTTTTTTTTGGTTTTTTGAGGTAACTTCTCACTCTAGCACAGGCTGACCTGGAATTCACTATGTAGTCTCAGGGTGGCCTTGAACTCACAGCGATCCTCTTACCTCTGCCTCCCGAGTGCTGGGATTAAAGGCATGCACCACCACGCCCGGCTCATGTAACCTTCTCTTATGGAGCTCTCTCCCCATGGATCACATGGGGACCCTGAGTCCCCCTCTCCACGTGGAAACTTCTCTTTGTGGAGCCCTCTTCCCATGGATCACATGGGGACCCTGAGCCTCCCTCTCGCATGGAACCTTCTCTTTGTGGAGCCCTCCTCCCATGAAGCATGTGTGGACCTGAAACCCTCTCCCTGTGGAACCTTCTCCCCAAGAACATTCATGCCCCTCACCTCAGCCACGGGGACTTGGCGGGGGGGGGGGGCTTTTTAACCTAAACTTTATAAATACAGTAGTAGATAACTTCAGGCATTTTTCTTTGCTCTGTGATAGCAAAACATGAGTGCAGTCTCCAAAGTCATTTGGCACCTAAGACATTGTACAGTCCAAAAAAATACTCTGACTCAGTGTTGATACTGGAAAACCATCTGAATAATAGGGCAGACACGGAATGACATTTCTGGGTGATGTTTCACTGTGTGCATGCATGCGTGTGCTGAGCCTCTGCTTAGCTCCCCTCCAGAGGCCCAGGGCAGGCATGGCTGGTTTACTTTTGGCCCCCCTGAGGGGTACCCTTTGATGTCAGCCCTGAGCGCTCACATGTGAATGGTGGGTCTGAAACTGGAATTTTGTTGTTTCTTGCCAATGTGCCAAAATGATGAGAATTTTGGAGTGTCCACAGATTCTTATCTTACTATTTCAAAGAATTGAAATCTACAGACTAGAGGGTAAAGTTTAGAGAGATTTTATTAGATCAAGAGAGAGAAGAGAAGGAAAGAGGAGAGAGTATGAAGAGCCCCTGCCCATGAGAAGGCAGGAGTGGGTAAAGCCCACCTAGAGACCCAAATTAGGATCACTTATAGATTCTAAATGGGGACTGAACCAACCAGCTCTGAGGCCAAGTTTTGGGGCTGAGCTCACCAACCACAATGCAAGGCTCAGATTTAATCCTTCCAGGAATCTTAATTCTAGGAAAAGGGAACTACTTCTTAAGAAGAAACTGGAGTTGCTTATGGAAAAACAGATCTACAGAACTCCTTTAGGCCAGAGATTAGGAGAGCCACAGCCTGCTCTTATCTCTGGCAAAGTGAAGACTGCAAGAGCAAGCGCAAGGACAGTCCCTGCTGGTACTTTCGGAGGTCGGTCACCTTCAATTGCCTCGTGGCTTTCTAGGCATGGCATGTGTGAAATCGCAGCGTGGTGTTTATGGGGACGTGTTGTTTGTAGGTTCAAGTTGGACATTTGTGGAGTAGTGGCTTCTTGGTAGTCCTGTGGCTACGAGCTAGATCCTGGGGTCATCATGCCACGAGCAAGCCCGGAAGTATGGCCACCTCGACCTTTTGGGAAGACGGCCTCTTGCTTTTGTGCAGCCTGCCTTGACCAATGTTCTTATCAGCAGAGACAGTCCCGTCAAGGGGCTCTGGAGCAGGTAGCACAGAAACCCATCTGATGGTGCTGGTGGGGTTCCATAATATCTGAAGCTGTCTGGTGACCAGGGAGCCAGTGAAGACACAGGCCACAACCTCAGCCTCAGCTTCTCTGGAGCTTAATCTTGTTTCTTGGTCATCTGTCATTTTGTTTTAATTTCAGTAATCCGGATAAAGGAGAGTATGTGTCTAGGTATGGTAAGGAATGCATGCCTGACAGGATTTGCTAATACTTACATACAAAGCAGGGTCCACAAAGGCCCCTGAAGGGAGAAACATAATACAAATTGTATAACTGGGCTGGAAAGATTGCTTAGCTGTTAAGACACTTGCCTGCGAAGCCTAAGAGCCCAAGTTCAATTACCCGGTATGCACATAAGTCAGATGCACAAGGTGGCACATGTGTCTGGAGTTCATTTGCGATGGCTGTAGGCCCCGACATGCACATTCTTTCTCTATCTGCCTCTTTCTTTCTCTGTCTCTTAAATCCATAAGTAAATTTAAACATTTTACATAACTGCTCTTTCTGAGCTGTGCTTTCAGACTGTGCCTGGGCTGCAGTGAGGTTGAAGCCAGCTGCTGGGCCATGCAGGGCTTGCTTAGAGCAGGCTCTCATGGATGTGGATCCCCTGAGAAGTCTCAGTGTCATCTAACCCCAGCCACTTAGCTCTTCTTGATCTAATGATTCTTGCACTTGAGCTGGTTTAGCATTCTCCGTTGGCTGCTGGAACACTGGGAGCCAAACCCAACTTGCGGCACCTCCATGCCAGTCTTGTTCTTCTTCTGCCCTTAAACTTTTATCTGTTGCCTTGTCTAAGTGTGTTGTATGGTGCCTGAGTTATTTGTATAAGAAACAAGATAAGTATGAGCACAAACAAATGGATTTAATCAGTGTCTGTCTAGCTGTGTAACAACTGTGTGACACTGCTGTTTGGTCATTGTTTGTAGTCACTGTGACCTTGTTGGTCACTGTGCATGTCTGTGTTCTTTCAGAACTGCTCAGCAAATGCTGAATTAGGAATAATTTTTTCTTGTTTTTTTTCTTTTTTGTTGTTGTTTGTTTTTGTTTCTTCAAGGTAGGGCCTCACTCTAGCTCAGACTGACCTGGAATTCACTATGTAGTCTCAGGGCCTCAAACTCACTGTGATCCTCCTACATCTGCCTCCTCAGTGCTGGGATTAAAGGTGTGAGCCACCACACCTGGATTGTACTTATATGTGTTTGTGTGTGTATGTATGTACACACACACACACACACACATACTTGTTCATTTGACAGAGAGAAAGAAGAGAGAGAGAGAGAGAGAGAGAGAATGGCCATGCCAGGGCCTCCAGCCAACTGCAAACGAACTCCAGACTCGTGCGCCACCTTGTGCATCTGGCTAACGTGGGTCCTAGGGAATAGAACCTGGCAAACGGCTTAACAGCTAAGCCATTCATCCAGCCCTTGTACTTATATTTTTTAAAGTAGCTGCATAAAGACCCAGGTTGGCCGTATTAGTCACGTTTGTGTCATTTTAACAAAATTGTCTGGCACTTAACTTAAGGGAGAACGCTTCTATTTTGGCTGACCTTTAGAGGGTCTCAGTCTGTGGCAGTGAAGGCACGATGGAGTAAGGGAGCATGTGGTGGAGGCTTCTCATATCCCTGCAGACCAGGAAGCACAGAAGGCTCTGGAACCAGGGTTCAGAGTCCTGCCTCTGTGATTCACTTCCTCCAGCCAGGCCCCACCTCCTATGTTGTTTGTTTCTATGCGGTAGGGTCTCACTCTAGCCCAGGCTGATGTAGAACTCCAAACTGGCCTTGAACTCACAGCTCTCAGCGCCTACCTCAGACTCCTTAGTGCTGAGGCCCCACCCACCAAAGGTTCCACAGCTTTCAGCTGGGGATGCCTGTTCAAAACATTTTGGTCAGTTTGATTCCCCAGTACCTACATAAAGCCAGCACACTAAATGGTGCATGCATCTGGAGTCCCATTTGCAATACCTGGAAATACTGGTGTATCCATTCTGTCTGTCTATCTCTCTTGTCTCTGTTTGCAAATAAATAAGTAAAAATATTTTTTAAAAAATTTGGGCTAGGTGTGGTGGCACATGCCTTTCATCCCAGCACTCGGGAAGCAGAAGTAAGGAGGATTGCTGTGAGTTTGAGGCCAGCCTGAGACTACATAATGAATTCCAGGTCAACAAGCAAGCACCTTTAACTGCTGAGCCATCTCCCCAGCCTGCATTCTTTTTTTTTGTTTGTTTGTTTTTAAAATTATTTTATTTATTTATTTATTTTCTTTTTAAAAAATTTTTTATTAACAACTTCCATGATTATAAAAAGTATCCCATAGTAATGCCCTCCCTCCTCCCACTTTCCCTTTTGAAACTCCATTCTCTATCATATCCCCTCCCCTTCTCAATCAGTCTCTCTTTTGTTTTGATGTCATGATCTTTTCCTCCTCTTATGATGGCCTTGTGTAGGTAGTGTCAGGCACTGTGAGGTCATAGATATCCAGGCAGTTTGTGTCTACAGGGAGCACATTGGAAGGAATCCTACCCTTTCTTTGGCTCTTATATTCTTTCCGCCACATCTTCTGCATTAGACCCTGAGCCTTGGAAGGTGTGATAGAGATATTGCAGTACTGAGCACTGAGGTCACTTCTTTCCAGCATCATGATACCTTCCGAGTCGTCCCAAGGTCATTGCTATCTGAAAAGAGAAGATTCTCTACCAAAAGTGAGAGTAGCATTAATATAAGGGTATGAATATTAAGAGAAGTTTGATAAGCATAGCATATACATTTAGCCAGACAGCAGCAGACATTACACCCCTAGGGCTCATGACTACCCCTGTTTTAAGTTTTCAGTATCAGGGATGCATTCCCTCCCATGGGGTGGACCTCCAGTCCAATTAGAGGCCAGTTGGTTTCCACCATGATAGACGTGCCACTATTGCACCCGTTGGCTCATTTGGCCTGGCTGGCCAAATATAAGGCTTGCAGTGTCCACTGTTGAGTATCTTCACTGGTGACTTCTCTTTCTTCCATTGAACTGCATGCAGAATGCCCAGCCTGCATTCTTGATCTAAACCAATATCCTCAGCTGTGACTGGCACGAAAACCTGATGCAATTGCATATTTATAGAAAGGACCACATTCAGGTCCAGGTGAGTGCAGATCTGCCTCTACTTCCTGGATGCCAGCTGAGATGTGAGAGTCTTGAGCTGGAGACACAGGGCACTACTACTCCAGCAGAGGGTGAATCCCATGTAGCATGCCCCCTACACCCTTCCTGGTGATGCTGGTCACTGGAGAGGAACCCTGAACTACTTTCATGGAGAAGTGTGGCAGCCGTGCGGGGAAGCAACACAGCTACATCTTTCAAGACTGCCCCTTGCAAATGCAGTTCTGAGTGGCACAAGTGAGGCGGAGTTAGACCTGGTTCTCTGTCAGGAATATGGCAGGCGGCCTTGGGCTGAGGCACACTGCCAGTCCCTCTGGGCAGCGCAGGTGGGTTCCACAACTTGCTGACAGTGCGTGGGCTGTGCTCGGGCACCATGTTTTACAATTGAGAAAGTTAAGCAAGAGTAGGAAATGTGACCAGGGTGATATGTCTTTGCTGGCAGAGTAACAGTACACCTGTCTGTGTGCCAGATGTTTCCAGAAACACCACACTGCCTGTCCTGAGGCCTGGGTACACAATAATCACTTTATTGTAGGGTGCCCAGGTAGGAGGTCGGTTCCCCAGTGACTTTACTGCACCATGATAGGAAGAACTGACATCAGAGGATCAAAATGCAACGTTGCTGTGAGCACTATGGATGTCATTGTTGACTGTTGAGTAGATGACCTCGCGCTCTAAGGTCATGATTCTCAGCTCCCTCTCTGTGTGATGCCAGGGTCACATTCGTACTGTTGTAACCTTGCCTGCCCATCGTCAGCTCACAACCTATAGTACTTAGGGAAGGAACCTGAGCTCCATCCCTTGCCCCTGGCTGCCTCAGAGTCCTGCAGAGGAAAATAGCATGCCTGTAGAAGTGTCTGCTTAGTCAGTGCTGTCACTATACATGTTTTGTTCGCTGACATAGAGAGTCCCTTATGCACACCTGTTCCATAACCCAATGTGCAAAAATGGAGATGATAGGCACAGTGAGTGTCACTGATGTACACTGACAGTAGCCACTAGAGACATTGGCCCCTTCAGGAAAGGACTGGGTGAAGTCTGCGGGAAGAGTGGGCAGTGGTCTGCTGTGCAGAAGACAAAGAACAAGGAGGCTGTATCTGTATACTGTCTATCAGCCAGCTCCAGCTGCTGTAACAAAACATCACAGAGCACTTTGAACAATGTTTCTGGGGATTGGAAGTGTGAGATTAGAGTTTCCGTGTAGTCCTGTTCTGGTCCTGGCTCTTCGTGCTTCTCTCTATGTCTTCTCATGGTAATGAGAGAGGAAGCCAATGTTCTAGGCTTCTTAGAACACTCATTCCATGTGTGGTCCACTCAGTACCTCAGTTAAGGGCCTCACTTCCTAAAGATCTTACTCGATTACCTCCCTCACACTGGTGGGGCATTTGTGCAAACATCTGTTGAGTCCTGCAGTGGAGAGGTGGGGGTGACTGCACAGTATTCATTGAAAGGCAAGTTCCAGAGTGTGTGTACTGCAGGCCACCTTTGTGAGTAATGGGAGAGAATGTAGTACACAGTTGCTCATGCTTCCAAAGAGGCCTTAGAATTGTCAATCAAAACTGTCCTGGGGGAGGGAGGAGCTCTGGGACAGGCTGGTGCCAGTTGGTATCTGGAACACTTGATATGGAGCCCTTTGTGCCCTAGAAACACGATCATCAAAGCTGGTTGGCACTGTTTTTCACTTCGCTCTGGCTGCTGGACGTGGTGCAGCTTTCCTGTGTGGCTTACCTTACCACACCCCAGGGCTGTGGTACCCCTCACTAAATCCATCTTTGTCCACTTGGCAAACCACTGCCTCTGCTGCCTTGCTCCTTAATTATCCATATGCTGGGGCCTTCCCTGCCTCCTAATACAGGACACACTTTTCCCTATGGTTCTTCCCAGCATAAGCTGGTAGCCCATGGGGTGATGGTTTCCACACCCCAAGCATCCACATCATGTGTGAACACCAAAAGATGCAGCCCTACCCGAAGGAGCATTGGCTAGCAGCGGGCAAGGGTTAGACCAGCCCCAGGGATGCAGGGCTGGGCAGGAGCCTGTGACAGAATGAGTGGCCAGGCAATGGCAGAAAGTTCTATCAAGCAGTATAGTCCTGGAATGCCATACCCTCCTGTGAATCAGGTGAAAAAGTGGCCTGGGCTCTGCAGGGTGCCACTGTGATAAGAACTAACCTTAGTAAAACTGTGCATTTAGCAAAGAATCTCTGTGGATCCCATCAGATGTCAAACTTGATGAGCTTATGGTGTCTGAGTTTCATGTAAGTGAAGCAAGCAAGTTGTATAAAGAATTACTCACGCTCTGTTGAACCTTTGAAATGAATTCACACTGTAACTGTAACTTGCAGCCTGGAATTGGGGCCTGGGAAAAAGGCTGAAGGTGCCTGTGTGTCTCATAAGTATGCTGTCAGAAACATGGACACTTCCAGAATCTTCCATAATGTCAACAGTTTTTTTCTACAGATACACACACACACGCACACACCCAGACACATATATTATTTTTCATAGCTTATACTCTTTGATTTTTTGAGGTAGGGTCTTACTCTAGCTCAGGCTGACCTGGAATTCACTATGTAGGCTCACGGTGGCCTCAAACTCATGGTGATCCTCCTACCTCTGCCTCCTGAGTGCTGTGATTAAAGGCGTGTGCCACCATGCCCGGCCAGCTTATACTTTTTTATCCCTTTGCCCCTTGTAGCAGACAGCTTCAGGTTCTCTGAGATGAACTTCCAGACCAGGCACAGTTATGGAGGAAGGGATTTATTGAAGCTTACAGATCCAGGGGAAGTTTCATAATGACAGAAGAAGCTGGCCTGCTTCCACAGGAACAAACACAGGGAGAAGCTCAAGCCAAAAAGCCAAAAGCCACACAGCACAGCACACTTCAGGAACTCTAGCTAGCCACACTTTGTATATGTTTAGATTGAAATCTCAAACCCCCCACCACACCTTAAGATCCACCCAGTGACACCGACTCCAGCCAGGTGGCTGCAGATACAAACTACAAACTAATAAAACAGTGACTATATTGGAGGCCATCTATTCAAACTACCTCACCCCTCTCCCTTTGCCCTGGAGGTACTCCTTAGTGGGGTTATGCTATTCACTGTAGGGTCATGAAGGCCTCATTCAGTCCTTATGGGATACTGGTGTGTGTGTGTGGGGGGGGTGTGCCTCAGGATTTTCCTCTGTGGCTCTAATGATTTTTCTACCCCTACTTCTGCAATGTTCCCTGAGCCATGGCAAGCCTGTTGGCAGTCTGATTTAGTGTTGGCTTATCTGTAGCCTCTGGATTTTGCATTGATAGATTTTGATTGATCACTGTCTCTGTCACTATCACCCTGGAGCTGGTTGTCAGGCTTGCAGTAAGAGCAGTATTTATGTCAGTGCTTCCTCTGCAATTTCTCCTGGGCACTGACAGATGTGCTAGAGGGGGCATATCTTGTGGTGGGCAGTTAGCTGTCTTGTCTTATTGATGAATCTTGATTCTCCTCCATTTTCTCTACCATCTTCCATTGGTTTGTTCCCTTCTAAGCAGATGCCCTGAAATAGCATCTCTGAACAGTTTTTAATACCGTAAAATCATTAGTTTTCTTGGCTGTAATCCATGATAATCTTGATTTTGCTGGATAGTGTGGCCATTAGCAATCACAGGCTCTTATCCTTTAAAGAAAACGTTTATTGTAAGTTGGGCATGGTGGCGCATGCCGTTAATCCCAGCACTCGGGAGGCAGAGGTAGGAGGATCGCTGTGAGTTTGAGGCCACCCTGAGACTACATAGTGAATTCCAGATCAGCCTGGACTAGGTGAAACCCTACCTCGAAAACCCAAAAAACAACAACAACAAAAAAACTTTTATTGACAACCTTCTTTCATCTATATAATGTATTTTGATCATAGTCCCTATCAATCTCTTGTCTACTTTTCTCTGTACCCCTTCCACTGAACAACCTCCTTCTTTTGACTAGTAGCTTTACTAGTTTGATGTCATTGTTGGGGGGCGGGAGGTTGAGTTTCAAAGTAGGGTTTCATTCTAGCCCAGGCTGACCTGAAATTCACTATATAGTCTCAGGGTGGTCTTGAACTCACAGCAATCTTCCTACCTCTGCCTCCTGAATGCTGGGATTAAAGGCATGCGCCACCACACCTGGCGTCTTTTTAAAAAACATGTATATTTTATTTTTATTTGTTCATTTTTATGAAAGAGAGAGAGAGAATGGGTGTGCCAGACCCTCTAGCCAGTGCAAGTGTACTCCAGAAGTATGTGCCAACATGGGCTTCTGGCTTACATGGGTTCTGGGGAGAACTTGGGTCCTTAGGCTTTGCAGGCAAACACCTTAACTACTAAGCCATTTCTCTAGCCCATTTTTCATTTTTTGGAGGGAAGCCCAACAGACTGGCTTTTTTTTTTTTTTTTTTTGAGAGATTGAGAATTAACATGCCAGAGCCTCCAGCCACTGCAGTCAAACTCCAGACATGTGAGCATGTGTGACCTTGCGTGCTTGCATCACCTTGTGCATCTGGCTTATGTGGGACTTCGAGAATTGAACATGGGTCGTTAGGCTTCACAGGCAATCTCTCCAGCCCTCAGTTTGGTTTTTTCTTAAACCGTTCTTCACCACCACATTCCACCCCTGGCCCCATAACCTGATGACCATTCATAACACAAAATGCAATGCTTTCAGTCCAGCGTTGTTGCAGTCAGGTTCGCATTGCTTGCAGAAATCACCCAACCAAGAACAGCTTGTAGGAAAAAAAGTTTATTTTGACTTACAGACTTGAGGAAGCTCCATGATGGCAGGGGAATATGATGGCATGAGCAGAGGGTGGACATCATCCTCAGATGAACATCATCAGATGAACAATAAAAGCAGGAGAGTGTGCCAAACACTGGCAAGAGGAAACTGGCTGTAATACCCATAAGCCTGCCCCCAACAATACTCTGCCTTCAGGAGGTGTTAATTCCCAAATTACCATCAGCTGGGAACCTAGCATCCAGAACACCTAAGTTTATGGGGGACACGTGAATCAAACACCAGAAACAAGTTTCCATGGTTGTTATCAATGCCAATGCTGTTCAAATATCTCCATAGTCCAGGGTCTCTTAACTGTGAAACCAAAAGAACATAATGGCATGGAATAAATATTTCCACTGCAAAATATGGTACTGGGCATAGCAGGACAAATATTGAACCAATATAAGATCTAAAACAAATAGGGTAAACATCAAAAGAAATAGGGTAGATCCAAGTCCAACATCTTTAAGCAGTAATAAAGTCTCTGAGGTTCCAATTCTACCCCTTCAGCTAGGCTTCTCACAGCCTGGGGAACAACCCATCCCAAGCTGGCAGTACTTGTCCTGGCATCTCAACAAAATCCCAGGGTCTCCACCGCAACTCATGGTTCATCCATGCTGTGGCCTCTGTAGCCTCTATTTAAATACTGTGACCCTTCTCCATCTTCTAATTGTGTTGCAATCCAGTGACCCTTTCTTTCCTGCATTTGTAGGCTCTCATTGTACCAGGTGGGTTACCACATTTGTTCCTCCAGGGGGAACGAGCCAACTTTGAAGAGCAGGAGAACTTCCTCATCCTGGCACCTTCCTTTTTGCTGTCCCAATGTAGAACAGCTGTCCCATTCTTAATGGTGGTAATCCCTCTAACAATTGTATCTAAAAAGGCACTGTCTCCAGCCTAAAACTTTCATTTCTTCCTGTGCCATGTCCATTTGTTCACGCCAGTCCATTTCTACATAATGTAACCCTGCATAAGTTCTCAGGACATGGGAAGGTGCAGTAAGCCTCTCACACAAACTGCTTCTACACTACTCTGGAAATAGCTCTTTCTTCCCCTCATAAAACAAACCTCACAGTCCATAGTTCTTTCAGGTCTTTCAACTCTGACCAGAATGGTCCATCAAATGCTACTTTGAGCACTGCAAGGCATCTCTTAGCCAAGGTTTCAAATCCTTCCACATTCCTTTTTTTTAATGTTTACATTTATTATTTATTTATTTGTAAGGAGAAAGAGAATGAGAATGGGCGTGCCAGGGCCTCTTGCCACTGCAAACAAACTCCAGATGCATGTACCACTATGTGCATCTTGCTTGATGTGGAGACTGGGAAATCGAACCCAGGCAATCAGGCTTTGCATCTCTCCAGCTCCCTGGCATTCCTTTTGAAAATCAGTTCCAAAAGGCCAAAAGCCATATAAAAGGGCTTTAGCAATATCAACCCCACTTCTCTGATAACAAGTTTTTGTTGTAGTTACCTTCGTGTTGCTGGGACAAAACATTTGACCAAAAGCAACCAATGAAGGAAAGTATTTGTCTTAAAGTCTCAAGGGGAAGCTCCATGTTGGCAAGGGAAAGGTTGTCCTTGCCAACATCGGGTGGACAACAGCAGCAGGAAAGTGAGCCAAACACTGACAAAGGGGAGTTGGCTATAACACACAGCCCTAATCCTGCCCTCAACAATACACATCTCCTCCAGCAAGGCCCATCTCCCAAATTGTCACCAGCTGGGGATCAGAACACATAAATTTATGGGTGATATCTGATTCAAACCACCATATTCACCATCCATGATGATATGTTGATGGGCCCAATGAACATAGAACAGGGTATGCTGTGATATAGGCCCTTTTATTCTGATCTTAATTACTATTCACTCTCATCACACATTACACTTCATCCAATGATGCATAGGCCACAGAAGCTGCATGGAAGCCAGTGGCAAGTAGCAGACTCCAGGAAAAGACTCAGTAGGGGACCAGATAAGTTTCCATGACTGGCCCTGCAGGGCTCAGCTGTTCTAGTGTAAAGTTGTCAGACAGCAGGTCTTAGTAACAGGCACTTCAAAGGTTGAGTGTTAAGTGGTAGAATCCAGGGACAGAGGCAGATGTCCTTCACTGAGGCAGTTTTCTTGGACAAGGCTTATGTCAAGGCACAGGTCAGTCTTGAATGCTCCTTTCAGAGTTGTAGAGCGGTTACATCTGGTGTGTTTGTAGGTTAACAGGTCTGTTTATTATTTTTAATTTTATTTATTTATTTAAAAAGGAGTGCATGTGGTGAGGGACAGAATGGGTGTGCCAGGTCCTCTTGCCACTGCTAATGAACTCCAGATGCACACACTACTTTGTGCATTTGGCTTTACAGGGGTATTGAGGAATCAAACCTGTGTCGGCAGGTTTTCGCAAGCAAGTACTTTAACCTGAACCATCTCCCCTGCCTGGTTTTCTGATCTGGTTTTGATTTACCCATGTGCCCATATGTTCCCCATCTATGTTGACAAGCTCATAAGTATTACATTTTACTTTCATGAATTGGTTATCAGTCTGTGCTTTATGGTGGTGTGTCTACATGGACAAAAAATGTCCAGTCTTTTCCCTGGGTGTTTGTACTCAAAATTGACAGCTGCTGGCTGCTTTATAAAGTGGAGTCTTCCAGGATAAAGTGCAGCCTGAAGCCACTGTTCCACATGATATCATATGATCTGGGATAACTTAGAGCAGCCTCATCTTTACAGTGGATGGGGCACACAAGGAGGCAGGAACAAAAGACGGCTGTAGGAGGAGATTATGATCAGTGTACATTGTATATGTATGGTGGTTGTCAATACAATGTTTAAAAATGCACCTCTAGGGCTGGAGAGATGGCTTAGGGGTTAAGTGGTAGCCTGTGAAGCCTAAGGACCCTGGTTCAAGGCTCGATTCCCCAGGACCCACATAAGCCAGATGCACAAGGGAGTGCATGCATCTGCAGTTCGTTTGCAGTGGCTGGAGGCCCTGGTGCACCCATTCTCTCTCTCTCTGCCTCTTTTTCTCTCGTCTGTTTCTCTCAAATAAATAAAAATAAAAAAAAAATTTTTAAATGCACCTCTTTTTCAGTGTGTGTGTTCATGTTCCTGTGTATGTAGGGCATGTGTGTGTGTTTGTGTTCCACCATCCTGGGTTAGAAATGGAACCTCCAGAACTCCTGCCATGCAAAAGTGAGTGGAGGATCCCTTTGGAGTCCTAAGACTTGTGATTTCAGCCAGAAAAAGGCTTCAGGAAAGACAGAAAATTTGGGAACTATGGCATCTGTCTGGAGTCAGGCAAGAGTAAGGTCAGGCACACAGGTGAAGTCTTGTGGACTGGAGGTCAGGGATGAGGTCCATGGCTGGTAAGGGGAGCCCCTCCTTCCACCTCCCCAGAACTATGGGCTGAGCACCCTGGTGGAAGGGGAGATACATTTTTTCCCCCACTGAGCTCTTGGAACAGAGAAATGTAGAGATGAGCCATGTGTGAAATAGTCTAGGCCCTGGGAGTTCTCTGCAGGACAATGATCCAAAGCAAATATTAGCCTCTGGGCTCATTTAGCTCAGAGATGGTAAGATAACTTGAGTAGAGCCTTTCTTCCCACGCCTGTTAGCGTGACAAGGCTTTTTGTTCTGGCTGGAGCAAGGGTTCTGATAGAGTTATCAGGTCATTTCCATCCTCTGGCTTTGTGGAACCACAGCACCAGGAGGGATTGCCTCTGGCGCCACCGGCAGGGTGCTGGGCAGTCTTAACACTGAGGCGGCATGCTCCTTGTGTAGAGACTCTTGATACTTCTTGGGGAGGGACTGGCATGTGGTTGCTTTGAGCATTTGGGTATAGTTCTTTTTCCTAGAGTTCTGACTGAGTGGGTTCCATGCCATGCACACCTTGTCACACCTAGGCATCCTGTTCCTTGTGACTTGGAGGAGCTCCTCTGCAGGTTCATGACTCTTGTTCCATTGTGGCAGGCTGGCAACACTGCTTCCAGGCCATGCATGGCAGTCTGGGGGGAACTGGATGTGTGGGTGTGTTATTTTAGCCAAAGGAAAGGTACCTAAGATTAAAGTAGAACTGCTTCCTGATTATTTATATTTGACAATCTGGTTTTCAAAAGGCTCAGATAAAACAGTTGGGCTTGATTAAAAATGCAATTTTGGAACCTGTCTTTCAGACACAAAGTGGCCATTGCATTCATCACCTCATAGTGGGCTTATTCCTGCATAATATGAGGGCAACTAGTGACATTAAAATACAAGAGGAGGGGCTGGAGAGATGGCTTAGTGGTTAAGCGCTTGCCTGTGAAGCCTAAGGACCCCAGTTCGAGGCTCAGTTCCCCAGGACCCACGTTAGCCAGATGCCCAAGAGGGCGCACGCATCTGGAGTTCGTTTGCAGTGGCTAGAAGCCCTGGCGCACCCATTCTCTCTCTCCTTCTCTCTGCCTCCTTCTCTCTCTGTCTGTTGCTGTCAAATAAATAAATAAAAATAAACAAAAAAAATAGAAGAGGAGCCGGGAGTGGTGGTGCACGCCTTTAATCCCAGCACTTGGGAGGCAGAGGTAGGAGGATCGTCATGAGTTTGAGGCCACCCTGAGACTACATAGTGAATTCCATGTTAGCCTGAGAGTGAGACCCTACCTTGAAAAACCAAAAAAAAAAGAACTAGTTGGAAAGAAGAAAAGGGGGTTCAGAGGAAGGGGCACACAAGGGGGAGCAAAAGACCGCAGTGAGAGGAGTTTATGATCAGTGTACATTGTATATGTATGGTGGTTGTCAAAAAATGTTTTAAAACAGACCTCTATATTTTAATGTGTGTTTTCATGTTCCTGTGTATGTAGGGTGTGTGTGTGTGTGTGTGTGCACGTGTGCACACGCACATGTGTGGAGGCCTCAGGAATGCCATCCATATTTTGAGAGTGGCTTTCTCGTTGGTTTGAAGCTCACTAAGCAGGCTAGATTGGCTGACCAGTGAGGCCCAGGGTCTTTCTTGTCTCCACCTCTCCAGTGCTGAGATTACATGCATCTGCCACCATACTTTGCATTTTTACTTGGTTTCTAGTGATCGAACTCAGATCCTCTTGTGAGGCAAGCAGTTTACCAACTGAGCTGTGTCCCTAGACCCTAAAAATATCTCTTATCTAGAACTTACTGTATAGCCCCAGGCTGGTCTCGAGTCACGGTGATCTACCTCAGTCCCCAGTGGGCTGGGGCTAAAGGTGGGTGCCATCACTCCTGGCTTAAATGTATTTTCATCAGAGTTTTCTGCTTAGTGGAGTAGTACAGTTAAGAGTGAGTGACCTGAGAGTAACTGAGGGGCTCAGGAGACTAACAGGACACTACTGTTTGCTGCTGATGGTTGAGGTTTGTGTAGTGCTTACCTAATCTGTTTGCTGGAGGATTTGATGGGGGTATGAAGAGGAACTGTAGCCTACCTGGGCACAAGGCTGTTCAGAGGAGCAGGGACAGGAGTATTCTCCATCTCATGCTCTGCCAGACCTGCTCCAAATCCATGTATAACCTGGAGCTCCTACCTTTCACTCTGCCAAGTCCAGAGATGCTGGGACAGATGCTTAGGTCCATTCCCGGGTTTGATGAACTAGGAACCCTGTGGGAGAGAGCTGCTGCAAGTGTCCAGCCTGTTCCGTTCACTCTTGCTGCCACCTGAAAGTGGCAGGGAAGGCAGCCTCCTCAAGGTTGGGGTAAATGGCAGGCCAGTGTCTTGGGGACTGTGACTGCCAACAGAGTAGGGCCTTCATGTCCTTACTGGTAGAGGGCTGTCTTTTGTGGCTTTACTCCCCATGGAAACCCTCAGCTGCATCTTCTGCCCCCAGGAGCCCTCGGAGAGTGGGTCACAGGAGTATATGATGCATAGATGCTTCAGCCAGCAGAAGACACACATGTGGCTTGGGAACAGTGTGGTTGGGCTCCATGTTTATAGAGTCACAGCAGAATACAGATCAAAGAAAATGCCAGCATGAAGGCTTTAGCCCTGTAACTCTGACCATGGGGAGCTATACTCCATATCTGAGTCATGAGGATATGGCCCTATATCTGAGTTATGGAGGACTGCATCTTACATTTGGGGAACGGCTTTCTACAGCCTGGTCACAGGTAGCTGCACCCTGCATATGGGTTACAGGAATTAGCCAATGCTACTCATCTCACCCTTTCACTACCACACATCCAACTTTCCTGGAGGTAGTGTTTTGGGAAAAGATGTAGTTGGGCATGAAGAGGGTGTCCTTGCTGTCTTACAAGTTGATGCTCAGGGTACTGGACTATGCTTAAGCATGGAAACATGAAGTAATTAGTCACATTGCATCTATAGTCAGGACACAGAGAGTGATGAACGCAGGTGATCAGCCCACATTCTCCTTTTTACTCAGTCTGGGAACCCAGCCCATGGGATGGAGCTACCCACAGTCAGGGTGAATCTTCACACCTCAACCTTTTGTGGAATACACTCCACAGACCTGTCCTATGTAATGTAATTTGATATTATTTTGGACCATGACCTGTTGGAGATGTTATGTCATTAAATCTTCAGAACATACTGATAAATCATTACCATCTACCTTTCTGAGGTAGTTGGTTTCTAAGAAATGCCATTGTGGCTCATGGCCATGTTGGCTTCAGTTTCTCCTTCTGCCTTGGAGTATATCTCTGCCCCATCCCTCAGGCCTGGTGGGAGCTGGCCTCACATCCTTCAGGAAGCTATCTGTAATAACAAGGTCATTTCCAGGAGGAGAGAACCTAGCAGCAGGGAGTGGACATGAATGGAAGGGGCTAGAAGAAGATTAGATGTAACTTCCCCACCCCTAAGTCCTGTACTCCTTCTGCCTCTAAGCATACACATGTTCTGGGGCCCTGTCACAAATAACTCTCAGTTCTGTAACTGCCAACCAGACATGTCCTCACTAATTTGATGCCTTTTTTTTGTTTGTTTGTTTTTTTTGAGGTAGGGTCTCACTCTAGCCCAGGCTGACCTGGAATTCACTCTGTGTTCTCCGAGTGCCCTCAAACTCTCGGTGATTCTTTTACCTCTGCCTCTCGAGTGCTGGGTTTAAAGGCATGTGCCACCACGCCCAGCTGTTTGTTTATAAAAAAATATTTTTATTTATTTATTTGCAAGAAAAGAGAGAGAGAATGGATTGGTATGACAGGGCTACTACCCACTACAAAACTCCAGATATGTGGACCACTTTGTGTATTTGGCTTTACATGGTTACTGGCGAATTGAACTTAGGTCATTAGCCTTTGCAGGCAAGTGCTAAGCCATTTCTATAGCCCTGATACCATTGTTTTTGAATATGTAGTATGTCTTAGTCTTGGGCTGCTGTAGCACAATACCATAAACTGAGTGGCTTGTACACAACAGAAATTCACTTCTCACAGTTCTGGAGGCTGGAAGACCAAAGCCAAAGTTCTGGGGCAGTTTCCTTGTCTGATGAGGACCTGTAATCTGATTCATGTCCTCAAATGGTGGAAGGCTGAAGCAGCTCTGGGACCTCTTAGTCCCGTGATGAAGAAGTGAGCTTATGACCTAATCACCCCAAAGGCCCCATTCTAATACCATTACAGTGGGGGTTAGGGTTCAGCATAAGAATTTTGGGGTGAAAAGTGCTCAGTCCATAGCAGGGAGGGGTTTAGGAAGTGCTAGGAGCTAGGGTGGGCTGAAATACTTGAAATATGGTATGAAGGACTAGAAAACATACCTCCCTCTAGGGACAGCTGGCACTGGGACTAATGTGTCTTTTTTCAAACATTTTATCTGTTTATATATGAAAGAGAAAAAGAGGCGTGCGCGCACACACACACAGAGAGGGAGAGGGAGAGTATGGACCCACCAGGACCTTCTTTCTGCTACTGTAAACAAACTCCAGGTGCTTGTTCCACTTTATGCATCTGGCTTTATCTGCGTACTGGGGAATTGAACACGAGCATCAGCATTTGCAGGCAAGTGCCTTTAGCTACTGAGCCACCTCTTAAGCCTTAATGTGTGTTTTGAAGGTAGTTGTCCCAAATTTAGAATTATTTTTAAAAAATGCTTAAAAGGAAATCTCACTTTAAAATGTTGGCTGATATTTTTGTATGTCTAAGTATTGTAGTCAGGTCGACATTGCTGGCAGAAATCACTTGACCAAGAGTAGCTCTTGGGGAAAAAAAGGGGGTTATTTTGGCTTACATACTCAAGGGGAAGCTCCACAATGGCAGGGGAAAACGACGACATGAGCAGAGGGTGGAAGTCACCCTCTGGTCAATGTAAGCTTGACAGTAGCAACAGGAAAGTGTGCCAAACACTGGCATGGGAAAACTGGCTAAAATACCCATAAGCCCGCCCCCACAATGCCCTGCCTCCAGGTGGTGTTAATTCCCAAATCTCCATCAGCTGGGAACCTAGCATTCGTAACACCTAAGTTTATGGGGGACACCTGAATCAAACCACCACCGTAAGTGTGCATGTTTGTGTGTGCACATGAGCATTTGTTCACATGTGTTCACGTGGGTGTGGAAGCCAGAGGACTAACTTAGGTGTCATTCCTCTCAGGTGCCTTCCACCTTTTTTCTTTTTCTTTTTTTTTTAAAATTAATTATTTATTTGAGAGTGACAGACAGACATAGAGAAAGAGGCAGATAGAGATAGATAGAGAATGGGCGCGCCAGGGCCTCCAGCCACTGCAAACGAACTCCAGATGCGTGCGTCCCCTTGTGCATCTGGCTAACGTGGGTCCTGGGGAGTAGAGCCTCGAACCGAGGTCCTTAGGCTTCACAGGCAAGTGCTTAACCGCTAAGCCATCTCTCCAGCCCCTTCCACCTTTTTTCAAACAGGTTTGCTCATTAGCCTGAAGCTTACCAAGTATGCTAGACAGGCTGGCCAGTGAGCCCCAGATTCACCTGTCTCTGCCTCTCCAGTGCTGGGATTACAGGCATGTGTTGTTATGCCTATATCACGCCTGAATTTTAAAGAATATTTTTATTTTTATTTATTTATTTTTAGAGAGAGAGAAATTGGGCACACCAGGGCCTCTAGCCATTGCAAATCAACTCCAGCCACCATGTGCATCTGATTTATGTGGGCTCTGGGGAATTGAACTTGGGTTCTTAGACTTCGCAGGCAAGTGCCTTAACCTCTAAGCAATCTCTCCAGTCCATGTCTGAATTTTGTATATGGGCCTTATACTTATGAGGCAAACACTTTGCTCACTGAGTTGTCTCCACTGAGTCATCTCTCAGTCCCTGATTGAAATTTTTAAAAACCATCATGGGGACCCAAACCATGAATAAAAACTCCTCATGTTGGCAGGGTTTGACCCATAAGTGGTTTTTTTTTTGTTTGTTTGTTTTGTTTTTGTTAAGGGAGGGGGGTCAAGATTTTAAGCTTCTCTTAACAAATTGTTGTTCTTAAGTTCACTTGTGACGGCACATTGTAGAGCTCTTCTTTTAAAGTCATGTTATGTGGTTCCAGATTCACAACAAACTTCAGCAGGTCATCATGGGCCTTGGCACGTTGCCTGCTCATGTTGAGGGGGTTGTTGGGGAGCCATGGGGAGTTTACTAATTCAGGCTTAATGCTTGAAAGACTCAGAATCCCAGAAAGGCATGTGAAGTCACAGCAGAAATGCCTGCTGCCAGTCACTGCTTTTTAAATCACAGCCTTGGAGGCCAGGTCAAGCTCTCTTGAGCTGGAGTTAGTGGGGTGCATAGTGAGGAGGTGTTTCTGGGACGGGGGGGGGCATTATGTGCCAGGACCCAGCAGCAGTGGTCATGTGCCAATCTGCTGCTAGAGACTAGTGTGGAGAGGGTGGAGAAGGCCAGGAATGGGGGCTAGGACCTCTGGAGAGGATTATGGAAGGGCCCACTTATCAGGGGCTGTGACAAGACCATCAACCGGCCAGGACCTAGAATCACCTGTGAGGGACTGTCTTGATTAGGGAGGCACCATTCCATGGGTTGGGTCCTCTGTGGTGTGCCAGTGGTCTGCATGTCCATTTTGGTGCCAGTGTGATGCTGTCCTTGTCACTACTGCTGTCGTACAATTCGAGATCAGGTGTTGTGGTGCCTCCAGCTGTGTTCTCTCTCCTTCAGATTACTTTGGCTGTTCACGGTCTCCTGTGTATCCCTGTGAAGTCTTGGATCATTTTCCCCAGCTCAGTGAGGAACATCATTGACTCCTTCCTGTTCTTTTTCTTTCTTTTTTTTTTTTGACATTGACATAGGGTATCATGTAGCCCAAGATGACCTGTGAGGCTATCAAGCATGTCCTTGAACTTTTGACCTCTTGCGCTGCCTCCCAAATATTGGGATCACAGGAATGCTCCACCATGCTGGGCTCTCCCAGTTCATTTCTGATACTTGGTGCAGGCTCTTCTTTGCACGTGAGAGGTCTGTGCCGCCTTCTGCCATGGTCCCTCACTCACTAGGTCTGAAGGGGTGGTACTGTAACCTGGGGAAGAAGGCACGGATGAATAGAGGTGCCGCAGGGACAGGACTGTCTGGAGCATGGCAGCAGCTGAGCCTCTCACTCCTGGAGTGTGTCTGTGCCCCAGGCCTGATGCCCACTCACTGCATTTCTCATTCTGCTGTATACAAGCTGAGTGACTTCAGGCAGCTTTTCTTAGTTTCTGAGTTCTTACTTGCCATGTGAGGGAATCTTACCAGCCATGTGAGTGAATTTCTCTGGCCCAGTTGATTTCCATCCTTCCCTCCAGTCCTCCACTTTCAGTATGTCTTAACTTCATGTCCCTAGCTATTCCAGGATGGAACCTCACTCACTGCTGTGGCCTAATGGAGACTGTGCTGCAGGCCATGATCTTATACTGATTGTCATTCTGAGAACTTTGGTGGGATTCCCTGTGCATTCTGAGCACCCCCCACCCATTTGTAGAGCCTATTTAACTGAGAGATTGACACCTACAGTGGTGGTTTGGTTCAGGTGTCCCCCATAAACTTATTTGTTCTGAATGCTAGGTCCCCAGCTTATGGCAGTTTGGGAATTGAAGCCTCCTGGAGGCAGTGTATTATTGGGGGCAGACTTGTGGTTATTATAGCCAGCTTCCTCTTGCCAGTGTTTGGCACACTCTTCTGTTGCTGTTGTCCATCTGATGTTGGCCAGGAGGTGATGTCCACCCCCTGCTTATGCCATCGTTTTCTTCTGCCATCATGGAGCTTCCCCTTGAGTCTATAAGCAAAAATAAACCCTTACCCCCCCCCCCCCCCCCACAGGCTGCTCTTGGTTGGGTGTTTTCTGCCAGCACTGTGAACCTGACTGCAACACCTACTGCTAACTTCATGACACTAAGGGTTGAATCCCCAAGCTCCTTCCAGAACACAGGTAATACTCACAGTAGACATACAAGAAGCTTTGTGTCTCCATGTCCTCTGTGCCATGTTCCCTGGTGTTGGTGATTCATGGTTAAGTGCCCTGAGCTTAGAAAGGACCAACGCTCTTCATGGTACAGTCTGGGGTTTTAGTTCTGGTGGTAAAACAGTCACCGATACTCCTTCTGAGATTGGCTTTCCAAGTTCTTGTTCAGTAATTTGCATTTATGGTTTTCCCAGAACTTTCTAGAACTCACTTTTGTTCCTTTTTCATGCCAACTTCAGGAAGGAAAGTTGAGATACTCATTGTTTGCTGGGGAAGTGGATCCACAGTTGACTGAGGGTGGGCTCCAGATGGCCTGATCATTAGAAAGTGGGCTGGGCTCAGTGATCCGTGGCCCTCGGCCATGCAGCTCCCCTCCCTGTTCCTCACCCAGTGGAGGTGGATGAGGCTTGGGAGCCTCAGAGAAGAGTGAGGACAACTCTTTGAAGTACTCTTGATTTTTTTTTTTTGAAGTTTAGTACAATGTTTTTTTCAGTTGGATTTTCTTTGTGGAAATATTTATTATGATTTTAGTAATTCTGTCAGCTGAGTAGTACCTAACTCTGTAATGATGAGGATGGAGGACCCTTCTCACTCCTGTCACCTAGGGTCTGTCTCCCAAGAAGTATGCAGACCTTTCTGTTTATTTCACATACATGGATTTGAGCACTTAACTTTTTAAAAACTTGTGTGTATGTAGTGTGTATATTGACTCATGTGCCATGGTGTGTTATGTGGAGATCAGAGGAAAATTTTTTTTAATTTTTTTATTTTTTTAAATTTTTTTTGTTTATTTTTATTTATTTGAAAGTGACGGACAGAGAGAGAGAGAGAGAGGGAGAGAGAATGGGCGCGCCAGAGCTTTCAGCCATTGCAAACAAACTCCAGACGCATGCGCCCCCTTGTGCATCTGGCTAACGTGGGTCCTGGAGAATCAAGCTTCGAACCAGGGTCCTTAGGCTTCACAGGCAAGCATTTAACCACTAAGCCATCTCTCCAGCCCCAGAGAAAAATTTTGAGATGTCTCTGTTCTACCTTCTTTGAGACAGTATCTCTTGCTGCTACCAATGAACTGCTAGACTTCAACTAACATCAGACCAGCTTCAGATCCTCCTGGTTCTACTTCACAGTGTCATAGGCACTTTGGGATCACAGATAAATCTGCCACTTTGCATTTGGCTTGATTAGGCTGAGGCATTGAACTCAGGCCTGCAGGCTTTGCCAGCAAGCACCTTTTACCACTGACACATCTCCCCAAGCCTTGAGCACTTTGTTGTTGTTGTTGAGGTGGGGTGCCCCTCTAGTCCAAGCTGAACTGGAATTCACTATGTAGTTTCAGGGTGGCTTCAAACTCATAGTGATCCATCTACCTACCTCTGCCTCCCAGAGTGCTGGGATTAAAGGCATGACCATACCTGGCTCCTTGAGCACTTTGTAATTGGGGCATTTAGTCTATTCACAAACTTTACAACAGTGACAGGTAAGCTTAGGATTGGAGGGGAAATGCAGAAGCACCGAGTAAATGCTGTTGTGAGTGTGCACACACTAGCATGTGTATTCCTGTATCTACTTATGTGTGCACACATGTATAAATACACATTCACATGGCTTCACATTCCTATGGTTACTAAAGGACAGCGGCTGTTGAGCCTCATCTGGCTTTCCCTGGAGAGCTTGCTAAAACACACTCTTACACCACCCCCACCTGGTTTTCCACTCTGTGCATGCGAGTGTGATCCAGAACTTGCTTTTCTGAGAGTTCCCAGGTAAGATCATTGCAGAAAACTTATGAGGAGCCAACTTCTTCCTGTAGCTCTTTAGAAAGAGTTCATTGTGGAGAAAGGCAGCTCTGTAATGTGCCTAAATGTCTTCAAGTTGGGACTCATCTTTGAAAGGACAGTTGGTTCCTCTTGTGTTCCAAGGTTGTCTCTGGATTGGAGAACAGAGGCCTCTACCATCTACCTTTTCCTTTTCTTTCTTTTTAAAAAATGTTTTATTTATTTATATTTGCATGTAGAGAGAGGGAGAGAAAGAAAAAGAGGGAGGGAGAGAGAAAGAAAGAATAGTCATACTGATTATTGCTACTGCAAATGAACTCCAGATGCATATGCTACTTTGTGCATCTGCCTTCACATGGGTGTTGGAGAATCAAACCCAGGCTATCAGGCTTTACAAGCAAGTACCTTTAACCACTGAGCAATCTCCCCAGCCCTGCCCTTTCCTTTTTTATGCAGGATAACAGTGCCTGAGGCCACCCCTGGCATCCCCAAAAGTGATGTGTCCCAAACACACAGTCCAGTTTGGCCATGGCCTTTCCAGCTCTTCTTAAGTACTGTGGTCATCAGACAGACGATTAAAATAGAAAGATATGTGTGAGATATTATTGGGAATGTCAATGATTTCATCTCTGTGGGTAATTCATGTATCTTACTTTCAAAGTTATGCCTCTCCAATATTCCATATGTTGCAAGGTCCATGTAGTGAGCTTTTTTTTTTTTTCTTGGCTACTCCATTTCATAGTTCTAGAATTGCAGTTTGGTTCATTGTGGTTGTTTCACTTCATAGTTAAGAGTCTCCCTTCATTGCGGAGTGGACTGTGTTTGGCCTTAGTACGTCTGGGTGTCAGTCTGGGGATAAGGAGTTCTGGCTGCTTATACACTGGTTGTGAAGTAGCTCCTGAACGTGGGCCAGCCCTGTCTAGCAGGGATGTGGTGTGACTAAGGTGTATGATGTACTGTTATGTTCTCTAGTAGTCACTAAGAAACAAGGACAATACAGCTTGAGAAGCATCTTTCTTATCTTTTTTTTTTTTTTTTTTTTTTTTAAGGTAGGGTCTCATTCTAGCCCAGACTGACCTGGAACTCACTCTGTGGTTGCAGGCTGGTTTGAACTCATAGTGATCCTCCTACCTCGGCCTACTGAGTGCTGGGATTAAAGGCGTGTACCACCATGCACAGCCAGTTTTCTTATCTGACTTGGCTTGTCAAACATGTTCACATTGCAGCATGTGGCTAAACCCCAGCCATCTCAGCACTACTACCAGCCAGGGGCTCGGAGCCAGCATTTCTGTCCCAGGGCTGGGAAGTGTGGTGGTCCCAACTGAAGGCTGCAGCAGAGCTCCTGTGCTGAAAGTTGGTTGGTAGCTTTCCCAGCATTCTCCGGGGCTCCATCTCAAGTCACCACCCTTGTGCCCTCAGCAGTTGCTTTCTAGCTTTTGTGGGATTCTGTTCACCATCTCTTCACTCGTTGGAGCTGAATATTGGTGGCGAGTAGGAGTTCAACACAATGCTAACAAGGGAGAGGGTGCAGTTTGGAGATTGGAATGAGGCTGTGGTACTCTGGGACAGCAAGTGGTAGAGGACAGAGGCTGAATGAGAAACAGCATTGACATGCCCTTCACCTGCTCAAGAACAGTGCAGTGCCAGGAAAGAACTGCATTTCACTTGTTGCCTCCTCAGCTCAGCAGTTCATTGTAGTGACTCCCATGTGTCCTGTGAAGCTACTTTGAACCACAGAGTAAATCACCAACACCTATTGAATCAGCTCAAAATAACTAGATTCCTTGAGAGACTGGATGGTTAGGAGTTCCGAGGATGTGCAGCAGAAGCACCCACTTAGGACTGGTCGTGACTGTGACCTCATGCTGTCTTGGGATTCCTGTGTTCCTGTCCTGAGGCCTGTAGCAGAGTGCTGCACGCAGGATGGTGACAGAACCTCATCTCCAATCACAGGCATTGGGGTTGGGACTCACATGGGGGGATTTTGGGAAGACACAGTTGAACCCATATTAATCTCTACTGTACTAAGAAGAAAGAGTTACTGTAATCTTCTAAGGTGATCCAATAAAGACAGGGCCTTCTGTTTATTTCTCAGTGACTTTCATGCCATGAAAATTCGGTTTTTGTTGAGTTGAGGATGAGCTTTGCAAAGAGGACGATGAAGATGCCTGCAAGTGTCCACCTCCTACTTACCTGCAGGCCTTTCTCCTTACTCTGTCTTCTTCTTGGGCTTGTCACCCATGGTCATAGCCTCCCCACACTTACTCTGTGGATCTCAACTCCTGCTGTGCCAATGTGAAGTCAGTTCTGTCCTCTGAGGGCTTGCTAGGTCTATGCCCTACCTCAGGGGGAATGAGAAACAGATTTTTAAAGGCTGATCTGGAACTCATTCTGTGGCCCACACTGGCCTCTAACTCACGGCAGTCCTTCTTCCCTTGCCTCCTGGGATTATAGGTGGGAGCCACCACCCCCAGCTGAGAAATGGTTTTAACAGTACACACGGAGTGCTGCTCAGATCGCAGCTTGGAAGCTTGAGGTTGCAGCCTGCATGCAGACTTTCCTGATCTGCCTGCCGCGTTGGCTTTGGGCTTCGGAATATGTGTCCAAGCTTCATGGAGATAATGCCATGGGCTTTCGGCTGGTAGACAGCTGAATTACAGCTCGTGGCATGGCTGGCATACACTGAACATGAATCTGTACAGAACTACCTGTATGTATTATCCTAAGCTTGCTAGCAGGAGAACGAATGTTCACAGTGGCTCAGACCAACAGCAGGATATGTAGGAATTCACAAGATTTTTATTTTTATTTTTTTAGGTAAGATCTCTCTAGCCCAGGTTGACATGGAATTCATGATGTAGTCTTGAACTCACAGTTACCCTCCTACCTCCACCTCCCAAGTGCTGGGATTGGAGCACACCTGGCTTCATTTGATTTTTATCTCCCCATACTGACTGTTTAAACAGATTCCTTAAAGTGACTTGGTCTGCCATTCAGATAAATACTCATACATTCATTGGCTTTTGCAGTAAGGCTGTAGCCTGAGTGATTTAGCTGTTGCATGCCTTGTCCATTGAAGCCATTTGTGTGAGAAGCACAGGAGCTGGGAAGACCGGGCATTTCTCGCTTCTCAAAACACATTTCATCTCTTTGCAGAGACCTTCGGTTCAACAGAATCAGAGAGATCCAGCCTGGAGCATTCAGACGCCTGAGGAACTTGAATACACTGTAAGATTTGATTGTTAGCCAGTAGGACAAAAAGGGGAGGGGGGTGGGAAGAAATCTCGTACCGTTTACTTGAAGATCTGAGTCTAGTTCTGTGATCTTCTTCTGACTATTTCAGTCAATGGGAATGAGTGTGTGGTGGTGATGTGGGGGTCCTAGAATGGGACATTGAAAGCCAGCGAGGCAGAGGCCTGCCCATCCTGAGTGTGTGTCCGTTGGGGTTGGTAGAGCCAGCACATTGGCTTTGTGTGGGCTCCTGGCTTGCTCCAGCATCACACCTTCTCTTGCTGGCCATATTTGCTTCTGTGCAGTCTAGCTACGGATAGGGCTTTGGGACCACCCAGCCCCACCACAGAGCTTAGACATCCCAGGGGGACACGGTAGTAACAGCAAACTCCAAGCTCTTGAGAGTACCTTGAGCATGGTGAAAAGCTACTCCTAGGTGCTGGGCTGTAGGGGAAAGGAACTACTCAGGTCCTCACAGGGCAGGGTGGGAGATGGTTCCATCCATCGAGTCCATAGAGTCCTTACCTGTCGGAGTGAGTGGCCCGCCTCGGGGATGTGGTGGACCACTCCTATAATTCCGTGATTTTGTCAGATTGGCCATCAGTGTAGTTAGTGTAGTGTGAAGATAGCAGGATAAAAAAGCATGACCCTGTGTGTAGGAGAGAGGGTTTGTTTCTCTAATGCATAGGAGAGTAAAAAATATGGAGTAAGGTAGTGATCTGGGAATCATGGGATTAAACTCCAGCTGGCATTTACTGACTGCCAGGTCTTCAGTTCTGCCATTTTGTGATACTCCAAAGGCTACAGAAATGGTTTTCCTTAGAACAGCTTAGATGTGTTTTCAAAACTTGTGTTGAAATATTTTTTCACAGGCTTCTCAACAATAACCAGATCAAGAAAATACCAAGTGGGGCGTTTGAAGACCTGGAAAACTTAAAATATCTGTAAGTTCATGACCAGTTCTTACCAGTCCCTATGTACTTAGAATATTTAAGTGTAGAACCATTATGTTTCCCATTTATCAGTTACCGTAAAAACACACCATCCCAAGAGGCTTTAGTTTCAGAAGGTGAGTGAAATTTTGGCTGGGATTTTAAAATGGGCTGTCATCTTGCATAGGGGAGTCGTCTGAATGAAGTTCACCCACACCACCCCTGACAGCCATGGTCTGGGTGATGAGAGCATTATGAGGTGGGAGGTTCAGGCTGTCAGACCCCCACAGTGTGCTTCGATACACACCACCTACTGGGATATATGCATAGAGCTGTATTTTGCACATACAAGCCCTCTTGTTTTCCACCTTTAGGTGGAGTATAAGGTGTAACTTCTTAATTCTTTTGAAATGTCCTTAATTTCTGTGAACTTAGCTTCTTCTTGTTCTTATCTTGTTGACTTTTATATTTAGCAATTCACTTGAATTAATTTATCATTTTAAACACCTCTTGCTTGTTGAATCAGTTTTGTAGTTTAGAAAGTAGTCTCCCTTCAAGGGGCTGGAGAGATGGCTTCGCAGTTAAGGCACTTGCTTGCAAAACCAAAGGACCCAGGTTTGATTTCCCCAGGACCCACATAAAGCCAGATGCACAAGGGAGTGCATGTGTCTGAGTTTATTTGTAGGGGCTAGTGGCCCTGTTATGCCCATTCTCTCTCTTTCTCTCTCTGTCTCTTTATCTCTCTCTCTCTCTCTCTCTCAAATAAATAATTTTTTAAAAAATGGTCTCCCCTCACAATAAAAGCAAAAGAAATTGGGTGGGTATGGAGGTAAATATTTGTAATCCTAGCACTTGGGAAGGTGAGACAGCAGGAGGATTACTATGAGTTCCAAGGTTCCATTAAAATAAAACGCAGAAAGGATGGAAAAGAAAAGAAAGCATTAGAAAACATTAAGAAAATGAGTTCCTTCTGAAGTACTGGCTTAGTTACCATGCAGTGCACTTATTGTAAAAGAGGATTGAGCGAAACGCTGGGATTACATAGATTGCATCCTGAGTGAGGCAGGTTAGAAGCTCCTATCGTGTGCATTTAGCATTTTCTTCTTCTTCTTCTTCTTCTTAGGACTTAGATAATGTTCCAAAGCCAGCCATTTTATCACTTATTGTTGTTTGAAAATCATGCTCTACTGAATGTAAACATCTTTTAAGTTAAGCTAGGTTTTTTTTTTTTTTTTTTTCCCCTCCGAGGTAGGGTTTCATTCTAGCTCAGACCAGCCTGGAAATCACTATGTATTCTCAGGGTGGCTTCAAACTCATGGCGATCCTCCTACCTGTCTGTCTCCCGATTGCTGGGGTTGAAGGCGTGCACCACCGTGCTCAGCTTAAGCTGGAACAATCATTTTGTCAGTGTGAATTTAGGTTTGGAACTCTTGTTTTGCTTTAGATTTCAGTGGTTCCTCATTACAGACTACTATAACTGTATATTAAAATGTATTTCCCTCTGTGAAACCATTGAGCTTCTCCCTGCTTCTTTGGCTTGGAATGTTGATTTTTAATGCTGTATGAACATTACTAAGCATTGTTGCTGATTTTTAGAACAAGGGACAGTACAGGCCTTTGAGATCTCCTGTGAGCTCTTGTTTGTTTGCCTTCCTGCTGTTGCTGTTATTTTAAGTGCTGTCCAAGTTCCACCAGGGAGCTCTGGTTTCCTGGAAAGTAGATGCAGTTAGCTGATGGCCAGCATTGGGCTGCATGCATGTGTCTGTATTTTTAAGTGTCTTTGTGCTTCATTTTATTTTTGTTCTTTTGCTCTTGGTTTTAAATAACTGCAGATCACCTTGTGTATTCTGAGAATGCAGTCAGTATTAGAAGGCTTAGGATACCGCTTCTTACAATGTCCTTTACGCAGTTGCTGCTGGCCCTGTCCCTTGGCTGCTAACCCTCTAGCCATGCTCTCATGTCTCCCCTTCCTCCATGGGGAGGTGATGGCCGCAAGTGCTGGGACGCAGTCACGTCGGTGGGTCTCAGTAAGAGATGAATCACTCTGGGAGATGGGTGGATCGCTGTCCTCCCTTTAGCCAGCAGCATGCAGGAGCCAGCTTCTGGTTTCAGGCTCTAGTTCTCTAGATGTCATGTTGAAGCAATGTGGATAAAGCACCACGATAATGGTATCTTAAATGTTTAAAGCTCTCCCAAGGGCTGAGGAGATGGCTCAGCAGGTAAGAGCACTTACTGTGCAAACTTGAGGACCCGAGTTCAAGCATCCTTGTGAAAAACTACATGGCATGCGAAGTGATGTTCTCATTGGTGTTTTGCTTTAAGAAGTGACATGGAAGCCCCCTCATCCAGTCTTCTTATTCTGTTTATTGTTCGGTTTTACACATCTTCTTATTTGCTTCATTTTGATTCATACCTTCTTTTTGCACTTTTCTTAATTTATAATTAGCATGCAGATTAATGGTGTCAGGATGGCACCCTTGGGCATATGGATTCATTGTTCCTCTTCCCCAGCCTCACTGTGCCCACTCTCCTCCTCTCGCTGGTTTTCCCCAGTCAGTCTTCCCTATTCCATGTATTCCATCCGCCTTCCTTACTATCTCTTATCCTCCCCTTTTATGACCCCCCTTTCTAGTTTTGTGACCTACAAACACACACATAAGAAATAGTGTTGTTTGTTTAGGGTAACAGGTAGGTAACGCCAGACATTGATTTGAAGTGTCAATTTTGCCTAATGGGGAGAGTGGGAGAAGTGATTTGACTTGTACCTCTGCCTATGTCACAGGTGAAGCCAGATTGATTTTAATAAAGGACAAGGCAGACAGCACCATACCTGAAGGGAAGAGCCATTAGCCATCTCATTTAAAAAAAATTTTTGACAGTTGTACACATATATAATGTGTTTTGATCATATTTGACCCCTACTAGCCTCACTTATTCCCTTCTACTCCCAGTAAAACCCTTCTTTCTAACTAATCCTCCTCCTACTCTCATATCTTCCTTTTTTGGTGACCCACTGAGTTAAATCAGAGTGGCTAGCATGAGCATGCATGCAGGCTTATTTGATGGAGTATGAGCAATTTCCCAGTGGCTGAACATGACGTCCCTTCCTCCAGTGGGGCCTCGCCCATCCATGGTAGAATGTTGACCAGCTCAATCTTGTTTAGGAAACCACAGCTGCAAACGTTTATGAAGACAGCATTCCATGAAACTCAGGAAGAGCCAGCCATCTCTGTTCGCAGCACCCTCTTGGGTCACCAGAGATCCTGCAGATGCTGGGGACTGTGCCATGAGGGATGGTACAGGACCAGCATGTCAAGATGTTATACTGAGATGGGCCTGGCACAAACACTGTGTGGTTCGTTTTAGTCTTCATAGCCAGGGTGTCTCTGTAGAGGAGTCACATATGCCTGGGTCATATTTGAGGCTCCAGGGACAAGCACCACTCAGCTGTCCACACAACTCAAACGTACAGTAGAGAATCTGAATGAAAGCCTCCGCAGACCATTGCCAAGAGACCCTGAAGCAGGACCTTCATGGAATTTTCATGTTTTATGCAATATGATTCTTTTTATGAAAACTTCAATGATTTTAAAATGTCAAGTAAAAGAAAGAAAGAAAGAAAAGTCAATTTATAGCTTGCAGGCCATGCAGAAACAGTCTGCAGGCCGCATGGCTCTTTGAGAAGCCTTGCTGCTTGTCCTCTGTACGAACGGGGCTCTAGGTGGCTGAACAAGTCAAGACATCCTGGGCTCCCTGTTGTCTGCTCCCCAAATTGTTTTTGATTTCTCAGAGCTGTGTCAGTATTTCTGTTTAGTAGAAAGTTCTGGTGTATTTTACATGTGTGGGGAAATCACTGTATTTCCTTCTGACTTTGAAACAAACGTCAGGAATTCACTAGCCCCATAGGGACTCTGTTGACCAATTGCTTTTGACCCTTGAGATGTAAGGGCAGGGACCATTGTGAGTGGCATTGTATCTACCATGTAATGTTGTGTTTGCATCCTAATATGATCATTAATTTTAAACTGTCTCCACGTGCGTGTCACCTTAGTTCTTCGTTTCCACCCGGAGTTGAAAGCTCTGGTGTGTGTGCTAATCCTCCTCCATGTTTCTTCTTTCAGCTATTTGTACAAGAATGAGATCCAGTCAATTGACAGGCAAGCATTTAAGGGACTTGCCTCTCTAGAACAACTGTAAGTGCCCTTCCCCACGTGTGCTTCCATGTCCTTCATGCTACTTGCCTCATTGCCTCCTGTAGAGACCAAAACCATGCTGCTGTTTGCATGATGCATGCCTGTCCTTCCTGGGGTGCAGGGAGGACGTGCATGATGAGGAGAAGCAGCAGCAGCGGTCTCCACTCACCTGTCCCATCTTGCTTGTGGCCGTCCATGTCCATCCAAGAGCAGACATTTCCTGGCGCTCAGTTTACCGAGCCCTGAAGATGCCTTCCTGATTCCAAGAGCAATAGGGTCATTGTCCCCTGTCTCTCAGTAAGAACTGTGCAGTTACCTGGTATGCAGAGGCAGGCAGCTGGGATCAAGGAAGGGCTGGTGCGGCAGGAGTATTGGGACCAAAGCTGTGTCCATTGCACACACAGGGCTTTGTTTGGTCAGTCACAGCGTCACTGTTTTGGAGACTACCAGCCCCTTGACCCTGTAGCTGTCGTTAGCGTGTGTGGCGTGTGATGAAGTGCTTCCTGTTTCTTTGGCTACATGTCAACGTGGACTTTGCTATGAAGTCAGCATGCTTTTTCTGATAAAATGACAAGGGCTTTTTCTGGTTTATGTGCCTGGCCAGTGGCCTTTTGTTCAGTAAGCCGAGGCAGTCTTTGTGGGGTTTCAGGTTGTTGCAGGGAGAGTGTTCTCCACATGGATGGAAAACATCTGTTGGACATACTCCAGGCACAGCCTTGTGCTCTAGTACTCTGTTTCTGCTTTTTGCTGGGAGACTTGGAGGAGCTGCGTCAGGACAGTGGCAGTGTACACAGTATACCTCTGTCCAAATAAAAACAGTCATTTGTTTGCATCAGGGTGGGTTTTACAGGAAGAATATTCATGAAAGGTTTGTACATAAGATGTCATACAGTTGGTTTCAGAGAAAACAGAACAAAATCCATGTTATTGTAGAAATTTATGGGAATACCTGGAGACCCTCTGAACACAGAGTTGACAAAGGGATGCATTCTTTGTGTACCTGCTCCTCGGGGTGCTAGCCTGATTTCCTGAGGAGCTGAGTCCAGTGAAGGTGCCCAGCCTGGGAGGAAGTAGAGCAAAAGGACATGAGTGGCCTTTGTGAAGTGGCCAGGGGCCTCCTGCTCATATGTATCCATGATGAAGGACACCATCCTAAATCAGCTGGGCCTCTGGACAGCCTGGGTTTGTGGCCAAGGAATAGGAGGGCTGGGTCCTTGCTGCCAGGTCTTGGGTTTCCTGCCATGACCTGAACATTGTACTGAGTCTAGGGGACAAGGACCCCTGCAGGTGCTGTCAGAAATGAGTGTGTCCAGCAGTACTTGGGCCTCACGCTAGTCTGACACCATGCAGACCTATAGCCCTGAGGGACAGCTCCCATTGACTCTGCCTACAGCCTCACAGGTCCTCAGCTTCAGCTGTTGGTGACATGTATCTATGCCAGCCCATGGGGACACTGGGAAGCACAAGGCCTGGAAACTCTGGATCAGTGGCTTTGGAGCAGTACTGGGTATGCCAGGTATATCTGAGCAGCTCCTCAAGAAGGCCCTACCATCTTCCAGGCTGCTCCACCCAGCCAGTCAGAAGATGAACTCAGTGGTGACCTTTATGTGCCTGAGGTGTCACTTCCTGCTTTTCCCTCAGCTATCCAAGGAGTGGTAATGGAGACAGAGGTTCCCTGGAGCCCCAGCTAGTCCAGGGTTCTGGAAACTCTGAAAGCACCATCCTTAGAGTGTCTTAAGGCAAGGAGTCTGAGGCCCACCTGTTCCTCCTTCCTAGCTAGTCTTCACTGTAGAGCCCAGGTGAAAGATTTCTAAAGACAAACCAGGCTACCTGCTTCCTTGGGACATGAATGTCCCTTTTTTTTTCCTCATGTGGCCTGGCTTATCTTCCAGCCTAGCTCAGAACTTGTTCCCTGCCTTACTTGTCTAAGTAAAGTCTCCCCAGAAGCTTTCTTTTGTCAACAGCACATGTGAGCCATGAGGGTCATGCCTATTGATGTCACATGCCCAGCATGTGGCTGAGGATTTTTGTTTGGTCTTGAATCCTTTGCCGACATCAGACACTGTCCTGGGTCAGTCACTACTGACCTCAAGGCCCTTCTTCTTCCTGCTCCTTGCCTTGCACCCATGTTGTCATATGGGAGGTGGGTAAGCACAGACCTGCCCACGAGAAAGATCAGGGAGGGCGTGGTACCCTGGTCCCCAAGGAAGGGTTGGTGGCCAGTACACTATGGCCTTCAGTGATGAAAAGTCTTTGAACTGGTTCTGCCAGGGAAAGAAATCCAGATCTGGGGGCCTGCTGGTGTCACTAATCTCAGAATTAATGAAATGTTCCCAAGCATGCATTCGGAGAACATTCTTTGGTCTGGACTTGTGAAAAGTGCCTGAAGCAGCTGGCATATTGGTTTTGCTATTTGCTTAGGTGTCTCAGCCCCTCATTGGACAGGAGCACTAGTTTGTTACAGTGGCCGCTTGAGTGGAGGCCTTCTTTGTGGCAGTGAGTGCAGGTCTCCTTGCAGACTCACCCACTGAGAAGGGTGACTTGGTTGGTGTTTTACTTGAGCAAAACAAAAAAAAAAGAAAAAAAAAAGAGACAGAAAGAATGAAAAGAAAACAAAATCCTACCAAAATTAGACAGCTAGCATTCGGGAGAATGAAAGAAATTGGTTATATCCTGAATTGGTAAATTATGCAACAGAAATATCTTTAATGGAAAGAAGTGTCAACTCAGGGTATTTTGTATTATTTGAGAACCTTGAGGAATTACATCATCTCCCTTTGCTCAGAGCTACTTTTCTTCTACTTGGTGTCATGTTGAAGTATATGTCAACTATAAGCAAGTGGCAAGATTGGAGTGTGGAGATTCCATGCATACATATATGCTGCCTTTGAGGTTGTTTTTGGTTTTTGTTCTTTTCTATTACCAGGTATTGTGGAGGTGAGTGTGTTGGGGAGTGGCAGGCAGACCACTTTGTATCATGCAGGCTCAGGGAGAGCCCGTGGATATCAGTCCCAAGGTGTCCTTGTGGTAGCCCACTGCAAGACATTGTTTTGTCTGTTGGGCTTTGTCTTCCTGCTTGAATATTCCATTTCTCTTCACGCTGTGTGGAATGCAGAGAAGTATCTAGTGACACCTGGATGTGAAGTGACTTGTACAAAGCTTTCTGAGCAGAAAGTCTGTGTGTAAAGAAGATGGTAAGTCATTCACATTGCTTCTTCTTTAATCTTCTAGGTACCTGCACTTTAATCAGATAGAAACACTGGACCCGGAATCCTTCCATCACTTGCCAAAGCTAGAGAGACTGTGAGTCCTGCTTTCTTTTTTTTAATTTTACATGGTCATGGTAGGTGGGTGGAGTTGTACCAGCATCTGCTAAATACCTGCTCGCTAGTTTGGTGTAAAATCCACCTCCTAACTAACAACCAGAAGTGGGGTTTTAGATTCTCTTTGTATCTGTACCTAGTAGTAAAATAGAAAAAAAGTCAGTTGTTTTCTGGACTAAAGAACACTACTCTGACTTCATTCATATAAAGTAAATAAAGTCAGTGAGACATGTGTCTGCTTGTCTCTCTTTTGCATGACTAGCCAGTTGGTTATATTTTCTCTTTCCACAGATTTTTACATAACAACAGGATCACACATTTAGTTCCGGGAACATTTAATCATTTGGAATCCATGAAACGATTGTAAGTGTGGTGCCTTCATATCCTTCTCTCTTCCAACTCTCCCTTTCCCAATCCTTTCTGTAGACAAGTGCGTTGTCCTGAGCTTTAAAAGAGCTCTATTGTGCAGTGTGTACAAGGGTGTGTGTGTGTGGGGGGGGTGTTACTTATATCCATTTGAACACAAAGTAGGCAACAGATGACTCAGATGTGGCAACAAGTAGAGCTTTCATAGACAACATGAAACAGTTTTAAAAATATTTATTTGTGTCTATGTATAATGTGTTCGGTGTGTGGGCATGCATGCCATGACACATGTGGAGGTCAGACAACAATTTCAAGGTGTCTGTGCTCTACCTTCTTTGAGACAAAGTCTCTCACTACTACAGATGATCTGCCAGACTACAAACAAGTGTCAACCTGGTTGGCCCAATAACTTCAGAGTCTCTTGGCTCCATCTTCCACTGTTGTATAGGCATTGGGGTCACAGATGTGTATACCATTTTGCATCTGGCTTTACATCAGTGCTGAGGAATTAAACCCAGGCTGACAAATTTTGCAAGCAAATGCCTTTAACTGCTGAGCCATCTTCCCAGCACTAACATGAGACAGTTTTAAAATTCATGTTTAAATTCCTCAAGTTATTCCTTAATTCCATGGAGTATATTTTATGGAAAGAACAAAAACCATCTGGAAGCATGGACATACTGTAGCTTTCAGTTCCTTTTCTTGGCACACACTTACCTGAAACATGTTAAGCTGACTGAAGCCTTCCCAGTTTTTTAAGGTCTCTGAAAACAATCTTTTCATGCTAATTCTTAGGACAGAGTTAAGGCTTTTTGTCCTGATAGAGCTTTGACAGCATTGATATGATTTCTTTGGTCTTGAGGGTATTTTCCCAGTTAGATATTGCTGAGATACTAATGAACTGCAGTGCTCAGAGTGGCTCACCTCATTCCAACTTTTATTTATCTTTTCAGTAAGACACACTACACTATGGCTTTCCTGTTTCTTTCTTTTTTTTTTACTTAAAATTTTTTTTTTTTTTTTACTTAATTGAGAGTGACAGACAGGAGAAAGAGGCAGATAGAGAGAGAGAATGGGCGCACCAGGGCCTCCAGCCACTGCAAACGAACTCCAGATGCGTGCGCCCCCTTGTGCATCTGGCTAACCTGGGTCCTGGGGAATTGAGCCTCAAACCAGAGTCCTTAGGGTTCGCAGGCAAGTGCTTAACTGCTAAGCCATCTCTCCAGCCCTCCTGTTTCTTTCTTTAGTAAAGCAATCATCAGGCAAGGTAACTGTCACTTCTGGGTGGGGAGATAGGATGGAAACAGCCATCTTTGGTGGCTAGGAGAGGAGGAAGACATTACCAGGTGAATGTTATAGAAAGTAAACCAGAGGCTATCTGTTTGGGGCACTTTGTGGACTAGCTTTTTTCCCTCCTCTCAGCCTTAGAAAGTCAGACAAACCCCACTTTTAGGGGAATGCTGGCCTTCCCACCCTGATGCTCCCCTTCTCATTTGCTCCCTTTACTCCCTAGGACTGGGGAGATGGCTCAGTAGGTAAAGTGCTTGTCTTACAAGCATGAGGACCTGAGTTCAATTCCTAGAACACATGTTTAAAAAAAAAAAAAAAAAACAGCTGGGTGTGGTGGTGCATGCCTTTAATCCCAGCACTCGGGAGGCAGAGGTAGGAGGCTCGTCATGAGTTCCAGGCCACCCTGAGACTCCATAGTGAATTCCAGGTCAGCCTGGGCTGAGTGAAACCCTACCTCGAAAAACAAAACAAAGCCAAACCTGGAAATAGCTGGGTGTGGTGGCGCACACCTTTAATCCAAGCACTTGGGAAGCAGAGGTAGGAGGATCACTGTGAGTTCAAGGCCACCCTGAGGCCACATAGTGAATTTCATGTTAGCCTGCACTAGAGCAAGATACTACCTCAAAAAAGAAAGAAAAAACCTGGAAGTGGTGGTACATGCTTGTAATCCTGAGATTGGGGAGGTGGAAACAAGCCAATCCCTGGGGCTCACTAGTCAGACACACTAGCCCAATTGATGAGTTCCTGATTGGTGAAAGACTCTCTCTCTCACGGAAGGCACAAAGCCTGAGGCACAAAGCGCCTGAGGCACTGCACCCAAGGTCGTCCTCTGGCCTCCCCACATATGCACATGTGCACATGTATAAACAGAACGCCCCAGACTCAGAGTTTGTGACCCACCAGCACTGGCCTGACTCCCCATTGATTGCCGTGGAGATAGTACGTGACTCAGCTGGCTCATTGGTCAGCTGGAACACACTGGCCAGGTACTTTGTCCTGGACTGTCCATCTGGGCTCATCCACTACCTCATTGCAGGGTCTTGTTACTCAGCAGTAGGTTGCGGGCTCTGGGAGAGAGTGTGCTGGGTGCTCAGGCAAGTGATGAACCCAGTCCACCTGGCTGCCTCCCCCTCAAGTGAGCGCAGGGAGCTGCCTTTTGTCTCCAAGGAGGAAACTCACTTATTTTTTCTGCTAGAGTACATTGAGTTCTGTAATGGCACCCGTTATTGGGCCCCTTCTCTTCCAAACTAATACCCTGGAAAATGCAGAAAAGCATGAGGTCTTCTTCCCCTGGAGTTGTCAGGCAGTGGACTGTGGACCTAGTTGAGATACTAGCCACAGGTCAGTCCCTCATGTGGCCACCGGTAGGTCCATGCTTCTAGGCAAGTGGGTTCCTACAGCATCTCAGCTCCTCTCTGGGTGGGCGTGGCCCTGCCTCCTGTGTCTGACAGTGAAAGTCCAGGCTGTGTCCGTCATGGCATGAGTCAGGTAGCAGTGTTTCCAACGGGATCCCAAGTGACTACCATTGTGCAGAAATCATCTTTTGAGGTGGGGAGTCTTGTTGTCTACACCTCTGTGGATAAGGTCTGGCTTAACCGTGCTGTCACCAGGATCTCTCAGAGTTACTCACCCTGGAGTAACCCCAGAGGTGAGATGCATTTCAGCTGTCTCATATTCCCTAAGGAATGGGTATACTGAGCTGATCTGGAGCCCTGGCTGGTCATACATGATAGTCCAGCTGTTGTGATCTGTCACTAAGTCTGAGGAACATCTCTGATTCCTCTAGCAGCAGTTGAACCTGGTTGTTGGTTTTGTCTGCAGTTCTGGGAATTAAACCTTAAGTGTGCTGGGCAAGTACTGTACCACTGAGCAACCTCCCCATCTGCCGGTGGGCTTGGATGTTAGCACTTTGCTGCTCACTGGCCCTGCCCTGTGGTGGAGACCTTCGTGGCAGTTTGTGCTTCCGGGCTCTGTCTGTGGATGCCTGCACTGCTGCATCCTCTCCCCAGCTGGCAAGGGCCAGCTTCAGATTCTGCACCCTGGCAACCTATGAAGTGCTCCACGCATGGCCAGCATCAGGGCATGGAAGTTGGTCTATCTAGCATGTGCCACTGTCTCTGTGACTCCTGAGTTGTTGCTGATGGCTTCTTCCCACAGGCGATTGGATTCAAACGCACTTCACTGTGACTGTGAAATCCTGTGGCTGGCCGATCTGTTGAAAGATTATGCCCAGTCGGGGAATGCTCAGGCAGCAGCCACCTGTGAGTATCCCAGACGCATCCAGGGACGTTCCGTGGCCACCATCACCCCAGAAGAGCTGAACTGTGGTGAGTGGGTCCTAGAGACCATGCTGGAGCATTGGGTTGGCCTTGGCAGGCTGAGTTTGTCCCCAGATTGACATTCCAGAGGTCCTGGGGCATCTTTTGCAGTCTAGGGCTGACAGTCTGGAAAAACTATCTGCTCTCCTCATGGGAGTGTCTTTGGCTGAGGTGTCTGCTTGGGCATCATGATGTTCCCTAGGCACAGGGATTTGGTCTGGGCTGTTGTGTACACGTGCCTCAAGTTTCCACTGGTGTCCTCTCTTTGGGTATAGAAAGACCCCGGATCACATCAGAGCCACAGGATGCAGATGTCACTTCAGGGAACACTGTTTACTTCACCTGCAAGGCTGAAGGCAACCCCAAACCTGAGATCATTTGGCTTCGAAACAAGTGAGTTGGTCAGATGTTGAGCAGAAATGTCACTGGAGTACACAGGGAACACCAAAACTTCCAGAAATGTTTTAGACACACACTATGCTGCTCTGCTGACTGGGTCTTCCCATCCCCCTAATAGACACCTTCCCCTTTCAAGTAGGAAGGTGTAAGGGGGAAAGAAGATGCCTTAGCTTCTATGTTAAATCATTTGACCACTGGCTGCGAAACTTTTTCCTGCAGCCAAGGACCCTGGGAGTGACACCTCCTCTTGGCTGGGGCTCATTTTTCCAAGGTCACCATTGACTTGGCAGATAGACTGCCCTGCCCTGCTGGGTGGGAGCAGTCTGTCCATCTCTAGGTCTGTCTGAGGTCACTGCTTTTCCTTTCTCTGTTCGGGGTTTCTGATGTCTGGTCATTGCTGTGGTGACAGACTGACAAGAAGGGTTAGGGACAGCTGGCCTCTGCTGGGCAAGCAAACTGTGAGGCTCAACATGGGGGCTTTGCCAATATGCTGAGTAGGTACAGGCCCCCTTGGCCTTTGGGGTTCTCAGGTTTGTCCTGAGAAGAGGGCTCCCTTGCTTCCACAGACATCTTAAGGGACCGTGAAGGTTGGAACTGCCTTAACCCTGGCAACAGATGCTTGTGGACTGCAGAGGAAGTCTCCTGCATTCCTGTACTAAGGCCAGAGTGTGGGCCCAGGAGTCCCCTGCTGGGTATGGGAGAGCTGGGTGTAGTTTAAGTGGTGGGGGAAGGCAGAGAGACAGGGGGAGAGAGACATAGATGTGATGAGGATTAAGTGGCTGGGCTAACTGTGGTATGGGGGCAGAGGCCCAGGTGGGATTGGGGGTCACGTCAGTGCAGGGGACTTGGGGCTGTTCCTTGTCTGTGTTGATATAAAACACATACAAGCATGCATCTTGACAATGGAATACTTAAAAGGAAACCTTAAACTTAAAGGTACCTTATGGTCGCTTCTCAAGTCCATTCATACCAGGAGACATGGCCAGATGCAATCTGAATTCTTGGTCAGGCTCCTGGCATTTCTGTGCCAAGTTCCCTGGCTGTGCTCAGTTTTGTGGAAGCAGAGAGGCCCTCTTGATCAGTATGTGGAAAGTTCAGAGTCACAAGGTCCAGACACTATAATCCTTCAGAGAGGCTCAGATCTCAGTATGTGGGGATCTCTCATGGGTGAAGCTATTTGCAGATAAGATGAACAGGAGAGTCACCAGGTGGCATTCAAGAGTGATCAAAGGCACAGTTGAAAGAGATCTTGTGAAGACCTCAGGGGATTGTGCCAGGTCTAGAGTTTATTATCCTTATAACTGTCAGGTCACACTGACCTTGGACCCACACTGCAGGGAAAACATGAGATGCCATCCATCTTCATAAAACTCCTGTCTTGAGTAGCGCTAAGGTTGACCAGACTTAAAATCCAGAATTGAACACGAGTGATTCTAAAATGTTAGGAGTTTGGGTATAAATGGTAGAGAAGCAGAAGTACCGTTTAAAACCTTCCCACCCACATTTTATAAATGAAAGAATTGATACTAAAACCTAAAACCACAGACCCAAATATGACAGAAATTGAGCCAGTGTTGCAAGGCCTGACCTGTCCCTGCCAGCATGGCATCCTCCTGGGTCCATGCCATTTCCACAGGCCACCACACCATGGCATCTCTTATACTCTGTTGTACTTTTAGCAACAGACTTCACCTGTCTGTTCTTATGTGCTTCTATAAAGGCATTCATTCAGGAGAAATCACGGGAGGGCAAGGGTACGGAATGCAGGTGCTGGGACAAGGACAAAGACTCTCTCAGGTGGTGACACCATGGGAGGTCATTACTGTGTGAAAACTAACCACATGCGACCACATGTGTAGTCCAGAGAGTCTGTGCCCAAGTGGAAAAGTCCCTGGAACTGAGGCTGGGAGTGACACTTTGGTCTTCCTCTGTTTTCCAAAAGAGAGACTGATCAATGGCTTGTAGGTGTTACTCATTTTATGTTTTTTTTTTTTTTTTTTTTTTTTTTTTTTTTTTTTTGTCGAGGTAGGGTCTCACTCTAGCCCATGCTGACCTGGAATTCAGTATGTAGTCTCTGGCTAGCCTCAAACTTATGGTGATCCTCTACCTCTGCCTCCCAAGTGCTGGGATTAAAGGCGCACACCACCATGTCCGGCTCATTTTATGTTTTTGAAATAGGATTTTGCTTTGTTGCCTAGGCTGGTTTTGAATTGGTGGGCTCAAGCAATCCTACCTCAGTGAGTGGTTGGAACTGCAGATAAATGCCACCATGCCAACTTAGCCTTATTTTTACAAATGCAGAAGACAGGGTCTCATGTAGCCCAGGCTGACCTAAAACCCACAGTGTAGATGAGGCTGACCCTAAGGCCCTGATCCTCCTACATCTACCTCTCAAGTACTAAGATTAAAGGAATGAGCCACTATGTCCTGCTGCTTCTTTTCCTTTTCTTTCCTTTTTTTAGTATTTTTATTTATTTGTGAGCAAAGAGAGAAACACTGCCTCAGTAAATAAAGGGGACAGCAATGGAGGAAGATACCCAACATCAGCCCCTGGCCTTCTCTCTCTCTCTCTCTCTCTCACACACACACACACAAACACACACACACATGTCTTCCTACACACATACGAGCATGCATACACACTCTTAGCACACCACACACTCGCAAAGAAATAAAAATGTTTCTACCTTTTCTTTTGATTTAATTTGCAGTAATGAAAGAAAATGTTTCAATTTGCATCTTCTCCATTATATTTTTCCCTGTAGAATTAGAAGCACATTAAAGTATGTAGACATGTGACAAATGAAACTGCTGTGCATCAGGTGTCAGTGCACATGAGTGTGTCCTCCAGACATACTGCTGAGTCTGTCACTGGGGAGGATGTGCCTGGAAGGCCAGCTTTTGAGGTCCTCTCACCTGGATGTACCTCCTATACTCCCTGGCACTGATCCCCCCGCAGGACTAACCCTCTGAAGCACGTGAGCAGCTGAGGGTACTGCCTTCTGTCTTTGTAGCAATGAGCTGAGCATGAAGACAGACTCGCGCCTAAACTTGCTGGACGACGGCACACTGATGATCCAGAACACCCAGGAGGCAGACCAGGGCGTCTACCAGTGCATGGCCAAGAATGTGGCTGGGGAGGCGAAAACGCAGGAGGTGACCCTCAGGTACTTTGGATCTCCAGGTACGTGGAGAGTGTCTAATGTAAGGGGCACCTGACTATCCACTTCCTCTTTTCTTTGCCCCCAATTCAGCAAAGCATGAAACATTAAGGTCTTAAAGTGAAGCTACATCAGGGTGGCCCTGGGCTTTTGAAGTGCAGGGCCACAGGTGATTTGTGTGTGGCATAAGCCCATGACCCGGCCTGCTTGAGGGTCACACGCAGATGCTCTGAGTCACTGTGCTAGATAGGTGATGGCCGTGGAAACCTAGAGAGACCAGGCAGCTCCCCACTGAAGGCCAATGTGTAGTTTTTGACAATGAGACCCCTGTTCTACCAAGGGCTTTCATTACTGAGAAGGTTTAAAAAAGCTCATTTTTACTTAGAATTTCCATGGTTAAGTTGTCCATACCTCAGGAGCCACAGCTGTGTCCTCTGCACATACGCTGTGCGGGTCAGCCCTGCTCTCGCTCATGTGCTCAGCCCATGGCCTGTGTCTGCCACTGCTCTGACATTGCTGTTCCGAGGCCTCTCCCATCGCCAGTGCACAGGTAGGAGAGTGGGCAGTAGAGCTGCCATCCTACCCAGGCCTGCCTGGAGTTCTCACTCCAGGGAAGTCACCTTAGCTTCATCCACAGGGTGCTCCAGGGTTGGCGTTTTCATGGTAGTTAATATTCTGGTCTTTGTGAAATCCTTCTGATGGCAGTACACCTGGTTCTGCGTGTGTTTGTTTCTTTTTTGCTCCTTATTATTCGTCGCTCCTTACTGTAATCTCACCTTTGCCTTTGTTGTGCAGCCCAACCCAGTCACATTAACGCAGGAGAATCTGTAACTGTCTAATTTCGTTCAAAGGAAACTAGATGAATATATTGTGCTGAATCAAGTCTCCTAGGCAAATAACTCTGTTAAGTTCAACACCAGGTAGTTAGCATCTTTGCAGACTCACTGCAGCAGACCTACACAGAAACACACGATACATCTCTTAGTCATAGGAGGCAGATATATACTCTTTACAAGGAGTAAAATGGTCCACTAACATCCACATATGAACATGCTTACATGCACAAGCATTTTACACACACATGCAAAAATACACACACAGAAATATCGTCTATCAAGTGGGCTCTGCAACAGGATAATAGTATGTGTGATGGGACACAGGGGAATAGCAATTGACTTGGGTAATGAGCTCATGTAGGAGAGCAGCATTGTGAACAGGCCTCTGATTTCTGGACAGCTATCTCTGGCCTGAGGGTTTTGAGTTTAATTCCTTTTGATCTGAATTCTGTTTCTTTCTTAAGCCAACAGCCTTATTTAACAAACTAGTAGGAGTGAGCTGGCATAGCTGGTACAGATGTTCACAGAGGGTATCCTGTAGTCTGTTGCTAAGCCTGGATACCACAGAAAGGATTCAGCCTAGAAGTCTGATTAGGGGTACAGACTACATTCTGGGGATCAAACATGCCCTCTCCATACTCTTCTAAAGTTTGTGACTTAAGAATAGTTGTTACATTTTTTCCTTTTATTTATTTATTTTTTATTAATTAGTTTTGTACTCAGCGAATACAGTCAATTTGGTACCATTTTTAGGCTCATCCATGTCTTACCCCCTTCCCCTGGCCCCTCGTTGAGGTACATGGGTCATGCGTTCTGGAGTTAGCCCACAGGTATGGGTAGGATAAATGTCTGTATATCATGACCCAACATGTGGCTCTGACATTCTTTCCGTCCCCTGTTCTGCAAAATTTCCCTGAGCCATGTTGGGTTCATTTTTGGTCTGCTTCAGTGATGAGGTGTTGGGGCCTTTGGGTCTCTGGATATCTGATTTGGTAGGTGACCACCAAAGGTTAGTTGTTACATTTTTAAAATATTTTTATTTATTTATTTATTTGAGCAAGAGAGAGAGAATGTGTGTGCAAGAGCCACCAGCCACTATAAACAAACTCCAGATGGATGTGCCACCATATGCATCTGGCTTTCATGGGTACCAGGTAATTGAATCTGGGTCCTTGGGCTTCACATGCAAGCACTTTAACCATTAAGCCATCTCTCCAGCCCTAGTTGTTACATTTCTAAGTTACTGACACTCTTGAATAATATTTTATAAGACCTGATAGTTATGTAAATTTTAAATTTCAGCGTCTGTAAACTAAGTCATATTCAGACGTAACTATGTTGACTTTTTCACTTCTCATCTGTGGCTGCCTTTATAGCAGCAGGAGTTGTATTAGTAACAAAGCCTGTACCTGCCAAATGGCACGGGGCACCATCAGCTGTACAGAAGATGAGTCAACACCTGTCCCCAGACTCTCAGTAGCCCGTGGTAACAATAATAGGGTAACTTAGGTCTTCCTGGCTCCTAAACAGGTATTTGTTTTGATGTACTATTATTAGGGAAATATAAAATTACATGATTTTTTTCTGATGAATTAAACTTTTGAATATCAGATTATTAAAATTATTCATGATTTTTAATTTTTTCACTTTTTAAGTACCTGTTTAGATGTTTTCGTGGATGTCTTAGAAAATTTTAAATATATTCTTAAATTACTGAAGCCTAAAGTTACTGTCTTTTTCTTCCTATACAAAATTGAATTGCTCACTTCAGTTTATGTGCTGTGTGAGTTTTGTGTATTTTTAATCTATACAATATTCGTACTATTTTCTTTGCCTGGCCTCCCACCCTCCATCCCTTCCTCCTTTTAGGCTCACCATTGTTGGTCTGCCCTTGTAAGCACTGACTGGTTTGATGAAAATCCTCTTTCCTCTGTTCACCAGTGTCTGACAGTAGGGCCTGGGAACCAACTGCCCCTCTAGTTCTTTCTCCTACTGGTGACTTGGTGCCAGTGTTGCCCAGCTCTGCAGTGTTTTGAGTCCTCATCTGCTGCCTGTCTTGTCTCCTCTTGGATGTCCCCAGAGCTCCTTAACCAAATTTAATTGACAAGAGTCTGCAGTGCTTTCAAGCAAACCTGACTTTGGAATTATACTCACCTCAGCCTTGTCTACCCATCAGATGCAAATGCTGACATTAAATGTGGTTTGATGTTTCTAGTAACTTGCTGTTAGATATTTGAATAATGAAGTTTAAACAGACATTAAAAACTGAAGAAAGGGCTGGAGAGATGGCTTAGCAGTGAAAGTATTTGCCTGCTAAGCCAAAGGACTCAGGTTCAATTCCCCAGGACCCATGTTGGCCAGATGCACAAGGGGGTGCATGCGTCTGGAGTTCATTTGCAGTGGCTGGAGGCCCTGGTGCACCCTTCTCTCTCTCTCTCTCTCTCTCTGTCAAATAAATAAATAAAATTTTTTTTAAAAAAAACTGCAGAAAAACCTCCCTCCTGTGTTTTCCTTCATTCACTTTGTGTTTTCCTCCTCTGCCCAAAATAATCTGCACCCTTCTTCCTTCTAGACCAAATTGGCACAGGCATGGTGAGTTTCTTCCACTTTCTGAGTCTTGGAATCCTCTCTAGTCTCTCATTCCTACACAGAGGCGGGTCTTTGATCTATCCCTTTTCACAGGTGCATTGAATTCCATTATCCATCTTTACTCAATGAGCTCCTGGTTGGAGTACTTTCCAGCTTTTAAATTAAAACCCTTTGGGCCAATTATTTGAATTTCAGAAATTTGGGGGAATTTTATTATATTTAGAAAGGCAACTTAGGGCTGAAGAGGTGGCTTAACAGTTGAAGCGCTTGCCTGCGAAGCCTAAGGACTTAGATTTGATTCCCTAGTACCCACATAAATTAGATGTACAAGGTGGTGCATGTGTCTGGAGTTCGTTTGCAGTGGCTGGATGTCCTGCCGTGCCCATTCTCTCTCTATCTGCCTCTCCTTCTCTCTGTTTCACTCTCCTTCCCTCTGTTTCTCAAATAATAAATAAATAACTAAAATATTTAAAGGAAGGCAACATGGTGTGCAATCCATGTACCAACACAATGTTGGGGAGTCTGGGACAATACATGAATCATGGCATTATGGGTGACAGCAATTTGGACAGGAGTCATAATAGAGACTAGAATTAACTTTGTGCAGATAAATAATGAAAGATAAATTGATCTTTGGAGCTTTGTAGATTCTACATTTGTATATAAGGGCTGCGTCCCAGAGGTACCACACAGAAAAGATATTTAGACATGTGTCATTTTATACACATAAAAAAAATCTGTAGATTGAGCTCCCAGGAGGGTAATTTCCAAATCCACATCTATTCTGATCTGCATAACTGCCTCTGTCTGGGTGGGCTATGTCCATCTACAGCCCAAGCAAGTGTGTGAGAGTTCTTTTTCCAAACAACCCATCTATAAAACATATTAGTTAGTGTGTGGATTTATTTCTAGATTTAGAAATGAAAAATATTTCATTGTAGTTTTTTTAATTTTTAATATTTTTATTTATTTTATTAGAGAGATGGAGAGAGAATGGGCATACCAGTGCATCTAGCCACTATAAACAATGACACATGTGCATCTGGCTTATGTGGGTACTGGGGAATGGAACCTGGGTCCTTAGGCTTCGTAGGCAAGTGCCTTAATCGCTAAGCTATCTCTCCAGTCCTCTGCAAAAATTTTGTGTCAACAGAAACTACTAACAAGGTTGAACAAGGCGGCCATTGCATGTTTGGAATACACAAGGCAACAGTTCTCTGTGGGATTTAGAATATGTATAATGTGCAAATACTCTTCCTTCCCATGGCAGTCGCTGCCCGTGTCTGCCTGTGTTTGGTTAACCTCACTGTGGAGGTCATTTTTATTGTCTACACATATCTTTCAAAATGAAAGAAAGGGCTGGGGAGATGGCTCAGTAGTTAAAGGCGCTTGCTTGGAAAGCTTGCTGGCCAAGGTTCAATTCCCTAGTACTTACATAGCACCAGATGCACAAAGTGGTGCATGTATCTGGGATCACTTGTAGTGGTGAGATGTCCCCCCACCCCCGCTTGCCAATAAATAAATGAAAAAAAAAGAGGAAAGTATGCAATTAAATATTGTTGGTTTTGCTTATTTGTTAAGTTAAGGGAACGAATAAGTAGTTTGGACATCAAAAATATCAAGCAAGCCAGGTATGGTGGCGTATGCCTTTAATCCCAGCACTTGGGCGGCAGAGGTAGGAGGATCGTTGTGAGTTCAAGGCCACCCTGAGACTACATAGTGAATTCCAGGTCAGCCTGAGCTAGAGAGTGAGACCCTACTTTGAAAAACCAAAAAAAAAAAAAAAAAAAAAAAAAAAAAAATTAAAAATAATAAATATATATAAAGCAAAACACTCTTGAAGCTGGAAAAAAATTAATGGACAATTTCTGTTCGTGACAGCCCGGCCTGCTTTTGTAATCCAGCCGCAGAACACAGAGGTGCTGGTGGGTGAGAGTGTCACTCTGGAGTGCAGTGCCACAGGCCACCCTCTGCCACAGATCACCTGGACGCGAGGTGACCGGACACCTTTACCAGTTGACCCTCGTGTGAATATTACTCCTTCTGGTGGCTTGTACATACAGAGCGTCGAGCAGGGTGACAGTGGGGAGTACACGTGCTTTGCATCCAACAGTGTGGACAGCATCCATGCCACGGCCTTCATCATTGTGCAAGGTGAGCCTCCTCGAGTGTTCCTGAACGCCTGGCTTTGTACCGCCTCATCTGCTCCACCTGGCTCCCCACCTCCGCTCGTCCGAGTGCACCCTGGCCTCTGCCCTGGCTCCACCATGCTACCGTTTTGTGCTCCTTAACTTGTTCTTTTTTTAAAACAAAATCTTGCTAGATGGCTTGGCTTTGAACTTTTTATCCTCCTGCCTCAGCCTCCCGAGTGCTGGGATTGAAGATGTACACCACTATGCCTTGCTAACTTGCTTTTGTAAGTCCATAATTCTTACTCCATATGACTGATGACACAGAATTGGATGACTGGTAGACTTTCTTCTGGAGTTTCTGGATTTGCAGAGCGTAAGTCTCAGTGTGTAACCATGCGGACAGCTACAGATGTTCCCTGATGCCACAGTGGTGTGTGCACAGTCTACACAGCTTGAATGTGTGCTGAGGTCACAGTGGTAGTGAGTTGGTCTGTGTACCTTGCAGAGAGTCGTGAACGTGAGGTTTTATACATAGGACTCTGGGAGGATATAGCTTAAGACTTGCTGTTTTTTTGCTTTTTGTTTTTTTTTTTTTTTTTTGGTTTTTCAAGATAGTGTCTCACTCTCACTCAGGCTGACCTGGAATTCACTATGTAGTCTCAGGTTTTATTTCTAAATTTGACTTTAAATGGGTTCATTCATTTGCAGGTAAGTTATGCAAAAGGACATGTGGTGGGTAGCTCTAGACAGTGCAGAGGTACTCCTCTCTTTGGCTGTCCCCTATCTCACTAACAACTTGTAATTCTGCCTTTCTCATTTCCATTTGCACCCAACTGTGCAGCTGTGGAAAAAGGTTTTACTTCTTTGAACTTGTCACTTTATAACATGGGCTCCTTTTGGACACAGTGTCCTTTAACTTAGTGTCACCATCTGGTCGCAGTCGCTGGAACACGCTTAACCATTTGCACCGAATAGACTGTAGTGTGGTGACGCTTCTCACGTCAGGGATTTTCAGGCGGCAGTGAGCTGCTTGAGTGGCCCTGGGAGGCGCCCGCTCCTGTGTTCTTTCTGCTCTGCTCACTGTTCCTTCTGCCTCTGCCTGCTCATGGACACACTTCCCACAGTAGTGTCCTGTTGCAGTGCTGGCCCTTTTCTTGTGAGTCATTTGGTCCAGTGCTGTCTCTAACTGTGCTGTTTTTCAAATGTCTTTGTTTTAAAGCTCTTCCCCAGTTTACGGTGACCCCTCAGAACAAAGTGGTTGTTGAGGGTCAGACAGTGGATTTCCATTGTGAGGCCACCGGCTACCCCCAGCCAGTCATCGCCTGGACCAAGGGAGGTAAGATATCCCTCTGGGCTGTCTGGGGTCTTTATCTGCCTCTTCACCTCCAAGCTGACACAGGCAAATAATAAATAAATAAATAAATAAATAAAGTTAGCCAGGTGTGGTGGTGCACTCCTTTAATCCCAGAACTTGGGAGGCAGAGGTAGGAGGATTGCTGTGAGTTTGAGGCCACCCTGAGACTACAGTGGGTTTCAGGTCTGGCTGGGCTTGAGCAAGACCCTGCTTCAAGAAACCAAAAACAACAACAACAATAATATTAATAAATAATAATCTGTTGTCCCTGGGTCATGTAAATCTAGTGTTTTCCTCACAGGGTTAAGCTGTGAGTGGATCTTCACACACCAGTGCTGGGAGGACCTCCCATGTGATGTAGCATGGATTCTACAAAAGTAGGATTCCAGCTTCTCCTGACTCCCAGAGCTCCCTCTGCCATTTCTGACTTGATGTGTGACTGCTGACCTCCGTAACTCAGGTTCCCACTGTCTGATGAAGGCTCAGCAGGCTGGACAAGGTGGTGGTGAGGACAGTGCAGAATCCACTAGAGAAGCCAGAGTAGGTGTGCCCTGTGTGCCTGCCATATAGTCAGCCAAGGACTCTGGACACCACCTGCTAGCTTGGCGTCAACCAGAGGGACATTATGTCCAATCCTTCCACTGAGGCACCCTGTCTCGGGCTCCTGAGGAGCATGCTGGGGTAGAGACCAGCTCCACATCTCTCCTTGGGAAGCCAGGGCAGCTCTGTTTGGGCAGGAGAAGCTTTCCCACAGAGGAATGTTCTGGGACCCTGCATAGAGCATGATCATCTAAGTGGCCCGGTCCTGGGCCCTCTTCTTTCCATGTCTGTTTCCTTACACACTGACTGGGAACAACCCTCAGGTACTCTGAGTCTCTGCCTTGTCCTGGCCCCTTACCTGGCCTTTTCTGTTCACTCTACTCTTGTCCATGCCTTTCCTAGGAGTTGCTTGGAGAGGCATCGTATACTTGCAGCAGGTGTATCCTGTAGCCCATGTGGGCATTGGACAAAAGGGCCTGCTTACTAGAGCAAAAGTGGTTATTCATGACCTGACCCAGGGAAGGCCTTCTCCTTGATGGGCTTTAGGGATAACATTCTTCCTGACTCTAGGGTACCCTTCTTCTGCCCTGACCCTGCAAGCCTCCATACCCAGCATGACTGATGTCCTTCCTTGCAGGGAGCCAGCTCTCCGTAGACAGACGGCATCTGGTGCTGTCCTCTGGCACACTCAGGATCTCTGGGATTGCCCTGCATGACCAGGGTCAGTACGAATGCCAAGCTGTCAACATCATAGGCTCCCAGAAGGTCGTGGCCCACCTGACCGTGCAGCCCAGAGGTAGGTGCTGGGGCCTTGGGCCTCATCAGTTCATTGTTCAGTTCTGTCATCAGGAAATGTGGACTTCTTGCAGCCTGGCTAGGTGTCACTGTTGATAATAGTGCTTGAGCTTCCAGTCTTTGGTTTAGCATCACTGTACTTGCATTCCTGGAGGGGTTCACATACTCTTTTAAAAATCTTAATTGAGAACTTTTTTTCTTTTTTAAAAATTATTTATTTATTTGAGAGAGAGAGACACAGACAGACACAGAAAGAGTGATTATGGGTACACCAGGGCTTCCTGCCACTGCAAATGAGCTCCAGATGCATGCAACACTTAGTGCATCTGGCTTTTCTTGGGTGCTGGGGAATCGAACTTGGGTCCTCAGGCTTTGCAAGCAAGTGCTTTCTCTTACCATCAATGAGCCATCCTCCAGCCCAATGTCTTTTATAGATAAAGTAATTTGAGCATGTTCCCCTCTAGTTATCCCCTTTTCTCCCCTCTCCTTTATCCCCCATCCACTGAGGACCCTCCCTCTTTCAGGGTAGTCCTTCCTTTGTTTTGTAGTCTCATTCCTTTTGTCCTTTTCTTTTTTTTTTTTTGGCGGGGGAGGGGATGTGTTTTCAGATAGGGTCTTTCTCTAGCCCAGGTTGATCTGGAATTCACTATGTAGTCTAAGGCTGGCCTCAAACTAACTGTGATTCTCCTATCTCAGGCCTCCTGGGTTCTGGAATCAAAGGTGTGTGCCACCATGCCCAGGTCCCTTTTGTAGAGGGAGAAAGAGGCAGAGAGGTAGAGAATGGGCTTGCCAGGGCCTCCAGCCACTGCAAATGAACTCCAGATGCATGCTCCTCCTTGTGCTTACGTGGGTCCTGGAGAGTCGAACCAGGATCCCTTGGCTTTGCAGGCAAATGCCTTAACCATTAAGCCATCTCTCCAGTCCCCCTATATACTCTTTGATCTTCCATGACAACATGTTGATGAGCTCGGGACCGTAGGTCTTTAAGAGCTGTCTGATAACCATTGTGAGGCCGTGAATGCACCAGTTAGTTCATGTCAGGAGGACAGTGCCCCAAAGTATGCCTTTGTACCCTATAGCTTTTATATTCTTTCCATTCCCTCTTCTGCAATCTTCCCTGAGCCTTGGAACATGTTGCAGTTACCTTCTTGTTGCTGGCACAGAAATCTCACCAGAAGCATCTTACAGAAGGAAAGGGGTTATTTCAGGCTTACAGATTCCCGGGGAAGCTTCATCATGGCAGAAGAAGCTGGCTCCCTTCATCATAGATCCACAGCACAGATTGAAAACAGCCAGAGCTTGAGCTGGCTCAGAATGCACCTTAGAGCTAAATTCAAGATCCACCCCCAGTGACACACCTTAAGTAGGAAGCTTAATCAGAAATACCTGAGGCTATGGGGCACATTTACAATCACACCACCCCAGAGGATGAGTTAGAAGTCTCCTTTCCTGTTGAGCTCCCAAAGGCATTTTCTTTCTTTTGGGTCGGGTTTCAGTCTCCTTGGTGCCTACCACCATCTCCATAGAGCCCTGGAGTTCCCCGGCTGGCAGCGGAAGCAGCACTCACATTAATTCCGATACCTTTTCTGCAATGTTCTGTGAGCCCTGGTGGGTGTGAGAAATGACTCTTCCAGTGGTAAGCACTGGGCTTTCTCTTCTTGCTATCCTGATAAGTCTTGGGTCTCCCTAGTATTCACTGCCACCAGGAGCAGGGGCCGTGCCAATGGGCCTTATCCCTGTGGCTCTTGGGCAGCCTACCTGCATGTGGATTGGGAGAAGGCGGGTCACCAATCCCACATAGACTCTTAAATCCCTTCCCCGTACCTCATGACAACATTTATTCAGGACTGAGAAGATGGCCCAATGCTAAAGACAGCACAAAGGCCTGACTTCCGATGGCCAGAACCCATATAAATGCCATGTTGATGGCACATGCCTGGTGCTGGGGGTTAGGAGAGGAAGACAGAATTCCAGAGCCTCCTGTATCTAGTCTAGCTAACTCAGTGAGTTCTGGGTTCAGTGAGAGACTGTGCCTCAAAAATAAAGTGGAGAGCAATTGAGGAAGGCATACCCCAAGTTGACTTCTGGCCTCCACGTGATCCACATGCATGCACACTATTCACACACATGCCCCTACTTGCATACACACATGTATATGCAAAAATAATTTTGAATAGAAAATATTTGTTTTTCTTGTTGACCTCATTTCCCCTTGGCTCATCAAGCCCACACTAGAAGTAGGCTGCCAAGAGCATACCCCCACGTAACTCCTGAGGAAGTGCAGTGTAGATGTCAGCCATGTTCTGCAGAATGGCCACTGGCCCATCTGTTTTCCTCTCCCCACTAGACTTCTATTCCTTCTGTCCTCTGCTTGTCGCCCATGCCCAGTCCCTCGAGTGAGAGGAACTCCAGTTGCCTCTTAACCCACTTGCCAGAGCCAAAATAACAAGACCAGGAGCTGGAGCTTCGGCAGTCTAGGCCCTGAGCCTGAGCGTGTGTGAAGAATGGAGTGGGCCAGACAGTAGTCATAGTCAGCTGACAGTTCTTTTTTTGTTTTTTTGTTTTTTTGGTTTTTTGGTTTTTCGAGGTGGGGTCTCACTCTAGCCCAGGCTGACCTGGAATTCACTATGGAGTCTCAGGGTGGCCTCGAACTCAAGGCAATCCTCCTACCTCTGCCTCCCGAGTGCTGATATTAAAGGCGTGTGCCACCACGCCCTGCAAGCTGATAGTTCTGTACAAAATGAAAAAGCTATAGCTGCTGCCTCCATGGGTGGGAACAAGGATCGCCTACAGAGTAACATCAGTTTACGTATTTATTTTTATTTCCTTATTGCAAGCAGAGAGAGATAGAAAGAAGAGAGACAGAGAAAGAGAATGTCAGGGCTTGCAGCTACTTGCAAACAAACACCAGATGAATGCACCACTGTGCATCTGGCTTTACGTCGGTACTGGAGAATTGAACCCGGGTCCTTAGGCTTTACAGACAGGCGCCTTGACTGCTGAGCTGTCTCTTCAGCCCAGATGACAGTTCTTGATTTCTCTGGGGCCCTTATGGAGGATCCCTGTGGCTGTGGCAGCTTCTTGTCACTTGCAGACCTGCTCTATCTACTGTGGGCATCATGGACCATAGGCTTCCTGTTCTTACAGGGCAGACTCAAGCCTGCTTGGGTATGTGCCTGGGATGGGATTTCAGAAAGGTTCCAACTTAGCCAGGGAGTCCAGTTTCTTCCTCTCTTATCGGATTAGGAGTCTCCTACCTCTGACTCTGTGCCTCCTCTCAAGAATCAGGCTCTCCTCAGAAGTCATTGTGTCCTCGGTGGGCCACAGTGACTGCCTGCTGGTGATGAGTGTGGGAAGGAAGGTGCAAGTAGCCAGGCTTGCCAGCAAGCCCCAGGGCTTGTTTCCTTGGTGTAGTTCCCTCTCAGCTGTTTCTGCTGCTGGAGCTGGGGCAGGAAGCAGCAAGGCATGAAGCAGGAGAGGTGGAACACATGGTCCACGGGGTGGCAGGCTGAGAGCCCTCAGGGCCCTGGATCAGCCTGACTGTGGGTTCTGTTCTTCTGAAGCTTCTTGGTATCACCCATGAGCTGCTCCATGCTTGCCTTCCAGTCACCCCAGTGTTTGCCAGCATCCCCAGCGACATGACCGTAGAGGTGGGCACCAACGTCCAGCTGCCCTGCAGCTCCCAGGGGGAGCCTGAGCCAGTCATCACCTGGAACAAGGTAAACGCTGACACTGTGCCCAACCTCCTTTTAATGTGGGCAGCGTGATGGCGTAGCTGTAGACTTTCACTCCAAAGAGAGGTTTCATGTTGTAAGCAGAGCATATCCTGAGGGATTCCTTCCCATATGAAGAAAACACATGATGTACTCTCTCCAGTGTCGGATGCAAAGGCTCATGAGCACTCCAGATGATTTTTATTATTACTCGACCTTTCTTTGCTGTTCATGCTCAGTGCAGTACAGCACTGCTATCAGATCTCACATACCACACGGGAAGCTTGCTGGGAGGACGGGGTGGCCGCGCCCGGGGCCACACTGAGAAAGCATTCTCTGGACAGGTGACGGCCTCCCTGTCCTCCAGCTCACTCGCACCCACCGGCATGGCATTCTCCACTGCTGCGCTCCTTGCCCTGCACACCTGTAATCTGCACATGGCTTCTTTGTTTTGTCCCTGGATTGTGCTGTGTTTTGGTTTAGCACCCTCTCTTTTAGGGCTATTACCAGGTGCCCATCACCCTTCCCACCACAGCTCATTTCCCCAAGAGTTACATGTGTGCCCCTCCTGACATAGTAAGGTTCATCTTTTGCATGCAGTTTTGTCCTCAACAACAAACAAGTGTGTGGAAGACCTTGTTGCACTGACTTCAACCCAGAAGAGTCACGTTAAGTCTCCTTCCTAGGCTTGTACAGATGTGAGCACGGCCTCCTAGATATTTCCATTAGAGTCCTAAGTACAGATATCCCTATCCCCTCCCACCCAGTAAAGCAGCTTCCATTTCCCAGTCTTACTGCAATCTCATTTTCATTGTTTTGCTTCAGGATGGAGTTCAGGTAACAGAAAGTGGAAAGTTTCATATTAGCCCTGAAGGATACTTGACCATCAATGATGTTGGACCTGCGGACGCTGGTCGATACGAGTGTGTGGCCCGGAACACAATTGGATATGCTTCAGTTAGCATGGTGCTTAGTGTGAATGGTAAGATGTCTGTGAGAGGCGCAAGGCATCACCTTGATGGTTTGGGGAGACAGGATGCCAGGCCTCTACTGTAATCCCATCAGCATTCGTTTAGGGTGTTAGAATAATTTGGAGGACAGAGGTCACACCCTAGCTTACAAGAGGAACAAGGAGCAAGAATTAGAAAGTGTAGTGCTCTAGGGAGGACAGGTGTGGCGTGGTGTATTTGGTATATATGTGTGAGTGTGTTTCTGTCTGTGTGTGTTGTGTGTACATTGTATTTGTCCTGTGCTCTGTAGTGTGAATGTATGTGCCCTGTGTATGTGTATCATGTGTGTGGGGTGCAGGATCTGTGCATTTTGGTGTATTATGTAACATGTTTATTCTGTCATGTATGCTGTGGTGTATATTTACACTTGTGTATATTTACATTTGTCTATAATATGTGTGTTTACTGCAGTGTGTGATATATGTAGCATGTGTATGATGCATGCACTATAGTATGTGCTATGTATGTTCAGTTTTGTGTGCTGTGGCTTGGTGTGTCTATATACTGTCATGTGTACATGGTATGGTGTGTGTATGACATGTTTATTTTGTGGCATATTGTGTGTGCTGTGTTGTTAGTGTATCTGCATGTGGTGCGTGTATGTATAGTGTGAGGTATGTATGGTGTGATGTGTGTTGTGACATGTGTTATATGTCCTGGGCTGCATGCTGTGGTATGGTGTGAATGTGTGTGATGTGTGCATGTGTTCTGTGATTTTGTGTGATGTGGTATGTTTGTGCAGTGAGCAGTGTTTATTCTGTGGTGTATTGTGTACTGTGGTTTCCTGTGTGATGTCTACATGGACATGGTGTGTGTCTACGGAGTGTGGTGTGTATATGGTGTCCTGTGGTATGCTGTAGTGTGTATATTGTGTGGTGTGGTCATGCATGTAAAGCTGGATACCCCCTGTACATGTTCTGATGGTACATTCTGACCAGCACTGAGGGTCTGGTATTAAGAAATCACAGAGCCTTTGAGAGGTAAGGAGCTGAGGCTAGCCTCAGGGGCGGTTGGCCTTTTAGGAGATCACTTACACCTGAATGGAGGTATTTCCCACAGGTGTCTTGTCATGCTGGGTATGAGGACCTCTCTGCTTTGTGTTATTACCCATTTTGCCCCACCCCCTTTTTTAAACCAAATGTCCTTGATTTCAAAAGCTAAGGCATGTGAAATTTCCATACTCATTAAAAACAGCTTCTGGTAGAATTTGTGATGGAATGATTCAAGGTTTGGTTCAAAAAAATATGTTCAGATTTTGGAAGAGAGCCCTGGCTACGTCTAGATGATGTCATGTCTAGACGTGGCTCTGTGAGTAACATGTGTAGTGTTTTTTCTGGTGATGTGAGTTCGTATTTTCCTAGTTCCCTGACGTAAGTAGAAACGGGGACCCTTTTGTTGCTACCTCAATTGTGGAAGCCATTGCTACTGTTGACAGAGCCATCAACTCCACTCGGACACACTTGTTTGACAGGTATGGGGGTGGGGCATGGTGCTGACCTGGGATGGTGGAGCTAGGGGCATGTGGGTTGGAATGCATGCTTTTGTAGTGCTTGGAGCTTTTGCCTGTTTCAGCCCTCAAAAATTGTAATATAAAAGTCATGAACAGTTAATGTAATGCTGTAAGCAGCATCAACTTTGGCCTCTCTGGGTGTTAGGGTGCTTGAAGGAGGTATACTTCCCTGATGGGCTCTGGACTGTAATTCAGAATCAAAACATTTCCAGAAGATTCGACTTAACTCTTTTGGCTGTTAAGAAATGATTTGGCAAAAACAAAATGTTGCTAAAGTGGCTAGTGTATTCATGTTGGCAACTCCAGCTGTTTTTCTGCACCTTAATTGAAATGCAATACGTGTGACTTTCTCTCTTGACTTATTAATGATTTGTTTTCAGTGTCTTTGGTTCTTGTTTGTCTCTTTGTTGTTCTGTCGCCTTCCACCTGGGATAAGTAAGGTACAGTACATCACGTTGTCAACAGTAGAGATAGAAATTTCATAGAATAAGTATACTTTTGGATTCTGGTGATTTTTGTCTCTAGTAATTTGTTTCATTGCTCCTTTCCCTCCCTCACTTCTGCCAGCCGTCCACGTTCTCCAAATGACCTGCTGGCCCTATTCCGGTACCCACGGGACCCATACACAGTGGGACAAGCCCGGGCAGGAGAGATATTCGAGCGGACTCTGCAGCTGATCCAGGAACACGTGCAGCATGGCCTGATGGTTGACTTAAATGGAACAAGTCAGTACCACATCCTTCCTCCCCCTCCTCACCCCAGCCCAAGGTACCAAATGTGCTATATTCTGCACACAGCTCATGAGAGGTTCTGGTATTTTCCACTGCATTTTGTCCTTGCGTTTAGGCTGTCAATGGGCAAGGGGGCTCTCAGTGACCATAGGCTGTGGCCAATCCACTCACGCACCCTGTGACAGGCCAACTGTGTGTCCTGCAGGCTGTGGTGGTTTCTGTGTCCTTGTGTAACAAAGCAATTTAAGATATAATGAAAGGCCTTGTAGGGCAATAGGCTAGTAGGAACAGGTGTCATGCCCCCATGGTGCAGTGCTGTGTGGCTCACAGAAAGGGACCTCACGAAGTTTTGGCATCTATAAAGCCACTTGTGGGTAACATTGTGGCTCAGTACTGTGTGGCAGCACTGCCTGCTGCCCATTCATCAGAGCTACCTTTGTGTGCTACTGTTGTTGATACCCACAACTCTTACTGTGTAAATAATTTCATTGTGACTGATTGTGTGTGTGTTTGACACACCCACACCCACACGTGTGGTGCCAGGAGAATACCTACAGCAGCTGCTTTGGGCATGGGAGAACTGCTCTGTGTGTGTTTTTAGGTTGCTTTCCATAAAGTTACTCAAAAGTTCACTGCTGTGAGTAACACATGTGTGAGGTGGAGGAGCATGGAGAGCCAGATGGACGGGTCATACCTCCCCATTGGGCACAGGGCAGTGAGTGGGCCAGTCCATGTCTTGTCATGTGGAACCTCCTATGTGCCAAGGCTTCCAGGCACTGACAAGTTCACATGGGTGTAGATAGCAGCTCCCCACACCCCACCTCACTGTTGGGACCTTGGAACATTTGCCTTTTCTTTAGAGATGGAATTCGAGCTTCCCACACCCAGGCTGTTCTGTTCTCTCAGTGAAGGTTTGTTAGGTGCTTGATGAGTACAGAATAAGCCTTGGGTGGGTGCAGCAGACAGAGCCCTGTCTGTGTGGTGCTTCCTAGCCTCTCACATGTCCCCTGGTGCAACGTATCTTTCTGGCATAAAGGACCTCATTCTTTCTTTATAGAGCAAAGTAACATTTGCCAATACGTGTTACTTCTTGCAATTTCCTACCTGTCTGTCTTTGTTTATATCTAAAACTTCAGCTCTTTATTTTTCTTTTGCATGTGTCTCTGTGTGTGGTTGTGTATGCGTGATTTTATGCGTGGGGGTGTATGTGTTTGTGCAGGTGCACATGTGTGTGGAGACGAGAGGAGTTTTCCTCAGTTACTCTCCACCATATTCTTAGAGACAGAGTATCTTGTGTACCTAGCACTCATTGATTTAACTAGACTAGTTTGCCAGTGATCACTGGAATCCTCCTATCTCTGCCTCCCAAGTGCTGGGATTACAGGCACAGGCCATCACCCTCAGCTTTTTATACAGACCCTGAGGTTCTGAATTAGGTACTTATACTTGTATAGCAAGCCCTTTATCCACTGAGCCATCACCTCAACCCAGCTATAGATCTTTCTAAAGGTCTTTAGGTAGCTGTGATGACCTTAGCAAGGGATCACATCTACCCATCGCCCTCTGGGGTTCCTATACACCAAGTTTACCTGGAAACAACCTCCAGTCCAGTTCTGTTTGGAATTGTTCTTTGTGAGCAATTGCATGCCAATTTCATATCACTACAGCTTGTTAAAGAAATAATCGGAAACTTGGACAGGCAAAGAGAACCCTGTATAATCCAGCTTCTTTCTGCACTTCCTGAGCAGTGTGCCCACACCCCCTACTTTACTCCTCTGAGCACAAACTCTGTCTGTGTCAGGCACTGTGCAGATCTTGGGATAAGGCAAAGCAAAATAAATAAAAACCTCAGCCTCAAAGACCAACATTCTAGGACAGATGTGGTGGCTCGTGCACCTGGGCTATATACTGAAATCCTATCTCAAAATAAAGAAGCAAAACAAAAAAAAAGATCCAGCACTCCAGAGAAGGGTCGACTGTAAGCCAGAAGAGAGGTCAGTGCATGTAGCCAGCCATGGGAATGAAGTGGACAGTAGCAGGTGAGAGGCAAGGGACCTAGCTGGACAGGATGCCACCTCCATGGTAAGGATGGAACTTTAGCAGAAATCCCACAAGAGCTGTGGAGGGGCATCATGAGGCGGGGGTAGCTAGAATGGCATCTGGCAAGTGAGTATGGGGAAGATGAGGGGCCAAGAGCCTTTGAAAGCCCAACCAGAAAGGGTCACAAGCAGAGAAGTGATGGAGTGGGTTGCAGTGTGATTTCACAGCATGAGTAGTAGACAAGGCCGGGAGGCCAGCCTGGGGAAGCAGGGAGAGGGACCATGCTGCCACCCTAGGAGATGCCAGTACACTTTGCCTCTGTCATCTGTGCTCAGTGCTCTGGAAAAATGAGCATGTTCCAGGAAAGCCTTTGACTCAGTGGATGTGGGGGAGGAAGTCTTTTCCTTCCTGGCTCTTTGCATCCTTGGCACATTTGCTATTCAAAGCTGGGGATTTTCTGAGACTTCCCCAGACTGCCATGAAAACCAAGACAGATGCTCACCTTCACACAGTAGTCTGTGGAAGGCATGGGCTGCAGCTAAATAGAGGATGCAAGGGAGAACTTGTATGCCCTGTGGCTACCCCAGTATGCCATCATGTTTCTGATTAATTCTACTAGCCTGAAAGCCCTTAACTAACTCCCTTTGTTTTCTTGGGCTTTAGTGTAGATGTTTTAGAGGTCATCTGCTGCAAAAAGGGACTGCTTCTTATGTCCTCTCAAGGTGTGCAGATAGGATCTCAAGAGCCAGACTCCAGCTGATCCTAGCAGTGTGTGCATACATGCATGCACGTGGGTCCCATACTTGTCTGGATATGAGCACATGTCTGAATGTGGGCGTTGCCTGTATTTGAGCAAGTGTCTCTGTGTGCATGTCTTGCATAGGATCACGTTAGTATGAGTGTGTATGCAGGATTTGAGAGTATACTTGTGTGTGAATGCTTGTGAGAGTATATGTGTGACTGCACATGTCTGGCAGTGTGAGCATGTCTTTGTGCATATGAGTGTGCAGGTATGTGAATGCACACATGTCTGTGAAAGTGTGCATGAGTGTGTGCATGCATGGCTTTTCTGCAGGACCTACCACACCCTGCAGAGCAGAGGCATTGAGGAGGTGAAAGGCCTTGACTGTGTCAATATCTGGGTCAGGGTTAGTGAAAGCTGGGCTCTGAGCATGGGATTCTAGGTCCTTGTGTGTCTTGAAGGTGAAGAGCAGGACTCATCGTTATGGTGAGTGATGCCCGGTGGAGATATGCTCTAGGCCACAAGGGGGGATTCTCATATAGCTGCTGTGGTCACTGAGGATTTGACCATGAAGGTGAAGTAATTGGAACTTGCCTATGGATAGATGAGTTGAAGGATCTGTTTGTGTTGGCCTTTGAGAAATTCAAGGTGAGCATTGTGAATACCTGTCCTAGGGTGATGCCGAAAGTGTGGAGAGGAAGGTGGGAGTTCAAGGAACCTACGGGAGGCCTCACAATGGAGGTGGCCATTGGCTGGACTTTGAGGCAGCAGATCGTCAGTCAGCTTCAGTGTGCAGTGATGGCCTTAGGGGGAGCTGTCTTCCTCTGTGAGGAGACAACCTGCTGTCTGTGGTAACATGGAGGTGCCTTCTCCACCTGTTGCATGGAACTGGTAAAAGGAGGCTGAAAATGCGCAAGACTGGATTTCTAATGTGATTTGGCTTTTCCAGGGGTCACCTCAATAGATCTGGCAATGGAAACCAGGAGGTTGCCTGGTGGGGTGAGGACTTCATTCCAGCCTGGCAGGTGTCACTTGAGGAGCCGAGGGCTCGGGTTTGCACCACTGCTGATGGAAGTTAGTGCCGCCTCACTGTGTTTCAGGTTACCACTACAATGACCTGGTGTCTCCCCAGTATCTGAGCCTCATCGCCAACCTGTCGGGCTGCACTGCACACCGGCGTGAGAACAACTGCTCGGACATGTGCTTCCACCAGAAGTACAGAACACACGATGGCACGTGCAACAACCTGCAGCACCCGATGTGGGGCGCCTCACTGACGGCCTTCGAGCGCCTGCTGAAGGCCGTGTATGAGAATGGCTTCAACACGCCCCGCGGTATCAACCCCCTGCGTCAGTACAATGGGCATGTGCTCCCCATGCCGCGCCTCGTGTCCACAACACTGATTGGGACCGAGGTGGTGACGCCCGATGAGCAGTTCACACACATGCTTATGCAGTGGGGCCAGTTCCTCGACCATGACCTGGACTCCACAGTGGTGGCCCTGAGCCAGGCTCGCTTCTCTGATGGACAGCACTGCAGCTCCGTGTGCAGCAATGACCCACCCTGTTTCTCCGTCATGATTCCCCCCAATGACCCCCGCGTGAGGAGTGGTGCACGTTGCATGTTCTTTGTGAGGTCGAGCCCCGTGTGTGGCAGCGGCATGACGTCCCTGCTCATGAATTCTGTGTACCCACGGGAACAGATCAACCAGCTCACCTCCTACATCGATGCATCCAATGTGTATGGCAGCACTGACCATGAGGCCCGCAGCATCCGGGACCTGGCCAGCCACCGTGGCCTCCTGCGGCAGGGCATTGTTCAAAGGTCTGGGAAGCCACTACTCCCCTTTGCCACAGGGCCACCCACCGAGTGCATGCGTGATGAGAACGAAAGCCCCATCCCCTGCTTCCTGGCTGGTGACCACCGTGCCAATGAGCAGCTGGGCCTGACCAGCATGCACACGCTGTGGTTCCGAGAGCACAACCGCATTGCAGCGGAGCTGCTGAAGTGGAATCCGCACTGGGATGGGGACACCATCTACCATGAGACCCGAAAGATCGTCGGGGCCGAGATCCAGCACATCACCTACCAGCACTGGCTGCCCAAGGTCCTGGGGGAGGTAGGCATGAAGATGCTGGGGGAGTACCGGGGCTATGACCCCAGCGTCAATGCTGGCATCTTTAATGCCTTTGCCACCGCGGCCTTCAGGTTCGGCCACACGCTGATCAACCCTGTGCTCTACCGCCTGGATGAGAACTTTGAGCCCATCCCCCAGGGCCACGTGCCGCTCCACAAGGCCTTCTTCTCACCCTTCCGCATTGTCAACGAAGGGGGCATCGACCCACTTCTCCGGGGGCTGTTTGGGGTAGCAGGGAAGATGCGTGTGCCTTCCCAGCTGCTGAACACGGAGCTTACGGAACGGCTATTCTCCATGGCACACACGGTGGCCCTCGACCTGGCTGCCATCAATATCCAGAGAGGCCGGGACCACGGCATCCCGCCCTATCATGACTACAGGGTCTACTGCAATCTGTCGGCCGCCTACACCTTTGAGGACCTGAGAAATGAAATCAAGAGCCCCGATATCCGGGAAAAGCTGCAGAGGTGAGTTTTGGGAAATGGGACTTGCCTTCTGTGTGACTGCCAGGTCACATGGCTCTGGGTTCAAGTTTCTATTGCATCCTGTGGTGAAGTGAGAGTAGTCTGTGAGGCTAAGACTGGACAACTGTGGTCCAGTGGCTGGGCTGCTACAAAGGTGTATGTGCATGATAAAGTCAAGTCGTCCAGCCTCTCTATGCTCAGGAGAAGGACCTTGTGTTTTCTGTTGAGACCTTGCCAGGGCTTGGCTGGACAAAAATGAACTATTTTTCTGGAGTTGAGGTAGTGGAAGTTTGTGCCTCCAGGATTATATTTTCACAGGCACAGAACACCTGGGAGAAGGCCTCAGGTGGGTCTGCTGTCCAGTCTGCAACCCCGTGTGTGCTGCCCACTCCTTTGTAATGGAAATGAGTGTTAGAGACACTGGACATCATGTTGAACAAAGCTGACCCCAGGGGCTGGGGGAGTTTTATTCAAAGACAGACCTGCTGCCCACCACCTGGTGATCAGGCCACCTCTTCCAGAGCCAAGGGCCTTTCCAGGCCTTCTGCCACCTGATGGGCTGGTCATCCCTGATGTTCTCCAATGTACAGACATTCAAGACCTTACAGACTCTCCCTTCTGCTATTCACGCCTATCTTTTGTATGCTAACTTGTTTCCTCATCTATTTATAACAGTTTACTCGCATTTAGTCGTGTGTGTATGTTGTATATGCATGCGTGTGGGGGGAGATGTGCATGGTCTGTGTGCATGTCTGCAGAAGCTAGAGAACTTCAGGTGTCCTCCTTTATGACACTTCAGCTTCATGTCCTTGAGACAGTCTCTCACTGAATCTGGAGCTGCCATTTTTAGTCAGACTAGGCAGTCTCAGCAATTTTTTTCTGGTCTCTGCTTCCCAACAGGACTGGGATTATAGGCATGCATTGCCTTATTTTATTTTAAGAAAGAGGCAGGCAGATAGAGAGAATGAGTGCACCAGGGCCTCAAGCCACTGCAAACAAACTCCAGACACATGCGCCACTTTGTGCATCTGGCTTATGTGGGTCCTGGGGAATTAAACCTGGGTCCTTAGGCTTTGCAGGCAAGTGCCTTAACCACTGAGCAATCTCTCCAGCCCTCAAGTTTTTGTTTTTCATTGTATTGTATTGTTTTGTTTAGTTTGTTTTTACAATGGATGCTATGGATCAAACTCAGGCCCTCATGCTCCGATGGCAAGTGCTCACCCTCTGAGCACCCTGCCCCCCAGCCCTGCCTTAGTCTTCTGAGAACTTAAAAGCATTTATGAGAGTTTTCCTGGAACAGTTCTTTGTAGTCCTTAGATTTGTGAATCCAGTCTCAGCCATTATGCATGTAGGAGCTGCCAGTTCCTATAAAGAAAACGAACTTTTCTCCAGCCCCTTACCTCCTGAGTGTTCTAGAACTTCTTGTGGCTCACCCTACATGCTCGTAACTAACAGCGATGGTGAGATACCAGTGCAGGTTAGACCTGGGCCTTCTCCAGTAAAGAGTTCTTACTTGTAATTTTCTACAAGTTCTGAATGAGTGTCAAACCTCCTGTATTCCACTGCTCACTTAGGCCACCATGTTAGGTTACCGGCAAGGGAAACATGCAGGTTCTCCACAGGGAGAACATATTTTTTGTCACAGTTTTGCTTAATTAGGATTTATGCTCTCCATCTGTGTTTCTCACACAGTTCAATGTCCCCCTTTGTTCCCATCCAGACGGCTGCAGTCGACTTTTCCAGTCATTTATTTCTTGCCAGACCATTTCAGAACCTCTCAGAGCTGCTGGACATGCCAGGCCTGGGCTAGTCGCAGGCGAGAGACCCCTGGCAAACATATTAAAGCTTCCTCTCCCACGCACGGAATCGCTCACTTATTTATTTCTATGACTAGTTCCTGAGAGGAGAAACCAGATGTAAACAGGAGAGCTGAGTGGTGATGAAAGCTGGGCCTTCTAAGATTGCTTCCAGCAGACTTGGGGGAACTGGGCTTTCTTCTACTGTACTGGCAACCACTTTGTTTCAGGGCATCCTGGGGTGGAGGGCTGAGCTGAGCCTGGGCTTCCCCCTTGGTGTGCATTTCAACCTGCAAGCCAGGGTCCCCAGGCCCCTCTGAAACAAGCTCCTGCGTACCATTGAGACTATCCCAAGCAGGTGTGAGGGAGCGTCCTTCAACCCCTTGGAATCCCTTCACAGGTAGGAGGCAGGACAGGTGAGGAGAAGCAGGTGCTCTGGGAAGGCACTGGTGTCTGATGTCCACACAGCAAGACTGGAGCCACTCCAGGTTCCTGACAGGTGACTTCCTAGAGCGTTTTGGAGCTTTTAGTGTAAGAATATTGACAGAAACGAGCAGTTTGTGTTTGGCAGGTAAAAGCAGGTTGATTCTACTTGCAAGATGAACAACCTTGGTCACTAGCTCTAAATGCATCGTGTCTGTTCAGTGGTACATGTCACATCTGGATGTGGGTGTTCCACTGTCACTGTGCTTGGTGGGAAAAGCGATGGAGGTCAGAAGCTCTTAGCAAAGCTTTGAATAGCAGTTGGAACCAGTACCACATGCTGCTTCATGAGCTCCTAGGAAACTAAACGATTAGATAAGTATGAGTTGTAGATATTTGCAGTTCTTTGAATGTGATTGGAGGATCTGATGGGACTACTTGTCCTTAATATTTTTGAAAGCTTAAACCTCATCAGACACCTACCCTGTCTGATTGGTCAGCATTTATGTTACAGTACAGACATTTTCAATAGATGGTAGAATCTAATATCATCATTTCAATTATGTCTATATTTATGCACTTAAATAATGCATGTTGTCTATGTGCTTATGGAGAAAGACAGCATGCACTGGCAGGTTAGGTGCTTCTCTGTGGAGCACAGGAAAGGCTGTGCTTTAATTTCTTATCTTCTCTTGCCTTTTCAAGTTATCTTCTATATAAAATATATATACATTTACTTATAAGAAATATATAAGAGAAAATAGAAAAAATTATTTTAGTTGGCATGTGTGTAGTTTGTGTGCCCATGTAGTTGGCATGTGTGTAGTTTGTGTGCCCATGTATGTGGAGGCCAGAGATTGACATTGGATGTCTCCTTCCACCTTAGCTTTTGAGACAGGGTGTTGCACTCAAAACGGAGCTCACCAGTCTGCCTAGACTACCTCACCAGCAAATCCTAGGGATTCCCTGGTCTCTGCCTTCTTGGTGCTATGATTACAGGCACGTGCCACACTGACTGACTATGGGTGCTGGGTCTCAATTCAGGTTCTCATAATTATGTATCAAGCATTTGACCCATGGAGCCAGCTCCACAGCCCCTGAAAACTATAGCAAGATGTTTTAAAGTACTAACACTGAGGGACTGGAAAGATAACGCAGTGGTTAAGGCTCTTGCTTATACTTGCATAGCCTGTTGGCCTGTGTTTAATTCCCAAGCCACCCACTTAAGCTCAACGGTGGCACAGGCAATGGCAGAAGGCTCTTGCACACACATGTGCACACCCACAAAGAAATAAATTAATTTCTCTAAAAAGAAATAGTGATGAATTTTCTGGTAAGTGAAAAATCTGAGTAATGTGTAATAAGGCAGAAACAGGGACTTTTCACACTTGCTATGTCATGTCAGGCAGCTCTGCTAGGCAGATCTCAGTTTCTGTTCTTTTACTGCAGGCTGTATGGCTCGACTCTGAACATTGATCTGTTCCCAGCCCTCATGGTGGAAGACCTCGTCCCTGGAAGCCGCCTGGGGCCTACACTCATGTGCCTGCTCAGCACACAGTTTCGGCGACTGAGGGATGGGGACAGGTAGGCACTCGAGGATCCTGTTTTCTGCCACTGTTCCTGTAATTGGGCAGAGAGGACCTAGGTTTGCAGAGAATGAGGATCTAAGACCTGGGCGTGGTAGATCCTTGAAGCCAGTGAGAACATTAATGTTCTTGGAAGCCTTCAAGGGATGGCCATGCGGCTGAATCAACTGAATCTTTGTGGGAATCTAGGGGATTAGAAATCTAGGGGGTTAGACCTTCTTTTTTATTAGTTCTATTCATTTTTTATGTTTAAAAAATTTTTTTGTTTATTTTTTATTTATTTGAGAGCGACAGACAGAGAGAAAGAGGCAGATAGAGAGAGAGAGAGAATAGGTGCACCAGGGCCTCCAGCCACTGCAAACGAACTCCAGATGCATGTACCCCCTTGTGCAACTGGCTAACATGGGTCGTGGGGAATAGAGCCTTGAACCGGGGTCCTCAGTCTTCATAGGCAAGCACTTAACCGCTAAGCCATCTCTCCGGCCAATCACTTTTTATGTTTTGAGACAGGATATCCTTCTGTAGCTCAAGCTGGCCTCAAACTCATAGCAAACCTCCTGCCTCAGCCTCCCAAGTGCTGGGAGGTTTGCAAGTTCTGACAAAATTTCTTTTCTTTTTCTTTTTCTTTTTTTTTTTTTTTTTTTGGTTTTTCGAGATAGGGTTTCACTCTAGCCCAGGCTGACCTGGAATTCACTATGGAGTCTCAGGGTGGCCTCGAACTCACGGCGATTCTCCTACCTCTCCCTCCCGAGTGCTGGGATTAAAGGCGTGCGCCACCACGCCCGGCTACAAAATTTATTTTCATTTTCAGTCTAATAAATGTTAATTAGTTTACTTTAATGTAGAGGAAAGGTGGTTGATTTGTGTTGCATGAGTTTCACTTCCTGCCATCACTGTGGTTTTGAAAAGTGACGTGTTTTCTTTCTTGCTAGTCAGAAGGGTTAATGTGTTTTCTCTTATGTACCAGACTTTTTGCTTTCTCTAATTTTGGGGGTTGGAAAATTGGGCAGTATCTGATGCTTTTTTTTTTTTTTTTTTTTTTTTTGGTTTTTAGAGGTAGGGTCTCACCTTGGTCCAGGGTGACCTGGAATTAACTATGTAGTCTCAGGGTGGCCTCGAACTCATGGTGATCCTCCTACCTCTGCCTCCCGAGTGCTGAGATTAAAGGTGTGCGCCACCATGCCCGGCACTGGTGCATTTTTTAGTTACTGCTGATGGAAGCCTCCATTTCTGTATGGTTGGGGGAACCTTCTTAGTCCCTGTGACCTGTGGTGTCCCTGTTGCTGCAGACTCAACTGAATTCACTCTCTTCTCATACAGGTTGTGGTACGAGAACCCAGGTGTGTTCTCCCCCGCTCAGTTGACACAGCTCAAACAGACGTCCCTGGCCAGGGTCCTATGTGACAACTCAGACAACATCACCCGTGTGCAGCCGGATGTGTTCAGGGTGGCAGAGTTCCCACATGGCTACAGCAGCTGTGAAGACATCCCCAGGGTGGACCTCCGGGTATGGCAGGACTGCTGTGAAGGTATATAGTGTCAGCACACTGCCCCCTCCCCACCTTTTCCTGTTTCTTTGTTTTTGCCCCATTCTGTGAAAGCTGAATGCTTGTATTATCATGGTGGTGAGAAGGGGAAATGGCTTTTGGTGGTATTTAATTGTGTTATATCGCCAAAGGGAAGCATCACTTAAAAAAGGGATACATGTTCTGAGAAATGAGTTGGTGTCAGCAGGTTTCACTGTGCAGGCAGCATAGAGTGTTATACCAAGGCTGTGTGGGGCAGTCACTCCTAATAGCCTCTTGCATTCAGGAGACTTAAGACACACCAGAAGCTTCAGGCTACTGCCTACAGCATATGGAGGATTGCTTCATGACTTTAAGTAGGAGTACACTAAAAGGCAATAAATGTATAGCACAGTAAATGTACCAGCAACTGAGTCATAAGTGGGCAGAGTAAATGCACCCACTACTATTAGAATCGTTTGTGATCATAACTGTCCATGGTTGCATATGCCGAGTATCTTCTGTCAGCACAGTAGGTTAGACTCCAATATCATCATGAATACATGGACTAAAATGTCACTAAAAGAACCTTTCAGCTTCATTATAATTTTCCAAAGCACCTGATACTCAAGACAACTAAATATAAAACCTGAGTATGTCCTACCTAAAATTTAACCTAGTATCTATCTGAGTCTGACTGCTCATGTGTGTCTGTGTATCCATACTCACAGACAAAGGCTGAGAAATAAGCATCTACTCAAACATAGTAAGCATAGCAGTCTACCCTTAGACAAGTCTGGGCTGCGTGTTCCAGCTGCTGTACTAACTTACGAGGGGAAGAATTCCAGAGTGTCTTCCTTCTGAAGAAGTAAAGGCTGTCCTGTGGGCATGAGGAGCGTTGCCGAAGCCCCATAGTGAATGCTCTGTGGTGTGGTGTGGTGTAGTCAGCCTGGAACGTCTGCTCCTTGCTGTGGCTGTCCACCTCATGCACTGGGCCACCATGAGCTGCCTGCTCTAGCAGCCACAAACTTCCTGTGGGGACTGTTCTACAGCCTTGTTCTCACTTTGCATTCCACAGTCCCTCAAGTGGTTAACCTCAGCTTCCAGTTTCTAACTTGTATGCAATTTTGGCTTTATTCAAACTATGATCAGGGCCCTATAGATATTAAAGCCAGGCATGTTTGCAATCCAAGCTGAGTGAGTGACCTACAGTTTGTGGTGAGGAGAGGGGTCAGGAGGATGGAGAGATCCAGTCACACATGGGGCAGAGTATACCTGCCACTCAGCCCTACCCCACTCCTCAGATGGCCTGGAGAAAGTAGGCACTTACAGCCTGAGCAGAGGCAGAGAGACTTCAGAACTAGAGTTACCCTTTCTCCTAAGATAGTCGTTCAGAATTTTGCTTAACCTAGTAAGTATTGATTCTGGGTTAAATCTGTTTTTAATGTCCCTTGAGAGGATGTGTGTTTGTGTGTGTGCACCTTTCTGGGAATATATATGAACATGCTGTGTGTGTGTGTGTATGCCACAATCAGATGGTTTTTTTTGTCTATCTCCTCTCTGAGAAAAAAGAATCTTTATATATTAGAAGTCATATAAAAATGAATTGTGCTTGTTGCATATCCAGTTTTTTCAATCACTTAGCAATCATGTGATCACACTTGTGGGAAAGTAGTATCTGTTTTGCTTGTTTTCTTTTATGTTCTCCCTGGTTTTTCCACTTTAACTGCCTTTCCACAAGCACGGCAGAGAGTTCTGTTTGCAGAAAACTGCTCTTTGGAAAATCGTGGGAAAGGCCAATTCTTCTTATTCTCAGATACAGAACCTCTGTCTGGTGATAACATTACCAGGCCCTGCTTAGAAGGAGTGAAGCCAGGTTTCACTCTTATGCTACAAAATCAAGTCTTGGAAGAATCTATCTCTGGGGTGGGCCTTGTCTTGGTCCCCCACACCCTGCTGGCCTAGGCTGCCGCTGTGGCCCAGTGTCTGAAGCTCTTACTGACACAGTTCTTCCAGATACTGTGCCTCTTAAAATAGCAGGCTTGGCCCAAGCCTGACATAAGTCCAAATTTTACAAATTTACTGGCTTTTACTTTAACCCAAAGCCAATTTGACAATATAGTAGTAGCAAATGAAAAAGAATATCAGTTGCTGTTTACTTGTAACTCAATTTTGAAAAAGGCATTTGACACACTTCTTGGGACTTCCCCTCCATCACAGCACTGAGAATGATACCCACGAACCCAAGAACCCCAAGCAGCTTCTCCTCGGGCACGGCAGGGACATTTCCTCCAGCCTGGGATGGAACTGGGAGCCTCTTCGTGAGGACTTGCATGCACATGCAATGTTACATTATTGCAGTGAGTACTGAAACACTGCAAAGAATCCCAGTGCCTCACCTACCTAGAGTCACCCACTGTTAACATTTTCCAGTTGATTTTTACTTTATTTGCATGTGTGTGTTTTTTGTGTGCTGTGCACATATACCTCTGTGTAGTAAATAAATAAATGTCCATGTTTTTCTGAGCCAGCCCAGAAAGTGGCAGAGACTCTGCCATTATGCTCCTAAATAATTTGCTTAAATGTCATCAAAATTGGAAAATTTAACACAAATACAATCATGATATAATTTCTTAACCTTATTCAGATTCTTCCATTTGATCCAGTGCTATCTTTTGTATTATATTGTGTCCTACTGCTAGGTTCCATCCAGGCCCTGACTTAGTTTCTCCTTAAAGTTCCTAGCCTGGACTAAACCTGAAGAGTTCTCCATCTGTCTTCATATGGGCCCTTTTGTTGATCTCCCTCCAAGTGGGTCTATGCACGTTTTGCTGACAGGCAGCACTGGGGAACAGTTTGAGACAGGCAGGGCTGTGTTCTTCTCAGCGTACCATATCAGGAGGCAGGTGGCATCAGTGTCCCATCATTGATGACAATGATTTAGGTTACTTCTTATAAATGTTTGGCTAACATTCTGGTGAGTGTTTGATCAAAGGAATGATGAAGGGTTAAAAATGGGACCTCAGTTAGAATATGAACATTTTCCTCCCCTTCAGCAAGCTCCTTCTCCAGCCATACAGAGCCCTGGCTGGAAGACTATGCCACCTATGAAACTGCCGCCTCCTAGGTAGGACATGTCGTTTAAGTGGTGGTTAGGACAGAGCACACTTTCTCCCATTCACATAGAACTTTCCAGGTACTTGGTTGGTCCAGTGTATTTGAGCTGTGAACACATCTACTTTCACATCAACACCAGCATTGGATGTGGGGCTGCACTGAGGGCAGGCAGGATACAGCTAGTATATGCCAGGTCTGAGAAGTGTGGCCCAGTTGTGCCCATGCCTGAGGAAAAGGCAGTACACTTGTCCCAGGGTCCCAGCAGTGAGCATAAACCGACAGTGAGCTTATGCCTGGTGTCCACCACTGATGAACCACACCTCACAGCTACCACTGAGTCTCACCTCAGTGACGTGTATGGCCTTGTTGTAAACATGTAGCTCTCAGGTCAGGGCTGCTAGGCACGGTCGACCTCAGCAGTGAATGCACTTGCTCCCCAGCTATGTTCATGACTGCAGAAAACCACACAGTAGGGGGAGGGGTTTAGAGTCTGAATCATTCTTGCCCCCTTTCAGAATGCTGAGCCTGGATTTGCCTGACCTCAGGTGCTGGAAAACTTGGTGAGATGTGACTCTCCACATGGCTGTGACCTGGTGGCCATTGTGGATCTGCTCTGTGCCTCTCGAGCCATTGGAACAACTATATTCTCTGCTCAGGGCTAACTGGTGAATAGGATACAGCGGTCAGATCCAGCTTCTGAATCTGATAATGATCAGATCAGATAATGAGCTGTGACTATAAAGTATAGTCCCCTTGGGATCGCTATGTGGTCAGAAGTAAGTCCCTGAGTGTCTTGAACACTTGCCCTTTTCTTTCCAGTCTCAGACAGCAGCACCAAGAGCAGAACATCTCTGCTACTCAGCTGAGGCAGACCACATGGCCTCAGTGTATTTCTTCTAAGTGTTTACCTTATAGGATTTCTGCCCCCATGGTGCTTTAAGACTTTAGAATTTGGAAAGATTCCCTTTGGCTTTTGTCTTCATTCTGAGCTAGGCTTTTCTTGGGGGAAGAGGAGACACAAGACACAAGTGAAAACCAAGGGCTTAGATGAATGGATGATGTGGGCAGGAACACTGGGCTCCTTTCCATATCTGTGCTTTAGGAAGGTGGCCTTAGCCAAGGTAAGGAGGTATTTGGGATTCACCAGGGCTTGTTGCAGACGGATGTGAGATGATAATAAGATCTTAGAGCTCAAAGTGCTAATTGATGGCTGGGAGGACCACAGATGACAGTAGATTCAAGAAGAGTGCCTAGGACTCCTTGTGTGGGTTGCAAGAGGGCACTGGGAATGTCTGGGATGCCATGGAGTGGGGTTGTCTATCCTCAGGAAGACCTGCTTCGAACTGTTGGCAGGTGTGGCCACTGATCCTGAAGCAGCAGGGGACCAGATCCACAGACCCATTGTTGGTTCCATGAGACCTCTCCACTCCCTCCTGACAGAAGGTGTCCCAAGGGGTACATTGACATGTGTCATAAAAAATAGTCCATGGTGGGCTAGAGAGATGGCTCACTGGTTAAAAGTGCTTCAGTGCAAGCATGCAGGCCTGAGTGGCCTGAGACCACCCAAGTTTGAAACTCTAGCACCCACAGAAACAGCTGAGTGTAGCTGCACACATCTGTAACCTTAGTCCTGTGAGGAGAAATGACCAGAGAATTACTGGGGCTCACAAAAGAAACAGCAAGCTCCTGGAATCAGTGTCTCAAGGAAATGTGTGGAGGAGAGTTGGATGGGGACAGAAGGTGTTCTCCTTTGGTCTTTGTGTGTGCATGGGGTGCTTCACCTGCACACACTTGTACACCACACACACCACACAGACCATCTCACACATAACTACACACATGCACATGCCAAAAGAATGTTCATATTTGACTTGATGGAAGTTTCTCCTAAATTAGAATCGTCTGTGTTTGACATGCTTCTTTCTGCGTTCTCATCAGACTGCAGGACCAGGGGACAATTCAACGCATTTCCCTTTCATTTCCGGGGCAGACGATCTCTGGAATTCAGCTACGAGGAGGATAAGCCTACCAAGAGAACAAGACCACGGAAAGCATTGAGGTGCATCTCAGGGGTGGCTGTGAAGTGAGGCCCACCCGTGTGGGTGGGGGGAACCTGGCCGAAGCTGAGGTCTTTCTGTTTATGCTCTTTGCTGGCCCAATTCAGCTCCAGCAGGGATGTCCCATGGTGTATGGGGGAACGGGTCCTGTGTCCTGCCCACCCACTCTGGGCAGCGGTGTTCTGTGCTGGGAGCCCCACAGAGGGTACACACTCAGTAGTGGTGGCTGGGACCCGTGGGTTGACAGTTTGCCGCTTCTCCTTCCCTTTAGTGTGAAGCATGCCAAACATCACAGCAACACCACATCGACCTCCCATGAATACTTGGAAGGACCAGCGACAAATGACTTCAAGGAGTTTGTTGTGGAAATGCAAAAGATCATCACAGACCTCAGAAGACAGGTAAGGCCAGCCTAAGCCAAAGTCTACCTCTGTGAGTGAGCCCCTCAGCAGCAGGCCCCTGCCTCCCAGCTGCCCAGAGGCCTTTGATTCCGGGTGACCTTGAAGGTGCCAGCTGTGCCCAGGGCCTGCGAAAACAGCTGTTTCTGAGCTTGGTTTTCTCTAGCTGGGCTGCATAGAGCCTCCAATCTCCAGTCTCCCAGGGGTACACAGTGGGTATTCAGTGTCTCTGGACTTGGGGCTGCCAGCCAGGGGGTGTTGTTGAAGAGGTGCAGCTGGTGCAGACCCAAGGTCCCAGAAACAACAGGCCTAGGCGTGGGAGAAGGCAAACTTGAATTCCTGCTGGTGAACTACTTTTTCAGGAATAACTGGGCTGACTGTACCTGGCATCCAGATTGTGTGCCAGAGTAGGACCTCTGGCTGAGGATCTATAGGTCGGTCTCTCTCTCTGTCTCTGCCCAAGGAGCCTCCTTAGGCCTCTTCTAGTCCCCAGGTTGTTATATCAAAGGCCTGTTCTTAAGAGAGTGCAGGCTGAGACCTCAGGCTAAATAAGGGAAGTGTGCACCCAGTGATCACATAGACACACATGCACACATGTGTGTGTTTGCCTGGGTTGTAGTGTAGAGACATATGTGCATTTGGGTCATGTAGAGATGGTGCCAGGAGGTGGCCTGATGCTAGTGGCTGGTTCTTGGGATTCTTGAGTCTGGCTCTGTCCCTATACCAAGGCTGTTCAGGCATCAGATGTGGGAGAGACTGACCGTCTGCCAGTGTGGCCATGAGTTCCCACTCCACACTGTCAGTGGTGGTGGCTCTGGGGCTGTTGGGCCTCTGTAGCAGGGACCTTGGCTTCTTACTGCTCTTCATGAATGCCCAGGAAAAGGAAGACATAAGCCTGGGGATTCCGTCACTATGCTTCACTCCCATCAGGACACTGGCCATGGACAACCGCTGCCTCAGTCAGTGACTACACCTGGCTACCAGGGAGGCAGAAAGGCCATCCTGTTTTCTGGCTGCAAAGCTGTGTTCCATCCCTAGGAAAAGGACACTTGAACCTAGAGATAACCAGTCTTCTCACACTTTGAGAATGGGCAGTCATTATCTTCCACTGCTTTGAAATTACAGGTGCAGAAGGTTTCTGTCATCACTCGCAGAGTGCATCTTTATTTCCAAAGTCCGTCCCTTTTTCCTCCTCCCTTCCCTCCCCCCCCCCCCCCAGTGTTCTCGTGTAGCTGAAGCTGGCCTCAAATTTACTATGTAGCCGAGAATGACCTTGAACTTCTACTCCATCTTCCTACCTCTTCCACTTGGAGGCAGGGAATACAGGCATGCATCACTGGGACCAGCTTTATGCAGAGCTGGGGAAGGAACCAGGGCTTGATGCATGCTGGGCAAGCGCTGTGCCAACGGAACTACATCCCCAGCCTGTCTTTTTTTTTTTTTTTTGTAACTTGTTTTACACTTCATGCTCTCTTACATCAGATCTTCCATGCTCAGTTCTTCTGGTCAGGCACTTTGGATGGCCTCCATCTGTGTAGAGGAAATTTGGTATTCTATGAGACCACTCCAGAACTCTTTGCTCTTAGGAATGGGCAAGTACCAACCGCACTGTTGCTCAAGAGTGTATTCAGTGAGAGCTGGGCGTGGTGACATGCGCCTTTAATCCCAGCACTCAGGAGGCACATGTAGACTACATAGTGAATTGTAGGTCAGAGTGAGCTAGACTGAGACCCTACCTCAAAAAAAGAATGTGCTTAGTGAGATCAGCACTGTTGCTGTGACGAGTATGTTCAGTAAGAGCTGAGCTGCTGCTCGGAGGTGACCAGGCCTGCCTTGTGCCTTGCTGCAGATCAACAACTTGGAGTCTCGGCTCAGCGCCACAGAGTGTGTGGATGCCAGCGGAGAGTCACATGCCAACAACACAAAGTGGAAAAAAGACACATGCACAGTTTGTGAGTGTAAAGTGAGTATGGGTTCTGTCTTCACACATCACACCTGGGGAGTGGGTGGCCCAAATGTTGAACCGAGGCACCTCCAGCGCTGGCCCCTGTTTTCCCGTGGGAGCACCAGCAAGCGCCGCCCTCGGTGGCTGCTGCACTGCACATGAGGTGCTGCTGGCCCAGCCCTTCAGCACCAGCTGCTCTCACACACCGGACGACCCCTTGGGAGGGCAAGCAGGGGCACTTGGGTGGGCACAAGCTTCCCGTGGTGTGGACGGAATGCATGTCAACTCAGCAGCTGGGGCTCTCCCTCCTCCCAGAGGGAGCTGTTTACTGTCCTCCACCCTGACTCTGCCTCGGCCTTACTTGAGGAGGTCACCACAGTAGCAAAGCCTGTCTTTTGGAAGAGGTACCAGGTAGGTAGCTAGGAGTGCCTTGGTCTTGGCTGTGGGCAAAGGTCCAGCTGCAGCGGCAGGAAGAGGTTAGCTCAGAACCGAGCACCTGGCGGGCAACATGATGAGGATGAGGGCCAGCCTGGAGCACCGGCAGAAGATAGTCTTTGTCCCTTTGCAGGGGCACTTCAGGGTACTCCAGCGTCTGGACTCTGGCTGGGGAAAGGCAGTCCAGGAGAGGGGAGAACTGGGCCCTGTACTTCTCCCTGGCCTTCTTTCTGGCAGCATTGGCTGGGGGATGGGTTCGGGGTGCAGACCAGGGTTGTGATCCTGGGCCTCGCGCTGTGAGAAGGGATGGGACAGTGGTAGCCAAAGCCTTCAGAAGAAGTGTTGGTAACCAGGAAACCCACTGAGAGTTGTCATCTGTCACAGTGCCAGCAGAGGTGGGACCTGGGCAGAGCAGCTACACACTGACAGTAGGAGGAGTGGGGGTATGTGGGGGATCCCAGGAATGATGGGCCTGCATCTCTTTCCTCCAGGATGGCCAGGTCACCTGCTTCGTGGAAGCTTGCCAACCTGCAGCCTGTTCAGAGCCCGTGAAAGTGGAAGGAGTGTGTTGTCCAGTTTGTGTAAAGCCTTAGGCTTCCCTAAGCTGAGCTCCTCCACACTGGTCTGCAGAGTCTTCATCAGCTTAGACGGTGAAACAGGGACTTGCAGACTACAGGACATGTCAGGATCCCAGACGTTTCAGGACTTCACTGTGCTGTCACAGACGCAACCCAGGCTGCTTTGGACCTGTGTTCATAGAAGGAAACTCAGCAGACAGGAAGGGGTGCAGGCTCTGCTCCTCACTTCATGTTAGACTTCTCAGGTTTTTATTTAATTTTTTTTGAAATGAAAAATAGGTGCTACCATTAAGTCGCACAGTTAAGTCACGTGGACTCCTAACTTGACTCTGCCCAATGTCACCAACTCTGATGCCGGAGGTCTTTGGAGGTCTCTCTTCCTGGCTCTGAGGGCAGAGTCTTCTTCACAGGTGAGGCCCACAAGTAGTGACATGGCAGGAGCCACTAGAATATCACAGGCTGCATTTAAAGAGAATCATTTGGCAAACAGAACAGAACCTTGTAAGAGTGTCCTGAGCTAGAATAGAATTCCCACAGGGACTCTAGCGCTCTCCTGTCCTCTCCTTAATGTCTGCCACCTTTCCCTTCAGTGTCTTTAACATTTCTCAGCCCATTAGCATTTAACAATGAAACCAAGCAGTTCCTCGCGTTGGGAACCTGTTGGCTCCTTCTACACACAGTTGTCACATCATTTGCCACATCCAGACATAGGATTATTTCTTTTACTCCTATGAACTGAACATGACATCCTTAGATACCATGCAGTGTCTGGTGACCTCCTGAACAGGCTTGTGCACTCCTAGGGCCTGCAGCCACTTCCTGCCTTGGCTCCAGAGCACACAGCAGGGAGTGTGATCTACTCTCCAGGTCCTTCCAACTAGCGACATGCAGGCAATCTGAATGTCAGAAACTCACACTGTGTGAATGTTTTAAACAAGACAATCCCTATACCTCATGTGTGTTTTTCAAATGCTTTATTAAAAAATTGCCCAGTTTTTAGATGTTAGATGCAGCAGAAAAATCATTTCCACTATGCAAAAAGGTCTTTTTTTTTTTAATTCAGTGAAAAGCAACTACCATACCTCATGGTCTTTTTTTTTTTTTTTTTTAATTGACCAAAACTTTATATTCTGTTCTCACAACAAAGTTCTCTTTGTTCAGCAGTCTTCCCTGAACAAAAAAATGTCACTCAACACACATTGTTGTGTCAGGCACTGTACCAGCCCCTGTGAGTTCAGGAACATGAAAGCCTGGACCACCTGCCCAGGGGCTGAGAGGAAGACTCTGAGGATACAGGAGAGTCAGTGCCAAGTGAAGAGGTGCGAAATGGAGGTCATTGTAGCGAGATTGTTTTGGGGTGGGGAGAAGTGAGGCTCTCTGCAGCGTCTGGAACATACCGGGAAGGGAGGCTGAAGCCCGGTATGAAGAGTGTGTGATCCCTGTGGTGGGGCATCTTCCCCCAGACACAAGGCTCGGTGTGCAAGACTGCTGACAACACCCAGCCATGGGCGTGTTCAGCATTGCATGTAGAAACATGGTTTCCTTGTCTTATCTTCATATCAGAATGATAATCATAAGCGGGTGTTTCTGGGAGCAGAGATGTCTTTTGAAATATCAAGTCAAATTTGTGATCAGATTTCAGAACAGACTCCTTTGAAGTAGAAAATGTGTTGGCTTGAGCTGTAATGGCTGTGTAGTTGCTCAGGCGTAGCAATGACAGCAGAGCCTGTCCCATGTGCGGTGCCATCTCGCACTGATCTTGGGGGCAGGGGTGAGACAGAGGTGTGCACGGCACAAGGCAGGTGTATGGAGGGCTTTGTGCTCTGAACCGATGGGGGAAGCTGACCGTTAACTTCTGTAACTCAAATCTGTGCACTTGCCATGGTGACATCCTAGCCTCATTGCCAGGGCAGTGGGCAGTGTCCAGGCGACCTCGCCGAGCACCCACTTTCCCGGGGCTGCTGTGACATGAAGCGGAGTGTACACATTTAATTACTCTTCTAACTGTTGCCAGCAGCCTAATGCCAGTTTCATGTTCATTGTATTCAGTACATTACCAAAGAGGTGTTTGCACTTTGTAGTGATGCCTTTCAGTTCAAATAAAAGGGCCACGTTGTCAAGTGGCGAATGCTGTTTGTGTTTTACCTGAAAACAATAACTTGCTAAGAAAGTCAGCCCTGCACCATCTAGAGCTGCACCGTGAGTCGGTGTGAGGAACAAAAGTGCGAGAAGGGCTGGGGAGATGGCTCAGTCATTACAGTGCCTACAGCACCAAGGACCTACATAAAAATTCTAGCCATGGACCGTGTGCTTGTAATCCAGTGCTCAGGAGGCAGAAACTGGAAGGTCACTGTGGAAGGTCCCTGGAGCTTGCTGGCCAGACAGTTTAGCCTACCTGGTGAGCTCCAGGCCAGTGAGAGCTGTCTCACAAAGAAGTGTACAGAGTAACTGAAGAATGACACCATGGACTACACACACGTGCGCACTTTTGTACACACAACATGCGTATATATGCCACACAAAGCAAAAGAGAAGGGGCTTCGTTAAGTTGGACTCCTCTTTTGGAGGATACATTAACCAGACCTACACCATGTTTTATAACTCAGGTGGGCTGGGCTCCCAGGACAAGCCTGAATTTCTGTGGTGTGGACCAAGATGTTCATTTGTCAAGAAATGCACAGTGCATCTGGCCCCCTGGGGAATGTGGGCAGGTGGGCAGCCTCTACCTTCCCCAGGCAGGAGCACAGGTGAGGGAAGTCACCTTGCACTGACGTCAAGTTTTCCATGCACCTGGCTTGTGTGTGGCCTTCAGCTGTTCCAAGGTGACCTACACTTTGGTGGAGCTCAGAGAGAATGCTGCTGTGAAGAAATGCCATCTTCACAGGGGCTGGGAAAGACTGTTCTGTGTCTGTCATGGGAAGGAAGATGCAGTGTGGATTTAGAAATTGCCGGGTCTTCTCAGATTTTTAAGGAAAAATTGCTTCCATGAACTTCCCTTGCTATAGGAGAGGCTACATGGAATTCTGTGCCGAGTTGTACTGGCAAGCTAGCATGCCCATACCCCGGCCACACTGGGTGATGGACCCTGCTCGCATGAAGCCATATGCCCTGAATCAGCTTTTGCAGCCATCAAGAATTACTCATAGGGCTGGGCGTGGTGGTGCACATCTTTAATCCCAGCACTCAGGAGGCAGAGGTAGGTAGGAGGATCACTGTGAGTTTGAGGACACCCTGAGACTACATAGTGAATTCCAGGTCAGCCTGGCTAAAGTGATACCCTACCTCGAGAAACGAAAATAAATAAATAAATAAATAAATAAAAGAATTACACGTAGGGCTGGAGAGAGGGTTTAGCAGTTAAGGTGCTTGCCTGTGAAGCCTAAGGATCCAGGTTGAATTCCCTAGTATCCACATAAGATACACCTGGTGGCATACACATCTGGAGTTCATTTTCAGTGGCTAGAGGCCCCGGTGCGTCCATTTACCCTCTCTGTAATAAATACATAAAATAAAATATTTTTTAAAAAATGTATTACAAATAGGCCAGGCGTGGTAGTGCATGCCTTTAATCCCAGGACTCAGGAGGCAGAGGTAGGAGGATCACCATGAGTTCAAGGCCACCCTGAGACTACATAGTTAATCCGAGGTCAGCCTGAGCCAGAGTGAGAGCCTACCTCGAAAAACCAATAATAATATTAATAATAATAATAATAAAATAAATTTAAAAAAATAAAAAAGTTTTTTTTTAAAGATGGATTACAAGTAGTGTGCAGCTGCTCTATTTTCTTAGAGTGACAAGTGTAATGTGGACTATTTTTTTAATTTTTTTGCTCATTTCTATTTATTTATTTGAGAGTGACAGACAGAGGCAGAGAGAGAGAGAGAATGGGCATGCCAGGGACTCCAGCCACTGCAAATAAACTCCGGACGCGTGCGCCCCCTTGTGCATCTGGCTAACGTGGGTCCTGGGGGATCGAGCCTCGAACAGGGGTCATTAGGCTCCACAGGCAAGCGCTTAAGCACTGAGCCATCTCTCCAGCCCCATGTGGAGTATTTTGTCTTGATAGATTTCAAGATTTTCAAGACTGACAAACTACGCAGTGAAGGGAGGGTTTGGGTAAAGTGGCTGAGACCAGCCCTGCAGCCCACACAGGCGCTGTCTGAGCACAAGAAAGCAGGCCCCATGTGCTTGGCAAGTGCATCCCCTGCTTTCTTGAATGCCCTGGTGAGTGCGACAAAGGCCTGGAAGAGCCACTAAACCCTACTTCTTCAGGTGTGGAGGTTTGTGCCTTTTTTTTTTTTCTTTATTAGTTAGTTTTGTATTCAGCAAATACAGTCAGTTTGGTACCATTATTAGGCTCATCTGTGACCTACCCCCTCCCCTTGGCCCCTCCTTGTTGAGGTATACGGGTCATGCATTGTGGAGTTATCCCACAGTTATGGGTAAGCTAAATGTCTCTGCATATCATGACCCAACATGTGGCTCTGACATTCTTTCCGCGCCCTCTTCCGCAAAATTTCCCTGAGCCATGTTGGGTTCATTTTTGGTCTGCTTCAGTGATGAGGTGTTGGGGGCCTCTGAGGCTCTGGCTCTCTGATTTGGTAGGAGTTGATTTTTCTCTGTGCTGATCTCCGGTTTGTGCCTTTTGACTAAAACTTTCTCTTTGTCTGTGTTCATAGCAACAAACATTCTCATCCCTAGACCTGGCAGCATCTATAGCAAGGTGGTGTGCCTGGATCCGGTTGAGACTGGGCCTTTTTGTTTGTGGGTTTCATTACAAATAGCTCGGTCTGCATTTCCTATTATAGTGTCTGGTTTTCTTTACTCAAACTACTGGGACTCCAGAGGAAGGAAATGAGGTTGGAAAACCCCATCATCTGCTCCGCTGTCTTCTCCATTACATCCTAAAACTTTTCCAGTTTACCAAAGACCTTGAAGTAGATTTTTTCCATTATCATTTTGAATGTACCTGGTCCATAAAGCCACATACCAGATGTAGCTGTGCTGCAGGAGGCTCAGTGTTTGTGAGGATGGAGCTTTTGTGTGCCTTCATCTTGTGCAATGACTGTCAAATACTAACTGAATCGGTGTGCCTTCAGCTGAGACGGCTCAGTCGGTAAAGTGCTTGTTTTACAAGCAGGAGAACCTGAATTTGATCCCCAGAACTCATCAAAACATTGGTTGCCAGTCATGGTGGTGCACACCTTTAATCCCAGCATTCAGGAGGCAGAGATAAGAGGGTTGCCCTGAGTTCAAGGCCAAGGCCACCCTGGGACTACATAGTGAATTCCAGGTCAGCCTAGGTTAGAGTGAAACCCAACCTCAAAAAAAAAAAAAAAGAAAGAAAGAAACAAACAAACAAACAAACAAACAAAAATAAACCTTGGGCATAGTAATGTGGTAGTCCTAGCACTGGGGAGGCAGATAGGAGGATCCCTGGTGCTCACTGGCCAACCATTCTAGCCTAACTGGTGAGCATCAGACCAGTGAGAAACCCCATCTCAAAAGAAAAAAAGGCAGGGCTGGGGAAATGGCTTAGCAGTTAAGGCCCAGAACCCAAGTAAGCCAGATGCACATAGTGGCGCGTATGTCTGTAGTCATTTTCACTGGTTAGAGGCCCTGGTGTGCCCATTTTCTGTCCCCCTACCCCTGCCCCGTCATAAATAAAAGTTTGTTTTTGTTGTTGTTGTTTTTTTAAGGTGGATAGTATTCCTGGGGATGACATCTATACCTATGGTTGTCCTCTGGCCTCCGCCTGTGCAAGCCCACATGCACACATTACCAAAAAAAAAAAAAAACAAAAACAAAAACAATGTGCCAAGCGTGGTGGTGCATGCCTTTAATCCCAGCTCTCGGGAGGCAGAGGTAGGAGGATCGTCAAGAGTTTGAGGCCACCCTGAGACTACATAGTGAATTCCAGGTCAGCCTCAGCTAGAGTGAGACCCTACCTCGGAAAATAATAACAAGAAAAAGTATCTGTGAATTTTCTATTACAGAAGTCCAAGAAAGGTAAAGAACAAAAGTGTATAGTCTAGACAGACAACACAGAAACTGAATACAGAGCTGACGCAAGCTTTCATGAAGGTGCACTAGACAGACCATTATGGATTGGATGCAGACTGAACATGAGATGTAGGATGAATGGGGAAGCGTGGCAGCAGGACATAGAAAGCTGGTTATATGGCATCCAGAGTCATTTTTATATTTTCTTTCCCTTTCTAACAACGAACCTATAAGTATCATGGAAAGCTTTATTTTTTATGTGTTTTACCAAAGCCTTTACTGTTTACTAACCCACAGTTGAAAGTCGTAAAGTAAATCGCCCCTGACATCATTATTCCATGGCTTATAAGTCATCTGCATGCTTCCCGGCATGCAAATGGACTTTCTTGTTTTGTCCTCACTAAGCCAGGCCAGGCAGGATGTGCACATTGAGCCTGGCCTTGAAGCTTCCGAGGAAGTTCCTGGAAGACATTGTGTTTGTGTTCCTTAAACATGACCGCAATGGGACTCATCTCAGAGGAGGCCACTGGTCACGGTTTCTCATCACTGACTCAGAGCTGGCAGCAGGAGGAAGGGGCAGGTTCCCATGGGCTCTGTGAAGCACCTGGCCACAGGGTCTCACAGGGGTCCCAGTGTGGCTGTCAGGGCCTCTGTCTCCCCCACAGGGTCCTGAGCTCTTCTGTAAGTCAGGCGTGTCAGCCTTCATTTCTCTGGCCCTCTTCACTTCCCCAGACTTAAGCATCCGCATTAAATTAAAACTGACTCATTGTACACTGTGTTCAAACTGTGGGTCTCAGTAAACTTACAGAGCTCACTGGACCTCCCTTGGGTGGGAAGGTTAATCACTGACCTTGAGAATATAAAAGCTTGAAATGTGATTTCTCTCCTGCCAGCCAAAGGCCTGACCACCATGTGTTCATTCTGTGACCTTGGCTGAGTCATGCAGCCTTTTAAAATCCTGTTTTGTTTCCATTTGTAAGGCAGAGGTGATTACACATCTACCCTGCAGATTTGCTATGAAGACAACATGAGGTGCCCACCCCTCGCCCTCCTAGGCCGAGTGCCTCACATTTAGCTTCTGCATGCACACTGTAACACAACTGCACTCCTGTGGAGGGCTGGTGTAGCCACCCTGCGCTGTGTCTGCTCAGACAAGGGAAGAGATGCTGGGCTCCATGCTTCCTTTACATGCTCAGTCAAAGGCAATGAAGTTAGAAAAAAATTTTCTGTCTAATCAGAGAGCAGTGGCTGATAGCTTAGGTCCCCCAGAGGCCAACATTGCCCTTTGGACCCAGGCCATTCCCAGTGGTCCAGCCCATCAGAGGCCCTCCTTCCTGTGGGACAATTCCCATTGCCTCCCAAACATGGCTTTCTGTGTCAGTAGTCTGTCTTCAATGTCATTCTTCTTTGAAGCACCCTTGCATCTCCTCCAGCATTCACCGTCTCTGTCCACAGTGAGCAGTTTCTGGGAACACATCCAGCATGCGTTTGTCCCTGCTTATCCTGCCTGCACAGCCCTTATCTCTAGACAGATAGAGACAAGCGCACCATGCACATCCTATCTTCTCCGTGGATTCCTACCTTGTTAAAGAGTCTTCACTGACTCTACTCCCTCCTCATTGACTGTGTCTGTGCATGTGGGCAGTCACAGCCAGTAACACATCTGAACACTTGAAGTTGGGGAAGAGTTAATTACTGTTGGAGCTCAGGCAGGCTACATAACCCACTGGTAGCCTCAATGTCTTCATATACAATTACCTAACTTGCATGATTTCTTTTCATTAAGCAAGGTAATGCGAGTGGGAAAGAAAGGAATGCAAATATGTCTGCTGCCAGGGAACAGCTTGGTGGGAAAACCTGAAGTGCTTTGCACCCTGACCAGAGCCTGGCCTGCAAACTTCGGCAAAACTCAACCTGTGCACATGCGAGAGTTTAGGGGTCAAGCAGCTGTGTGTGTGAGGTTAGTTGGAAACCTACCTCTTCAAAATAAAGTCCATAAGTTTTTTTTTTTTCTTTGCTTTTTAATTCCTGAAAGAGAAAAAGGCAGAGAAAGAGTGAATGGATGCACTAGGGCTTGTAGCTACTACAAATGAACCTCAGATGCATGTGCCATCTTGTGCATCTGGGTACTGGGGAATCGAACCTGGGTCCTTAGGCTTTGCAGGCAAGTGCCTTAACCACTAAGCTATCTCTCAATCCCCAAGTCCATGAGTTTTTCATCATGGGGACCCTGGACAAGTGCCCTTATGTTTTTGTGTACAGGGACTCAAAGCTTGGCCATGTGCACATGCTCCTGCCAGGTTTTGGACTGGCTGCACAAACAGGAAGTAGTGAGGTCCCCCCCCCCAATCTGGTAACTGAGACTGAAAGTGTGCCCTAGGTTAGGTGTACCGTGTCATTTATTAGTTACTTTCCTTGTTGCTGTGACAGAATAAGCATCAACTTAGGGAGGAAGGCTTACAGTTTGAGGTTATACAGTCCATCATGGCTGAAAGGCATGGCAGCAGGAGCAGGAGGCAGATGGTCACATGCCCAGCATGAGGAGACAGTGCAAGTGAGTGCAGGCTAAGTTGGCACTTAGAACTGTGTGAAGAGCAGCCTTCCAGCTGCAAGCATGGTGGGCAGTTTGTGCTTCCAGATCAATGCCCAAGTGACGACCATCCAAAATACTTTAATTTCTTCTCCGCCTGTCCCCAGATTGTTTCTGTCACTTTCTAGCCTCCAGGATAGATGGTCTCCACGTTTCTTCTCATAAAATGCACAGGTCAAGAGTTCTTTCCACACAGTGCCCCAGCCAACTGCTTGGAGTAAAGTCTCATATCTGCTGCTTCTCGGGGGTGTAGCCTTCAGTTCAGGATGCTGTGGCCATACTGCTCACATGCAGGCATCACGCTGAGGAATGGAAGACTGGCAGGAGAAACGTGTAATGTTTGCCCATCCAGAAGATGTGTGATAGATAAGTACAGTCCCGGAAATCCCTGAGACAAGGAAGGAAGTTGTTAACTATAGGGCTCTGACAGTGGGGGCTGAGTGCTTCCGCAGGCCAGGTGCCTGTGTGCTGGAAGAAAGGGAACAGCAAGGATCCCAGAGAGTACGACGAGAGCAGGTGAGGAGACAGAAGCCCAAGCTCGGCTGGAAGTCAAGGCACCTTGGTGAGGCTTACACAGCTTTGGGAGGCAGGAATCAAAACCGAGTTGTTTCTCAACCTACCTCAACTTCCAATTTCACATCAGCTCCTTCATGCCAATATGTGTGGTCCTAATATGAGACCCACCTCTGGAGGGAGGAGTAGAACCCCGTGGTCAGTTCAGTTACCTACAGCCATGAAGAAAGAGGAGGAGGGCAGCCAGCCTGCCATGGCCTATGCCTCTGTGAGACAAACCCCTCTCTCAGGAAACAGGAGACCTTGGCTGGCGTTGAGCCTCCCAGGAAAGCAGTTGTGGGATCTGGGAGTAGCACTGGGGGCCTTTGCAGTCATCACCAAGGGCAAATCCCTCATCTGTGTTGCCCTTCCCCCCCAGGTCGAGGAGCAGCAATGTGGGAAGGTGATGTCACATGCATACTGATGGATGTGTAACATAAAGCAGGGTTAATATGTCACCAAGTCCAGGCCCTTGCTGTGAAATGACGGTCTTGCTAGCCCTCAGGAAACAGCAAGCCCAGAAAGGGCAGCTGTGGCGAGTCTGGGCAACAAAGAACAGCCACACCCCCAAGCTTCTCAAAGGAATATGATGGAGTAGCCCTCAGGAGCCTCCTTGCTGGATCCTAGAGCACCAGGCCCACAGGAGGTTCATCTATGTATCTCCTCACCATAGCATTCGGTGTATGACACATAACTAAAACTTCCAGAAGGAGACAGGGTTTAAGAAGACTTTGTCATGTTGGGCTACACAGAAACATATTCACAGGAACATTACACATAGACAAAAAAAAAATCAGTAATTTTTCATCAATTAAAGTGGTTTTGTTGTTTTTTGAAATATGAGATCAAAATAAAAGACAGACTAGTTGGAAAAAAAGAAGGGATTCAGTGGAGGGGTGTTGGGAGGGTGAGGGGAAGGTATTATGATCACGATATATTGTTTATACTTATGGAAGTTGTCAATAAAAAGTTCAAAAATTGACATGTATGTGTGTGGTGTGCATACATGCATGCATACATGTATGAATGTGTGAGTGGGTGGGAACCAGAGAAAAGCAGGATCTCACACTGAGCCCACACCTCACTGATTTAGCTAGCAAGCTAGTGAGTAAGCCCCAGGGATCCCCTTGTCTCTATCTCCCCAGTGCTGGGGTCACATTCTCATTGCATCATGCCCAGCATTTTATATTAGTGCTGGGGATTCAAACTCTTGTCCTCATGCTCACACAGTAAGCACTTAATCCACTGTGCCATCTCCCCAAAATTGTTCCATGAAAACACATGAAGAAACTGAAAAGACACACTACAGGGTATGTAACAATGTCTGCAAATCACATATTCACCAAGAGTCTTGTATTGGGTAAGGAGCTCCTAATAGAAGAAAGACAGACAATCCAGTCTAAAATGAGCACAACTATCTTAACAGACACTTCACCACAGAGGATGGAAGGAAGGAAGGAAAGCAATTCAACATCTGAACAGATGGTCAAGCAGTTAGCCAGCAAGAAGGGAAATTGCTTTGAATGGCCAGAATAAAAAAAAAAAAAAAAGACAAAATGGATGCCAAGAAGCATGTAGAGGATTGGGAAGTCTCATTTATGGTGGGAATGCAGATGGGCAAATTCTCTGGAAGTTTTCAGTTCATTAAGAACTTAACTGCGTGCTTGTTAGAGGACCCAGCAGCCCTGTTTCTGGGAAAGCTAGGGTGGCCAATATGTAGAATTTCCCCCTGTGGGTTAATTTCCTTAAATAATTCATCTCTTTCCACCTCTCATTCTGTCTCTATCCTCTCTCTCTGACTCTCATTCTCTTTTTCCCACTTGTCTTTGCTTCTCTTTCTCCTCCCCTCTCCCTCCCTCCCTCATTTCTCTTTCTCTGTCCTCAGCAGGGCAACACTAATTACAGCCGAGAAGCCTGTGGAAACCCTTGGCACGCTTCGAGGAAGTTCAAATTCCATTCCTCCAATGTCATGCTTAATTGAGGAGTACAAGGGTTGGCTCTGTTTTGTTTACAATTCCCTCAAGAGTAATTAAAATAATAATTAAGATATTTTTACACTTACTAAATTTCAGAAAATATTTTTCTTTTATCAAAATTGTCTGAAGTTAATTTTAATACTACAGGCCTATGCCTTTTGTCATAAGATGGGCACAAAAATTGACATCTGAAAGATATACTGAGGTCCAACACAGCTCTTTGTATATAAATGTTCCCAAAGACACAGCCAAATTCCTTGAAGCAACTTGCATTTGAAATGAGCTTTTGTGTGCTGAGTGTTAAACTGGCCCATGTCTATGGGTCTTAGTCTCAAGTCTGGCCTTTCTCTCTAGGAAGAAGAGGCCAGGCATTCACCAAAGGTTCCCCTTGCTCACAGAGCCTAGGTTCTTACCCACAAGCCAAATTTGTTTAGATGTTTCCATCTCAGATTTGCCTAATAAACTCCACCTCATTTTCATCTCCACTTCTGCATTACCAGGAGTGTCTTGGGAGTTCATGATCCAGGTCTGTGTTGGTGCTGTGCCCCCAGTGCCCTGCTGCTGGTTCCCAGGGATGACTCATCACTGCTCCCTTGCTCTCCTCTCTCCCAGTATGGCAAGTGCTTTTTATTTATTGTAGGCTGAGTGTGGGGAAGTCTCAGAGCAAGCAGCCCGGCCTCCCTGGGCGTCAGTGTCCTCAGCTAGGAGGTGCAGCAGCTGGAAGCCTTGAGCCTCTCACAGGATGGGGTAGGGTGGAGGGGTGGGCTCCAGTGTGAAATGTGAAAGTTCTGTGGTAACTAACATACTCCACACAGTTCAGTCTAATTCCTTGAACTGTAGTTCTACAAACAAGCAGGAGAAACTTGTTCTACATAGGGGAACAATGATCCAGATGATGGGTACTTGCTTAGAAGGCTAGATACTGTAACGTGTTGAGAGAAAGTGACCAAGAATTCTACATGCAACAAAAACATCCACCAGGGTTGATTACGAAGTCCTGACACTTGACCCAATAAAGGAAAACAAGGAGGATTTGTCACCAATCACAAGAGTATAACCAAAGTTGTAAGGGAAGTTCTTCAGCAAACACAAAGAATGCTGGTGAAGATGTGGCCCTTGAGGGATGTAGAAAAAGAACAGAAATGATAGATATCTGGGCAAGTACTTTTATCCCCCTTAGGTCTCTACATTTGTGTGAGTGTGGGGAGCTAAATCCATAGCACTACTGTGGTGTTCACTGTTCACACATGTGAAATCCGGGACACCATCCCTCTTAGGTCTCTACATTTGTATGAGTGTGGGGACCTAAATCCACAGTACTACTGTGGTGTTCACTGTACACAGATGTGAAATCCGTGACTCCAGATGAAAGGTTCCCTCAGTTACACAAGGTGGAACCCCCTCAATGCCAAGCAGAGCAGACAGGTTACACATCATACTGCAAGCACTGGAGCAGCTGCTGAACAAGACTTCCAAGAGGTTTGTAAAATGTCAGCATGTAAACAAAGATGACATGATCCAAGGGAGAATAGAAACAAGAATGAAAGCAGAGAAAAATTGAAGTCATTCAGAACCCAGCTGCCGTGCTGGGCTTAGGTGAGCCTCGGGGACTTTGACCCCACTTCATCCTCACTGGAGATGCTTCCCTATCATCTCCTCTCTGGCTGGATTTGAGCCACAGGTGACTGCTAATAATCTTGGTGCTGAGGGAATTGGTGCTGTCCTCTGCTAATGGTGGTCCCCTGTGCATATGCCCTTGTGCAGTGACAACATAATAACATGGATTGCCTGTGGTGGAGTACTTCATCCCAGCACTTTCCCTAGAAAACTGCTTGTACAATACTTATGACCATAACCTCATTGCAGGCAGGTCCTCCTTAAGGAAGACTCCAGTCCTAAATTTAATCAGCATAGATAGTGGATAAATGATATGGTTTTGATGTGGTTTGTCTCCCAAAAGTTGGTGTCCTGCTAGTTTGGTCCCCAGTGAAATAGTATTGAGAGATCGTAGAGCCTTTAAAAGGAGGGGCCAGGTGGAAGGTGATGGGTCTAGGATAGGACCTTTGTTAATGGGCTATAATACCTTTTGTGGTGTTTAAATTTTTGTTTACTTGCTTGCTTTTCAAAATAGTGTCTCATACTTGTAGCCCAGCCTGGCCTGAACTCACTTTGTAGGCCACACTGTCTTAGAATTTGTGTCAGCCTCCTGAGTGCTGGGATTACAGATGTGAACCACCACCATATCTGTGTCTTTCTTTTTGAAAAAAAAAATATTTTTATTTATTTGAGAAAGAAAGAGGGAGAGAGAGAGGGGAGGGAACCACTTCCATACACAGGCATCACCTTGTACATCGGGCTTACATGGGAACTGGGGAATCAAACTTGGGTCCTTTGGTTTTGCAGGCAAGTGCCTTAACCACTAAGCCATTTCTCCAGCCCTCTATTGTCTTTTTCTTTCTTTCTTTCTTTCTTTCTTTTTTTTTTTTTTTTTTGAGAGATTGAATTAAAACTTTCGAGACTGGACTAGATCTCACTAAAACTTGTGAAGCCTCACAGGCTAACTAGTTACTAAGGTGGTGAGTTGTCACCTAACAGGGCACTTTCAGGAAACTCCCATCTCTGCCTGTCAGCTTGCTGGGATTACAGAAACCCACTAGAGCTTCCATTTTTATGCCATGTATGGGGATCCAAACAGGAACTCAGGCTTGAGTGCCAAGCACCTTATCCACTGAACCATCTCCCCGACCCTTGCTTAGGTTCTTGATTGAAATCTAGCAAGACGAAATTTTTGGCCAAGGGACCTTGGATCAGTTCATTTGTCTGAAAGTTCCTTGGGTACTTGGTGCTCATTTCTTTTATCCTCCGTCGCTGTTTTCCCTACAGCACATGGGATCCACTCTTCTGTAGGATACTACCCAGTGTGGGGCAACTATGAGGGAAGCTCCCAGACCTCTGCACCGGGGGACCAGTGATGGGCTTCTCGGATGCTCTGTCCTGTCCTAGCAAAAGGAAGCTGCCATAACTGCCACCCGTAGACAGCCTGAGCATGGTTCGCCGCTCTGGTGTCTGATCTGGTCATGATTGAAACGTTGAAAATGTAAAGAACAAGAGAGATTTCTTCCCAAGAGAGTCTAAGTTGCTGTGTGTAGTAGCATTTGGATGGCTAAAATAGAACTTTACGTTCACTTCGATGAGCCTGATACGGAAAGGAATGTGATTATATTCAGTGCAGTGCTGGGCAGTGCTGGGCAGCTGCTAGATCCATGGCAGCTGCCACTATGCACATCTTTGACCAAGTCCTACGTGTTAGGCCTGATGGACTCTCTAGTCAACACCAGACACATGTGCCATGGCACGTGGCAGTTTCCTGAATAGCACCACATAGGAAATGTCTTTGCCCCGAGTGTCTAGGGGGCTTGGCTTCTCAGTCTCCTGGTCCGTTGCCTGTCACATGATTTCATGGAGAGTATTCCAGTGCCCCCAGCATGAGAGCTGGGCAGAAGGACTTGATCAAATTACAGATTGATTCTGTTAGAGTATGCTGTGGGGAATTCACTTTCTTCCTTAAGATCTGGTTTTAATTTTTTTAAAAAATTGTTTACTTTTCTTGTATCAATAACACTGTTACCTGTCGGGAAGAACCCTGGGGTGGAAGTGAGATCACTGTGAGGAAACTTGGAGAGACCAACTCACCAGAGACCCTGGAGCAAGGAGAGAAGGGAAGGGCACTTGAAGTTGGAGCTGAGCAGCCATGTGGCTTCCATTGAACTGTTTTCCCTGAACAACATGGATGAGAACCCACATCCCAGCACAGCTTCTATGTTGTCTCATAGCTGTGAGTCAACACTCACTTTGTTGCTCAACCTCTGAATTTTTAAAAATTGTATTTTAATTTAATTAATTTATTTGAGAGAGAAAGAAAGACACACACACACAAAGAGAGAGAGGGAGGGACGGAGAGAATGGGATGCTAGGGCCTCTAACCACTGCAAACAAACTCTAGTCATATGTGCCACCTTGTGTATCTGGCTTTACATGGGTCCTGGGGAACTGAACCCAGGTCCTTAGGCTTCACAGGCGAGTGCTTTAACCACTGAGGCATCTATCCAGCCCAACCTCTGAATTTTCATACATTTGTAAAATAAGGAAAATAATTTTTAGGTCTGTGGCTAGTTTCAGGATTTAATGAATATCTGTGACAGTCTACCATCAATGCCTTGTTACCAAGTCTGTCCACGTTTTCCATTTCTCTTTCACATGCATCAACACAGTAAGTGACTGACTACACTTCATGACCGCAGTGGGGAAACAGCAGGGCCATAGCTGAAGACACGCAGCCTGTTTTGCTGGTTGGTTGGTTGATTTCCCAAGAAACCAAGAACCATAGGAGTATTAAGAGAACTTTAGGAGAAGATAAAGGCCAGAAGAAGAAAGCCATGTGAAAAGTAAAAGTGACTTAAATCTATCCACTCACTTTCTGTCACCATAACAAATGCCCAAGATACTTGGCTTATTTTTAAAAGGGGGGGGGTTGCTGGAGAGATGATTTTGCAGTGAAAGCACTTGCTGCAAAGCCTAAGGACCCAGGCTTGATTTCCCAGTATCCATGTAAGCCAGAAGCACAAGGTGGCATTTGTGTCTGGAGTTCATTTTTAGTGGCTAGAGGTCCTGCTTCTCCCTCTCTCTCTCTCTCTCTCTCTCTCTCTCTCTCTCTCTCTCTCTCTATATATATATATATATATATATATATATATATATGTGTGTGTGTGTGTGTGTGTGTGTGTGTGTGTGTGTGTGTATGTATCTATCTATCTATCTATCTATCTATCTATCTATCTTTATCTGCCTCTCTCTCAAATAAGTAAATAAATAACAAATATATAAAATAAAACTTTGAAAAAAGAGAGGTTTATTTTGACTCACAGTTTTGGAGGTTCTGGTCTGATTATCTGGCTCTGTGGCTTTGGGCTGGTGATGGGGGGTGAGGTGTGTGAGATGTGATGGTGGGAGCATACAATGAAGCAGAGCTTTGCACCTGAAGCCCTCAAGCAGACAGGAAGATACACCCTCCCTGGGCATCTGGCTAGAGGTTAAGCATCAGGAAAGATTCACTGAAAAAAAAAAATGGGGCTGGGGAGATGGCTCAGAGGGCAAAGTGCTTGCTGTACGGGCATGAGGGCCTGAGTTCAGATTTAAAGCACCATGTCAAAAAGCCAGGCATGCTGCCACATGTCTTTAATCTTAGCACTGGGGAGGCAGAGACAAGAGGGTCCTTGGGGCTTGTTGGGTCCTTGGGGCTTGTTGGTGAGCTAGCTAGTCTAGTCAAATTAATAATATCTAGGTTCAGCTTTCTCAAAAGGTAAGTTGGAGAGTGATTGAGGAAGACATGTAGCCTCATCTTTACATGCACACTCATGATGTGTGTGTTCGCCAACACCCATGGGAACACATATATACACATGCACACCCACGATGCGTGTGTATGCTGACACCCATGGGAATACATATATGCACATGCACAGCATTCACACACATATAAAATGTTGTTCACTGAAAAGGCTTAAGTCCTTTGGTAAGCACTGGAAGCACTTTTCCTTTAATGAGACAGAAGCACCTCCTCCTCGGCTGTCACACTGTCCCTTCCCCATTCCCTTGGTGGCAGTGAGGAAGTACAGCCCAGTGATGACCTCAGCTAGGAAGGCTGCGGGAGTCACTGATGTCCTTCCCCATGGCCCTGAGTCTGGGAGACTGGGAACCACGTCACAGGGCCAGTCAGGTGGATGGGAGTAGCAGTAGCTTTGGCCCCACCATTTTGGCCTTAGTGCTGTCACTCACACAGCCACTCCCTCCACTGTTCCTCAAGCTGTCATCAGGACAATTAGACAACTGGCTGTTTTAAACCTTGTTGGCTCCCAGGGGAGACTCGGTCAAGCTGCCCAGAAGACTTCAGGTTAGCCACAGACACCCTAAGAGTCTTCATTGAAGTTGAGGAAAGTACTGTGGCTGTCATGCCATTGCTAAATGTGGCTACATTTCTGGGACAGACCAACTGACCCTGGATGATTCCACCTAGTCACTCTACACGACCCCACTTACAGCTGCTCTGGACCTCATAGCAGCATTCCTCAGTCTGGTGTGGGAGGAGAAGCCTCTCCCCGACCCATGACCAGGCATAAGTACCACTGGTATATAAATTGTTCTCTTCTCACCCTCTGGGCAATATCTAAGGCACCTCCCTCTTTTGCACTACCCCTGTGCTCCAGCCTAGGCACTAATGAAGCCTCTCAGTGATTTGATTGCAGGTAGAGTGGCTTGAGGGTGAGACCATGAGCAGGCACTTCTGAGGCTGCCAGTCTCAGCCCCTGCCTTACTTGTTCATCTCCCCAGGACACCAATGCCCCATCTTCAGAAGATAGGACTTTGGTCATCACGCAGGGCCCAGCTCCAAGATCAAGAAGTCTTGTTCTCCAGACTGCAAGGCCATGTCCAGCATGGTAAACACAGAATGTCCACCTTTCTCTAAAAAGACCTGTTTCTTCCGAAAGAAAGAGGGTTAGATATGCGCATTGGAGCTGCTGGTCTGTGATACCTGGGGCCACATGGGACACAGCCACATGCATGGTGAGCTGCCAGATGCTTCATGAGTCCTTTGCTCATTCAACACCTTTCTACGAGGGCTGAGGCTCACCAGGCACTTAAAAAAAACTATGTTTACTTATTATAAGTAGAAAGAAATAGGGAGGGAGCCGGGCGTGGTGGCGCACGCCTTTAATCCCAGCACTCGGGAGGCGGGGGTAGGAGGATCGCCGTGAGTTCGAGGCCACCCTGAGACTCCATAGTGAATTCCAGGTCAGCCTGGGCTAGAGTGAGACCCTACCTCGAAAAAAAAAAAAAAAAAAGAAAAAATAAAGAAATAGGGAGGGAGGGAGGGAAAGAGAGAATGAGAGACAGAGAGAGAGAGAGAGAGAATGGGCACCCTATGGCCTCTTGCCACTGCAAACTCCAGATGCATACTTTACTTTGTGCATCTGGCTTTATGTGGGTACTGAGGAATCAAACTTGGGTCTGCAGGCTGTGCAAGCCAGTGTCTTTAATCACCAAGGCATCTCTCCAGCTCTCACCAGACATTTTTTGGGTGCTGGTCCCTTAGTCTCTCAGTGAGGAAGGTTGTACCCTACTCTCAGGGGTGGGTGGGGTGTAGAGAGAGAGAAAAACTTATGAACAGTGACATTGTAGATATTATATGTCATGTTAGAAGACAATATCTGGTATGAAAGAAAAAGTTGGACAGGCAAGAGGTCAGGGGATGGGAGTAGAATGCAGCAGGTATGAGTGGACTATGCTAACAGATCTGTGTGCGTGGCTTTGCGCATAGTCTGAAGTCTCTGAGCAGTGATGCCTGCCCTGATCTGGGACAGAGCCTTCCTGATGGAGAGAAAAGGTAGTGCAAAGGCCCTGAGGCAGCAAGACCCATTTGCCTGGACCTAGATGACAGGGTGGAGTGAGGGGGAAGAAACGAGGCTAAGATATAGAAGGCCGGGCCCCCAAGGACCTTGCAGACTGTCACTAGGACCTTGTCATTTATACTGGGTCATGCTTGAAGACATCATGTTCAGTGCATCAAGCCAGTCCCCAAACCCACATGGAGTCTGGCTCTATGTTTCTGTGCCCAGAATAGGCAAGGTCCTGGAAACAGAAGAAAATGATCTGTTGTTAGGAAGGGAAGTGGCACCCACTGAGTATGGGACCACTTCTTGGAGGTGAAAATGTTCTGAAATTAGATAGCAGTGAGAGTTTCCTCAGTTCACTTCTCTGGGTGGAGGCTGGAAGGCCAAGGCCAAGGCACTGGTGGGTACGTCAAGGGTTCCCTAGGCCAAGAACTATTCCTCTGGATCCTCACATGAGAGAAGGAGTGAGCTCTCAGGGTCTCTTCTAATCCCATCATGAGGGGTGCACACCCTGCCCTCACATCCTCACCTCCCAGAGCCCCACCTCCTCCTCTGGGGGTGAGGATTTAATACAGAATGGAGAGACACACATTCAGAATGTGGCGCTGTTATTGTATTTTGACTTATTACATGTATAAATCACACACACATTTCGACCACAACAGAGTACAAGTGCTGCTTGTCTGTTATTGGAATACCTAACGGAGCACTCTGGTTTTATTGATTTATGACATTCCTTTATTCTCCACCTTTTAAATTTCCTAATCCATTACCAAACTTAATGTGATGTCAACAATGTGGAGAGCAGCCAGCGAATCTGAAGAAATCAGAGGTTGTTCTCTCAGTTTGCCCAAAGTATAATCCTCAAAAATAAAAAAATAAAATCCATGGTTTATTACTAGTGTTATTTTCAAAGGGTCTGCCACACCAGCTGGTCCTGCCATGGGCCTAGTGTGCCCACAAGTCCAGGTTTTATGGTGTTTGAACAGTTCTGCCTACATTAATCCTGAACCCCAGGTCACACTGCATCCTACCAGAGGGCGTTCCCTCCCCATGATAAATTTGTGGTCAATATTACTTTCCACAAGGCAGCAGGAATTTCAGCCTCTGGACCACTGGGACTCACCCAGGCACTGCTTCTCACCATCAGGCAGGGCCAGAGTGAGCTCACACACATGTGCACAACAAACATGGGTGGACTTCTGCCCCCTGAGACCATGTACCCATCTCGGCCTCCTGTCAGCACAGGGGGCATGAGCATCTGTGATGGGCTCCTGTGCCATTGAGCAGGTGGCATTCTCCTGACACGAGGTAAGGCCAAGGAGGATGAGGCTCATAGCCCTGCTCCTGGCAGCAGCAGAGTGGAGACTCTCCAGGGTACTTCCTCCCCCGAATTTCCCATCCTGTGGCTCTACTACCACCTCCGCTGGAACATCTGGACCTTGTGTCAGGTTTAAATACATCCAGGACAACATCTGGCTTCTCTTCACATTGTCCCTCTCACATCTCCCTTCTTTAGCCATCTGCTCAAAGGCGGGACGCTGAGTTGGGCTTCCTGTTTCTATGGCGAGTGCTGCTGCGGCTGTTGGAATGTCCTCCAGCATGTCTGCTCAGAGGGCTGCTTCCCGGGGACCGCCTCTGCGTCATGCTGCCATCTCTCACAGAGAGCTCTCCTGCGACTGGATGGTTGGGCTCCTTCTCTGGCATGATTTTCATCTTCCTGTGTGTGTGAGCTATATCCTTACATGTGTACCTTGAGGTGGGCTGTGCATGGAGGGCTTGTGTGTGCACGCGTATGCATGTAGCATGCATCTCAGTCCTCAGTGGGCCACCTTGTCTCCTTGTGTGTGCCCACCCTGTGCAGCTCACAGGTCATCCCCTTCTGAGAGGCGATCCTCCAGAATGCATCATAGGGATTTACCTCCGGTGTTCTCTGTTCCCATGTCCCTATCTTGCTTTTCACCTGGCCACCGTGCTTCCTCTTACTGATCCAGCTGCTCACAATCCTAACTCCTCCTTACAGATACTTTGCATAGTGGTTCTCCCAGAGCTGATCTTACCCATTAGGGATGCCTGGAGACATTTGTGATGGTTACAACCATCAGAGGAGCTCCCAGGGGTGAGCAAGTGGAAACCAAACAGGCAACTGTGTGCCCTATGCCACATAGCATGTAAGGAGACCAAAAAGAAACTATCTTATTTCCCATTGAAGCCACCAATGACACCCACTGCAGAGAGGATAAACTGAGATATTTCCCATAGTCTACAAGCCATGCCATCTGGATATTGGCTGGTGTCACAACTCCTGCTTCCCAGGAAGGCACCTCAGTCCTTCCTCTGAATAGATCCACGCCTCTGAGTTTGCTGCCTTTAGGCTAACTACTCCCTACTTCAAACCATCGCTCAGCCTCCCATTACCTCCAAGATCCCACCTGAGTTCCCCCATTTCATTCCATAGACCTTGTGGGCCCCATGAAGACTGCATTTTTCCCAGTGCCATGCCTTGTTGCCCAGTAGTTCATTTATAAGATTTATGACAAGCTGAAACTCCTCCCCTGATTGACTGGTGCTGTGGTCAAGTTCAGCTGGCTAACTCCTGAGTAGGGCTGGATTACTTCCACTGTGTCCCCAGCACAGGCCTGTGTGACAGGACTGTAGACCTGGCACGATGGCTCTGTCTTTCTAATCCCCCACCAGAGCGGTGGGGACGTGTGGTCATGTTCCTGTGGCAGCTGCTGGGGCTCCTCCCATGGCTTGTTTGTTACAAGCAGCAGGAAGAGACAAAGACCACAAGAAAATGTGTGCCTGCCAGTTAAGCTTGTCCTCCACTTATGATATTTAGACATCTGGTGTGTGAATTTTCCTAGTGAATCTGTGTCTGAAGTGGTAAGAAATTATATTAGTTACTGTGACAATATCGTTGCTTCAAAAATTCCTGACAAAAAGAAAGAAAAGAGTGCTTACAATGCTGCCTTCCAGACATAAACCGGCCATGGTATTCATGACTTCACAGTGGCTGACACTACATACACCACACCTACAAAAGGATGGGGAAAAGGATGGATCGAAATAGAAGAGAGATTAGTTGGGAAGAAGAAAGCACTTTTTGGAGGGGTAATTTGAGAGGGCAAAAGGGAAGCTTTAGGGAGGGGATTGTGATCACTGTATATTGTTTATATGTATGGAGGCTGTCAGTAAAAACGGAGACATGAAAAGTACCTGAAAAAATGAATTCAAGGAAGGAAGGGTTTATTCTGGCTCCAAGTCTGAGAGTACGCCATGGCTGGGAAGACAAGGCAATAGGAGCACGAAGCAGCTAGTGACGTGCTTCCACATTCAGGAAAGAGAATGGTGTACGCTGGTGCTCAGATAGCTCTCCCCTTTTACTAAGCCTGGGACCCTAGCCCATAGGATGGTGCCACCTACATCAAGGTGGGTCTTCCCACCTCAGTTAATCCCATCTAGACGCTCCCTAGAAGATACCTAGAGATTTGTTTCCTAGATGATTCTAGAGCCAAGCAAGTCAACAATAGAGATTAAGCATCACAGACACCCCCAGTCCAGTAAACGACTCGTAGAATCCATCATGATGCACACATGAGTTGATTAGCCTGTGACAAAGTGGTAGGTGACTATGGATGCTATAATTCACCCAGTGTCGTCACACCCAGCCTTACCAAGCTCCTTCTAACTGAGGCAAACGTGGCTTCACAGCGCCACCTAGCATCAGAGCAGCAGGGGTGACAGTCTCGGATTGCAAAAGGCAAAGACAAAACCAGACTCCACGAAGATACCTGCTATGTGCACACCATCCCTGTGCTTATCAGAGAGGCCCCTGGCCTTTGCAAGCACTGGAGGGGCATGGGAGGGATGGCTTGTTTTCCTGCAGCTGGGCAGATAGAACAGCTAAGGGGTGGCTTGCTGCTACATGGGTTTATTTTGACTGAGGGTCTGGGGGACCAGATTCACCCCAAACTTCCACTTTGTCGAGATCTGGAGCACAAAGCCACTCCTCTCTACAGATTGGGCTGAGAAAGATATGATACTGCCTACAAAATTTCATATAAAATTGTCTTAGCAAGAAAATAGAAAATTGCCACAAGTTTTTGTCTGTATTTTTTGTCTAAAATCGATGCTCTGAGAAGAACGTGTTGCTCAGTTCTGACTCTGGCACTGAGCACAACAGATTCTCAGTCAGCCTTGGTTAGAAAGTGATTTCTAGTCCATTTTTGTGTCTTTTCTTAGGATCCAAAATGTGACCTCAAAGTTCTCTGTGCATAGGGCAGGCTGGGGACACTAAGTTCTGGGTTTCCCCAGAAGACCATGAGGACAAGAGAGACGTGATCATGTGCTTTGCAGTGGCAGCTACTGCTGGAGATGACAGCCATATCTGCCTTGTCCTGAGGGTGCCAGAGACTGAGTATTAGTACTCACAGGTTCCCTCCAGCCCAGGGAAGGACTGGGCAGCTTCAATCTGATTCTGCCCAGCCCAGAGGTCCTGGAAGAACTAGTTTCCTATGGAACTCCAGGACCTTCCTCAGACCACTGACTAAAATTTGGCTTAGTTGTGGCCTCACAACCTTTGATGCTAGCATTTAAAAGATATACTCTTTCTGTTGCCAAACACACACCACCACAGATGGATGAGCTATGAATAAAAGATGCCCATTTTAGTCCAATGTCATGGAAGCCCAAGATTGAGGAGCTGTAGCTGGTGATGGTTTCTCACTGGAAGTGTCCTGAAGGGCCACAGGGGATCATGTGCCGAGGATCAGGGTGTGTGTTTGTGTGTGTGTGTGTGTGTGTTCTGGCATCTTTTTTCCTATAAAGCCAGTGGGAATTAGTCATGGGTTCCACCTGATGACTTTACCTAACCACAGTCACCTCCTGAAATTTTGTAGTTGGATTAACGTTCGGCCTTCTTCACACCTCACAGGGGGATTAAATTTCAACATAGGAAGCCTCAGGGAATCCATTTAAAAATACATGGCAGGCTGACGTAACCAAGCAGCACAGACAGCTGGACAACATAAATGTGCTTCCTCACTGTCCTGGAGGCCAAAGACTGAGATGAAGATGTTGGCTGGTTAATTTCTTGTAAAGCCTCTTGTAAAGGCTTACAGATGGTGACTTCTCCCTGTGTCCTCACATGGTTGTCTCTCTGAGTGTGTCTGGGTCACCTCAGTTACATTTGAGCAAGGCTACCTTGGTAACTTCATTTCAAATTGATCACCTCCGTAAAGTCTCATTTCCAAAGACAATAATGTCAGACTCTGAGGTTCTGGGTGTCACAAGACCGTATGTTTTCAACATGCGTTTTGCAGGATGGGGGAACACAATGCCCCCTTTAACAATGTGCAAGTGAGTTTTCTACCTGCACCTGGCAGAGGAGAGGGACAGTCTATCTAGATCTGGGTTCTGGTAGCCTCCCCCAGCCACCTCTTCCCCTGCCACCCTCCATGCTGTCAAACATACTGTAAGAAGATGATGGGCAGAGCCCGCAGTCTTTGCTTTCCTTAGTTTTCTCACCTGAATTTTAGAGGATCATCAAGGTGCCCTCAGGGATCATGGGGTGGGCCCTGATAACTCTTGCTTGGCTCAAAGGTGCAGGCTGAACCCAGGAGGCTTCTGTAAGTTGACACAGCCAGGTAGGTAACAGAGTACATTTGACAGAGCTTAAGACCTTCAGAGAGAAGCTTGGGTTCTAGTTCTAACCTAGAACCAGCTGGGGCCTCTGAGGCTCGTGAAAAAAACCAAGTTGCCTTTTTGGGAGATAGAGTCCTGCTCTGACCCAGAGTTGGACTCGGTCCTGCTGCTGTGTGGAAACACACATTCCTGTGAGAAAGCCCCATGTGCACAATCACCAGCCTCACTGGCCCTGAGGGCAAAAGAATGCAGGCTCTCCATCAGCTGAGCTCACTGGGGAGGGGGAGAGATTGTGCATGTGTGCGTGGGCTGCCCTGTTTGGATAGAAACTACATCTTTGGAGGATGATTCAGTGACTTGGGGTGATCTCCATAGCCTTCTCCCCAGTACACTGTCCAGAGGGCATAAGCATCCTGCAGCTGGTCTGACACACAGGCGTGGGATGTGTGTGACTAGGCAGCCCAGGGCCAACCTGACAGGGCAGCAGAGGGCGAGGGTTCACAGCCAGAGAGACCCCTGCTCTCCCAACCCTCCTTCCACAAATGGCCCTTGTTTCCCTCTCCCAGCCTCTGTGGGCCATGTGGGGCTGGCTAGCCAAGGTTTCAGCTATGTTGCTTTCCAGAGAGAAAGAGAACAAAAGGAGGCAGGGCACTGGGGTAACAGCTGTCACACAGATGGAGGGAGGCACCCTTGAACTCTAATGGCACTGTGGTAGGTGTGGGAGGACTAGGTGTTATTGAGGCACTTGCTTGAGGGAATCTTCTCTCCTTCCAGAACCTGGTTGGTGGAGTTAAATGATCCACTTAGTGAAATGCCTGCCTCATTGCAGGCTGGGAGGCAGAAACTCCGTACATGTCTTTGTTAAGAGAAGCCTGTCTTCACTTTTGACGGCTGAGGCTCTTTGGCTTCTTGGGGACATCGGAGGAGTAGCAGTGTTGCAGTTAACGTCTCATTGCTAGGACGAAACACCCAACCAAAAGCAGCTCATGAGAAGAAAGGATTTATTTTGGTTTATGGTCCTGAGGGGAAGCACTATGATGGCAGGGGAAAGCATGGCATGAGCAGAGGCTGGGCATTGCCTGCTTACCACAGCAGGTGCCGGAGCTTCAGGAGCAGGAGAGTGAGCTGAGCTCTGGCATGGGGAGCTGTCTATAACACCCAAACATCTGCCCCAACAAGCCTCCTCCAGCCTGTCCTCCGGCAAGCTCCACCTACTGAACTGCCACCAACTGAGGACCAAATATACAAAATACATGAGTTTAAGGGAGACTTCTGACACCACCACAAACAGCATGTAGCACTTTGCCCTTTCCCCAGAGCCTGGGACCAGGGGGGCCAGCCGTGCTTCAGGTCTCCACAGTTCCAAGGCCTGTAGTGACTCTTTCCAAAGGAACACCCTCAACTCTAGAAGAGAGGAACGAGACACAGCGCCACAAAGCCACAAAGCTCAACTCATTAGCGGAGACTGCCTCTCTCATGGAAAAGGCTTATGAAGCATGGTAGTGTCCCTCGTGAGACAAATGTTGGAATGCAGGTGAGGCTGCTTAGGGATAACGGGCCCCCACAAGTTAAAGAAAAGAATGTCCTTGAGCCTGTAAGGGAGAATCAGGACTTTTCTCTATCTTTTCCCCCTTAAACCACATGGAGGATGTGACTAGGTGCCAAAACATATGGCATGAGGTCTGGTCTTTCCTTATTTCTCTGTTTCTTAGCAGAGAAAATTAATTCCTTCCCTAGGAATGCCAAGGGCTTACTCTCTTTTCTGGAAACCTCATGGTGCCTAGACTCCTGCTTCAGGGATGGACTTACCAGTGTAGATCACATCCAATAAATTTTCATATAATACCTCAATCAGAGTATCTAGGTAGGCTTTTCCATTTTCAGGAACCCCCTCTTGGGGAGGAGGTCTGTCTTATTTCCTTCTCTTAAGCTCTGTACTAAAATCTTTCTAAACTTGATCCTCTGGTCTGTAGATTTCATCCATCAAAATGCATAAGACAAAGACCCATAGGTCATTGACTCAGTGGGCACTTTGAGCATAAGCATCTGGTACCCTAACTCCTGAGTTATGGTCCAACTAAGAGCCAAGAAATGCTCCATTGCTTCAACCCCAAATTTGAATGCCCACATCACAGGGACTTCTTTTCCTGGCCCCAGGTCTATGGCACAGTTTTCCCGTGGAGCTTGGCACAGAAGACCTGGGTGAAGAAGAGTGCTGTGTGTGAAAGTCTCATACTAACACAAAGTATGCTTTCTCTCACACCTAGATAGTGTCCTCCATGGGTTTTGTCCTCACCTGAGAATCTGGAATGTGGCTCTAAGTAGTGTCTCCAGTGTGCCTAGACATCTGAGAGGAACTCCCAATGGTAGTGAGATGCTAAGTGGCCAAGCTTCAGTTTATTCAGAGGTACAATACTGAAGGCCTCTTAAAGGGTACCTTTAGTTTAAAATTATTATTCTGGGGCTGGAGAGATGGCTTAGCAGTTGTGGTGGTTTGAATAGAATAGATGGCCCCCAATATATTCAGTTGTTTATTTGTTTGTAGTTTGCATCTCTAGCCATCTGGCTGGAGGCAATGCCATTGTGTGGATCTTAAGGTGTGGTGGTGGGTTTGAGATTTCAATCTAAAGATATGCAAATTGTGCCTAGCTGGAGTTCCTGAAGTGTGCTCTGGCTTTTGACCTTTAGGCTTGTACTCGTCTTTCTCTCTGCTTGGGCCTGTGAAAGCAGGCCAGTTTCTTCTGCTATTATGGAACTTCCCCTGGATCTGTAAGCTTCAATAAATCCCTTCCTCCATAACTGTGGCTGGTCTGGAAGTTCATCTCAGCGAACCGGAAGCTGTCTGCTACAGCAGTTAAGGCACTTGCCTGTGAAGCCAAAGGACCTCGGTTCAATTCCCCAGGACCCATGTAAGCCAGATGCTCAAGGGGGCTCGTGCATCTGCAGTTTGTTTGCAGTGGCTGTAAGCCTGGTGTGCCCATTCTCTATATCTTTCTGCCTCTTTCCCTCTCTCAAATAAATAAATAAAGATAAAATATTAAAAATATAATTCTGAATTTTACAGTGTGAACATATTGCATATTAGTCATATTTCCAATGGGTTACACTCTTATGTAACCCTCTCCCCCACACCTATTCCACTGAGGACCCTCTACAGTGGGGTTGTGGCATTCATTGTGAAGTCATAAATGCACCAGTTAATCTCAGGGAAGGACACAATGCCTCAGGATACACCTTTACACCCCGTGGCTCTTACAATCTTTCTGCCCCCTGTTTTGCAATGTTCCCTGAGCCTTGTCAGGCATGTAATAAGTCTCCTTTAGTGCTGAGAGCTCTGCATCCTCGGAAATTCTGCTTTGATGAATTTTTGAGTCTCCTTAGCGTCTGTCACCATCTCCCTGGTGGAGGTTGTCAGGTTAGTAGTGAGAACAGCACTAGTGTTTAAATTACATCCTGGGCCCTGGTTGATGTGATAGAGATGACTCATCTCATGTTAGGCAGTCAGCTTTCTTTTCTTGTTAATTGATCCATCATAGTTCTCCCCTGTATTCACTGCCATCTGTAAAAAGGAGATTCTCCAATCAAGAGTGAGAGCAGCATGGATCAAAGGAGATAAACATAGTCCTTTCAAAGTCTTTTTGCTGGGCATATCCTTTCCTTTTAGCCAAAGGACAGTGTGAGCTTCTCTCTAGAGTCTATGACCTTCCTATCCACAGGATTCTGATGCAGTTCTGTGTCAAGGATGAATTTCCTCCCACTCAGCAGGCCTCATATTCAGTTGTAGATCAGTTGATTACCACTGTAGCTTGTGTGCCACTATTGCACAATATGTACATCTGGCCTGGTTGGTTGATTTTGTAGCTTGCAGGATCCTCTGCTTGTTCACTCTGTTGCTGACCATTATCCCTCCCCCACCAGCAGCTTGCACAGCTCTTTCTTATGATGAGGGCTAGCCATCAGGGGGCTGGTTTCCTTCATAGTTCCAGCGTGATTTTTAATCCTATGCTGGTAGCCTGTGGTATCTTTAGCAATAGGTTCTAGCCATTTAGCTCTGGTGGGTAACCAAGTGCTTTGGCAATAGCCTGCATTGTTTGGGGACCTCATGGATCTCTGTGACCAACTTAAAGGGTTTATTAAAGGGCCTCTCCTACTTGCCAAGGGCTGAGGCCTCAGATGGCCTTATGGTCCTTGCCTCCAAACTCGCTCTTCCTGGGCTCCTCTGCCTGGCACCCTTCCTCCTGACACTGGGAATCTGTACTCTATTCATGGTTCCTGAAGTGACCACGGTTGTGCAAACAAGAGGCCCACAAGGGTCAGGCACAGCAACACTCTCTCTGCTCTCACCTCTCCCGACCTGAGGTGGCACCTGTGGACATCTGGGGAGAGGGATGCCAGGAGCAGGAGAAGGAGGACATCTTCAAAAGAGACAGGAAGGAAGGAATTGTTTCTTGTATTGTTATGTGAAGAGCAGGTGCAGGATGTGGAATTGGCAGAGGGAAGCCAGAAGGCAGGTGAGCACCACCTCTCTCAGGGTCACCTGTGTGCTGCTGGGATCCAGATCAGATGTGCTCCACACCAAGCACTAGGCACTAGAGAAATGTTCTATGGAGATCCAGGGCAAATGGGGAGCACCCTGGGATGCTGTCTCTGTCACAGGAGCATGATGCACAGGCATCCCAACCTTTCTCCTGCTCAGGAGGCTCTGACTTCAGATCCTGCCTGTCCAGTGGTGAGACAGCCCTTAGCAGGAGACAGGAGGCTGAGATAGTGCATCTGTAGTACTTGGAATGGAGGAGCATCCAGGCAGCAAGCAGGGAGGTGGACCTGGGCAGGAACAGGGCAGGAGGGCCTGAGCCGAGCCAGGCCCAGAGTACGCACTTGCTGCTGCTCACAGTTACAGCCCTGGTCACTCTGCCACTAATGAAGCGTTCACTTTGCACTGTCCCAGGGTAGCCACATCACGAAGGGTGTGTTTCTAAATGAAGTGAATAACGTTCCCTGTAGATGAGGGGTGAGATTCTTCTCCCTTGGATTTGCAATCTTCCCCATGATGACCCACACAGACATTTTCCTTCTAGACAGGCATCTGTTCATCATAGATAAATGTGAAAGGGATGTTGCCAATCATTATTGCATTTTTGGAAAAAGGGTGACATAATCACTGTGAATACCTGCTCTTAAACATACTCCAAAGTAGAACCAGATAGATAGTCAAATTTCTGAGTTACTATCCTGTAATAGAAAATGAGGTGCTTGTTGAATTGAGCCTACCACACTTAAAAACATGAGCTAGGGACAAGGGACCGGTGGGTAAAGTATTACCCAAGCATGAGGACCTGTGCTTGCATCTGTAGTGCCCGTGGAAAAGACGGATGCCGCTGTGAGGTCCTAGAATCCCCGTACTGGAGAGGAAGAGACTGGAGGATCTCCAGATAGGCTCTTAGCTAGTCTAGCCCAATCCATCAGCTCCAAGTTTTGTGAGTGACCTTGGTGCAAAGAATAAGGCAGAGAGCCATTCAGGAAAACCCCCAATATTGACCTGTGGCCTTCACATCCACATGCACACACACTTGTGCCAACACGCATATGAGCATGCACACACACATGAACACGCATACACATATGCAGACAAAAATAAATACATGAATAAATGAACTTGACTACTAGGTCTGTCTGCATGAACAATCCAAGATAGAACAGTCCAGTCAGCAAAGGAAGCGTTTAGGACAGCTCTGCCACTCCTAGCTCACAAGTGGCACACCTCACTTGGCTGAATGTTGTGGTTTGTTTTATTTTTATGAATGAAAGATCAATTTTCTCCTTTCCTTTGATGCCTTCTCCACCTCCTTGGATTACTTCATAGCACTGGGCTCATCACTCAGACACATAGGCCTAAAATGTCACTGTACCCATGTGACAGGAGAACACAGGAGAAGCCAGAAGCAAATGGAGAGCTGGCATGAGGCCATGTCCTCACTGTAGTGACACCTGCAGACTGAATTGTGTTGCAGTTACCTTCTTGTTGCTGGGACAAAACACCTGACCAAAAAGCAGCTGATGGGGGGCAGGAGTTTATTTTGGCTTACAGTCTCTGGGGAAAGTGTTATCACAACAGGGAAATCATGTCACAGCAGAGGCAGGCATCACATCTTGCCACAGCAGTGGGAGGTAAAAAGAGTGAGCTGTCTAAGGAACAGCATGTAGGGCTGGATTAATAAGTGTCAAGGTCCGCCCCCGGTGACACACCTCCTTTAGCAAGGCCCCACCCTCCAAAGACTTAACTACCAGGGGATTGAATATGAGGCTTAATCACAAGCACATGAGGCTATGGAAGTTCACATTCAAACTGCCACACCTTGGAAGCATCAGAAGTGGCACGAGGCATAGGTCAGGCCTTGATAACACAGACTTCACGTCCCAAAGCAGACTGGAAAGGAGGTATGCTCACTTGGTGAATGCAGAGGCAGGCATACCCACTCTGCAGATGGGAAGTGGGGTGTGAAGACTAGTGAGGCCTGGTAATTTCTACCTCCGAGTTGGACAATAGGGTGTTTGGAGAAAACCTTGGGTGCAGACGTGTGCAAGGCAGCTGACCAAGGTCTGGATTCCTTTCCTTCCCAGCCAGTGAAGGACTCATGTTGCAGGATGGCCCTGGCTCAGCAAGTAAAGCTTACTCTGCCCTCGTCTTCCACACAGAGTGCTGGCTGGTAGGATGGTCCCACTGTATCCTGCTGTGGTAGGATACCCTGCCGGAGCAGGAGAGGTTGGAGCTCTGATGATGCCTGGTCTCTAAGTTCTCCCTAAAAGTTGAAATGGGAATGTACTCTTACAGCTGTGCTCCAGCAGACAGGCCTGGAAAGAAAAACATTGAAAAATTGTAGCAAATAATATGTGGCCAAATGATGTTTCTTGTGTTTAGAGGCCAAGGAATCCGAAAGCACGCCTTGGAATAGAATTGCTAATATCCAGGACAACATTCTCTTACGAGTGAGACAAGGTCCACAAGAACAAGTACAGCAAAGTATCTGGAAGGCTCCCTGATCTACCTGGCCTGTAAATAGGATTGAAAAGGTAAGGCTGTGAGGAAAAATCTGACCAACAAAATTGTCCTCACAGGCAAGATTCCACACACGAAGGAGCCAGGGTCCTCATGTACTGCCTTGCAGAATGTGCCTGGTTAGTAGCAGGACACTTGTTTAAGGAACTGAGCTCTGCTGATGGGTTTGGAGGAGGCCGAGCTGGGGAGTGCTCACCTGGGAAGCCGTGGGGCTGTTCTAGCCCACTCGCTAGGAACTTAGTCAGAGAGGCATGGGGGAGCTTGTTTACATAAAAAGATAAGAGGTAGATTGGAGGAAATGGAGTTTGAGAATTTTCATGGTCTGTTGCGTTCATGGAGAAGCAGCTAAGCGTATAAATAGGGGATTTGAAATAACCCAGTTAAGCACAGCTGTTTATTTGGGTGCTGTGGGGCGCCATCAATAAGGGCTGCCCTGGCCTATGGACATGAATCACAGAACTCTCTGGGCAAAGAACCAAAGGCCTAAGATAGTGGTGTTCAGCGCAAGTGGGTGGTGAGTGAGGGTGAAAGGAATCCGTGTGTTGATCTCTGATCCTTTGCACTGGCTGTGAATTTCCTTTGGGGAGATGTTTCCTGGGTTTGTTTTAATAGAAAAAAACAAAACTTTTCTCCTTTAAAAGAAGAGGGCATGCAGCAAAAAAGGCCTCTGTGTTGAACAGCAGCACACATGCAGGGATTGCCCAGGCACCAGCTCAGTGGATTTGCGGTGTGAACACATTCTAGCAACCAGCATCCAATCAGGACACCAGGTGCTATCTGTCACTCTGCACTCTCCTGCCCAGATTTGATGTGTCCTGACGGATAGGCTTTGCCCTTTGAACTTTATGAAAATAAAACCACATCATGTGCACTGCTGTTGTGGTCTGTTGTCATTCAAACATGTGGCTTCATTTTTAATCTCCAGCCTTGATCAGCAGGAGTCAGGAGCGTGTGTGGGTCACTGTAGTCACATAAAACTAAGGATAAGGGATGGGATACCTTCCAGTGAGTTGTTGGCCAGGGAGGTCCCTGTTGCCTCCAAAACATTACAGGCTATTGCCAAGGCCCTTGGTTTCCCATGAGAAAGAGATGGTAGACCCTATTGCTGAAGACTTCACATGCCTGAGCAGCAGAATCACTGAGAAATCAAGCTGGTGCTGAGCAGAAAACCTTCTCCTTGTAGCCCAGCCAATTGAAAGCTGGAAAAAGCTGCACTGTATGCAGCCTTATGGGAGACAGAAGTCATCAGTGGTGAAAACAGTGGACACTGGAAGCCTCATGTTTGGCCAGACAGGCCAAATGACTGAACGAGTACAATAGTGGCATGTCTGCTCTGAGGGAAACCAACTGCTCTCTAATTGGACTGAATGCCCACTCTATGGGAGGGAATATATTCCTGGTACTGAAAACCTAATCAAGAGCCTATGGCAGGGGAGGTCATGAGCCTTAGGGGTATAAAGCCTGCTCTTTTCTGGCTAAATGCATAAATTACTCTCACCAAATTGCCCTGAAATCACTACACTTAATGTTCATACTCATATATTAATGCCACTCTCACTTCTGGTTAGAGAAGCTTCTTTTATCAGATGGTGATGACCACTGGGATGACCCAAAAGGCAACATAGTACTGAGAAAAAGGGACAGAGGAGTGTCTAGCATGAAACATCTCTCACCTTCCAAGGCTCAGGGTCCATTGCGGAAGAGGTGGTGGAAAGAATGTAAGAGCCAAAGGAAGGGTACCACTCCTTACATAGAACTGTCCAGACAGAAATTGACCTCGATATCCAAGACCTCGCAGTGCCTAGCAATACCTACACAAGAACCTCATGATAGGAGAAAAAGATGATGACATCAAATTTAAAGACAGACTAATGGAGAGAGGGAGGGGATATGATGGAGAGCAGAGTTATAAAGGGGAAAGTGGGGGAGGGGAGGGAAATACCATGGTATGTTGTCTGTAAGTATAGAAGTTGTCAATAAAAAATATATTTATACATATATTAAAAAAACTAAGACCATCTAGAGGCACCTGAAGAAAAATTAAATCCTAGGAAAAAGGGCAAATATTCAGATTTTTGTAGAACAGTGAATGACTTGGAGCCTGAGGGACCATGATATTTGTGGTAATTTTTGAAATAACAACAAAAAATGTGCAGTGAGCCATCTCTTGGCTTGGAATCAGTACTTGCTCTGTGTCTTACACAGAGAGCAAAGTCAGCCTCCAGTTCCTCACCTCAAAGAGTGTGGAAGAAAATCATGTACCCCTTGGGGTGTTTGTGCCATGGGAGAGAAAGAATGCCTGCTCTCTAACCAGAACACAACAGTGCTAGGTGGCTTTGGGCTTTTCTTTTAGAAGAAACAGCTCAGAAATGATGGCAATTCCCAGATATGGCCATGTAAATTGCAAATCTTAGAGCTTGCCAGTTGCCCACTGGCTGGTAAAGTGGCCTGGAATCATGAGCTCTCCCCTGGTGTGTCCTGATCCACCCTCCTCCTGTGGCTCCGCCCGGGGTTCCCCAGACCTTTAGGCATCCAGCAATTGCAGGGCTCACCCAGGCCCATGGGGCTCAGGATTGTGTTCTGGGTACCCTGCCACACATGTTCTTTGTGAGTCAGCCTGAAGGTTCAGGACATGGCCCTGCCCTGCTGCCCCTTAGTTAGTCATCAGGACAGCCAGAAGTAGGAGAAGCCTGGGAGCAGGCACAGTGGCCTCCTTCCTCTACAAGCTACTGAGGACATGCCCACTTCAGCAAGGCCTAGGTCAAAGGCTTTTATTTTCTTGTGACTTCTGATGTTAGTATCTATAAATGTCAGAAAAACAGGTTAATTATGCTGCATAAGGACAAGGTATGAATGTGGTAGAGACCTGGTCACTCTCTAGGCAATGTGAAAAGTAGACACATTGAAGGAATTCTTAGCAGTCACCTCCCCACTATCATAAAGTGGTCTGTTGTAAAATGGATGCCGGAGGTGTATGCTGCTGAGAAATGGCGGTTGGCTGGAGTAGTTGCCACACCGTGCACCCTTGGTCACAGGCATGCCATCTCACTGGGCTTTGGGCATAAATGATAGGGCAGTAAGGAAACAGACAGGCTGGGTGGTGAAGAGCGTCTCACACAGCTCTGAGGCGAGGCCACATGAGGTATCCTTTCAGCCAAGTAGTCTACCTCCCTCAGGAAGTTGCCAAAAACTAAAGAAAATCACAGTCTCTTGGATACATACGGACTGTGCTGCCATCTGCCTCTTGCGGGAACTTCAGGATTCTGCAGTGCCTCAAGCTTGCCAAGCACTGCAGGCAAGGATCTTGAGGGCATGGGCTCTCATGGCTGGCTGTTGTGAGGCAGACTCTGGGCAGGTGAGGACTAATCTGACCTTCTGCCAGGGGCTTGGCCCATCTGATAATGCCATGGTGATTAGGAGTGCCCCTAACAATAAAAACAATGCGTATCATGATTTGCATTCAACTATCACATGAAGGCCTCCCAGGGCCCTCTTCTGATCTAAAGAGGTGGATGTGAGGCAGCCATTATGGAAATCATCTCCAGATGCACCGGCTGTGCTAGGATCAGAGGCCCACTGACCTGTGGCTGAGACTGTGAATGACTGGGAGCTCCTGGCCTTGTGGGTGGGCAGTAAGACGCATAGCCTGTACCTTACATGATTGCAAGTGACTGTCAGTTGCTACTTGTAGGGTCATGACAGTGCTCTACTAAGTACCAAGGATATTTGGGTGCCATGGAACCTCCTAGCCCTCCTCTCTGGGGCCTTGGCTGGTCAACTCTGGAGACATTTTGAGGATTTGGGTTGTTTCACAGACACTTAGTGAGTTTCTGCTGTATTCTGGGTCCTCAGGGTGCAGGATGAATACAGAAGATGAGTGGTGGAAAGGAAAGAGAGCTTTGTGAGCAGAGATTCTCTTAGTCAGGGACAGGGGAAGGCAGAGTCCAGCTGGCTTTGCAGGAAAGAGGTGACCTGCTTGGCACTGCTTGACCATCACACTGCTATACACCAAAGCCAGACTACCTGCCCAGCTGTTCATCTTTCTCACCTTCCTGAGGGCTCACCAATGCTGTGTTGGAGCTTGCTCTTCCATTGATGCTTTCTTTAATGCTGAGGCCCAGAGGAGGACAGAGTGTGAGGAGGAGAGAGCGTGAGCTGGGACTGCTGTAATTCAGACCACTTTGACACTTCAGTCAGATCACATGTGGGAAAAGAGACACCAAAATCTCTATATGGGAACAGGGGTGCTGGCCCTGAGTGAAGGATGAGACAGAGCCCATAGCCGCACCTAGAGGACAGCTCTGTGTAGCTGGATGTACCTGAGTGGGAAGCTGAGGAGCCAGTCTCTTTCCAGAGCCCCCATCTCTCAGTGAGAACTCGCAGCTTGGCCAGGGGCTAGGAGCCAGGATGGCTGATCTAAGTCATAGCCCTGTCTTCACTTAAACTTCCAGCTGCAATCAGTGCTTGCACACCAACAAGTAGAAACAGAACCCAAAAGGGTAATGGAAACCAGGCAGTACCACTGGGGACAAGGCCATGCTTCAGACTATAACTAGTTTGTCTGAGGACACAAGGGTTCCTGGTTTTAATTTTATGATTTAATCTTTTTTTTTTTTTTTGGCCAATAAAAGTATTCTTACTTGCTGAATGGAACTAACTGTGCAACAACTTTGGGAAGCTCCATTAGGAAGGCATGGCTCCCAGCTGCTCCTCTTGGAGAACAGGAGGACTCCCCAGATGATCCTGTAGGAGGGAGGGAGGGAGCCACAGCACCGCATGCATGCACTGGGGGTGCTGCCTCTTTGAGGCTCCCTGGGGCTTCCTCCTCTTTACCAGGGGTGATTTCACTCTGCAGAGAGGTCTCAGGGTGGCGGTGGGTTTCTTTGAACTGTTCCTTATTAGACCAGGAGGTAAAATGCTTTCTCTGAAATAAAATCTGGGTAGGAGGCAGGCAGAGAAATAGGCGGGAACAATTTGGGCAGGACCTGGGGCCAGCACTGGGTCAGAGTTCCAGGTGGTGCTCTGCTTACAGGCCCTCTACTACCTAGAGATCCCACGGGCTCCAGAACCATGTGCACAGAGGTGCAGCAAACAGGCTCAGAGAGTTGAGGGAACAGACTTGCAGACACTCACTTGACACACTCTGGGCTTGCAGTTCACCTTCAGGGCTGCCACCCAGCCCCAGTTGGTCTAGAGTTTCTCAGAATCTTCCATGTCCCTTCCTTTGGTGTCACTGCCAATCAGCAGGCAAGTGTGTACCCCAGAGCATGCTCAGCCAGGCAGCACTGCCAGGAACCCCCACCAAAGTTGGGATGCAAGCAGCTGTGACTTCCTGACTGAGGATGGGTGCACAGGGGCAGCACAAGGCCCATGGCTGACTAAAGGGCACTCAGGTTATTTGGAGTTGATTTCAAGGGAAGCATTCTAGGATTCCAGGATATATAGAATTTTCCTCATAAAATCCAGTGAAAAGGGCTGGAGAGATTGCTCAGCAGTTAAGGCACTTGCCTGCAAAGCCTAGGGACCCAAGTTCGATTCCCCAGTGCTCACATAAGGTCAGATGCACTAAGACGCAAATGCAGTTGGAATTCATTTGCAGCAGCAGGAAGCCCTGGTGTGCCCATACTCACTCTCTGTGTTTGTCTCCCCCTCTCTCTCAAATAAATAAATAATTTAAAAAAATCCAGTAACCGGAGAGATGGCTTAGCAGTTAAGGCACTTGCCTGCAGAGCAAAAGACCTCAGTTTGATTCTCTGGGACCCACGAAAAGTCAGATGCACAAGGTGGCACATGTATCTGGAGTTCGTTTGCAGCAGTTGAAGGCCCTGACATGCCCTTTCTCTTTCTCTCTATCTGCCTCTTTCTCTCACTCACACACTCTTTCTCTCAAATAAATAAATAAATAAAATGTTAATTTTTTAAAAATCCAGTAACAAACATTTAAGTGACCTACTCACACTTGAGTGTTTTCATAAAATAACACTAAAGTCATTTATAAAGCTATAAAAATAAATTCTGACTAGAGCACATGATAAAGTCTTTTTATAAATTGCTTTTGCTTGCTTCTGTTACAACCTGAGCTGTCACTACCTCCATGTTCCCCCTGGTGTTTATCCAAATGTCTGATTTCCGGCTCTGCACTTTTGCTGTCTTAGCCACTTACTCTTTCTTGGTATCCAAGGTTTCTTCCAGCTGTGGGCTTCGTTAGGGAATATTTCTTTACTAACAATAACTGTTTTGATGATTTGGGCGTGTGGTGGTTTGAATAGAATAGATGGCCCCCAATATATTCAGTTGTTTATTTGTTTGTAGTTTGCATCTGCTGCCACCTGGCTGGAGGCAATGTCACTGGGTGGATCTTAAGGTGTGGTGCTGGGTTTGAGATTTCAATCTAAAGATATGCAAAGTGTGCCTAGTGGGAGTTCCTGAAGTGTGCTGTGTGGTTTTTGGCTTGTGCTTCTCTCTCTCTGCTTGGTCCTGTGAAGGCAGGCCAGCTTCTTCTGCCATTTATGGAACTTCCCCTGGATCTGTAAGCTTCAATAAATATCCCTTCCTCCATAACTATGCCTGGTCTGGAAGTTCATCTCAGTGAACCTGAAGCTGTCTGCTACAGGGTGATAAGCTGCTCGTGTGCTTACTGATAGAAGTATGTATCTGGATAAGCCCAAGGTGCTGTCTGGATCTAGCACTGGCCGTGTGTGTGTGTGTGTGTGTGTGTGTGTGTGTAAAACTTGTGGGAGAAGCTGGCTGAGGGTCAGCTGAGCTGACTGGAGATGCAGAGCATTCTGGGGCCAGGGGCAGGTGTGTCCTTGTCAGAGCCTCTGTATGAGTCCCTGGCTGGGACTTGCATACCAGCAGAGATGGTCCCTGGTGGAGCAAGGAGCAGTCACTACCGTGCAAGAACAGTGATTTCTAGCAGTTCCTGTTCACGAGAAGGACACACTTGCCCACCCGGGTGGAGTTTAGATGGCTCCTGTACCCCAGTGCTTGGAGAGGCCCTTCCTCCCCTGAGGGGGCTGAGACATGGCTGGATGTACAGTGGTCCAGCCCACTAGCTTTCCTTTAGTGGTGTGTCCTCTCCCTGCCAGCTCCCTGCCTGGCGTGGGAGAACCACTCTTTTCTTCTTTGCAGTGGTAGAAACAGCAGCCACATAGAGAGCAGGCCCTGGCTCCATTCCCAGAGTATGTGCATGGAGCAAACACTTTCTGACGCTGACGTGACAGGAAGGAATGGATTCTGCACGCTTTATGGAAAGCACTCCTGACAGTTTTTCACTCTCTAGGAAGACGTTTCCCAGCAGACACTTCTACACGTTCTTCTGGGGAGGTGTCTGCTTTCCCTCAGCCTGGCCTGTGGTGCTTCCACAGCAATGATGGCCATGCCAGCTGCAGCTCACTGGACATGTCCCTGTCAGGTCTGCAGGATTACACTGAGCACACAGTGTTCTACCCTCTGGATCTCAGGCTGGGAAAATGCTCAAGCCACCTCCTCCTCCACTCAGAGACAGACCCCCCCCCCACCCCCTTTGCTCAAGACTTAGCTTTCCTAGGACTAAGTCCCAGGAGGAAACAGCATTCCTCCCTTCCCTTCAGCTTGGGGTCTCAGAGGGTGAGGCATCCACTTGACTTGTGGGACATTCAGGCCCCTTGCCAGCTACCGGAAGCTGTGCTGGAGGAGCCGACCTGGTGGGGCAGGGAGCTGGAGGCCCTGCTAAGGTCCTGAACTTTCTTCCTAGACCGCAGGCCTTGTGTCTGCCAGCCAAAGCTCCACCTTGGTGAGAGAGACAAGCTGGTCCATTCTGCTAGGCGCACCTCGTCGTGACTCTAACACATGTCTGAAGCAGTTCAGGATAAGTTCTTTCTGCTTCCTGCCTTCCTCATGGCAGGTGGTATGATTTATGTCCTCTAATTCTGTCGCTTCTCAGGAACTGTCCCTTGTTTCCCTTCCTGCCTGCTTGAAAAGCCAGAAGCCGGATGTATATGCTTGTGCTTTGTGGAACACTGTAGGAGTTTGTGCCTTGCTTAAAAAAAAAAAAAAGGCCAGAACCTCGACAACTATGAGTGTGGCTACCATACTCATAGTTTTTGAAGGCACCCTGACATCATGTGGCGGTAGAGGAGAATCGCTGTGAAGACGATATGTATTGGAGCTACTCATTCAGGCTTTGCTGGGCCCTAAAGAGACACGCCTGCCTGATAGATTGCTGCTCTGCCTTTTGTGTTAGATAAAATCATACACTTTACCTGTGTACACTTTGGTCCTCTATGTTGCACATGGTGTATATGGCGTCCCTAATCCTGGCAGCCCTGCATATATGAATGAGGTACTCACCACGATTGTATACTATCAAGACTAAAGAATAAGGGTCAAAACTTTTTAAGAGAATATCAGAGGCTCTATATTTACTATAGAGGTTTTCTTAAATTTCTAAAATAATTTAAAAAATTTTAAAGTACTGCTTTACTGTTCAAGACATTTTGAAATGTGTCATAAGCATATCTCCAAAAGAAATATGTTAAGAAATCTGTGGTGTAAGGTTGAACAATTTTGAAAGAGGTCAGTCATGGGTCTTGCACAGGCAGGCTGAGATCAACCAGGCAAAAGGCAGGAACAGTCATCTAGAGCTCAAGGTATGTAGAATTCCAACAGTAAAGAAGTGGCTAAATTCATGGACTGCTCCCTCTCATTGTCTCCCAGACTACACTGGTAATGATTTGGGAGAGAGTCACAACAGTGGGGAGAGGCTAATAATGTATACTCTAAGCTTTCCTACACTGTATCCTCACCCACTGGGCTTAAATATGATCTAGAAAGTGCCTTTAGTGCAGGATTGCTTTGCTCTGAGAGTCAACTCAGATTTATACAGAAAATGCTATGCGACCTTAGCATTCTTGGTTTCCATGGGACAAGATGCGCTGACCTCGGGCTGGGGGCATGATCCTGGGGTCCCAGGGGCTCACTTTTCTAACTCCAAGCAGATTAAAGTCATGTATCCTCCAAGACTCTTCTCCTGAGTCAGGCTGGCCCCACTGGCTCTGTGGTGGGAAAGGAGAATGGCAAACAGCACAAAGGTTTACATATTTTCTCCCTTGTCCAAGGTTACTAAGGCAAGCCTTGTTATCTCTGGCTAAGTTGTAGTTCTCAGACTTTTGTGAGATGGAAAAACAGGCATAAGGGCATGAAAGAGCTCTTTTAAAACGCAAGTGGCAACCCGGTTTACCTAAGGCTTACAACAGGCTAGACCTTCATAGTGCAGCAACATGTGAATGTGATAAATGAATGTAATTCAGAGTCAATCTTTGTAATAAGTTGGTAGATTTGTTTATGTCAAGGGTAGAATTCAGTTCACTGATGTTGATTTGCTCATGATGACAATTATAAAAAGTGGCTTCAGGATCTTTAATTAAGTTGGCTATTCCTGTATCTGTCCGGCTTTTAACTACTGGGGAAACTGAGTCTTAACAAGATCAACATTTATTGGTTGCTGATTTTTCTTTTATAAAACTACATTTGCTAAGTGATCATTACCAGATTTATCATTTGGGTTTTATAAGAACAATAATCTACTTTCATTTGTTGTGACTTTTGTCCTTAGGGAGGCAAGGAGGAACCCCCATGCTTTGATCACCTCTGTGTTCTTCAATTTTAAGCCATGTAGCAGCCAAAGTCAATGAGGATACTGAGACTAGAAGGCCAGCCACCAATATTTTGGTCCTGAATCCAGTAGGTAGGCCCGGGGGATGATAGTACACCTCAAAAAGATCCTACAGCTCTGGTAAGTCTCTTGTTCTCTTAATTAGAGAAGCCATGGAGCCCCAGAGGCAAAAAGAAAGTCAGACCAGAGGATAAAAGATTCTCAGTGCTCCCAGGGGAAGCCACATGGTCATCAAGGCCCTACCTGACTTATCCTAAGAGATGGCACAAATGCTAAAGGAGCCATGGGGTTCCTGCTAGGTCCCTAAAAAGAGATTCAACTGACACACACACACACACACACACACACACACACACACACGTAATATATTCCACCTATTTGCTCTTGAACACTCAACAAGAGAGTATAATCAGAGAGGATGGATGCCTTAAAATCTTTGGGTGACACAACCCAGGGAATTTCCCTTCTTAATTCCAGTGGTCAAATAAGAAAGACAATTGTATAAAACAGTGTGGTTTCAGATGTGCTCATGGCAACTCGAGCAACATCTGTGCCATTATCAAATTTAAATGCTATTCATAGACACACACATGCACACACACATTCCTGATAATACTACTAATGTCTCATCTGCTTTGCAAGATCCACTAAAACAGATTCAGACCATGGCAGATTGCTGTGACATTTGGTGAGCAGCTTTAGAAATGGATTTCTGGATCTTCATGGTGAAAGAGAATTATTTCAATTATTTCTGATAATAATAATAATAATGTTAATTTTTCAACCATGTGCACTCAGCTGCTGCTGCAGTCAGTTTTGTATTGCTGGCCGAAAGCCACCCAACCTAATGCAGCTTGTGTGGGGGGTGGGGTGGGGGAGGGTGTATTTTGACTTACAGATTCAAGGGGAAGCTCCATGATGGCAGGAAGCATGGCATGACCAGAAGGTGTACATCACCTCCTGGCCAACATCAGGTGGACAACAGCAGCAGGAGAGAATGCCAAACACTGGCCTAGGGAAGCTGGCTATAGCATTCAGAAGCCTGCCACCAAGAACACACCTACAACAAGGTTCTAATTCCAAAATTGCCATCAACTGGGCATCAAGCATTTGGAACACATAAGTTTATGGAGGGCACCCCAATCAAACAATCACAGCTGCTCTTGTGTACGTAGTTCCTCCACCTGAGTGCTCTTGATGACCTCCAAGGCCTAGAACTCTAAGAATGAGAACCTAAAGAACACCAGTTTGCCTATCACCCACTTCCCCCTGACTCCTCTTGCTTTCATTCTTTTTCCCGAGTGGCTTTATCCAGAACTTCCTTCCCGCAATACACCAATGCACTTTCAGGGTCCCTGAGGCCCACTGAGGGGTACCTCAACTACCACCACACCTGATGACCCACTCAGCTCAAAGAAACAAGATGGGCTATAGCTATAATTCCCTAATGGTAGTTAGAGTTAATTCTTCTGAGGAAGGAGTGAGGTAGTTTAGGGGTGACCTGGTTCCCAAAGTGAAAGTGAGGAATTGTCCTTGAGCCCATAGGGAGAGCACTGGGTCATCCTTGTCTCCTTTTCTCTGAAAGTCCTTATAGCTTGCATTTGGTTAGAGACCAGGAACGTAAGGAAGAACCTGGTTTTCCTTATCTCTTTCTTTCCTAGAAGAGAAGATTAAGGGATGAGGTCACTGTTTTTCCTGGAAAACTGGTGATGTCTGGACTCCTGAGATGGGGTCTGGAATGACCAACTTCCCTCCCTCCATCCAGTAAACTCCCACAAAACACTCCAAACTGGGTCTCTAGGCGGGCTTTCCCATATCTTGGGATTCCCCCTGACTCCTAGCAGCAGCACCGCCTACTTCCCTTCTCTGACTCTCTATAAACACCATCTATATAAGATGTGAAATAGAATCTTTCTAAACTTACCCCTCCATGACCTTTGAATGTCATTAATGTAATTTATAAGACAAGAACCCAGAGGCCACTGACTCACTAGAGTTTTCTTTGGCCATCAGCCTCTGGCATCCTAACTCCTTAGTTATTGTCCACCATGGGCTAGGAAAACCTCCATCACTCTCAACTCCAAATTCTCAATTCCTGTCTCATCAAATCCTGTATCCGGCTACCTGCCTAGAACCCCTCCCAGCTTCTCAGCTTGGAAGCCTCTTAGCTTTACTTCTATTTTGTGCTACTCTTTCTTAAAATTAACCTTTTATAATAAATGCTTCTTTGTGTCTATACTTGTCATTTTTTGCTAGTTATAAGACAAGAACTCAAGAGCCACTGGTTTGGAGAGTGTCTGGTGTTCTTTGCGGCTCTCATCACCCATAACATTACCAAACACGTTGTGTCTTCACTCTTCTCAGTGACTTACAAGTGGCAAATCATCTTGAGTATTCTCCAAAACTCTTATTCAGCTCGCTCACAGAGGAAATCTAACCAACCCTCAAAGCAAACAGGAAGGCAGGAGAGGAGCAAGTTGTGATAGACCACGTGTACCACAAGATGGCGCTGTGTGATAATGAACAGTGTAAAGACCAATTCACAGACTCATGTCTCCAGAAGCAGTGTGACTTGTAGGAGCCAGTTAATTCTGATCCCAGAGCAGCTGTTTCCTATAGAGTGGAGCACAGGGCCTGGCGGTGGCCTTGGGCTGGTAAATGCAGCCTGCTGGTTTAACAAGGAAGCAGTGGCAATGCAAGGGGTAGACAACCTGTGGTACCTAGATCCTAAGGACTGAGGCAGCTCCACTGTGCCATCTTCCATCTGCTGAGCAGCTCTACCAACCTTCCATGCCTGGACTGGCTCTTTCCTTCAGAGGCTGTGGCTGCACACAGCGACCTCTGGGGTAGTCAGAGTCAGATCATCCCACAGACAGACAGCCACGTCCACTGCCAGGGTGTTGACCCATGAAGGGCCCAACAGAAGTAACCTGCTCAGAAAGACCTGGAAGGCAGTCTATGAACTTATTGGCTAAGAAGATGAGCATGGTCTTCTAGCTTAGATTATTTTTTAAGATTTTTTCTTTATTTTCTCTTTCTTTCTTTCTTTCTTTCTTTCTTTCTTTCTTTCTTTCAAAGAGGAAGAAAGGTAGAAAGAGAGAGAGAATGGGTGCGCCAGGGCCTCCAGCCACTGCAAATGAACTCCAGATGCATGCGGCCCCTTGGGCATCTAGCTTACATCTAGCTTACGTGGATGCTGGAGAGTTGAACCAGGATCCTTTGGCTTTGCAGACAAACGCCTTAACCACTAAGCCATCTCTCCAGCCCTAGCTTAGATTTTAGAGTGGGTTAGCAGTTGGTAAAGTTATCACAAACTTTGGCTATAAATCAGCCAGGATTGTCTTCTAGGACAGTAACTCATTCTCCTGTCTTAGTGACGTTTCATTACTGTGCTGATATAAGGCTGGGTACATACTTTAAAAAGGCTTGTTTTGGCCGGGAGTTCTGGCGCACACCTTTAATCCCAGCACTTGGGAGGCAGAGGTAGGAGGATGGCCGTGAGTTTGGGGCCACCCTGAGACTGCATAGTGAATTCCAGGTCAGCCTAGGCTAGAGTGAGACCCTATCAAAGAGGGGGAAAAAAAGGCTTGTTTTGGCTCTCAGTTCTGGTCTGAGGTCAAGGGCCTGCCTCTGGTGATGACTTTGCTAGCAGAATTCTGAGGTGGTGCAGGTCTTCCAATGGTGGCAGACAAGGCCATAGCCACCAGGACTCAGGTGTGGCCTTCACCCTGATGACCCCATCTAATCTTAGCCACCTTCCTCCTTTCCACACCACAGTCAAATTCGATTTCCACCCTCCTCTGACCTTATGAGGGATTCAGTGTTATCATAGGAACCTTGGGTAGTGCACACAAGCCACACTCGAATAATGGCACTCCCCAGTCATCTATTTCCAGGCAGATTGCTGGGCTATAGTACTTTTCAATGGAATGTGTTGAGACCCTCAGGTCCTTCTCCCAATGCAGCACAGAAACGTGACTCCTCTGCTCAGCTGGCCCAGGTCCTTAGTAAAGAAGCCTTTAGACTCAGTTCAGTTAGACCAACTGATGAACTCAATTGGGGCAGGAATGCATCCCTGCTCCGGAGGGAATAGGAGCTGAAGGCTCTACTCAGACCTGGGAAAACTCATCCCTGTGGAAGGAATTGGCCCCAAACCCTTGGGGACAGTCTGGTGGGGGTGGGAGCGGGGGTATCTGAGCAGAGTGGAGACTATGTGCTCCTCGGGAAGGATCTGAGATGTTCCCTCCTGGAGCCCCTGTTCCCTGAGTGGGGGTTCCAGTTGGGGGGGGAGGATAGCACAGGGCTTCCACTTCTGAGCTGTTGTGAGTAGTGCTGCAATAAACACATATGTGCATCTATCTTTGTGGGACAATGACTGAGATTGTTTTGGGTGTATACAGAGCAGTGGGATAGCTGGGTCATGTGGAAGTTCTATTTTTAGTTTTTCGAGGTACTGCCACAGTGATTTCTATAGGGTCTACACCAGTTTATGCACAGGTAGTGGAATCTTTAGGAGCTAACGGGGTATCTTTAGGACACTGGGACAGGTCTTTGAAGATGACAGTGGCATCTCAGCCCCTTCCTGGTCTCTGCTCTTCCTTTGTGTTCCAGCCACGAGGTGAGGAGATGTGTTCGGCCATGGCAGACCATGATGTGCTGCCTCACCGCATGGACAGAAACCTTCAAAATGATGAGCCAAAACTAAGCTTTTCTCTTGGTAACTTTATTACCTTTGGCATCACTTACAGTAAGGGAAAGCTGAGCAACACAAAGCACGAAAAGGGGAAATGAAAGCTAGGGAGCCACGTTCAGGGTAACCGGGAAAACAAGATGGCTGTGGTGAAAACAGTGTTCCAAAGGTTTGTAAATATGCATAACATGTAAGTCTAGTTTTAATTCAAACTCCCCTAGAGGAAGAAAGGGCCAGGTCAGAGTAAGGCAGTAGCATTTATTCATCCATGCTTTACAGCACCTGGAACACAACATGAGGTTTGAAGCTATTTGGAAAGCAGTCTCGGTGGTGACTGTGAATGAACACGGAACTGCTATGAAGGATCTGTGCCATCTCATGCCTATCAGGGCTATTCAGGGTGCATGAGTCTCTGGGCCTTTTCTATTCACGCCCCCATGAAATGCTGAAGACACATTTGCCATGCACTCACGCTGCATAAGACAGATGCGTGGAAGGAGAGTTACTGTAACAAAGGAGGGTTGACAGATCACCTCGCCTGCTTTCCAAGTTCAGACTCCAGCTCGCACCATCTCTTTGCCTAGGCAGCTGAGGACTGCACTTGCCCATGCCAACTCTGAAGCAGTCAAGGTTCCTACTCACACAGGAGGACCCGCGACCCGCAGGGAGGTTCCTGAGGGACAGAGAAGTCAAGGTAAGCACAGTGCCAGGGGCCCAGGCTGAGAGATGCTCCCTCACCCCATCACCCAGCTCACCCCCCCCCCCCCCAGTGCTGATCAGGCTGGTGATGACTGAGTGGAAACTCAAAGACCACCCCCCGCCCCCGCATCTAGCCAGACAAAGCTCTCATTGCCCACCAGGGGGCGCTCCCTTGTGCTCATGTTGCAGACTCACTCTGCTCTGCAGGGAGCCCAGGGCCTCTGCTCACCCCAAGAAACAGGACTATGGGGCTCTGCCTAGCACCAAGTTTGGGGGGCAGGAGACTGTAATTCCATACAGGCTCCTCCATGGAGAAATGACTTTTTAGTTAAAATTTTACTTTTTATTGGCAAATAATTGAATCTATTGTGTTATAAACCTGATGTTTTGATATATTCTTACATTATAGTTAGCTACACCAAGTTTATTAACTTATCTGCTATCTTGCACACTTAGTTTCTTTGTAGTGAGAAGGTTTCAACAATGCATAAACAGCCAACATTGCCATCAGCTTTAGTCACAATCTGGGCCATAGCACTCTGGGGCTCAGCCCTTGCTCAGCTGAAGTTTTGTCCTCTGACCAGCATCTCCCGAGACCCACCTACCCCAATTTTCTGCTCTCTGCTTCCAGAAACTCAAGTCAAACCTATACATGTGACATTTAAATATGATATCACTTGGGGTGTGCATGAGGTCAAGGTGATAAAAAGCAAATTTAGAATGATTTTTTTCCTCACTAGTTATTAACTATTCTTTCACTCTGTGCTACTGTCAAGTTGTCTGTACTTTTTTTTTTTTTTAAAAAAAGTAGACTCAACTTTTGAGAAATTATCATTCTCTTATAAATACAAGCATGCAGCAGGAAGGTGCAGAATGGAAAATGGGCACCAAGAGAACCAGTGTACGGCTGTGGGAGCAGCTGATGGATGGTCTTAGTGACATCCTGGGGCTTAGGGAGACATACTTATGGTGCTGTTAGTCCTAACAGCACCAGAGTGAACCACCTGCTCCACCTCACTTGCAGTCAGCCTGTGCGGTGAAGTCCCTGTATCTTTACTCTTCTTGCATCCTGGCTGGACAGTCACTCTTGTATCTCTCTCAGTGATTGGTAGTGTAGATTTCCTATCAGCATGTGTCCTATGGAGAAACATATATCAGATCACTGGTGTCAGAGCTTATAGGACCCCACCAGGGCCTGTGAACATGTCCCATTCCACAGTAGTTGGACACTGGCCTGGAATCAGTGGCCGCTATCACTGGACTTGAGTCAGGAAAGTCCCTCAAAGGACCACAGAGAATTGACACTAATGTGGAGTCATTTGCTGGAAGTGTATAGTTCTAGAAGGCCAGTGTGACCTGTGGTTTCCATCAGTGTCAGAAGAGAAGTGTTAAGAGGGGCTCTGGGGTTCAATGGCTAGAAATGTCTTTGTAGCACATCAAAGCTGCACCAATCACACAGTGCAGCCTGACCCTACCTTACTTAATTTATCATGCTTTTGTTATTATTACTATTATTATTATTATTATTTTGAGGTAGGGTCTCACTCTAGCACAGGCTGACCTGGAATTAACTATGTAATCTCAGGGTGACCTCGAACTCATGGCGATTCTCCTACCTCTGCCTCCCAAGTGCTGGGATTAAAGATGTGCACCACCATGCCAGGCTTGTTGTTAATATTTTTAATTTAATTTAATTTAACTGAGAGAGAAAGAAAGAGTAAAAAAGGCATATGAGAGAGAGAGAGAGAGAGAGAGAGAGAGAGAGAGAGAGAGAGAGAGAATAGCTGCTATAAGGCCTCTAGCTTCTGCAAATGAACTCCAGACACATGTGACACCTTGTGCATCTGGCTTATGTGGGTCTTGGGAAATTGAACCTGAGTCCTTTGGCTTTGCAGGCAAGCACTTTAACCACTAAGCAATCTCTCTAGCCCTATCATGATTTTTTTAGGTACTTTAAAAATTTTGTATTAGTTATGGACATACTTAGTATGTAAACAGCGCATGTTGGCACATCCTTACTCTCATCCCTGCCCCCCCTCCAAAGAGATTCTCCTTGTTGGGGTTGAAGGTCATCCCCATGGGGATTATGGGTCGTGCATTGTGGGGGCAGCCATCAGTTATGGGGGAGAGGCAATGTCTCTGTGCATAATGTCCCAACTTGTGGCTCTAACAATCTTTCTGCTCCCTCTTGTGTGTGAAATTCCCTTCTTCATAATTAGTTCTTTTTTACCTTAAAAGATTAATGTTATACTGAGTCTCTTGCTCTTTACCTACAAAGTATTCTCACAGTAATCCAGACAGCTCATTAAATGTGTCATTTACATGATCATTATTTCACTTGTTCACCTATTCATGCACATGCACCAGTCTGCTCTTCCATCTGGTCACCTACCACGTATTCTTTTTAATTATCAAATTAATGCATTCATTAAATGACAATGCCTATGGAGAGAAATTAAGCTGTAAAACAGAAGCCCACTACTCACTACCATATTCTTTTCATTGTTGCAGCTGTAGGTTTATAAGCTGGCCCCAGAAACCCACTGAGGTTGTAGGGCCAGGGCATGAGAATTAGGGTCACAATCCAGCCTCAGCCAGCACCTGCTCAGTGTGATGGACAGAAGACATGGTGAGAGAGAGGCGGAAAGTTTCCCCGCCCCGGCTCAGAGCCCCTGCTCACTATCACCTCTGAGTCTGAAAGGATTTCCTAGCTCTCTCACTCGCTGCCCCTGTTAGTATTTTTTAGAAGATACTTCATTGTTATATGACGGAAAAAAAAATTACAAACTCATGAGTCCAAGTCAAAAATCTACAGCTGGCCCAGATGGCCCTCACTGTGACAGGAGTGACATATAGCTCAGCAGTTGAAGAAGCAGGACAGAGATCAGATCTATGGACCAAGACTATGAAGGAGGTGACAATGGTGGGTGACAGGTGAGTGTTAAGGTTCCAAGTTCTGATTATTTACAAACCACTCCTGTAAGATTGTAAAGAATATGTAAAAAAAGTTCTTTTCTAGATCAAGTGATGAACATGTCTCTCTCTCTCTCTCTCTGTGTGTGCGCATGCATGCACTCACGTGGTGTACATGCCAATGTCTCTGTGTGTTCACATGTGCATGAGTATATGTGTGTGTAGCTGCATGTGCACATGTCTGTGTGGGTGTGCATGGAGGCCAGAGGTTGATGTGGTGTCTTTCCCACTCTTCATACTGCTTTTGTTGAGACAGGGTCTCTCAATTGAACCCAGAGCTCGTGATTTGGCCAGCCTAACCAGCTAGTTTACCCCAGAGATCTCCTGCGTTTGCCGCCCAAGTGCTGGGATTGAGGAGGGCCTCCACACCTACTTGGCATTTACATGGGTTCTGGGGATCCAAGCAGAGGTCCTCACACTTGCATGGAGAGCACTTTTCCCACTAAGGCAACTCTCTATCCCTACGCATATTTAAGGTGCCAAAAAGTCACCAAAGCATAGTGCTCCTAAATGTGCAGTCTCATAAGTTACTGGGAAGCTGAGAAGCATGCTACAGAAACACCAAGAGCCATGGACTCAGGCCCTGACACTCTGAGGATGTGCTGGGAGTCATGTGAAGAGAAGCAGGGAGTGCTGAGCTCTGAAGGCCAGGATGCAGCTGGCCGCAGCCTGGGGTTGGCTGTCTGGAAAGAGATGTGTCTGGCTCCACACAATGGATGTGCTGCGTGGAATCGCACCTGATGGTCTGGGGAGAACTCAGACGTGGAGGTCCAAGTCGCATTGAGACACTGTAGGTGTCCATGGGGTGTGGGTGTGGTCATGGTGGGTGCCGCCTGAATCACAATGAGTTCTTGCAGTTTATGCTGTTATTTGCCTTAATCATTTTTATTTAAAAACAAATAATTGTATATCAGTAAACAAAGGATGGTTCTTCTTTGTTAAAGGTGAGAAGCAGTAGAGAGAGAGAGAGAGAGAGAGAGAGAGGAAGACAGTGAGAGAGAGAGAGAGAAGGACGAGGCTCCTTCAGGGAGCTGGAAAGAACCAGCCCACCAGCAGGAGCCACAGCCAGGGACTCGTGCAAGGACATGGATGCAGCAGGCACCTCAGACTGCTCTGAGCATTTCAACAGCAGTGAACCTTTTCCATTTATGTGTGTGCTTGTGTGCATGCATGTTCATATGTGTGTAAATGTACAGGGGAGATACATGTGTGCATATGAGTGTTGAGGACAAACTTGAGTGCTGTTCTTCAGGAATGGTGTCCACTTATTTTTTTGAGATTGATCACTGTTGGCCTGTAGTTCACCAATTAGCCTCATGAGCAAACTCCAAAGTTTCTCCTGTCTCCCCCTCCCAGCACTGGGATTACATGTGCACACCACCACACCCGCATTTTCACATGGGTCCTGGGGGTTATTAGGTCCTCATGCTGAACTACCTACTGATACCCACCTATGTGACTGAACTATCTACTCCAGCCCCAAGCAGTGACATTTTTCACTTGAGGTTCACCCCTCAGATTCTGTGCCTGAGGATAGGAAGGGCTTGAAGGGTAAGTCTTCTCATGACAGATGAGCTATTTCCTCTAAGGACTCTTGTAAGGAGCCTGCCTCCCATGACAGAGAAAGCCTCTAGTACATTCATGTTTGTGATTTTCCTGCGATGGTTCAGTACTGTTGTCAACTTGATCAGACTAGGAACCCAAAAACATTCCTCTTGGGTGGATCTGTGAGGTTGCTTCCAGAGTGGGCAGCCTGATCGATGGTGGGCTATAAGTAAGGAAGCTCTGGGAGGACAGAGCCCCTTCCTCCCACCTAGCTGCTGGTAAGTGCCTTCACTAGTAAGTGCATCTATCCTGTTTGGCTCTCCTTCCCAGGCATCAGAAACAAGTTTCCTCAGCCTTCCAATGTGGTTGGAATGTGAATGCATGCCCCCCCCCCCATAGCCTGTAGAATTTTTGATTAAGGTTAAGCTTCCTACTTAAGTCTCCAATAGTCTGTGGAGGAGTTGTCGCTGGGGGTGGATCTTGTAGTCCAGCCCTAAGGTGTGTTCAGAGCCAGTTTGAGCTCTGGTCATTGGTGCTTGCTGGTGTTGGGTTTCCTCTTTCTACTGTGGATCTATGAGGTGAGCAAGCTTTTTCTTCTATGACAGAACTTTCCCTGGAATCAATAAGCCTGAAATAAACCCTTTCCTCCCATAAGCTGCTTCTGGTCACGTCCTTGTCCCAGCAAGAAGAAAGGAACTGTAACAGAAGCCTCCAGGCCTTCAGTGCCGAATTGGGTCTGCTGAGGCAATCAACCATTTGGACTGAGCAGCTACCAGGTTCCTTGACTCTCAAGCCTGAAAGCAGGCGTTGTTGGACTGTTGTAAGCCAGCCCAATAAAATCTCTTTTAATTACCAAAATTCATTCCATGGCTTCTGTTCCTCTTGAGAATCCTCACATATATACTTCCCTCATGGCTGGGACACACCTGAGTCATGCTAACAGTCATACCACCCTTACTGCCTGAGGCTCTTGGGAACAGTAGCAAGTCTGGTCCACTGTACAGTGAAGTCTTGTTCACTGTACAGTGAAACAGGAGGGAATTATAAGGCTGTGGATACAGCTTCTAACCGCAGACAAGGAAGCAGCTCCAGGACTGACCACACCCACAGGGCAGAAAACAATGTCTAGGAGAGACAAGCAGAATGTGGGACTTACCACCTGCAAATCACTGTCCAGGTGAGACCTGCCAAGCCGCTGATGAGGAGTGCGCCTAGCACAATGGAGACCCAGGATGCCTGAGGGAGACTGCCAGAGTCTGCACAGGAGGAGACAGGACAGTTTCTTTGTGAATCAGCCTTCTCAGGGTTATAACAATAAATGTAGAAACAGCCTCAAATTCTGTTCTATACATGCATGAAGGCTGTTTGCATCGGAAAGTCGTTTTTGACACTTTACTGAAAGCCTCGGCATTGAAATGTCATTCCCACGTGGCGCTGCAGGCCTCAGTTCAGCACCTTGGAATGTCTGGGGACCCTCACCCTGTGAGAATATAACCGGTGTCTGAGGACCCTGAGCACACTGTTTTCCCTACTTCACAGAAAGTGGCCAGTGGCCATGGTGAGGAGGCTACTTACCTACACAGGTCCTTCTGTCCTCCCCAAGTACATAGGGGTCTGTGCACACACACTGGAAGCTGCCTTTGGTGTTCTTGCACTTTGCGGAGGGGTGGCAGGGTGGGTGTGTTAGGTCTGCACACTCATTGATATCTGTAGGAACAGTCAGAAGTGAGGGAAGAAAGAGACAATAACTCCATTTCCATATGGCTGACCCTTCTCTCTGCCCATCACCAAGACCTGCATCCGCCTTAAATAACAGCAGTAATGACCACTTCTTTCTCCCTGCACTCCTGAGACAAAGCATTTCAGTGGCAGCTCCATGGTCTGGCCTCTTCCACCAGCTCCTGTGGCACAGGTTGCTGCTGTGTGCTTACCTTCTCAGCCGCACTGATTCTTCCCCCACTGTCTCCATGACTGAGCTTGCAGGGTCTGCTCCAATGGCCACTGACCAGGAAGGATAGCTCGCTTCTCCTGCCTCACTGTGTGTGAGGACTCTGGCAGCTAGTGTAGGCCCGACTCAGCTCCACTGACTGGACCGACTCCTGCTCACAGTGTTTGCAGGGTACTGTGCCCCTGGACTGTGATGAGCAGCAGACTGCCTCTCCTTATTTCATCCTGGGGCTCTGATTCTGAATTTCACATGGATGCCATGGGGAATCTTCACCAACTGCTGGCCTATGAAAACTTTGTTCCCTCTAAGTTCTGGAGACCAGAAGTCCAAAATGAAGGTGTTGGTGGTATGCTCCCTTGATGACTGGGGGTGGTGGCAGGTGGTGGTGGTTTTCCTGGTCTTCCCAAGTTTCTCGGGGCTACTGCAACTCTGGGTGCTTCTTGACTAGCAGACTCCTTGTCGCATTCTTCTGCCTTCCCCAGCAGTTCTCTATGTGTCTCTTATCCAGCCGAGTGACTTACTTGGTAGCACTGCAAGGATCCTGTTATCTGCCGGGTGTGGCAGCACACACCTTTAATTCTAATACTTGGGAGGCTGAGGTAGGAGGAGGATCGCCATGAGTTCATGGCCACCCTGAAGCTACAGAGAGAATTCCAGGACAGCCTGGACTAGAGTGAGATCCTGTTATCTATGGTCCTGGTGGTTGGGACTTGGACATATTCTTCTGGGAAGTACAGATCAGCTCCATACTGATATGATTTAATTACTGTAAACAGAAGCCACCAGGGACAAGCACATTCTGAGTCTCCTTGCAGAGGATTGTCCCCAGGTGTGTGACAAATCCATGCTGGGGGAGATTAGTGCCTTGAGGTGTGTGTTAAGTCTATGCTGGGGGGAGACTGGTGCCCTGAGGTGTGTGATGAACCCATGCCAGGGGAGATTTGTGCTTTCTACAAAGGAAGAAGGCAGACCACTTTTGCAACCTGCTTGGAGGCTGAGGTGCTCTGTGTCTGACCAAATTCTATATTTTTCAAGAAAATCAATGTGGAGTTGAACCGTGGGAACGCTATATAAGAACATAGGAATAAACTATGTTAAAGGACTGTGGGAATATTTATTACAGATCTTACAAATAATTTTTCTTTGATTATTGCTATAAGATGCTAAATTGCTTACTTGTGACTTGTCCTAACATTCGTCTTACAAGCGTGTAATCTTAAAGCAATGTAACTAGGTCTCCTCTGCCTTGGAGTACCATTGGCCCGAGCAACTCAGACGGCCAAGATTGACAAATAATGCTTCGAGATGCTGACTGATCTTCAGCTGTGCTCTTTGCCCCATTTCTAGTTACCTGACTGGAATCTCAACTCAGAGTAAGCAAACATGCATAAGGAATGCAGACTATAGCACTGCAGACAACAAGGTCAGTAACTAAGGGCCCACAGGTGGGCTTAGTGTGGTTGTATTTGTGATCAGAGTGTGTCTTGGGTCAACAGAGGCCAGCAGGTCATACTTCTAAATCCCTTCCCCTAACAAATGTTTAAGGATTATCCAGAGTCAAAAGTTCCTTACCCTTCACTCATACAGCATATTACTTATTTATGTATCATTGATTTTGGGTTGTTCTATAAAAGTGCCAATATGCAGAGGAAGCTATAGCAACAGTAAGATCAGAGCAGTGGTGACAGCAGATGCAGTGGGTTTACTAATGGCTTAAACTGAACTTCAAACTTCAGCTTAGTTTTTCCTCAGACTGCTGCTTAAAGGCAGCTAGTACACTCCTTGCTATGCCAAGAGTTAGTTCTCTCACTTCTCAGGCTCCGCTCCTTGAAGCAGTTTGCCCACTCCTGGATAGGAAAATTCCAGAAGTTAAATTCTCTAAATTCAGGGCTGTACCCCCTAAATAGGCCAGCACAACTGACTGTATCACCATGAAAACATCTGCACAGATGTGTATATTCCTCTAAGCAAATCTGTGTGGCTTGAAAACCTTACCCTCTGAAATAAACACAGAAACACTCAGATATACTCATGTATCATGACCTATTTATAAGGACTTCTGTAAAAAGCCACACATGGACAGTTTCCGTCTGTTGGAACATAGCTGTAACAGGACTCACCACACCCTTTGGTTTTCCTGTGAGTTTAACATGGATGGATGTTAGTGGGTAAGTGGCATCTGGACAGCAAAGATGGAGCAACGTCTTTGGGTTTTATGTTAAGTATCTAGCGAAGCTCATATCTCTCCTTTGTGTAGCCAAGACATGTAGAGAGGCACATTGGTTGGGGATCAGCTGAACACATGTTCACATCAGTTCACTACAAACTAATACATATCTTTTGTCTATTAAAGAACTGTGCTTTTCCTGTAGTTCATTATTTAGATGCTTGTACGGAAGGAAAGTAGCAGTGAAAACAACTGTGCATAAATTCATGTACTGTGAGTGTTTCCTCCACAGGCCTCTGTGAGTTGTTTACATTAAGAATATTATGGTTTAGGGCTGGAGAGATGGCTTAGTGGTTAAGCACTTGCCTGTGAAGCCTAAGAAACCCTGGTTCGAGGCTCGATTCTCCAGGACCCTCGTTAGCCAGATGCACAAGGGGATGCATGTGTCTGGAGTTCTTTTGCAGTGGCTGGAGGCCCTGGTGTGCCCATTCTCTCTCTCTCTCTCCGCCTCTTTCTCTCTGTCTGTCGCTCTCAAATAAATAAATAAAAATAAACAACATAGGGCTGGAGAGATGGCTTAGTGGTTAAGCGCTTGCCTGTGAAGCCTAAGGACACCAGTTTGAGGCTCAATTCCCCAGGACTCACGTTAGCCAGATGCACAAAGGGTCGCACGCATCTGGAGACCGTTTGCAGTGGCTGGAAGCCCTGGCGCGCCCATTCTCTCTCACTTTCTCTCTCTTTCTCTCCTCCTCCTCTCTGTCTATCACTTTCAAATAAATAAAGATAAACAAAAAATAAACAAAATATAAAAAAGAATATTATGGCTTAACAATAAGTGTAGCAATGAAGGAGGAGAAACAGAGCAATGTAGTTTTGTTTGCTTTTACAGGCAGTTAGTTAGAGGTAGAGGCCCAAAGAGGGAACAAGCAGATGCCGTTCTGTTCATCCTGGCAGAATTGGAACTTGTATCTGCTCCTGGCTCCTCCAAGGTGGCTGCTGGGATGCTGTCCCAGAAGGAACTTCCTGCTTCTTCCTCAGCTCAGCTCCTCTGGGTCAGCCCCCTAAGTCCATGAACCAATCAGATCTTCCAATCGGGGTCTCTCTTTACACACCTGAGTCTGATGATGAGGTTCACCCTAATTGGATGTCTGATCTTAGAAAGGAGGTGACCCACAGGGCCCAGCCCTCTCTCTTCCCTGTGACCTCACCTCCCTGACACTGTATGTGGGCCTCTTTTCTCAGCGGTGCTGGGAAGCAGACTGTTTCTCTGTCGGTGTGTTTTCTTGCTTGCCTTCTACCTATGTCTTGCTTTGGGGTACCTTCTCACTGTGATTATATGTATGATTTTTCTTTGATTTCTGAGCCCTTCATTATTTCTTAACCCTCTCTGGCCTTTCATTTGAAGGGGATCTTCTGGGGCCTTATGCTTTGCCTTCCATACCTGGGCGTGTTGTGTCTCCTGAGGCCTCTTACCTCCAGAGATTCTCTGTGATGGAGGTTCCCTCTGCATCTGAATTCTCCTCTGGCTTGAGCCTTTCAGCTGGCCTCACTGGATCTTAATTCCCCCTACAGTAAGCCTCATAACTTATATAAGCTTAATAATTCATAATTTATCTTTCTCAGACTGTTTTGTTTTCAATTCTTTGTTAAAACAGAAAATGGCCCAAAAGTTGGGGTTGATAAGCCCTCCTGACCCCCAAAGCTTAACAGAAAAGTAAGACAGAAAACATGGAAATGTTAATAAAAGCCAGTGGGCTCTCTTGCCCTTCATTCTGTTTCTTCTTGCTGAGGCACTGGCGCTAACAAGCTCTCAGATACCCACATGCTTGCTGCAAGCTTGTGAAGACCTCCATCTGGGTGAAACGTGTGAATAGGTGGCACCGCTTTCCAAAGCATCAGAATAGATTCTCACAACGCACACCACTGTGTCACTTGCATTTCTGCTCAGTGACATATTTCGTATGAAGAGATTCCATGTCAGCAGGCTTTCTAATGCATTTCATGGTGTACATGCACCAGAGTTTAGACTCCACTTTCAGCACCCACCACAGTAACAGCACTGGGTCTTGTGCTTCAAGCCATTCACTTCTCAGCCAATCGGAACGTCCCCCCCCAATGTGCATCTGCCGAGTTGGAGGCCTGCAGAAGCACAGTGGCCTTGGCAGGCAGAGGACACAGCAGCTGCTGATTCCCTCACTGGGGAAAGAGGTCACGGTCAGGACTGCCCAGCAGCGACCTCAGCTAGCACACGCATAGCCTCTCGGTGTCTAGCGGAGAGTGCGGGTCCTGCTTCATGAGTGTGGGCCCAAGAGACTGCCGTTCTGACAAGCTCCTGGGGCTGTTGCTGCGTCTGGCCGCGGAACCCACTCTGAGCACCACCGCAGTGCCATGAAACACTCCCACACTCTGGCAAATACTAGGAACAGCTTGGAAACGGAGCTGAATAGTTATTTCTAGTCTTTGATAGCTGCTGGCCACCATGCCTGATGACCAACCAGTCTTAATTTTATGGATTTGGTGACTATTACAATGAAAATTCAGCATGAAAATAGCTGGAAAGTGTGGGCCGGAGAAAGAGTGACTTAGGGAGGCAGGTAGGATGTGTCACACTTAGGAGATATTACAGAATCAGAGTCCTGCAAACAGGGATGCCATTATAACTACAGTGTAGTGGGCAGTCAGTCTGGTAGATTGTGGATACATGGACTTTCCTTCACCTAAATTTGCTTTGCAGTTGTATACTGAAACCAATTGCCCACATCGATACGTAGGGTCTCCTGGTAATTAGACCAAAATGAAGTAAGACTTGTGTATAAGCTAAGAGCACACCAGGTTAGATATGGAACATGCAATGTATCAATTCCTAAAGCTCATGCCCTCGAAAGGCAGAGCCAGTGTGGGGAACCAGGAATGCTGGGCAAAGAAAGCATTTCGAGTTTGTGAGGCACTATGCCAAAATATTATGGAAACTTCCAGGTACCAATGAATTAGCTACAGAACACAAAACCTCAGAGTGATCAAAGTGGCAGTTGACAGAAATAACATGCAAAAGCAGATGTCACCATGTCACACAACAGCTGACAGAGAATTCTTGATGGCATTTTTAGCAAGAAGGTTCTTGGCTTGTTACCTGGCCCACTGTCACTCACGATCAGACACAAAATAAAGTTGAGGTGTCTCCCAGCTCTGAACATTCACAGCCCATTTCCCCTGGTGCAACTCTGGGAGTGTGGGATTGCTCTAGGAGTTTAAACCCAGGCCAGGGTTTTCTGGCAAGAGCGCCCATCCCCTACCCTGCAGGCTTCAGACCTGTTTACCCCTAGCCATCTCCACTAGCGCTAGTTCCCATCAGGGGTCCACCAGCTCTCCTTCCTCCACACACGGGGCATGGATTGTGGCCATGGCTGAAGTTTTAGTGTTCAAAATCCTCAGAAAGCAGAAGCGCCTAACATTTCAAGAACAAAGTGCTCTGGACTTCAGAACTGAAATGAAATATTCATCTGTGTGGTAAGTGAGATGTAACCTGAAGCCCACCCCTTGGCTGCTTGAAGTGCTCCGGATATCCCAAACCTCAGATTTTGTTATCTCTGCTTAAAGCCAGCCAAGTTCCTGCATGACTTCATTGCTTTGCTCTGAGACTGTGCTAAATGTAGCTCACAGTCAACAGCTCACATGAGGCTGGTTCTGGCACCAGCTCCTCACATGGGACAGTCTCCATGGGCAGGGCACGGCTCTGCCTTCCACGCACTTGCTGGGAGCTGAGCTAACGCTCCTCCTCCAGCGGTGGGCCTCCTGCTTCTTGCCTCACTGCTCCCAGCTGCACACAGCAGGGCTTGTTACAGAGGAGATACGAGCTGTTGTACTAGCGAGTCCAAGGCCTTAGGGAACAGGAGCCCAGGCTCATCTTGTCCATAGATTTCTCCCCCACCCGCCCAGCAACCCCAGGACTTTGGCTCTTCCATGAGAGGCTCTGCACCTGACATTCCTGGCTCCCTAAGCTCCTCAGGGGTGGTGCCCTAAGGGAGACTCCATTTGTAAGGCAGAAGTGGGTGGAGGTGGCCAGGCCGATCCTTACAGTGTGGCCTTGAGAGTGGCTGTCTCCCTTTACTCTTCTGTTACTTGCTGGGGGTAACGCCTGTCTACATTAACCAGTGAGAGGGATGCGGAAGGGATCCTCCAGCCTGAGGAGGCTGAGGACACGGCTGGGACAAAGCCGCTCACAGGGTGATGGTGCTGGGTCTTTCTAGGGTCCTTGTAGCAAAAACATCTGTAGTTTCATATGGGAAATGGGCACTGTCAGGGTTTTCTTCTTTGTGACAACTTGTCTATGACTAATGAGCTCCCTTTTCTCTTTTACTGCCCAATGCACTGTGTGACATGCTTCAATGTGACTGTCTCTAGGGTTCACAGTCCGGAAAGATGCCAGGACAGGAGTGTGGTCAAGAGAGGGATTCCTCTCTTTCAGTGCCAAAACAGCTCTGGGAAGGTGCCTGGGCTCCGAACCCCTTGTGGTGAAGGAATGTGTCTTCTATGGCATCTTAAATAATCTACAGGGGAAGACCCAATCTGTTGTATAATTGCTATTAACAATGTGATTGCCCCACCTCCTGTGACAGGACTGACCTTTACAGACAGGGGGTTGCAAATCCCAGCCATTCTGGGTGCATGTGACCTGCTCAGGCCCTTGAAGCTCATATCCATGATGGCAGGAATATACCAGCACACGCTTTCCAGATTCCTCACAATGCACAAAGTCTCCATTGTCCATCTTGTCTGGGAAGCCACACTTGTCATCTGTGCAATGTTGAAGGTCAAAGTGTAGTGAGGACACATGAAAGACCAACTCCAGACCAACAGCCCCAGCCAGGGGCTGAGCTATGCCTATACAATGGTAACTTTATGCTCTAACCTCCTGCATCTGCTTGTGATAATCTGGAAGGGGGCCTGCAGAGAGATTTGCTCATGGTCAGCTTCTCTGTCTGGTATGGGAGTGTACAAAGTTGTGTGCATGTGTCTCCATGTGTGCTCTCTCTGTCTTCACGTGAAGATGTGTATAGTGTGCTTCTCTTTCTCTCTCTCAGTCTCTCTCTCTCTCTCTCTCTCTCTCTCTCTCTCTCTCTCTGTGTGTGTATTTGCAGACTGTCATAGGTCCTTGGAAAATCTGACATGTAGTGAATCAAGCTAGCTTTTGCGTGACACAGGTGATGCCATACATAATACGGGAAGAACAAGCATTTTGTGCTGACAGGGATTTATTAGATGTTGTCTGGTTTTGTGCCCAAAGTGTATGTAGAATCAAAACCAAGGTCAGCACATTAGCTTTCTAATCAAACCCCAGGTAATCCTAGGTCCCTAGTTGGCCTTACATCTTCTCTACGCAGCCAAATGTCAGTCACTGTTTGCTCTTGAGAATATGAAATCTCATCTGCATCTGCTGCTCCTCAGCCCAGGCAACTGTACCTGCAGGACCCTGGCAGTTCTGCTCTCATTGGTAGTGGCTGCAGCTGCTTGGGTGCTGCTGTCATCCCACAGGCACAGACCCCACAAAGACAAGGAAGGTCTGTGGGTCAGCAGTGCTGAGGCTCCACTCACTTGCTGAGTATTCACACAACACACGGCACTATGAGGATCTGGACAAGGCCCAGGTCTGTCAGCAGTTTCTGGACCACTGATCTGATTCCCTCCTCTTGGAGAGGCCCCGCCATGCTGCATAAGGAGGCTCAGCATTCAAGGCACTTCCTCAGTGGTGTGGATTGAAAATCAGCTTTAAAAAGTTGTACTCTGACTTTAATACTGTGGCAAAATGAAAGGGGCTCAGAGTCACCTTGTGGAAAGGTCTCCCTCCACACTTCAAGATCCATGCCAGGGATGTCTTCACAGGGCTCAAAGTCCTGGGGGAATGTCCCAATGTGGAAGGCATCCATGGGCACCCTGGTGAGGCCAGTGTTGTCACAGATGACCCGAGATAGTGAATGTTTGTCCAGCTCCCTCCTCTGAGCATCCGTGAAGACATGGCTGTTCTCCCACCAAAACCTGCAAGGGACAGGTCATGTTAGCAGAGAGCAGGGCATTCTATGCCACTTCTATTGTCTCATGCACTCAGTACTCCTATTGAGAAGACTGGCAGAGGGTGACCACAACACTGGCAGTCCCTGGTGCTGCAGACTCTAGAAGAGGAAGGGTGTACCCTGGCTGTGGGGCTGGCCATCTGCAGGACAGTGTGAGAGGACAGGGTCATAAAGACATTTATCTAGTGCATCCTGCCAACCTGCCCTGCTGCTCTGAGTCTTCCTGGGTGCAGAACTGCTTCAGAAACAAGTGCGATGACAGCAACATCAGCTATGGGAAGGTGCTGCCATCCAGTCTGAGGTCCATGGGTTGCTATTGACCCCACCTCTAGGCCAGGATCCACAGGGACATTGGGATATTAGAAAATAACATTTTGTTTTCCTCTTAGAATATCAATCTTATGGATAAACCATCAGGAGCTCCTGATCTGTGGGCCACAAAGCATTCACTGCCCTTTATCAAATACATGAGAACAGAGTCCCTCAGCATGTGAGCAGGCACTGATGTCCTCTATGAAAGACCAAAGATGTACTGGAGACTGTGAGAAGTTGCCTTCTTCTATAACAGTTGGTTGTTTAGAGTTTTGCATTTTGGAGACATTCAGTCCTAAACATGAGGATGATAAACCACTCCAGCATCTGTCAGAGCCAAACTGGTCTTTCCAATTGACCCTGACTCTGAGGCCATGTCATACTGACAGGCATTCAGGAAATATGCCATCTTCCAAGTTTATTGTTTCTCATGTCCTAGAGCATTTCAACCCACATGGATTTTCCTCCTTTTTTTTTTTATGTTTTGTGAGGTAGGGTATCTTGCTAAGCCCAGGCTGACTTGTAATTCAGGCTGGCCTTGAACTCACAGTGATCCTTCTATGTCTGCCTCCTGAGTGCTGGGATTAAAGGTGTGTGCCACCATGTGCGGCCCACATGGATACAGTTTAAAGGGAGACAAAGCCTCCTAGAATTGCTCCAAGCTGTGATATTTGAAATGGTACATCACAGAAATTAACAATCAGATTTCTAACAGGGAGAAGGAAGCTATTCCAAGGCTATGGCTGATGTTCCCTTGAGAAAGAGCCCAGGTATGCTTGGAAAGAGAAGAGACGGAAGGACAGAAAGAGGCAAAGAGGGAGGGAGGGAGACCCCTAAGCATGTGACATATGGGCTCTACTAAGAAAAACAAAGGAGTCATTTTCTCATAAGGTAGTTCCCACATTCTAATTTGTTATGAATTCCAGCTCCAAGGCATCATCTGGGGTCACATCATGAGGTGCAGTGACAAGGTACCTGCTGATCTTTTGCGTATGTACACGTGTGTATGCATACATGCATGTATGTGTAAGCATGTGCATTTTGTGAGTGCAGGTTAATGTGTGTACATATGCATATGCAGGCCAGAGGAAATTTCAGATGTCTTTCCTTGGGTGATGTCTACCTTCTTGAGATGGGGTGTCTCAGTGGTCTGGAGTTCACAATAAGGCTAGACGGGGTAGTCAGGCAGCCCCAGGAATCTGACTGCCTATCTCCCTAGCACTAGGATTCTAAAAACACCCATTTTCTTCTTCTTTTTTAAAAATATGGGCCTGCAGGTTCGATTCCCAGACCCACATTAGCCAGATGCACAAGGGGGCACATGCATCTGGAGTTCGTTTGCAGTGGCTAGAGGCCCTGGTGTGCCCATTCTCTCTGTCTTTCTCTCACTCTCCCTGCCTCCTTCTCTCTTTCAAATAAATAAATAAATAAAAATAAAATATTTTAAAAAATGTGGGTCTAGCCAGGCATGGTGGCTCATACCTTTAATCCCAGCACTTGGGAAGCAGAGGTAGAAGGATTACAGAGAGCTCAAGGCCACTCTGAGACTACTATAGTGAGACTCTACCTCAAAAAACCACAGATAAAAAACTATGGGTTCTGGGGATCAAAGTCAGTTCCCCATGCTTACAAGACAGCTACTTAGTCCACTGAACCATCTAGCCCATGGCACCTGATTTTCTGACTCTTGTGGGCTGCATAAGTTTCAAAATTCTAGGTTGAAATCAAGGTGTGAGCAGGTGTAAGGGAAGCTGGGAGCCTCAGCCAGGTACATAGGGCTGTAGGTGGACACATGGCAGCTGGGAAGCTGAGGCAGGTCTGCTCAGCTGCATACCACTCCTGAGCATGGGCAGGGCTCCAACACAGCAGCTGGGCAGGCCCAGTGTTCACTCTTTGCAGACAGTGTCAGAGAACGGGCTAGAGAGAGAAGACACTTTACATTGTCACAAAATGCAATGCTTATCCATGTGATTGGAAATATGGGGAAACATGGGGCAGGAGAGATTGCTCAGTAGGTATGGTGTTTGCCATGTGTAGCAGACAGCTTCAGGTTCACTGAGATGAACTTTCAGACCAGACACAGTCATGGAGGAAGGGATATTTATTGAAGCTTATAGATCCAGAGGAAGTTTCATAAATGGCAGAAGAAGCTGGCCTGCCTTCATAGGACCAAGCAGATAGAGAGAAGTACCAGCCTAAAGCCAAAAGCCACAGCACACTTCAGGAACTCCAGCTAGGCACACTTTGCATATCTTCATATTGAAATCTGAAACCCACCACCACACCTAAAGATCCACCCAGTGACATTGCCTCCAGCCAGGTGGCTGCAGAATGCACACTACAAACAATAAAGAACTGAATATACTGGGGGCCATCTATTCAAACTACCACACCATGCAAACATGAAGACCTGAGTTTGGATCCCCAGAGCCCATGGAAAAGCTGAATGTCGCAGTACCCTCCTAGAATTCCAGCACTGGGGAGGCAGACACAGGGGATCTCTGGGATTTGCTGGTTAGCTAGTCTAGTTGACTTGGCAAGCTCCAGATTAGTGAGAGATCCTGTCTCAATAAATAAGGTGAAACCAGGCTTGGTGGCTCACGCCTTTAATCCCAGCACTCAGGAGGCAGAGGTAGGAGGATTGCCATGAGTTCGAGGCCACCCTGAGACTACATAGTGAATTCCAGGTCAGCTAGAGCTAGAGTGAGCCTCTACCTCAAAAAACAAAACAAAACAAAACAAAACAAAAAAAGGTGAAGAGAGAAAGAGGAAGACACCCAACAGTGACATCTGTCCCCATATGTAAGCACAAACAGGCACACACATATGTGCCCAAACATATACAAGTGTGCATGTGTACACACACACACACCACACAGGTATAAAAAGGAATATGAGAAAATAATCACAGTTTTAAGTGATTATGTATATCATGTCCTTTTTGTTTGGTGATGACATTGTTTTATAGTCAAGTATACTGTGGTTGACAGAGAACCTGCCCACCTCACATAAGCACTTGAACTAAGATCTGGCTGCTTCACGCACGTAACATAGGTCAGCCTGGTTTGGGTAGGACATTGAAGAGCTGGCCACAGGCACCTACCTGTCCCCGTCCCGCAGGGCCTTCATCTGCTTGCCAATGATGCATGCAAACAGGGGACCTGTGCGGGCGCTGGGCAGGAAGTTCTCAGCCAGGCCACCCAGCCAGACATCAATGTTGTCAGTGTGCTTGTACAAGTCCATTATTTTGTCGACCACAGTCCTGTTGGCAATGACCCTGCTCAGCTCAGCTGGGCTCTCCAGGCGAGGCAAGCCACAGAACTCTCTCCATTCATTGTAACCTGTACCGGAAAGAGGGGCCAGGTCTGTCCTTACAGAGACCCGAGTTTTCACCAGCATACCTGTTGGTGCCATTGCCCCCTCAATATGGAGCCCCTGTATGCCATTTCCATTCCTGTGCAGAGGGAACATATAATGGCCAGAAGGTACCAGGCCTTGCAAATTTCCAGCACATGCTAGGTCTCTTATGAAGGAAGAGTGTGTCAGTGGTTCAGCATGGAGAACAAGGAGTCAATGGATTCATGTTACTGTGCAGATTCTCCTCCAGAGCTACAAAGATGGGCCTTCACCCTCTTGAGATTCTTATGATCCCTAATGATAGGAGCTCCCAGAGAAAAAGGGAACACCAGCACTCCCCACGGCACACGTAGTGAAAAGAACACATCTTCACTCTGACTGTCTTGCACTGAAAATCCACCATCATGGCCCCCTACTGGATAATCTCAGCATTGCAGACAAAGCCAGACCCTGGCCTGTATGTGTCCTCCCTCTTGCATCCTGCTGATCCTTCCTCAGCCCTCTGCCCCATGTTCCAGCTTTGCTGGGCTGCTATCTTTTCTGGACACATCTGGTGTTCCTATGCTTTCTGTTGGTGCTCCTCCTTCTCATCTGGGCCTCCCCTAGAACCCTCCTGAGCGGGATGGGAGGGGGGAGCATCCAGGTGCAGCCTCTGCCATCGTGCTCCATACTGAGGAACGGGTTCACCTCTCCTTAACTGTGTCCTGAGACTACCTTGTTTCCAGGGCCTGGCACACCATGGGCACCAACCAAGGGCTGCTTAAATGGGCACACAGAAATACATGGACCTGGCAAGGTCTCACGGTGCTGAGGTATTTGTGGGAAGGAAACTTTGGGGACTTCAGATGAATCTCATCTCAGAATGAAGTAAATTTTCAAGAAATGATGATGTATCTTCCAGAAGATCTGGAAGGCATGCTAGAGGGATAGAGAGACTTGCTGTGCCTGGGCTGGACAGATGGCTTAGCAGTTAAGGCACTTGCCTGCAAAGCCTGAGGACCCATGTTCTACTCTCCAGATTCCATATTAGATGCACAAAGATGAGGCAAGCACAAGGTTGCACATGCCCACTAGGAGGCGCATGTGTTTGGAGTTTGATAACAGTGACTGAGGCCCTGGTGTGACAATTCTCTCTCTCCTTCTCTCTTGCTCTCTAAAATAAAAAATAAAAATAAGGGCTGGAGAGATAGTTTAGCAGTTAAGGCACTTGCCTGCAAAGCCAAAGGACCTAGGTTTGATTCCCCAGGACCCACATAAGCCAGATGCACAAGGTGGCACATGCATCTGGAGTTTGTTTGCAGTGGCTGGAGGCCCTGGTGAGCCCATTCTCTCCTTATCTGTCTCTCTCTTCTTCTTTCTTTTAAATAAATAAATGAAAAAGAAATAAAATATTTAAAATAGATAAAAATAAAATCTGTGGTTTGTAAACAATCACTCTCCACCTTATTTATTGAGACGGGGGTCTGTCACTGAACCCAGACCCCACTGGTTTCTAGCGAGCAAGTTCATCCAGAGGATCCACCTGTCTCCACTTCCAAAGCTCCCAAGTCCAACGCGGGCCCTCGTGCTTGTGTGGCAACTGCATTGTTGACTGAGCCATCACCCTGGCCCCTGCGGCTATGATCTGATGCAGCAGCTGTGTGTGTGCGTGCGTGCGCACACGCGCGCGTGCTCGTGTGTGTGTGTGTGTGTGTGTGTGTGTGTGTAATATTACTGGGATTACCACCTTGGCTGGAGTCACAGCCCCTGCGTTTCCTGCCCCAGGAGGCTGCTCTGCTTCAATGCAATGTGTGCCTTGTACAACTGGCCCTGGTGACTGGTGACTCCTTAGGAAGTTGCTCTGCAGTCCTCTGATTCCAGATGAGCCACCCCAGCCCCCCCTCTTTCTCTGTCTCTCTCTCACACACCCTCAGGCAAGATGACAGCCTCCCCAGTCCTGACATGGCCCATTACGTTACTTTTTCATCAAACAAATTACTTTAGGCCAGCCTCTCAACTTTCCCATGATTCAGAAACATGCAACACAAAAGCACTGAATTTGATTTTATAAACATGTATTTTTCCACTGGTTTTAGGGAACACAGGAGCTTCTTCATTAAATATTTACTTAAGGGCTGGAGAGATTGCTCAGCAGTTAGACACTTGCTTTATAATGCCTGGAGCCTGGACTTGGTTCCCCAGTACCTTCCCCAGTACCCATGTAAAGCCAGGTGCACAAAATAGCACACAGTATCTGGATTTTTTTTTTTTTTACAGTAGTAGGAAGCCCTGGCACATCCATACTCACTTACTGCCTCTTTCTGTCTCAAATAAATAAGTAAATAAAACATTTTGAAAATATTTACTTAAATATATGCTTTCAGAATAATCAAACCCAATGAGCCAGTGAGCTACACTTGAAAAATTAGGGGGACGGATGTTTGCTGTCCCCTGGGTGGCACATATGAACTTCCTGAGATCAGTGAACAGATGTGTCTGGATTTCTGGGTCTGGAGAAGGTGTGTATAGAAGAGACCCTTTCCTCATCCTCCTGATGCGTGCTTTCTCCCCAAGTACAGATGGCCACAGTCCTTCCTGAGGCCGTGGTGAGGAAGGAATAGGACAGAAGATGGATGCCACCTGTGTTAGAGCTTGAGAAGAGCAGCCTGGGATGTGGTGTCCTTGTCTCGGGCCTTCCATGATGCACAGACACTGAGGATGCTGGCCACTGGCCCTGTGAGCAGGCCACTGGATTAGCCAGAGTGTGAGTGACTGTGAAGGTGCCTGAGAAATTCAGGCGCTACACAGACCTCCATGGCTCCACTGAGCATGCAGAGAGAGGCTCTGTGTCTCTGTAGTTGTTTGCCCTTGGCAGAGTGGAACTCACCCCAAGGACCATACAGTTGTCACTTTCAAGCGCCAGCCACAGGAGAAGATGCACAGGCCCAAGTGTGGAGTTCACAGAGTGCTTGGGGAGTAGGTCCGCACACAGGGCAAGGGGCAGGGAGTGTAGAGCATGGGAAAGTCCTACAGGTTAAATGGACATCGGTACCCCTCAGGATCCCAGTTAGATGCTTTAGTTGGCTAGGAGGCCAAGGATGGCCTCAGAGAGTGGGGGTGATATGGAGTGGGCAGGTAAGGAAGGGCTGTGAGCCAGGGTGGGAAAGCCAGAGATAAGCAGACGGGCTGTCCATGGCACCCGGGAATGTCTGTGAGGCTGACTGAGGTCAGGGCCAGTTGATCAGTTAGGGAGAATTCTGAAGGCAGCATGATCTCTGCTGGCCCAGGGCAGGGGGTTAGGATAGGAGAGGAGAGCGGGACGGCAGCATCCAAAACCTACTGGAGCTTTTTGGGAAACTAGGCACAGGCTGCAAGATTCTTTCCAGAGCTTCCCTGCTAGGGGCTGTACCCCATGAATGCCTCATTCCAGGTTCACCTATTTATCTTCTAAGCAAGGCTAGATGTAACCTCTTGGGGTGGGTGGATTAATGAGAGTTAAAAGCCCAAGGGTGTGGTGTAAACATTTGTAATTGCAGCTATTTAAAAATCTGTGGCATGTTTGAAGCCAGCCTAAGCTACACAGCAAAACCTGATCTAAAAATAACCATTGCTTAGCAGCTGGCAATGTTAAATCAGACTCTTAAGGGATGGGCTGCTAACCTGGCCAATCCTACAACACACACTGAGCTGCACCACCATCTAGAGTCCCAACTGACCTGGCAGGCCATGGTCGCGGCCCCGCTGCAGGTTTAGTGATGCCAGATCCAAGGAGCCCGCACTGGACAGCACGAAGAGCCTCTCTGTCAGCTCCTCATTCATCAGCTGCTCCTGAACCTGCAGCTTGGCTGGCCTGGCTAGAAGGCCTCGTACTATTGGGTCCAAGCCACCTGAAAAACACGACATGAAAATCACAGAACTCCCTAGGGGGTTCTGCAGGAATGGTCTGGGCTATCAGTCACACAGCATACCCATTCCTGATACACATCAGTGTGACTTCATGGTTATCTTATGGGATCCCAAAGTTGCCCAGCTTCCCTGGGATATTGTCCTTGTTGGGGGATTCCCTGCTGAGCTGATGGTGGCCACACTGTGTGCAGAGGACAGACACTCAGCACCACAGGGACTGAAGGTGGATGGAGCCCCATTACTGAAACTGATCAGCTTTGTTTTTCCGTAGCAGACACTTTAGAGTCAAAGGAGACAGTTTCTGGACTGTGCTTTCTGGCTTGGTCTGGTGACCTTGTTCCATCACCTGCTGAAGCCTGGGTCATTACCAAGAAAGCATCCAGTAGAAGCAGACCTGTCGGTTCCCAGGACCTGGCCACCCCCAGAATCACATGCAGTGAGTGTGCTAATGAGTTAGCTGCCTCAGAGTGCCCTGAAAGTGCAACGCAGAATTTACAATGTGCTCTGGCCTGCAAGGGGTGACTTCGGCAGACTCCTGGGCCTTTCTCTGTGTGAAAACAGCTTGTTTTTTGGGGGGTAGGGAGTATGCTGTCAGCTGTCATCATGCCAACCCCACACCCCACTCCTACACCTACTTTTGAGACAGCTCAGATAGACAGAAAGAACGCCGTGGACAGGAATAGAAAGAAAAATGAGGGAACTGAGGGGAAGAATGAAAATAACTCTCCAAAACTGAAGCAGGGAACTAAAATGCTCTCTTGCTATTGCCAGAACCCTGCAGCTCCTGCTGTTGTCTCACAGAGCAGGTGCTGTGTGTGGTGATGAAGGGATTTCTGCTTTTTACAAGTCATGAGGGGTCTACAAACCCAAGAACAGAGCCCCTGTGCTTGGACATCTTATCCTGCCCAGTGAAGAGCTGTTATTCACCTTTCCAAACATTGAGCACATTTGCCTCCCTCTACCCCCTGCATCTGAAATGGAGCCAGTCTACTGAGCCAGCACAGAAGACAAAGGCTCCATGCTAGGCTAGCCTGGCCTGCGCATGGCTGTGAGACCAGGATCATGTCCTGTCTGGAGCCAGGAGGACAGGTCATACCTTCCTGAATGAGCCTCCAGGGGCTGAAGAAGACATCATGGAGCTGCAGCGTGGGGAGGCCTGTGTGGTCCTGGAAGTCAGCATCTAGCCGTCTCACCAGCGGGTGGACCGTGGCGTGCCCAAAGCGGAAGGCGGCTGTGGAGAAGACGTTGGACACAGTAGGGTTCGTGGTGGGGTCGTAGCCTTCATAGGGGCCCACATATTGCCTGAAGGCCTCGGGACCCAGAATCCTGGGAACATAATCCCGGATGGTGATGATCTGCAGAGAGGGAGCAGATGTGCTCTAAGCAGGGACAGTTTTCAGCCAAAGCAGTAGAGGAAGTTTGCCTGGACAACCTGGTGAGAGGGCAATGCAGGAAGGATGCGCCTGCCAGGCGAGGCTGCAGACAGACTTGTGGGAGGAGACAGATCCCTCAGGGAAGAGCACCGTCCACAGGTACTTTTTTTTTTTCCAGTTCCATCCACTTTATTAAAAACTGATTTCATTCTACTATGTGGCTTTGGGTTGGTGTTTTAAAAAATGAAACTTGCTATAGGTGATTTTACTCTTTCAGAATCTCCCTTTATTTCCCTCAGAGTGAAGGAAATATTGGGATCTGCATTAGGTACTTAGAAGCAGGGCTGGAGAGATGGTTCAGCAGTAAGTGTGCTTCATGAGGGCCTGACGGGCCCTGAAACTGCTGAGTTCAAGTGTCCAGATCCCATGTACATAGCTGGGCATGGCCATGCGTTCCTGTAACCCCAGTCTCTATAAGGGGAGAAAAGAGACCAGGGAATTACCTGGGCTTGTGAAAAACAGTAAGTCCCGGTATCAGTAAAGAGACTCTGGCTAAAGTAAGAATGTACAGAAGAGTTGTGGAGCAGGACGCTCAGCATTGGGCTCGGGACAATGCAGATGAGAACCTCTCCCCCGCCACAGGCCAGTGCATGGGCATACAGACATGCACTCACCACACATAACACACGTGCAAGCAAGCAAAATGAATAGTAAGTGATATCAGCTGGGAGGTGACACTGGATTGAGGAAGGTAAAGAACTGTGAGAGCACCATTCCACTGCGCCTGTCAGCACTTTGTCTACTGAGAAGACTAGGCCATGGAATGCCATTATGTCAGAGCAGCTGAAACTCTCAGGATGGCCATTATGTCAGACGAGCTGAAACCCTCAGGAAGGCAGAACTTTTTTTTTTTTTGGTTTTTCAAGGTAGGGTCTCACTCTAGCCCAGGCTGACCTGGAATTCACTAGGTAGTCTCAGGGTGGCCTCGAACTCACGGCGATCCTCCTACCTCTGCCTCCCGAGTGCTGGGATTAAAGGCGTGCGCCACCACACCCGGCTTAGAACTTTTAAATCCTTTGTTCTTCAACTACAGGACCTCACATTAGGTCACACTGTGTGAGTCACACCCACACAACACAGGGCACTGCTGATGAGAGAGAGGGGCACCCGGCCTTTACAGCACTTCTGTGCACATGAGTGGTCAGCACAGACCTGTGAGCAGCTGTCCCTTGGACTGTCCCCGGCTGATTGGTCTCCTTCTCTCTTAGAGAGATGGGCAACTAAGCAGCTCTAAAGGAGGCAGCAGGGGACTGGCCTTCTGGGATTTTTCCTGGCACTTGTACTTCATTTAGAAACTCAGCACTTTCACAAAGTAGGCTTTGTGCCAGGCACATTCTAGATGCAGGGACAAAAGAAAGTCCCCATGGAGCTTAGGTTCTGGGAAGGAGACACTCAGAACACACAAGATTCATCACTGGATGGGCCAGGCCAGGTGGTCACGATTAGGGAGCGAGATCCACCAGTACATCAGCCTCCCCAGCCAGGCCAAGGTGGGCAGCTTCATGGAGAGGGGAGGGGGCTCCTGTTGCCACTGCTTCGTGAAGATGGACTAGCATGCCACTCTACAGAAAGTCAGAGCCTCTGGCCAGCTGCTTGGTAAAGGTAACATCACAAGATTCAGAAAGCTACCCTACAAATTTGCTTTCTGTTCTTATAAATTGTATGGTTTAACTGTAACAATCTTTTGTGTGTGCATTTGTCTATAAAGCAATGTTACAGATCTCCAGTGGTGTGCCATGAACTCAGTATTTATCATAGCCTCAATTTTGGACGGTTTTGTATTTGGTTCCTCTTTTATGATTCAACTCCAGTAACAGACACGTACACAGACACACATGAATGCACATGAGCACACACAAATACAATCCACTATACAGAGACACATACACCACAATTCAAACACACAGAAATGCACAGGTTCACACACATAGAGCACACTCAGACACACAAAGCACAATACACTAAGCACAGACACACAGCATAGAACACACAGAGAGGCATAGATCCACACAACTCCTCAAGCAGGGCTGACATGCATCCATGTCTCAAGGCACACAGGCCAGTGTGTAGATACTTGTATGCTACTTGGTAAAGCCACTCCAGTTCCTGCTGCTGCCTGTCCTGTCCTCCAGATGCTCATGACCCTTTACTCCAAGCAACTCAAGGGACAATGCCTGGGGTAGAACTTCTTGGCCCTGGGGTCTGGCCCTCAGGTGCCAGGGCACATGGTTGGGCAGGTACTACTCTCCTGCAAGGTAGCCTCTTGCAGTTGAGGATACAGCTGTGCATGGGAGGGCAAGACTCATCCTCCTTTCATCAGGTAGTATTGAGGACACTGTCCTCAATGTCTCTGTGAGGACTGGGAGTAATGACAGCTGCCTGTCACACAGCCTGGAGGAAATGACACCCAGGAGGTGTGAATGACAGTTAACAACTGAGGGAGTATGTGGAGTCAGTCACTGAGGACTTTTAATTATTTGTGTGTGTGTGTTTATGTGTGTTTGTGTGGGTGGGGCCATGAAAGCACAGGTGTGTGTGTGTGTGTTTGTGTGTGTGTGTGTGTGTAGGGCGATTTCAAGTGTCAGTCTTCACCTTCCAACTTATTTGAGGCAGAGACTCTTGTTCATCACCATGTATGCCAGGCTACCTGGCCAGATAGCTTTCACGATCTTCCTGTCTCCATCTCCTGTCTTCCTACAGGAGGGCTGGGGTAACAGCTTCTAGCACTGTGTCTAGCTTTGCGCGGGTTTTGGGGATGTGCACTCAGGTCATCATACTTGGGCAGCAAGCTCTTTATCCACTGAACCATCTCCCTAGCTCCAGTTGGCATGTTTTTTTTGTTTTTTGGTGTGATTTTTCTCCACTCTCATACATCCAATAACTGGCCAACTGGAGCCTCCATTCATAATCCTCTGAGCCAGTATTAAAAAGAATCATAGGGCTGGGGAGATGGCTCAGCAGCCAAAGGCACTTGATTGCAAAGCCTGCAGCAGGGTTTGATTCCCCACTGCCACGTTAAAGCCAGAAGCCCAAAGCTGCACATGTTTCTGAAGTTTGCAGCAGCAAGAGGCCCCGGCAGGCCCATACCATCTCTATCTCTCTCTTCACTCTCTTTTAAGTGAAAAAAAAAAAAAAAAAAAAAAAACCAACTTCAAAAAAAAAAAATGAATCGTAAAATGTAGAATTAACAGGGGTCCTTAGCTTAACATGATACAATAATTAAGAGTCTCCAAGGTTTCCTAAGCACAAAACCTTCGAACAGCGAGCGTGGACGCACCTCACAGGGCTGTTATGAAGATTGTTACCAATTAAAATGAGGCTTGAAGCGCAGCGCGGGCACCAGAGCGCCAGAGAAGGAACCTGTTACGGGTTGCTCTTGGTCTGTGGATCTAGTCGTCATGCGGGACGCGGTGCTGGGACAAAAGATCCGAGACCTCTGGCACCAGAGGTCTGGCACTCGGCGGGCACTCACTGGCGTACTCACCATGACACTGCCCTGATCCTGCTGCGAGACACCGGGGAGCCCGCCATGACCCTGCCCAAACACTTTCGGTGAGCCCACGCTAACCTCGGGGACACACTCCGGGGGTGGCACTTAAAAGACCCTGTCCCCACGCCTGCAGGATGAATGAGGCGCGCACCTGGTGCAGGGCGCCCACCACCTTGCGCGCCTCCTGGTAGATGGTGTCGGCACTCCAGTGGGCATTGAGCGCCCGGAACGCCTCGGCCAGGCGGTTGTGCTCGCGCAGCCACAGCGTGTGCACGGCCGTGAGCGCGGGGACCTCGCTGGCGCGGCTGTCGCCGGCCAGGAAGCAGGGCGAGCGCGGGCCGCGCGGGGAGCCGGGCGGGGGCGCGCAGGCGGCGGGCGCGCGCGGCGCCGCGAAGGGCAGGTAGGCGCGGCCGGCGTCGCGGTGGCGCGCGTTCACCCGCAGCAGCCCAGCTGCGCTGCTCCGGTTGCGGAGCTGCTCCTCGGCGGCCGCGGAGCTGCCGTACACCGTGGAGGCATCCAGGAAGGAGGTCAAGCCGTTCATCTGCTCCCGCGGGTTGGCCGCAGACAGGTTGCCGAACAGTGCACCTTGCTCACCGGTGCCACAGGCGGGCGAAGAGCGGTAGAAGGGCAGACAAGCGGGCCCCACTGCCGACGAGGAGTTCACCGGAAGCTGTGAGCACGGGAAGACTGGATGTCAGAAACCTCAGGTTCTTGGGCTCCTCTTAATGGCATTAGAAGCTGCAGGGACTGCCCACCCAGGCCTCTGTCTGTGGCCAACACTCCCTTAGGAGAGGCTGAGTTCTGTGGATGGAATCCCCAACTCTAGGCACCAGTAAGCATCTCCTGGTAACTTGTTCCTGTCACGCCGCCCAGGACATGGCCTGTTCCAGCCGCCCACAGCACCCTCTCTCCCCCTGGACTGTTTTCTTGTCTTATCTACCCAGTGATGTAGGGCTGGGCTCCAGCTCTGCTTGGTCCAGCCTCTTTCCCGCCCTAGCATGCGACCTAACACCTGTTCTGCTAGGATGGACCAGAATATGAAACTGCTTCCCAGCCGCAAAGTACACACATTTGGTGCAGGGTGGGTGCCTCAGTTATTTCTCCCTTCTGGGCAAGCTACCTGTCCGGAAGAATCTTAAGGAAGCAGAGTTTATTTCACTTTACGTTGCAGGAGGATAGAGTCTATCATGGCAGGGAAATCACTGTAGGAACGGAAAGCAATCTCACACCATCACATCAGCATGGAGGACATAAGGAGCACTCAGTGCTGACACTCAACTAGCTTCCTTTTTATTGTACAGTTCAGGGATCCAGCCCATGGCGTGATGCTGCCCACAGTTAGGGTAGGGGCTCCACCTAATCTAAAAACGTCTCTCAAGGAGATTGGTTTCCATGGTGATTCTTAACCTGTCTAGTTGACAGGCAGAGATTAAGCACCACAGTAGGCATCCTTCCTTTGAGGACTGACCCACCCCTCCTCACCTCCTAGAAGTTGCAATATCTTGCTCCCTGTTCAGTAGACACAGACAGGGCAGAGTGTTGGGTTGTAGGCACAATACAGGATGGACAAACATGCTTAGGAGGTCCCTTAACAAAAATGAAAATGAGGACCCCTCTCCCATTCCGCCGTGGGGATTCAGCAGGTATCACACAGAATAACCAGAGACAGGCAAACACAGACCATTTTGTGAGACATCCCACTTGGCCAGGTTGCACCTGCTGTACTTGGCAGGTGATACAGCAGGGCTGCTTTGGGCTCTTTCAACATGAAGCAGTGAAGAGAACACACATGGAAGAGCGGTTTGCCCTGGTGATGATGAAGTAAGGCACATGTGCATCGAAGAGTTTCCATTGCACGCTCTGGAGAGGATGGCCAAGGTCTGGCTGGAGGTCAGAGGAGGGGGTAGCAAATGGACAGCAGGGAGACAGGAAGCATCTTGACACCTTTCCAGCTAACATGAAACAGAACTCACAAGAGACCAAGAGACCACAACTGTGGAAATGTGTGAGTATTTCTTTCAGATCACACATAGTGTACCCTTATAGGACATTGAGTGTCCCTGCAGCTCACAGAACTCCCTCATATTACCAGACTGTGCCATGACAGTGTGCCCTTGGGTACATGGAGCACACCATCAGGTCCCTCAGATCATATGCATCCAGCAGCTCAAGACTAGGAAAGAGCAGGGATGAAGTTCGAGTGTTAACATTTATGAAAACACAATAAAAAGTATTGAAAAGGTGATGGAAATTCTAGATTACTATTTGTTCAGGACAACTTTAATAAATTATAATCTTTGTAGATATCAAGAAACAATGAATCCAAGCCTAGTAGTAGTCTCCTCAAGAAAACCTGACTTGTAAATGACTTTCACTGATGCATCAGCTGCAAAAGAGCTAAATAGTTTTTTAAAAGATTTTTTTGAGGTAGGGCCTCATACCACCACAAGCTGAACTTGAACTAACTTTGTAGCCAAGGCTTGCCTCAAACTCAAGACAATCCTTATACCCCAGCCTCCAGACCACTGGGATTAAAGGTGTGGGCCACTATGCCCTGCTAGGAGTTCTCTTAAGACTTTAAGGAAGAAGAAACGAACCAAATAAATAAGGAAAGTAAGTTTTCAAGTATAGAAGTTAAAATTAATTAAATGTAAAAAAAAGACATGGTAGAAAGGAAGGAAAGATTTAACCAAGCTTCAGAAACCCAGTGAAAGAAGAAAAGAAAGGCATAAAATCATACCTCTTTAGAATGAGGACAGAATTGGCAGCCAGGAGTGATTAAAATTGACTACTATCGATAATTTTATGAAAAGTAACAGCACACAATTCTTTGGCAAAATAGGAATAACCAAAATTAAGCCAAGAAGAAATGGAAAACTCAAATGGACAGTCCTAAATGACGGATCCAGTACTGCTTAGACCATTTGAGTCACAAGAGAGTTGGGAGCTGTCACAGTTCATTTCACACACTCAGCAAAGCTTCACAATTGTCCTCTGATCAAAATAGTCCCAAGAGTACATGCAGTCAGCACTTCTAAATAGCATAATAAAAACCAAAAAGGCAGCAAGTCAAAGAGCAACATGTTGTGGTCAAGTATATTTATTCGAAGAATAGCTCAGAGTCAGAGACCGGAACTATGTTATCCAGCACAACAAATTTAAGGGAAGCTGGGTATGGTGGGACAGGTCTTCAACCTCACCACAAACGGTTGAGGCAGGAAGATCACAACTTCCAGGCCAGTCTAGGCTACATAAGAAGACTGTTAGAGTTTGAATCTAATATTTCTACCTTAGACTTGTGATCTCAAAGCTTGTTCCCCAGTTGTTCTGAAGGCACCTCCGGGAGCTGAAGCCTGGCTAGAAGTAGGTCCCAGGAGGCAGGACTTTGAAGGCTATACCAACTCCTGGGTCTGATCTGTGTTCTGTTTCCTGTCCTCACTATGTAAATAGTCACCTTTCCCTCATTCACCACAGATGGGCTGCTCTGCTCTACCATTCCCCCTGATATTGACTGAAATCCCTCTGAAAGCTAAAATAAATCTTCCTCCCATAAGTTGTTTATGTCAGGTATTCTGTTTCAAGGTCAGAAAAGTAATAATACCAAGAAGATTGTATCTCAAAAAAGGAGAACAATTTACTGCCATTACACACTTAAAATACAATGATAAAATTCCTGGTTAAATAAAAGCAAAATAGAATGGAGTGAAACCATTGTACCTCTGAGGCAGCAACAAATAATATCTTGAACAGTGAGAACAAAAGCTTCTTACTTAATATTAAGAACCAGATGGAGATACTTTCGTTTGTACTTAACATTGTTTTAGAAATTTTAACAAGTGAGTGAGGCTAACATCTATAAAATAAAATAAAATTGGTATAGCTATAGAAAGGAACTAAGATTAAAAATACAGTAAAATTCTCTTATACTTAGTGGCATATGAGATGCCTAGAATATTCAAAATTCTATTAACTTGGGCTGGAGAAATGGCTTAGTAGTTAAGGTGGTTGCCTGTGAAGCCTAAAGACCCAGATTCAATTCCTCAAGACCCACACAAGCCAGATGCACAAGGTGGCGCATGCATCTGGAGTTCATTCACACTGGCTGGAGGCTCTGGCATGCCAATTCTCTCTATATATATCTGCCCCCCCCTGTCTCTCTCTCTCAAATAAATAAGCATATTTAAAAATTTTCATCCATTTATTCACACACATTTCTGGAAAGTTATTTCTGATCCATGGATTAGTACAAAGTTAGTTTCTTTTTGATACTTTTTTGTTGTTGTTCTTTAATAAGTTCCCAGAACAACAATGTAGACACATCCTATGCTGGTTTGAATCTGATGTCCTCACAAACTCATGTATTCTGAATGATTGGTCCCCAACTGATAGCACTTATGGTGGTGGAACCTTGCTGGAGGAGGTGTGTTATTAGAGGTGTGCTTTGGGTGTTAGAGCCAGCTCCCCCTTGTCAGTGATTGATTCACTCTCCTGCTGCTATTGTCCACCTGCTGTGGCAGAGGTGGTGTCCAGAATCTGCCCATGCCATGCTTTCCCCTGCCATCATGAAGCTTCCTCTCCAGCCTGTAAGCCAAAATAAACACTTTGTTCCCACCAACTGCTTTTGCTTGGGGTTTATCCCAGCAATAAGAAGGTAATTGCCACACATCCTTTTCATAACAGCAGCAGTAGAGTTTACATCAGAGTCAAATATGTCAATTTAATGGTAAGCCCTGTGGTAAGAAGGAATTAGAAAACATGATTTGAAAGTTAAAGAAAATCTGATAAGTTCATTTCTTTCCTGATCAATATAAAAGTTAAGTGCAATTCCAGTTAGGATCATAAAGGTACATTTTCATTTTGGAGGGGATGAACTAATCTTAAGGCTCATATGAATAATTATTTTATGAACTATGGAAGGAGAAGCCATGAAAGTTTTGGTGGCATGATGACATTATAGGATGCCCCAGGAGGAGATAAATGTATCATGAACTGTGGTGGAGAACTGAGGACTGAGGTTTTTGGGAGGCCTAGCCAGTCACATGGGTGAGGGTGAAAACAGTCTACATCATGCAAGGGGCAGGAACACCTACCCTGCAATAGTCTAAGGAAGTAACATCTCTGAACTAAGACTGAATCCAGATGCCAGCAACACACAGCAGTTGTCTGTAAAGTGTCATAGCAGTTTCAGAAAATATCATGAAGGTATTAACAAGTCTGGTAACTTCAATTCCAAGCCTCTCCACTGTAGACTGCGGCTATGCACACGTGAGGATGCCAGCTTCCCCTTCATGCACAAGTGACAGGAGCCCAGTGTTACTGTGGAGGTGAAGTGCCACTGGCCATGGGCAGCAGAACTGCATTGGACTGGAAGAACTTTCAGAGGTATTGTGTCTTTGCTAAGCAGAAAAGTCAAGATGCAGCAGCCATGGTTAGCTTAGTCCCCTGGATTCCTTCCTTTTGGGACATTTTTTTGTGTTTGTGCCTTGCCAGTGGGGTGGTTTGCATGTCGATCCTGGCCAGCCCAGAGAACAGCAGCACAGATGAGCTTCCCCAAAAAAGAGATGCTGCATTTTGGAGAGAATGAACCCCTGACCTAGAAAATGACAGTTAGCTTCACAGCTGATTTCTCCAGAGTAGAAATACCCTACCTGCACCTCTGTCTTCCTCTCTGGTTGATGGGCAAATGAGCGCATCATTTGTAGTGAGCAACCCTGCAAAGTCTAGTAACACATCAAGAATGTTCATAACCTGGCAGTGTTATCCTTACGGACTTGCCCACTAGGTATGCACATGTTGGGGAGGATTTAGGCTGGAATATGTTCACGACGTGTGATGGCATAATAAGAATACGTAAGACAAATTGGGGAACTAAATAAGCTACAATATATACACGATGAACTCTGAGTCTCAAAACAAATTTCTGTTCAATCAATGTGATGAGGAAAGAAGGAGAACAAGTATTGCCAAGTGACCATCCCTATAGAGAACACACACATAGCATGGCCCAGTAGGTGTTGGCGCCTCTGCACACACACATCAGTATTTCACACACATATCAGTATTTCACACACAGGTGCATGGCATGTCCTAGGGGTACATGAGGGAACCTCCTGGGAAGCAGGACATGGGAAAGAGACATTGCACTTCATTTTCCACTTTTCTGTTTGGCTTATTTTAAAGGAATCTGTTAGTTTTTATAAAAAATTAAGAGTTCAGGGAATTACCTGTATGGGGAAACATGGGTTTTGGTTCTCACAAGTCAGCTGGCAGTCAGTGTCTCCCCAGAAGGCCACCGTACTTGTACTCTGTGGTGTGAGAGCAATGTCGTGGTCAATGTACTGGCCCCATGCTGTCAGGAAGTCAGAGTACTGGTCATCTTCTGTCACTGCCTCATTTGAAACTTGAATGATCTGCCTTGTCACCTCCCGTACCTGGGTGAAGAGAGCAGTTTGTCACGTCATAGGCAGGTCACAGTGTGGCTGAGAGAAGAGGCCTTGGGTGTCTGAAATTCCTGGTGATGGCTTTGCTTACAGGGCAGGGGAGTCCAGGGAAGACCATTCCTGTGGACATGGTGGGAAGAGCTAAGGCTGGAAACCTGTCCCTGTGTTGTGATGATTTAGGAGCCTGGAAAGTCACTTCTCAGAGCCTTAGTAAGTACACGTAAAATCTGTGTGTGGCTATGAAGCCATCAGTGTCTAGGCTAATGTGGGGGAGGGATATGTGGAAAGCATCTAGCCATAGTATGATACAACCTGTGACTCAGCCCTGAGCTGCACAAGTTCAGTCTAAGACCTTTAAAGCTGACAGTGTCCAGGCTGACCTCCCACTGGCTTAGGATCTGCAACTCCCTCTGTGTTCCTTGTATTCCTCTCTGCCCTGGTATAACTGCTGTCTTAGGGATATAGGGTCATTGTACTTCAGGATCAGAAGACAGCTTTTCTTATTTCACAGTCCAGATGGAATGGGATTTTGTTCACAGGTAAATCATTCCCATGGCCCTCCCCTTCCTACCTGACATCAGTGACTTTCAGTGGTGAGGTCTGGATTGGACAGTGGACAATAAGCTGATGCTGTGATAGGATCTGGGGGACCTTTGGCGGGAGAATGCAATTTGCATGTAGCATGGACAGGAATCTTTAGGAGACTGAGGGTGGATTCTGGTAGCAGAATAACACCTCCAAGTATGTCTATTTCAGAATCCAGGAAGCTGTGGACATGATTATGCCTGGGCCTCTGAGATGCAGAGATCATCCTGCATGTCTAGGTGAGTTCATGCTCATCACCTGTGTCCTTACGGTCTGAGAACCCTCCTGACTGCAGTTAGAGGATGTGACTCAGGTTGAAAGCACAAAGAGATGCAATGTTGCTGGCTTTGTAGGAAAAGGTCATGAATCAAGGGTCAGACATGCTTTTAGAAATTTTAACAGGTGAAGCTTGGAGTGCAGTTCAGTGATAGAAAGCTTGCCTAGAATGCAAAATTCCCTGGTGTGAATACAACACCTACTCCCACATAATAGCCACCCCATTCCAGGAAGTTGGAAAAGACAAGGAGATGAGGTCTTCCCTGAGATCTACCTAAGGGACAGGGGGCTGTGGCACCTTGACTTAGGGCCAGGAAAACTCTCCTTAGACTTGTTTTTTACCTGCAGAATGGAGGGATCATAAATTCCTATCACCTCAATGAATAAAGTTGGATTAATCTGTCAGAGAAAGAGCAGAAAATGCACACAATCCACATTTAAGCATACTTGAGCTCTGATGTCTCTAAGTGGTTACATATATGAGTTAACTTGGGATTAAGAATCACTGAGTTCAGAGTCCCACCAAGGGCAATAGGCGGCAGCAGCAGAGACCAAGCAACAGGTTTTTCAACTCCATTAGCCTTCTTGCGAAGTTAAGAAATCTGAAGGAAAGACAACTGAGCTCAACTAAAGAGCTACTGAAAGTGCAAGCAACTCCAGAAGTCTGAATCTCCCACCCCCCGCCATCAGTGCCGCGAACCTCCAGCAGTCAGTCCCCAGTGGCAGCACAGCCAGCAGAGCAGATCAGAGGTACAGCTACACAGCACAACACAGAGGGATCGAGGTGGGCATTCAGCATTGGTGAGATTGGAAGCCACCCCAAAAGGTAACGAGGCTGACAAAACAAAACAAAACAAAAAAACAGGTCCATAGTCCTGCAAGAGCTAATCTCTCTTTCCTTGTCAGGGCAGGTTATGGGGTATATATTCTTGGTTGGCTTTACCATTTTCAAATAACCTGTATTTGGGGGTTGAATTTTATTGTCTTTGGTGCTTTCATATATATAGGGCCTTTGTTTTTTGCTTTTGTCATTATTGGGGCAGCGTCTGATCCAGATCCAGGTTGACCTGGAACCCAATTCAGAACAGAAATCTCTACCTCCAAGATGACAAGATTAAGGGTGTAGAACAACACACACCCTTAGGGAGTTTGGCTTTAGATGACTATGTTTGTTTTAATCCCCACAATTGCATACTTTGTGCTGGTTTTTATTGATTGTGTATGTTACTTGGTTGAAGTTTAGAATTTGCCAGTAAATTATTTCACCCAGTCCACTAGAATACTTGCTTAGCAAGCAAACTCAACACCTAGGATTACTTCTGTGGCTTGATTGGAGGACAAGAGCTACACCTGGCACCTTGAACTCATATCCTGAGGGTATATAGAGGTGGATTGCTACATCTGGGAGCCCTGCAGATAAGTAGAAAACCCAAGCATCAAATCAATTCAGGATGCAAAAGTTGTTACAATATGATACAAGAAACTCAAAGAATCAAGACAATACCGTCCCATCAAAAACTATAAATCCATCAGAAATTATCACCAATGAGACTGTTTTAGATGAAATGCCTGACAAAGATTTCAAGAAAATGATGGTATGTATGCTCAAAGAAATCAGAGAAGAAATGCAGGGAATCAAAGGAGAAAACAAAGGAATTAAAGAAGAAAACAAACTTTTGAAAGAGAACACAGGAAACCAGCTTAATGAAATAAAGAGCTCATTACAAGACATGAGTAAGGAAATAGAAATACTGAAGAAAAACAAGGCTGAAATCCTGGCTTTGAAGAATACAGTCAATGAAATAAAAAACTCTATGGAAAGTCTCACCAGTAGAATGGATGAAGGAGAGAACAGAATATCTAAACTAGACCAGGTGGCAGATCTAATACAGTCCAACAAAGAGAAAGACAAGCTAATAGCAAGCTATAAATGGGAATTTCAAGATATCTGGGACACTATGAAAAGATCAAACTTAAGAATTCAGGGTATAACAGAAGGAGAAGAATTTCAATCCAGAGGCTTAGTAGGTGTTTTCAACAAAACCATAGAAGAAAAATTTCCTCAAATTGGGAAAGAAATGCCAATGCAGATACAAGATGCTTTTAGAACACCAAACAGACAAAATCTGGAAAGAATCTCTCCTTGCCGTGTTATAATTAACCTACTAAACACACAAACCAATGAAAATATATTGAAAGCAGTTAGAGAGAAGAAGCAAGTCACCTACTAAGGCAAGCCCATCAGAATAACTGCAGATTACTCAACACAAGCTTTAAAAGCCAGAAGGGCCTGGAATGATGTATTTCAAGTTGTGAAAGATAACAACTGTCAACCAAGATTACTTTATCCTGCAAAGCTATCTATCCAAATTGATGGAGAAATAAGAACATTCCACAACAAAAACAGGCTAAAGGAATTTATGACAATGAAATCAGCTCTATAGAAAATACTTGAAGGAATTCTTAATGCAAAAGAGAAAGCAAAACACACACAGGAGGTAATAGGAAACAATAAACAACACTCAAATAACAGTTAAAACAAACGAGTAAAGGGAAAATAGGAAACACTACAAAATAATAAGAATGGCAAGAATAAATGCATACCTTTCAATAATAGCTCTTAATATCAATGGCCTCAATGCACCACCCAAAAGACACAGGCTTGCAGACTGGATTAAAAGGCAGGATCCTGCCATTTGTTGCCTCCAGAAAGCACATCTCTCAGTAAAAGATGCATACCACCTTAGGGTGAAAGGATGGAAAACAGTATTTCAAGCAAATGGGCCTAGGAAACAAGTAGAGGTTGCTATCCTAATATCTGACAGGATAGACTTCAAACCAACATTAGTGAGGAAAGATAAAGAAGGTCATTTTATACTGATTAAAGGAACACTCCAGCAGGAGGATATTACAATACTAAACATACATGCACCTAACATGGGGGCTCCCACTTTCATCAAACAAACACTATTAGACTGAAGGTCACAGATAACATCAAATACAATTGTAGTGGGATACTTCAGTACCCCACTCTCATCAATTGACAGGTCATCCTGGCAAAAAATAAACAGAGACATCTGAGTTAAATGATGTCATGGAACAAATGGACCTAACAGATATCTACAGAACATTCCACCCAAATGCTGCAGAATATACAGTCTTTCTCAGCAGCACATGGAACATTCTTTAAAATAGACCATATATTAGGACACAAAGCAAATCACCACAAGTATAGGAAAATTGAAATAATCCCTTGTACTCTATATGACCACAATGGGATTAAACTGCAAATCAGTGACAAGAAAAGCTACAGAGCATACAGAAATTCATGGAGACTAAACAGCACATTACTGAATGATCAATGGGTCATTGAAGAAATCAAAAAGGAAATCAATAAATTCATAGAATCAAATGATGATGATAATACAACATATCGAAACCTTTGGGACACAATGAAGGCAGTCCTGTAGAGAAATTTATAGCTCTAAGTGCCTATATTAAGAAATTAGAGAGTTCACAAATAAATAATTTAATGCTTCACCTTAAAGCCTTGGAAAAAGAAGAACAAGGCAAACCAAAAAGCAGTAGATGAGAAGAAATCATAAACATTAGGGCAGAATTTAATGAAATAGAAACCAAAAAACAAACCAAAGAATCAAAGAAACAAAGAGTTGGTTCTTTGAAAGGATAAACAAGATTGATAAGCCCTTTGCAAATTTGACAAGGAGAAAGAGAGAAGAGACAAGAATTAGTAATATTAGAGATGAAAAAGGTACCATTACAACAGATAACAAAGAAATTCAGACAATTTTTTTTAAATATTTTTTTATTTTTATTTATTTGAGAGCGACCGACAGAGAGAGAAAGAGGCAGAGAGAGAGAGAGAGAGAATGGGCGCGCCAGGGCCTCCAGCCACTGCAAATGAACTCCAGATGCGTGCGCCCCCTTGTGCTTCTGGCTAACGTGGGTCCTGGGGAATGGAGCCTCGAACCAGGGTCCTTAGGCTTCACAGGCAAGCGCTTAACCACTAAGCCATCTCTCCAGCCCAAATTCAGACAATTTTAAGGACATACTTTGAGAATATATATGCCTCTAAGTTTGAAAATTTAAAAGAAGTGGATGATTTCCTTGATTCATACAACCTACCAAAATTAAATAAAGATGAGATAAACCATTTAAATTGATTTATAACAAGTACAGAGATCCAAGCAGTTATAAAAAGTCTCCCAACTGAAAAAAGCCCAGGCCCAGATGGATTCACTGGTGAATTTTACCAGACCTTCATGGAAGAACTAACATCAAAGTTTCTCAAACTTTTCCATAGAATAGAAAAGGAAGGAATTCTACTGAACTCTTTCTGTGAAGTCAGCATCACTCTCATACCAAAACTAGGCAAAGACAGAACAAAAAAAATTATAGACCAATCTCCCTCATGAACATAGTTGTAAAAATTCTAAACCAAATGTTGGCAAACAGAATACAAGAATATATCAAAAATATTATTTACCCTGACCAAGTTGGCTTTGTCCCAGGGGTGCAGGGATGATTCAACATATGCAAATCAATAAATGTAATACATCATATAAGTGGTCTGAAGGACAAAAATCACATGATCATCTCAATAGATGCAGAAAAGTCGTTAGACAAAATCCAATATCCTTTCATGGTTAAAAGTATCACAGAAACTGGGACTAGAAGGAAGCGAGCATTTGGTCCTCTCAATAAAGAGCCACCTGGAAAATCTTCCCATGTCTGGGGCTTATCTCCATTGCAGAGCTTCATGATGGGAAAAGAGTTACTGCACAGTCGACTTGGTCAGTCCCTCCTATCTGACACTGCTGCTGTGTTTTGAGAATTCTACTGCAGAATGTGGCCTACTACAAAAAAGCTGTGTTTTCCACTGTTGTGAGGAGTAAACCAGGGCAAAAGGGACCATGCTTTGACTAAGTGAGTATAAGGCTCCTTTGGTCTAAAGGCTTAGTAGGTTGCATATGGATGTGTTTCCCAAATAAAATGTACCTCTGGGAGTAAAATGGTTGCCATAGGCTGGGGAGATGCCTCAGCGGATAAAGCTCTTGCTGTGCAAGCATGCTTACCAGAGTTCAGATCCCCAGAACCCATTAATTGCCAGATAGGTGGTGTCCTGTCTGTAACCCCAGCACCGAGATGGGTAAAATGCATAGCTAGTCTAGCTCAGTCAGCAAGCTTGGTATTCAATGAGAGACCCTGCATAAGTAAACAAAAGTGGAGTGTGACGAGGGAGACACCTCATGTCAACCTGTTGCCTGCACATGCATGTGCACACACATGCACTTGTACTCAAATGCATACATACATGTATGTATACCACACATGCATACTCATGCCAAAATGGTAATCATCACTTGAACATATATGAATGGAATAATTAATGAATGCATGTATTTAGTCATATCTAGTCTTCCATATTATGAGTAAAGGAGTATATCTGAAAACATGAAAGTGTTGTTCAAGAGAAAATATATCAGATTAGGTGAAACTGAATTTAAATATACATTGTTCCACTCACTAGCTGAGTAGAAGTGATCTTCACGCCTCACGGGTATGTGCTACACCTTAGAACCCAGGCTAAACAGGGACATTAAACCACAAGGGATTGTGCGTGGCCCCAGGCATCAAGCAAGATCCCAGTAGGAAGTTGTGGGGGTATGTTAGCATTGTGGGAAAGTAATTATTCTGTTAAAGCAGGATTCTAAGTGGGTACTAACCGGGGGCAGTGGGAAGCCATTGTATAAGTAGTTGGGGTTCCAGCCTCTGGGCTGACTGAAGCCATCCTCATAGATAGGAGGTAGCCATCTTGCCAGGGCTGTGTTGGAGGCTCCCCACCTGGGATGGTCCCTGTGGAAACAAATGAGGAATGAGTTTGAGATGGGGAAGAATAAAGAAAGTAGCATATCCCACTCCAGATGATGAGTAGGGGTGGCATCCTTAGCACCCTCAAAGAAGAAGACAGGCCTTAAAGAAGTCTCTAGATTGGGGCCCATCAGGTGACCTTCCTGATGGCTTTCTTTGTAGTGCGTGGAAAAAACTAGTGTCCAGGATCTGAGTCCACAGACTTTCTTTTGAATGAGAATCATACCTTACAGCACTACCTGCCTCTGTCTCCTGCCACTGCCCCTTCCCAGAAGCCTCTCTCAGGCTCCTCTTCATAGTGGGACACTCATCCTTCTAGAATGCACCATGGGCCCTTCTGTATAGGTGAGACACTTGGAGCACTTAAACAAAGAGATGATTTGAAATATAGTCATGAGGCTGGGGAGATGGCTCAGCAGTGAAAGGCACTTACTTGTTTGCAAAGCTGGCCGACCTGGTTTAGATTCTCCAGTGCCCACATAAAGCTGGACACACATAGTGGCACATGTGTCTAGAGTTTGTTTGCAGTGGCAAGAGGCCCTGGTCTGACCCTTCCCTCTTTCTCCCCCCTTTACAAATTAATTAATTAAAATTTAAAAAGGGAATATAGTCATATTTAAACTCTTTTGTTAAGACACCATAATTCATCCAGGGACTTGCACTTTACTGTCTTATGTGTTTATCAGAGGGATGGTCTTTCTGCTACAAAAGGGTCCTTGTGATTTTACTGAAATATTCTAAACTCAGAAGTGAGAGAATTCTTAAGGGAATATATATTAGTGCACTTATTTGAATTAAAACTACAATTAGGCCTTTTCTGGGAGTCGATTGTTCTGACAATGTGATTGTTTTGATAATGGCATGATTTCCACATGCAGGGTGATCTTTTTTATTGTGTTGGTCAAAGTATATTTTGGCAGAGACATATTTAAGGTGTATGTCACGACCAAGATGTGATTAACAGTGTTTTGATTTCACCAGCTGCTCTGTGTGTGAGGTACAGTTCATCTAGGCTAAGGGGTAACTAAGTCAGTTGGCATGCTTAGGAGCCTCTCCCAGAAATTGAGAAAATGAAGTACTAATGATTGGTTAGGTTACTAATTCTGGTGAAAAGCAGGTACTTTCCAATTTTTCTTCAAGCTGAAAAGCCCCTTGCTTGTGCTGTTTGCTGATAGATCAGCCAGTGATTTTAATGATGGCTCATTGTATGTTCATTTTTTCTTGTATGTCTCCAAAGTACCGTTGAAACCAAGGTTCAATTTGTACAATACACTTCTGCTCCCAGCTACAGGTTCCCACACATAAGATTATCTGGCACCCTTCACTACACATGGAAAGTGTGACCACTGCTGCCCACATCATTCCCTGTAAGGGGAAAATACAAATGATGATCCAAGATGGAGACTGCTGAGAGAGTAAAAGGAGAGTAGATGGAGCTCCCAGTGACTGTCCTGGGTCACTGGGAGGCATGGTCATTGTTCCATAGATGACATTCACCTCACTGACAAACAAAACACCTTCAACTCTTACCTGGCACATAACTAAGTTAATTCGAATCAAACTACCTTCAGTGCTTAATGGTTATAGGCAATTTAACATATCTGGTCTGATTTACTCGATAGTGTCCTAATAACATTGTAAGAAGTAACTCAATATTAAAGACATTTGCTCAGTGAAAACTGTCTCAATATGATATTGCAACCTATTGGGCATAATGTAAGCATATTACATATAAAATATAAATATACAACAAATGTATTAAATATAACAATATAAATGTATCAAACATGATAAATATTGGCAGAGTGTCATAATAGTAAAGGACTTTTAAAAATAAAACACTCTACATTTGGAAAAAATTATAATGAATTTCAATAGAAGCATCAGTTTGGAACACTATCTCCTAAAAGGAAGTGGTTTAGCATAATATTGTGACAGTGTTCACATCCTATTGGCATTTATCAGTCAGTTCCAAGGGTGAATAGCTATACCCAATTCATCTGTCTGGTGTGTGCAGAGAACATGCAAGGTGTAGAGGAAGAAGGCTGAAGAGCCTGGGGGTCAGTGGGTGACTTGTGTTGTAGCGCTGGAGGGCCTGTGAGGTCATAAACAGAGGAAGCTGGAATAGAAAAGACTGAGATCTAGACTGAAGAATACATATTATAAATACACACACATTCACACACACAGAGTGAGGGAAGACTGCTGGATGCATAGAAAGGTATGTGATTTCTTAAAGACAACCACAGTGTTTGGAAATGCAAATACTTAAAGACTGGTTGTGTGTTAGGTACATTATTGTTCTCCTCGTGTCTATGACACTGTAACCCTTACGTGAGTCAGCTGACTGAGATGTTCTGCGGAGGAGGTGAGCAGCTTGGTATTGCTAAGAGCTGCTTGCATTATCCTGAGAGGGAGGGCTTCCTTGTTGACGTGGCCACTGCTTCAACTAGGACTGTCACGGAAGGACTAGTTCACAACACGCCACGATGCTCAGGGAGGCCTGGTGCCTCTTATGTGTCTCCAGGGACAGTGAGTGGAGAATAATTCTATTACTAATACTTCATTGACTTCCAGCCCACCAAGTGGCTCGATTTGCAAAGCATGTGGGACAGTGATGCCTTTAATTAGCTGCAAGGAGTCAGCCAGCTTTGCGCGAATCTGTTACAGTTGGCTTGTTTTCATCGGTGCTCCATAAAGTACACAGCATTGTTTCACTCGGTTAAAACTAACAAGATGTTAACTGCCTAGTCATGATTTCGTTCTTTCCTGTTTTCTCTGATTGACTCATATTTCAACAACACAGTAGGCTAGTAGGCTGTTATAGGAGCCCAAGGGTACTCGCTGCTACTGTGGACATCTATCCTGTGGCTACTTGACCCGCATAGTCAGGGCTGGCTTGCTCAATGGACGTGGCTGGACAGTGCTAAGCACCTCTGCTGCCTCTGTAGACCTGGGGCTATGAAGGGTCACTCCCAGACACCCATCATCAGGTGCTGGAAGGGCCTCTGTCCCTGAATCAACTCACTGCATTGCCCCTTTATTTTTCTTCCTTTGTTGGACTTGGATTGATGGCAGCAGTGCATAATGGCCATAAAGCTGTCAGTAGCAGTGAGTGGAACATTTATGGGTGTTTTACAGAAGGCTGATGTCTGTGTTTCTTCCAGTGACCTGGACTTAGATGCAGGCACCAGACATTGTGGTCTTCTGCCTTCCAAATTCTTTAAAATTTTTTTTCCATGTGCATGTATGTTTGTGGCATGTGTTTGTGTGCATGTGCGTGTGCAGTATGTGTGCACTTTTTAAATTTGGAGGCCAGAATTTAATATTGGATGTCTTGCTAAGTCACTTTTCACTTTAGTTTGTGAGACAGGGTCTTTCAGTAACCTAATGCTCACCAGCTCAGGTAGACCAGCTATCCAGGAAGCCCCCAGTATTGTTCTGTCTCTGCTTCCCCAGCATTGGGATTATAGGTGTGTGCCACCATTTTCAACATTTTTAAATGGTTTCTGGGGATGCAAACTCAAATCCTCCTACTTGTGTGGCAAGTACTTTACCACTGAGCAATGTTTCCAACCCCTCGCCATTCCAAATTCTATTGTGTAAAGAAAGACTGGGGCTGGATGGCGTGCTACAGAAGCATGTAAACCCAAGTTTGATCCTCAGCACGCACATGCAAATCCAGGTATGAACACACATGCCTATAATGTGCACTGAGTGAGGCAGAAATAGGAGGATCTCCTGGGTTCATTGGTTAGCCTGTCTAGCTGAAAACATGTGAGCTCCAGATTCAGGGAGAGACTTTGTCTCAAGGAAATAAAGTGATAGACGGCATTTGACATCCTCCTGTGGCCCCCAGATGTGTGAGCAAAGGTGTGTGCATCTGGACGCATGAATACACCACATGCACATACATACACAAAGACAGAATGGAAACCGAGGCATCCAGTGAAAAGGAAAATTAAGCTACTAGGTTGGGGGATGCGAGTTGGTCTGTTTTCTGGGCTATCTGCCCCTGCCTTGAAACCCAGGAGCTGTTGGGGGCAAAGGTGGGGACCCTTGAGAAGTGTCACAATAATCACCCCTATTTCCATCTGTGATATTCACTTTTCATGTTTGCATCCATGTCACTTCTCAACAGTGAGGCTAAGGTACATGAAATGAGGACGGTAGCTGCTTTGCATGGGACAGACACACAGAGTCATGTGGCATACCTCAGCAGCCATGAAAACCCTCAGTGGCCCATGAAATATATTCCATTTCTGAAAGATGTGACTTCTGGCCAGATGGCCTGGAGGTGCCATGTAGTTCAACTTTGACTTGTGAGGATTGCTGGGAGAGTTCCATTAGAAGCGACGAAAGCTGGCTTTGAGGTGGGATTGTCACGGCAGTGTTACAGTCAGTGAGGCACAGTGGAGCTCCTCAGAAGAGAAAGGAGGCTTTTCTACAATTGCTGTCAGCCTGATCTCCAGAAAATTTGAAAATCTCTATTCTGGAATCTATATTAGGCATGTGATGATCTGGAATGTCCTGCAGCACACCAACATCAACTCTTCCTTTTTATTAAAAGGTAACGAGCTCACTTGGGGTGCACTGGTCTTCTGCCTAGTCCACGGTGCCTTTGTTGTTTTTTGACCTCTAGTGTCCACTTTATTAGGTGATATGTGTGTGTATGCACATACATGTATGTGCACATGTATACACATACGTATATGTGTGTGGAGACCAGAGGGCAACCTCATGTGTTGTCCCCAGTTGATATTCACCTTTTAAAATTTTGTATATTTTTTGCACATGTATGCATGTTTGTTTATATATGTGTGGGTGCATGTCTGTGAGTGGGTGCACACAGACAGGTGTGCAGAGGCTAGGGCCCAACACCAGGGTTCTGCAGGAGCACTCCACCACGTCTGGCTTTGTGTATGTGTTCTGGGAATCTGAATTCAGGTTGTCTTGCTTGCACAGCAGGCCCTTTGACCACTGAGCATATCCCGAGCATCTCCCCAGCCCTGTTATCCACCTTCTTATGAGATAGGGTCTCTCAGTGGCTTGGCGCTCACCAATTAGGACAAAATGGCTGGCTAGTGAGTAGCAGAGATCCACCGAACTCTGACTCCCCAGTGCTGGGATTATAAGCATATGCTATCACATCAAACTTTCTTTAAAATGGAGACTTGAGGGATTGAGCTCAGGTCCTCTTGCTTGCAAAGTTAGCACTTTACTAACAGACTTAACTCTAGCTGGCTTGAATTTTAAGGTTGGAGTCTGCACAGGCTCTGTTACATATTTGTAACAACTGTTCTTTAAAGCCAACTTTTAATGCATAGTCATTCCCAAAAGATTGTGTTGGGAATTTCTTCCAGTAGAACTCCAAGAGGTTTCACTATTTCATGGATCAGATCAAAATACAATATTTTTTAAAAGAGTGAATAACAGGACATTCAATATGTGAGTATAAGACACATGCCAAGGAAAACTACTTACTGTCCTTGCAGACCCACAAAAATCACCAGGCATCCCAGCACAGCCTGATGCTAAGTAGCTGTTCTGGAAGGTTCCTATGTGTTTGCAAGGCAAATCAAATGTTTAATTTAGGATTATAACTATTAGGCAAATGAACACAAAGAGTTGTATAGCAAACTACATTCTATGTACAGGTGGAGTTGGAGTTCTCCCTACAGCTGATGTGCATCTCTCCAGTTTGTAATTTCCCCTTACTTCTGGGTCTTAGGTTTCTACTGGATAGAAAATTTCTCCCAAGATGGAGCTCCATGTAGAATCAGCACCTTGGAGGAAGCTGGTATGCTGGTCCTTGGTAGGGTGATGTTCTGTAGGACACAGTGCAGGTCCACGTGACAGGCACAGTTGTCAGGCCAGCCTGCTAGATACAGGCTAGACTCCCTCTTTTGAGATCAGATGGGGAGACACCAGGGACATTGTAGCTCACTGCCAACTTTTTCCTAGGCTGAAAAGTCTTTTCTAATTCTGAGATGGGTGGTACCTCCAGGTCAGCCTACTCTGCCAGTCACCACATGCTGCATTGAGGAAAAGCATGCTGAATGACCCTTGGGACATGTCTGGAGCCAAGAGCCAGCTGTCTAGAGGCTGAAGCTGGAGTCACTTCATGATGACAGTCAGAGGGTAATTGTTATCACACTGGGCTGAAGACGACATGCTTGTTTGATAGGCAAGCCCTGTTCATGGACTCTGAGTCACAGGCGTGGCCATAGCAGATCAGGTTGGCTGTTGTGGTCTGCCCTGTGGGTAGCTGTCACCATCCACGGGGCCCATAGCTGCCCCTATAGTATCACCCCCATCAGTAAACCACAGTTGGGCTGCACCCCTTCCTGCAGAGCTTTGGTTGACCTTGAACTACTCCCATGAGGAGATGTCATCGTCCCTTACACCTCAATGTCACAGAGGAGAAAATAGGACTCCAGATATTGGACAGCTCAACCTGTTCTGAGTGAGGGCAGGTGAAATCCAGAATGTCACCTGGTTTCTGTCCTAGGAAAAGTGACTCCCCAACTCTCAGGACTGTACCTCTAGCTAGTAATCCATGTCTTAGGCACAGAATGTGTAATTTCCTGTATACCAGGACAAGGGAGGGATGGCTGGCACAGCATGTCTTCAACGGTGCCTACTCTGTGAGACAGTGTTTAGAATTAAATTTAGGGCCTCTCAGACCCTCCTGCTTGTATGGAAAGTGCTCTTATCCACTGAGCCATCTCCTCAGCTCCCAAACCTGTACTTCAATAAGTTTAAAAATTTAAAAGAAATGCATGTATTTCTAGATACACGTGACATGCAAAAATTAAACCATACAGAGCTATAGCAAACAATGAAGTCAGAGCAGTAATTAAAAAAAATCTCTCAAGTAAAAATATCCCATCCTCAGATAGATTAAGTGCTGCATTCTGCCAGACTTTTAAAGAAGATTTAACAACAATGTTCTTCAAACAACTTTATGAAAAAAATAAGGGGAAGGACTGCTACCAAATTCTTTTCACAAACTAGTTTTACCCTAACACAAAAACTAGATAAATTAATAACACATAAAATAAACTCCAGGTCAATTTTTCTGATAAACATAGATACAAAAATCTCAACGAAATACCCACAAACCTTATTTAAGAACACATCAGAAAGCCATGTATATAATACCCACCAAACTTCCCTCTAAACATTAAGTTTATGGCCATATATTAATGCTACTCTGACTTTTGGTTAGAGAAGCTTCTCTTTTCAGATGGTGGTGACCACTGGAGTGACTCAAAATTCACCATAGTGCCAAGAGTAAGTGAGAGCAGAATGTTCACCACTGAGACATTTCTATCACACCCTCCACGTCTCAGTGACCATTGGGGAGGAGGTGGCAGAAAGAATTGTAAGAGCCAAAAGAGGGGAAGGAATGCTTGCAATATTGTCTTCCAGACACAAGTTGGCCTTGACATTTGTGACCTCACAGTAACTGTCACTACCTATATTAGACCTGTATAATAGGATGAAAAAATGATGACATGGAAATAGAAGGGAGACTAGTTGGAATGGAAAGAAGAAGGGATTCAGTGGAGGAGAGGATTTTAGAGGGAAGAAAGAAGATTGGTGGGAGGGGGACTATGATCATTGTATATTGTCATTTATGGAGGCTGTCAATAAAAATTAAAATAATAAAAATACATATGTTGTATATATTTTTTTGCTTGTTTTTTGAGGGAGGGTCTTACTCTAACTCAGGCTGACCTGAAACTCACTCTGTAGTTCCAGGCTGGCCTCAAACTCACAGCAATCCTCCTACATCATAAGATGGTTGTTAGTTGATGGGGGGCAAGGGTGGAATGTAGTGGTTTGAATCAGTTGTCCGCCATAAACTCATGTGTTTTGAATGCTTGGTCCCAAGCTGTTAGCAATTTGGGAGGTGGAGTTTTGCCGGAGGAGATGTGTTACTAAAGGATGGGCTCTGGGAGTTATATCCCAATTTTCCCCTCGCCAGAGCTCAGCTTACTCTCTTTTTGCTATCTTCTACCTGATGTAAGGTGTGATGCCCAGCCTGTGCTATACCATATTTTTCTGCCACCACAAACTTTCACCTCAGGACTGTAAGCCAAATGAAACCATTTCTTCCCATCAGCTGCTTTTGGTCAGGTGTTTTATACCAGCAATATAAAGGTAACTACAACAGGGGACATGTAGAGGGGAAGACATTCACTGTAGTCTAGAGCCTCCTTCATGGTCAAGTCCACATCCATGAGGAGTGGAGAGACTGCACACAGTACCTGTTGTTGCAAACCCCTGTGATGGGTCGGTATTTGTTTGCTAGGCAGGTGTCTGGACATCTTGGTGGTAGCATGAAAGGCAGGCATCCAGACAGGTTGGCAATTGTGCTCAGGACATCTGCTGACAAAACATCTGCACGACAAACAACAAACAAGACTCTACTGCTGCAGTCCGTCCTCTGGTAAAGAACCTTTCCCCCTGTGGTCTAACCACAGCCTCAGCATTCAAGTGAGGTTTCTGTGCAGCCAGGCCTGTCCTGTTCTGAGCACACCTGCCTTCGCCCTTTCAGTCACTTGCTACTACATCTAATTCCCTTGAACATTCTCACTGATAGAATGTGGTGGTTTTGTTTTGGCTTATTTATTTATTTCTGCTTTGTGATGATTTAGAAAAGTAACCTAAGAGCCCTGAGGCCCAGGGAGATAAGCCAGCAAGTCACTATTCAGCCTTGTTACCCATTTCACAGGGCACATCATCAGTATATACCCTGTTATACCTACACAGCAAGACATTCTTGTCTCACATGGGCCCAGTACATCAAAAAACTGTGAAGACATGACATGTGACCCCCATACAAACTTGGCCTGGCCAAGCTTGCTAATAATATTCATGTTTCCCTCTATTAAACTCCATTTCTCTTTGCACTGATTCTTTGTTCCATGGCAATTGCACCTGAAAGCTGTTTCTTTCTTTTCTTTTCTTTTGTGTGTGTATTCTCTTGTGTGGACCCTATGCACTTTCCTGAGGTGAAGTTGGGCTCACCTGCAGTGGCTAGAGGTGAACATCAGGTTTTGTTACTGATGGAGTCTCTTGCTGATCCTGGAGCTTGCTGGATGTTTATAAAATTAATTGATTTATTAAATTTACTTTTTTTCATAAGCCATGGCAGTTCTCTGGTCTCTGCTCTTTACAGAACTTGGGTTACAGATGTGTATGGCCATGCCTAGCTGTTTCTGTGGGTCCTTGGCATTGCACTGAAGCAGTCTTTCAGGCCTCAGGCCCTCATACTTGCATAGGAAATGCTCTTAGCCACTGAGCTATCTCTCCAGTCTTTTGTTTTACTTATTGTTTTTCTTGTTAATTTTGTCACTATTTATGTTCATCTACAAATCAAAGCAAGGACTGCCTTGCTATCCACTAGTAAAAGCAACTGTCATTTTCACCCACAGTGGGCTGTATAAATATTTAAACATAATGCCACAAAACTTTGATAAGCTATGCATTAATGAAATTGAGGTATTTGCTAGAAAAAAATTAAAAGAACACAAAGAATGCATTCTATTTTCAAAAGGCAAAGAAACAAAACAAGTGTCTTAACAGTGACTGTTCCCTGCTCAGTCCCAAGAGACTGAGTGAGCTGAGACCACAGTGTGCCCTCAGTGAAGGGAGGGCTGGCATTCCTTATTTGCTAGAGAATAACAAAATGAGTTTATGTCAGTGATGTTGTAGTTTGAATGCATATCCCCCATAGACTCAAGTGTTTTATCAAAGTTTGTAAATTGGGTCTCCAGCCACCTGGCTGGAGGTGCCACAAGGGGTGGATCCTGGAATCGAACCCTAAGATATGTTTGGGGTTGGTTATGATGTCCAGTTTGAAGGTGTGCAGAGAAGTCCTGCTTGCTGCAGTTCCCTGCTGTGTTTTTTTTCCTGGGTGTTTGGTTGTTCCTCTCTGTTTGGATGTATGGAAGCAGCTTCTTCTGCCACTGATGGAGCTTCCCTTTGTATCTGTAAACTTGAAATAAATAAATCTCTTCCTCCCATAAACTGTGTCTGCTTGGAAGTTCATCCCAGCAATGTGAAGCTGACTACAAGAAGTCATAACAGATTTGTTAACCCACCAAACCAATGCAACAGTTTGAAAGGAGAGCCACAAGTTCCAAGTACACTCCTTGTGGATGAAGTGGCCAAGAAAAAGTCTACTTGGATCTTTTTACTTTCCTCACAGTCTCAGTTGGCTGTGTCTATAGTGAAAATAATTTCATAATACCCTAAATGTGGTGCCCTTCAGTTCTACATTATGGCCTGGGCCAAACACAGTATATAGATATAGAGGCATGAACCAGCAGGACCCCATTCTATTGTCACTTCTCCTGCAGTCGTAGCTGATGCTACAACCTGACAGGGACCAATTTCCTTAGAAATGTTTTCTAACAGCCTGGTCTAAAGAAAACCCCATTCTAGTGAATTTTTGTGTGCTATAAAGTCAATTTAACTTAACTGTTCAGTGTAGGACTGGAGAACTGAGGTTAGTCCTGGCTTATGAGTTTTTAAAATTAATTAATTAATTAGTTAATTTGCAAGTAGAGAGAGAAAGAGACACAGACAGAGAGAAGAAAATCATAGAGAGAATGGGCACGCCAGGGCCACTGGCCATTGCAAACATACTCCAAATGCATGTACCACTTTGTGCATCTAACTTTACGTGGATACTGGGGAATTGAACCTGGGTCATCAGGCTTTTCAGGCAAGTACCTTAACTACTTAGCAATCTCTCTAATTTTATTAGTCCAATAAGCATGAGAGAACCCTATAGTGGAAAAAAAAACAACACTTCACAAAGACCAAGAAGCTCATTGTACTTCACTGAGAATTCTCCCTCCCCCAAGTTTCTGGATGGAAGCTTGTTTTCTAGGGTTGTGCCTCAGGAGTTCCCAGTGTGTTTCTGGGCTGCCTTTGTTGTTATCTCTGTATCTTGTGTCTGCAGAGGTATATTTGCGTGTGTGTGTGTGTGTGTGTGTGTGTGTATGTGTGTATGCATGTATTTTTGAGAGACTATCTCATGTATCTTAAGTTGGCCTCTAACTCACCATATAGGCAAGAATGATTTTGAACTTCTGATCCTCTTGCCTGCCTCTACCTCTTGGGTGCTGGGATTACAGGCTTGTGCCACCACATTCATCTTCCAGCTGAAGCTTTGAAGTGAGGCAGCTCACACCTCCTGTGGGCTCTACCACAGTCACCTGTGTGAGCATCCTGGAAATTCACCGCATTTCTGAGATGCCAGCATTACCATAACTGGTCTGGAAAACTGATTTATAATCAGCCCTGGCTTCAGAGTGGGAAGTGTAGGCCACTATCCAGTGTCCACTTGCTGTGCTGTGACATGTAACCATCTGAATAAATGTCTTCTCAGAAAGCTTATACAAACTAATGTGCTTCCTCCATGGGGAGGTTACAGAAAAATTCTCAAATTATTTCCTACCATAAAACAGCATGCTTAGTTGGTTCTCCAAAACCCATTTGTGTAGAAGGAAAACATTATTTTCCAAATTAATAAAAAGAAGAAACAACTTTAAGACAGTTTAAAGAAGTGCCACTTTTGTCCTGTGATGTGTTGATCAGTGTCATCAAGCACCACTCTAGAGCAGCACCCTGCCCCCCATCAGGCTACATCAACATGCCTGGAGAGGTACCACTGCTGGGGAAGGTGTGTCGGGTACTTACCAGTGGGGAGCTGTTCACGTTTCATGGCTTCGATTGAAGTTTCCATGATCTCTGCTGCTTGGGAAATAGCCCTGCTTGTGGGCTCAGGAAGCTTGGAGAATGACAAAAGCTGGGTTGGGGAAGGGATGTCTCTCTTCCTGAGGTTTCTGCAGCACAGGAAGGAGACAGAACAAAAAGATCTGTTTTTAGGGGCTGGAGAGATGGCTTAGCGGTTAAGGTGCTTGCCTGCAAAGCCAAAGGATCTCTGTTCGATTCCCCAGGACCCACATAAGCCAGATGCACAAGGTAGCACATACAACTGGAGTTCATTTGCAGTGGCTGGAAGCCCTGGCATACCTGTTCTCTCTCTCTCAAATAAATAAATTTTAAAAAAGGATCTGTTTTTAGGTGCGATGGTGCTTAAGACCAGCAAATCAAACATTCATTGAGCAACTGCACATGCCAGACAAAATGCCGGGGCCTGTGGCATGTAGAAAGAGGAAGTCTAGATGGTTCCCAGCCACAGGGTTGGTGGAGTTAATAAGAGGGTACAAATACAGTACGTCAGTATTGGATCCTGAAGACATCTGCACTCAGGTGATTTTCACAGCCATTCTTTGCATACCATCAAATCCCACTTGGAAACCATGTGTAGCTGCTCCAATGATGGTGTGGTTGATGAGCAGTACCGTCCTGTTGGATCACAGGGCCAACAGGTGCTGGGGATGCAAGAAGCCCAGGTGGAGCTCAGATTGCAGATGGTAGCATCAGATGCCCAGACAGACTTGCACCTGTTTCTTTTCTGTTGGGTATCCCTTTCCTGTGGCACCCACAGTCTCTCACATGGGCACTATCTCCTCTGGATCCTTAGCACCAGCCACAAGATCTAAGTGTGGAGGTTCAAAGTTCACCATCCCACTAGCATTTGAGGATGGGGAGCCCCTGCCTAGGCAGAACAGGGGCCTTTGGAGAAGGTGTGATCCACTGAGAGCCCAGAGCCTAGTGCTCACCTGCAAAGAGGACTCCACACCTACAGTGCATCTGAGGTTGGCTCAAGACAGGCAAATAAGTAGGGTAGAGTGACTGAAACTCCCTAAGTCTCCCGGCATTTGTCACCAGACAGCTGCTTATGATGGAGAGTCTCTATAAGAGACAGAACTATCAAAGCAGTCAGAGCAAGGGTATGAGTGTCTGAGACCAGAGAGAACCATGCAGCTGGAAGGAATGTCCCCTTCCCACTGTCAGCTGACCAAGATGGATCCAAGCTCACCTTACTGTGGCTTTGGGGGAAAACAAGTCAATTATTCTATACAGTTGTTTTGATAGCTGCAATTAAATGGATTATTTTTTGTTTGTTTTTTTTTTTTTCATTGTAGGGTCTCGCTATAGCCTAGGCTGACCTGGAATTCACTATGTAGTCTCAGGTTGTCCTAAAACTCATAGCTATCCTCCTACCTCTGCCTCCCAAGTGCTGGGATTAAAGGTTTGCACCACCACTCCTAGCTAAATGGATTATTTATATAGTACATGTGTTACTAATAGCCTAAAATGCACAGTGCTTCCTGAACAAAAGCCACATTTCAGGCGCTGTGGTGCAGTTAAGGAAGCTGTACATCGATAACTTTTTAAGCATTCCACCTGCTCTTATCATGGAAACAAAGGTGACTTTTGGGAGTACTGTAATCATTTGTATCTTTAAGTGTATATCCCAAACCATGTTGCACACCCAAAGATATAATAAAAATAAAACAAATAAGTTATGACTATGCCGATTTTATAGATAAGGAAATTAACCCAATTAATTCATTGTAAGTTGAGTAACTTTTGCCAGGAAGATACCTGGTGAGTGACAGCAACAGTATTAGCATGTAAACACATGCATCATTTACACCAGGAATAAGCTACTGTACCCGTCAGTGTCCATGACATAAAATGTAACATGTAAAATATCTATACTTTAGACCTGCCAAAATGTTTGTAAAGATCCTATGAAGCCTTGAGCTTTGAGGAGATGGCTCACTCAATTTATAAGCTAATATATAGACAGCCAGTGTTTCATGAGTACAGGCAGAAAACAAGAGACCTTGGTCAGAGATGCATTGTCACAGCAACAGTTTTAGGTTCTGAAGATGCCACATGGTGGGCAAAAGTGTGTCTCCTCCTAACATTCCCCCTTTCCTTAGAGACGCTTCTTAAAACTTACCTGAGCAGGGATACTGCTAACACAAAAAAGCATGTGGTGTATTTTTTTTTGTTTTGTGTTTTTGGAGTAGGGTCTCACTGTAGCCCAGACTGACCTGGGACTCATTCTGTAGTCTTAGGCTGGCCTTGAACTCACAGTGATCCTCCTACCTCTGCCTCCCAAGTGCTGGGATTTAAGGCATGCACCACCACACCTGGCACATGCAGTATTTTTAAATTAATATTTTAAGCACTCCTGATGTTCATTTTCCTGTAAATATGCAAAGATGTTTCTAGGCAACCTGACTCCCTAGTATGGTGCTGTTGAACTTTCTTGCTGCCCTGGCTGCCTAAAGGAAAAAGACTGTCAGTCTAACAACCAGTCAGACTGCCCTTATGAAAGAGCCAGCCATTCTGGAACACTCCACAGACACCTTGAGACAATTATGCATCTGATTTCTCTGGCTCCTTGGAGTGACTGGTGCTAAGGCAAGGCTGTGATTGATGCTAGGAGATAAGACTATGAGTGGTCCAAATATCCCTTCTTGGGCCTTATAAGCAAGTTTCCCAGGCTCAAGGACTGGGAGACACCCTGCTGTGCTGCCTCTCTGGGAGTGGCAGCATTAGACCTAATAAATCCTTCTCTTAAATGGTCTTTCTTACCTTCATTGTTGTGGGCTGAGCTGGTGAGATGAAGAGAGAGGCTGCAGAGAGTGGAAGCCCTAGTAGGGCCAGCAGGACAGCAGTGACAGTAACAGCCAAAATATTGTCAGGCCAAGCTGTGAAAGCATAAGACATCTGGCTACCTGACAGCTTGAGAAGCAGTTGTCCTTGTGGTGGAGGGTGCCCTGTGCTTTAGTGACCTTGGCCACAGTGGCAGGGCCTGGCACTTAGCTCCTGAGTGGCCTGGATCCCACAGGTCCCTGCTCCCAATCACTCAGGTTTCCTGGGCGGCCAGGGTGTTACCCTGAGTAACCCTGGCAGTGGTTGAGTTATAGAAAGGGTCAGGCCGGTAGCTGCTTGGCAGCTTAACAGGTTGAGAGCAGCCAGGGGAAGGTGAAGGGAAGTGGATAAAAGAGAGAAAGCTGATGAGAGAGATTGGCGAGCAGTGCACTACAGACAATGCCTGCAAGGAGCCAGAAAAGAGACTTTACAGGCCCTTGTCCCTGAAGAGTCTCAGAGAGCTGCTAAGTCCTCCGGGTCAAAGGTCTCAAACCCCGGGCTGAGAATGGCACCACTGGTCCAGCTGTGGCCAGGGGCCAGGTGTCCTGATACCTGACGCCTCACACTTGGAGGGATAAGGACTCAGACACCCAAAGTCTGCCCAGGGGCAGTGACACTAGGGGCTGCTTCCATCTGCCTGCTGTTGCCCCTCCTTGCTGCCAAACACCGAGGGAGACTCAAACTTGTAGAAACCAGCATTTGATGAGCTTCTCCTTGCCTTCCATGACTTATATATTGGCAGAGCAAAAGACCTCTCAACTACCTGACTGATGACACTAGTACCCTGCCATGTTCTGAGGTCGCAGCCACTGCAGAGCCCCTGTTCAGCATATCTGACCTCTGGGCTAGGCATTCTGGACCTCACAGTGGTAAGCGCTTTGGAGCAATGTCTATCTCTCCCCTCAGGCCCCTTAGACATCACATGCCCTTACAGAGGAATTGTCCTTAGTGGCCTGCCACCTCATTTCTAGACCTAGCTTGACCCATAGTCAGGTCTTGGGGGCTTTTATTTTTAAATCAATTTCCCATTCAGCTAGGTCACTGTGCAGGGAGGTGCCAGAAGGGGAATATGCCAGCTTTCCAACCACAGCTCCCATTTCCAGCCTTGCTGCATGGGCCTTAGCATACAAGCTATGGGGGTGGGGAGGGGGAGAGTGTTCAACAATGACAGGGACATGGTTTGTGCTCTTATTTGCAGATATATATTAATTTTGATTAAGTTCCCATCTTGTGGAACTCTGATGTAGCTGGTTCAGCACTCCTAACATGAAGAGCTGAGGCGGAGAGACATGTGTCAGATTTATGCTCCCATTAATCCTCCCAGAAGTGGAGAATGCTGCCCAACAGTGCCATTGTCATTAAATCATGATGTGCCCTTTGCTCCTCATTCTGCTACCTACAGAACCTGGGGCTTTTTTCAATGTCAACAGACTCAAATGATGCTATAAATCTAAGCACAAAAAATCCTGGAACTCACAGTCAGTGATGAATCAGAAATTGTCCCTTGGTGCTCATAGGAGCAGATCAATTACTCTGGGATGTGAGCCTTGCTGCTATGGATACAGGCTCAGCAGTGTGTACTACCTAGACCAAAGAACATCCTTTGTGGGGTAAATATTTGTAGTACTACAGAAATCATACCCAGGAGGAAAAGGGAGGAAAGTGCTCCAGGCATACTTGAGGAAAAGGGGAGAATCATCTAGGGTTGGCTTTTGCACTGCAGACACAAGTGTAACTTTGGCCCAGGAAAGCCCTTCTCTTTTGTCAGCTGAGGTCCTGTTGAGACTCTCAGCTGGGGAAGCCACTGAGGGTGGAGACATCAGTCACCTGGTGTGATGATTTATACTGATTTCCAACTTGTTAGGAACTAGAATTACCTAGGAATGTGCCTGTGAGGCTTATCTTGATCAGGTTAGTTGAGGTGTGAAGACACCTTGACTGTATGAGGTACAATTCCTTGGACTGGATAAAAAGAAGAAAGCTAGCTGAGCAGTAGCATTCATTTCTCTGCTTCCTGACAGTGGATGCAGTGGAACCAGTTGCTACATGTTCCTGCTACTATGCCTTCCCTGCCACAAAGGACTACATATCCTCCAAATGTGAGCCAGATCAAATCTGTCCTACCTTAAGTTGCTTCTGGTCAGGCATTTGGTCAGAACAATGAGAAAGTAATTGATACATTTGGTAAGTCCAGGAGTGGCTTATGAGGCTCATTCATTCCATTCTGGCAGACCTGGAGCCACTTCCTACCAATATGACTGACAGAAGGTCCTGCCACTCCTTCCAGCCCCTATACCTGGGGCCTTCTTCCTGCTGAAGACACACAGGTCTCACTGTCACAGGCAAGACTGCCACAGTGTTGGTGTAACCCAAGCCCTGTATTCCTCCCCATCTGACGTAGGTCTGACAGAGGTCTACTGGGGACCTCTGTCAGTAACAGTAGGTCCTGCACTGGGGTTCATACCTTGAAACTCTTAGATTTGTAAATTTGACTGATACAAGCCCATTAGGCCTGAATAACTGCTAGGAGTGTTTCCAGCATGACTGGAACCAATGGGTGTCTTCTATGCCATTGCCTTTCTTTCATGACAGAAGATAATGGCTGCCTGTCCATCAGTGGCCAGGGCTATACCTCTTAATTTCCATCATTATGCTCAAGCCTCATGTTTTCAGAATAGTTAGGAAATTTCTAAAACACATGGATTCATCATGTATAGTTCTATTCTATGAACAGTGCCCCTTTATCCTGGGTCTGCACTTCCTTCTGCCTGTGGTTTCTCAACAATATCCACACGGTGCCTGCATTCCTTCTGACACTGGTCAGAACTATACTGGAGGGCAGAGTGGTCTGGTACCATGGGTACAAAAAGACATTTGGAATCCTTCCTATATCCTGATGTCCCTGGTTAGTACCTCTGCCTTATGAGGTAATGTTCCTCTTCCTACATAAATCACACCCAGGCTGGAGAAATCTTTTTTTTTTTAAATTGTTTTGTTTATTTTTATTTACTTATTTATTTGAGAGCAACAGACAGAGAGAGAAAGACAGAGAGAGAGAGAGAGAGAGAGAGAGAGAGAGAGAGAATGGGCGCACCAGGGCCTCCAGCCACTGCAAACGAACTCCAGACGCGTGCGCCCCCTTGTGCATCTGGCTAACATGGGTCCTGGGGAATTGAGCCTCGAACGGGGGTCGTTAGGCTTCACAGGCAAGCGCTTAACCACTAAGCCATCTCTCCAAAGCTGGAGAAATCTTTATCCTAAAGCCACAGGCTGTTGTTGATAAACCCCATTGCCAGAAATGGGTCACCTGCCCCCACTCTGAGCTGCTGGTCATAGAGGTCCATGAGTTCCCCCAAACAATTCAGGCCATTACCAAAGCACTTAGTTACCCACCATAACTAGACGGTAAGACCCTTTTGCTAAAGGCACTACAGGCTGTTGTCACAGGGCATTGAGGAATCAAGCTGCAAGTGAGATGGAAGGCATCTCCCTGCTGACTAGCTGTCATAGTGCTGGAAAGAGCTATGTGAGCTACTGTAGGATAAAAGTTACCAACACGGTGAATAAGCAATGGATCCTGCAGCCTACAAAATCAACCATCAAGGAAAGATGTACCCACCCAGTGTAATAGTGGCACATTGGTTATGGGTATAATCAACTGCTCTCTGATATGTGGCCCATTCAGTAGGATGAAATTTATGCCTGATACTGAGAACCAAGTCAGAAACTGTGTCTTAGAAGGTCCTAGAACCTGTTCTTTGGCTAAATAGAGAGGTTATACCCATCAAAAGCCTTGTAAGTGTCTATCCTCATTTGACCAATGCTGCTCTCATTCTTGGTTAAAGAACCTGATTTTTATAGATGGGGCAAATATTAGGGAGCCTCAAGACCCATTGAAATGACAAGAAGAGAAAGCCCGGTGCCCAGCCCTGGGGGAGTCATCTCCATCACACCCATCAAGGCCCAAGAAACATTACAGAGGATGTTGTGAGTTAAATTAGTGCTACTCTCACTGATAGCACAAAAACCTTCTCCAGGGAGGTGGCAGTAGACACTGAGGTGATTCAAAACTCTATCAAAGGAGAAAATCAGAGACTTCTGAGAGCTCAACACTAAAGGCGACTTATAATATGCTGTACAAGGCACAGCAAACATTATAGAAAAGGGGCAGAAAGAATGTGAGAGCCACAGGGTGATAAAGTATACTGGAAGTCCTTGCTACCCCCCCCCCCCCAGTAAGAACCAACTGATCCATTCATGACACCACACTGATTCCTGATATCCCCACTGAAGAGGACCCTCAGTGGAATGGGATGAGGGAGAGGAGAGAAAAGAGGACAAACAGATGGAAATATGGCCAATTTACAGCATGCTCATATAGTAAATTCCTAATAAAAATATAAATGAAAAAAAATCATACCCAGAGGGAGGAAAAGTACTCCAGCCATGCTCATGGGTAAAGAGGAGAGCAATCCTTGCTTAGCTTTGGCTCTGCAGACCGAAAGAAGGAAGAAGGCTCTTCTCCCAGGTCTGCTGAGCTGTTGTTGAAACTCTAGGTTACAGAGGGAAGTACGGTTGGAGGCATCAGTTCCCTGATGTGATGGTCTATATTGATTGTCAAATTGACAGGCTCTAGAATCAACTAGGAAACATGCTCTGGACAAGCCGGTGCTGGATTATCTAGATTAGGTTAACCTCTGGGCATGCCTGTGAGGAATATGTTGATTAGGTTAGCTGAGGTGGGAAGAACCACATTAACTGTGTGGAACACTATTCCATGAGCTGAGGCCCTGGACTGGATACAAAGCTGAAACTAGCTAAGCACTAGCATTCATCTCTCTCTCTGTTTCCTGACCATGGATGCAGAGTGACCAGCTTTTTCAGGCCCCTGCTGCCATGCCTTCTCTGCTGCAATGTACTATATCCCCTTGAATTGTGTGCTCAAACAGAACCTTCTGTCCTGAAGTTATTTGTGGTCAGGTATTTGGTAATGACAATGAGAATGTGCCAAATACATCTGGTAAGTTCAGGGGTGGCTTCTGAGCCTCATTCATTCTCTATCCAGGTAGGCTTGGAGCCATTCCCACCAGCACACTTGGCCTAGGTGGCCTATCCATGACTGACAGCAGGTCCTGCCTACCTTGCCAGCCCCTATATTTGTTTCTTCTTCCTGCTGCAGACACCTAGGTGTGTCTAGCTGTCTCAGGGAAAGCTGCCACAGTGCTGGTGCAGCCCGAGCCCTGCGTTCCTCCCCAGCTGGTGTACTCTTGGTGACCTCTGTCAGAAACAGTAGGTCCTGCACTGGGGTTGACACCTTGATACTCTTAATTTTGTAAATTTTTCTGATACAGGGCCTGCAGAGATTGCTCAGTGGTTAAGGTGCTTGCCTGCTATTGTAGTCAGCTCCACACTGCTGGGATGAACCTACAAACCAGACACAGCTTATGGGAGGAATAGATTTATTCAGGCTTACAGATCCAGGGGAAGTTCCATCATGACAAAAGAGGCTGGTCCCCTTTCACAGACCCAAGCAGAGAGAGAAGAAACCACCAACAGCACCACCAAAAGCAAGCACCGAATCCACAGGGACCCTGGCTGAGGTCACTCTGCACACCTTTGGCTGGAAACAGACCCACCCCAGTAACACTTCAGGGCTGGACCGTAGGATCCACCCACAGAAACACCTCTTCCAGCCAGGTGGCTGGAAATCCAAGTTACAGCTTTAATAAAACATTTGAGGCTACTGTGGGATGTAAACTCAAACTAGCACACCTGCAAGGCTAATGACCTCAGTTCGATTCCCCAGAACCCATATAAAGCCATATGTACAGAGTGATTCTTGCATCTGGAGTTTGTTTGCGGTAGCTGGAGGCCCTGCTGTGCCCATTCTCTCCCCTTGCTCTTTCTCTCTCCAAATAAATGAATAAAATATTTTAAAATTCTGATATAAACCATTACTACATCTGGATAATTCTTTAGCTCTAAGACTTCTAGGGGTGTTTCCAATATTACTGAAAGCAATGGGGGTCTTCTATGCTCTCAGAAGGCCAGGCAGCATAATTTTCTAACTGTAATCCTGTTGTCTAGCCTGGTCCATCTCTGAGATTTACTTTATTCTTTACTTATTTTAAAAAATATTTTATTTTTGTTTATTTGACAGAGAAAGGGGGTGAGAGAGAGAGAATGGGTGCTCCAGGGCTTCCAGCCACTGCAAATGAACTCCAGACACTTGCGTCCCCCACCTTGTGCATCTGACTAACGTGGGTCCTGGGGAATTGAACTTGGATCCTTTGGTTTTGCAGGAAAATGCCTTAACTGCAGTAACATCTCCCCAGCCCTCTTTACTTAATTTTTAAAGAATCTTATTTTCCCCTCCTCCCCTCTTTCTGCCTACCTCTCACTTTCTTTTTCTTCTCTGCCTTTCTTTCATGACAGAAAAGGTCGTGAATGCCATGTTCTCCATCGACTGCACTGGTGGCAGGGCTGAACCTCTCAATCTCAACCATTAGGCTCAAAACCCACATTTGCAGAATGGAGTCAGAGGCCATTTGTTAACTTCTAAAACAGATTTATTTACCACAGTGATTCAGGACTCCATTCTGTGAACAATGTCCCTTTGTCCTGACACTAGTCAGAGTTACAATGGAAAGCAGAGTGGTTGGCATCCTAGGTAGAGACAGGCATCTGGAATTGTTCCTGCATCTTGCTGCACTTAGACAGAACCTTTGTCAAGTGCATAGGTCAGGTCTAGGCCTGAGGAGGAGGCCGCTAGCTTTCCTCTTCCCAAGGGTGTCTCTGCTGGTTAGGGAACTGACTTCCTGGTTGTCACCAGATTCCACATGGCTGAGAATGTTGAGGTGAACCTGTGCCTCCACACGTCCTGATGCCTGGATTCCTGTAGATTCCAGTCCCCACAGAAGGCTTTGTGGTATGAAAAGTAGACCTGCCTCGACAGTCAGGCTTACTAGAGTGGTGGACAGAGTGACATCATCGCAGGCAGGAGAATGAGATGCTATGGCAGGCATGTTTACAGGACACCATATTGTGACAGGAGAGATAGATGTCATGGGAGGACCATGTCCCACTGTTCTGGGGTGCTCCCCCAGGTCTTGTAAAGACACAACAGCCTGACCACCTCAGCTCCAGACTGACTTCTGAGGGTGTTTGGAGGATGGTCAGCTTTGTGCACAGCAGGTATGTCTTCTAGCAGAACCCTTTCCTTTTCTCATGAAGCTGGGTGCCCTTCCCAGATCCACGAGGCACATAGCCATGCCCTCCTTTCATAAAATGCAACACAGGCTGTGCAGCTTCCCCTGTCCCTGTGCTTTGCACTGTGAGCCTGGTCCCACGACTGGCCACAAATCAGGAGCTCTGACTTCTGTGAGTGCGGGATGAAGTCCTCTGTTCTGAACAGGAGTCCAGACCCTGTCCGGAGCCCCATGGATCCTGGAAAGCTAAGGAACTAACATGTGTGCAGGGTGGGACCACTGACCCTTCCTATGAGCTGTCAGTGACAGCAGGGCCATGCCCTATGTCTTCACAGTGCTGCTCCAACATGGTGGGAGCCATAGTGGTGAGCAAGTGGAATGAGAGTCCATCTCTGCTTTTAGGGTATGTATGTAATGTGTGTGTGTGTGCACGTGTTCATGAGTGTGTGAGTGTGCCATAGTGTATGTGTGGACCACTCCAGGTGTTCCTCATGTTGCACCATGTTTGAGGCAGGATTTCTTGTTCACTGCTGTGTTCTCTAGACTAGCTGATCTGTGAGCTTCCAGGCAGTTCACTTGTCTCTGCCTCTCTTCTGGCTACAGCATCCACCTTTATGTGAGTGCTGCAGATTTGAACTCAGGTACTCATGCTGTGTGACAAGAGCTGTCTCCATGGAGCCATCTCCCCAGCTCCCATCACTGCTTCCAATTCTCCCTTTTTAAGCTTTCAAGCAACCAGGTATGTTTTAAGGTAGAAAATGTTTTGCTAATATGAAAACCTACTCACTGATGATTTCCTCCTTCTAACCAACCCCGACATTATTTGACTAGATAGCATGCCCTCCTGAAATCAGTGCCTTGATCAGCTGTCAGTCTTTGCAGAAGAAAGTGAACTTCTTTGAGTAGGTAAGGTCCCAGTATCTACTCAGCATGTCTTCACAGAATGGGCATGGTGTTTTTAAAGAAAATTTTTATAGGTAGAGAGAATGCTATTTGTGAGTCATAGAAAGGAAAATGTTTCAAAAAAAAAGTTTTCTCAGTTAGCCTATCCCACAACCCTACACATCTGAAAGCTACCAGCCCTGTCTGTAGGATCAAAGCATTGAATTCGCAAGGACCCGTATCCCACAATAGATAAATTAACTGATTGGGAACTATATTAGTCAGCTTCTGCCTGCTCAGACAAAATATCTGGCAAACACAAGTTCAAGGGAAGAAGAACATAATTCAGCTCACAGGTGGGAAAGGAATAGTGGCAAGGAGCTTGAAGCAAAGCCAGTCGCATTCAAATCACAGTGAGAGAGCAAAGAACATGAACGCTTCTGCTCAGATAGCTTTCTCTCTCTTTTTTATGAGAGAGAGAGAAGAGAGAGAGAGATAGAGAGAGAGAGAGAGAGAGAGAGAGAGAGAGAGAGAGAGAATGGGCACACCAGGGCCTTCAGCTGCTGCAAATGAAGCCCTTTGTGTGCATGTGTGACATTGTGCGCTTGTGTCACTGTGTGTCTGGCTTACGTGGGACCTGGAGATTTGAACATGAGTTTTTAGGCTTTGCAGGCCATCTCTCCAGCCCACTTTGTCCTTTTTATTCAGTCTAAGATCCCAGCTCATGGGATTGCACCACCATCAGATAAGGTGGGTCATAGTCTAGCAAATCCATAACAAACATACCAGGAGATTTATTTCCATGTTGATTCTAAATCCTGCCAAGTTGACAAGCAGATATTAACCACCACAGTTTCCCTGCTCCTGACTCCACCACATTCCTTCTCTTCCTGGATATTTGCATGCATTTCATCAATTCAAGGGGATATTTTTGTTTTTTATTTCCCTTCAAGTTTTTAGAAAATAAGTAGCTATTATTTGTAGCCAATATGAAATAATAGAATAATTTTCTATCTGAAATACTAGAAATTTTGGGGAAGAACAGTAACTCTTCTTTGAAGCTTGAGAGATGATGTCGCTTTTAGTCAATTTCCATCAACATGACACTCTCATGAGGGCAAAGCTAAGCATTGTATTGATGCTGTTTGATAGCATGAAACCCTTAATATTGGTCTCTGTTCCAAATTATATCAGGAAGAAAGATGGACAGACTGACATCTCTGTTCTTCTGTGAGGTAGTCTTGTGGTGACATCACAATGGCCAGACACTGGCCCAGGCTCCAGAACACCCTTTTCTCTTCATCTGCCTAATCCTACTTTCTACCAGGCTTCATGCAGCCTTTACTATAGCTTCACACAGGGCATTTGAATGATGTACAGGTTGGAGGGTTAGATCATAAGCATTGGCTCTGGCTTCCTTCCTTATTTCCTTCCTTCCTTCCTTCCTTCCTTCCTTCCTTCCTTCCTTCCTTCCTTCTTCCTTCCTTCCTTCCTTCCAACTTCTATCATTCCCTCCATCTCTTCCTCCCTTTTTCCTTCCCTGACTTTCTTTCTTTGCAATCTTGGGACTTGAACCCAGGGCCTCATGCACACTAGGCAAGCACTCTATCATGGAGCTATATATATCTCCAGCCCTTGCTGTGAGTTTCACTGAAAGGTTGAGATTAAGCATTGTTTAGTCTGTCGCAAGCAGTGACACTGGAGGTGTGACTCATGTCACTGAGTGTCAGTGATTTGCAAAGTGGGGTTCCTGGGCCATGGTTGGGAGTGACAGTGAAACTGAGTTTACCTTTTCATGGTGCGGTACACAGCATTATCCACCATGAGCCGGCTTGCTTCCACAACGCTGATAACATGTGAATTTTTAGCCTTCCCTGAAGGATAAAATGATACAATTAGAACAGGATCGCAGTGGGTAACTCTTAGCTTTGGTTTTTCCCTCAAAGTCCAGTTGCGTGCAGTGACAACCATGTGGCCTCTGGGGCCAGCACGTCTGTCAGGTGGTGGCCGGTCACTGCATCTCCATGACTACAGGGAAGTGCACCAGCAGAGTCACCCAGACCTCATTCCTCAGCTGTGCTGATCATCTCAACTGGCTCTGAATAACTTTCCTTGTGACTATTTCCTTTCCTTGTAACCAGTGGCAAAATCTGTAATGAAGTTTATCTACTACTTGTGTGTTTAGCTGCAGAGAAATTATCCCACTGTCTGAGCAGTTCCCAACAGAGCCACTCAGTGTATTTTGTCCTGTTTGCTCCAGGGAATGCTTAGTAGTTCAGGAATCCCTAGGATAGGTCTTCCATACCCAGCATTCTATTGAGGGAAGCACAGTTATTTCTAGAAGTGAATGGAATATCTTAATGTATTTGATCATTAATAGCAACCTAAAACTAAAATAACTGGTGAAGAGGTAAATTTCAATCTTATTGAATTAAGTGGCACTGTATGCTGAAGATATCACATAATGAGTAAGCCTGCAGGGCTCAGCACTTGATAGCATCTGTCCTCAGTGGTGACCTGGTGACTTTCTTTCCTTTTTTTTGTTTTTAAAATTATTTTATTTATTTATTCTTTTTTTTTTCTGAGAGAGAGAGAGATAAAGAGGCAGATAGAGAGAATGGGTGCACCAGGGCCTCTAGCTACTGCAAATGAACTCCAGATGCATGTGTCACCTTGTGCAACTGGTTTACATGGGTACTGGGGAATTGAACCTGGGTCCTTTGGCTTTGCAGGCAAGCACCTTAACCACTAAGCCATCTCTCTAGCCCTGACCTGGTGACTTTGAAGAAAGAAGCAGCGAAGGGATAGGAAGCTGTCAGAGGGTTTGAGACATTTCAGAACAAAGGTACCCCAGTCCCTGCATGGGGTGCAGTGAATTCAAGAGCCTCACTCACTTCCTCTTACTTTCTTTGAAGTCTGCTCTATCTATCCACCTGACTCTCATTTTAGTCACTGGTCAGCTATGCCTTTGTTAAGTGGGAACATCACCCACCCCTGCCCTGGGTGGACACCACAATCTTTTTCTAGTAGGGAAATGGTAAGCCCGAACTCTGAACTCAGGCCTGTGTCCAGGTGCTTCTGAGATGTCACCACTGAGTGACCTGGGGCTCCGTGTTGTGTCCAGTGCCCTCACTATGAGCATGGTCACTTCTCAGCTTTGCTCAGCTCCCTGTTCAGGGCTCAGGAGTCAGTGTGGAGGGCTCAGGATGCTGGATCTTGTTTTATGTGCAATGCCTGCCCACCCTAGCCTCAGTTTCTGACCTCTCTTCCCCATGGTCTCCTCCAAGTGTTACCCTGCTGGCATCTTTGGCTCGTTTGGTGATCATTTCTCTTATTCTCTCCCAAATACCCATCTTCAACTTGGACTTCTCTCCCAAGTCCATGTCACTTCCTCTGTCTCCACCAGTGTTCATGGCCTTGGATGTTTATATGGAGTCAACTTCCACTAAGAAACTGGCAGATGTCTCTCTCACAGCAGCTTTCTTCTCTAAGTGAGAGGAGCTATGGTTGGCCCATCCTATCTGCCCTTTGCTCCTACTATCACCCACATGGCTCTCCAAAAACAGTCCTGCTGGGCTATGCCTCCCCTCACAGTACAGATGTCCTGAAACCCCCAGGATGACATCTAGACTCGTGGTCATTGGGGCCTTTGCAGTCTAGCCAGGATATATTTTTATATTTCAAAGCTCTGGGTTTGACACCAAGGTACCAATGTCCAGGTGTCAACCCCAGATGTGAAGAAGAGCTAGCCTTGCTATCTGTCACCCTACTGATTGTCAGGGCAAATTCAGCTGATCTGGCAGGGTAGGACAGTGTCCCCTTCCTCCCTCATGGCTCCATGTGTGTCCTTCTGCAAAGAGCATAGGACCAGTCTTCTGTCAAAAGTATACAAATAGGGCTGGAGAAATGGCTTAGCAGTTAAGCGCTTGCCTGTGAAGCCTAAGGATCCTGGTTCAAGGCTCGATTCTCCAGGACCCACGTTAGCCAGATGCACAAGGGGGCGCACGCATCTGGAGTTTGTTTGCAGTGGCTGGAAGCCCTGGCGTGCCCATTCTCTCTCTCTCTCTCTATCTGACTCTTTCTCTCTCTGTCACTCTCAAATAAATAAATAAAAATGAACAAAAAAATTTAAAAAAAAAAGAGTATACAAATAGCTGTTCGCTCCTGCTAGAACCTCCAAACAAGCTCTCAAGTAGTGTCAACCTCAGATTTCCAGCTCATTTCCTCCTCCTTAATCAAATCTTGACCTCCTGACTATTATGGAGCAGAAGAAAATGTCCCTCACTGTATCCTCTGTGCATGGCACATTGCAAACTCCTTGAGGGCTGGGCCACGGGGTCTCCTCCTCTTTGGCACATAATATCAGATGGGACTTAACTGATCACATATTGCTTTTTTATATTTCTTTTTAGCTTTTAAGATGTTTATTTATTGATAATTTTTGTGCACAGATGTAGTATAATTTCTTTATATTCATCTTCTGTTGTCCCCTCCCTCCCACTGAACACTTTTCCCCAACCAGTTCCACTTCTATTTTGATGTCTTTCTTTCTTCCTTCCCCCTCCCTTCCTCCCTCTCTCTCTCTCTCACTATCTTCCTTCCTTCTTCTTTCTTTCTTCCTTTATTCTCTTCTTTCTTTCTTCTTTCCTTCCTTCCCTCCTTCCTTCCTTCCTTCCTTCTTTCCTTCCTTCCTTCCTTCCTTTTTCTCTCTCTCTCTCCCTCTTCCTCTCTCTTTCTCTCTCTCTCTTTCTTTCTTTCTTTCTTCCTTTCTTCCTTTCTTCCTTTCTTCCTTCTTTCCTTCCTTCTTACTGTGACCCACTGAGTTTAGTTAGAGATGTTTGCTTGAGCATTGGTTAGAGATTATTTACCAGAGCATGAGCAACCCACCAACCACTTACTCCCTCAGTAACCATTAATTGTTAATAGCTCCTCAGGGACAGGTTAAGAGCTTCTAACACCCATGAGATAATGTTGATGAGCCCAATCTTATATGGATCTTAGTCTATCATTTCTTGTACTACAACATATTTTATTTAAAGAAAAAAATCATAGCATTATGTATTATTTTCTTCAAATTTTATCTGTAAGACTTTTTTGTACTATTGATCTCAAATCTCAAATAATTTAGGTAGATTTTAGTTAATTATGTCTTGGCTGAACAGAGATGACTCACCTTTCTGTAGTAGAGGAAAGAAACCTTCCTGTCTGTCCTTTTTTCCCCCCCTCTCTCTGTCTTTGTTAGATTAACTTTCTGGGAACATGTAAACTCACCAGACAAAAGAGGGATAAAAAAGAGAAAAGCTAAAGTTCATTGTTCAGTGTGTCCTCTAGGAACCTCATACACATAAAGGTGTGCAACATCTTAGAGCAGTGACAGGGAGAGGGAACTGACTGTGACCTGCCAGGGGACAGTTGTGGGAAAGCAGACAGCTACAACTGTGATGGGTTTCTGGAGACAGCCTGGGCTTCTGTCTTCCAGGCAGGGAGGGGAGGGGACACTTCGTAACTGGATTTTCCGGACAGCAGGGGGAGCCAGAGAGCTTCCCTTGCAGTCTTAGTCCCTTCTGCTCAGGATCAGCCCAGGAGACAGGCTTGCTGGTGCTCTGCATGATCCACTGGGAAAATTTGAACTGGGCTTCTTATGTTTTTGTTTGTTGTTGTATTTTGTCCATAAATGAAAGTGAAATTTTAAGGTTACTTGAATCTTTCCCTGTCAAGTAGACACCACTTGTCACTTGGCCTTCATGCACATTTTTGAAGGAAAGTGTCCTCTGCTGATAGGTGCATTGGGGCCCAGAATCTCAACCCAGAATATTCATAACTGGAATTCAGGAAGCCATTACCCAAGAATACACTATATTTCAGAAAAAGAAGGAAGCTACCTGATTTCAAAATTACAAAGAAAACTGAAATGGAACAGAACAAGAAAGAAAGCCAACATCCCCAAACCTCAAAGGACACCAGGCTCCTGAGAGTCACCCTTGACTACCTCTGACTGCTTGGCTTTTGCTGAGAGCCCTGTGAGGATCCGGTTACAATGGTGTCTCCTGAAATCCAGTGAACTGGAACAGACCTGCCAACTTTCCTTTATAAACACACTTCTTCTTCAGGCTGGCTTCCCAACTTCTCCGAATCTGTAGGCAGTCTTTTCACATTGTGCATTTGCATCTTGTTTTTTCACAGCCACACTAGCTGGATAACTTCCCATTAACCTTCATTTTGCACAAACCCTAGAAGTACATCTCAGTCTGCTGGGATGAACCCATAGGGCTTTTCAAGAAAGGAATCATAACCAATTTTTCTTAGACCAACAGTGGTCCTGCGTATCAATTGCAGAATGATTGGCATGGGGGAAGTTATGGTCACTTTTTATTAAGAATTTAAAACGACCACCCACTTTTGCTTTTTCCAGTATTTCTGGGTTCAATGCAATCTCTATGTCAATGCCTGTGGTGGGCAATTTTCCAGTTTTCTTCATTTGCAGGTGACCCAGAGTGTTGCATGCCCAGCCAGACCTGGTTCAGGAAGCAGGAAGCAGAGCAGGAAGCAGTGGACCCTGAAGGTGGAGAGGAAGGAGGCTCTCCTCTGGACCTCCTGAGTCTGAGGAGGGTGACAGGGAAGCTTCAGGATGACCATAGGCAGTCAGAGAAATTAGGCAGAAGGTGGCTCCTAGCAGGAGGCAGGGCACGGTTTGGATAAGGATGCCCACAGTGCCAGGGCTGAGCCCTGTGCAATGAGAGGTCTTCGAGTCCGGCTAGTGCCCCCATTGTTTTGCTTCAGTGGAGCTTGATCTTGGGTCAGGAATGCCACTTTTCTTCCCTTTACCTCATTTTCCCTTTTCCTTCTTTTCTCTCATTCATTTCTCCTTTCCTTTCCCTCTATCCCTCATTTCCTCCCTCCCACACTATTACCCTTCTGTATTTTTTCTAATTATTTTAACCACCTGTCAGTGTCATTCTTCACATAAATTGACATTGCAGCTTATTAATTCCAGAAACTGTACCAGAGGATTTAAATAAGGATTATTTTGTAAGAAAGGAATATATGCACAAAATGGAAATGCTTGCTTTATAACAATAAAATGAGTTTTTTTAAAACAAAGAATTATGCTTTAATCCTTTTTTTAAACTTTTCTTTTTTTTAATTTATTTATTTATTTTTTTTATTAGTCAGTTCTGTATTCAGCAAATACAGTCAGTTTGGTACCATTATTAGGCTCATCCGTGACCTACCCCCTCCCCTTGGCCCCTCCTTGTTGAGGTATACGGGTCATGCATTGTGGAGTTAGCCCACAGTTATGGGTAAGCTAAATGTCTCTGCATATCATGACCCAACATGTGGCTCTGACATTCTTTCCGCCCCCTCTTCCGCAAAATTTCCCTGAGCCATGTTGGGTTCATTTTTGGTCTGCTTCAGTGATGAGGTGTTGGGGGCCTCTGGGTCTCTGGCTCTCTGATTTTTTTGGTTTTCAAGGTAGGATCTCACTCTAGCTCAGGTGGACCTGGAATTCACTATGTAGTCTCAGGGTGGCCTTGAACTCATGGTGATCCTCCTACCTCTGCCTCCCAAGTGCTGGGATTAAAGGCATGCACTATCACACCCGGCTCTTTTTTTAAACTTAAAAATTATTTATTTATTTGGAAGGAGAGAGCGACAGAGAGAGAGAGAGAGAGAGAGGAAGAGAAGAGAAGAGGAGAGGAGAGGAGAGGAGAGGAGAGGAGAGGAGAGGAGAGGAGAGGAGGGGAGAGAAAAGAAGACAGAGACAGAATAGGCACGCCAGGGCTTTTAGCCACTGCACACGAACTCCAGGCGCATGTGACCCTTGTGCATCTGGCTTATGTGGATCCTGGGGAATTGAACCTGGGTCCTTTGGCTTTGCACGCAAATGCCTTAACCGCTAAGCCATTTCTCCAGCCCTGCTTTATCCTTTTAAACTCAAGAATTGCATTTTCTCTTTGAAAAGCACAAATAATACAAGAGAGGGTCCTCAAGGGCTCAAAAAACTGCCACAGTACATCTTCTGTTGAGTGTGACTGATAACTTTACAAGGCCCAAAGACCATGTCTTGTTACTTACCCCACAGGAACTCTCTGCCTCTCATCACGAAGGGGAAGAAAACTGTGGTTCCAGCCACAACCAGCACAACAGCCAGGACCACAAGCCCCCGCATCCTGGAGTTGAAGAGGGGACAGAGCACACAGACACTCAACAGTAGGCAGGCACAAGTGCTCCAAGAACCTCCGTACACTTCCCAGGCCTTTCTCATGTGTGGGCTCTCTTGAATTAAGGGCTGTGACTCCCCAGAACCAAAGAAACAATGACTGCAGGCCAAACACTCTTGCTCCCCCGTTTGTCATAAAGTGACAGAGAAGCATATGACAGCTCTAGTCCCCAAAGTACCTCATGAATGACCTCTTTTAATCCGCACTCACATCCCAAGTCTGCCATAGTCCAGTCATGTCCCACCGGAATGATTCCAGCATAAAGTCATTTTTACTTACTAGATCTTTGCTCTTTTAGGCTTGTGACTTCTTTTTTTTTTCTTCTTGATACTATTTTCGAACCCCTAACTTTGCTAAGTGAAGAGTTACTGACTAGAACTTCCCAAGGGGCGTAAGTCACAGTAAACTTAGCAAGCTTATCAGAATCCGATTTGTGTGACCCAGGGAACCTGACCAGCAGTTCCGGGAACATGACATTTTCTGTCAATTGGTTTGGCTGTGGAATATTCCCACACAAACCAGCAATGGCATCTTGCAGACAACTTTATACCTTTCATAGATTTCTCTTAGAAAATCAGTAAAATCAAAACAGTTTAATAGCCTGACCTTTTTCTCCTTCTCAGCTGAGGAGGCAAGTGTGCACAGTTGGGTGCATTCTTCCTTTGTCACCTAACTTCTGATGTGTGAACCTTTATTGCCTTCTGGGATTGGCTTCCCAGCACATATAAACAAACTCTATGCTCTGATGCCCACTCAACTCCTTTAGGGAGTGGCTCTCATTTTCTGTGGCCATAGATGTGCCTGCCAAGTTCTTGTATGCCCTGGCTGGTTAGAAAGAAGATGCTCACAGTTAAGGACCTCATATAGTCTTACCACTGTCCGTGTGATCCAGAAAGACATGGAAAGAAACATGACACACTGAGCAAGAAGACACCTATTAGAATCTTCCTCTTTAACACTTGCACTTTGCCCTCTCACTTTTATGAGATAAATACTGCATGAAAGAGAAGATATGAGTTGGATGGGTGTTTAGGAGTCTTGTGACAAGTGCTGGCAACCTGGGGTCATAACTGAGCATCTCTGAACCTTCAGGGTTCTTCTCACTGGAAGGCATCTGTCCTGGTGTGCCTTTCTTGATCTGTAAGATTGTGCTGGGCTCACACACAGTGTCCATGCTTGGGAGGTAGGGAAGATATACAGTACTCCACTCCTGTCCAGCTCAGTAAAACTCATCTTAAATTAACCTAGATCTGAAAAATGAAATGAAATACTGGACTCAAATTTAATTAACTTTCCTTATAAAATTTTAATAATTATTTGGGTTTGTTCAAACTTAAGCTTAGGTCAGTAGGCAGTTTGCCAAAGTGCATGTTAGATAAAAGACATACAGAAAAGGCTTTAATTGACAACTTGAACAAATAGACCTACTTCTACAGGATTCCCACTTTCCCCAGTTAACAATGGCAGCTTCATAGTCCAGATGTTTTAGCTTATGAGGCGGGAGCTTGGGTCTGTGGTGACCTTGGTCTGTACAGTTCCATGCATCTCAGTCTATGAGCACCATACAGTGTCCAGGTGGAGTATTGTATTATTCATCCACCCAGCCATGTTCTGATGCTTTGCTGGGCTCATGGCAGTCCATGCGCCTGTATGCACAGTGTGTGTGATATGGTGGCACACGCTTATGGTGATAGAGAAGCTTCTGTGGAACAGCTGACAGCAGCTGTTCTTCACACACTCTAGGCCCTAGTCTAGCCAGGCTTCTTCTCAGCATGGTTAGTTCCCCTGACCTCTAGACATCTTGCCCACATTGCTATAGAAGTTAAATGTAATTACAGCTAAGATGTTGTAAAGTCTTCACAAGACAGCAAAGTTGGCAAACCAAGGAATTTAATGCCAAATGCTTGTGCCACTGGAGAGTTCTTTTTCTTAGGTTCACCATTCTTGGTGTCTATCATATTTATGTATTATAGAACTTACTTGAATAAGGCTGAAGTTGCTTATGGTAATACTCTGTGTTCTGCTTTGGGCCCACTGTGCTTCCAAGTAGCACCTGCCCTCAGTGAAAGCAGGCACTTGCCTTCAGCACTGTGCTGGAGAAGGAGCTAGTCTCTGTGCCTCGTGGCTGATGCTAGTAAAGGCAGAGTGCGGGCACACAGCACCCATGAGGTATGTGCATGTCTGTGTGTAGATGCATATGTACTAAGGGCATGTGTGTGGAGGCCAGAGGAAGACATGAGGTACCCTTTTCTTTCCTATCACTCTTTCACCTTGTTTTCCTGCGACAGAATCTATCAATGAGCCTAGAAATCTCTGTTCTTTGCTTACTTAAACTGGCTGACCAGTAAGCCCCAGTGAGCCTTTTGTCTCTGCTCTCCTCAGCCACTAGGATCCCAAGCATGCATGGCTATGCTCAGCTTTTTCTGTGATGCCTGGGGATCAAACTCAGGTTCTTGTGTTTGTACAGCAAACTCTTTTACCAGCTAAGCAATGATCCTAGTTTCTCCATGAAATGCCTGGTATGTTCTTACTTGTAGCTCTACGCAGCAATCTCTAACCCAGGAAGCAGCTAATTCCTCTCTAGGAGCCATATACCTATAGCTGCCCCAGCATCAGTTTGGATACCCATGGTGCTCCCTTGGGCAGGGAGAAGTGGAAAGCAGAGAGCCAGGTGGCACTGACTGGCTGTTGCAGGACCAACTCAGGCCTGCTGGCAAGTGGCTGTTCCTGGAGAGGTGAAGCTGATCACAGCCCTGGCCTAACTGCTCTGGTTTGACGTCAGAAGTTCACATGGAGTATGTGCCTCCTGCAGCTGCTCTGTGGAATGAAGAGACCTCATAGGTCTCACCTACTGGCTTAGAGATAACCTGTGAGTGGAAGTGGCTTAGAAGAATGGTAAGAATGAATGCATCAATCTTGAGAAGAAAAAAGAAGTCTAAGACACAGTGGCTTTTCTTAAGGTGATACATGTGTTACACAGTTTGTAAAAACAGAGTGCTGCACTTTCAAATAGCACTAAGATAACTGTCTGTTGTCTTTGAGAGCCCCAGACTGGTGTCAAGATAACATATCCCCTAACTGTGGCAGTGAGCTGCAGTCTTGGTAGTGCCTTGAGTCCAAACTTCAGGTGTGACATGCCTGTGGTGAGGACTACTGTAGTGAGAAGACACTTTCTGGCCCTCAGCATCTTTCTAATTGATTCTGATTTGAAATTGATGGAGCCCACAAGTCTTGCAAATATTAATGTAAATACAATTAAAACTCCAGAAGGATGCACCTAGGGGAGCATTCATCCGATGCCTGAAAGTTGATCATACATTCCTACGTGCCCTTCACAAACTTCTGCTACGCCACCCATCTCCCTTTGTTACTTGCTGTGTCTTGCTCAACATCAGTCTATGCCTCTGAACCTCCATTGGTAGGAAAGTAAATTTCCTGTTACCCCATTTAGCACATTTATTGAATGGTGCAATGACACATAAATTTATACTGTTCTACTCCCAGGTCTGCATTCTCTAAAAGACAGTCTGCTCAGAACTGCCCACTTTATTTGAACAGGTCCTGCCAACTCTTTTTCCCCTTAAACTTTAGGTCCCATCTTGGGCCCCCTCTTCTCCTTTGTGGACAGAAGAGAAGGAGCTCAGATTTCTACTGCTGGGTGGAAGACTGTCTCTGTGCTGCAAGAGATTCCTAGGGGTAGAGTGAAGATGACAATCGCATTTGCTGCTTGTTTCCCAGTGCTACCAGTGGTTCCCCCTGGAGTGAGAGGATAGACACCAGGATATCCACAGGTCCTTGAGCTCTGGAAAATGCAGGTAGAACTATGATGGACAGACATCAGAGGTCCAGATCAATCCAGATCATTGTTTTCCCAGGGGCCATGGAGGCTGCAAGCCATGAGTGGTGAATTCCAAGAAAATTGCTTTTCAAGTCAGGAAGGCTATGATCAGGAGACATAAGGTGGGTGGTATCACATTTCTCAGCTAGGTTTTTCAAATGTTCAAAGACAGCCTGAGTCACAGACACAAAAGCATGACATGATTGAAAAGAAATAGACACATTTTGAGGGTTTAAAAGAAACATTATGTTCCCCACTTTACCCAGGTTCAGTATCATTAGCTGATATCAAAGGCTGGAGAGATGACTGGAGGCTGGGGAAATGCTTAGCAGTTAAGGCCCTTGCCTGTGAAGTCTAAGGATCCATGTTTGACTCTCCAGATCCCACATAAGCCAGATGCACAAAAGTGAGGCAAACACATGCCCACTATGTGGCACAAGCATCTGGAGTTTGATTTCAGTGGTGGAGGCCCTGGCATGCCAATTCTCTCTCTCTCTCCCTAAAAATAAAAATAATCCTGGAACCCTATGTCAGAATGCAGTCCTCCCCCAAGATCTGAATAACGCAGATCAATGCACGGGCTTGAATAATTTCTAGAAGTGGATTGATTATCACCAGACAGCTCTCAATTTGTAAACATATCACTTACTCAAGGAAAACAAGCAGACATCGGGTCCTTTAGTTAGATATATAACTCAATCAGTCAAGGAAACAACAAAAGCCAAAATTAAAATGAAATACTGCAGAAGACAGCTTTCTGGGTTAGGCAGGATCAGGAAAAGAGCCTTTGGCAATACAAGATGGCAGGCAATAGCTTCTCCCTTTCCTGGCCTGGAGGAATTTTCCCTCAGCACTGCCTTGGTGGGCTTGGCCTGGTGAGCTTCCTGAGACATGCCCAATCAGCATCTCTCACCTTCACTCAAGCCAACAATCACTCACTCTGGACTAGCAGGGTTTCCCCTTTCAATAAAGGTTGTTTCCACAAAAATTGTGTTTTTTTTTTTTTCCCTCAGCTCTGGAAGCCCTTTTCTTTGCTTCTCTCCCCTTCGTTTCCTTTTACTCTAAAATAAACTTTATTCTTTTAAAATACTTTCCTATCTCTTAATTCCTTAATTGGCAGAGAATACAAACCCAGTATCCCTAGAAGCTATCTATAAAAATGGATAATCAATGCTGCTTAGAGCAATTACAGTTTGAGAGAATCCATGATCTCTTGTTACATAGATTTGGTTGAATTGTCTTGCCAGTAAAACAGACAAAAAGAACAAGAAGTTCTAAAAGCAAATCCTAATTTAAGTTCAACTCAGTTGACTTTATGTTGACTCAGCAAAATAAATGGCATGTATTTCTTCCTGGATTCAACAAATAATTGTTACATACCACTTTAGGCCCAACTTTTGTGGCTGAAAGGCACAAATGTGAATAAAATGTATTCAGTGTCTTTGTAAAATTGATAGTCTGGTAAGGAGGAGAGAGAAACACATCACTTATCCATATGATGTTCTCCCCTAAGAATCTTAGGAGGTGAATTCTCTGGAGCAAAGAAGTGTTATTTGATTACTGACATGGCAAGAAAGGCATGGGGGTGGGATAACAAGGAGAAGGAAGAAAACTAAAGGAGCAGAAAGAATTCTGGGCATGTACATAGTTTGTATGTATGAGCAGATGGATAGATGGGGGGGGGGTGAATGGGTGAGTGAATGGTTAGATATGAGTGGATGGATAGGTAGGTATGGACATCTGAATGCATGGATAGATGTGTAAGTAGACAGATGAATGGATGGGTGGAAGAATACGTGGTAGGTGACCAGATGGAAGAGCAGACTGGTGCATGTGCATGAATCGGTGAACAAGTGAAATAATGATCATGTAAATGACACATTTAATGAGCTGTCTGGATTACTGTGAGAATACTTTGTAGGTAAAGGGCAAGAGACTCAGTATAATACTAATATTTTTAGGTAAAAAAAGAACTAATTATGAAGAAGCTTAATTCTCTATGATAAAATTTAAGGAGTAGGATCAGAAAGGCATTTACAAATGGATTTTATTTTTTTCTCAAATTGTGTGAGGTTTTTGTAGCTGTAACACATGATTACAAAGAAAGCTCTCTATGATTTTGTAAAAGACAAAAGGAATTTTAAAGCAGATCTCCTTATACTTGAGCATCAGTGACCGACTTTCTGGGGCATGAGGGGCCCTCGGTGGGAGGTCAGCACTGTCCCTCGAGTCAAGTCACACCTGCACTAAAAGCAGACACTGGTTTTGTGGAGGAATGGAGGAAACTCACTCACTTTCCTTAATAACCTCTCCTGGGCAGCTTCATCCATCATGACAAGGTTCTTTGCAAAGCCACGTCACAGATAGTGTGCTTTTAAGGAAAGAGCTGTTTGAAATTCCTTACATTTTTCTATAACTCTGACTGACCTTCCAAAATAATACTTGGGAAATAAGCATTGCAAAGCCAAGAATCTCCCACATGAAGCAGAGAGGAAAAGTGCCTGTTGTGATTAGGTTGTGCCATACACTGTCAAACATTACCTTTAGTCTGTGCCTCACCCTGAATGACTGTATTTTACAAGTAGTACTTGGCTCCCCTTTCTGGGAAAATGCATAAACATCACCACCTGCCCAGCACTACCCATAAGGCACAGAATAATAAATAACTTTTTCCTAAAAGTAAAACTTCATTAAAAGCTATCAAAATCAACTAGGCTCATATGAACACAAGGCATATTAAGATCATATCAAGTACTCCATGGTCCTGGCCTCTGAAGGCTCCACAACCCCATGCCTTACCGCTGCAGCTCTACTAGGCGCCGCAGCCCTGCAGCTTGGCCCCACATTTCCAGCAGCTCCCCATCTGGGATAGACCATTCACTAAGTTTTCATGTGAGAATGAAGCTGTGCATCTAGGGCAGTGTTTGAGAGTGAGGAGGAATAACTTGTTAATGTTTTCTATCAATCACTCTTCTACTTTGGTAGTGCTGAAGGTGGATGTGTGGAGGAGACAGCAAGCTTAGCTGGAAAGGGCTATCAGGAACTTGCCCTGCTGCAACTTCAGCATGTGAATAACATCTTCTCCCTTTTCCACCCTCATGTGTGCACACAAATAGCAGCTTTTCTTTTACGGTAATGTCTTTATACCACCACATGAGTAAGTAAAGTAAGTAAGCACTTGTAGACATTACCATGAATTGGCTAGATTTTCTCAATATGTCTTAATGTATAATTTGAACATGAAATCTTTATTTATTTGGACTTTATTATATACACTCAGATAGTCTGCCCTTCATAAAGTAGTGTTCCAAACTGGGAAGTCTTTTCCCATCTCTTAGGAATCAGTGTTTCAATCTCTCAGGAGGACTTTCAAATGGCTTCTTTGGAAGCATATCAAACAGATTTCAGAGTGGACTTATAGCCCACTTTGTGTGCTCTACAGGGCATAGCTGAGTCCAGGGGTTCTGACCTCCTGTGTTGCCCTGCTCACCCCTACCCTGTCCAGACCTGCCTTGCTACAGCTTACCCTATTACTTATCAGTGCTGGGACAATATTCCTTCCCTTACCACCCTTCTCTGCTAAGAGCCAGCTCTTTAGCAGCTGACTAAGCCTTCTAGCTGGAGGACCCTGAATGGACAAGGCCCATGTGTGCCTGGTCTGTACCATGTTCATAACATTTTTGCTTTAATGGTCAGCTGGTGTGATGAAAATTGTCTGTAGCTGTCTCTACACATTAAACATTACATTTATTTTGTTTACATCTTCAACAGTTATTAAAGAAACCAGAATTTATCTTTCCTATGCCAGGCGATGTTGTGCTAAAAAAACAGACATGATTTCCCATGTACTTGATCTGGAAAGTCAGAGATAAAATGAAACCCAGGCAACCAGTCAATAGGTCACATTGTTCTAACAAATCATGACCAATAGCAAACTCCTAAGATACATGGGTCCTGTCGCAGTAAAAACTTATTCTGGGAATGACATTAACCCAACTAACCCAAAGTAGAAAGGGTTCCCAGAGACAAGCAAGGAAGGGATAATGGATTGGTGCATGGGAAGGGAAGATATGGGCTCTAGATGGGGGCATGATGATGGCCGGGTGTGATGGTTGATACTGTCAACTTGAAAGGACCTAGAATGACTTATGAGTGATTATGAGGTTAGTCTTTGAGCATGCCCATGATGGATTATCTTGGTTAGGTTAACTGAGATGGGAAGACCCATCTTAACTGTGGGTGACACCATCCCCGGGGTGGGGTCCTGGACTATGTGAAAAGGAGAGAGGTGGCTGAGCATCAGCGTTCACCACTCTCTGCTTCCTCACCGTGGACTGACTGTGACCAGCTGCCCCATGCTACTGCTGCCATGCCTTGACTGACAGGATAGATTGCAACCTGGAACTATAAGCTGAAATGAACCCTTCTTCCCTGAAAGTGATTTTTGTCAGGAATTTTGTCCCAGCACTGGGAAGTGGACTAATGCAATGGAGCTGGATAGTGATTAATGCATATTATAGTAATGATCAATTCTAACATCTGTAAACACGTTCCACTTGCCAACCTTTCTTTAATTATATTTTGTCTGTACTAATTGATTTCATTAATACTCCACTTTGTGAAAATGAATTAGAACAGAAATGAGGCTGTATAAATTAAATCAAGGGACACCTGGGAAATTGAAGATGTAAAATTCAGTGACTAGCTACAGGAGTGAGAAGTGAGGGAATCACCAATCATGTCCTCACCATCTCAGTTTGGGGACTGTGTGGTGGGTGGTTCCATCAAAGGAAGAGGGATAATTGTTGGCCAAGGACACATCTACTCTCAAATGTTAAGAAACATACTGGTTTATATTATTTGTATAGAAACCTCTCCACTATTGATGGAATGATTATAATGTAGTAGGCCCACTGTGAGCTGAAAACATAATTCAAAATGCACCAAATACACTTAAGCACCTGGACATCACATCTCAGCATGCTGCAGTGTCTGGGGGTTCTGGTGTGACCTAGAAGTGGGTGGGAGCTGCAGCTGCGTGAGAAAGTATCACACATGTGCCACTAGCCTGGGGAAAGGCCAACACGCAACATCTGAAGTATGGCTTATGCTGGATCCTCATCACTTTTGTGCCATCATAAACTTGAAAAGTCCCAAGGTGAACAGTCACAAGGTGGAGATTATGTATAAGCTTGTGATAAAGGTGTCCTTTATAACAACTACACACATGTATAGATGACAAACAAGCAAAGACAACCTCTTGGAATTTCTGCTCAAGATGAAGGGTCTCTATTTTAATGAGAATCTTCCTTTTGGTTACTCCTCCTGTCTGCTGATGGCTAGTCAGTCTCATCTACACTGAGCAGGAGCAGTTAACCATCGATGAAAGGCACTATGACACATCAGTTCACCTTGTCTTTATTGTTTGTAGATAACAGCCCCCCCCCCCTTCCCCAGCAGTACACATAGTACCTTCTAGCACTATGACAGCTATCTGGCAGGGATATGGCTTCCATTTCAGTTCCAACCTGATTTCTCAGTGTCCTGCATGAGGTCATATTTTTAAAAAAGATAGAAGACACGTTTTTGCCTATGCTTAGTCATGGAGCATATATGGGAAAGATTAAAATGATGGATAGAAATGCCTCTGGGCATGCTCAGCTTGTACCATAAAGTCTTATCTGAAAGTAAAGGGAAAGATATTTTAAATGTGCATTAGTGCATGAGTTTGCTTCTTCTGAAGGTGCCCATCTTGCTTAGTCACTGGTAATTGAGTGAAAGGTGTATCCAGTTTGTTCCTGGCTTAGCCAGTTATACAGTCTTGTTTGGCCCTGTGAACATTGGATGTAAAAGATCCCTGAGTAAACTTGGGCTGAGTGTTAGTACACCCACGGAGCTGTGACTGATCACAGCATGGTGGAGGGCATCGAGCAGTCAGCACCTCCTAGTCAGCGTGACCATCACAAGAGCTGAGAGCGTCCAGTGCAAGGGCCACTCATGGGCTCACTTAGGCCACCAGCTGAGGTGCCTTGACTACACTGCACCTACTTGAGAGTGGTTGAAGAAATAGAATGTCATTTTCAAGCCAGAACTGCATTGCAGAACATTCTGTTCGTTCTAAGAAGACTTCTCAGAAGTAATCCGCCTTTCTCTGGCATGTCATGCAGGCACATTGCTCAGGTATGAGGGAGAAAGGGGCAGCCTTAGAGGATGCTCAAGGGACATTCCTAGAGCTGCATTCGCCTTATTTCTTGCCACTCTTCTCACAGGCATGCAGAGTGGTCGCTAGTGGAAGGCCCAGAGCCTGGAGGAGTTGCCTTTGCTGCAGTCCTGCTTCAGGGCCCCCTGTCTGAGTGCAGACTACAACAGCTTGGGTGCTTCTAGACCATTGCTGTCTCATATCTGGGCAGTAGACCCCATTGGAGGACTCACTGGTTCTGCGCTCCCACCCTCTAACTGTGAAATATGGCTCATGATTTGCTGGCGGATATACCATCCTACCTGTAGGGCCCACACATGCATAATTCACATTAAAGAACTTATTGTTTCAACTTAATATCTTTGATCATTGTCTTTAGGCTTTGGATGTAACAAAATTGTCCTTTTCCTCTTGGATTTCCTTGGGAAATTTGTTCGGCCTCTCAGCCTGCTCATTAGAGCTGCTTCAGATGTTTGGATGAGCAGAGACCTCTACTGACTTTGAGAGCTCCAGGTTTATCTTTCCCCTGTGTATATATGGGAATAAAATTACACTGACAGGGCTAGGGAGGTGGTTCAGTGGTTAAAGGCGCTTGCTTCCAAAGCCTGCCAGTCCAGGTTCAATTCTCCAGCACCCACAAACACCGGATGCACAAAGTGGTGCATACATCTGCAGTTCATTTGCAGTTGCAAGAGACCCTGGAGTGCTCATTCTCATTCTCTCTGTTTGAAAATAAATATATAAAAAGACTTAAGCATTATATTGAAAATTAAATCTGAAAAATGTTTGCATAGAGGGTTCTGAGGACACTAAGCAGGGCAGGGTTCAGGCAGGCCTCCAGCTGCTGCCCATAACCAAGATTTGGCCTCCTCTATCCTTGGCCCCAGGCATCTGCAGTGGATACAAGGACAGAGGCTCTAGATGGAACACAGGTTATGAACGTTGGTCACGAACATTTCCATACTGCTTAAGAGCTGGTGGGTTCCTTACCCCTTGTCTGTCATGATGCGGTTCCCTTCTGAGCTGCCCGGGTGAGCTCCATGGTTTTCTGCTTCCTCAGAACTCTGAAAGCTTTCTTCCAAATTTCCATTCCTAACACCTCAAATAGAGTCCTCTCATTCTGTTCTTGAATTGGTCAACACTCACCCAGTCACTGTGCATCTCAGTTTTACCTTCAACAAAATTGAAATTGTGGCATTTCTCACTTCGTGGAGTGTTGGGATAGGGACGGAGGCCTGGGGTGTTCAGCCCAGCTGGGAGCAGTCTTCCAGCACACACCCTGACATGAGAACTGCAGCCCGACCTCTTCCCGATTCAGTGCACTTCCTGTGTCCTTCTCCTGTTTCTGTCTGTTCGTGACAATGTGTGTGTGAAATACAAGTGGTGCACATGGAAAGAAAATCTTTAACTCCCTACTTCCCCCAGTTTTCCTGTGGTAAATACACCTGGCAGGAAACACACAGCTGAAGTTCAGATATACACCTCATCTCACAAGTGGGAACCCCAGAGATGAACCCCAGGGGTGCTCTGCAGTTGGTCTTAAACATCAACATGACATAGGTCTCGGGCTGTTGGAGAATGACCAGGATAGAGGTATGGAAGTGTCCTGCAGAAGGGCTTTTTGAGGCTACAGTCTGCCTGTCCATGGAGCAGAGCTGAGTAGTGTTTTCCTTCCTGGTACAGGCCAGGGAGTTGTCTCCAGGGTTAAGTTCCCTTAGTGGTAGGGAAACTCATGCCCTGATGTCAGAGCTTCGCCTACAAGTGTTGCCCACAGTATTCATTAGGCCACAGCAGTCCAGATGCCTGGAGGCCAAGGAAGAGGAGAGACCCCACGTTCTCTTCACCATATCCCTTTCTCAGGCAATTTATCCCATTTCCATGCCTGTCTATTTCTATGGAGATGTGATTTACAGGACAGTGTAAGTGTTGGAAACTCAGAAATGTGGCTGAAAAGGTTTTCACACAGCTTGTAAAACCTGTGCTCCCAGGTGGAGAAGGAAAATAAAGAGGAACCCTCAAAGACCACCTGCTAAGAGCCCACAGGAAGACACTGCCCCATCCCCGTAGACACGCCATCCCATCAACAACAGCCCTGGATGAGAGGACTGGAGCTCCCACTGCCACAGGTGGCCAGCAGTCGCCTGGGTGTGGACCACCTGCAGGCTCACCCCTCGGATAAAGGAAAAGTACACTCCAACCTGCTGTGCTGAATCTAATTTCATATCTGGATGCTTGTGTCCTCCCTGGGGAGGGGGGTGCTTCTTCCCCAATAATTACATAGTTAAAGAATGAAACTTTTAAAGATACAGTTTTGTTTTCAGTTGGCACATTGCAGTTGTACATATTCATGGGTATAGTGTAATAGATGAATATGTGCATGCAATGTGTAATGATCAGATCAGGGTCATTGATATAGCCATCACCTAGGACATCTATCATCACTTAGTGTCAGGTATTCAAAGTCCTCTGTTAAAACATGTAATTGTCAACCAAAGTCACTGTAGTGTGCTACAGAATATTAGAAGCTAGTCCTCCCCAACTGCCACCTCTCCATCCTTGTTAACTATCCTTTGTCCTTCCTCACTGCCCTCATCCCATTAGCCATTCTCTCTCCCCTTTCCCCCTCCTCTCCTGCCAGATGTAAATGGCATAACTCTTATGATGAAGACAACACAGGCTGTGCTTGCAGGACATTGAGAGATTACTCTGCAACTGAGATGGAGACCAGCTTCCTACTGGCTAGCTCTCTGGAAAATACTATTCAAGCTGCCAAGGGATAATGGTCACCAACAGCATGAACAAGCAGGGCATCCTGCAAGGTACAAAATCAACCAGCCAGGCAAGATATACACACCAGTGCAATAGTGCAATAGTGGCACCTGCACAGTGGAAGAGAATTCATATCTGGTACTGAGAAGCAAGTCAGAAGCCTATGGCTTGAAGGAAGGTCATATACCCTAGAAGGAAGCGTCCACTGTTCTTTGGCTCAAAGGAGAGGTTATACTTGCCAAAAAGTCTTCTATAATGTCCATGTTTTCCCTGTTTGATCCATACTGCTCTCACTCTTGGTTAGAGAATCTGTTTTTTTTTTTTTTTTTTTTTTTAATAAATGGCAGCTGTGGAGTTTTAAATGAAATGTTCCCACAGCCTCAGGTGTTTGTGATGAAATTTCCTACTTAGCCCCCACCTAGTAGGAGGTGGTGCCCTGCTGGAGGAAGTGGATTGCCAGGGGCAGACTGTGGGCTAGCGTCCAACTCTGTGTGTTCAAAGTCAGCTCATACTTGCTGGTGCTGGCTGTTGTCTTTGCTGTGGATGTATGATAAAGTGATCCAGAAAATATTTTTGTTACAGTAAATAAAACTATAATATGTAAGTTTATGTACTATAAGAAGTACATTAAATTCTATCAAATACTTTAAAAATAAGTACACTGAAAAATACAGAACAATCTTAATAATACTATCTGTAATGTCCCAGTGAGTATTATCCTAATGTTGATATTTTTAGTAATTTTATAATGAATGGCTAAATTCTACTCCTGTAAAGTATATGAAATATATGTTGAATATGTTATACATAATGTATTTATATAATTATGTATCTAAGTTATATGCACAGGATGGAAAATTGTAGTTATATGCATATATATCAAAATGATGAAAATTTTCAAAGTACATTTTAAATATCTTCACATCAACAGTAAATCAAAAATTTAAATCACATACTGCATACCTCTTCCCTCTTGGTGAATCAAAGTATCAAAGCTGCATCAAAGTAGTGCAGGTTGATGTGGAGGCTCACACCTTTAATCCCATCACTGAGGAGGCAGAGGTAGGAAGATCACAGTAAGTTCAAGGCCAGCCTGAGACTACATAGTGAATTCCAGGTCAGTTACTCACTATTAGTGATACTAATTTTATAAATTAATACTTATTGACAATATTAACAGAATTTTCTTACCCAGAGAAACACTTTATAATTGCTGTGGATATTTGTGTGAATATTATTTTATTTTTATTACAAGTTTAATCTATGATGATATTGTAAGTTGACCATATTTCTATCTAATTATTCTGTTTAGCCCCCTTTTCCCACCATCATTCAGTTGTTGAGAACTCAACACTAAACAAGCTTTCTGGGCTGCAGAGATGGCTTAGCAGCTGAAGCACTTGCCTGCAAAGCCAAAAGACCCAGGTTTGATTCCCCAGGACCCATGTAAGCCAGATGTACATGGTGGTGCATGTGTCTGGAGTTCATTTGTAGAGGCTGGAGGCCCCAGCATGTCCATTCTCTCTCTCTTTCTCTCTCTCAAATAAAGAAAATATTAAAAAAGAAAACAATGGGATGAAGGGATGCTTAGTGGTTAAGGCACTTGCTTGTGAAACCTAAGGACCCAGGTTCAATTCCCCAGTACCCACATAAAGCCAGAGGCACAAGGTGGCACATGTGTCTGGAGGTCCTGGCATACCCGCTCTCTCTCTCTCTCTCTCTCTCTCTCTCTCTCTCTCTCTTCCTCTTTCTCTCTGTCTCCTATCACTCTCAACCAGATAAATTAATTAAATATTTTTAAAAAAGAAAACAAGCTATACCCTCCAAGATTCAGGTAAATTAGAATTTTTATTTGTACAGTTTTTTAATGTCATTTTCTACATTTCCCCGATTACAAGTTCTTTTCTATCTTTTGCCTTTCATTTTTCACAAAGAGCTAATGAAACTAGCATATGTTTAGTGAAATGAAACTGAGTCTTGAAGGTTGGGCCATATTCCTTCTGGATCATGACCACTCATGTCCCACCCCTCTTGGTATGTTCATGTACTGAGGGTAAGGATGCTGGAAGTGAACTTAGACTAGCATCAACTCACCTCAAACCAGGATCTGAGTTCTAATCAGAAAGACTAAGCAAAATGTTGCAACTTTTCAATAAGACAGAGCCCTAACCTAATTTGGAAATTCACTGTTTAATTGGAAATGTGCTGACCCAGGAATTTCTGATTTGTCAAGTCATGATATTGATTATCTATGGAAATACAGTGAATTAGAGTATTCTGCTGCAAGGAAGGGTCTTAAAGTCTTTATTCTTGTCTCTCCTTTCCTCCCCTCTCCTCCTCTCCCTTTCTCTTCTCTCAAAGATGAACCCCATAGTACAGCTGAACACTTCTCTGGTGACATAATGAATTTGAACTGCATTTGTAAAGTTTCAGGTTGCTTCAGCTTACTTTCCTAAAGAAAACCTCTTCCCTCTTGGTGAATCAAAGTATCAAAGCTGCATCAAAGTAGTGCAGGTTGATGTGGAGGCTCACACCTTTAATCCCATCACTGAGGAGGCAGAGGTAGGAGGATCACAGTGAGTTCAAGGCCAGCCTGAGACTACATAGTGAATTCCAGGTCAGCCTGGGCTAGAGCAAGAACTTACTTCGAAAAAGAAACAACAAACAAAAAAGTACTATAAAGTACCACTGTACAAATTGCAGAAGGGCTCAAAGTGGCGCTTCTCCTTTTGCTTCTAGCTGAGTCCCTAGAAGTGAGCACTGCTGGGTTCCAGACAGGGTGCCAGATTCCTGTTTAGGAGTGCTGATGGTGAGAGGGTATACCAGCCTGCCATCCTGCCCAGGTCAGAGTGGGAAAAATGGAGACCATTGTATCCCATGGTAGTCTCTGTCATTGTGACCTACCTGTAGGCCAGTCTGGAACACTTGTGTCTCCCATATTGTTAGCCTGTATGTGGCTGAGCTCAAAGTAAGAAATGACACCTCCCTACAGAGAGGTTGTAGAACTTGTGACAGGTCAGCTGAAGCTGTCTCCAGGAGACATTGAAACAAGTCACTCTCAGTTCTTCCAAACTCCCACCAGAACTGCAAGAGTTATCTAATCCAAAGTTATAGACCCTCCCAAATTTCTCTTGTAAACTAGTTCTAAAACACCCAAATGCATGGTCAGGCTCGTAGTAGCCTGGGTCCTGCTTCTTGGTACCAATTTTCCGTAGCAGCTACCTTCTTGTTGCTTGGATAAAGCATATGACCAAAAGAAGCTTATTAGAGGAATGGGTTTATTTCTGGCTTGCCCTTTCAAGGGGAAGTTTCGACTGTGACTTCCTAACCAAGGTTGAGCTGAGCAGGAACAGCATAGGGTCCATGGCTTGTTAGACAGCACTCAGGTTACTGATAGTTGATCTTAAAAGAAGCATTCCTCATAAAATTCTGCAACATAGTAAACATTTAAGTGACCCATTCACAACCCAATGGTTTCATAAAACAAGACTAAAGTCATCTATAAAGCTATAAAAACTAAGTCTGACTAGAGCATGTAATAAAATCTTCTCATAAATTGTTTTTTCTTATTTCTGTTACATACATGAGCTATCACTACCTCAATGTTCCCCCTCATGTTTATCTAAACATTGGTTTTCCAGCTCTGCATTTTTGCTGTCTTAGCCATGTGATTCTCCTGATTTCCAAGTTCTCTTCCAGCTGTGAGATTCATCAAAGGACATTTGTTCACAAACAATAATTGTTTTCCTGGTGATTAACCATGCATATCTTTACTTTATCTTACAATGGGGGTCACTGGGCACAACATAGTTTTGAGGTGACATGCCCATAATGTAGTCATTGGAAGGTTGAGAGGACAGAGAAGGGAGCTGGGGAGGGGAGAAGGCTTATGTTGAGGGCCTACACTCAGGATGATGGACCTCAGGAAGATGCTGGACACAGGGTCTTCTTAGAGCATGGCTGAGATTAGCATGCAGCTCTAGGTGGGGCATCACACTTCATTTGTCCAGGGCTATGAGTGATCACATTAGCTACAAGAAGTGGCAACTGCTCTTTTCGGTGCTCTGTTCCCTCCCTGAGAGGTGAGGGTGACATTGATACAAATTAGGAGCAAGGTAGCTTTTCCCCATGATAGTCAGTTAGCTAGGGACTGGCCCACAGAAACATGGATACCACCTTGCCTGCCCTGGCAGGACTAGAACCCACATCTGATCCAGTCTCATCTAAGGTGACTGCAAGCAACAACTCCTCAGCATCAACTTTCTGGGTTCTTTCTCAACTTTTCCTCGTCTTAGCACCTGTGGGATGGCCCTCCCTGAATCTGCCTCCTGGGCCCACCAATCAACCAGGTTCATTTCTCCACCTGAGCCTGTTGATGAGGCTCCATCTAATTGGATGCCTGATTCATACAAATGGATCTGGGCACATGTGTGAGCTCTTCAGCTTCTTCTCTCCTTCCCTTTCGCCAGAGAGACACCTGCCTTTATGTGAGGGAGACTTTCCAGGAGATAAATAGTCCACTTGGCTAGGCAGACAGATAGGGAAGAGGGGCCCTTACTAGGTGGCTATATTTTAACCCAGTATGGCAAAGAGGGCGACTCTACTTCCTCTTTTTCCACCTCCTCCTCCTTTTCCTTCTCTTCCTCCTCCTCCTGCTCCTTCTTCTTTTCTTCTTCCTGCTCTAAGCGAATTTTCTCACCAGTGGGCTGCCATGGCTCCGTGGGCTTCCTGGGACATGTGCAGTACTGGATGCATCATGGGCCAACCAGCACTTTCATCTTCATCTAAGCTGACCAATCACGGGCTCTGGGAGGGTGGGCTTCCCTCATCGGATAAAATTCCAGCTCCCACTGGGGCTGGTGGGTTGTCCAGCTCTGGAATTTCCTCCACCCACTCCCACCTGCACTGTCATTTCTTCTCGGAGCTGACCACGCCTCTTCAAACACTTTCCTGCCTCTTAATTCTTTAATCCACAGAGAAAATGAACCCAACACCCCAGCCATCCTGAGAAGGGGGGGGTTGCTTTTGGCTTGGAAGCTTTCCTGCCTTGCATTTCTTATCTTAACTGTTAAAAAATCTCATAATTTATCCCTCTCTTGACTCACATTCATAGTCCTTTTCTAATGTGGGTGAAAACATGAGACTTAAAAGCTGGTGGTGTGGGAGTTCTAACCACACAGCGTTCTCTCCCACGTAAAAATGGCTGCCTAGCTGTCTCTGTGCTAGATGACTGAGGGCAGCTGATGGGACCTTGGAGTGGATTCGTGTATTTAGAGACATGGCCATCAGGGATGAGGGCTTTCCATAAATACCTACTTGTCCTGTGAGACATACCTTTCTCAGGTGAGTCATTTGTTATTTCTTTTGTCATCCACAACAGCGTTCTCTGGGCATGTTCCAGTCTGGTGTTAGGGTTACAGTCTAGGAAGTCCATTTCTGTTCGGAGCAGACCACACCTCTTGACAGTGTGGCTGTATTCTGGTGATCCTTTGCGAGAAGGCGAAGGAGCCAGCAGGTGGCGCTGCACAGCCGTCAGAAGGCAAGCATATGGTGTGTTCCCTAAGGCTGGCCACTGAGAAGCTATAGAAATGATCCCTGAAAGTATGGTCTTACCCTGACCACTGAGAACAAAATCAGGAATACCGGAATCTAGACTCTCAGATGATGGTGTCATGATTTCAATGACTATTAACAAGATTCGCGTAAATAATCGAGTCCATCTCCCTCCCTTTAAAATCAAACCAAATCTTAGGCGAGATAACAGTCTCACAAATGACCACTTCTAGAATCTTCAGTTTCCATTAAGCACGATGAGTGTCTCAGAAACGACCTTCTACCTGGACACTGCTCTAGGGAGAAGACATGCCCATCCATGTTTGCTGACTGCTCCGGGATTCAATAAATTGCTGAGGCTTGTGATGAGAGGTGGTCCACCAGACAACTGCTTGGCTTCAAGCTCAATCACCAGTGTGCAGGCACCCTAAAAGGAGCATCAGCTGGCCCTGGCCCTGTTGAGGCTTGCAAGTAGGAATCTGGGGTGGCTGGGCAAAGTTCTCTCTTCTGCTGTCCTTAGTGCACTGCCCTTGGGCATTTCTGGAGTGCAGCTGTCTGTGAGAACGATTTCAAGGGAGAGTTAGGAGCCCCTAGGCTTGTTAGGGATCACAGGGATCTGACTCTGCACCAGAAAGGCTCACTTAGCTGGGGCTTTGCTCTGGTCAGTGCACAAGATGAACCCACAGGGGCCAAGATGGCAAAAAATTCTCCCAGGTAGTAAAGGAAGGGCTTTTAGTACAGGGAGAGTCATGGTCGCCTGGTGATTGCCTGGCTCTGTGGGGTGTTGTCAGAGTGAGAAAGAGTTCAGTGCTCCAGATGGCTTCAACCTGACACGTGGACATATGTCCAGCTTCTCTGGGCTACCAAGAGGCATTTGTCCTACTCTTTCTCCACCGCCTGAGGCAGGATTCAATTTTCTGTGACTGCGCTGGGGAGAAGTGGCAGAACCTCCTTGCCTCCCACAGCTCACAGCACTCAGGGGACTGGGATGCCCTGTGGTGTGGTGTCTGCGCTGAGACCACACATGCAGGTGACAATGAATGACAATGAACTTGACACTGACCACCAGGATAGCTGGTTCACAAGAAGAGCACTTTGGTGATCAAAGAAGTAAGACAGAGCACTCAACTTTGCTTCCCTTTGTTCTACTCTGTTCTTGCTTTGGGGGACCATGATGGGATTATTTATAGGTGCATGGGCCACTCTCCAGAGGCTACAGCACTGAATGACTTGACTCCCCTTTCCTCAGATCTACTAACTGCCTACAGCTCCTTCAGGAGGGGTGGGGGTGGGGCTTCATTAGCCCCTCCCCCATCCGTGATAGAATGTTGACAGCCCCAATGGGCAGTTGAAATTGTAAATCTTGGAGTTTATTTCTATCCACTTGGCTGGACAGTACAGACCCCATCCAGCGCCCCTGAGCCAATTTGCACAGTTTCTCCCGCCCTAGGGCATGAGGCTCCGAGGCCGTGGCACAGGCGCAGCAAGGAAGCAGCTTCCAAGTGAGGATAGTGAGGGGCCAGATGTCGCCAAACCAGAGCTGAAGTCAAGTGAGGAAGCCCAGAGTTGGCAAGTTCAGGCTTGACGTGACTTAACATTTTACTTCCGGTTAAACTCTCACCAGTTAAGCACCCCGCTTTCCATGGGACATTCAGAGTCACCATCATAGCTGGCTAGATTCTGCCATTGTGGACTTGGAGGTCCAGTGGGCACAGATGCTGGCCATGGTCATTGCAATTCCCACAGCCTAACAGCAGAGGTCACAGAAATGAACACTGGCGAAATGAAAAAGCTCCTTTCTGCATGCCACAAACAGCCCTTCTTCCCTTGGGCAGGGCAGGAAAACAACAGTGACTGTGATACTCCCCAGGCATCCCGGAAGGTGGCGCTGTGGGATAATGAACAGAGTAAAATCTGATAGACTCATCCAGGAGACTTGTAGGAGCCAATCAATGCAGATCCCAGGGTGGCTATTTCCTATGGATTTGACGCGATCAAGAAACACGAAATCACACGGCCTGGATCTGGCCCCATGCTAGTAAATTCATGCTAAGGGTTTAACAGGAAGCAGTGTCGATGCAAGTGGTAGACACCGTGTGGCATCCAAGCTCTGAGGACTGAGGCAGCTCCACTGTGTAGGCAGGATACCATCATCAGGACATTTTCCATCCTCTGAGTAGCTCTACCAACCGCACCCAAGCCTAGGACTCAGCTCTTTCCTCCAGAGCCTGCTGCTGCTCACAGCAACCCCCGGGGTGGTTCCAGTCAGGTCATCCCACAGACAGCCAAGTCCATTGCCAGGTTGTTGACCCATGAAGGGCCCAACAGAAGTGACCTGCTTAGAAAGACCTGGAAGGCAGTCTATGAACTTGCTGGCTAAGCAGACAAGCACAGTCTTCTAACTTAGATTTTTAAGAGTGGATGAACAGTTGGTAAAGTTATAACAAACCCTGCATGTGTATCAGCCAGGATTGCTTTCTAGGAGAGTAACTGAGTCTCCTGTCTTAGTGACTTTTCATTACTGTGCTGAAATAAGGCTAGCTACATACATACTTTAAAAAGGCTTGCTTTGGCTCTCAGTTCTGGACTGAGGTCAAGGGCCTGCATCTGGTGGTGACTTTACTGGCAGAATTCTGAGATGATGCAGGGTTTCCAACGGTGATAGACAAGACCAGTGCATGTGTTTGCATGCCCTAGGTCTCTCTCTGTCTCCTTAGATAGCTACCAGGACTCATGTGTGGCCTTCACCCTGATGACCCCATCTAATCTTAGCCACCTTCCTCCTTTCCACACCACAGTCAGATTGAATTTCCACCCTCCTCTGTCCTCATGAGGGATTCAATGTCAGAATAGGAACCTTGGGGAGTGCACACAAGCCACACTTGACCAAAAGTAGCAGATAGGGAGAATGCTTATTTTGGCTTACAGACTCAAGAGGAAGCTCCATGGTGGCAGGGGAAAGGATGGCATGAGAAGAGGCTGGACATCACCTCTGCCACAGCAGGTGGAACACCTCCTCATGAGAGGGAGTCTTTTAACACTGGCAAGCTAGGGCTAATAAATCATCAATATCCACCCCCAGCATAACACCTCCCCCACTAACACTGATAAGCTAGGGCTAATAAATCACCCCCCAGCAAAACACCTCCCCCAGTAAGGCTTCACTTTCCAAATTGCCATCAGCTGGGGATCAAGCATTCAGAACACGAGCTTATGAGGGACACCCAATTCTGACTACCATACCCACCTACCCCATTCTGCTCTCTGCTTCCAGAACCTCAAGTCAAAACTATCCACATGACCTCTAAATATGACATCCCTTGGGGCGTACATGAGGTCTAAGTGGTAAAAAGCAAATTTAGATGGATTTTCCTCACTAGTTATTAAGCATTCTATTTTAAAAAGCAAAATTAAAAGTTAACGCTTTCTTTCAGCTTCTAGTTAATTTCCTGTCCATCTTCCAACCAAAAACTAAGTTAATGTTGAAGCAAGTGCCAGAAGGTTAGCCCACAGTTTTGAAATGGGGTTGTATATGTGGGAACCATTCATTTCCTTCATGCTAGGGTATTGATTCTAATTTACTATACCTTAAAAAAGTTTCACTCAGCTTCTGAGAAATTATCATTCTCTTATAAATACAAGCATGCAGGAGGAAGGTGCCAAATGGAAAACAGGCACCAAGGGAGCCTGTGTATGGCTGTGGGAGCAGCTGATGGATGGTCTTAGTGACATCCTGGGACTTAGGGAGAAACACTCAGTGTGCGTTAGGCCTGAAAACCCGGCTTGTGGACCCACCTGCTCCACATTCCATGATGCCAACCTGTGCAGCAAAATCCCTCTTTTTCCACTCTTCCAGGCTGGACAGTCTCTTGTCTCCCTCTTGTGATTGGTAGTAGAGATTTCCTATCAGCGTGTGTCCTGTGGAGAAGCATACCTCTAGTCATTGGTGCCAGAGTTTAAAGGACCCCACCAGGGCCTGTGAACATGTCCCGCTCCACAGTAGTTGGACACTGACCTGGAACCAGTGGCTGCTATCATTGAACTTGAGTCAGGAAAGTCCCTCAAGGGGCCACAGAGAATTGACATTAATGTGGGGTCATTTGCTGGAAGTGTATATTTCTAGAAGGTCAGTGTGGCCTGTGGTTTACATCATTGCCAGGGGAAATGTGTTAGGAGAGGCTACGGAGGTCAATGGCTAGAAATGTCACTGTAACATGTAAAAGCTGACTGATCATCATGGGCAGCCTGACCCTGCCTTACTTAATTTATCACATTTTTTAATTATTAAAGAAACATATTCATCAAATCACAATGTCTATGAGGGGAAATTAAATTATAAAACCAAAGCCCACTACTTACTACTGTATTATTTTATTGTTTAAGCTATAGTTTTATGAACTGCTCCAAAGACCCCCTCACTTAGGTTCTGGGTTGAGGTTTGGCATGAGAATGAAGGGTTGCAATCCAGCCCCCAGCCAGCACCTGCTTAGTGTGATGGACAGAGGCATGGTAAGACAGAGGCGGAAAGTTTCCCAGCCCCCACTCAAATCCCCTGCACACCAACTGTCTGAAGGGACTTCCCAGCTCTCTCATTCTCTGGCACTCATAGTTTTTTTAGAAGCTCCAAATCACTTCATGCTCATATACCAGAAAGATCATGAACTCATATGTCCTGCCCAGCACTTGCATGTGGCCCAGTTAGCTCTCACAGAGTCAGGAAAGTCATATATATGCTATAGCTCAGCAGTTAAAAAAAAAAAGTACAGAGATCAAATCCCATGGACCACGACTGTGAACAAGGAGGTGACTATGCTGGTTGACATTCGAGTGCTAAGGTTCCAAGTTCTGATTATTTAAAACCTGCTCCTGAAAGATGTGTTAAAGATATGTAAAGTTCTTTTCTAAATCATGTGCGTGGGGTGTGCATGCTTGTGCCTGTACACATGTATGTGGATGCAGGTATGCTTATAGGTGCATGGGTCTGTGTGGGTGTGTATGGAGACAGGATATTTCAGTTGAACCCAGAGTTTGTGGTTTTGCTAGACTACCCAGACAGCTTGTTCTAGAGATCCCCTGTGTCTGCTGCCCAAGTGCTGGGATTGAGGAGGGCCTCTATACCTGTCTGGCATTTACATAGGTTCTGGGGATCCAAGCGAAGGTCCTCACACTTGCATGGAGACCACTTTTTCCACTATCCCTACACATATCTTAAGGTGCCAAAAAGTCACCAAAGCATAGTGCTCCTAAATGCGCAGTCTCATAAGTTACTGGGAAGTTGAGAAGCGTGCTACAGAAACACCAAGAACCATGGACTCAGGCCCTGACACTCTGAGGATGTGCTGGGAGTCATGTGAAGAGAAGCAGGGAGTGCTGAGCTCTGAAGGCCAGGGTACAGCTGGCCACAGCGTGGGGATGGCTGTCTGGAAAGAGATGTGTCTGGCTCCAGACAATGGATGTGCTGTGTGGAATCGCACCTGATGGTCTGGGGAGAACTCAGACGTGGAGGTCCAAGTCGAATTGAGACACTGTAGGTGTCCATGCGGTGTGGGTGTTGTCATGGTGGGTGCCGCCTGAATCACAATGAGTTCTTGCAGTTTATGTTGCTACTTGTCTTAATCATTTTTATTTAAAAACAAATAATTGTATATCAGAAAACAAAGGATGGTTCTTCCTTGTTGAAAGTGAGAAGCTGTAGAAAGAGTGAGAGAAAGGGGGAGAATGAGCAGGACGAGGCTCCTTCAGGGAGTTGGAAAGAACCAGCCCACCAGCAGGAGCCACAGCCAGGGACTCGTGCAAGGACATGGATGCAGCAGGCACCTCAGAGTGCTCTGAGCAGACCCTGCACACCTGGCATTTTCACATGGGTCCTGCGGGTTGTTAGGTCCTCATGCTGAAGTATCTACTGATACCCACCTACGTGACTGAACTATCTACTCCAGCCCCAAGCAGTGACACTCTTCATTTGAGGTTTGTGCCTCAGTTTCTGTGCCTGAGGACAGGAAGGGCGTGAAGGGCAAGTCTCATGACAGGTGAGCTGCTTTCTGAGGACCTTGGTAAGGAGCCTGTCTCACATGACAGAGCGTGCCTGCAGCCACCAGTGCCTGTAGTGTGTTCATCATTGCTGAGTCTCTTCTCAGGGTTTGGATGTACCTGACGCTTATATGAACAATAATCCCACCTTTAGTACACGAAGTGCAAGGGAACAGCAAGTCTGGTCCACTGCACAGCGACCTGTGCTCAGTGAGATTGGGATCCTGATCGTCTGTTTATTGCCTCCAAAACAATAAGGCAGCTGGTATAGCTCAGGGGTAGAGTGTTTGACTGCAGGCAGCTTCATGACAGACGACATCCAGAGGACAGGAAACACCCTGACCTGACAGAGTTGGGTTCATGTAGGACAAAACCTTGAACTGGGAGAGAGGCTGGAGTATAGTACTCAGCACAGCTGCAGGACAGGGAGAAAACATCCTTGCTGTCCCAAGTGGGGGGACAGTGAGTGCCCTGGGTGAGCCCACCCCTGAGCCAAGCTCCTGAAACATTCATATGAGGCCAGTATATTGGACACACATCAGCTCTGGCTGAAGAACATGGCACAGTACTGTGACGTGACTGCTTTTGGCTGCATTTCTGGTTCTGCAGAGGTGGTATGAGATTCACTTGGGGTCCTGGAGGGCCGATTGGAGATTTCAGTGGTTAGTGCTCATGGGAGGTCTGGGACCAGATGACAAGTTTTCTAGCAACCCACTCTATATAGACAGTAACTGAGCAGGGCCACTGAGATCAGAGAAAGCAGAGGGCAGACCCTCGCGCTGGACAGGGAATAGGGCTCCAGGCTATCCAAGCTGGGACTGGTGGTGTATGATGGTGAGGGCTGAGTAGATGTCACATGGCACCCCAACACCCTGCAAGAGTAGACAGCTCTTGTCAGTCTCTGAGAAATGATTCCAATTTTTAAATTCCCTATTGGCAGCTTTGTTACAGACTCACCAGCCTCTCATCACTGGCTCCCTGGAATTATTAGACTTATTAGAAATCCCTGAGAAGAGAACTGGTTCTCAAACACCACACACTGCTTATCACTGTAGAAAGAGCCTCACCCCTAAAAGCCCTGAGGAGAACTCCATAGGCAGGAGGTTAGAACCATGTTGACCAGGGATAGAACTGAGGGAGGTATACAGGCTGCCTTTGTGAGGAGGCAGTAGAAGCCTGGCAGCCCTGCTTGTTTTAACTCTCATGACATATGTTTAAGAACTGAGTTCCACACGTTCCTACACCTGTACTTGTAAACTGAGTGGAGCTCATGAGAGCACTGTGCAGAGGGGAGTCAGTGTACGCACCATAGAAGCTGTCTTTGCCCAGAAAGCCCTGCTTCTCTTTGACAGGGCCCAGACTCTCTGGTCAGCTCTCCCTCCTTCCTGAGCTTCTCCCCAGGTCCTAAATCACTCTCTCTCCTGGATTTGCTGCTGTGGCTTTCTGATCCATGATTAACTTGTGGGACTCCCCTGCTGCCCACAGAGCCTTCTTGGGGTTCCTCTGCGACTGTTTGAAGTTCCCATCTCTGGTGGTTTGAATGCAAAGTGTCCCCATGAACTCATGTGCTTAGATACTTAATCTCTTGTTGGTGGTGCTATTCTGAAAGGCTATGGAGTCTGCAGAAGGTGGAGCCTTGCTTGAGGAAGTATACCATTAGAGGTGGGCTTTGAAGTCTTGGAGTCCAGTCCTGTGTTTGCTTTCTCTCTCCTTCCTTCCTGTGGATGTGACAGAGTGACATTGGCTTCCGGTTCCTGCCATGCTGTCCTTGCCATAATGGGCTTCCCTTTGAATCTGTAAGTGGAAATTAAATCCTTTTCTTTCTTAACTGCTACTTGCTGGATATTTAGTATTACCAATGAGAAACTACCAAGAAGTGGGACTGTTGCTCTGATAAACCTGACCACATGGTTCTTAATCTTTGGAACTACTTTGGAAGGATTTGGAAATTTGGGTTGGGGAAGACTTACAATGTTGTAAGCAGAACTTAATGGGCCATGCAGGTGGGAATTTGGAAGACCTGAAGACTGAAAGAAATGTGTACTCGGGAGGCTTGGCTTATGAGGAATGGGATCCAATGGCATTTACAGATAAATTCCTTTATGTCCCTAAAGGGCAGACAGAACCAATATTGTTAGACCATCTGAGTCCCAGGAAAGATGGGAATGTCCAAGTTCATCTCACACACTCAGCAAAGCTTCACAATTGGCTTCTGAATAAAATAGCCCAAAGGCAGTACATATAATCAATACTCCTAAATAGCATAATAAAAATCTAAAGGGCAGTGAACTAAATACCAATATGCTGTAGTCAAGTGGGATTTATATCTAGACTAGCTCAAAGTTAAAGAACAGAACTATGTTATACAGGACAACATTTTAAAATTTATTTTTTATTGACAATTTCTGTAATTGTAGACAATAGCCCATGGTAATTCCCTCCCTCACCCCTACTTGCCTCTTTGAAACTCCATCTCCATCATATCCTCTCACCCTCTCAATCAGCAGGACAACAAATTTAAGGGAAGTTGGGCATGGCGGGGCAGATCCTTAATCCTACCACAGAGGGGTTGAAGTAGGAGGATCAGAACTTCCACGCCAGTCTAGGCTACATAAGAAGGCTGTATTAGAAAATTTAATAATCGAGTTACGCTAAAGTAGGCTAAAGTCTAGAAAATAAAATAAAATTGGCAAAACTATTACAAGAGGAAATAAGATTAAGATATGATAAATATTTTCCTACACTTGATGGTATGGGGGATGCTTTGAGCATCTAAAAATTCCATTAACTCATTCACATTTTGGGAAGTTACCTCTGATCAATGAGTAAGTACAAAGTTAGTTTCTGTTTCATGGTTTTTTTTTAATGGGTTCCCAGAATGTCAGTGGAAATACATCCCTTTGGTAACAGCAGCCATAGAGCCTATGATAATTAAGCATGTACATTTAGTAGTAAGCCATGTGATAAACAAGAAAGAATTAGATAGCACTATTTGAAAATCAAAAAAATATCTAATAACTTCATTTCTTTCCAAATTGATATAAAAGTTAAATGCAATTCCAGTTAGGGTCATAACGGTACATTTTCCCTTTGGAAGGGATGAATTAATCTAAAGGGTCATACGAAACATTATTTTATAAACTATGGAAAGAGAAGCCATGAAGGTTTTGGCCTAACAGGTGGCATGATCGTATCAGCACAGGCTGTCCCAGGACTAAATGAATGTGCCATGACCTGTGATGGAAAGCTGGGAACTGGTCTTGGTTTTCTGGACAAGGAGTTATCTGGGAGAAGGAAAGTGAACCAGATAGCCAGCCACATGGTTGAGAATGAAAACATAGTCTCTCCATGCAAGGGGAGGGGAATTCTACTGTGTAATATTTTGGGGAGCAAAGAGTCTCTGAACCAAGACTGAATCTAGATGCCAGCAACACATAACAGGTTTCTGTCCTCTGTGATGGCTGTGAAGTGTCACATCAGTTTTAGAAAACACCATGAAAGTATGAACAAGTCTGGTAACTTCAATTCCAAGTCTTTCTGCCGTGTGTTGCAACATATGTGCATGTAAGGGTGTCAGATGCCTCTGCACAGGTGATGGGAACCCATGATTATTATAATCCAGAGATGAAGAACCACTGGCTGTGAGTGGCTGGACTTGGGCCTCCATTGAATTGAAAGACTGTGAGAGGTATTGTTTCTTTACTGAGCTGAAAATTCAAGGTGAAGAACCTCTGTTGAACACAGTCCTGTCTGTGTTGATAGCATCAAAATGCAACACTGGGTTTGGTCTCTTTATGCAGCAGCATGGCATACAGATAACATGAGGGATACCACATATTAAAAACTACTGCACAATGAATCCCTTTGAACTGTTTGTCTTACTTCCATCAACCTCCTATTCATGTTTCCATTGTCACCCCTAATACTTTAAAGATCAAGCAGTTTAAGTAGGTCTACCTGGTCTAGGGGGACATAAGTGGGTAACATAGAGAGAAACTGACAGACACACAACACAACATACACACAGAGAGAAATAGAGGGGTGAGGTAGAAGGTCAAGCATTTAACAAGTAAGAATCAGGGACGAAAGCAAAACTGTGTAAAGAAAATACATACATAGTTTTTTTTTTTTTAATTTGAGAGAGGCAGAGAGAAAGAATGGGTATGCCAGGACCTCCAGCCACTGAAAATGAACTCCAGATGCACGTGCCACCTTGTGCATCTTATGTGGTTCCTGGGCAATCGAACTTGGGTTCTTTGGTTTTGCAGGCAAGCACCTCAACCACTAAGCCATACCTCCAGCCTTATACATAGTTTTTGATTTACCTATCAATGTGAGATTGTATTTCTATGTGAGCATACTAGTATGATAAACTCATATTTGAATTGACCCAATTTATGACTAATGTTACCATGTGGTCCAAGTATCAAAATTTATATCATGAAGCCAAAGGGGGGAGGGGCTCATAAGAAAATTTTAATCTCAGTTACTGCCCAGGATGCTACAAAAGCACTGTAAGCAGGGGGTATGTATAGATAAGGATATTCAACAATAGCCAGTAAGAGAGCTCTGTGGGAATGACACTCTATGTTCTTTTCCCTCTGTCCCCCAGGTTTTCCGTTTTGGTATATTTCATGTTTGTGTCTTTCCAGTGGGGTTCTTCGTTGTTATGTCAGGTCTGGACAGCCTAGTAAGCTATGCGCATAGATGAGCTTCCCAGCAAAGCAACATTGAATGTTGGGCAGGATGAGCCCCAATTTAGACTCTGACCTAGAAACGGTAGTTAGCTTCACAGCTGTTTTCTTCTTCTTCTTTTAACTTTTTTTAATTGACAACTTTCATAATTATAAAAAAAAACATGATAATTTACTCCTATCACCAACTTTCTCCTTCTCAAATCTACTCCCAGCCATATCCCTTCCCTCAATTACTCTCTCTTTTATTTTGATGTCATCATCTTTTCCTTTTATTATTGAGGATCCTGTGTAGGTAGTACCAGGCAGTGTGAGGTCTTGGATATCCAGGCCAATTTGTGTCTGAAGGACTGCATTGTAAGCAGTTCTACCGTTCCTTTGGCTCTTACATTCTTTCCAACACCTCTTCAGCAATGGACCCTGAGCCTTGGAGGGTGTGATAGAGATGTTTCAGTGCTGAACACCCTTCTGTCACTTCTTCTCAGCACTATGGTGCATTTTAAGTCATCCCAGAGGTCACTACCATCTGAAAAGAGAAGCTTCTCTAACTCAAAAGTGAGAGTAACACTAATATATGAGTATAAACATTAAGAGAAGTGCTCATGGGGCAGTTTAGTGAGCATAATATATACATTTAGCTAGACACCAGCAGGTATTACAGCCATAGGGCTCATGACCTCCCCTGTTATAGGTTTTTAGTACTAGGCATGTATTCCCTCCCATGGAGTGGGCCTCCAGTCCAATTAGTGAGCAGTTTTTGTTTCCCTATAACAGACATGCCAGTATTGCCCCCTGTGGTAGTTTGAATAGATAGCCCCCAATATATTTTGTGTTTAGTTTGTACTTTGGATCTGCAGCCACCTGACTGGAGGAGGTGTCACTGGGAGGATCTTAAGGTGTGGTAGTGGGGTGAAATTCCAATCTAAACATATGCAAAGTGCCTAGTTCCACCTGGAGTTCCTGAAGTGTGCTGTGCTGTGTGGCTTTTGGCTTGGCTAGTGGCTTCTCTCTCTCTGCTTGGACCTGTGAAGGCAGGCCAGCTTATTCTGCCATTATGGAATTTCCCCTGGATCTGTAAGCTTCAATAAATACCCCTTCCTCCATAATGGTGCCTATTTGGATGTTCATCTCAGTGAACCTGAAGCTGTCTACCCCTGTTGACTCATTTGGCCTGGCTGGCCACACTTAAGGTTTGCAGTGTCTACTGTTGTTTACCTTCACTGATGACTTCTGTCTCTCAAAGGGCTGCATGCAGCATGGCTTTTTCCAGCTTTCTGTCAGCTGATCTATAGGAAGGAGGTTTGCAGCTAAGTTCTATCTTGATTTCTCAGTGACTTTGCAGCCCAAGCATGTGGAATCTTTAGCAATAGGGTCTTACCATTTATTCCTGGTGGGAAATCAAGAGCCTTGCAATGGCCTGTAATGTTCTTGGTGCATCAGGGACCACCCTGGCCAACAACTCACAGGAAGGTATCCCACCCCTGACACTGAAATTTTTCTATTAACAACCTATGGTTTCTGGGTGCACAATTACCCAAAAATATAGATTTCCATACAGCTTATTCATACCCTCTTAAATTTTGATTAACCCTCCCCTACCCTTCCTTTACTCAGTTTCTTCCCCTGACCTCACTTAGGCCTTTCCACCCCCAGTAATCTGTTCATCTATTTACATATATACAATACCATCTCCTTAAGTTCTTACTTGGTAGGAGGGGGGGTCAGCACAGCATTCATAGCAAGCAACTCTGCAGTAGCTCTTAACACATCAAGAATGTCTTCTATGTGATCTAGCAGTTTTATTCCAACTGACTTGTCCATTAGGTGTGGGTATGTGGGTAAGTTTAATTTAAGCTGGAGTATTTTCACTAATTGTGATGGCATAATAAAAATACTGAGGACAATCACTTAATAGGGGAACTAGTTAAATAAGCTACTCATATACATGATGAAATCTTAAGTCATAATACAAATTTCTGTTCATTCAATGATGAGAAAAGATGGAGAAGAAGTATTGCCAAGTACCATCCCTGTAGAGAACACACACGTAGCATGGCCCAGTAGGTGTTGGTGCCTCTGCACACACACATCAGTATTTCACACACATATCAGTATTTCACACACAGGTGCATAGCATGTCCGAGGGGTACCTGAGGGAATCTCCTGGGAAGCAGGATGTGGGAAAGAGACATTGCACTTCATTATCCACTTTTTTGTTCGGTTTATTTTAAAGGAATCTGTTAGTTTCATAATAAAATTAAGAGTTCAGGGAATTACCCATATGGGGAAGCATGGATTTCGGTTCCCACAAGTCAGCTGGCAGTCAGTGTCTCCCCAGAAGGCCACCGTGCTTGTACTCTGTGGTGTGAGAGCAATGTTGTGGTCAACATACTGGCCCCATGCTGTCAGGAAGTTGGAGTACTGGTCGCCTTCTGTCACTGCCTCATTTGAAACTTGAATGATGTGCCTTGTCATCTCTCATACCTGAGTGAAGAGAGCAGTTTGTCACGTCATAGGCAGGTCACAGTGTGGCTGAGAGAAGAGGTCTTGGGTGTCCGAAATTCCTGGTGATGGCTTTGCTTACAGGGCTGGGGAGTCCAGGGAAGACCATTCCTGTGGACATGGTGGGAAGAGCTAAGGCTGGAAACCTGTCCCTGTGTTGTGATGATTTAGGAGCCTGGAAAGCCGCTTCTCAGAGCCTTAGTAAGTACATGTAAAATCTGTATGTGGCTATAAAGCCATCAGTGTCTAGGCTAATGTGGGGAAGGGATATGTGGAAAGCATCTAGCTATATTCTGGTACAGCCTGTGACTCAGCCCTGAGCTGCACAAGTTCAGTCTAAGACCTTGAAAACTGACAGTGTCCAGGCTGACCTCCCCATGGCTTAGGATCTGCAACTCCCTCTGTGTTCCTTGTATTCCTCTCTGCCCTGGTATAACTGCTGTCTTAGGGATATAGGGTCATTGTACTTCAGGAGCAGAAGACAGCTTTTCTTATTTCACAGTCCAGATGGAAGGGGATTTTGTTCACAGGCAAATCATGCCCATGGCCCTCCCCTTCCTCCCTGACGTCAGTGACTTTCAGTGGTGAGGTCTGGATTGGACAGTGGACAACAAGCTGATGCTGTGATGGGATTTGGGGGACCTTTGGTGGGAGAATGCAATTTGCACGTAGCATGGACAGGAATCTTTCGGAGGCTGAGGGTGGATTCTGGTAGCAGAATAACACCTCCAAGTATTTCTATTTCAGAAGCCAGGAAGCTGTGGGCATGGTTATGCCCGGGCCTCTGGGATGCAGAGATCATCCTGCATGTCTAGGTGAGTTCATGCTCATCACCTGCGTCCTTATGGTCTGAGAACCCTCCTGACTGCAGTTAGAGGATGTGACTTGGGTTGGAAAGTGTAAAGAGAGGCAATGTAACTGACTTTGAAGGACAAGACTGAGTCAAGGGTGTTGGCAGCCTTTAGAATGGGGAAAGGATGGCGCTGTGTTTTAGTTCTGTGGTAGAGAGCTTGACTAGCATGTGAAAAATCCCTCATTGTGACTATCAGTACCCATTCCTACATAATGCCCCTCTTACACAGAGAGTAGAAAAAGACAAAGAGGTGAAGTGATCCCTGAGGCCCTCCTAATGGACACTTCCCTGCTGCATGGTGACATTTATTCCTGGAAATCCTTCTATAGACTTTTTACCTTTATCTTTTTAAAAAATTAGTATTAGTTATTTATGTAAGAAAGTAAGTGAGGGCTGGGGAGATGGCTTAGCGGTTAAGCACTTGCCCTGTGAAGCCTAAGAACCTGGTTCGAGGCCTGATTCCCCAGGACCCACGTTAGCCAGATGCACAAGGGGGCGCATGCATCTGGAGTTTGTTTGCAGTGGCTGGAGGCCCTGGCGCACCCATTCTCTATCTCTATCTGCCTCTTTCTCTCTCTGTCTGTCACTTTCAAATAAGTAAATAAAATAAAACATTTTCAAAAAAGATAGTAAGTGAAAGAGAAAGAGAAAAAGAAGGAAGAGAGAGAGAGAGAGAGAGAGAGAATGGGAGCTTCAGGGCCTCCAACCACTACAAATGAACTTCAGACACATGTGCCACCTTGTGCATCTGGCTTTATATGGGTCCTGGAGAATTAAACTTGGCTCCTTAGGCTTTGCAAGCAAGCGCCTTAACTGCAGAGCCATCTCTCCAGCCCCTGGTATCTATTTTTTAAAGTATTTTTATTTCTTTGAGAGAGAGAAAGAGACAGAGAGAGAAAAAGAGAGACAGAGACAGAGAACGTGAGTTAGGGCACTCCAGGGCCTCCTGCCACTGCAAACAAATTCCACATGCATGTACCACTTCATGCATCTGGCTTTATGTGAGTATTGGGGAATCAAACTTGGGCATCAGGTTTTAAGGAAGCACCTTTAATACTGAACCATCTCTCCAGCCCTGAATTCTATTATACTAAGCCACTAAATTAGGTTAATTTGCTAGAGTAAGAACAGGAAACAAACACAGTCCACATTTAGTCATGCTCAAGCACGTTTCTAAGGAATTATGTGTCTGAGTAGATATGTGATTAAGAATTACCATGTCACTCTAAAGTTCAGCAAATCTTAGGACAAGCCTGGTCAGTGTCACATATTAGATAGGTAAGAAAATCTTACCAATTTTACAGACAATCCACTAGAAACTAAGGGGACAAGTGTCTGGTGGGAAGTAAAGGAGATATGAGAGTCCATTGTGCCTGAGCCTTTTGTGAGAGAGCTGTGGTGGTTTGATTCAGGTCTCCTCCATAAACTTAGGTGTTCTGAATGCTAGGTTCCCAGCTGATGGAGATTTGGGAATTAATGCCTCCTGGAGGCAGTGTATTGTTGGGGGTGGACTTATGGGTGTTATAGCCAGTTTCCACTTGCCAGTGTTTGGTACATTCTCCTGTTCCTGTTGTTGTCCACTTGATGTTGGCTAGGAGGTGATGTCTACCCTCTGCTCATGCCATCATTTTCCCCTGCCACCTTGGAGCTTCCTCTGGAGTATGTAAACCAAAACAAGCCTTTTTCCCCCCACAAGTTGCTCTGGTCGGATGATTTCTGGCAGCAATGCAAACCTGACTGCAGTAGTAATGTTGGTACCAAGGAGTGGTGTCATTTGCTGCTAGACACCTAACTGTGTGGCTCTGACCTTTTTGGAGCTGATTTTCAAGAGGAATGTGGAAGAATTTGAAACCTTGGCCAGAGAGATGCCTTGCAGTGCTGTAAGTACAGCTTGATAGACTATTCTGGTCAGAGCTGAAAGACCTGAATGCAGTAAGAACTATAGACTGTGAGGTTTGGCTTGTGAGGATGAGAAAGAGCTTTGTCTGGACTGAACTACAAGTAGTTTGTATGAGAGGCTTGCTGTTATGCCTGTGTCCTGAGAACTTGTGTAGAAATAGACTGATGTGAGCAGAGGGAAATGGCACAGAAAGAAATCTTTGGGCTGAAATTTCTGCCTGTTCATCTGTAATTGTATGAGAGATTACAATCATTGAGATTGGGCCAGCTGTCCTGCACTGGGACAACAGAAAGAATGCAGTTTTTTGAAGAGACCTGAATGTTCAAGGAGTACCCTGTTCTTCAAAGTCTGCTTTATTTCCCCCCTCCGCCCCGAATTAGCAAATTGATACCCCACCTGGTATTGTGGAGTATAAGAAATGCAGGAAAAAAGGTTCATTGAGTTTGCAATGTGGTTCTGTGTTTCAGAAATGGCCACGGGCAGTGTGAAGCAGGCTTTCTGGATGCCTGCATGGAGACCCAATGGAGCCGTCAGGATGAACTGTGAATTGCGGTGCAGACCCAGTAGAGATGCCGGGACCATGAGATGGCTGCTAAGGAAAGCTGCCGGCACCGATGAAGTTTTCCAGGACTGTGAGTAGCCTAGCTGGAGGGACAATATTGGAACTCCAGAGACTTGTTGCTGGTTAGAATTATCAGACTTGGCAACTTGTTACTGAATAGAGTTGTTGGACTTGGAACTTGATGTTTGCCCTGTTTTAAATTTGTATTGGTTGAATGTTTTTTTGCTATGCCTAATGTCATCTTTTGCAGTATGAATGTGTATTCTGTGCCATTATGGTTTCTGGAGGATTTTTTTTTTGGTACTGTGGCTCAATTAAAAGATATTGAACTATAGGGATGTATGAACATAATAGGAATTGATAAAAACTATGGGGACTTTTAAAGTTGGAAGAATGCATTGCATTTTACACCATGTATGGTTATCAGTTTATGGGAGCCAGGGGTGGAATGTGGTAGTTTGATTCAGGTGTCCCCCTTATACTTAGGTGTTCTGAATGCTAGATTCCAGCTGATAGAGATTTGGGAATTAACACCTCCAGGAGGCAGTGTGTCCTTGGGGGCGGGCTTATGGGTGTTATAGCCAGTTTCCCCATGCCAGTGTTTGGCACACTCTCCTGTTGCTATTGTGCACTTTATGTTGGTCAGGGGGTGATTCCACTCTCTCTCTGCTCATGCCATCGTTTCCCCCTGTCATCATGGAGCTTCCCCTTGAGTCTGCAAGCCAAAATAAACCCTCCCCCCTCCCCAGAGCTGTTCTTGGCTGGGTGATTTCTACCAGCAATGTGAACCTGGCTGCAACAAGAACCAACATTCCTTAGTGAGTCTTGATACTCAGCTCCATCTACTGGCCCTCCTCAGCTGCTGGGAGAACTTGGTCCTGTCATTAAATAGCCTGCCTGCTTGTGTCTAGGAGCTTGTCTCCAGTGGGAAGCTTTATGATGGGGAAAATGTCAGTGCAGAGATAACATAGTCAGTCACCATTTTCTGTTGTTACTCTTATGTATCAAGAATTCTGTTGCAGAATGTGGTATACTAACAAAAGGCTGTGTTGTCCACTGTTGTGTGTAGTCATGCCAGGGCAAAACAGACCATCTTTTGACTAAGTGGATCCATAGGTCCTTTGGTCCAAAGGCTTAATAGGTTGACTATGAATGTTTCTCCCAGACACATATACCTCTGGGAGTAAAATGGTCACCATAGGCTGGGGAGATGCCTCAGCAGATAAAGCCCTTGCTGAGCAAGCATGCTTACCAGAGTTCAGATCCCCAGCACCCATGTAATTGCCAGGTACGTGGTGGCCTGTCTGTACTACCAGCACTGAGATGGGATCCTTGGGTAAACTAGTTAGCTAGTCTAGCTCAATCAGCGAGCTTGGCCTACATATGTATGTGCATACACATGTCCTCAAACACATGTACACACACCACACACACATAAGGTCATAGAGGAATTTGAAATGGAAATGGATGGAATGTAGTCTTAAAAAATTCTTGTTTCTCCCCCCACTCTCATGCACACACATGGATGAAAGACAGCCAGAATCATAGCAAGGTATACATTTTTTTAAAGACATCCAGAGTGTTTAGAAATGTAAATACTTAAAGACTGGTTGTGTGTTAGGTACATTATTGTTCTCCTTGTGTCTATGACACTGTAACCCTTACGTGAGTCAGCTGACTGAGATGTTCTGCGGAGGAGGTGAGCAGCTTGGTATTGCTAAGAGCTGCTTGCATTGTCCTGAGAGGGAGGGCTTCCTTGTTGACGTGGCCACTGCTTCAACTAGGACTGTCACGGAAGGACTAGTTCACAACACGCCACGATGCTCAGGGAGGCCTGGTGCCTCTTATGTGTCTCCAGGGACAGTGAGTGAAGAATAATTCTATTACTAATACTTCATTGACTTCCAGCCCACCAAGTGGCTCGATTTGCAAAGTATGTGGGACAGTGATGCCTTTAATTAGCTGCAATGAGTCAGCCAGCTTTGCGTGAATCTGTTACAGTTGGCTTGTTTTCATCGGTGCTCCATAAAGTACACGGCATTGTTTCACTCGATTAAAACTAACAAGATGTTAACTGCCTAGTCATGATTTCGTTCTTTCCTGTTTTCTCTGATTGACTCATATTTCAACAACTCAGTAGGCTGTTATAGGAGCCCAAGGGTACTCATTGCTACTGTGGACATCTATCCCATGGTCACTGGACCCGCATAGTCAGGGCTGGCTTGCTCAATGGACGTGGCTGGACAGTGCTAAGCACCTCTGCTGCCTCTGTAGCCCTGGGGCTGTGAAGGGTCACTCCCAGACACCCATCATCAGGTGCTGGAAGGGCCTCTGTCCCTGAATCAACTCACTGCATTGCCCCTTTATTATTCTTCCTTTGTTGGACTTGGATTGATGGCAGCAGTGCAGAATGGCCATAAAGCTGTCAGCAGCAGTAAGTGGAACATTTTTGAATGTTTTATAGGAAGTTGATGTCTGGTATTTCCTCCATAGCTTCTGTGACTGGGACTTAGACAGGCACCCGTTACTGGGGTCTTCCTAGTGTTCCAAAATAATTTTAATATTTCTCTCTATATGTGTGTGCAATGTATATGCATGTTTGTATGTGTGTGGCTATATGTGTGTACAGTTGTGCATGCACCTGTGTGCAGGTGTGTACACGTAGAGATGAGAATTTGATGCTGAGTGTCTTCCTCAGTTTTTTTTTTTCCTGAGGCAAACCCAACAGACTGGCCTTTTAAAAAATATTTTATTTTTATTTATTTATTTGAGAGAGAGAGGGAGAGGGAGAGGGAGAGGGAGAGAGAAGGAGAGAAAGAGAGAGAAAGAGAGGGATGGAGAGAATGGATGCACCAGGGCTTCCAGCCACTGCAAACAAACTTCAGACACATGAGCCACCTTGTACATCTGGCTTACAAGGGTCCTGGGCAATTGAACATTGGTCCTTTGGCTTTGTAGGTAAGTGCCCTGGCCTTTTTTTATGTGAGAGAGTGAGAGGGAGTGAGCGAGAGGGAGCTCAGCTGCTATTCATTTTGTTTTTTGAGACAGTCTCTCAATGTACCTAGAGCACACCAATTCATCTCGACTGTCTAGTTGGCAAGCCCCAGGGATTCTCCAGCTTTGCTATGCTAGTGATGGGGTTATCGGTTTGTGCCAGCATTCCATTACAACATTTTTACATGGCTTCTGGGGAGCCCGACTGAAGTCATTATGTTGGTGCAGTAAGTAGTTTACCCACTGAACCATCTTCCCAACCTCTCAGCTTTTCAAATTCTATTGAGAAAGGAAATTCTGGAGCTGAGTTGGATTTCTTCACAAGAATGAAGTCCTAAGTTTGATCCTCAGTGCTCACATTAAAAATCCAGGAGTGGACACACAGGCCTATAAACCCCAGCCAAGTGGGGCAGAAACAGGAGGATCTCTGTCTCTGAGGCTCACTGGCCAGTGATTGTCAGTGTCATGGTCAAGGTTACAGTCAGTGAGGCACAGTGGACCTCACAGAAGAGGAAGGAGCTTTGCTTACAACCAGTGTGAGCCTGACCTCCTAGCATGTGAAAAGTCTCTATTCTGGAAACTAGTACACATGTGATTATCTGGAATGTTCCACAAGACACCAGTACCAACAGCTTTTCATTAAGGGTTAATGAGCTCATTTGGGGCACACTGGTCTTCTGCCTAGTCCAGGATGGTTTGGTTTTATTTCTTGGCTAGTGTCCACTTTATTTAGTGACGTATTCTTTGAATTTGTGTGTGTGTGTGGGGGGGGACACGTGTGTGCACGTATGTGTGTTTATGTGATGTGTGTTCTAGAAGACAACCTCAAGTGTTATTCTTCAACTACTATCCGTTTTTTAAAATGTTTCTTGTATTTCTTTCCATGTGTATGTGTGTGGTATATATGTAAGTGTGTATTCATTTATGTGGGTGTGTCCACATGCACATATGTATGGAGGCCAATGGCTGATGTTAGTGTCTACAGGAACATGCCACCATGTTTGGCACTGTACATCCATCCTGGAAATCTGAACTCAAGTTGTCATGTGTGCCCAAAAGGTACTTTGTCCACTGAGAATCTCCCGAGAATCTCCCCAATCCCAAGTTGAAAGTCAACTTTCAATGCACAGTCATTCCCATAAGAAATTGCATTGGGAATTTCTCTGCAAACTCCAAGAGGTATCATCATGTCATGGTCATCCACCTTTTTTATTTTTATTTTTTTTGAGATAGAATCTCTCATTGGTCTGAAGTTCACCAGTTAAGCTAAACTTGCTGGCTAGTGAGCTGCAGAGATCCAACGAAGTCTGACTCCCCTCCCAAGTGCTTGGATTATAACCATTCAGCATCACGTCGATCCTTTTTTTATGTAATGGGAATTCTGGGGACTGAACTTAGGGCCTCATGCTTACAAAGTAAGCATTTAAACCAACTAATCTAATTCTCTAGCTGGTTTGAATTTTAAAGTGTGACTTAGGCTCTGTACAGGCTCAGATTTGTAACAACTGCTGATTAAAGTCAACTTTCAATGCACAGTCATTCCCAAGATTGTGTTGAGGATTTCCTAAAAACTCAAGAGGTATCAGCCTGTCATGGAGCAGGTCAAAATGCAAATTACAAAAAAAAGGAAGGATAAAAGGTGACTTACTGGCTTAATGGATATATTATGACCACCAAACTCTAAACTTATGTCTCTGTCCATATATTAATGCTACTCTTACTTTTAGTTACAGAACTTCTCTTTTCAGATGGTGGTGACTACTGGGATGACTTAAGAGCCAAAGAAGTGACAGTGGAGTGTTGAGCACTGAGACATCTCGATCACACCCTCCAAGGCTCAGGGACCATTGAGGAAGAGGTGCTGGAAAGAATATAAGAGCCAAAGGAAGGGGAGGACTGTTTACAATACCTCTTCCAGACACAAAATGTCCTGGAAAATTCATAACTTGACAGTGACTGATACTACCTGCACAAGCCCTGCATAATAGGAGGGAAAAAAAAAATGATGACTTCAAGCTAGAAGAGAGTCTAATTGGAAAGAAGAAGGGAATGGAGGGGGAAGTGGGGGTCATGGGAGGGGATTAAGATCATGGCATATGGTCTGTACTTATGGAACTTTTCAATACCAAGTGAGAAAAGGTGACTAAATGTGCAGAAAACTACTTAATGTCCTTGCAGACTCACAAACATCACTGGGCCTCCCTGGAACATGACAGCGTGTTATTCTGGAGGTTTTCTATTTAAAGACATCAGCCTTTGGGAGTTAGGATACTACACACTGTGTCTGTAAGACAGATTCAATGATTAACTTGGGTTTTTAATTATTAGGCAAATGAACACAAAGAGTTGTATAGCAAACTATGTTCTATATACAGGTGGAGTTGGAGTTCTCCCTACAGCTGACATGCATCTCTCCAGTTTGTCATTTCCCCTTACTTCTGGGTCTTAGGTTTCTACTGGATAGAAAATTTCTCCAAAGAAGGAGCTCCATGTAGAATCAGCACCTTGGAGGAAGCTGACATCTGGCCTTTGGTAGGGTCATGTCCTGCAGGCCATAGTGCAAGCTCTGAGAATCCAAGTGGAAGGCATAGATGTCAGGCCATCCTGCTAGACACAGGCTAGAATCACTTCTGTGAGATTGGGTGAGGGGACAGTAGGGTCATCACATTTATTTTTCTCGAAGCTGAAGAGTCTTCTCTATTTCTGAGATGGGGGACATCTCCCGGTCAGTCAGTCACTCATACAGTGCAGGCATTCTACTGACATGTTACCCTTGGATAAGCATGATAAGTTATTCTCGGGACATGCCTTGGCCTAAAGCTAGTCATCTAGATGCTGAAACTAGAGTCACTTCATGATTACAGCCAAGGGATAACTTATGACAGTGGACTGCAGAGGACATGCATGGTTGACAGGCATGGCCATGGCAGGATGAGCTGGATTTTGTGCTTTTCTCTGTGGGCAGCTGTTGCCATCCATGGGGTCCACAGCTGCCCTTACAGCATCACATGCAGCAGAAAACAATAGCTGGGCTGTACTGCTTGCCTGAATCTCTTCCAGGAGGCATTGTTCCCAACACCTCAATGCCAGCAAGATACCTGGCTTCTGTCCTAGAGGAAGTGCTACTTCAGCTCCCAGGACTGTACTCCTGCTTGGAATCCTTATGTTAGGCACAGAATTCCAATTTCCTATATACCAGAGCAAGGGAGCAACACCTGGCACAGCCAGTGGTACCTACTGTGTGGGACAGTGCTGGGGATTAAATTCAGGTCCTCATGTCCACTGAGGCATTTCCTTAGCCCACAGACATAGATTTCAGTAAGTTGGAAAAATCTATATGAAATGTGTTCTAGATACACATGACCTAACAAAATAGAGCCAAGAGGATGTAAAGAAATCAAACATAGATCTCCCTGATAAGCATAGATGCTAAAATCCTCAACAAAATATCTACAACCTTTATGCAAGAGCACATCAATTGAAAATATCATTCACAATGATCAAATTGGCTTAATTACAAGGATACAAGGTTGAGTCAACATTCCAGAGACAGAAGATTCAGAGAAATCAAGAATAGCCTACAAAGATCTGGCTTGACGTTAGGTGAAGAGTGGCGCCATTCTGTGCATTTAAGAAGATAAGGGTGATACAAGGGGCAGAAAAGCTCTTCTTTGCCGACTGCGTTTGCAAGATGGAAGCAGGATGCCAGTGACAATGCCAGGTAGTCAGAGTATGGAGGAAGGCGTCATGCAGAGGAGCTTAGATCTTCTCAGTGTGTCTAGAGCCTCCTTCATGATGGCATCTAGTCATGGTCAAGTCCACATCCATGAGGAGTGGAGAGACTGCACACAGTACCTGTTGTTGCAAACCCCTGTGATGGGTCGGTATTTGTTTGCTAGGCAGGTGTCTGGACGTCTTGGTGGTAGCATGAAAGACAGGCATCCAGACAGGTTGGCAATTGTGCTCAGGACATCTGCTGACAAACTGTTTGCATGACAAACAACAAACAAGACTCTACTGCAGCAATCCACCGTCTGGTAAAGAACCTTTTCCTCTGTGTTCTCACCACAGCCTCAGTATTCAAATCTGGTTCCTGTACAGCCAAGACTGTCCTGTTCTGAGCACACCTGCCTTCTCACTTTCAGTCACTTGCTCCTACATCTAATTCCCTTGAACATCCTCACTGGTAGAATGTGGTGGTTTTGTTTTGGCTTATTTATTTATTTTTGCTTTGTGAAAATTTAGAAAAGTAACCTAAGAGCCCTGAGGCCCTATGGAGGCAAGTCAGTAAGTCACTTTTCTGAGTTGTCACCCATTTTGCAGGACACATCATTGTGATATTCATTAGGAAAAAACAAAACAAACAAAAACCAAAAAACAAAACAGTAATGCATTCAGTTTTCAAAGTGAAGAGAAAGGGAACAAGTGTTTTAACAGAGTCTCTTTCCTGCCTCAGCCTCAAGGGACTATAGATGAGCTGAGACCACAGTGTGTACTGAGCATTCCTTATTTGCTAGAGCATAACAAAGTTCTATAAAGAGAACCACACGATAGCTTTATTAATCCACCAAGCTAATGCTCAGCAACAGCCTGGAAGGAGAGCTACCAACACCGAGTGCACTGCTTGTGGATGAAGTACCAACTGAAAGTATACTCGGATCTTCTTTTACTTACCTCACAGTCTCAATGTCCTCAATTGGCTGTGTCTACAGTATAAATAACTTCAAAATATCCTATAGTGATGGGCTCTTCCATTCTACATTATGGCCTGGACCAAACACATCAGCTGACTTTCCCAGCGTGTCTTCATACTGGCCTAAGGCCCCATCCTGTTGTCACTCCCACCGCAGTCCTAGCTTATCCCACAACCAGAAAGGGACCAATGGCCCTAGAAATGCTTTCTAACTGCCTGGCTTATTTAGTTATTTATTTATTAAAGTTATTTTTTATTTACTAAAGTTTATTTACAAAGTTACTTTTTAGTTGCTATACACTCAATTTAACTGCTCATTGTCTGACTAGAGAACTGTGGTTAGTCTTGGCTTATGAGTGTCTTATTAGGCAAATCAGTACCAGATAACTCTATGGTGAGTGAAGAAGAACCCCGCAGAGACCAAGCAGCTCACTGCACTGCACTGAGAAAAACCTCCCCAAGTTTATATCCCTGGACTGCATTTGTCATTTATCATCTCAGTACCCTATGTCCACAGATGGCTGGTTGGTTGGTTTATTGATTGATTGAAAAAGGATCTCATGTACCCACAGTGGATGAGGATGACTTTGAACTTCTGATCGTCCTCTGTGCTTCCATCTCCTGAGTGTCAGCATTATAGGCTTGTTCCACCAAACTCAGCTTCCCACAGAAGTCTGGTCTGAAGCAGCTCATATTCCCATTGTGCTCTGCTACAGCCATCTGTTCAAGCAACCAGGGACCTCACCTCATTTCTAAGATGCCAGCATGGCTATCACAGGGCTTCCCAGTGAGCATCAGAGGCCCCTGTCCAGACATTCCATCATATGAATAACTGTCTCCTTATACATATGAATGTGATCCCTCCATGGGGAGGCTACAGGAAAATTCTTAAGTTATTTCATACTATGAAACAGAATGTTTACCTGGTTCTCCACATCCCCTTTGAATAGAAGGGAAACCATATTTTGTAGATTAACAAAAATAAGAAATTGATTTTAGGTAGTTTAAAGAAGTGTCACTTTTGTCCAGTGACATGCTGGTTGGTGCCACTAAGCACCACTCAAAGGCAGCACCCCTGGGGAGCTGCCATCTGTGGGGAGGGCATGTGGGACACTTACCAATTGGGAGCTGTGAGTGCTCACTTGTCATGGATTGTTGCAGTCAGGTTTGCATTGCTGGTAGAAACCACCCAACCAAGAGCAGCTTGGGGGGAAAAAGGTTTATTTTAGCTTACAGGCTCAAGGGGGAAGCTCCATGATGTCAGGAGAAAATGATGGCTTGAGCAGAGGGTGGACATCACCTCCTGGCCAACATCAGGTGACAACAGGAACCAGAGAGTGTGCTAAACACTGCCAAGGGAAAACTAGCTATAACACCCATAGCCTGTCCCCAATAATACACTGCCTCCAGGAGGCGTTAATTCCCAAATCTCCATTGGCTGTGAACCTAGCATTCAGAACACCTAAATTTATGGGGGACACCTGAAGCAAACCACCACATTCTGCCCCTGGCCCCCATAAACTGATAACCATACATGATATAAAATCTAATGCATTCAATCCAACTTTTAAATTCCTCATAGTTTTATTAATCCCAATGATTTTCAAACATCTCCATAGTCCAAAGTCTTTTAACTGAGTCATAATACCAAAAATATACTAAGAAAACCATAATGGCCCAGAAGAAACCTACTGCAAAAGATGGCATGGGAAATAGCAAAGAAATATTCAACCAATACAAGATTTAAACAGGGCAAACATCAAACTTTGTAGCTTCAAAATCTGACAACTCTAGTCAGTGACAAATCTCCAAGTCTGATAATTCTAACCAGAAACAAGTCTCTAGAGTTCCAATTCCACCCCTCCAGCTACGCTACTCACAGTCCTGAAAAACTTCATCCCAGGCCAGCAGCTTTCCTTAGCAGCTGTCTCATGGTCCCGGCATCTCCACTGGGTCTCCACTGCAATCCACAGTTCACCCTCATGGCTCCAGTGGGTCTTCAAGCAGGAATCCAACAAACCTGCTTCACACTGCCCATGGCTGTTTCTAAAACACAAGACCACATTGCAAACTCAATTATCCTCTCTTTCCTGCATTTCTTATACTCCACAGTATCAGGTAGGGTGCCAATTTGTTAATCCAGAGGAGAATAAATCAGACTTTGAAGAATAGGATACTTCTTGAGCACTCAGGCCCCTTCAAAAGAGTTTATGTTCTTCCTGTTGCTCCAATGCAGGTCAGCTGGCCCAATCTCAAAGTATGTAATCTCTCAATTGCAGCTGAATGGGCAGCAGTTTCAGCCCAAAGATTTTATTTCTGTGCCATATCCCTCTGCTCACACCAGTCCATTTTTATGCAATGCAACCCTGCACAAATTGTCAGGACAGGGGCATAACAACAAGCCTCTCACACAAACTGCTTGTAGCCCAGTACAAGCAAAGCTCTTTTTCACCTTCATAAGCCAAACCTCACAGTCTATAATTCTTACTAAATTCAGGACTTTTAACTCTGACCAGAATAGTCCATCAGGCTGTACTTACAGCACTGCAAGGCATCTCTTAGGACAAAGTTTCAAATCCTCCCACATTCCTCTTGAAAATCAGCTTGAAAAGGCCAAAGCCACAGTCAGGTGTCTAGCAGCAATGCCAGTCTCAGTATCAACTTCACTGTTGCAGTCAGGTTCACATTGCTGGTAGAAATCACCCAACTAAGAGCAGCTTGTGGGGGAATAAAAGAGGTTTATTTTGGCTTATAGGCTGAGGGGGAAGCTCCATGATGTCAGGGGAAAACAATGGCCTGAGCAGAGGGTGGACATCACCCCCTGGCCAACATCAGGTGACCAACAGGAACAGCAGAGTGTGCCAAACACTGGCAAGGGGAAACTGGCTATAACACCCGTAAGCCTGCCTCCAACAATGGCCTCCAGGAGGTATTAATTCTCAAATCTCCATCAGCTGGGAACCTGGCATTTAGAACAGCTAAGTTTATGGGGGACACCTGAATCAAACCACCACAATGGATTGAATTGAAATTTCCATGTTTTCTGTTGCTCAGGAAATAACCCCTACTGGCTGGCAGTCTCGGGATGCTTGGAAAAAGACAGAAGGCAGGCTGGGGAAGAAACTTCCAGTTTCCTGAGGGTTCCATGGCACAGGAAGGAGACAGATCTCTTTCTAGGTGGTGTGATGCTCAAGACCGGTGACTCGAGCATTTATTGAGTAACTATGCATGCCAGACAATGTGCCAGGACTTGTGGGGCATAGAAAGTGGAAGCCTAAATGGTTCCCAGCCACAGAATCGTTGGAGCCAGTCTAGCCAGAACTGAGGCTGCTCACCTACAAAATGGACTCCTTAGTGCTAGATCCCATCTGAGGTTGGCTCAAGCCAGGCCAAGAGATAGGGCAGAGTGATCAGAGTTCACTGCGTAGGTCTCCAGGCACTTATGACCAGACAACTGCCAAAGCGGCCACTGCTACATGGGCAATCTCTAATGTGTGGGAGGAAGAACCATCCAAGCAGCCAGCCCAAGGGTATAAGTGTCCAAGAGCAGATAGAGCCATGACATGAATGTCCCTTTCCCACTGTCCCCTGAGCAAGATAGGACCAGGATCACATCATAATGACTTTGGGAAAGAATAAGACAATTACTTAAAAAAATTAAAAAAAAATATTTGATAGGGAGAGAGAGAGAGAGAAAGAGAGAGAGAGAGAGGCCCTCAGTCACTGCAGTTGAACTCCAGTTGCTTGCACCACCTAGTGGGCAAGTGTGACCTTGCACTGGCTTATATGGGATCTGGAGAGTCAAACAAGGGTCCTTAGGCTTCGCAGGCAAACGCCTTAACTGCTAAGTCATCTTTCTAGCCTGACAATTACTTTTTACAATTGTCAGCTGTAAATAAATGTCTGTTTATTATTAATAGCCTACAATACGTAGTGCTTCCTGAGCAGAAGCTGAGTTTCAGGTGCTGTGGTACAATTAGAGAATGTCGCATACTGAGTACTTGCTAAGAGCTTTGACTTCTTCTATCACAGAAAAGAGATGTCTGCAACAGTGTTTCAATCGTTTATATAGTTTTGATTTGCAATTTTTTACTTTTTTCAAGGTAAGGTCTCACTCTAGTCAAGACTGACCTGGAATTCAATATGTAGTTCCAGATTTGCCTTGAAAGCACAGTGATAAATCAGCTGTGATATACATCAGTGTTCATGAAATAAAATGTATTTTAGAAGCTCCCACCAATCATGGGCTACAAGAGGGCCTACACTTATTAAATTCTCTCTAGCCAGGTGTGGTGGCACATGCCTTTAATCCCAGCACTCAGGAGGCAGAGGTAGGAGGATTGCCATGAGTTCGAGGCCACACTGAGACTCCATAGTGAATTCCAGGTCAGCCTGGGCTAGAGTGAGACCCTACCTCGAAAAACCAAAAAAAAAAAAAAAACTCTCTAAAATAATAATGGTTATCCCATTTATCTGGTGCTGATTTCACTCTCCATTGGAGAATTTGCTTCTCTTTTTAAGATGGACACAGATCCTGAGGAGAGAATCAGCCCATCGCACCTCAGCAGGGCCCCAACTGAAACCAAGAGTAATTGGGGAACAAGCAAGAGTGCTGCTTTCTTGGTGATCCTGCTACCAGCACAAGGGTGAAGGAGATAGACACAGAGAACACTCAATTCCTACCCAACAAGATAATCAGAGACAGAGGTTCCCAAGACTTCATCACAGAAGTAGACCTAAAATGAACCCAACATGACTCAGGGAAATTTGTGGAAGAGGGGTTGGAAATATTGTTACAGTCACAAGTTGGGACATTATGCAGAGAAACATTGCCTCTTCCCCATAACTGATGGCTACCCCCAAAATGCATGAACCACAATCCCCAATAAAGAGGGTCCCATCAGAGGGGGCAGGGCATGGAGGAGGCCAACGATGGTAACAACATGGCTGTTTACACACTGTGTACATAACTAATAAAATGTATTTTAGATATTCCAACCTGTTTGTAAAGATCCTATGAAGTGCTGAGTTTTGAGGAGACAGCTCACACCACTTATAAGATAATGCATGAGCCAACCAGTGCTTCATAATTGCTGGCAATAGTTGTTTACATCTTTCGATCTGGAGGAAATTTTCCACACAACAGTGATCTTGGTCACAGTGGCAGGGCCTGGCACTCCGCTTCTGAGTGTCCTGGATCCCACAAGACCCAATCACTCAGGCTTCCAGTGCTGCCATGGTAGCACCCTGAGTAGTGTTGGCAGTGGTTGAGTTATGGAAAGGGTCAGGCAGATAGCTGATTAGCTGCTGAAGAAGAAACTGAACAGCTTGTGAGCAGCCAGGGGAGGGAGAAGAAAGGAATGGAAGGAAAGAGTGAAAGATGGCCCGAGAGTGGAGTGCTGCCACTAAAGATGAGCAGTAGCTCTCCAGGGGCAGACAAGAGACCCTGCAGGCCTTGTCCCCGAAGACTATCAGAGAGCTGCCAAGTCCCCAGGGTCAAAAGTCTCAAACCCCAGGCTGTGAACTACAACACCAGCTTGGCTGCTGTCCAGAGCCAATGGTCCTGACACCCAAATTCTGCTCAGGGGCAGTGACACTAGAAGCTGCTGCCATCTGCCTGCTGTTGCTCCTCCTTGCTATGAAACACTGCAGGAGACTCAAACTGCTAGGAACCAGTGTTTGATAAACTTCCCTTTGCCTTCTATGATTTCTATATAGTCAGAGCAAAAGAGCCCTCAACCACCTGATTGATGACACCAGTACCCTGTCCTGTTCTGAGGTGGCAGCCACTGGAAACCCCCTGTTCAGATTATCTAACCTCTGGACTAAGCATTCTGGACCTCACAGTGGTAAGTGTCTTGGATCAATGTCTATCTCTCCCCTCAGCTTGTCCCCTTAGACATCACATAGCCCCTACAGAGGCCTAGTCCTCCTTGGTCTGTTACCTCCCTTCCTGACCCAAACTCTGGTCTCAAGACCTTAGTGGGGCAGTTTTATCAATCACCCAGTCAGTTGGAGTGCTGCCCAGGGAGGTGCTGGATCGGTAGTTCCAAGAACGTGCCAACTTTCCAATCATGGCCCCACCTGCAGCTTTGCTGCAGGGTCTTTAGCATACCAGCTGTGGGGGTCAGAAGGGGTGTTCAGCAATGACAGGGACACAGTTTGTGCTCTTATTTGCAGATGAATTTTGAACTCCTCTCTGTGGAACTTTGGTCTGGCTGGTTCAGCATTCCTAACATGAAGAGCTGAAAGGAGGAGAGCTTTGTGTCAGATTTATGCTCCCATTAATCCTCCCAAAAGTGGAGAATGCTGCCCAACAGTGCCATTGTCATTAAGTCATCATGTGCCCTTTGCTCCACAGTCTGCTACCTGCAGATCTTGGGGCTTTTCAATGTCAATAGACTTAAATGATGCCATAAATCTAAGCACAGAAAATCCTGGAACTCACAGCTAATGGTGTATTAGAAATTGTCCTTTGATACTCACAGGAGTAGATCTATTGCTCTGGGATGTGAGCCTTGCTGAACTTATGCATACACACGCCCTGCTACCTGGGGTCCTGTAGATTTCAGTTCCCCCTGAAGGCTTTGTTGTATGATAAGTGGGACCTGGCTCTGCAGTCAGGCTTACTAGAGTGGTGGACAGAGTGACATCATCATGGGTAGGACAGAGGGACATTGTTTCATGCAGGTTTACATGGTCTCATATTGTGCACTAGAGAGATAGATGATATGGAGAGACATGTCCCATTGGTCTGGGCTGCTTCCTCAGGTCTTGTAAAGACACAACAGCCTGACCACCTCAGCTCCAGACTGACTTCTGAGGGTGTTTGGAGGATGGTCAGCTTTGTGCACAGCAGGTATGTCTTCTAGTAGAACCCTTCCTTTTCTCATGAAGCTGGGTGCCCTTCCCAGATCCACGAGGCACATAGCCATGCCCTCCTGAAGGACTTTGCTCCTTTCATAAAATGCAACACAGGCTGTGCAGCTGCCCCTGTCCCTGTGCTTTGCACTGTGAGCCTGGTCCCACGACTGGCCACAAATCGGGAGCTCTGACTGCTGTGAGTGCAGGATGAAGCTCTCTGTTCTGAACAGGAGTCCAGACCCTGTCCAGAGCCCCATGGATCCTGGAAAGCTAAGGAACTAACATGTGTGCAGGGTGGGACCACTGACCCTTCCTATCAGCTGTCAGTGACAGCAGGACCATGGCCTATGTCTTCACAGTGCTGCTCCAACATGGTGGGAGCCATAGTGGTGAGCAAGTGGAATGAGAGTCCATCTCTGCTTTTAGGGTATGTGTGTAATGTGTGTGTGCACGTGTTCATGAGTGTGTGTGTGTGCCATAGTGTATGTGTGGAGGTCAGAGGACCATACCAGGTGTTGTTCCTCACTTTGTACCTTGTTTGAGGCAGGGTTTCTTGTTTTCTTGTTTACTGCTGGTCACTACTGTATTCTATGGACTAGCTGATCCATGAGCTTTCAGGAAGTTCACTTGTCTCTGCCTCCCTTCTGGCCTTAATGGTTCTGGGATTATAGGCACAAGTGCTACAGCATCCATCTTTATGTGGGTGCTACAAATCTAAACTCAGGTATACCCACACTCTGTGACAAGTGCTTTCTCCCCAAGCCATCTTCCCAGCCCCCATCATGGCTTTCATTTGGGCATATGTTTCAGGAAGAATCTTTCCCTTTTTAGCCATCAAGCAACTAGGTATTGTGGTAGTTTGAACAGATGGACCCCAATACATTTAGTGTTTTATTAGTTTATAATTTGCATCTGCAGCCACCTGGCTGGAAACAGTGTCACTAGGTGGATCTTAGGGACCCCTAAGGTATGGTGGGTTTGAAATTACAATCTAAAGATATGCAAAGTGCCTAGTTTCACCTGGAGTTCCTGAAGTGTGCTATGTGGTTGTGGCTTTTGGCTTTTTGGGCTTGTGGCTTCTCTGTCTCTTCTTGGACCTGTTAAATCAGATGAGCTTCTTCTGCCATTATGGGACCTCCCCTAGATCTATAAGATTCAATAAATATTCCTTCCTCTGTAACTGTGCCTGGTCTAGAAGTTCATCTCAGCAAAACTGAAGCAATCTACTACAGAAATTGGTACCAGAATGTGGGGTGAGATGAACCTGACCATATGGATTTTAGTCTATTGGAACTTTTGTTTTGGAGCAATGGGCATGGATTTAGTGCTTGTAACTGAAGACACCTTCTGGAGTGGTAAGCCAAGTATTATGGACTACTCTTGTGAGAGTTTGAGAATGCTAAGTGCAGATCGTACTAAACTTTGAGGCTTGGCATGTGAGCTTTCTAAGGGGAAGGAAAGACTACAGGTGACTTTGTTGGAACTAGGTTACTGGCATAAGGGCAGGCTGCATTCTTCTGCCCAGGCTCAGAGAATTTATTTTTATATTTATGTATTTATTTGACAGACAAAGAAGGAGGGAGGGAGGGAGAGAGGGAGGGGGAGGTAGAGAGAGAGAGAGAGAGAGAGAGAGAGAGAGAGAGAGAGGGAGGGAGAGAATGGGCATGCCAGGGCTTCTAGCTACTGCAAATGAACTCCAGATGCATGCGCCCCCTTGTGCATCTGACTAACATGGGTCCTGGGGAATAGAACCTGGGTCCTTTGACTTTGCGGGCAAATGCCTTAACTGGTAAGCCATCCCAAAGCCCAGAGAATTTGATCAAGTTTAAATTTGTAATGGACTGCTTTGCTTGGCTAAATATATTGGACTGAGAGGTTTAAGATTTTAAATTGGAAAACCTCAAGTAAGTTTAAAATTACTGGCACTGAGACTGGTTTTAGGTTACTGAAGTTGCTATTGTCAAACACAGTAGCAATCTTAAGGAAGATTGCCTAACTGTTTCACATTAAAACAATGGAAAGGATGCCTGAAGAAAGACTATGATAGAAATGCAAACTCTTTTGGAAAGAGTTGACTGGAGATGGAATCTGCTTTTCAAAGTTACAATTTATTTCATCCCCAAATTAAGTATATGGCTGTTTCCTGTATACCTGGTATTACTCTTGGAAGCATAAAAAAATGTGTGAAGTGGTCATGAAGTGCACATGGTCCCAGGAGCTGCTGCTAAGATGTAGAATGATTCAGGGCCTGATGCTCTGATAGACTGGAAGAGCCTTTGGAAGATGGATCATGCTTTGCAAGGAGACTTGAAGACATTTTGGATATACCAGGACTGTGCAAGGACTACCATGTAGGCTGTTAGCTACAGATGGAAGTTTATCTTGGCTACTCAGCCCAGCTAGAGGGGGGGGGGAATTGGAAAATCTGGAAACTGTCAGTCTCTAGTTGTATTGGACTTGTACTGCAGAAGTTTGGTGTGTGCTTGATGGTTGTTGTATTTGCATTGTTCTAGTCTCTCCTTGCTATGCCTTATACCAGTTGAAAATGTTTACTCTGTGCCTTTATATGTTGAAAGTATTTAACTTCCATGATTTTACAGGACTCACAGCTAAGAGAAAACCTGAAATCTAAGAGGAGACTTGGGACTTTGGAACTATCTTGAGTTGGTCAAGACTGTGGGGATGTTTGAAATTAAACTGATTACAATTTACAATGTGTGATGGTTTTGAATTTATTGGGGGCCAAGGGTAGAATGTGGTAATTTTGATAGATGGCCGCCAGTATATTTAGTGTTTTGTTAGTTTTCAGTTTGCACCTGCAAGCTACCTGGCTGGAGGCAGTGTCACTATGTGGATCTTAGGGTCCAGCCCTAAGGTGTGGCAGGTTTGAAATTCCAATCTAAAGATATGCGAAGTGCCTAGTTCCACCTGTAGTTCCTGAAGTGTACCGTGTGGTTATGGCTTTTGGCTTTTTGAGCTTGTGGCCTCTCTCCCTCTCTCTCCCTCTCTCTCTCTCTCTCTCTGTCTGCTTAGACCTGTGAAATCCGGCCAGCTTCTTCTGCCATTATGGAACTTCCCCTGAATCTGTAAGCTTCAATAAATCCCTTCCTCCATAACTGTGCCTGGTCTGGAAGTTCATCTCAATGAACCTGAAGCTGTCTGCTCCAGGTATAAAATATTTTATAATATGAAAACCTACTCACTGATGGCTTTCCATTAACTAACCAATCCCAGGATGTTCTGACTAGATAGTGTGTCCTTCTGAGTTCAGCACCTTGCTCAAGTATCAGTTTTTGCAAAAGAAAGTACATTTATGAGAGCAGGTGAGGTTCTACTATCTCCTTACTCAGTGTGTCTCCACAGAGTGGAAAGAACATTTTTTTAAAGAAAATAAATATAGATATGTAAGATATTACTTGAGAGTTATAAAAAAGCAAATCTTTCAAAAGAGTTTTTCAATTGACCTTCCATACCCACACCTCCAACAGCTACCAGTCCTATCTCTAGGAACAATTAATTGATTTTACAAAGACCCCAGGGTTAACTGATTGGTGACTGTATTAGTCAACTTATCCTTGCTGGGACAAAATATCAGAGAAAAATGGGTTTGGTGGGAGGGGGGGAAGGCTTATTTCAGTCTACAGTTCCAGGTTATAGTCCATTGACTGTCATGGTGAGGAAGGAAGAGTGGACCTATGGTGAGAAAGCACTGATCAATGAATGCTGTTGTTCAGCTAGCCTTCTTTTCTGCATTCAGTCCAGGATCCCAGGCTATGGAATGGGTGGGTCCTTGTCTGGAAAAATCTCTAATCTAGAAAATGACACAAGATTGGTTTCCATGGTGATTCTCAATCTTGTGTGCTTGACAACCAGAGATTACCCATTACAGTGGCATAGCCCTTTACATCACCCTGTTCCTTTTGTTCCTGGATATTTTCATCCCTTTCTTCAGTTCATGGGGATATATTTTTTCTTTCCTTTTCCTCCTCAAGTTTTTTTAAAATAAATAAGTAGCAATTTATAGCCTATACAGAATAATAATTTTCTTCACACATTTTTTATTCTATTTACTAAAAGTTGGAATAAATCAGCAACTGTCCTGTGATCCTTTGTAGTTCGAGAGATAATGTTGCTTTTAGTCACTTTCCCTCTCTATGGCAATCTTGTAAGGACAGAGATTAGCACTGTGTTGTTGATGTTTGTTTCTGAACACCTATGGTGACACCATGATTTCCTTAATATTGGTCTCTGTTAGAAATTATTCCAGGAAAGAATGACAGACAGACTGAGGTCTCTGTTCTTGTGTGCGACAGTGGCCCAGGCTCCAGAGCACCTCTTTCTCCTTAATCTGTCTAATTTCCACCTCCTAGTAGACTTAAGCCTTTAGTATAGCTTGTCACAGGACACTTTAAACTATGGGCTAAAGGGTTGCTTTTGCTCTGAGTTAGTTTCTTTCTTCCCTCCCTCCCTCCCTCCCTTCCTTCTTTCCTTTCTCTTTTCCTCCCCTGCCATCCCCTCCCTTCCTTCCTTCCTCTTTTTTTTGTAGTACTGAGGATTGAACCCAGGGTTTCATTGCTGCTAGGTGAATACCATGCCACTGAGCTATACCCGCTGCTCTCACTCAGACTTTCTCCAAACAGTTTAACATGAGGCACTGTTCAGTCAGTCACATGCACTGACACTGGAGACATGAATCACCTTAGTGAAATTCAGTGCCTCATCTGCAAAAGTGGGCTTCTGGGCTACAAATGGGGGTAACACTGAAACTGTCACTTACCTTTTCATGGTGTGATAGACAGTGTGATCCACCATAAACCTGTTTTCTTTCATGACATTAGTAATGTGATATTTTAACCTTTTCTGTGGGATAAAATGATACAATGAAAACCAGATCAAGTGGGAACATCACCCACCCCTACACTGGTGGGCACCATCAATTTCTAGAAGGGAAATGGTAAGCCTGAACTCTGAACTCAGGCCTGAGTCCAGGTGCTTCTGAGATGTCACCACTGAGTGACCTGGGGCTCTGTGTTGTGCCCAGTGCCCTCACTATGAGCATGGCCACTTCTCAGCTTTGCTCAGCTCCCTGTTCAGGGCACAGTGTGGAGGGCTCAGGATGCTGGATCTTGTTTACGTGCAATGCCTGCCCACCCTAGCCTCAGTTTCTGACCTCTCTTCCCTATAGTCTCCTCCAAGTGTTACCCTGCTAGTGTCTTTGGCTTGACTGGTGATCACTTCTCTTATTCTCTCCCAAATACCCATCTTCAACTTGGACTTCTCTCCCAAGCCCATGTCACTGCTTCTGTCTCCATCAGTGTTCATGGCTTTGGATTTTATCTGGAGTCAACTTCCATCAAGAAACTGGCAGATGTGGACTGGAAAGATGGCTTAATGGTTAAGCGCTTGCCTGTGAAGCCCAAGAACCCCGGTTCAAGGCTTGATTCCCCAAGATCCAGTTAGCCAGATGCACAAGGTGGCACATGCGTCGGGGGCTCATTTGCAGTGGCTGGAGGCCCTGGTGCACCCATTCTCTCTCTCCCTCTCTCTCTCTCTCTCTCTCTCTGCCTCATTCTCTCTGTGTCTGTCACTCTCAACTAAATGAAAAAATATATTAAAAAATAGAAACTGGCAGATGTGTCCCTTTGTCGCTCACTCCAAGCTTCTTGTGAAGTTCTGTCTCTCATAGCAGTTTTCTTCTACTGAATGGGAGGAGCACTGTGAGCTCCTTGAGGACTGGTCCCTACCTCTATAGCATGTGAACTTGTAATTATGTAAGAACGAGCTTACTCAATAAAATTAGTAATGATGATGAGAAAATACTTGTGCATTTCCACTATCCTAGGGAATAGTTACCACATAGACAATTCCTATTATTCAATAATATAAATTTGATATGTATGCTAAATTGACCACATATTTCACATTTTCTCAATTTCCCCTTTTAGCTTTTAAACACTTTTTAATATTTTATTTTATTTATTTATTTATTCATTAGACAGAGAAAGAGGGGGGGGAAGAGAGAGAGAGAGAGACAGATTGGGCATGCCAGGGTCTCCAGCCTCTGCAAACAAACTCCAGACGCATGCACCCCCTTGTGCCTCTGGCTAATGTGGGTCCTGGGGAATTGAACCAGGGTCCTTTGGCTTTGCAGGCAAACACCTTAACCACTAAGCCATCCCCTCAGCCCGACACATTTATTTTATTTATTTTTTTGTATGCGAATATAATGTATTTTGATCATATTCACTTTCCATTACTTTCTCTTGTCCCCTCTGTCCCATTGAGCTCATCTTCTTCCTAACTTCTTCCACTTTTACACTGATATCTCCCTTTCTTCCTTCCTTCCTGTCTTTCATTTGTATGTGTAGCTTTTATGTTTCATTCATCAGCTAAACATATATATGTAGTTAAAATATCAGTTGCACCTACATAAACCATGCACAAAAATCAAAAAGTAAAACAAGAAACAAATCCCATTTGTATTCGTATTAAAATAACAAAACACACAAACTTAACCAAGGACATGAAAGATCTATTCACTGAAAACTCCAACATATGATATCTTCAAATAGCCAAGTCTTAAAGGCAGAGAGTAGAACAGTGTTTGCTGTCAGCAGTGAGAAAAAGGAATTACCATTCTGGGGATATGAAAGTTTAGTCATACAGGATATAAATTTAAAGTAACATATGGTATAAAACGTTGTGCTAATAGTTAATAATAACATAAATATTTGTCTAGGAAATAGATTTCAGGCTATGTGATTCTTTCTGCAATAGCAAACAATAGTAAGACTGGAGATGGATCTAGTGTATGGCATTAAATTTATTGATATAAGGGCAGCTGATTATTAAAATATTTTCTCTGCACTTCTTTTTAAATATAATCTTATTGGGAACTTTTAATATATGAACATACTGAAAATTGAGTATATTCACATTAACTTATACTCTTTTATGTTGTTTTTTTCAAGGCACAGTCTCAATCTAGCCTAGCCTGGCCTTGAACTCACAGTGACTCTCCTACCTCTACCTCCTGAATGCTAGGATAAAAGGCACGCATGACCACACCTGGCCAGGTTATCTTCTTTTGTCTCCTCTCTCCCACCCTCATTCTACTGAAGGCCCTCCTCAGTGAGTTTATTGATAGTCACTGTGGGGCCATGAATGAACTAGTTAGTTCCTATGGGGAGGACAATACCTCACAGTATGCCTTCCCACATTATAGTTAGTACCTTTTTTCTACCCCATCCCCTGTAATCTCTGAGTCTAGGGGGATGTGTTAGAAGTCTTCTTTAGTGTTGAGCTCTCAGAAGTCTCTGATTTTCTTCTCTGATGAGTGTTGAATCCACTGTGTCTACTGATACCTACCTGGGGGAGGTTGTCAGGCTAGCAGTGAGAGCAGCACTCATATTTGATCTGCTACTACCTCGGTAATGTTTCCTGGGCCTTGATGGGTATGGCAGGGATGACTCCTACAGTACTAGATACTCAGTTTTCTCTTTTTTTAAAAGGGTCTTGGGACTCTCAGTCATTTGCTGCCATCTGGGTCCAGCCTAGTTGGCCTTGCTCTGGGCTTGCACTTTTTTCCTTTTTCTTTCTTCTTCATTCCTTTCTTCTCTTCTTTCAAAAACATTTACCTATTTTCAAGCAAAGAGATAGAAAAGAGACAGATAGGGAAATGGGCATACCAGGGACTGGAGCCCTGCAAAAAAAACTCCAGAGGTATGCATCACTTTGTGCATTTGGTTTTTCGTGGGTACTGCGGAATGGAACCTGGGTCGTTAGGCTTTGCAGGCAAGCCCCTTAGCCACTAAGCTAGCTCTCCAGCCTCTTCCTTCCTTCCTTATTTCCTTTTCCTTTTCCCCTTCCTTCTTTCCTTCCTCCTTTTCTTCCTTCCTTCCTCCTCCCCTTCCTTCCTTCCCCCTTCCCTTCCCTTCCCTTCCCTTCCCTTCCCTTCCCTTCCCTTCTCTTCCCTTCCTTCCTTCCTTTTTGCTTTCTTCCCTTCTTTCTTTCTCTCACTTAAGTTAATTAAGGCATGGGTGGGGCCTTATTTATCAGAGTCCAGGCAATCTACTAGTGGACACAGCACTAAGGAAATGCCTCCTCCTCCTCCCTAAGCAGCTGATAATTACCAATAGCTCTTCATGGAAGGGTGGGGCCTCATGTGCTCCTCTACCATCCATGACATTATGTTGATGGGCCCAATCCTATGCAGGTCTTATTCTCATTTCTTGTATTACAAAATATTTTACTGATTTTAAAGAAAAACTTTATAGCTTATTAACTTATCTTTAAATATTGTTTATAAAACACGTTTGTATAGAAAAATCCCCCCTTACAATATAATTGTTCTCTCTCTGATCTGAAATCTATGAAGAACTGTATAACGTTAGTATGTCTTATCCATCTTTAGCAGGAAGGAAACATTTGTCTTTGTCCTTATTAGATTAACTTTCTGGGGCCACATAAACTCACCAGACAGAAGACGGATAAACAAGAGGAAAGCGGAAGTTCACTGTTCAGTGTACTGTCTGGGAGCCTCAGAGACACACAAAGGTGTGAAGCATCTTTGCCAAAGAGCACCACAGTTTAGAGCAGCGACAAACAGTAATAGTTTGTGATCTCCTAGGGGACAGGTGCGGGGAGGCAGAGCTGTAACTCTGATATGGGTTCCTGGGACGCTGAACCTGAGTTTTTCCTCTAACAGGGAGGGGAAGGCAACACTTTGTAAATGGATTTTCTGGCCAGCAGAGGGAGGCAGAGAGCTTTTCTTTCAGCCTTCTCATAACCCTCGTTCTAGTTTAGCCCAGGAGTCAGGCTTGCTGGTGCTCTTTGTGGTCCATGGTAGAATTTGAACTTGGCCTCTTATGTTTTATTTGCTGTTGTTTCCAGGCCTGAAAGTGAAATTCTAGGGAGTTCCTTAAAACTCCTTCCCTGGCGGGAGACACCACCTGTCACTTGGACTTCAGACACACCTTTTGAAAGTGTGTCCTCTGCTTTTTTTTTTTTTTTTTTTTTTTAGGTAGGTTTTCACTCTAGCTCAGGATGATCTAGAATTTACTCTATTCTCAGGGTGGCCTCAATCTCACAATGATCCTCCTCCCTCTGATTCCCAAGTGCTGGGTTAAAGGCATGTGCCATCACACCCGGCTGTCCTCTGCTCCTGTAGGTGCATTAGGCCCCAAAATCTCACCCCCTAAATACTCATAACTGGAATTGAGGAAGCCATTACACATGAGTTCATTGTATTTCAAGAAAACAGAAGGAAGCTACCTGATTTCAAAAATTCAAGGAAAAATGGAACAGAACAAGAAAGCAAGCCAACAACTTCTGTGAAACCGTGAAGGGCGCCAGGCTCCTGAGTGTCACCCTTGACCAACTCCCAGCACTTGACTTTTGCTCAGAGCTGTGTGAGGATCCTGTTACAATTGTGTCTCCTGAAATCCAGTGAACTGGAAAAGACCTGCCAACTTTCCTTTGTAAACACACTTCTTCTTTGGGCTGGCTTCCCAACCTCTCTGGATCTGCAGGCAGGCTTCTCACATTGTGAATTTGCATCTTATTTTTTCACAGCCACACTAGCTGGAGCATTTGCCATAAATAATTTCATGTGGATCTTCATTTTGCACAAACTCTGGAAGCTCCTCTCAGTCTGCTTGGATGAACCCCTAGGGCTTCCATGAAGCACACTCTACCCAGGTTTTCAAGAAAGGAATCATGCATAAACTTTTCTCAGACCTCCAGTGGTCTTGCATCATAGTTTAGACTCTATAATGATTGGCATGGGGGAGTTACAGTCAGTTTTTAATAAGAATTCAACATGGGACATCTGGTCAAGATGGCATCTGGCTAATTGCGCGGAGCCTCTTGGGGAAGGAAAGGCAAGGTATTAAGGGTTCACTGGGTCTTTTAGGGGAGAGAAATCTCTAATAGAGCTCCAGTGGGAGGGCGCAGAGGGGAAACCAAAGGCATTCCCTTTACCCACCAGTTCCCCAACCCACCCAAGCAGCCGCCCTAGCCATAGTCCCAGCTTCAGGATACTCCTGCACTTACTGCAGGAAAGAGGACCCAGGCCAGCATAGTTCCACTTGCCGCACTGGCCAGGAGTAATGGCCGGACTACCCCCGCCCACACGGACATCGGGCTGGCTCCGCCCACCCTCCCACCGAGAGCTCAGGCTTTCTCCATCCATTTGCCTGCTGCAGACAAGCTTAGGCCTGCGCCATTCATCTGCCTGCGCGAGCTCAGGCCACTCCTACCACCCGTCCACGCATAAGCTCAGACCCGCTCTGCCCATGTGCCGCCTGTGCAAGCTCAGGCCCACTCCACCAGATCGCCATGCAAGCTCAGGCCCAATCCCCTGCCTGCCTGCCACGCATGAGCAAGCTCAGGCCGCTCCGTGTACAGGTGAGCTCAGGCCTGCTCGGTCCATCTGCCCCCCACCCGTGTGCTACCTTAGGCCCACTCTGCCCATTTGCCAGTGCTAGTTCAGAACTGCTCCGCCCATCTGCCCGCTGCCAGGGAGCTCAGGCCGCTCTGGCCACCTTCCCATGCGCGAGCTCAGGCCTGTTCCACCTGCCCACGTGTGAGCTCAGGTCCGCTCTGACCGTCAGCCACCCGCACAAGATCAGGCCCACTCCACACATCTGCCTGCCACAGCTCAGACCTGCTCCACCTGTTAGCCAGTGCCCAAGACAGCTCAGACCAGCTGCTCCCTGTTTGCTGGTGCCCTGTGCTAGCTCATGCCTGCTCCGCTTGTCCGCCCATGCCAGCAAAGGCCCAATCCCCTCCCACCCCAGTCTGCCTGATGCACGTGTGAACTCAGGAACACTCTGCCTGCCTACCCATGCATGAGCTCAGGACTGCACTGCCTGTCTGCTTGTCTGCATAGGAGCTCAGGTCGGGTCCCTCCAAGAGGCGCCACTCCCCCGCCCACCCCCACGCCCATTGAGACCACAGTCCTACTCTGCCTGCCCCTACACTATGATGGGCAGACCACAGTGCAAAAGGAATAACATGAAAAGTCAAATGCAAGTAAATCCAATAAGATCACCCAGTCCTACAATGGATGTCTCTAATCAATACATAGAAGAGACATTAGGATCAGAACACCAAAATGAAGCTATGAGCAATGCAGCCCTGACCAAGCTACTGGTAGAACTTGCAGAAAAGCAATGAAGTACCAATAATCGTGTAGATGCTGCCATCACTAGACTAGACCTACTAGATAATAGATAGATAATAGATAATAGATAAGAAAAGAGAAGGAGTTCAAAGACAGTTAAATGATATGAAGGAGAATGAAAATAAAAGAGGACCTCAAAAATAAGCTGGCAATACTAAATGAAGATATAAAGAAATGCAAGGATGAATTCCAAGAAACATCAAGAAAATCAGAAGTTGGGAAGCCAGCCCAAAGAGGAAGCTAGTATCACCCTAATTTCAAAACCAGGCAGAGATGCCACAAGAAAAGAAAATTACCAGCCTATTTCCCTGATGAACTTAGATGCAAAGGTCCTGAACAAAATCCTTGTAAACCAACTCCAACAACATATCAAAAGCATTATCCAACTTGATCAAGTGGGATTCATCCCAGGAACACAGGGGTGGTTCAACATATGGAAATCTGTCAATGTAATACACCATATTAACAAGGTTAAACATAAAAGCCACATGATCCTTTTGATAGATGTAGAAAAGGCCTTTGACAGATCACTTCATGATCGAAATATTGGAGAGAATTGGCATGGTCAGTTCGTATCTTAACATAATAAAGGCTATATATAAGGCTCCTAAATCCCAAATAATACTTAATGGAGAGAGACTGGAGGAATTCTGTAGGACATTGGCAGGTCCCTAGCTTAAAGCAAACCTAAAGTGTCTGACATGAAGGCCCCAGGCTATGGCAAGATAGGAGCAGCCTGAACTGTTGTCATATCTCAGGGACCAGACCAGCAGGGTAGCTCCTCCCTCCATCCTTGGGGGTTGCAGTGAGCTAGAATCCTACCCCCGTTCTTGGGGGTCATAGTAAGCCTTGTCCCCAGACAAATCCTGAACCCCAAGATTGCTCCAAGCATGGGATACCTGGACTTTGAGATAAAACTTAGGCTTTACCCATAACTCTGTGGCCTTTGACTAGTTGCCTAGGAAACTGCTTATCTTCAGACCCTAGATCACCTGACGCACCATTGCCTACATGCTGGAATGAATAGACTAGCAATCTTTAAATCCAACAATCCCCTTAGGATTCTTTTCCTGCCGTCAGATGCTTATAAATCCATTTTCCCTAACAATAAGCAAAGAACTGTTCACTGGAACTATCTCCCGGGAGTGTTTCTCTCATCATGAGCACACAACCTTGGACTCTACGGTTGCTGGGGACACATTCGGGGTAACTGCAGCCAGACCTGACTGAAGCAAGAACCCAAGAACCCACAGAATTCCCACTGAGATCTGGAACAAGACAGAGGTGTCCACTGTCACCTCTGCTCTTCAATATAGTACTGGAAGTCCTAGCTCAAGAAATAAGATAGGAGAAAGAAATAAAAGGGATACAATTTGGAAAGGAAGAAGTTAAGTTAGTTCTATTTGCAGACGACATAAGTCTATAAGTAAGAGACCCGAGAGCATCCATTCCAAAACTCTTGAAGGTGATTTACTCCTTTAGCAAAGTAGCAGGATACAAAATCAATGCACAAAAATCAGTAGCTTTCTATATACAAATGACAAAGATACAGAGAAAGACAAAACGGACATTGTCCCATTTTCAATGGTAACAACAACAAAAATACCTTGGAATAATGTTAAACAAGGAAGTGAAAGATCTATGCAATGAAAACATAAAATCACTCAAAAAAGAAATTGAGGAGGACTTAAGAAAGTGGAAAGACCTCCCATGCTCCTGGATAGGCAGAATTAACATTGTGAAAATGGCAATCCTACCAAAGGCGATATACAGATTTAATGCAATTCCAATTAAAATCCCAACATTGTTCTTCACAGAGATTGAAAAAATGATCTCAAAATTCATATGGAAATGCAGAAGGCCTTGGATATCCAAGCATATCCTCAGCAAAAGAAATACCTCTGGAGGCATCACCATACCTGATCTAAAGATATATTACAAAGCCATAGTAATAAAAACAGCATGGTACTGGCATAAGAACAGGAGTATAGACCAATGGAATAGAATAGAGGACTCAGACTTTGGGTCAAGCAACTATAGCTACTTGATAGTTGACAAAGGTCCTAACAGTATAGGCTGTAAAAAAGAGAGCATCTTCAACAAATAGTGCTGGACAAACTGGATAACCATATGCAGGAAATTGAAACTTGACCCCCACATCTCACCAAGCACAACAATCAAATCCAAATGGATCGAAGACCTCTCAATATAGCACTTAAAACTTGGTTATGCTGTAAGAAAAAACAGGAGGGACTTTCCATAATATAGGAATGGGCAAAAGTCTTCCTGAACAAAACTTCAGTAGCACAGGATCTTAAACAGTCTCTCAACCAAGGGGATCACATGAAGCTGAAAAGTTTCTTCACAGACAAATATACAATAAACAGAGCCAATACATTACCCACAGGATGGGAGAAAATATTTGCTGAATATCCAACTGACAGAGGCCTAATTTCTAGAACCTACAAAGAACTCAAAAACCTAAACAATAAAAAGTCAAACAACCCACTCACAAAATGGGGCAAAGAATGGGACAGGAAGTTCTCAGAGAAAGAAATACAAATGGCAAACACACACTTAAGAAAATGTTCATCAATGTTAATCATCAGGGAAATGCAAATTAAAACAATTATGAGATTCCACCTTACCCCAGTAAGGATAGCAAACATTAAAAAATCAAATGAAAATAAATGCTGGTGAGGATGTGGAGAAATAGGAACCCTCATCCACTGTTGGTGGGAATGTAAGATGGTACAACCACTTTGGAAAGCAATATGGAGACTCCTAAAAAAGCTGACTATAGAGTTAAAAACAGACCCAGTTATTCCCTTACTGGGTATGTACCCTAACACCTCCAAGCTTCAGTCCAGAGAGATTTGCTCAACCATGTTTATAGCTGCTCAATTTTTAATAGCTAAGAGCTGGAATCAACCCAGATGTCCATCACTAGATGAATGGATAACTAAGATGTGGTATATCTACATGTTGGAATTCTACATAGCAGTAAGGAAAAATGACACAATGAAATTTGAAGAAAAATGGTCAAACCTGGAGCAGATCATTCTCAGTGAATTCACCCAATCACAGAAAGATAATTGCCACATAGTCTCACTCATGTACAGCACCTAACCTGAATCTACCCAAGATGCCGACATACCTAGCAAGCACCTCGAGGACTGGACAATAGGGTGGGTGGGGAAGGAGGGGAGGGCATGGGAGTGTGTGGAAGATACAAATCTGGACCCAAACAGCAATGGTACCATAAAATTCTACATCCTGAAAGACAGACCAAATGGTTGAACCTTCACCAGGCCCTTACGAGGAATACCTGAGTCCCAAGGCCCTGGAGAGGGTATGATGAAGATTGACCTTAATCTTCTACTGCCTCTCTCTCTCTCTCTCTCTCTCTCTCTCTCTTATCTCTAACTCTTTTATATTAGTTATCTTTTTCTTCCTTCTCTTCATGGGCACTGACCTGTAACTCCCAGTACCAGCAGGTGGCTATCATCTGCAATGAGCTTTTGATCAGAGAGACCTACAAGGTTTCCTAAAAGAAAGACAGATTTCTGTCAGAGTACTTGATGACCCACCAAAGGTTAATGGTAAGACCCTACTGCTGAAGATACCATATGCGGTTGACACGTAACATCGAGTGACATGGCAGGAAGCTGGAAGAGAGTCAATCCCCAGACAGTCTTTGCGTCTAGTGCCAGAAGGTGCTACATGGGCGACTGGGGGAAAATGACCAATATATGTCCAAGCAACTCATGGTCTCACCTACTTAGCAGCCAATAACCTGTCGTGATGCTCACACCAGTGCAATAGTGGTGCACAGCCATGGTGGGAAACCAACTGCTCTTGATTTGACTAACTGATCTGCTTAGTGGAATGGAACCCATAGCTGGATCTGGGAAAGAAGTCAGAACCAGATCCCACTCTGCATTATCAAGCTCCCACCAATCATGGGCTACAAGAGGGTGTACACTTGTTAAATTCTCTCTAAAAAAATAATGGTTATCCCATTTATCTGGTGCTAACTTTACTCTCTGTTGGAGAATCTGCTTCTCTTTTTCAGATAGACGCAGATCCTAAGGAGAGAACCACCCCATCATACCTCAAAAGGGCCCCAGCTGTAAGTAAGAATAATTGGTGAAACAAGAAAGTGTGCTGTTTTCTTGGTGAACCTGGTACTAGCACAAGGGTGAAGGAGATCAACACAGAGAGCAATCAACTCCTACCAAATCAGATATGCAGAGACCCAGAGGCTCCCAAGACCTCATCACTGAAGCACACCTAAAATAAACCCAACATGGCTCAGGTTAATTTGCAGAAGATGGGGTGCAAAGAATGTCAGAGACACACATTGGGTCATGATACACAGAGACATTTCCTCCTACCCATAACTGATGGCTAACCCCACAATGCATGACCCATATACCCCAGCAAGGAGGGACCAGGTGGAGGCGGGAGGACAGGGAGGACCAACTTGACTGTATTCACTGAGTATAAAACTAATAATAATAAAAAAATGAATTCAATGTGACTGCCACTTCTATTTTCACTAGTATTGAAGGGTCTAATGTACTCTCTATTTCAATGCCTGTGGTGAGCAGTTTTCCAGCTGTCTCTGTTTGCAGGTATACCAGGAGTACTGCATGCCCACCAGGCCCTGGTCAGAAAGGTATGATAAGAGGTTTGCTCCACTTTGTAGATTCTACCATAATCAGTGGGGACATCTGAAGGTGGGAGGGAGGAGACTCCCTTCAGGACCCCCTGAGTATGGAAGTGTGAAATGGAAGGAGCAATATAGTAATTGAAGTTTGAAAAATTAGGCAGAAGGTATATTCTGAGCAAGGCAGCTTTTTTATTTTTATTTATTTTTTTTTCATGTTTTTATTTTTATTTTTTTATTTTTTTCTCCTTTAATTTTTTTTTCTTTATTAGACAGTTCTGTATTCAGCAAAGGCAGCTTTTTTAACATAGGTAGTGCGCCAAGGAGGGAGGCCAGAGGAGAACATGGATACCACCTTGCTTGCCTTGGCAGTCCTAGAAACCACATCTGACCTAGTTTTATTCAAGACGGCAGCAAGGAACAGCTTCATGCATCTTCAACATCTTCAACTTTTCCAGGGCTCAACACACCTGTGGGCTGGTAGCACCTGAGTCAACCTCTTGAGCCCACCAACCATGCTTGGATAAGGATGGCAAGGGCTCAAGGGCTGGACTGTTCTGAGAAATATGAGGCTTTGGAGTCTGGGGACTCGGGCAAGTGCCTCTCATTGTTCTGCCTCAGTGGAGCTTGATCTTCGGGCAAGCCACTTTTCTTCCCTTTCCTTTTCTCTTTCCACTCTTTTTCTCTCATGTTCCTTTTCTTTTCCCCTTATCCCCTCTCTTTCCCTCCTCTCTTCTTTTCCCATTTTTCTTTTTAGCAGAGTGATTATTTTAACTACCTTTCAACAAACTTCCTCCCTCCCTCCCTCTTTCTTTCTTTCTTTCTTTCTTTCTTTCTTTCTTTCTTTCTTTCTTTCTTTCTTTCTTTCATTGGGTATCACTCTAGACCAGGGGGACCTTGAACTCCCAGTGCTCCTACTACCTCTGCTTCCCAAGTGGTGGGGTTAAAGGTATGCACTACCACACCCTGCTCAGCAAAGTTCTTAACTTGATTTTACATTGCAGCTTATTATTTCCAGAAACTACACCAGAGATGTTTAATTAAGGATGATTTTATAATAAAGGAACAAAAATATTTGGAAAGAAAATTTCTTCAAATATATACATGGATAAAATAAAAACACTTATTCTATAACTATAAGAAAATCAATCCTTTTAAACAGAGAATTACACTTTAATCTTTTTAAACCCCAGAGTTACATTTTTGTCTCTGCAAAGCACAAATAATACATGAGAAGGTCTTCAGGGGTTCCCTACAACTGCCACAAGACATTCTGTTTGTTGACTGTAATAGATAACTTTACAAGATCCAAAGACCATACATATTTTGTTACTTACCCCAAAGGAATTCTCTGGCTCTCATCCTGAAAGGGAAGAAAATGGCAGTACCAGCCACAACCATCAAGACAGCCAGGGCTGCAAGCCACTGCATTCTGGAGCTGACTTGGGGACAGACCACACAGACACTGGAAAACAAGCAGGTGCAAGACCTACAAGAGCCTCCATGCACTTCCTGGGCCTCTCTCATGGCTGGGCTCTCCTGAGTCTAGGGCTGTGACTCCTCAGAATTCTGACTCTGTCTCTCAGAATCAGTAAGATGGGCAGTTAGCCTACAATATTGAGCAGGCCAGATTAGCAGTTTGTTGGAAGGTTAAGTGAAGCATATGCCAATTCTAGACCCCAAAATCTGTCAGGAATGACCTCTTTTACTCCACAGTCATGTCCAACAGTGTGAACTCATTTTCACATTTTAGGTCTTTGCTCTTTTAGACTTAAACTCTTCTGCAACTATTTGTGTGTGTGTGTGTGTGTGTGTGTGAGAGAGAGAGAGAGAGAGAGGGGGAGAGAGAGAGAGAGAGAGAGAGAGAGAGAGAGAAGAGAGAGAGAGAGAGAGAGACAGATAGAGAGGGGCAGATAGAGAGGGAGAGATAACAGGCATGCCAGGGCCTCCAGCTGTTGCAAATGAACTCCAGATGCATGTGCCACCTTGTATACCTGGCTTATGTTGGTCCCGGGGAATTGAACCTTGGTCCTTTGGCTTTGCAGGAAAGTGTCTTAACTGCTATGCCATCCCTCCAGCCCCTCTGCAACTATTTTTGAACCCTTACATAGGGTGTCACTGACTAAATGTCTCAAGGGGAACATGTCTCAGGGAATTAAGGAGCTGGCCAGACTTGCATGCTCCAGGGCATCTGAACTGCTTTGCTGGGAATATGACAGTGTTTGTCAATTGGCTGGGCTAGGAGAAGCTATCTATTCCCACATAGCTCAGTAATGGTCTCCCACGTACAACTTTACTCTTTTTATAAATTTCTCTTAGGAAATGAGAAAAATCAAAAAAGTTTTACAGCCTTTCCTTCTCCCTCTTCTCAGCTGAATAGGCAAGTATGCATAGTGGGGGTCCATTCTTTGTTTGTGGCTTTGACTTATGACGTGTGTGTCCTCCACCATATAAACAGACTCTATGCTCTGATGCCCACTCATGCTTCCTTTAGAGAGCGACTCCCATTCTCTTTGGCCATAGATGCTTGCTTAGTTTTGGGATTTTTGCCAAGTTCTTGTATGTCTTGGTGATAGAGGTTAAACTCAATATTTCATAATTTACCCTTCTTTGTGTGTACATATTTCAATTCTCTGCTAAAATTGATAATAACTTGAAGGCAACCGGATTGGTGGCTTGGGGAGTTCTTACAGAGCCCCTGGCTTGGAGAGTTCTAAGCTTATCCAGAACCCAGGCTGTCAACCCTTGCAACATACTTTTGTAGCTCCCACCAAGACATCAAAAAAGGTAAATTATCTAGATACTTAAACTCTCAGTGAATCTCCCAGTGCTTCTGACCATCTAAATACTGCCCTCTCTGTTCCACCAATTGGATAAGTCCACTTCAAGGGGACAAAACTTATAATTTCACAGGGAATTCCTTCCAAGGAAGCACTTTGTCCCCACCTCTAGTCTCCCAACCAGCTAGGATGTTATTCCCTTGTGTAGCACACAATGTATCTCACCTGCTGTGTGCAAGCAGATGTTGCACCATTGCACCCAAATACCATTTCCATAGGATGCTCCCCTAGTGCCCTCCACGATGAGTGCATGGGGCAAACTAGGGATAAAGTAGGTTGTATGGGGGAGAAATTAATGGCGTAGCTTTCATGGGGTCACCAAGCAAGATGAGATAAAACTGTGGGTGGTACTGCTGTCCCTGGGTTGCCCCAGCTTCTGATGTTTTTTATGTTCTTGTCACATTTCTCTAATTGTGGGCAGGGATGTCTTGAAATGTGTAATGATTACTAATAAAAAAAGAAATACTGTAATGCTTTTTGCCTTTCCTTGGGACATAAATGATACTTTAGTTCAGTAATCATAAGAAATTTAAGACAGAATAATTCTACTGTAGCCATGTCTGTGGATATGCTAATAGAGTCCTAGTAGAAGCCAGAAGGAAAGTTCCCAGTTCCCTCACCTGAAATTCCAGCCATTGTTTCCTTCTGCCCCTTCCCCATATAGCACAGTGGGTGTCTCCCTCCAGAGAAATCTGCTGCTTTTCGATTGCTGTGTTTCTTACTTGTTGGTTGTCATTTTCTCCACTCAGCTTGGATGCAGGTGGACTTACTTAATTGCCATGATAGAAATATCGGGAGTTCAGACTGTGTATACGGCATGCAGGGAGACTAAAAGGTTTATGCTTTCTTGGGTTATTTTATGTTTCTCTTCACTTCCTAGGAGCCAAGTCTCTTGAGAATGGGCAGATCTTGAACCTTAAACAAAGTGGCTACTTTGGGTCATGTATACAAGCCTACAGTTGGTGGGCATGATTCCAAGATCACTAGGTACTTGCTTTACTAACTGGGTAAAAAAGCTTCACAAGGCTCTTGATATTTTAGATCACAATTAACTTTTTGAGCAGCTCAATTTCTGAAGGAATTAATTGTCATATTGCTGGGATAGGCTGCTTGACTGTAAATTTACCAGCTAGAATGATGGCAACCGTGTGGGCTAACAGTAGTGCAGACTTGTGTTGGGCCCAATGAACCCCTGCCTGGGAGTACACACCCTGAAGTGACCAAAGGTCTGAAAACCATTCCCACTGAGACACTATAGGAGCTATACAGTTTTCTTAGCTAGGCAGACAGACAGAGAAAGAGCCCCTTGGTAGGTTGCTATATTCTAATTATACACTAAATTCTGTCTTTAAAAATATTTATTTTTATTTATTTATTAGAGAGAGAGAAAGAGAGAGAGAGAGAGATTGTGAGGGAGAGAATGGGTACACCAGGGCCTCCAGCCACTGCAAACAAACTCCAGGCACATACTCCATCTTATGCATCTGGCTTACGTGGTACCTGGAGAAGTGAAGCTGAGTCCTTAGGCTTTACAGGCAAGTGCCTTAGCTGCTAAGCCATCTCTCCAGCCCCTAAATTCTAATTATATGCTAACCCAAGATGGATAAGGAGGTGACTCCACTTCCTCCTTCTTTCTGGCCTGGGTGAACTTTGCTATCAGGTGGCTGGCTTGCAAGCAAGGTAGGGGGCAATTGGAGGGCTCTCTGAGGCCTGTGCAGTACCAGATGCATCATGGACCAACCAGCTCCTTCACCTTCATTTAAGCTGACCAATCCTGAACCCTAGATGAATAGGCTTCCATTATTCAATAAAAATTCAGTTCCCCTTTAGACTGTGGCTCTTCCATCTTCTGGAAATTCCTTCCCCTCAAGGAGCCTGCTCTTTCTGCCTTCTCTTCCCTCTGAAATAAACCTTTACGGTTGGTCTCATTGGAAGGCAAATTGTCCTGGTGCTCCTCTCTTGTTCTTGAAGGTTGAAGATTGCACTGGGTCTGTACACAGTGTCCACATTGGGGGAGGTAAGGAAGACACGCAGTACTCTGCTACTGTCCAGATCAGTAAAAATCGTCTCAACCTACATTTCAAAATGAAATACTAGATTTTAATTTAAATAACTGATGCAATTTGAAGAATTAGCATCATTCTAAGAGCATTTGGAAAGTAAATGGTGCCCATATGGTTTGCCAATGTTAATGCAAATAGAATTAAAGCTCTGGAAGGGTGAGCACAGGGGAACATTTATCCCAATGACTAGAGGCTGATCATGTCTTCCTCCATGCTGTCCACAAGCTCCCGCACCACTCATCTTTCCACACTCCTCACTGTGTCACCTCTCAGGTAGGAAAGTGAAAGTCCTGTTGTCCCATGCATAACACTGATATTGAATGGTGTGATGACAACTGAAAATTCACATTGCGTTACTTCCAAGTTTGCATTCTCCAAAGGACAATCTGCTCAGAACTGCCCACTTCAATTGAACAGGTCCTGCCAAGTTCTTTTCTCCCCAAACTCTAGGTCCCTTCTTGGACCCCTTCCTCTCCTTTGTGGACAGAAGAGAAGCAGCTCAGATTTCCACTGTGGGTGGAAGACTGTCTCTGTCCTGCAAGAGATTCCTAGGGGTAGAGTGAGAATGAGAATCTTATTTGCTACTTGTTTTCCAGTGCTACCAGTGGCTCCTTTGGAGTGAGACGATAGATACCAGGACATCCACAGGTCCCTGAGCTCTGGAAAATGCAGGCAGCCCTATGATGGACAGGAGATCAGAGGTCCAGATCAATCCAGATCATTGTTTTCCCAGGGGTCATGGAGGCTACAAGCCATGAGTGGTGAATTACAAGAAAATTGGTCTGCAAACCAGGAGGGCTATGATCAGGAGACATCAGGTGTGTGGTAACACATTCCTCAGCTAGGTTCTTCAAATGTTCAAAGACAGCCTGAGTCACAGGCAAAAAAGCATGGCATGATTAAAAAGCAACAGACACATTTTGAGGGTTTAAAATAAATGTTATGCTAAACCCACTTGGTCAGGTTCAGAATCATTAGCTGATATAAAAAGCTCTGGAACCTTATATTAGAATGCAGGCCTCCCTCCCAAGAGCATCTCTTTGATCTGAGTAATGCAGATCAATATACGAGTTTGAATAATTTCTAGAGAGGGATTAAATATCACCAGACAGCTTCCAATTTGTAAGCACATCATTTCCCCAAGGAAAACAAGCAGACATCTGGTCCTCTGAATCAGATACATAACTCAATCAATCCAGGGGGGGGGGGGAACTAAAGGCCAAATGCCAAAAATTGAATAGTCAATGTTGTTTAGCCCAATTATAGTTTGAGAGGATCCATGATCTCTTTCTATGTAGATTTGCTTATATTGTCTTGACAGCAAAACAGAAAAATGAACATGAAGTTCTAAAGTGAATCCTGATTTAAATTTAACTCAGTTGTATTTATGTTGACTCAGCAAAATAAATGGCATATATTTCTTCTTGGATTCAACAAATAATTATTACGTACCGTTTTAGGGCCAAGTTTTGTGATGGGCAAGTACAAATGTGAATAAAATGTACTAAGTGTCTTTGCAAACATTATACTCCAGGGCTGGAGAGATGGCTCAGGGGTTAAGGCACTTGCCTGCAAAGCCAAAGAACCTGGGTTTGATTCCTCAGTACCTACATAAAGTCAGCTGCACAGAAGCACATGCATCTGAAGTTTATTCACAACATCTGGAGATGCTGGCACACCCATTTTCTGTGTCTGTCTCTCTTCTCTCTATCTCTCTTTGCTTTCAAATCAATAAAATATATTTTTTAAAAAAGTTATGCTCCGGTTAGGAGGACAGAGAAGCACATGATTTCTGTGTGTGACGTTCTCCGCTTAAGGTCCAGGGAGATAAATTCATGGGAGCAAAGAAGTTCTACTTTTCTTGACATGACAGAAAAGTAAGGGGTCAGGATAACTATGAGGAGAAAGAAATATGGAGAAGGGGAATGAGTTCTTGTTATGGATGTATGAACGGATTGATATATGGATGGATGAGTGGATGGATAGATGGATAGATGAATACAGATGTATGGATGGATGAATAAATGGGTGGTGAAGAGATGAATGAGTGGGTAGGTGGACATGTGGGGCAGGAGGGATGGCTTAGTTGTTAAGGCATTTGCCTGTAAACCAAAAGTGGTGGTTTGATTCAGGTGTCCCCCATAAACTTAGGTGTTCTGAATGCTAGGTTCCCAGCTGATGGAGATTTGGGAATTAATGCCTCCTGGAGGGAGTATATAGTTGGGGGTGGCCGTATGGGTGTTATAGCCAGTTTCCCCACTCCAGTGTTTGGCACACTCTCCTGTTGCTATGGCCCACCTTAAGTTGGCCAGGGGGTGATGTCCACCCTCTGCTCATGCCATCGTTTTCCCCTGCCATTGTGGAGCTTCCCCTCAAGCCTGTAAGCCAAAATAAATCTCTTTTTCCCAGAAGCTGCTCTTGGTTGGGTGATTTCTACCAGCAATGTGAACCGGACTGCAACACCAAAGGACCCTGGTTCAATTCCCCAGGATCCATGTAAGTCAGATGCACAAGGTGGTGCATGTGTCTGGAGTTTGCAGTGGCTGGAGGCCCTGGCATGCCCATTCTCTCTCTCTGACTTTCTCGAATAAATAAAGAAAATAAAAATTGAAAAAAGAAATGGACATGTGAATAGATAAACTAGTAAATGGATGGATGGATGGATGGATGGATGGATGGATGAATGAATACATAGGTAGATGAACAGATGGAAAATAATAATGTGTAAATAGGTGGATAGGTGAAAAAATATGTAAAATGAATAATGAATGGGTGAATAACACAACTAAAGAGCTGTCTGGATCATTGTGAGAATATACTGTATGATACAATACAATATTAGTCTTTAAGGTAAAAAAGATTATAAAAGAACTTAATATTCGATGATAAATTTAAGAAAAGGTAGGAAGAGAAAGGTATTTATAAAGGATTTTCCTTTATGCTTACTTAGATTGCTTGAACTGTTGTGGCCAGGACATAGGATTAGAAACCAGTGTATCTCTTTTTACGACTTTGTAAAACCAACTTTAAAGCATATCTCCTTTAGGCTTGAGCATCAGTAACTGACTTTCCAGGACATGAAAGGCCCTGAGTGTGAGGTCAGCAGTTTCTCCTGAGTCAACTCACACCTGCACTAAAAGCAGGCACTGGTTTCATGAAAACTTGAAGGAAGCCCACACACTTCCCTTCTCTTCCTGGGAAGCTTTGTACGTTATGACAGAGGTTCTTTGCAAAACTAAGTAACAAATATTGTGCTTTCAAAGCAACACTGCTTTGCAATTCCATGCATTTTCATAATGTCTACTGACCTTTCATAACTTAGAATGATTTAGATGATTTAGAATAAGCTTTGTAGAAAAGGAGAGAGGGAAAGTACCCATCTAGGTCAGCTGTGCCCAGCTCCAAGTGACTCCATGTTGTGTCAAACATACGCTTCAGGCTGTGCCTTGTCCTGAGTGACTGTATTTTACAAGCAGCATTTGGCTCCACTTTGTGGGCAAATAGAGAAGCAGAGAGACTCTGTACCTTGTTGGGTATTTAAATACCACCACCTGTCCAGCACCTCCCATGAGGCACAGAATAATAACTTTTCTATAAGCATCAAAAGCCATCAATTTATGAGCAAACTTATCAAAATCACCTAGGGTCATCTGAGCACATGGCATGTTAATACCATATCATATCTTCCATGGTTCTTGCTTTTAAAGCCTCCACAATCCCACACCTCACCAAGGCAGCTGTGCTCAACCCCGCAGCCTAGCAGCTTGGCTTCACATCTCTAGCAGCTCTCCCTATGGGATGGACCATTCATTAAGTTTCTGTGTAAAAATGAAGCTGTGGATCTGGGAAATAGTTTGGGACTGAGGAGGAATAACCTGTCAGTGTTTTCTAGTCAATCTCCTACTTTGGTAGTGCTGAAGGTGGATGTGTGGAGGAGACAGCAAGCTTAGCTGGAAAGGGCTATCAGGAACTTGCCCTGATGCAACCTCAGCATGTGAATAACATCTCCCTTTTCCACCCTCATGTGTGCACACAAATAGCAGCTCTGCTTTTAAGGTAACCTCCTTATACCAATGCACTTACTTATGTTACCACAATTTGGCTAGATTTTCTCAAGTATATGAATTGGATCATGAAAACATTATTTGGGCTTTAAAACCCATGGATGTTTTTCCCTACATTTATGAGTGTTCCAAACCGGGAAGTTTTTTTTTTTTTTTCCATCTCTAATGAATCAGTGTGTTTCAATTTCTTATGAGGACTTTCAAATGGCTTCTTTGGAAGCATATTGAACAAAGTTTAGAGTGGGGCTTGCAGCCCACCTTGTGTGTTCCACAGGGAATAGCTGAGTCCAAGGAGTCTGGCCCCACTGCTCTGTCCTGCTGTCTCACCCTGCCCAGGCCTGCATTGCTATACCTTACCCCATCCTAGTCTTCCCTGTCCTATGCTCCTCTGCTGAGAGCCAGCGAGCTGCTGGCTCAGGCCTGTAGCTTGAGGGCCCTGAATGGACCACCTTTGTTTTAAAATTTAACTTTAATGATAGAGGGTGTTCGTCTACATCCATCTTTATGCATTCTGGAAAATGTTAAGCATTTTACATGCTAACATTTATATAAGAAAACCATTGCATATCTCTCAGATGCCAGGGATTATTGTGGTGACAAACAAACATGATGTCCAAAGTCTTTGATTTGGATTGCCAAAGATAAATGAAATCACAGACAACTAGCCAATGAATCACAGTGTTCTAACTGATCACAACCAATATTGAAGTTCTAAAACTACAGGTACCCTAACTCATGACGTGGTAGAAGAAATTTAATAAACAAGACCGACGTGATGCACTAAAACAAATTTCTATTGTACAAGCCTTTACTAGGGAGACAGCATGGCCTTGAGTCTCCTCCTGATCTATGCAGCTGCACCCTGCTTGTTCGTTATCTGGTTAGTGCAGCCATAGGTACGGACACCCCTGAACAAACAGCTTTCTGTTCTACATTTGTACTTTCTTTTTTTTTTTTCTCCATTTTTATTAATATTTTCCATGATAACAAAAAAAATCCCATGGTATTACCCTCCCCCCTTTCCCCTTTGAAATTCCATTCTCCATCATATCCCCTCCCCATCTCAATCTTTCTACTTACATATATACAATACCAACCTAATAAAAGCCCTCCTCCCTTTCTTTCTCTTCCCTTTCTATCTCCTTTTTTAACTTACTGGCCTCTGCTACTGAGTTTTTTCCTTCTCACACAGAAGCCCAATCATCTCTAGCTAAGATCCACATATGAGGGAGAACATGTGGCGCTTGGCTTTCTGGGCCTGGGTTACCTCACTTAGTATAATTCTTTCCAGATCCATCCACTTTTCTGCAAATTTCATAACTTCATTTCTCTTTACTGCTGAGTAAAACTCCATTGTGTAAATGTGCCATATCTTCATTATCCACTCATCAGTTGAGGGACATCTAGGCTGGTTCCATTTCCCAGCTATTATAAATTGAGCAGCAATAAACATGGTTGAGCAAGTATCTCTAAGGTAATGAGATGAGTCCTTAGGATATATGCCTAGGAGGGCTATAGCTGGGTCATATGGTAGATCAATCTTTAGCTGTTTTAGGAACCTCCACACTGATTTCCACAATGGCTGGACCAGATTGCATTCCCACCAACAATGTAGAAGGGTTCCTCTTTTTCCACATCCCTGCCAACATTTATGATCATTTGTTTTCATGATGGTAGCCAATCTGACAGGAGTGAGATGGAATCTCAATGTAGTCTTAATCTGCATTTCCCTGATGACTAGGGATGTAGAACATTTTTTTAGATGCGTATATGCCATTCGTATTTCTTCCTTTGAGAATTCTCTATTTAGCTCCATTTCCCATTTTTTGATTGGTTTGTTTGATTCCTTATTATTTAACTTCTTGAGTTCTTTGTATATCTTAGATATTAATCCTCTATCAGATATATAGCTGGTGAAGATTTTTTCCCATTCTGTAGGTTGCCTCTTTGCTTTCTTCACCGTGTCCTTTGCAGTGCAAAATCTTTGTATTTTCATGAGGTCCCAGTGGTTAATCTGTGGTTTTATTGCCTGAGCAATTGGGGTTGTATTCAGAAAGTCTTTGCCAAGACCAATATGTTGAAGGGTTTCCCCTACTTTTTCCTCTAGCAGTTTCAGAGTTTCAGGTCTGATGTTAAGGTCCTTAATCCATTTGGACTTAATTCTTGTGCACGGAGAAAGAGAAGAATCTATTTTCATCCTTCTACAGATATATATCCAGTTTTCCCAACACCATTTGCTGAAGAGGCTGTCTTTTCTCCAATGAATATTTTTGGCATTTTTATCAAATATCAGGTGGCTATAACTACATGGGGTTACATTTGGGTCCTCTATTCTGTTCCATTGATCTACGAGTCTGCTTTTGTGCCAGTACCATGCTGTTTTTGTTACTATGGCTCTGTAGTATAGGTTAAAATCAGGTATGGTGATACCACCAGCCTTATTTTTGTTGCTCAGTATTATTTTAGATATTCGAGGTTTTTTGTGATTCCAAATAAATTTTTGGATTGTTTTTTCTATTTCCGTGAAGAATGCCTTTGGAATTTTGATGGGGATTGCGTTAAATGTGTAGATTGCTTTTGGTAAGATTGCCATTTTCACAATATTGATTCTTCCAATCCAGGAACAAGGGATGTTTTTCCACTTCCTAGTGTCTTCTGCAATTTCTCGCTTGAGTGTTTTAAAGTTCTCATTGTATAGATTCTTTACTTCCTTAGTAAGGTTTATTCCAAGGTACTTTATTTTTTTTGATGCAATTGTGAATGGGAGTGATTCTCTGATCTCATCCTCTGTGTGTTTGTTGTTAGCATATATGAAGGCTACTGATTTCTGTGTATTTATTTTGTATCCTGCTACATGACTGTAGGTTTTTATCAGCTCTAACAGTTTGCTAGTAGAGTCTTTAGGGTCCTTTATATATAGAATCATGTCATCTGCAAATAATGATAACTTGACCTCTTCCTTTCCGATTTGTATCCCTTTTATGCATGTCTCTTGCCTTATTGCTATGGCTAAGACTTCCAGAACTATATTAAATAAAAGTGGGGACAGTGGACACCCTTGTCTTGTTCCTGATTTTAGTGGAAAAGCATCCAGTTTTTCCCCATTTAGTAATATGTTGGCTGTAGGCTTATCATAAATAGCCTTTATTATATTGAGATATGTTCCTTCTATTCCCAGTCTCTGTAGGACTTTTATCATGAAGGGATGTTGGATTTTGTCAAATGCTTTCTCTGCATCTAATGAGATGATCATGTGATTTTTGTCCTTCAACCCATTTATATAATGTATAACATTTATAGATTTGCGTATGTTGAACCATCCCTGCATCTCTGGGATAAAGCCTACTTGGTCAGGGTGAATGATCTTTCTAATGTATTCTTGTATTCTGTTTGCCAATATTTTGTTGAGAATTTTTGCATCTATGTTCATGAGGGAGATTGGTCTGTAATTTTCCTTTTTTGTTCTATCTTTGCCTGGTTTTGGTATCAGAGTGATGCTGGCTTCATAGAAGGAGTTTGGTAGAATTCCTTCTTTTTCTATTTCATGGAAAAGCTTAAGAAGCAATGGTGTTAGCTCTTCCCTGAAGGTCTGGTAAAATTCAGCAGTGAATCCATCTGGGCCTGGGCTTTTTTTAGTTGGGAGATTTTTGATAACTGTTAGGATCTCCATGCTTGTTATAGGTCTATTTAAGTGATTAATCTCATCTTGATTTAATTTAGGTAGGTCATATAAATCAAGGAAATCATCCATTTCTTTCAGATTTTCATACTTTGTGGAGTATATGTTTTTATAATATGTCCCTATGATTTTTTGAATTTCTCTGGCATCTGTCGTGATGTTACCTTTTTCATCTCTAATTTTATTAATTTGTGTCTCTTCTCTCTTTCTTTTGGTCAGATTTGCTAAGGGTTTATCAATCTTGTTTATCCTTTCAAAGAACCAGCTCTTTGTTTCATTAATTCTTTGTATTGTTTTTTTTGGTTTCTATTTCATTAATTTCTGCCCTAATCTTTATTATTTCTTCCCGTCTACTGATTTTTGGTTTGCCTTGTTCTTCTTTTTCCAAGGCTTTAAGGTGAAGCATTAGGTCATTTATTTGTGACCTTTCTAATTTCTTAATATAGGCACTTAAAGCTATAAATTTACCTCTTAGAACTGCCTTCATTGTGTCCCAGAGATTTTGGTATGTTGTGTTCTCATTATTGTTTGACTCTATAAATTTTTTGATTTCCTTCTTGATTTCTTCATTGACCCATTCATCATTTAGTAATGTATTGTTTAGTTTCCATGATTTTGTGTATGCTATATCCTTTCTTGCTATTGATTTGTAGTTTGATTCCATTGTGGTCAGATAGAATGCAAGGAATTATTTCAATTTTCCTGAATTTGTTAAGATTTGCTTTGTGTCCTAATATATGGTCTATTTTAGAGAATGATCCATGTGCTGCTGAAAAGAATGTATATTCTGCAGCATTTGGATGAAATGTCCTGTATATGTCTGTTAGGTCCATTCCTTCTATGACCTCGTTTAGTCCAGATGCCTCTCTGTTTATTTTTTCCCGGGATGACCTGTCAATTGATGAGAGTGGGGTGTTAAAGTCACCAACTACCACTGTGTTTGGTGTTATCTGTGATCTTAGTTCTAACAGTGTTTGTTTGATGAATTTGGGAGCCCCCATGTTAGGTGCATATATGTTTAGGATTGTAATGTCCTCCTGTTGGAGTGTGCCCTTAATCAATATAAAGTGACCTTCCTTATCTTTCTTGACTAATGTTGGAGTGAAGTCTGCCTTGTCAGCTATTAGGATAGCAACCCCTGCTTGCTTTCTGGGTCCATTTGCTTGAAACACCGTTTTCCAACCTTTCACCCTAAGATAATGTCCATCCTTTGTAGAAAGGTGAGTTTCTTGGAGACAACAAATTGTAGGGTCCTGCTTTTTAACCCAGTCTGCAAATCTATGTCTTTTGGTTGGAGCATTGAGGCCATTGATATTAAGAGATATTATTGAAAGATGTGTATTTATGCTTGCCATTTTTTTTTTTTTTGTGGTTCTGGTTCTACCTTTGCTCTCTTATATTAACTAGTATTTGAGTGTTGTTTGTTGTTTTCCAGGTTCCTTATATGTGTGTTTTTCTTTCTCTTCGGCATGGAGGATTCTTTCAAGTATTTTGTGTAGAGCTGGTTTTGTCTTCAAATACTCCTTCAGCCTGCTTTTGTCATGGAATGTCCTTATTTCTCCATCTATTTGAATGGATAGTTTTGCAGGATAAAGTAGCCTTGGTTGACAGTTGTTATCTTTCAGAGTTTGGAATACATCACTCCAAGCCCTTCTGGCTTTGAAAGTTTGTGTTGAGTAATCTGCTGTGATCCTGATGGGCTTGCCTTTGTAGGTAACTTGATTTTTCTCTCTAACTGCTTTCAATATTTTTTCTTTGGATTGTGTGTTTGGTAGTTTGATTATAATATGGCGAGGAGAGGTTCTTTCCAGGTTTTGTCTGGCTGGTGTTCTAAATGCTTCCTGTATCTGCATTGGCACCTCTTTCCCAATTTGGGGGAAGTTTTCTTCTATGATTTTGTTGAAGATGCCTACTATACCTTTGGATTGAAATTCTTCTCCTTCTACTATACCCTGAATTCTTATATTTGATCTTTTCATAGTGTCCCGAATATCTTGAAATTCCCATTCATACTTTTCTATTAGTTTGTCTTTCTCTTTGTTGGATTGTATTAGATCTGCCACCTGGTCTTCTAGCTTAGATATTCTGTCCTCTCCTTCATCCATTCTACTGGTGAGATTTTCTATAGAGTTTTTTATTTCATTAACTGTGTTCTTCATTGCTAGTAATTCTGACTGGTTTTTCTTCATTATTTCTATTTCCTTATTTATGTCTTGTATTGATTTCTTTATTTCGTTAAATTGGTGTCCTGTATCTTCTCTGATTCCTTTGATTTCTTCTTTGAGTTCATTGAACATATTTACAATCATTCTTTTGAAATCTTTCTCAGGCATTTTCTCTAACTCGTTTTCACTAGAGGTCATTTCTAAAGCATTGATGCTTTTTGGTGGATTTATATTGCCTTGGTTTTTGGTGTTTCTTGTGTTATAATGTATATATTTTTGCATCTTGGATTAAGTTACTGCTTAGATTTTCCAGTTAGCTGGGTATCCTTTGCTGTATCTATTGATCTGATATTGTATATCTTCTATGTAGGAGATTAAGATGTTAGGTGTGGCTCTTACCACTCTCAGAGTATCTAGACACGTGGTCCTAGGGGTTGAGTTTGCCTGCTATGGGAGTATTCAAATAGGATGAGTGGAATAAAATACAGGTATATTCTAAAATTTAACTAAACCCTATACACATTCAGTCAAGAACAGCACCGAGCATTTATGCAAGATTAGGTATTATAAAAACCAGATCCTCTATCAACAAAGAGGTTAAGATTTCTGGTCTGTTGAGGGATCCAAGTCAGTTTGTGACCAAGTGAGACCCTACCCTGGTTCAATCCCAGTTACCTCTTTGGATGCTTTTGGTCTCAGTCAAGTTGCTGGCTGGGATGTTGGGCCGCTGTTCTGCTTTCTGGAAGTGGGTACTGGCTTTTCCTGTGGGGCAAACCAAGCCTGGCAACTGTGGCCCTGCAGATTGGCGCCCCTGATGCTGGATCCCCGCTGCTGCCGCTGGAGCTGCCGCTGCTGGGACCACTGCTGCTGGATCCGCCACTGGAGATGCCACTGCTGGGTCTGCCCCCGCTGATCCGCTGGAGCTGCCGCTGCTGGGTCCTCCGCCTCTGATCCGCTGGTGCTGCCGCTGCGGGATCCGCCTCTGCCGCTGAAGCCGCTGGAGCCTCCGCTGCTGGATTCGCTGCCCTGAAGCTGCTGTGGCCAGTACCGGAGCAGCTGATGGTGTTTTGGGGGCTGGAGTCACGGCTTCCACCGCCGCTTCCGGCTTCCACCGCCGCTTCCGCTGCCGGGGTCTGAGCCGCCGCTGTTGGATCCCGAGTCACCGCTGCCGGAGCCAGAGATGCAGCTGCCGCTGCCAGAGTCCGAATCGCCGCTACCGGGTCCCGAGGTGCCGCTGCCGGAGCCCAAGTCGCCGCTACCGGGACCCGAGCTGCCGCTACCGGGTCCCGAGCTGCCGCTGCCGGAGCTGCTTCGGCCTGCCCGTGTGGGCTCTGGATATCTCCTACTTCTCCGCTGCTGTTTTAATCTCTTATACACCTCCCTTGTGTATTTTGCTGGGTTTTCTTTGGCTTTTTCTCCCCTAGGCTGCTTAGGCGTGGTTCCTATGCCGCCATCTTGACCGGAAGTCCCATTTGTACTTTCTTATCACTGACTTATTTCTAAGGAATTTTCTGTTTGATCCCCAAAATCATGTAACTTAGAAACTTGTCACCCACCAACTGTATAAAGAACTCAAGATGATGTCAGACTGCCTGCCTTACTGTCTACAAAACCTCTCAGCAATCAGAGCTCAGGACTCAGGCTTTGGAAGTTATTCCCCTGAGTCCATGTCAACATGAATAAATTTTCTGATTCCCCATTCTATCTCTGGTGCCATCTCTATGTTTGTTTTTTTTTTTTTTTACCCAGTTTCCCATAATAATGATGGCTTATTGTGGAAACAGCATTTAACCCAAAGTAGAACAAGTCCTAGAGACAAGAATGAACAAGTCACACTGGTAATACCATGGTAAGGAGAATGGATTGAATGGGTTAGGGGGGCATGAGCAGATGTGGGGTCCAGAGGGGGCATGATGATGTCTGGGTGTGATGGTTGATACTGTCAGTTTGAAAGGACCTACAATTACTTATGAGTGATTATTGAGGTTAGCCTGTGAGCATGCCCATGATGGATTATCTTGATTAGGTTAACTGAGGTGGGAGGACCCACCTTAACTGTGGGTGACACTATCCCGTGGGCTGGGGTCCTGGACTATGTGAAAAGGAGAGAGGTGGCTGAGCATCAGCCTTCATCACTCTCTGCTTCCTCACCGTGGACTGACTGTGACCAGCTGCCCCATGCTACTGCTGCCATGCCTTGCCCGACAGGATAGATTGCAACCTGGAACTATAAGCTGAAATGAACCCTTCTTCCCTGAAAGTGATTTTTGTCAAGAATTTCGTCCCAGCACTGGGAAGTGGACTAATACACTGGAGCTGGATAGTGATTAATGCAGAAAGTTCTACCATCTGTAAACACTTTCCATGTGCCAAGCTCTGGTTAATTACACTTTGATTGTATTAATTGCTTGCAGTAATACACTGTTGTAATTATCTTTTTATTGCTGGGACAAAACACCAATTCATTAGCAGCTTATGGGTTTATTTTAACTTAAAGTCTCAAGGGGAAAATTTTCCATGACAGGACAAGGATACTAGAGCAGAGGCAGGGCATCACATTTGGTCACAGCAGCTGGCAGAAATTAGCAAGAGTGAGCTGAGTTATGGCAAGGGGAAGCTTGGATACAATATACTAAAGCCTACCCCCCTACACACCTCATCCATCAAGACTCTACCTCCCAATTTGCTGTCATCTTTCACATTCAAATAGCCACACACATATATGAAGAAAATGATACACAAAGAAATGTGATTATGTAATTTAAATCAAAAAAAGTCACCTGAAAATAGAAGATGTAAACTTCAGTGACTGGCTACAGGAGTGAGAAGTAAGAGAGTCACCAAACATGTCCTTGCCATTTCAGCTTGGGGACTTTGTGCCAGGTCATTCCGTTTATATGAAGTGAGGTCCTTGCAATCCATGGACAAATCTAATTTCAAATTTCCAGAAACATTCTGGTTTATGTTACTCTCCATTTATTTTCATTCATTTATTTGACAGAGAATGAGGGGGAGAGAGAGAGAGAATAGGTGCACCAGGGCCTCCAGCCATTGGAAACGAACTCCAGATGCATGCACCCCCTTGTGCATCTGGCTAACATGGGTCTTGGGAAACTGAACCTGGTTCGTTTGGCTTTGCAGGCAAATGCCTTAACCACCAAGCCATCCCTTCAGCCCCTTTATTTTTTTCAAGGTAGGCTCTCACTCTGGCTCAGGATCACCTGAGGAATTCACTATGTAGTCTCAGGATGGCCTCGAACTCAAGGTGATCCTCCTACCTCTGCATCCCGAGTGCTGGGATTAAAGCATGCACCACCCAGCTTTAAGTTACTCTCCATTTTTGATGGAATAATTGTTATGTAGCAAGCCCACTGTGAGTTGAAAACATAATTCAAAATGCACCAAATACACTTCATCACCTGGACATCACAGCTCAGCATGCTGCAGTGTCTGGGGGTTCTGGTGTGACCTAGAAGTGGGTGGGAGCTGCAGCTGCCTGAGAAAGTATCACACATGTGCCACTAGCCTGGGGAAAGGCCAACACGCAACATCTGAAGTACGGCTTATGCTGGATCCTCATCACTTTTGTGCCATCATAAACTTGAAAAGTCCCAAGTCATAAGGTAGAGACTGTGTATAAACTTGTGATAAAGGTGTCCTTTATAATAATGATAAACATGTATAGATGACCAAAATGTGACAAAGACAACCTCCTTCCTGGAAAGATGCTTGGAATTTCTGCTTGAGATGAAAGGTCGCTACTTTAATGTGAATCTTCCTTTTGGTGACTCCTCCTATCTGCTGCTTACTAGTCTGTACTATTATCCACATAGAGTAGTTGGCCCATCCCGTTGGACGCTATGATCCATCAATTCAACTGCTCACCATTGTCTCCTTTGGGAGCTCATTTCCTTCACATTCAACTTAAACCACATGTTCCAATATTTTAATTGCTATTTTGTATTCATCCTCAGTCCTGATCTCACTCTCCTATACCTGAGAAAAATGCTGATTTCCCTAAACCCAGCTCATCACACTCCCACCACCTGGTAGGTAGATCCTACTGTCAGGTCCCATGTGTGCATGACCATTGAAAGGGCCATGCCGCTGCCTGCCTAACAACTTTCCCACCTGTCCTTGTGGGATGCCTCTCTCTTCCAGCACTCTTATTTCATAACACTCCTCTTAAACTCTATATCCTTCCTGTCTTTCTTTTTCTTTTTCTTTTTTAAAACACTTCATTTATCTATTTGAGAGAGAACAAGGGGGAGAGAGAGAGAATGGGCATACCCGGGTCTCTAGCCATTGTAAATGAACTCCTGATTCATGTACCACCTTGTACATTTGGCTTTATGTGTGGCTTTAAGGTGGAGACTGTGTATAAACTTGTGATAAAGGTGTCCTTTATAACAACGATAAACATGTATAGATGACAAAAATATGACAAAGACAACCTCCTTCCTGGAAAGATGCTTGGAATTTCTGCTTGAGGTGAAAGATCTCTATTTTAATGCGAATCTTCCTTTCAGTGACTCCTGTCTGCTGTGTGTACTGGGGAATTAAACCCAAGTCCTTGGGCTTTGTATGCAAGTGTCTTAAAGGCTGAGCCATTTCTCCAGCTCCCTTTCTATCCTTCCCCTTCCTTCTCTCCACTATGGTTAGGGTTCGAGCTCTGTGGAAGCTCCACCTAGTTGGTGGTGATCTAGATTGCAAATAAAAATGGGATCCGCATCATTTGAGGCCTGTGTTCATGGATGCCTGAACCTGCTGATAGCTCTTGCCATGGAAATGAAAGGAAAGCACTGCTAAGTCCTTATTTTGTTCTCCTTACAGTCCCCAAACACCTCTGGTGTCTCTATCAGCCTGTCTGCATTAGTTTTGTTACTAAACACAATGGCTTTGCACTCACTACCTGGTGGATGCAATGCCAGCATCAACACAGCCAACACATAGAAGAGTGAAGACTTCTTGCCTACAGAAGACAAGGAGTGCGTCACAGTCCTTTCCAGCACAACTCTCAGACAGACACAGGAATCATGGGGATTTTATTTAGGAGCAACACATAGTCATATAGGGGCATGCCATTTTGGAAGCATGAACAGTTGAGGTCATACTTCTAAAAAAGGAAGTAGAAAAAGTATTGTGCAGGCTTACCTCAAAGTCATGATCCATATATGGAAAAGTTTAAAAGATGGATAAAATATCTCTTGACATGCTCAGCTTTTACCATAAAACTTTATCTGAAAATAAAGGGGTGGGTATTTTGAAGCCATGACTGACTGCAATGTAGTGGACAGCACTCAGCAGCCAGCATCCCACAGTCAGTGTGACTATTAGAAGAGCTGGGATAGTCTGCCTCAATAACCACCTACGGGCTCACTGACTCCATCAGTGAAGGTTACTGGGACTGGCTTGCACTTACCTGAAAGTAGCTGAAGAAATAGAATTTCACTTTTTTGGAAAGACTACATTTTAGGACATTTTGTTCTTCTGTAGTTACCTTCATGTTGCTAGGACCATCCACCTGACCCAAAGCAGCTGATGGGAAGAAAGGGTTATTTCTGGATTACGCTTCCACAGGCAAATTTCATCATGACAGGTAATGGATGGGGCAGCACAGGCTTGACATCACTGCTTGCCACTACAGCTGGAAGAAAGAAGCAAGAGAGTGAGCTAAACTCTGGCAAGGGGGAAGCTAGGCTATAACACCCCAAGCCTGCTCCCAGACAACACACCTCCCCCAGCAAGGCTCTGCTCTCAAGTTGCCAGCAGCTTTGAACTGAGCATTCCAAACACATGAGCTTATGGTGGACATCTCATGTTCCTTCTAAGAAATTTCTAAGTAATCTACCTTTTCCTGGCACGTAATGTATATACATCACTCAGATGTGTGAGAGAAAGTGTCAGCCTTAGAGGATGCTCACAGAACATTTCTATCACTGTGTCTCTGTCTTGTTTATCACTACTCTCCAGACAGGCATGTGGTGTGGTTTCCAGTAGAAGGTCTACAGCCATGAAGAAGTGGCCCTTTCTGTAGACATGTTTTGGGGTTCTGAGAGAAGACTCCACAGCTCATGTGCTACCAGACCACTGCTGTCTCGCATCTAGACATTGGATTTATGATGAAGTGCTGGTTGGTTCTGAGTTGCCATCCTCTAGTCAGGCTATGAGATGTGTCTCATGATCTGCCTGAGGATACACTGTCCCACATGTAGGAATTCATGCTAAATAAATTCTTTTTTTTTAACCTAATGACTTTGTTGATTTTCTTTAGGCTTTGATATCTAGAAAATCTGGCCTCCTTCTCTTATGTTTCATTGGGAGGTCAGGTCAGGCTTTCAGTCTGCTCATCCAGGCTCTTCAGAGTAAGGTTCACAATAAAAGAGCTCTGAGACTCTCAAAATGCTCTGGGTTTATATGCTTATATATTATTTGTTTTAACTTGCTTTCATGATTTTCAAAAATATATTTCAGATAAGTGTGTAGATTTTACAGAGAAGAATGTTCCAACAGCCAATAGACGGTAAAGTATGTATGTGCACATTATGTAGCCATTAGGGTCAAGTCTGGATATCATTTCCTTGGAATATTATGACTAAAAAATGTAATGATAGAAAGAGAATTTAAAGTACTAAACATTAAGTTGACTGTTAAAAATCAGTAAAATGTTGGGCAAATAAAGACTTTTTAGATGGTTCTCTGTGACTTTGTCCTGAGATTATATGATTAAATGGTTAATAAGAAGGTCAAAATAGGTAAAACACATTTCATAAAGCTAGGAGACATGTGTGAGTATGAGATGGGATATGATGGGCCTAAGAATAGGACAAAAAAAAATTTCAAGGCAAGGTAGAAAATTGCCAGGCACCAGTGAACCTAGATAATTCTAGTAATAGCTTTTCTCCCTTGGTTTCTGGTAATTGCTAGGAATGTACCAGTATCTGGAGTGTATGGGATGTCTGAGAAATATCAGAGGACAAGAATGACAGAGAAATGTCCCTGACTGCCTGTCCTGTATTTCAGCACGGGTAACAGGTGAGTGTACAGTACATCTTGAATTCACACTCTCCTCTGATCTTTCCCTGCTCTACTGCTTGGGTGGCCTACAGATGATAAGAGACTAACCATTTGCCATTTCTTCTAGCATTCCAGGAAATTAATTGCCTTTTGTTTTCAAGGCTACAGTTATAATGTTAACATGTTACGATGCTTTGTTCTCTGTATGTTTTTGATCTTTCTTGCTTGCAGTAATATAAATTTTATTAATAGACTCTCATTTGAGGTTTAAATATGTTAAAAAGTTAGCTAGATTCTGAGAGTAAGTTCTCTCCTGTCTCAGATCCCAAGCAAATTTAACTTACGCCTCCTCCAAAACCCTTCTCTTGAGACCAGCTGTCCATCTGGCTCTGTGACATGGAAACAGAGAATGTCAAGCAGCTTAAGGATTTAGTATCAAAAGTATTGCTTGGTTCTATATATTTTCTGTCTTGCCTTAGGTTACTTAAAGGAAGCTCTCTTTCAGGTAACTAGAGTTTTGTTATTTCTTTTGAGAATATAGTTTTCAGACTTTTGTTAAGAAATATGAGTAAAAGTGCCCTTTTATTTTTATTTTTATTTATTTATTTGAGAGAGAGAGAGAGAGAGAGAGAGAGAGAGAATGGGCTTACTTACCAGGGCCTATAGCTACTGCAAACAAACTCCAGCCACCTTGTACATCTGGCTCACGTGAGTCCTGGGGAATCAAACCTGGGTGCCTTAACCACTAGGCAATCTCTCCAGCCCAAAAGAGCCCTTTTAAATGTAAGTGACAATCAGCCTTACCTAAGACTTATAGCAGGCAAGAACTTTATATTTTAACAACATGTAAACAGGTAATGTTCATCTATTCCATGATGTTATAAATATAATCTAGGTTCAACTCTTCTTAATAAGTTGATATATTTGTTTATATTACCATGTCTCATCATGACAAAAGTTAAAGTTCAGTTCAATGACACTGATCTGCTCATGTTAATAGTTTCAAAAACTAGCTTTAAAATGTCCAGTTAAGATAGCTAAAAGTTCTCTGTGTGTCAAGCTTTTAACTACTGGGGAAACTGAGTCTTAGCAAGATCAAGATTTGCTAGTGCTGAATTTTCTTTTGTAAAAATATTTGAATATCTTGGGCTGGAGAGATGGCTTAGCTGTTAAGCGCTTGCCTGTGAAGCCTAAGGACCCTGGTTTGAGGCTCGATTCCCCAGGACCCACGTTAGCCAGATGCACAAGGGGGTGCATGCGTCTGGAGTTCGTTTGCAGTGACTGGAGGCCCTGGCGTTCCCATTCTCTCTCTCTCTCTGCCTCTTTCTCTCTCTCTGTCCGTCACTTTCAAATAAATAAAAACAAACAAAAAAATTAAAAAAAATATTTGAATATCTTTAAAGTAACTTTAGAGACAGTTAATTTCCTGTCTTGTTTGAAGATAAAACAAAACAAAATGATGCTAATTCTGCCAAGTGGTCATGCCTGGATTTATCATTTAGGTTTTATGGAAGAAATAACCTGGTTTCATTCATTGTGACTTTTGTTCTTAGAGAAACAAAGATTCTCCCTGTTCTGAGATAACCTCTGATCTTCCTTAATTTAAAGCCATGTTGAAGGGCCATACAATGCCTGGATCAAAGTGAGTTAATCCCAAGTTATAGCATTAGAATCTGTTATTTACAAACAATGCTGATACTATTTAGACATAAAATGTCGGGTATCTTGCCTACTAAGCATTATCTATTTTAATAGTCATGAGGAAGACATAAAACTGATTTATGCCGATCAAAATTCTTTACCTTGGGCTGGAGAGATGGCTTAGTGGTTAAGGTACTTGTCTATGAAGCCTAAGGTCTCAGATTCAATTGCCCAGTACCCATGTAAGCCAGATGCACAAGGTGGCACATGCATCTGGAGTTTGTTTGCACTGGCTAAGGGCCCCGGAGTACCCATTTTTTCTCCTTTCTCTCTATCTTTCTCTCTCTCTTAAATAAGTAAATAAATAAATGAAATATTAAAAAATTCTTTAACTTTTTGTGGGCATGTATTCTCTGTGTCCAGGCCCATTCTGAGTCAGCTCTCCTCCTGTGGCCAGCTACCAATGAAGGTCTACCACATACATTTGAACTTGGCAATGAGGCAAATCTTAATTGGATGAGCAGTTTATAAAAGGTCATGATCTGAGCCTCCATGTGAGAGTTTTATGGTTTTACTCACTCCATCTTGCTGGGAAGGGTAGAACACTTGGCTTGGGAGTTTCTCTTGTTTTCTTCCCTCTTCCCTGAACTCTCTCTTTTATAAATCTTTCGTAATTTACCCTTCTCCATGGCTTCACTTTTTTTTTTTTTTTTTGGTTTTTCATGGTAGGGTTTCACTCTGGCTCAGGCATTTACTATGTAATCTCAGGGTGGCCTTGAACTCATGGAGATCATCTTACCTCTGCCTCCCAAGTGCTGAAAGGCATGCCCCACCATGCCTGGCTAGCTTCACTGTTTAATTATTTGCAAATTGCAGACAAGATCTTGAAAGCCACTGGATTAGTGGCCTGCAGGGGCTTTTGAGAGGTGCTGGCTTGGAGAATTCTTGTACACCCAGAGCTCTCTACTGTGACACTGAAGTCCTCCAAATAAAGTCCTCTCACTTTTGTAGTTTCGGTACTTGGATTGATCAACACTTTCCCAGTTACCATGGTCTTAATTGTCCTTTCAAAAAATGGGAATTAAGGAATTTCCTATTACAAGGAATGCTGCATGTGGGGATGGAAGTATGAAGCATTCAGCCAGGAGCACTCTTCCAGAGCCCTGCAGCCTGTCACCTTCCCATTTCAATCCACTTCTTGAGCCCTGTCTGTTGCTATTGGCAATGTGTGTAAAATGCAAGTGGTAGAGGGGAAAGAAGTCTTTAACTCCTTACCTTCCCCAGTTCTCTTGTGACAAAGACAACTAGCAGGAGAAACACAAGCATGATCTCACATGTGGCAGCCTCAAAAATTAACCCTAGGGGTGCCCCATACTTGGGTTTAAATGCCAACATGGCAAAAGACTCAGTCTGCTGGTGGAAGAGGTGACTGTTGGAGGGTGACCAGGATAGATGTAAGCCAACAACCTGAAGAAGGGCTTCTCTGAGGCTGGAGTCAGCTCCTTTCCACTGAGAAAGCTGCACAGTCCTCACTCCTAGGGCAAGCTAGGGAGAAGCTGTTACTAAATGGGAGAAAAATTTTGCTCTTGATGTCAGCGCTTCCTCTGCAGGTTCTGTCTGCAGTGGTCATTAGGCCACAGTAGTCCACACAGTCCACCTCTGTAGCCATACAGAGGTCGAAATGAGCAGGAAGCTCCATGTCCTCTTTATCCCGACCCTTCTTAGGCACTCTACCTGTGATGGTTTCAATGTAAAAGGTCCCCCATAGTTTCAAATGTTTGTGGTTAAGCCTCACATTTATTCTCCGGCTGGTGGAGCCTTTGAGAGATGGAACTTTGTTGGAGGAGGTATGTGTCTGGGTGTGGGTCTTAGGGTGTATAACCCAACCCACTTACATCAGGAAACTCACTCTTGCTGACATGTGGCAATGCTAGCCAGCTTCCTGGTCCTACCATGTTTTCGTTGCCATGATGAAACTTCCTCTCAAAACTCTAACTTGGAAATCAATACTTCTCTTCCATAAGCTGTTTCTGCTTGGGTGTTTTGTCTCAGCAATGAGAACGCAACTACAACTCCATGCATAGCGTCTGTTACGGAGATGTGATCAGAGGGCAGTGTAGGCATTGGAAACTCAGAGATGAAAGCAAAATTGTCACCCAACTCACAAAACCAATGTACCCAGGTGGAGAAGGGGGCAGGGGGTGAGTCCTCAAAGACCATGTGACAAGAGCCCTGCACAAAGGGTAATGCCCCTGTTTCAGCAGACATGCCTTTCCAGTTTTGCTTTCAAGATCAACAATAGTCCTGGACTAGAGGACAAGATGCCCTACTGCTGCATGCTACTGATAGAATCACGTGGGTGGGGACCAACTGCAGGCTCATTCCTTACTCAGAGGAAGTACACTCAAGAAGGGATAGGGTGATGAGAATATGGGGCAGGAGCTGATTTCATACCTGGAACCATGTGTCCTCAGAATATAGGCTCCTTTCTCCCTAGAAGAGTGCCTCTTCCTAGATAGTTATATATTTTAATTATAAAATTTGTATTTTAAAGATATAATTTTGTTTTAAATTGACACAGTGCAGCTGTACATATTTATGTGATGCAGTGTGACATTTGTACACATGCATAGAATGTATAATGGTGAGATCAGGGTCACTGATGTAGCCTTCACCTGAGATGTTTACCATTTCTTTGTGTTGGGACCATCCAATGTCATGCAACTGTTAACTGAAATCACCCTACTGTAATGCAGAAAAACTGTCCTCCTCCCCAACCCTGTTAACTATCCTCCCCCCCCTTCCTTGCTATGAGTTAAAATTATCGGTGTTTCATTCTGTGCCTGACTCAATTCATTAGTGTAGCATCCTCTAGCTATGTACTCTTGAGCAACACAGATATGTACTGATGATTGGATTTCTGAGAAATGGCTTCCAATTCCTGGAGAAAGATATTCTCAGGTTATTAACCTGACAGGAAACATTTTTGGCTTTTGAAACAATTTACATATATTTCAAAGGAGGAAAACTTACAAGTCAATGATGTAAGGAAAAGAAAGCATGGTAATTCTCTCCCCTTAGTTTCAGCAGGGAGAATTAAGGTCTGTATTTTAACTTGTTAAAACTCTCTCTCTCTCTCTCTCTCTCTCTCTCTTGGTTTTGCAAGGTAGGGTCTCTCTCTGGTCCAGGCTGACCTGGAATTAACTATGTACTCTTAGGGTGGCCTCAAACTCATGGAGATCCTCCTACCTTCTTTGCCTCCTGGATTAAAGGCATGTGCCACCATGCCTGGGGTTAACTTGTTATCACTCTTGTAAAAGCATACCTCTGAGGGGATCAGTTAGCCGAATCAAGAGCAGTTGGTTTCCCACCATGGCTATGTGCACTTGTGTGAACATCACAACAGGTTATTTGCTGCTAAGTAGGTGAGACCATGAGTTGCTTGGACAGATATTGGTCATTTTCCCCCAGTTGCCCATGTAGCACCTTCTGGCACTGGATGCGCTGACTGTCTGGGGATTAACTCTCTGCCAGCTTCCAGCCATGCCATTCCATTTTATGTGACAACCGCATAAGGTGTCTTCAGCAGTAGGGTCTTACTACTAACCTTTGGCGGGTCATCAAGTACTCTGACAGAAATCTGTCTTTCTTTTAGGAAACCTTGTAGGTCTCTCTGATCAAAAGCTCATTGTGGATGATAGCCACATGCTGGTACTGGGAGTTACAGATCAGTGCCCACTAAGAAAAGGAAGAAAAAGATAACTAATATAAAAGATATAGAGAGAAGAGAGAGAGAGAGAGAGAGAGAGAGAGAGACTGTAGAAGATTAAGGTCAGTCTTCATTATGCCCTCTCCAGTGTCTTGTGGGTCAGGTGTTCCCTCTAAGGGTCTGTTGAAGGTTCAAACATTTGGTCTGCCTTTTCAGATGTAGAATTTTATGTTACCATTGCCATTTGGGTCTAGATTTGTGTTTCCCACCCCCTTCCCCTCCCCTCCCTCCCCACCCATCCTATTGTCTAGTCCACGAGAAGCTTGCTGGGTGTGTAAGGCATCTTGTGTAGATTCAGGTTAGGTGCTGTAGATGAGTGAGACTATGTGGCAATTTTTTTTTCTGTGATTGGGTAAGTTCACTGAGAATGATCTGTTCCAGGTTCAACCATTTTTCCTCAAATTTCATTGTGTCATTTTTTCTTACTGCTGTATAGAATTCCATTGTGTAAATATACCACATCTTAGTTATCCATTCTTCTAGGGATGGACATCTGGGTTGATTCCAGCTCTTAGCTATTATGAATTGAGCTGCTAAAAACATGGTTGAACAAACCTCTCTGGCCTGTGGTTTAAAGGTTTTAGGGTAGATGCCCAGTAAGGGAATAACTGGGGTGGGAAACACAAATCTAGACCCAAATGGCAATGGTACCATAATTTTCTACTTAATAACTGGGTCTGTTGGTATCTTTATAGTCAGCTTTTTCAGGAGTCTCCAGATTGCTTTCCATAGTGGTTGTACCATCTTACATTCCCATCAACAGTGGATGAGTGTTCCCACTTCTCCACATCCTTGCCAGCATTTATTTTCATTTGAGTTTTTGATGTTTGCTAGCTGGAGCTGGGAAACAAGTCAGAACCATATCCAAATATAAGCCCGCTCTCCACTATCAAGCTACCACCAATCGAGGGCTACAAGAGGGCCTACACCTATTAAATTCTGTATAAAAAAGTAAGGGTTACCTCATTTGTCTGGTGCTAACTTACTCTCCATTGGAGAATCTGCTTCTCTTTTTCAGATAGATGTAGATCTTAAGGAGAGAGCCACTCCATCATACCCCAAAAGGGCCCCAGCTGAAACTAAGAACAATTGGTGAAACAAGCAAGGGTGCTGTTTTCTTGTTGAACTGGATACCAGCACAAGGGTGAAGGAGATCAACACAGAGAAAAATCAACTCCTACCAAATCAGAGATCCAGAGACCCAGAGGCCCCCAATACCTCATTACTGAAGTAGACCAAAAATGAATCCAACATGGCTCAGGGAAATTTTGCGGAAGAGGGGGCGGAAAGAATGTCAGAGCCACATGTTGTATCATGATATGCAGACATTTATCCTACCCATAACTGTGGGCTGACTCCAGAATGCATGACCCATATACCTCAAGAAGGAGGGGCCAAGGGGAGGGGGTAGGTAATGGATGAGCCTAATAAGGGTACCAAACTGACTGTATTAGCTGAGTACAAAACTAATTAATAATAAAAAAGCATACCTCTCAGATAGCATGCCAGCAGACTTTGCACATGTGAGGAGGGAGGTGATAAGAGAGGAGGCAATGATAGCATGTAGCTCCAGGTCCATTTTTACCCACTGCTTGCCTTTCCTGAGACAGTCCATTCGGGACTCAATATGTCATCCAGAAAGAACTGTAATCACAGCTGCATCAGAGTAGTACAGTTCCAGAAAATAGTCTTCTCACTGGTATGGTAGTCACATGTCATGGTGGCAGGTGGTGGTAAAAAAGAAGAGGCTCTAAGCAGATAGGACCAAACAGAAAACCAGATAGAATTTGTGACAGTGGGGAGGGTCACTGGGTCTGCTCATATGTCACCCTTTATCCAGGGTCAGCACTGAAGTGCTTTGTCTTCTCAGGGCATCCCAGTCCATTGTTATCAGAGGTTTTAATAAGAGGACTGACACCACACATTGCTTGGAAATGAGGAGTTTATTAGCAGCTTGAAGAGGGAATCCTCAGACTAAGTGGGTGAAAGGAGTGGGGCAAGGAGCCAGACAATCAATGGTGGGCTGTAGCACTCACTGTCAGCCACAGAACTCAATTCTACACCAGCTGGAGATGTGGCCCTTAAGTGGTGGCCACTGTAGAAGGGTGTGCTGTGCAATCCACAGTCACCATCACATTGGCATTGATTGTTTGAGACATCCTGTCTCTTGAATGAAGTTTTTGTACCATCAAGTTTTATTAATGTCCATAAGACTATGATGTTAATTTTCTACAACAAATTAAGTTCATCAGGAAATTACCTAGATTGTTAATTTTTTTTCCAGATGAGAACTATTCTCCTGGAGCTATCTCCTTCACTGTATAAGTGTGTGGACTCTGTTTTAGCTGGTGATTGTGTTTCTGAAGTGAACAGATAAAATTCGAAAAGCTTTGTGGTCCTACACTGGAGCAGCTATATAGAGCTTAACTTAATGACAATGTGACAACATCATGTCATATTTGGATTGTGATGATGGGGACATGATCACTTGTTTTATGCCACAATTGGATTATTCTAAGGAAATATGGAATAAATGGAGAGGTTTTTCTTTGTTTAATTTTATTTTTATCAACCTGATGTGTATTAAACTAGTTTTGAATTATAAATGAAATAAATGTGAACCACACTCAAAAAGTACACATATAAGAGTGACAATGGAAGAGCATTGAGTTCCTGCCCTGGGAACCCACAAATGGAGCATTCTCTGTGGCTATTATAAATGGAATTTTCACTGGGTGTATTACATCACTTGTTGCTGGGACAAAATAGCTGATCAAAAGTAACTTAAGGAAAGGTTTTAGCTCTGCTCACAGATTTGAGGGGGAAGTACATGGCAGGGAAGGCATGGCAACAGGAACAAAAGCAGAGTTAGTCACATTAGCAGGCAGGAAAGAGAAGACAAAGAGGAAGTGGGGCAGGGCTAGAAATTCTCAAGGCCCACCCCCAGTGATGCACTTCTTCCAGCAAGTCTCTACTTACTAATGTTTTTACAACCTTCCCAAACAGCACCACCACCTGGGGACCAAGGGTTCAAACACAGGAGGCTAAACACATTTCACATACAAACCACAATATTGGGTAAATTACTCTTCATCTTATCATATGGCATTAAGAATAGCTTTTTTTTTTTCTAATTTAAAACAGTTAACTGGGTACTGTCAAAGCAGAATGAAATAAGGAAACAGATGACACATGTTTTGAAAATGAAGTCAGTGTCTCCATGGTTTTAGTACTGTGAAATATCTAGAAAATCCATATACAATTCAAATAAAGTTGCTGATTTTTACTCTTCTTGAGATACAGGCTTACTATGTAATGCAAGCTCGCCTCAACCTTGCAATTCTCCTGCCTCAGTATACTGAGTCATAGCATTACAGGTGTGCATTGCAATGCCTGGTTTTCAAACTGAACTTTTAGGAGACAACATGTAGTACTCCATCAACTCTAATATGAATAATTAATGTATAGCAAGGTCAAAATCATCTTAAGAACATAGTGATGGCCTCCTTAGTATGCATCAGCGATTTTCAAAGTGCAGTGATCCATGCAGCAGAGTGAGAAACACACCACCAGTAAATCTTCAACAGGCTGGGGTTTCCTCAGAGTAGGGGAAGGCATGGAAATGGGATTGAATCTCCCTGATGATGCCAGAACGAGGCTGGGTTCTGGGCTTAGAAATCCCCAGGCCCAAGGCTATCAAGCCTGAAGTTCTTGCTCACATTTAGCAAAGAGTCAAGAAACACAGACTCAGAGAAGGGTAATTATGGAGGATTTATTAAGAGAGACTAATAATAGGGGAGAAGAAAAGCTTCCAAACCAAAAGGAGTTTCTCCCTGCTGGGATGGAACCAGGAAAATCTCACATGGAGACTTGGATCATGTCTATTTACATACATTAGGTATTCAATTAGGATGAGTCTCATTGTCAAGTCCAGTTGTCTGTGAAGAGTATTGATTGGTTGCTGTGTCCAGGAGGACTTTTGACTAAAGAAGGGCTTGTTCATAGCTGCCAAGCCTAGGGAAATTTCAAGAAGAATCAGGAAGAACAAGGAAGCTCTGCTTATGGCTGTCTGGGATGCATTCTAATCACACTGATGTTCTAGTCTCTCCATGGCAGAGCGGCTTTCCTCTGTGCTTGTGTACCTTAAAAATAGGTACCTAACTCCTAGTTTGTATCAGCATACACTGCACTGCATACATTAGGGGAACAAGCAGTTTAGTAGCTGGGTGAATGTAGTTCACAGACAACAATAAGTTTATCATGGACTCAAGGAACAGCCACTGTGCATTCTCAACCACCTTCAGGTCACAGCATGAAAGAAGTGTCCTATAACTCCTTGCACCTGTGACCTTCAATGTGACCAGTCTTTAGCACTGTTACCCTCCTAGGCTCCTGAGAAAGGATCTACTGATATCATTTGGATCCTCTGGGGCTCTGTTCAGGGCTGCTTTGTCACATTTTGCACTAGGATCCATTCTGCTCGCTGATCGTGGGGCTATATTTGCATGCTCAGGAGGCAAGGATCCAGTAAGAGAGAGTTATGTAGTTCCAACCTCTTGAACTGGAGGTGGCCAACATGTATGGAACAGTCAGATCAGGAGTTTTGGCATGTGATGATGTGATACCCATATGCAGAGCGCCTTAGACCTTATCCTCCCTACCTGCTCCTGACTTTTCACTTGCTTTCCCCTGCTATCTGGGTTTTTGCATCCCAGAGTAATATATCTGCTGCACTCCTGTGTGCACTGGGCCCTCTTCCTCTCCAGACCCTATCTCCCCTCTATGCACCCTCCTACCATCCCTCTCTGCTCAGCTCTGCTATGCACACCCTCTCTGGGCTGGACCACACTGTCCTCTGAGGTGTCCTGGTCACTGACATGGCTTGCCTTTGGCCTATGTGTCTGTCTTCTCTACAGTCATGGGGGTTTCTCAGACACTCTGATGGCTCCAACACCTCTAATGGTGTTTGCATAGATATAGAGCCTGCAAATGTTTTTGAAATGGAATATACAGGACAGCCTCGAAGAATAAGAGAGAGCAGCAGAAGTGCTCACAGCACTGCCTGGCCCACTGTGGTGCAGATGCAGATGCATAGTGAGCACAGCCGCAGTCTACCTATGATCTAGGTGTACACAAGCAGGGAGCAGAAGCAGCTCTGGCCCATGGCCCGCACTTTGCTGTCCTCTTCCACTCCTTCTTAGCCTAAAGGCATGTATCAAGTTAAGGTAGTATAGACAACCATACAAATTCTGCAGTGTGAAGTGAAGGGGGAAGAGCCTAGAGTACTTATTTATTTCCCGAGTAAGGGTGCATCTACTCAGTGCTGCCTGTGGCTCTGTGACTGTGGCTATATATGTGTATTAACTTCTGGACACACTGATTTGGGGGGCAGGGAAGACTTGGTGGTGATGTTGACATGGATTGGTCCTTGCTGAGGACATAGGACCTGGCACTAACATGGTGGGCAAAGCTGGCTCCTGTTTGCCAGCCTTCTCTTCCAAATTGGCTACTCCAGTGTGAGCTTCATGAACGGTAGAACTGCTTTTCTGGAGGGGGTCGCACGTGACACAGTCAGGCTGGCCTCTCATCCCAGCTTCCTCAGAATCCACAAGCATCTCTGATGCTGACTTTGTAAATGCCTTTCCCAAAACAGGTAGAGAACCACACAGAAACATGTGATGGCCAATCTAAATTGGGTGCCACCTATATCGGCAACAGGAATCTCTCAGTGAGTCTGTGAGTTTGTTTGCAGAAAGAACTCTGACCTGATCAGTGGATTATCTACCCTTGGGTTAGTAATTGGCTGGCATTATTGAGAGTTGGGGCAACTGTGGAAGGTGGAGCCTAGTGGGAGGGAGACTGTCACAAGGTCATGTCCTCAGGGAAAGTTGGCCCAGGTCCTTCCCTGCATTCCCTGGGCTTTGCTTCCTGCCCCTCATGAAGTGAAGAATTTCCTTTGTTATATGTTCCTACTGCCATGATGTTCTGCCCAAATGCATGTACCATGCAACCATGGACTGAACCCTCTGAAACTAGAAGCCAAAGAAACTAACTCCTTCCTTCAGGTCATTTATGCCAGATATTTTGGTCAAAGTGATGGCAAAGTCACAAATGCTACTCCACACAGGATTCCTGTAGGGCCTATGAAGTCTATTAAAAAAAAAAAAAAGAAACAGCCTGGAAAAGAAAGACTGCCTTCTGTGCTCAGCAACTCTCTGCTAGTTGTGACGGTCAAGCAGAAGAGCCATGACTTGTCCACCTATAGGGGAGGTGTGTGCAGATGTCCACCTAATGGGGAGGTGTCCTCTGGCCATGCTGGCCACCAGAAAACACTGCCATTTGAGCCTTGTCTTTGCTCTGAAGCTCATTTTAAATGATCACTTTTGCATAGGAGATGTATATTTTTTTCTTAGAATAAATATACAGTGTCTGAATTTCTTAGCTTCTGCTCTCATGAAAATTGAGTTAGGTACCAATAAAATATGCATCCTTTTGTCTAAGCAAATCCTGTAGAGTCGTCTTTGCCACCTCCCAAATCTATAATAGTTTTGTAAGTAGAGTGCTCACAGAAGCTTTCTCTGTTGCTCTTTTCACACTGTTGTCATGCTTCCAAAGCTGTCGGGAGATTTACTTTTAATTTAGAAACATGAATTTGGCTTCCTATCCCCTTCTAGAACAACTTAAGTTTAGCTTTTAGAATGATGTTGTCCAGTTACTAGGAGACTCCGCTTCCTGTTATATGTCGTTATGGCTGTCATGTATGAAGGGGCACCAAGCTGGGGCCCTGAGAGCAAGTGATAAGGTCGCAGCCCACTTGGTATTCATGTGGTCCCTGAGAGGAGGCTCCAGCTGAGCCCCCAGTGCTCAACTGCAGTGCCGGGCACTAGTCAACCTGTGGCAGCGGAAATCACCACCACCAGCAGTCCTGTTAGCCAAAGATGCTGCAGCTGCTGCTCTTCACTGAATGGCAACAAGTTTAAGATGCATGTTCCCAGGTGTGCCACCCTTTCCAAGAGTGCCCACTGCCAATAATTTTGCAGATAACTTTTTTAAAGGTTTTCTCCATTAAAACTTGAATTCAGGATGGGATGATGGCTCAGTGGATAAAGCACTTGCTGACAAGCATGAGGACCTGGATTTGGATCCTAAGAATCATGAAAGCAGGATGCAGTGGTGTGCATATGAACCCCAGTATTCCTATGGTGAGATGGAAGACAGAGACAGGAGAATCCCCAAAAGCTCTCAGGCCAGCTAACCTGGGATTCACAGTGGCTGACAACAAAGAAGCTTTGCCTTAAATAAGGAGGAAGTGAAAAATGACACTGTAGGTTCACCTCTATTCTTCTCATGTGTGCTGTGGCATGTATGTACCCTCGCTCACATATGAACACACACACAATACTAAGAAAAGCTCTTAAAATCCTAAAAGGGAAGAAATAGCTCCTCACAGAATGAAGTGCACGCAGCGAGGCAGGTTCCTTTGTATGCTAAGCTTGTAGTGCAGTGGGAAAGCTCATCATCTGTATCAGTGACAAGAAAAGATCACTCAAAACTTAATGCCCGTGCACTGCCAGGCCATCCTTGCTGATGGTGGGGTCCTGTCTGAGGTGTGCATGCTATAGCAGCAATATGTGTGCATGTATAAGCTTAGCTGGAGGTGGTGTGCTCCTTCTTGCCTTTGATCCTTGGAAGCACTGTACTGGATCAGACATGTCGTCTGTCCAGAGGACTGCACAACGAAACAAACTTGGCCCAAGCCTTTGTCCTGACAGAAGACTGCCCAAAGAGTGTCACACTCATAATGGGGCCCAGAAAGTTTTCCTTCCCATTTCCTCAGTGCTTCCTATCAGGATTATGGCTCCATGCAGGTGAGACACAAGTTTTGTGTGCTTTCTCTACTGCTGTCCTCAAGTAGGGACAAATGATTTCTCCATGGTCTTGATGAAGGAAGATGAGTCTAGCAGTCTGCTCCATGAGACAGACCAAGTATTCTGGGTGGAGGACAGGGCCTGTAGTCCTTCCTTAAGGTCATTCTGCATGAATGGTCTCACCATATGCAGTGGCAGATGTGGGAGAAGAAAAAGAAGGGGGAGTGCAATCTGAGTTACCATAAATTTAGGCTTATTTTCAAATCATTTTCCGTTTTGAAGAGAGGAAGAAAACCTTCTACAACAGGCCCAGGGATTCCATAACTATTCTTGTGTAAAACGCTGATTATATAACTGTGATAGTTTGAATGCATGACCCTATTTATGACTCAGATGTTTTATGAAAATTGAGTTTGCAGCTTTAGCCCCCAGCAGGCAGACTCTTGCTACAAGGGCTGTGTCACTGGGGACTGATCTGAATTCCAGCGCAAAGGTGCAAAATGCAGTCTGAGCTGGGGGTGGGACTTGGGGAGTCCTGGTTGCTGCTGGTTCATGGCTCACGTTTGCTGCTTTTCGGTGTTTACTGACTGGTGGTGGTCTCTCTCTTTCTGCTTGGATTTATGAATGGGAGCCAGCTCCTTCCACCATCAGTGGAACTTCCCCTGGATCTGTAAGTTGAAATAAATCCCTTCCTTCCATACACTGTGTGTGGTTGTATACTCATTCAGGCAATGTGAAGCAGTCTACTACAGTAACCCTCAGCATATTCATTCTGAAACCACAAGAGGGTAAAGCTAGATTGCTTTAGGGAGAGCTGTATTTTTGTCTTCCAGAACATCATTTGACTTCTGCTTGAATATTTTAGGCTTCATGCATCCATCAAGTAATATTTTTGCTTTTTTTCTCACACTCAAAAATCACATGTCAGTGCATGTATTACAATACATTTGGGCCTGTGAGCTTAAGCCACCTGTCAACCTTTGAAATCAATGACAAAAGAAAGGATTCTGAGGATGTGCTCTGTAATGGGTAATATTCATTTCCACAACTGTGCACAAAACACACCTTACTCCTTCCTGCCTCAGTGTCCTACAGTAAGTGTCCAAATACCTTGCATACAGTAGGGATTCATCTGTAAACAAATATTTTCTAGTATAAGGTTTTGAGTGACCTGCATTTCAGAAAGTCACATAGCTCAACTACACAAAGTTCTGCCCAGTCTCTCAACACTTTGACACTAAGGATAGTTACTTAGCAGAGACAGTTTTAGATGTGCATGCATGGTCATCTTAGTCCATTCTGTTCTGTAACTTGTAACTGCACTATTACATACACAGTCTTGTTTTTACCAAGGCCAAGGAAACTATGTAATGTTGAGTTTTAAAATAAAAACGCCCAAATTTTGTAAGGCAGTTTGAGAACTCCTGCTGATAATATGAAGTCTCTATGCACTTTTACAAACTGTCTATGGCTGAAAGTTAGTTAAGCTTCCTAGTTATTATATAAAATGTATTTTCCTAGAACATGCTAGAGAACAGCATTTCATAGAAGCCACATAATACTTACCCCAACAATGCTGTGTTTCTTTGAAGCATCGGCCAATCTGGGGAGGAGGTGGCTGGGTATCTCTTTTGCCATCGTTCTCAGATATCCTGGGATCTCATTTGCTTTGTGAACTGCCATAGATGCAGACCCTTCCTCTAGCCTGTTGGCTGCTGTGGGGCAGGGCTTCTAACCTGCTCACTGCTGTTGCTGAACGGAGCCCAGGGCCTGAAGCTGTAGCTAACATCCGCAGGGTTCTGTTGAATGTTTCATATATGCATTCACCTAAACCTCACAGATTTCTCACAGAGCTATGACTCTGTTCTCCTCACATCTTGCATGGTGTTCTCCTCTAAGGTGTATTGTGTGGACCCATTTCTGGTGGTTTGAATGTGAATGTACATCCCCCATAGCCTAAGTCGTTTTTGATTAAGCTTACAACTTGTGTCTCTAATAGCCTGCCAGAGGGGGTGTCACTGGGGGTGGGTTGGATCTTAAGTCCATCCCTAAGGTGTGTTCAGAGCCAACTTTGAGCTCTGGCTCTTTATGTTTGCTGGTGTTTGGTGATGTCTCTCTGCTATACATCTATGGAAGTGTGCCAGCTTCTTCTGCCCCACTGGAACTTCCCCTGGATCCCGTAAGCCTGAAATAAACCCTTTTCTCCTATAAGCTACCTCTGGTTAGGTGTTTATCCTAGTAACAAGAAAGTAACTGCAACAGCATCCCAGGGTGTTAGCCTAAGAGCTATCCAGTATTTTTCTTCTCTGTTTAAACATGTCAATTCCCTTGCTTTGCTATGCTGTGCCTTGGCAGGTGGCTCTGCCCTTTTCACTCTCTTGCTGGAAATCAGTGTCATCCTTCGCTGTGGTCACATGATATGATGAATGGTGCCTACTCATGTCTGTGAGACCTTTCCACAACTAGAAAGTGGCTCCTGAGTGAATCATAGTGACCTTCAAAGACCATGGTAAGTTTCTCATGTTTGCTTCAACCACAGACTCAAGAGAACACACCTCCACAAATAACAACTTAGAGACAATGGTACCCAAGCAAGCCAATAGCCTCCCTTTCTTAGTTGACTGACAGCTTCTCTAAAATTTCTCATAGGATACTTATAAGGAGGTTGTAAGATATGAGACAAGGATTATTATGAAAAAGAAACAAAGTTTGTAAATCTTTTACCCAGGTTCACACTTACTTTTAGAAGTAGGGCAGAGTTTCAGCACCTATACTCAAGGGTCCTGAACACTGACCCTCTACTTTTTTTAATTTTTGTAGTCAGTAAATACAGTCAAGTTGTTAGCATTGTTAGCCTCCTCCCTGTCCTCCCCCCTCCACAGGGACCCTCCGTGTTGGGGTATATGGGCCGTGCATTGTGGGGTTTTGGGTAGGAGGAAATGTCTCTGCGTGTCATGACCCAACGTGTGGCTCTGACATTCTTTCCGTCCCCTCTTCCACAAATTTCCCTAAGCCATGTTGGGTTCATATTAGGTCTGCTTCAGTGTTGAGATCTTGGGCTCCTCTGTGTCTCTGGATATCTGGTTTGGTAGGGGTTGATTGTTCTCTGTGTCTATCTCCTTCACTGTTGTGCTAGTTCCTGCCAAGAAAACAGCATTCTTACATGTTCCCCCAATTATTCTTAGTTTCAGCTGGGCTCTTTTGAGGTATGATGGGATGGTTCTCTCCTTAGGATCTGCATCATCTGAAAAAGAGAAAGAGATTCTCCAACAGAGAGTAAAGTTAGCACCAGATAAATGGGATAACCATTATTTTTTTAGAGAGAATTTAACAGGTGCAGGCCCTCGTATAGCCCACGATTGGTGGGAACTTAATAATGGAGAGCAGGCTCATTTTGAGATCTGGTTCTGACTTCTTTCTCAGCTCCAGGTATGGGTTCTGTTCAGATCAGTTAGCCAAATGAAGAGCAGAAAGTATCATGGTGCTGGAAAGAAGTGACTGGAGTACTGAGTAATATCTCGATCACAACTTCCAAGGCTCAAGGTCTAAGGCACAAGAGGTGGCGGAAAGAATGTAAGAGCTAAAGGAAGGGTAGGACTCCTTACAATGTGCTCCCTCCAGACACAAATGGCCTTGATATCCATGACCTCACAGTGCCTGACACTACGTACACAAGACCATAATAAGAGGAGGAAAAGATCATGACATCAAAATAAAAGAGAGGCTGATTGAGATGGGGAGGGGATATTATGGAGAATCGAATTTCAAAGGGGAACGTGGGGGGAAGGAGGGTATTACCATGGGATAGTTTTTATAGTCATGGAGATGTTAATAAAAATTGAGAAAAAAAATCAGTCCCCTTCAATATTGTATAAGACATTCAACCCTTTTGCTGACTTAGGATTCTGGGCACTGCTATGACATTCTGGGGGCACCAGCATGAAATTCTCAAACGCACTCTGAGAAGACTCATGTTTCATCCTGTTATCAGAATCAAAGAAATCAACATCAGAACTCAAAGCTTATTAAAAGTGTTAACTGGCTGGAGTCACATGTTCTATCATGGTGTTTTCTTTTGAATTGCTATAATAAATGAAGGAAGGACACTGAAATAAACTTTGAACTCATTAAAATCAAATGATAAGAGGGAAATAACAAGTTCATGTGGATCCTTTAAAAATTATTTCTAAGTCTGGCTTAGTGGCACAAGCCTGAAATCCCTGCTACTCAGGAGGCAGAAGGATTATAAGTTTAAGGCCTGTGTGGGCAACTTAGTAAGACCCTGCCTTAAAATAAAAGAAAAATGATGGGGATATAGCTCAGTGGTATAACACTTGTCTGGAATGCAAGAAACCCTGAGTTCAATCCTATGTTGGTAAAATAAAAGTTCCTAATGTGTATAACTATTTGTTCTGTTTCTTCTAAGAATGGACCTTGCTATGTTAAGTATCATTTATCAAAATCCACTGTGAAAGTAATGTTTCTATCTTTTCAAATCAAGTTCTGTTCTTTAAAACCTGCCTGTACACCTGGCTTGAGTCCAGAGTATTGAGCTGAAATTGTACCTCACCTGATTTTTTTCTAAATAAGGTCTTTTTTTGTTTGCTTGTGAGCATTTCTGCTCACTCCCACATTGTTAAAATCCAAAGTGCTTTGCATAAGTCCACTGTTCAGGGAAGACACACTGGGGCAGCCATACTAGGGGCGCTGCCTCCCTCCCTCATACAGTGAAATACCTGCAACTGTACTTCCTTGCCTTTAGGGTTATGAGCAGTGCTAGTCTTCCTTCTAAAGGTTGTGAATAAAATGTGAAGATGGACAATTATCAGTGTTACAATTGAGAATTACCTACTCAAATAATCTTCCAAATGCTCATATATGATTTTAAATCAAAGCAGGTTTGATAACTTGGAATAAGATAATTTCCAAAATGTTATTCTTCCCTTTCATTCACTTCATTAGTAGAAAGCTTCCTGTTCTCACTGTTCAAAAAGGATGCAACATGCATAAATGTTCACTCTTGTAAGATAATGGTGACAATCTTCCAATCCAGGGCCCACAGGCTGCTGACCACGGGCACTGGGTACCACAGAATAGAGGATGAGACAGGCACCAGAGGTGTGATGGGCAGGCTTGGCTCACTGCCAGCCCTATGCTAGGCCCTTTCAGCCTCAATTTCTCCACTTGGAAAGTGAGAAATCAGGGTTGATTACACCTGCATTCTGATGAGCTGTGAACTGTGAGTGAACTGCAAGGACCTGCAGAAGCCCATCAGCCAGTGTGCAATCCTACCTGCCCCCACAAATGAACTCTGCAGAGATCACAGTTGCTTTTTGTTACTTAAAAATATATTTTATTTTATTATTTATTTGAGAGAGGGCGAGAGAGAAAGAGAGAGAATGCGCATGTCAGGGCCTCCAGTGACTACAAATTCCAGATGCATGTGTCACCTTGTGAATCTGGCTAACCTGGGTCCTGGCTCCTTTGGCTTTGCAGGAAAGCGCTAAGCCATCTCTCCAGCCCTTTTTGTTATGTTTAAATGAAACCTGAGGCAATCATAGAAACAACTCCATATCTCAAATAAAAGTCAAATAATCTATGACTGACTCTCCACCATGGCAGCCTGGCACAAGCAGATTCTATGGCTCAGGCATGGTTTTAATCTGACACAGGGCTCAATTCCTGGAGAAGCCCATACTCAGCTTGCACCCGGGGACTTTGTAGGATGTTGCACTTAGCACTTGCACTGAGTTTAGAAGGCAATGAATTTGGTTGTTTTGAAAATGTGAATCTTTCAGAAAGAGCCAGACATCCACACAGATGTGAAATAAACTTTAGTGGGAAATCTTGCTGGGAAAACACTGCTATCTTCATTACTATAGAATAAAAGCCCATTTTTGAAAATGAGTTTTTTCAAAAGGACAACTTTTTATTCTAGATTCCTCACTCTAATGTAGTACAGCTTCTATTTCTCAGTGAGTTCTAGCTTTCTGTCTGAGGGAAAATCTGTTCAACTTACAGATCAGCGTCTCTGTCCTCAAAGAGGCTCTGCAGAGAGGGAATTTCTCCTCTCATCTCCTTGGTGGGTATTTCATTAAGTCCTAAGTCCTGATAACATTGACACTAGCAGGAAGTTTGGCAATAAATACCCACACAGAAAAGGCTACCTGGCTCTCTGTGGATGACATTTGCAGAACAGGATGTGAGGACAAAGCTTACCTGATAGACTCCATTCCTATTTGGGGTTTTCTAAGAACCTTAAGCATTCAGAGGGGTGTCATTTAAAACACTGTGTGTATATATATATATATATATATATATATATATATATATATATATATATATATTTTTTTCAAATGAAAGCAGCATTGATTATGATTATTTGATATGCTAAAATATTTCTTTCTTCCCACATATCAGATAAACAAAGGCTGGGTGGGAGGCAGGGGCTGTGTCTGGTCGCAGAAATACTCATCCCCTCAAGACCTGAACAATACCTGGCCTCCAGCAAGGGTTCCTTTGGCTTCCCACGGGGCAAGTGTGCTTTCTTATGTTCCTTGCTGTCTTGTCGAGGTACACCTGGCCTTTACTCAAAGGACTGAGAAACAAGGGCATGCTCATGCCTTTTCCTAACTATAGCCCATATTTCTGAAAGAAAACTCAAGAATTCCATTAAATTGCTTTTAATAATAAAAATAGAATGTATCCTTGCTTAAAAGGCATAAGTAATATGAGAAAGAAGGAAACCAAAATACACGTTGTATTTGATGAATGAGGAAAAAATAGAACTCACATTTAAATGACATGTAATTCAGTTATACAATCAATATGCATTTAGTGTAATATTAAATAATTAAAGTTGCCTTTCCCCATTACTCATTTCTCAACTATGTGCTAACCTCACCTGAGAGAAAGTGAAAGTGACCAACAGCCTCATAGGAAGCCCTTTCCTCCTTGAGGACAACATAAGTGGTGGGCTCACCACACTTACGATGTATTTTACAAAAATAAAATCTAGAATTTACAAATGGGAGCAATGGACTGGGATGTTGGCACCACTGTCATGCTGAGTATCTGAGACATGCCCAGTGGGACTGTTTTAGCAGACCTACCTTCTGGTCACCACTGCTCTGCCTGGACAGATGATTCAACAACTATGACCCGTCTGTGAAACTAGTGATGTCTTTATTGGTATCACAACTATAGGCTCATTATAAAACCACACAAAGTTGCAGTATTGTGCAGGAAAGATTCATTTCTTAAGAAAATAATTTGAATTTTCAGAAGTCTCCAGCAGCAATTTCAACTGTTGCACATGTATCTCCTTGTCATGCTCTGACTGTCCATAAACACAGGATCCAGGGAGGCTACCTTGGCAGCAATGAAGGAGTGGATGCAGTGAAGGACTGCTGTCAGGTCCTGGAACTCCAGCTCCTGAAGGAAAATGAGACAGGACTTGTGATTCCTGGGGAAAGACTTCAGGAAAGGCTTTAACTAGGACAGTCCCCTTAGAACAAATAAACACATGGAAATAGGTAATGTAGGCAGAGTAGTGCAGCTTGGTCATACCCTTGCTTTTCTTTTCTTACAGAGTAAGTTATTGTGGTGGTTTGAATAGAATAGATGGCCCCAGATATATTCAGTTGTTTATTTGTTTGTAGTTTGCATCTCTAGCCATCTGGCTGGAGGCAATTCCATTGTGTGGATCTTAAGGTATGGTGGTGGGTTTCAGATTTCAATCTAAGGATATGCAAAGTGTGCCTAGCAGGAGTTCCTGAAGTGTGCTGTGGTTTTTGGCTTTTAGGCTTGTGCTCCTCTCTCTCTGCTTGGGCCTGTGAAGGCAGGCCAGCTTCTTCTGCCATTATGGAACTTCCCCTGGATCTGTAAGCTTCAATAAATATCCCTTCCTCCATAACTGTGCCTGGTCTGGAAGTTCATCTCAGCGAACCTGAAGCTGTCTGTTACAGTTATTTACTTCCATGGTCCTAACACAGGATAACACACATCTCTTTGTTGCTGTGTATGTATGATGTATGATGTATGGTGTGTGTGTGTGTGTGTGTGTGTGTGTGTGTGTGTATGAGTATGAGTATGGCTGCACATGTGGCACAGTATGCACGGGGCAGAGCAGTCAGAGAACAGCTTTTTGGTGCTCATCCTGTCTTCCCATCTCCTTTGAGGTGGGGGGTCTCATGCTGTTCACTGCTGCTTTTGCCAGGCTAGCCGGCCCCTGAGCTCTCAGCAGGTTCTCCACCTTTACCTTCTCTCTCTCCCACAGATGTGGCTAGGATTACAAACACTTGCCACAGTGCCTGGCTTTTTATGTGGGAGCTGGCATTCTGAACTTTGGCACTTTTGCTTGCATGGCAAGTGCTTTATTCCCTGAGCCATCTCCCCTGCCCCACACATGTCTGTTCTTTGGCCTCCTTCTCTCAAGTCAGATCTGAAGATTAGGGTTTTATTTCTGTCTTTATTTCAAGAAGGACATGCCAGGGCCTTGGTAACATGGAGACATGGGTCTCGTGACAGCAGAGCGGACCACGTGTTTCATCCAGCTGCACCTGTGCACGCTCTCATGTGTATTTACACTGGGCATTTTTGAAGGACAACCATAATCCTATAGTGTGAGCCCCAAGCATGGTTTCTCCACATTCTGTTGCCATGATGTCAAAAGGAAAGGAAGAAATGGTGCTTTAGATTCCTCAGGAGATGGTGGCCCCACCAGGAAAATAAGAAAAAAAAATTAACAAACTCCTGGCTGGATTCTTACTTCCTCTGGTTATTTAAATGAAAAGTGCCCTCCCCCCAAGATTCATGTGTTTGAACTCTTGGTTACCACCTGGTGGTGCTGTTAGGGAAGGTGGTGGAACCTTTAGGAGATGGAGTCTTGCTGGAGAAAGTGGGTTACTGAGGGAGGGCCTTGGGGAGTTTGTTATAGCCTGTGCCCTCTCTCTGCTTCCTGTGATGCAATGTGACTCAGGCTTCCCACTGCAGCCTGATAGTCTTCTCTGCCATAATGGCTATGACCAAACTTCCCTTTAAAACTATAAACCAAATTAAACCCTTTCCCTTCTATACCCTGCTTCTGGTCAGGTATTTGTTCACAGCAACAGGAAATTAACTGATATACTTCCCCACCTTAATGATCCCATATATTATTTAGGAGCAAACTAACTGACAATAATCATTTCCACTACAAACTTATGGTCATAAAGTAGTCACACCCAATCCACAAAGCTGACAATGAACCCTCAAATTCAAACTAAAGTTAACAGTCTTCAGAGAAGTTACAGTGTTATTGGGAAAAGCAGTCTTAGTGACTTGGCAAGATGCCAATTGGCCCCAATCTGACCCTCATGTCCCATCAGAAGTGATGCTGAGCATTCTTGGGGATTTGGCTTTGCTTCTCTTCTGTGTTGGTGTAACAGATTCCAGTGTGAGGAAGAGTGACACCAATCCTTTCAAGATGTCTGCCAATTCATGCCATCAAATCTCAGCAAGATTTCAGCATATTCTAAACTGTCTGATTGACATCAGACAGAAAATTTCAGCATCTTCAAGAAAAACAGCTATATTAAAGCTATTTTACAGAGCACTAGTAACAAAAACAGCATGGCATTGGCACAAAGACAGATCAATGGAACAGAACAGAGGACCCAGATGTTAATCCAGGCAGCTACAGCCATCTGATTTTTGATAAAAATGCCAAAAATATTCATTGGAGAAAAGACAGTCTCTTCAATAAGTGTTCCTGGGAAAATTGGATAACTATATGTAGAAGGATGAAAATAGATCCTTATCTTTCTCCATGTACAAGATTCAAGTCCAAATGGATCAAGGACCTTAATATCAGACCTTACATTCTGAAACTGCTAGAGCAAAAGGTAGGGGAAACCCTTCAACATATTGGCATAGGCAATGACTTTCTGAATAAAACCCCAATTGCTCAGGAAATAAAACCACTAATCAACCAATGGGATCTCATGAAATTACAAAGCTTTTGTACAGGAAAGGACTCTGATTAGAGCAAAGAGACAACCTACAGAATGAGATCAAATCTTTGCCAGCTATACATATGACAGAGAATTAATATCCAGAATATACAAAGAATTCAAAAAACAAAACAATAAGAAATTAAACAGCCCAATTAAAAATGGGCTATGGAATTAAATAGAGAGTTCTCAAAGGAAGAAATACAGATGGCATATAAACATCTAAAAAAGTGTCCTATGACCTTAGGTATCAGGGAAATGCAAATTAAAACTACTTTGAGATTCCATCTCATTCCTGTCAGAAAGGCTACAATCAAGAAAACAAATGACAATAAATGTTGGCAAGGATGCGGAAAAAGGAGAACCCTTCTACACTGTTGGTGGGAATGTAATCTGGTACAGCCATTGTGGAAATCATTGTGGAGGTTCTTGAGACAGCTAAAAATAGATTTACCATAAGATCCAGCTATAGCACTCCTATGTATATATCCTAATGACTCTTCTCACTACCTTAGACATACATGCACAGCCATGTTTATTGCTGCTGTATGCACGATAGCTAGGAAATGGAACCAGCCTAGATGTCCCTGAACAGATGAGTGGATAATAAAGATGTGGTACATTTATACAATGGAGTTGTATTCAGCAGTAAAGAAAAATGAAATTATGAAATCTGCAGGGAAATGGATAGGTCTGGAAAGGATTATACCAAGTGAGGTAACCCAGGCCCAGAAAGCCAAACATCGCATGTTCTGTCTCATATGTGGATCCTAGCTACAAATGTTTAGACTTGTGTGTGAGCTGGAACCAAAAATACATAGCCAGTAAGCTAGAAAAAGGCTAGAAGGGAGGGAGGAGAAAGAAGGACTTTAAGGGATGGTATTGTATATATGTAAGTAGAAGAACAAATCATGGGAAATTGAATGGCCTAAGTGAGGCCAGGGGAAGAGACTGAGTAAGAGAATGGTGGGGAGAAGATCAATCAAAATTCAAAATATTTTGAATAAGACATATGAAAGCCTACTTTTTAAATAATGGCACATCCAGAAGCCATAGATTGCTACTAGAAAATTTTCAGTGCCAGGGATGGGATACCTTCCAGTGAGTTGTTGGCCAGGGAGGTCCCTGTTGCCTCCAAAACATTACAGGTCATTGCCAAGGCCCTTGGTTTCCCATGAGTAACAGATGGTAAGACCCTATTGCTGAAGACTGACATGCCTGAGTGGTAAGGTCACTGAGAAATCAAGCTGGTGCTGAGCTGAAAACCTTCTCCCTGTAGACCAGCCAAGTGCAAGCTGGAAAAAGCTATACTGCATGCAGCCCTATGGGAGACAGAAGTCATCAGTGGTGAAAACAGTGGACAATGGAAGCCTAAAGTTTGGACATATAGGCCAAATGACTGAACGGGTACAATAGTGGCATGTTTGTTCTGGAGGAAACCAAGTGCTCTCTAATTTGACTGGAGGCCCACTCTATGGGAGGGAATACATGCCTGGTACTGAAAACCTAATCAAAAGCCTTTGGCAGGGGAGATCATGAGCCCTAGGGGTATACAGCTTGCTCTTGTCTGACTAAATGCATATATTATTCTCACCAAACTGCCCTGAAAGCACTACACTTAATGTTCATATTCATATATTAATACTACACTTACATTTGGTTAGAAAAACTTCTAGTTTTAGACAGCAATGACCACTGGGATGACCCAAAAGGCAACATAGTGCTGAGAAGAAGTGACAGAAGAGTGTCCAACACTGAAACATCTATCACACCCTCCAAGGTTCAGGGTCCATTGCAGAAGAGGTGGCGAAAATAATGTAAGAGCCAAACGAAGGGTACCGCTCCTTACAATACAACTGTCCAGACAGAAATTGGCCTTAATATCCAAGACCTCTCAGTGCCTAGCAATACCTAAACAAGACCCTGATAACAGGAGAAAAAGATGAGGATATCAAAGTAAAAAAGACTAATGGAGAGAGGGAGGGGATATGATGGACAGTGGAGTTGTGAAGGGGAAAGTGGGGGAGGGGAGGGAATTATCATTTATTTTCTGAAAGTATAGAAGTTGTCAATAAAAAACTTAAATTAAAAAAAAAATGACTTCCACCTTCCTTCTCAGGGAAAGCCCATCTTAGCACCTCATTTGTCTCTCTGCATGTCAGCCTTCCTTTTAGAAACTGCTCCTTCCCTGGAGTTCAGGACCCTGAGGACCAATTACAAGTCTCCTGGGAAGGTGACCCCTAGAGGGAGGGCAGGAGGTTTCCAGTTGGAAATTAATTAAATTGCATTAATTCTGGTATGCAGAGTAATGTCGAGCTATGTGGAAAATAAATAAATCCCATAGGTATGTGCTGGCTCAGAGGCAGAAAGACACAGGGTTGGGGTCCCACTACACTCAGAGATGCCCTTGACCTACTGTTGCCTTGACCAAAGGAATTCTCCTCTTTCCTACAATGTAAGTCTCTTCTTTGCACACAAGTGAAGCTTCTTCATTACTTTGATTATTTCTGAAGGACAGTGAACAAAATGTTCAAGAGGTTTAGGACTGTCCTGAGGATCTTCTGTTAAAGTTTTATTCATATCTGAGCTCTGCTCTTGCCATGCAGTTGCCTCACCTTCTCTGTAGGACCCACAGGCTGCCCTTCCCTGTGCCGGATGTCAACCCATGATGGATCCACTTTCCCCACACCATGAGATTGTGCTCAGAATCTTTTATTCATTGTAATGGGTCCCTGGAAGGCCAAATAACATTCTAGGTTATACACAAGGTTCTTGCAAGCTTAACACATTCTTTTATTCTATCTCTGTGTGTGTTCCCAGTAGTAATTGCTGGCCTTCTCAAAAGGATGAGTAGAAGAATAGAGTCATAAAATTCATACCATGTGTGCTTCAGCAGCTGTGTTTTATAGATGCAAAGTGGAAATCATTTTACAAGTTCCCACAACTTACCCAGTAATAGCATGGCACACTGGAACAAGAATCCAGATGGCCATCAGTGTGGCTGGCTGCTCACCTCTCAAAACAGCACTGGTGTTTCCTGGCATGGTGAGTTGACACTATACTACAAACCTTTTGTAGGACTAGCAGAGAGTTACTTATTCTTCTACCCAACATCTCCCCCAGCAGTGTTCATATCCAGGAATCAAATGAAAGCTTTTGAAACAGGGGTTAGTCAATTTTTATCTTGATTCAGACACTGAAGAACCAGGCAGCACGTGACTGTTCTACAGGATAGCCTCTGCTAAGTAAGAGGCTTCTCTGGTTAGATTCTTACACAGATGTTGTCAGCAGGGCCATTCTGAATAGCATGTTTGTGAGTGGAGCCAATCAGAGCCATATTTTGAGACTCTTTGAATTGAACATTCATAATGATTCTAATGGCCTCTTTGTACTTGTCACCCTGCTGTACCTCTCAAACACATCTTATAGGTTATGCTGGGCTACCTTTATTCTCTTTTGTTTTAGAGAGAGTGACTGAGAGAGAGAGAGAAGAGAGGGGGGTTAGAATTGACAGGCCAGGGCCTCAGTCACTGCAATTGAACTCCAGATGCTTGTGCCACCTAGTGGGCATATGCAACCTTGAACTTGCCACACCTTTTTGTATCTGGCTAACATGGAATCTGGAGGGTAGAACATGGGTCCTTAGGCTTTGCAGGAAAGCACCTTACCTGCTAAGCCATCTCTGCAGCCCAAGGCTGCCTTTCTTCTAGGTACCGAGAAAGAGGATGGCTTCTGGGATCCACAGGCAGTAGCTTATTCAGAGTCCCACACTGGAGTAGAAACTCACACAACATTGATACAGTCATCTTTCCCTAAGTTTGTCTACGAGTACTGAGGTATATTTAATAAAAAGAGTTTACTGTAACAACCAGTTGGGAGAAAATCAGAGTAAGTCAGAGGGCATGTGTGACTGGGGAATTTGTAGCCCTTGCCAATTAGCTGTGCTATCCTTCTCTAAGAGTGATAGGAACACTGTAATTCTCAAATTTATTTGACTTTTTAAGACTGGGACCACCTGGATGGCCACTGGTCACCACTGTAATGCAGCCACAAGAAGCCCACATTGGGATGAAAGGCTTTTCAGTCTTGGTGAGGAATGCTGCATATTATTGAGACAAAAGAGCTCAGGTTGTTAAACATGAAAGGTCCTCTTACTTAGTCTATTTTCAGTGGAGTCCAAGTCCAGTATCTGGGGAGCAGATAGAAAATCCAGTACAAGAGTCCTGACTAAGGAACCAGTCCCTGATTATGTGCATAAGGGCCAAGTAAAAGCTAATGGAGTTGATGGATGTTGTTGGAGGGGTGGGTGGTACAACTTGGATGTTCCTTAGGTCAGTACCTGAGTGGGCTTGTAAGGCACACTACTGGCCACTTGTGAGGCCAATCTACAGGTGGTTGTCTTATGAAAGACAGATGGACATAAGGACATACATGCCAGGAAAGAGGGTCAGTCGGAACTGTTCTGTAAAACCATGTGCTGATCATAAGCCACCAAGTTCTGCTTGCTCATTTTAGAAGTTCTTTTGTTTTGGATATTAAAATAATTGTGTCCTTCATTCCAAGTGCCAAGCCCTTCACTTGTGCATGGCAGTCTGGTCATGTACAGTCAGACTGAGAGTGCTTTCTGTTCTGTCTGTGCTAAGGAGGCAAGAACATCCTCTGACAGATATTGTTCAAAACAAGAAAAGACAACACTAGATTTGCAAATATAAGACCAATAGATAAGGCAGGGTACTTCCCTTGCTCACTGCTGCAGGATCCCATGCATAAGAGCCTGGGCTTGTGAAAGATAAGTGGTCTTGGCACTGCCCTTCTGACTTTCATCCCTTCCAATCTGAGAAAGGGGAAGGTGGGAGGGAGGCCACTTCAGAGCAGGATGATGGGTGATGAGGCCTAGCATCTCAAGAGACCCTCCACCCTGATGATGGAGAGAGAGTATGCTTCCACAACAGCCAGTAGCAGAGCCCAAGCACCAGGATCCAGCCTCCCTGTCCCAAAACTCTGTATAGTCAGATGCCGAGCTGAGCAACAAAGACCCCAGAAACCAGAAAAGCCCAGGGAGTGCATTGTCCCCTAGACTGTGGGATTCAGTCCCTACTATATATTCCCAGTCCCATGAGACAAGTTTCTAGAACATCGTCAAATGGGAAAGATGTCTGTAAGCCACTGGGGCTGTAGTGATTAATTTTGGTGATGGCTGGAAACACAGAGGTGACACCCTCGATCATGTAACATCATGTTCTCATTTTTTTTCTGTAGGATAGGGCCAATATTTCCCAAACTCTTCCAAAAATTTGAAAATCAAGGAAAACTTCCAAACTTACAACAAAAGGCTATCATTACCCTGACAGCAGATGCAGCCAGGGGCCTTACAAGCCCCCTCAGTCCAACAGCATATCAGAGTCCAAACACTGTGAACCAGGGAAGTTATTCATGGTGCAAAGACTGTATATCTGACATGTAATTAACATCTAAACCATGCACAGAACTCCTTCAACTTAGCAGCAAGAGAACCCATGGCCTGGCTGAAGACAGAAAAGGACCAAGTCAAGATTTCCTCAGTGAAGACGTGCAAATGGCCAATAAGCCTGTGAGAATACATGCTCACCTCAGAGGCAGCAGGGAAGTGCCCATCACAGCTACAGTGAGATCTACCTCAAGCTCATTAGGATGTCTACTCCTAAAAGCCAGAAAGAAAACCAGAAAATAACCATGTGGACAGTGATGTGGGAAGCTAAGTTAGTATAGACACCGTGGGAATGGCACATATGATCAGCAGTCCTACTTCTGGAAATGAAATCAGTGTCTGTACTCCCAGTTTATTATAGTTCTGTTCTTCATTAGACACAAAGATGGGGATGTGGGACTGAGTTCAGATTCCCAGACCCCACATAAAATGCCAGGCACAGTGGGGGGTGGCTGTGATTCCAGCATTGGGGCGATGGCATCACTGGCTAGCCAGTCTACCCAAATTGAGCTTCAGATTCAGTAAGAGATCTTGTCTCAGGTTAGAAGGTAGAGCAGTTGAAGAAGACACTTGTTATTGACATTTGGCCTCCACATGCACCTTCATACACAAGTGTGTTCACACACATATGAACACACATACATATATGCATACATGCATATATATGCAAAAGAAAATAAGTGAGATGGAACCAATCTGAGCGATGATGAACAAATAAAGAATATTCAGTGTGTGCAGATGACATTTAGCCTTGTACAAGAAAAATGTTCCTGCCTTTCTGTTCATGCCTGGATGAGCCCGAAGGACATCACAGTAAGTAAAATGGTAGGCTCAGAGTGGTAGAGCCAGCATGGAATCATTCAAATGTGGAATCTGAAGGAGTGGAAGTCAGAGAAAGGGAAAGTAAAAGGGTGGGGATGGAGGGAGGTGCTTGTTTAATGGTACAATTTGTCATATCAGATGGAAAGTTCTAGATGTTGACTGAATGACACTGTGAATGTGGTCAACACTCCAGAGCTACTGGTCTAGATATTTGAGAGTTGATGTCATGGACTGTGTTTGTGCCCACACACTAACAACTAGAAAAGTGGAAGTAATTTTTCAGGCAGGTCACATGTGAATGGCACACACCCCACAGGCCAAAGAAGGAAGGTTGAGAAAGAAAGATAGCATTAGACTCACCTGGCTCCTGCACACATCTTACTGAGCCTTGTGGCCATACAACCCAGCTGGCCTGTTGTCCCAATTTCATAGATGACAAAACTGAGGCCAAGGGAGTCAAGGCTCCAAGGAGCCCCATGGAACTTTGCTGTTCTCTATGCTGAAGATTTCAGAACACTGGTGCTGTAAGGTTGCTGTCGTAGTTTAAGTTTATGCCTCCTCCAATAGACTCAAATGTCTTATTAAAGCTTATAACTTGGATTTTCAGCCACCTGCCTGAAAGAGGTGCCATTGTGGGTGGATCCTGGGGTCCAGCCCTAAGGTGTAACTGGGGGAAGATCTGAATTCCAACCTAAATGCATGCAGAGGGAGTTTGCCTGGGTTTCTGCTGTTTAGTTATTGCTGGTTGCTTGCTTTTGGTGATGCTGCTGGTAGTATTTTTTCTCTCTCTACTTGGATCTGTATAAGAGGGCCAGTATCTTTCACCATTATGGAACTTCCCCTGGATCTGTGAGCCTGAAAAAAATTCCCATTCCTTCCATATACTGACTCTGGTTGGGAGGTTCATCCCAGCAGCGTGGAGCTGACTGCAACAGTTGCAGTCTTGCAAAATGCCCAAGAATAAACTTGACCATGCTCTCCAGAGCAGTTCTGCAATTACAGGACTTCCCAAGCCTCCAGGAGTTGCAGAATATCAGCTCTGCCTGACCTGCCTACTTTGCAGTTATCTTTGTCTTGGGGTATGAGCGGGTAATATTGCTGAAGGGACACCTGGATAAGCCATCACAACTGTATCCAGGGAGCAGAGCCAGTACCTCATAAGCCCTATGGAAATGTGCTGACAGGATCGAATAGATGAGAGTTAGGTAGTACCTTGCATGGGAGTCAATCATGTGATAAATAACTCTTGCATTTGAGCAGGTGTTGGAATGGGAAGAATTCCAGGAAAAGGTAGGAGCCAAGGACCACAAACAAAAGTTCAATGGATCCTGAAAGTGAGTCATAGCAAAAGGGCAGTGTCTAGGGGTCATACGGAGGTCTGTGTTGGGCAGGTATTGATGAGTGTCTTGAATCAGTGTGCAGAGCCACACATGCTACCCCGAGGATGTCCCTTCCAGGAAGTACAGGAACCTATGGATGAGAGTCATGACTATGGGGTTAGTGCATTTGCTCAGCAGGAGGCAGGAGAGAAGGCCCAGGGTACCCTTCAGGAAGAAGCAGAGTTTACAGGACTCAGTACTGAATTACTTTTTTCAATCTTGTGAGAAAATATTTTACAGAAGAGACTTGAGAGAAGAAAGATTAATTTTGCTTCAGGGTTTCATGAATAGGGCAGGGAAAGCATGCAGTGGGAGCTGCTTGTGGCGGCAGGGGTACATAGCAGCAGCTCCTTGCATTCAGAAGATCAGGAAGCAGAGACAGACCTGGAAGCAAGACAAGGTTATGGCCTCCAGTGTCTACCAGCGGTGCCCTACTTCCCAAAGTTTCCATAAACTCTCAAAACAGCACCATCAAGTAGGACCAGGTGTTTACACACATCAATCTTCAGGGGACATATCAGATTCAAACTGTAATGTTCCATATCTACTCCCATAGACTCATAGCCGTTTTATAATGCAAAATGTATTCAGTTCAACTTCAAAATTCTGCATTGCTTTCAATATTCCAGTGATGTTCAAAATCCCAAAGTGTTCTCTAACACTCAAGTCAAACTCTTAGCTGTGAGAACTCGTAAAATCAAAAAGAGTTATGTACTTTCAAGTCATAATGGCATAGAGGGAACATTCCTACTACAATAGGAAGGAATGAGGAAATGGTAAGAGAAAAGTTGTCCACAGCAAGACTGAAACCCAGAAGGGCAAATACCAAACACTGCAGTTCCATGGCATATAAGGCATTATGTGAGCTTGGATGGTCTCCTTTTTACAGCACTGATGCCTGTAGGACATATGGACTCTCAGACCAGCTCCACTCAATGCCTATAGCTTTCCTTGGCAGTCTTCCATGTTCCTGCCATTTCCGACATCCCAAGGTTTCCAGGGCAGGGAATCCAACCCTGATACAACTGCCTGGAAACTTAGTCCCAGACTTCATGACTTTCAGTTATGTATTCTGCCTGCTTGAAACATCTAGTGCCATGTCGATGATGTCAAGTTCTGCAGCTAACCTCAGTTACAGCCTGGCCACCTCAGACCACAGCTGTAGGAGCCTATGAGTACTTGTATGGATGGACCAGGAAACACGAGATTGTGTGGCACTGTTTGAGTTTCTTTATCTTTGACACTCTGTTTTTACACCCTCTAGCCTGTCATCGGTAAAACATCTGCTGTCACCATGCAAAGTGCACACCTTCTTTTTAATGATGTGATATATTTAAATTTTATAGCAGCTTCTTGCCCACAGTTTTAAAGCCCTTGCAGTGCATCTTTTCCACACAGTTTGACTTTGAGTTACTCCTTCATTCGTACTATAAATCTGGCTAAAAGCAGCAAGCAGTAACAAGGTTACAACCTAAATGCTTTGCTGTTTTGAAATTTTATCTGCCAAATAAATTAACCCATTAGTTTGAATTTCACCTTACTCAAGATTGTAGGACTCTGGCATAATAACATGGTTGTATTCTTTGCCAGAATGTAACATGAACGGCCCCTAGTTTATTTCCTATAAGATCCTCATTCTCCCAAACGTCATGAGGATAGCCTTTACCACCCACCTTTATGTCATCATCCTGGCCTTCTGAACTGTCATCAGAATTTCCCATTAATCTTTGCTTATAGCAATTCTAGAACTCTAGTCTGCAGCTCCAAACTTCCCATCAATTAGTTCCAAAGGCCTATAAATGACATGGTCAGGTTTAAGATAGTGAGAACCCCATTCTTTGTTACTAATATTATATATTTCCTGATTTTCTCATTGCTGTGAGAAATAAATGAAAGAAGCAACTTAAGGTATGAAAGATATATTTTATTTATTTATCCATCATGGTAGTGGAAGGCATGGTGGTGAGAGTGGTTCACGGCAGTGAGTGTGTAATGACAGCTCATTACATCTTAGCAAATCAGAAAACTGAGATTTTAGGCCAAGACCAGAAGAATATGTAACATTCCAGTACCAACTCCAGTGGTCCACTTCTGTTAGCTACATCACAGTACCAAAGTTTCCACGTATTCTGAACATGGTGGCCCCAGCTGGGAAACAACTATCCAAACACATGATCCTGTGGGGAACACTTGAGACTCAATTCCTAAGTATTATCTATGGCTTCAGGAAGTCAACAGGAGTCTTGGAACACATCCCTGTGAAAAGGGACCCTGTGCTCAGTTCTACAAGGTGCCTTTTCCTTTGACAGGAATCAAATATGTATTTTGCTTTGAAGTATTTGCTGTCAACTTCACAGTTTGCTCTGTAACCTGCATTTATGATGCTGTCTGCTTTAGGCTATAAAACCATTTTGGTTGTTTCTCTGTCTCTTAAATCACCTTTGCCCCTTCAGCACATAATGGAATTATAACTTAATGTGTTTTATTTGCACTGAAGCTCGCAATTATTGCCTAGACAGGATGTTGAGAAAGGACCTGACTTCTCTAAACGACCCCGAACCTGTCACTTTCGCAGCTTCCAGTTGCTCGGAGACATGTATTTTAAGACAGATGATGCCTTTTGGAAAACTTTTCATGAATATAGTCCTCGCAATTTTCAGAGATTCCAGAATGAAAGTGAGACAGTAGGGTTAGAATAAGAGAGCCTGTGGCTTCTTTCTTCTATGATTAATATTTTATTTGGAAAATTTCAAGTTCTGACAAAGATAAATAACTCTTACCCTTATTATCCAACAAAAGTCAAATTCTTGAAGACAGTGTATAGAATGCCCTCATTTTAAACTTAATACCAAAGAATAAAAATGGTGGTAAATACACTAGTGTAGGAGGAAAGACATTTTAAGGTTATTTTGTTCTTTAAGTAATTTGCAAAACCATGAACCCAGTCATACATGGCATACATCTGGCCCTCACAGTGATCCTCAGTGCAGCCTGCTGGCTTTCCTTCTTGATCTAGCAAGGATAGCTGGGAAGACAACATCATCTTCAGGGGGCTTGCTAGCACTTGTTCTTCTATTTCCCATCTAAGGAAGCACAGTGCTCAGGTTTATTGACTCTATCTATTGTTAATATGAATTGAATTTCTTTGAATGAAAATCTCCAGCTTTCACTTATTGTGGCCAGTGAATAGTGAGAACACACTCGCATTACAAAACATACATATTAGCTGAGGCCAGCTGTCCTTGCTGGTAAAAACTTTTATTTAGTACATTAAAAGACTATAGGGATGAATAAAATGGGTTGGGTGTAGAAGAAACAATCTGGGAAAATGCATCAGTGGCACATGACTACAGATGCAGCTGGGCTAGCTGCTCTGCAAGGATCCCTCCATGCATGTGAGCTTCACCCATGGGGACATTGTCCTCCTTACTTTCAGAATCTGGAGATGAACTCTTTGCCAAAGTTCCTAGAAACTCTCAGTTTCCACTGAGCTCCTCTTTCCAGGCAGAACCCCTTCCCTCTGTGACATCTTCATCTAAGCTCACTGCCTGGGTGTCACTGCCTTTCCCAAACCCTAGCTGACACCTTGAGAGTGGGTTACGGTTAGGAACATGGGACAGGAGAGTGTATGGAGGGGAACTTCCAGGCCTTCTGATCATTCAATTGGGACATCTTTCTTGTCACTTATAAAATCTTAAAATTTTAATTAAAAATTAATTTTTAAATAGACATTATGATTTATTGTTCCTCCAAAAAACCCTATAGCTCAATATGTTAGAAAAAAATATTTCAAACTTTGGGGAGACCTAACACTGGAAAATTGTGCATATGTATATCCTATGCTTAACTGATGGTGGGTAATTAAGGACTACACACACCATGATGCACTAAGTCTAAGCCTTCTGTCACAGAACACGACGTTTACATGGAGTGAGGGCAGGACATGTGTGTTCACACTTGCACTTGTTTATGGCTCCAGGCATGATTCTTGGCAGGATGCTGACTGGCTCTGGGTGGCATGGCCCATGTCTCTGGGGTCATAGTGGTCTTGTAACCTCAAATGGACCATCATCCAGTTTATTTCTCAGTCTCCCTTACCTAAAGTCTGTGTGTGATTACAGTGGCATCTGGACTCACCTCACTGCATATGGAAAAGAGGCAGGCAACATCTCTTCCTCACTAGGACTTCACAGAGGCACAAAAAAACTATAATGTTATGGGCTGAAATTCTATGCCTTCCAAAGTCACATGTTATAATCTAATCTCCAGGGATGCTGAATTTTTGGGAGGCTATGAGTCATAAGAAGGGCTTCTATGATAGGATTGTCTCTCTTTGATTGAAAGGTCACAGAAAACTCTCTTTTGCCCCTTCTACTAAGTAAGGACATATTGAGAAGGCACTACCTGTGAAGCGGGAAGCCTCATGTATTTGTCTTGTTTCTGGACTTGAAGCTTCTAAGACTGGGCGGAGACTAGCCCTGAAACCCCAGCTCTATTCCCTGGTCTGTTTACCCCCTTCAGGAAGAGCAGCCCAGGACCCTCTTTCCTTGTATCTAAAGACTAGAATTTTACCCCATTGAGCCCTAACTCTTCCCTTTTTTGGTCTCAGGAGAGTCAGTGGCAAGGGCTTTCTAGAGTGCTTTGGAGAATAATCTACGCTTTTGTTCACTCAACTACAGGGACAGCTTACTCAGGAATAGAGGGTCTGAGCTGTCTAAGAGGCTGGTCAGCCATAGGCTGGCCATCTCCCAGTATGGGGCAGGGCCAAGTGGATTAGTATCTTTCTCCTCAAACCACCATCTCCAAAAAGTCTTTCTGACTTAAAGGTTAGAGATTAAATTTGACCACATGTTTTTGTTAATTTGAATATGCTAATTCTAATGTGTGTGTGTGTGCGTGGGAGAGACAGACAGAGAGAGAGCAAGAGCAGAACATGGGAAGAAGACAAGCTACGTTACTAAGTGGTAGTTTTCATTTTTATTTTTGGTGCAAATTTGCCTAGGAGCAGACTCTAAAAGTACCTTAGTGATGTGTTTCAGAAGGGACATTGCTCCTGATAGCTATTACCTCCATCTCTGCTCTTCCTACTATAACCTGCAGGGGCCACTCTGCCCACTGCCATGAAGCTCCATTAGGATGCTTTGCTTCAGCTACTCAACTATCTCTGCACTTGTGACTTCCTGAAGATGTTTCTTAGTGTCAGTAATGAATGCTGGGCACAGGGCTCTGCCAAGAGAATCAGCAGCCAGCTCCCGGTGCAGCAGTGCAGGTCCTCTGACTCTTTTTGTTTTTTTCCCAACATAGGCTCTCACTCTAGTTCAGGCTGACCTGGAATTTACTCTGTAGTCTCAGGGTGGCCTTGTACTCACAACAATCCTCTGCCTCCCAAGTGCTGGGATTAAAGGCATGAGCCACCATTCCCCAGCTCCTCTGACTCTTAACCCAGCCCATGCCCATGTTCAGCCCTTCTCTCAGCCTGATAAGCTTGGCTGGCTCCTTGATGGCACAGGGATCATCTCAGAGCATTAAGAGTGATAATTATGTTCCATTGTTTCTCCTACAGACAAATTATTCTCCATTAGACTGTGCTTTGCATGACTGATCCACCTCTGTCAGAGATACAGAGGCAAGGATATCAGACACATCAGCATACAGAGATCAGCATTTCATTTTAATAATGGAAGCAATTTTCTCCTTAGAAGATTTTGAAACTTCTATGAGTATTTTTCAGTACCACATTATTCTCTTTCTCCTCCTTTTTCTTTCTCTTCCTCCTTTTTTTTTTGAGATAGGGTCTGTAGTAGTGCCCTATAGACTCAGGCTTGAATTTTGAGTGTCCAGCGGACAGACCCCTACAGAGGAAGAGGTGTCACTAGGGGTGGGCCTTAGAGTCCAACCCTACTACGTATATTCAGAACAGTTTGAGCTCTGGCTGTCTGTGCTTGCTTGTGCTGGCTATTGGTAATATCTCTCTGCTTGGGTCTAGGAAAGGGAGCCAGCTTTTTCTGCCATTGCTGGTGTTTCCCCTGGACTCTGTAAAGCTGTATTACCATTTTCCTCCTATAAGCTGTGTCTAGTTGGATGTTTGTCCCTGCAATGTGAAGCTGACTGCAACAGGGTCTTGTGTGGTCTAGAATGGCCTCAAACTTGCTATGTAGTCAAGGATGACCTTCAATTTCTCATCCTCATACTTCCACTTTCCCAGTGCCAGCAGTACAGGCATGTATCGCTATGCCTGGTAGTTGCCTTTTATTTGTTAGCTTATTAACCTAAAACACATTGATTAAGTACCTGTACAGTGAATTTGGTGTTGCAGATATAAGCTCTGGAAATCTGCCTGTGAGGCTCAGTACCAGACAGAAATAAAACTGTAAGAAACTTAAATACAAGCAATGCACTCAGAAACAGTGTTAGGGGCACATAAGAGCCAGATGTAAGGTTGGAGAGGGCTCATTCCTATACCAACACCTCATGTTCAAGCTACATGATTTAGTAGTTCACTTAAATTACATATACTTGACTAAATAATGATTTACTATGAAAGCAAATCCTTCATTTATTGTTTCCTCTGTTGTCTTTTCAAAGAAACAGAATAAAAGAAAGATAAATAGTTTAAGAAACACCAATACTTCATACCTCCTGCCATTGCAATCTTTATGAAATCAGCCCAAATTCCTAAACAATAAGCCTTCTTTTCCAATAACGAGCAGTAGAATCAGTGGTCTCTCTGTCCATCCCACGTCTTAGACCTACCCCTAATTAAGAGAAATCCATGCATTTCCACATTTACTAGGTACTAAGGTAACATTCCACACAGCTCTTACAGAAAGTTTTTCAATTAAGTAGTAAGAAACAATGCCTCTTGCTGAGGAAGTGCTAACTTGTCTCACAGTGACTGAGTCAATATGAGGGCAATCCTAACATGAGACCACTACAAGGTGTTCTCTGCCTGCTCTCCATCCTTAGTTTACTGCAGTCTGCTCAGCCAGCCCAGCACCACAAGTCTCTCCTCCCTGTCGCCTGTCCCCCACATGGAGGATTTACAGTCTGGACTCTCCACAGCCTGTTCAGCAGACATGTTGTTGCAATCATCTTCATGCTGCTGGCACAAAGCAGCCAACCAAAAACAGCTTGGGAGGAAAGGGTTTATTTTGGCTTATAGACTTGGGGAGGGGGATTCTGTGATGGCAGGGGAAAAGATGCATGAAGAGATGGTGGGCATCACCTCCTGGCCAATATCAGGTGGACACCACCAGCAGGAGAGTGTGCTGAACACTGGCAAGGGGCAGCTGGCTATAAGACCCCAATAACATCTTTTCCAGCATGGCTCTATTTCCCAAATTGCCACCAGCTGGGGAACTAGTATTCAGAACACATGAGTTTAAGGGGGACACCTAATTCAAGCCACTACATTCTGCCCCTAACCCCCACAAACATCTAACCATCCATGATGTAAAATGCATGTGTATTCAGTCCCATAATTTTTTTTTAAAGATTTCTATTTATTTATTTGAGAGTGACAGAGAGAGAGAAAGAGGCAGATAGAGAGCGAGAGAGAGAATGGGCATGCCAGGGCTTCCAGCCACTGCGAATAAACTCCAGACACGTGCGCCCCCTTGTGCATCTGGCTAACGTGGGTCCTGGGGAATCGAGCCTTGAACCAGGGTCCGTAGGCTTCACAGGCAAGCGCTTAACTGCTACACCATCTCTCCAGCCCAGTCCCCATAATTTTTATCAGTCCCAACACTGTTCAAAAATCTCCATAGTTCAAGGTCTCTTAACTGTAAGCCTGCCAAACCATAGTCCCAGTATCTACAAAATATCCTGGGGTCTCCACTGCAACCCACAGTACATCCTCATGGCTCCATTGGGTCTTCATACAGGGACTTCCCACAGCCCTGCCTCACATCACCCATGGTCACACCTAATTCAAATCACCATACACATTCACCTCTCACTCTGGCCAGTTATCCACATATAGAAATGTCAAACAATTCTGCATAATTTCTCTTCTGTATAGGCAGCTCTGGGGCTAGTAAGATGGCTAAGTTGGTAAAGTACTTGCTATGCAAGCATGAGGATCTGAGTTTGAATCCCCACCACCAATGTAAAGCTGTACATGGTGCAGTACCAGTCATGTCAGTGTTGAGGAGTCAGAGACAGTAGGATCCCTGGGACTGCTGGCTAGCTACTGTAGACAACTTGGTGAGCTCTTGCTAGATTAAATGAGAGAGCCTGTCTCAAAAAAATAAGTGGACAGTGACTGATGAAGACACCTGACTTTGACCATTGGCCTCCACAAGCATGCAGGTGCACACATACCTGTACACACATATGTGCACCCACACATATGTAGACACAATATACATACACACATACACAGGAGCACAAAGTACTTCTAAAACAAACATTCATTGAGTGCAAGAAAGAAGATAAAAATAGACCCTAATCCTTCACATAAAACCATGCCAGATGGGGTGGATTGCTGGGTCTATTTCATCAGAACAAAAGGCATGCAAAAAGGTGATATTGGCTGGGCATGGTGGTGCACACCTTTAATCCCAGAACTCAGGAAGCAGAGGTAGGAGGATCACCATGAGTTCCTGGCCACCCTGAGATTACATAGTGAATTCCAAGTCAGCCTGACCTAGAATGAGACCCTACCTTGAAAAAAAAAATTGATATTGTTTCTTATCAATGTGTATCTGTTTCACACTTTAGAAACATTGTCTTTCAATGTGCTAAATGTATACTTTGACTTTAGTTTAAAATCTGGTTAATGACAAAGTTATATAAAAATATGAAAAAAAAAAGACATCTGTTAGTGACATAGTACCTCCTTAGTGTGGTGCTTTTGAAAGTTAATCACAGAAGGAGAAATTTTCGTTAACTACGGACAGGTCATCACATACAATGCAATCTGTAAAATCCTCTAATAGACTTATATTTCCAGAATATTTTAAACTATTGACTTCCTGCTTCTGTTTACCAAGACACTGGTGAGTTTTAGTTGACTTAAATACTTAGCTTCATCCATCACAAATGAGGATGCAAACTATAAGAAGAGGTTATTAAGGAAGCTTCTTGCTTCTGGATGAACTTGACTCCTTCTCAGGTGGTCATTTGTTAGCATGTATTATGTGTTTTTATGTGTGCACGTTGTGTGCATGCATGCTCACATGCATGTGAGAGCACATGTGTGTGAAGGTATGTGTACATATGTGCATGTGTGTGGAGGCCAGAGGTTGGTGCTGCTTGTTCCTCTTTATTATTCCCCCCTTATATATTGAGACAGGGTCTCTCATCTGACCCAGAGCTCACTGATGCGGCTAGTCTAGGTATCCAGCTTGCCCCAGGGATGCCTGCCTACACCTCCCAAGCATTGTAATTATATCCATGCACTGCAATACCCAGCATTCACCTGGGTGTTGAGGATGTGAAATCAGGTCCTTCTGCTTATACAGCAAACTCCTTACTGACTGAGCCATCTTCCCAGATCCTCATGTGGCCTTTACCTGTCTGTTACATGTGTTTGGGTGCTAGATGCACAGACCCTACCTTCATCTCGATTTGCTTGGTGTCTGGATTCTGAAATAGCAGCTTCACCCGAGTATTCCCATCATCTGAAGATCCCTTAAGCTGAGAGAATTTGAATCTCCAAAGCACATTCTGCAGAGGAATGAAATTAATGAGTGGATTTATAAGCAAGACCTCATTGATTTAATTACATCTGTTAGTAAGATAAAGAGCCCATCTGAATAAATGTTGCCATCTGTTAGGGCCTACCTTCAGGCTGTGGAAGCTTGAGAGTGTCTGCCTGCTTCTTTGTCTTTGTGAAACTAACTGACTCTCAGGGCAAGCTTGGAGTTACACAGAACCCCAACATCTCTGGTCTTCAACTTGACCCCACTCTCCTAGGTTTTCTATAGTCTGAAAGCTTCCTCTGATAACTGATTCTCACATTCACTGAAGGCAGGTCTTCCTGTCCTGTGGGAAACCTTCCCACTGTTCAGACAACATAGAAAGCTTGGATCCTAGTTGGCATCATCCCACCAGGGCGATGTGCAGTTACTCAGACTCAGGATCCTGAGAACCAACAGGAAAGCATGGGCAATGTAACCTTGTATCCTGCTGCAAAAACTACTTAGCATTTGCTGAGGTGCTTTGAAGATGAAAAGTTCTTGACACATTCCAGTGCTAATGGAAAGAGGTTGAAGCTGGTGTGTGGGTTAGTGGGTGTACTCCTACCACTTTGGAGGTCAAGGCAGAGGGATAACAATATGTTCAGCTACATAGGGAGACATAGTCTCATAAAAACAAACCAAACCAAACCAATAAATAAATGAAACAAGTCATAACAAATGACATCTCCTGATGTCTTCTAAAATATCTTTCATTATTGATGTTTAAGTATAACAATTTTTTCATTGTAATAAATTTTTATCTTCCCAGAAAAATAGAAATTAGCAATGCTTGAGCAAGATTTAGGTCAAATTTCTATTACAAGCATTTATTTTGAAATGATGAATATATTGAACATATATTTTTTTCTAAAAAAAACCCAGAAGGACAAGGAGTCAGAAGGAGTCCCAACTAAGCTATTGACTTATGCTCACACTGACCTAGGGGTTCTTGACCATGTTCTTTATAATGAACTTAGGATATGGGTTGAATGATGATATTTCAGAACTACAAAGTCTTGAAGCCAATGTTTTCTCCAGATTTCAAGAAATGTGGAATTATGTTGGTCTCAGGGAGCAGTCACACCATCCTTGCCTTTGCACCGCTTGGATGTGAGCCTCTGCCTGCTCAGTCAAAGCTTCAGGGTCCTTACAGAACTGAATGACCATAGTCGTCCCAGAATAAAAGCATTAGAAATTTCATTCCAGTCTCTACACATAATTACTAATTTTATCATGTAGCCATTGCTTAGTGAGGTAAGACAAAAAAAAAAAATGCTCCTTTTCCTCTTCTGGTTTGGGACATGCCACAAAGTATCAGGTGGACAGGGTAGGTTGGAGTTGTTAACAGGTTCTGTTCCTTTGGTTCCTTTCTGAGCCACTTGTCCTGGTGATGCCAGAAACACCTCACAAAAGGATACATTCTCATGGCCTTTTTGTCTTTAATGACGAGTGGTGGTCTTTGTTAAGTCTCTCAAGCTTTCTTTCATATACCTCAAACATAATTCTTTTCTAAAAAAGAATTGCTCACATTGTGGATGTTATTTCTGCCAGTGATCTGCATAGAAGTTTAATTTCCAGAGTTTGAGGCCTTCTTAATACAAGATTGGGCCTAATAGGTCTGTGTACTCAGGGCCTAGAACAGCTGGATAGACAGCAGAACAACAGCATTCACTTTGACTAGAGCATCAGGAGACAGACACAGATGGACCTTGGCTCTCTAATCAGATTTATAAAGGATGAATGGCACCATGGCTCTTAGTTCTCAATCTTGGACCCAGAGAATATTTTGTGTGGTTTTAGTAATCAAAGAGTAGGTCTCCAGTTATGTGGTAGGCATTGTCATGATTGCACGCTTTGTTAAGATAACAGTCACTGTTCAATTTCTTCACACCAACTTTGTGTTTTCAATATACTGAGGATGGAAAGTGACACTGAGTCCCCTAGGATTCCTGGTGTATGCCATAGGAGCTGACACAAGGACAGTGGTTTGTCTCCAAAAGGGTGACCTTCTACATCATCTTGGGCAGTCATGACAACTATTCTTTTTATCCCAGTCATATCTGCATTTTCCCTCTTTCAGGATACTCCCTTCCTTTTTAGTGTTTTTTCTTCAACTTATCTTTTGGCCCCTCATCCATTCTGAACCTTAAATCAACTCCATGGGATCATGGGATCCCGGCCTTAGGACCCATGGGCACCAGGGCAGTACCAAGCACTCAGAGGGCCTGCACTGAGCACCAAGTATAGAATCACAGTATTGCTACTGTGTGTAGGGAGGAGAATAGAAGTCATCTCTTAGAGATGAGGCCAGACTGTGTATGCTGAGCTATGAATGTGGGAGAACTCATCCTTGGTCTGGGTCTCTGGAAGCTCTATAGTCTGTGAGCATGCATGGAACTTGGAGGATACAGAGCAGGAACCGGATTCTTTTCCACCACCTAAGCTCTTCATATCAGGTACTGACCCTCCACATGCCAGCCAGTAGTCAGTCCCTCCTTGTTCTGTTTTCAGCTCCTTTCCTGCTTTCATGTGACCATGACAGGCCCATGACATCAGATAATATCAACGTGAGACCCTCAGAAAGCTGTGGTGACCAGTGTCCTCACGCCAGCCGACCTGTAGCAACTTCCTCCATTTCCAGCAACCAGAATGGCGTACCAGTTTACTCTCTCTTAGAGGATTTTAAAATATTTTTCCATATAAGAATTAGTAAACATATGTTAAACAATGGCCATCTCTTACTGTGTCAGTGTGGAAACATTTCAATAACCAAACATTCTGTCTTTTCCAGGATAATTCCTCTTTGTGAGGTTGAAAGGAGCTGAAGGGGTAATTGTTTCTCTTCTCTCTATGTCTCCCTCATATAGAAGTGGGGATTACACAGTTGGGCCAGGGGTATTTTGAGCAGTTATCAAGATGCAAGTGTGTTGTGTGGCATGTGTGGCTCTGGCATGGAGCCCGGGGCCTAGCGCCTGCTGGCACTCTCCCCTACTGTGCTGCACTCAGCTTGCACGCTGTGTCTTCATGGTTGGGCCTTTGGTAATGAATGGTGCTGTCAGGCCACAGTTCTATCCGTGCCTCAGAAATCATACACAAATGGTTTTGCTTAGCAGTGTGAGACCCTAGTAAAGTTCTAGTAATCTGTGAGTATAAGCTGGGCAAAACCCAGTCTAGTGTCTAGCCCACAAATCTCTCTGATTTTTCCATGATGACTTGATAGAAGGAAAAACTTTCATATAAAGTCAGTAGCTGTTTATCTTCAGGTTATTTCAGTCCAAAACAGGGATAATTGAAACTTATATGGGCCTTACAGGTCATCCTGCATTGAAAGAACAAAGGAATCCCAATAAAGCAGAGTAGAGAATGTTCTGTGGGCTCAGTGTTCTGTTTACCCTTCACGGCTGGGTCACAGGAACTGTCCTCAGGAAAGAACTCCTTCAAATGAAGAGGTCATCATAAGAAAGATGCAAGGCAGATTAGAGCTCACCCTGAAGAAGCAGTAATAAGGAGATTCTGTCCCAAGCTCAAGTTTACAAGAGCAAAATGCATCTTCACTGGGTTGTTAGGAAAACTTGCTAAAGAGTGGACGAGACAGCAAGCAGGTGAGAGGTGCACAGAGGTGGTGGAAGGCCCATCTCCCGGAAGTGGAGACCTTGGGAGGCTTATCTTCAAATGGGACTGTTGGGCATTTGAGGGTCCCCAGGGAAATGGCAGGCTTACTATAGGATCATCCACAGCATTTGGGTGAGGAGTAGCCCATCTTGTCCAGCACAGACTTGTATTAAAGACCCAATGTAAGAATGGTAGAATGACATTAACTTGGCTTAGTCCTACAGTCTGTCACCTGAGAATTCAAGACACTGAAACGTTACCCTGAGCACTCACAGCAGTTCTTTACAGGATTAGGAAACATCCTGTACTGCTTCAAAACTTTATAAGACTAATATTAAGAATGAGCAAGGAAACATTTCTGGGTATTAAGGTATAATGTGTCCTCAGAGCTCCAGCTCAGACCCACTCTTGGAACAGGAGGCAACACTTGGCCTGAGAGAAAGGAGAGTTGGTCTTGGAGAAAAGGGGTATCAGGCATGAGGAAGAGATGCACAGATGAAGGAAGGTGGGTGATGTGCAGTTGGCTGAGAATGTGGCACCACAAACTTAAGTGGTCCACAAGGAGAACACAGCTGCCATGCTGGAGGGAAATCACACCCACCTGTGGGTCAGCCCCTTCCCTGCCCCACACACAAGGGTGAAAAGCCACTTGAGGCCAGTGCTGAATGTGAGGGCATTGCTGCTTGCTACCTGTGCAACCCAGCTGAATCTCCCCATGGATCCTCATGGTAATGAAGAGGTACAGCAGAGTTCTGGGGTCCCAGGTCCAGCGCTCACATCATGACCACCCCCCTCCATCTTGGCTAAGTACTGGATGATGGAGTGATGTGGGGAGACTTGAAAATTCCCATGTGGACTGACCTAGAATAATACTGGCTCAGCATGAACAAATCAAAGGCAGAAATGCAGGTAAATCCCCAGTGAGACCTCCAGCAGCAAGAGGGCTATGTGCTGTGCTTTGCTTCTCTCAGGCGAGGGCCCTGCCTATGCTCTGTGCCAGGGCACTGCTGAGTGCAGCAAGAGAAATCGATGTAGGACCTCTCAGCCAGTATGCAGGCGAGCCAGGCAAGCCTACCCTCAAGGCAAAATCTGGAGGGTCTCAAACAGGTGTCCTAAAATGCAAGATTGCCTGAGACAAGAGGAAGGAACAGAAGCCATAGAGCAGCTCTGCGTAGCTCATAGGACAGGAAGCTCTCCCTCCTTTAGGGTAGATGCCACACCATTGCCCTCACTGCAGAAAAACATGTATACCAAGGGGATTCAGATCTGGCTTCCTGAAAAGATCAGCAGCAAGTCATAGATCCTGTATGTGGCCAGTACCATGGTGCACAGGTATAGTGAGGAGGATCACTGAGCAGGATCTGGAGGCCATTTTCTGGCTCTGACCATGGTGCTAATGAGCATGATAGCCTATGGTGTTGGATGCAGACATGAAATCCCTTGTTATTAAAATTTTATACAAATATGTTTTGTTATTACTATAATAATTCCCTGTGTCCCTACCAGGAAATATCCTAACACATTTCCTGGGAAGATATAACATGACAATGCACCTAGTGAATTTCAGGTGCCAGATTTCTGTAGAGAAAGCAGCTTCCTACTGTAGCTCAGGGCTTCTCAAGCTCTGCAGAGGACAGGTTGGATGTGATAATTCTCTGTGGTGTGGCACTCTGTGCATGGCATGTGTTGAGCAGTGTTAATGGTCCCTACCAGGCTGCTTCATGTAAGAGAAACTCCAGACATTTCCAAGAGTCCTGGAGGAGGCAGGCTTGCCCTGGACAGGACTTTGCTCTGGAGAATAGAAGGAGTCAAGAGAAAACTTCTCAAGGTTGGTGCTTCACAGGCACTGAACTGGATCACAGGAGGGTGCAACCCAAGAGCTGCAGATGTGGAATTTGCCAACAACTATGGGAGAACGAATGTCAGCTCTTAGGTGCCTCAGACAAGGCCTTGCTTATTCAGTGTGGACTCTAGGCACAAGGGAAGACCAAAGCTGAGCACACACAGAGCAGTGGGGAGAGCAAGCATGTGTTTCTGAAATTCGGTGTGCATGTAGTGACTGTAATGAAGATGATATAAAGCAGAAGTCATGAAAGGCCACTGGTCTTGTCTGCTCCCCAAAGAGCAGTCCAAAATGGCCTCACACATGCTAAGTGTTACACATCATCAAACCAAAACCTTACACAACAAGAACATTTCCAAACACACCAAAGTTCCTTATCAACTGCAGATTGGCAGCTACAAATTGGAAGGGGTCCAGCTAGGCTGAATGGCAATAATGCTATCCTCTTTGCTCTTCCCTTCAGGGAAAGCCACGAGAAGCTGCTCAGTATGAGCCATTGAACAATATGAGGTCCATCAATCCTGTCCCTGGACTCTCTGTTCTGCTCTGCCAAGGAGCTCTGCCAGTCTGTAATGAGGGTTCTGCCCCAGTCAGTACTTGCTGATAGAAGCCAATCAGATCTCTAAACTCAGTTCACTGTACTCTGGCTGTTCACAGCACCATTCATCATACACGTGCTTCCCATGCCACACTTTCTTAGTTAACATAGAGCGAAATTTTAGAAATATGCTGTGACAACATACTGGCTTTCTCCTTGGCAAACATTTTCTTGATGTTTATATGATTAGGTGAGCTCTCAGATGCTAATGGGGATGATCTAATCCCCCATTCCTCACATCAGCATCTTTAATCAATAAAGTTGGGATCAAAGGCAGCTTTGAATGTATTGATAAATTCTCCCTTGTGTGGATGCTGAGTTATTGTTACCAAAGCTGTTAGGGTCTAACCAATAACAGTTAACACTTCTTTTCCCAGTATTCATTTCAATGTAGTACGTTTTTTCTAGAGTAGAATCAAGAAACTTTGCCCTGTGCTTCCTCCTCTCTGCCTCACTCTGCCTCCCACTGTGAATCATGGCTGCCAAACATGTTTCCTTCTGTTGTTTCCACAGCATGGGCTCTAGGGTTTGTGGATACTCTGTGGCCCTGAGCTAGCGTGAGGAAGACAGGCTATGCACACACACCTCCAGGGTGAATGGCTCAGATATTCTATAGTCAGAATGTCTCTAGTGTGAGTGTGTCTCTGAAGGGCCCCACATCTTACCTTGGTCTTACCATCAAAGCAGGTAAATCCCAGAGCGAAATCCACTGTGAAACACAGCACTTCTCCTTGCCAGCTGCACATATATGTTTTTGACTAGAAAAAAGTATTATTAATTTTGAGAAAATATTCTCTACTAGTTCTGATTATCTAAGTAGTTGCAATATCAGCTCTTCTTTGGCCAAAATCTTTTTTTTAAAGTTATATCTTGAATGCTATGTAGAACAAACTGGAGGACGTGGGCTTACAGGTCACTATGGAGAGTATCTGCAGGTAGAGAGTTCCTTCTGATTCTAGGCAAAAGGTGTCTTTATAGGCATTACCTTAAAAGAAACAAAGCATTAAAATAGCCCAACAAATCTCTCTTCTCCAAGGTAGTTCTGAAGATGGAGAAGTGCAGGTATGTTCTACATGTTTCATAGTAGTGTAGGCACAGAGCACAAGTAAGGAAGGGGCACCCCTAAAACACAGTAAAATTGTTTTCATTAACTTCATTAATCAGTCTGCAGATAATGTTTCCACAGTCAACAGAGAGTATGACTTGATCAATTGAATGGGAAAAATCTGGGTGCATCTGTGGGCTAGGAATGAGGGCTAGTGCCACACAGATCTCCACACATGACTATTGCTTTAGAAGTGAGAATGGGAATGGGGCTTGATTCTCTCTCTGCATTTCTGACAAATGTGTGCATATATGTGCACACACATGCATGCATGTGCACACACACACTCACATCACATGTCCAATGCAGGGAAGTGAGGAGGAGCTCATCTCATGCCTACACTAATCTTTATCACTATACACATGATGTTGTGAACAGTGTCTCCTTTATGCCAATTTCTGTCACTTCTTATTCTACTGCATTCTTTTTTTAATAACTGAGCAAATGCCCTGAATATTATATGAATCGGTCAACAATTCTTGGTGAGCTTGTCACCACACATTGTCTCAAGTCTATGCCTCATCACTCAGGCCTGAGAGATGGGAATATTATCTAATGAGGTCTAAAGACCTCTCCTCCTGCTGAGTTGTTTTTTTTTTTTCCTGACACTGCTAGGGGTTGTTGCTGGCTGCCCACTAACATCTGGCACATAGTAGATGACCACTGAATATTGTGCAAACCACTCTGCTCATGGTGGGAGCAGATGCTACAGTTATAGCCCCAGTTGCTCCATATGTTCACCTTCTCTCAACTTGACCCAGACCTTGAGAGTATTGAGATTCCACTTGAAATTCTAAGAGAACTAATGTACTCACAGTTTAGGTTTGGAAGGTAAGCTAAATTTCCAGAATTTAAATTTAGTGGTTATAGACTATGAGATAAAATGTACCCAGGCAATCTGCTGTATCTTATATACTCCAGCAGACACAGCATACTGGCAATTCACATAGTTTATTATCCATTTTTATTTTTATTTTTAGGTATTTTTTATTGATAACTTCCATAATTGTAGACAATAACACATGGTAATTCCCTCCCTCCCCCACTTTCCCCTTTGCAACTCCACTCTCCATCAGACATTTTCCCCTCTCAATCAGCTATTATTCACTTTTAATGGCAAGTCTTTGACCTGGCCTTTGGAGGTCAAGAGAGGGCTGTTATGGAAGGTGGCACATCCACCGTGTGCCTGAACAGCCCCTAAAGGGCTCAGGCAGAAGAGAGACGTCAGGGACTCGGCCATGCAGAATCTCACTCTGGAGTCACCAGTGGTTTACAGACATATAGCTTCTCCTTATCCAAAGTTTTAGAACCTGGAAGATATATGTATGTCTAAACACACACATACTATGCATACACACACACATATATACATCAGTTTACCCATTCATATGTACATGTATATATGTATATTATGTGTTCTGCTTTAGATTATTGCAAAACTGTTGCATTATGTAACTTTGTAGACAGTGTTTCCACTTTAGTGGATAGATGCATGTACTGCCACTATTATATCCCCCCCCCTTGATATATTGGAGGAAACATGCTTTCTAGTCCTCTTGAAAGAGCCTGCCATTTCTTATAAGTGTGTCAGGGAGTGGCCACTTGTGTCAATGTCTTTAAATATACCCCTGTGGATAATTGACATTTCAAAAAATAAAATTAGCCACTCAAATATTTTCATGCAACTGATGGGGAGAATTCTCCTAAAGCAGTTGGAATTTTCCAAGATATTAAAACTACAGAATGACTTGTTGAGTCACATTAGATCTGTTGGTAAAAGCATGGAAAACGGTCACCTCGAGAACACTTCCTGGCTGGACAGAGGGCTGGGTTGTGCTTGCCTTTAAAGACACTGGTTTGCTAAGCAATGACCCAAGCAACACTGCTTGGGCAGCTGACCATGGCCCTGGGCATCCATCAAAACCTTCACATAAATCTGTGAGCTCAGCAGAGAAGTACTGAGGGCTTCCCTCTGCCCAGCATTTAAAATAAGTTGTCAGAGACTTTTTTGAACATTTTTATATGAAAATACGGAAGAGGCCTTAATAAAAGCTCAACATACATGACTGTGAAGGTCAGCTTTGGAACAAACCAAATCAAAAGTAGCAGCGGAAAGCAATAAATGTTTAAAAAAGAATCAGAAACCTCAAGCACAGAACTACCCAGGGAGTTTAGAAACAAAGCCAACCAAACCCAAGAAAAAGCAAGCCAGCATGCCTGTGATCAATAGAGCTTTCTCACCTTTGTTCTGGAGAGAAAGCGTGGTGTCCAGAGAGGGCACACAGCTAATCCCACTGCAACTGCTCATTTCCAGGGAGGAAATGGTATTCAAAGAAAAAAACAGAAAGCCTGTAAACCTAGCACTCAGGAGGCTGAGGAGGAGGATTGAGAGTTTGAGGCCAGCCTGTACTACACAGCGAGACATTGTTTCACTGGAATAGTAAAATTAATTATTAATAAGAAAAATTGTAAACAGTCTCAGAAACAATGTGCCAAGGTGTTGGGCTCTAGCACAAGGTGTAAGTGTGAGCACACAGTTGAACAGGTTTTGCCATACATTTGTGGGTTTGTCTGTATGTACCAGGAACGGGGCCTGCAGAGACCTTCTCTGTGTTGTCTTTGCCTAGCTTTAATTGTGAGCCCCACCCTCTCTTTCTCTCTCTTCAGAGAGACTGTGGAGAACTAGTTAGACTTCTTTTCTAAATGTCTGGTAGAGTTCCCCAGTGGAATCATCTGGGCCAAAGTGTCTTTATTGGGAGTTTATAAATCATGTTCTCACGAGTGACAAGGCCGTGCAGACAAAATGCTTTGTCCTGACCTCAGCACCCTTAGTTTCTATCATCCAGCTGATGGCGCAGACTTGCTTGTGGTGTCGCCCCTGTGTAACATGCGGCCTATCGTGGCGTTCATTTCCTTTGCTGATCCTTGCAAGCTGAGTCTCTTTACTTCTCTCTTTCTTTCCTTTGAAAGGTTTGTCAAAGTTGATGATACTTACTAAGGACCACATTGTGGTGTGCCCTGAGAGTTCGTTTGGGACACAGTGGTTGATGAACTGAGTTGTCTGCACAGATTTGAAGGTGTTCCTGTCATCAGTCAACCACTGGTTGCTGACTTGTTTCCATTGTGCTTATAGAGCACCTTCAATGGTTTCGGTTCTTACCAATTTCCTATGTCTGTTTCATGATCCAGGTAATGGTCTGTCTTGGTATGTGTGTCCCATGGTCCTTCGGGATAACTTCCAGGCATCTGTTGGGGGTTGGGTTGCTCCATAAATGCTCACTAGATTCATGTGGCTGGTGACAGTGCTGACTTCTCCAACCTCTGCTGCTCTCTGTGTAGTCACCCAGCTGTGGCAGGGAGTGTGGGTTTGTCTGCTTTCCTCAGATCCATCAGCCTTTGCCTCGTATACGTTGTGTCCAATGAAGGTACACTTAGATTAGCTGAGTCTCCCTGGAGGACTGGCCTCTAGTCCTCCCACAGTGTCTCCTACTGTGGTGTTCTCTGCTCTCACGTCTACTCGACTTGATGACACCTACTCTTGCTTTCCTTAGATCCAAGCCACATCATGTGGCCTTCTCTGCATTGTTACTTCAAACTGCCTCTGTTGTCATATTTGACACAGTCATTCTTGTAGATATCATAAAGCTGGGTTGTGTTTGTTAGTCTGTTCTGCCCACCTCACTTACTAATTGGTATATTCATACCATTTACCATTTTATTTGAAAGGATTTATATGAACTTTCTTTACTTAGGAAATACTTTGAAGAAAAACTTGTATGATGATTCTTCCTTTTTAACATTTAAATATCAGAACATTCCTTTCTGATTAATGTAATTTGAAGTATTTTTCTTTTGTAACCCTCTATTATTTTCCTCTGGCTGTTTTCAGGATTTCTTTGCTGTGTGTATTCAGAGGTTTAATCATGGCAGGTCTTGATGTGGGTTTCTTTGGTTGTATTCTGATTGGGGTGTGCTCGCTTCTCATGTATGCAAACTAGTGTCTCAGTAAATTTATAAAACTTGAGCCATAATTTGAGCATGTTTCAGTTCATCCTGCCTTTCTCCTTGAGCTGTCAGTCAAAAACAAAATACCTCATGCCTCTTGAATGGATCTTCCAGTCAACTTGTGTTGTCTCCAGGGCTCACAGTCAGCTTCTGTTGGTACTGGTTTAGCCTGTGGCTCTTTTCCTCTGCTGTCCTTCTGCTGTCCAGCTCATCAGCTGAACTTTTAGCTCTGTTACAATAGTTTTCATGTCAAAAATACCTACCTTGTCCATTCTTTATATCTCAGTTTCCTTGCTATGGTGTTAAATCTCTCTGCCAGTGTTTTCTATTTCTTCATTTGCTATAAAATACTCTAACTTTTTGAAGGAAATTGTTTGAAATCACAACTCCCTTAAAATCCTTCCCAAGGGGTAGGAAGAGGGCTCATTAACTAAAGCTGCTTGTTTATAGCCTGGTGTGGTTGTGCATGCTTTAATCCCAGCACTCTGGAGGCCAAGGTAGGAGGATCACTATGAGTCTGAGGCTGGCTTGAGATTACATAGTGAATTTCAGAAGGTCATTCTGGGCTACATCAAGACCCTACCTTGAAAAACAAAACAAAAGGTGCTTGTTTACAAAGCCTTCGATTCCTGAACCTGCATAAAGCAGGCACAGTGGCTCATGCATCTGTGATCCCAGAATTCTTAACAACAATGGGCAGTGGAGCCAGGAGAATCTGAAGCTTATGGGTCAGATAGTCTGATTTTTGTTTTCAGTCTGGCAGTTCATTTGTAGAGGCAAGAAACACTGTCTCAAAGAAGGTAGTGTATAGATACCTCAAAGTGGTCCTCTGACCTCCACAGGTGTACCATGCTACACACACACACACACACACACACACACACACACACCCCACATACACAAATAAATAATATTTTGTGGGGTCAGCTACAAAAGCTTTTCCAAATAATTCTAACATTTCTGCCATTTCAGTGTTGGTGTCAATGGATTGTCTCACATTCCATTGAGATCTTCCTTGTTCTTGGTACGATGAGAAGTGTTCTTTGAAGTCTGGGAAGTTTTGTGTTGGGAAAATTCTAGTTTTATGCAAACCTTCTGTTTTAACCCACGATGCCTGGCATTGCTTCAGCAGGAAAGGGGAGCACTCAGCTCGGCTAGATGTCCAGCTTTCCCTGTTGGTCTTTGGGGACACTTGGTGTCTCTTTACTGCTGGGCCAGGATGGAATCACAGTGACTACCTGCTGGGAGAAGGTGGAAGTCATGCAGTCCACTTGTCTGCTGTGAACCCAGCTGGCAGCAATGTTGAATCTTCCTCATAGATGAGTGAAGACAGAAGTCCCTGTTCCCATTCATCGTGGCTCTAGGTAGGGGTGGATATGAGGTTTACATGAGGTGCTTGCAGTGGAACCGTTACGACGTAGGTAATTTCTGCCCTGCCTGGCCGGGCATGTTAGAGGGAGTAGCCTTCCTTAGGGCTCCCCCTGTTTCCTGGCTGCAGCTTCTTCTGCTCTACTTCTGTGGTGCATGAGGCAGAAAACAACCAGGGAATCATCACCATGCAAAGCTCCTTGTGTCATCCTCCATTATGGCTTATGTGTCAAATGTTCCTCAAAAGGATTGTGTTAGGTTGGATACTAGCTGGTGACACTATTTTGGGAGGTTCTAGAAAGTTTAAGAGCAGAAACAGCAGGAGGAAGCAGATTATTACAGATAGGTCCTTAGGGATAGCTTCTCCCTGCATCTTCTTGTCCCTTTCTCTGCTCCAAGGTTGCCATGAGTGGAGCAGTTCCTGCCACAGACTCCCTCCATCATGATGTGCTGCCTCACAGTGGGCCCAGAAACATGGAAATTTCACCCTCTAAAATGGTGAGCCCAAATAATGTATTTCTCTTTCAGTGGTTTCTGTCAAGAATTTGGTTATAGTAGCACAAACGTTTCTCATACAGCTTTCTTTTCTCCTCCTTACATACTCAGCCTGTATGCCACATGCTATGTTCTGAGTTTTATTGTACATGGTGGGAAGAACAGGAAAAAGGGGCCCTCACTATACCTACTGAGAAGTAGAAGCCCCAATTAAGTCATTATTTCAAGGACCTAATTTTCTGACTTTCTGTTCACTACATAATATATAAATTTAATACAATTAATAAATATTTAAAAATAACTTTATTGCTATTGAAATTCCAGTTAATGTTTTCTGTGAAAATTCCCAGATCTCAAAGCACTACTGTGCCATGCAGCTCTCTGTCTAACACAATCATGAAAGAGGGTTCATGGGTACGCTTTTCCCTCCCTGCCCAATGGTCACAAAAGCTCTTTTCACTGCAAGCCTGTACAGGTGGACACACCACAGCTAAGCACAGGATGGGCTGTGAAGCCATGTCCTGTGCAGGGCTCAGCATGCTGGTTCTCTTAGGATGATGTGAATGGATGGAAATCTCAACTCCTCCCACCAATCCTTGAGATCCAAGAGAGGCCCACAGGCCCCTCTCATTTCTCCAACTTGTACCTCACTCAAAAGCTACAGCAATGAGCCTACAGGTCCCCTGTCACTCGTATGACAGGTGGGACCCTATAATCACTGAGGTTGAAGCTGAGCACTGTGAGGCCTGCAGAGCTACACTGCCCGCTGTGAGGAGCTCCAGGCTTCCCCTGGCACAGTGAGCATGGTCGCCTGTCAAGGCTTCCAGGTCTAGGGAAGCACAGTCAGAAAAGGCTCTGAATACCTGTCGCTCATGTCTAAACAGACTCTAGAAAGGGACATGTGCCACAGCAGCAGGAAAATCAAGGTAATTAAGATTAAAATGCCTTCTTGTAGGACATTGAGTTGTGAACTGAATTAGGTTCTGATGGAATGTGGTTTTATATGACACATTCATGTTCATTTTCAAATTTAAAAATTCATGCTCTGGTAGCATTAAATAAACAATGGCATGCAGATTGGCCTTTGTTAAGTATCATCGAGGACATGAGAGTATCTAATTGAAGGGTAATAAAAATTCCTCAGTACCCACATAAAGCCAGATGCACAAAGTGGTGCATGCATCTGGAGTTCATTTGCAGTGGCTGGAGGCCCTGGCACATTCTCTCTGTCTTTCTTCTCACTGTCTCTCTCTGCTTACAAATAAATAATGAATAAATCAGTAATAGAAAAGAATGAAAGAAAAAAATAAGGGGCCGAGGAAGAGACAATCTTTCATCACCGTCAGCACGAAGCACAGGGCTGATTGGAGACATCAGGGTGGGGAATGAGACAGAATAAGCTAGTGAAATTGTGCAGCTCTAAGTGGGAGCAGACAGAGATGTGGCTTTCATTCCTGGCACTCACAGGGCCCAGTATGTTCCTGTAGACATGTATCCCTAGGTGTAGCAGGGCTTCTGTACAGGTGAGGGCACTGACTTTGTTGAGTGACTTTCCTAGTTATATCTTATATAAGCCTTTGGGGGCTAAAGCTAAGTAGATTCTGGAATGAAACCTCCTTTAGCTAATAAGACTGTAAGAAATACAGGAGTGCATCTACCAAGCATTTTCCTTAGCACTGTAAGTTCTAATGGGAGCTCCAGCCTTTAAGCACACTGCTGACCAGCGGGAGCGATGCTAAGGGTTGCACACTGCCCAGCCCTCCTCCTAGCAGCCTCATGAAATGCTGGCACTAATCACACTTTGCAGGTGCGTGGCTGTACAGGGGAGGTGCCCTGACTCTCCCTGACACCAAACTGTACTTCGTTCAGCCCACAAACCAGAAGATCAGAGCTACAGTGTTAGGTTTCCATGTTTCTTCTGGGTTGTGCTGGACTGTGTTCCCCCAAAAGGTGTACTAGAATCCTAAACCCAATGAACGCAGTGCTAAAAGGGAGATTTACAGTTGTTAGGGTATATATTAAAAAACCCACATATCAGCATCTCTAGGTAGCAGGGGTGGTCATGCCTATAGCCAGCACCCAACAAAGGAGAGCAGCAGACCAGATGCTTCCCTGGTAAGTTCCACCAAGTATCTAAAGAAATAACACAAATATTTCTCAAAATCTGAAATCTTAAGATTTGGAAGCATTCCCAAACTTGTCCTCTGAGATCAGCATTACCATGGCACCAAAGCCAAAGGTTCCCATTAGAAAACAAAGCAAAATAAAACAAAACTACAGACCAGTATTTCTTATGAATATTTATGCAAAAGTTTACCACAAAACACTAACAAACATGATTCAACAGTGTATTAAAAGACTATTGTTCATCATGACAGGGCTATTTGCCTCTATAAAGCAAGAAGGTTTAATATAGAGGAATTAATCAATGTCATGTGTCACATTAAAAAGTGAAAGAGGAAAACCTTTAGCATCAACTCTAATGCAAATAAAAGTTATTGGAAAACTCAACACCTTCCCATGATTAAATGTAAAACTAAACATGAAACAACTAATTATAAATAGAATGAAACCGCTCTCATGGAAGAAACGCTGCCAATAAAAGACCATAGCTAACATCACACTCAACAAAGAAAGACTAAAGGTTTTATCTCTAAAGTTAGGAGCATGACAAATATGCTACTCTCACTACTAATCCTCAGTGGGTTATTTTCAGTCTTTGCCATGGTATTAGAAAAGAAAAGAAAAAAAAAGAAATCTACCCAAGCTAGAAAAAAAATGTCATCAAGTTGTCTGATTACAAACAACATGACCACATATGCAGAAAGTCCTAAAAGTTCAGCAGAGATGGTTAGAACTAATACCCAATATGACTATACTAATACCCAATACGACTAGAGACTCAGCACTTAAAACCTGTTAGCTTCTACAGGCTAAACATGTACAACCTGAAAAGAGTGCTAAGAAAACTCACTTATGGTCACAACACAGAGAATAGAGTACTAAGCAGTCAAATGTTAAACTAATTAACATAATACTAATGAATAATAAATAATGAATAAATAGTCTAAGAATAAAACATCTAGACAAAAAAAGCAAAGACTTGCCCACCTAAAACTAGACAATATTACTGAAAGAAATTAAAGAATACAGAAATAACTGAAAAGGCATCCTGTGTTCCTAGATTGAAAGATTTAATTACTACTCAAACTTATCAACAAACCCAAATGCAGCCATTTCAAAAACGCCAAATACATTTGTATAGGAACAGAAAAGCTTTGGGATCAGTTGAGAGTCTCCGTGACTACATATGGTGTGAAGCATTGGCTTTCACACGGTGCCTTGCTCTGGGAGACTCCTTTTAACATGAAGCATTTGGCTTCATTTTGAGTGTAAATGCAGAGGCAGGATGACTCTGCACCTTGTCATGTACATAAACATCACCATCTGTTCAGTATCACCTATGACACATAGTCTGACAAGCAACCTATGAAAGTAAAGAGGATACCATCTATAAACTTATCAAAGACAATTGGGACCATATGAACACGTGGACATATTAAAATGATATCAGAAACTCTAGGCCCAAGAATTTACCAAGTGCACTAGACCTAGGAAGAATGGAAACGTTTACCTGGATCCCATAAGGACAACTGTGTTTGCAACATCCCCACTGATCTGTTATCTGATTACCTCATGTGTGCCTAAAAGGACTGACAGGAACAGAGCTCCACTTGGTCCTCACTGCTGAGCCACTTTATAAGAATTCCATCCACAGTCCATCTGCACCCAGTCCTGCACTTCATCCCTGTGGCCTATGTTTTCCCGCAGCTCACTTCTGCAGCTGGGCTTGATCCTAAGGCTTGGCTATGGCAACAGTGAGGGCAAACAGTAAGGTGAACATACTTATCACCAATACACCATACACTTTATTCTTTGAAAATATTTTATTTATTTACTTATTTTAGAGAGAGAGAGAGGACAAACATGCCAGGGCCTCAAGCCATTGCAAACAATCTCCACATGCATGTGCCTCCTTGTGCATCTGGCTTACGTAGGGTCTGAGGAATCAAGCCTGGGCTTTTAGGCTTAGCAGGCAAGCACCTTAACCACTAAGGCATCTCTCCAGCCACACCATACACTGTAAAATGGTGAATTTTATGCTATGTATACTTCATCACAATTTTTTAAAGAACATGCAAAAATACTAAGAGGAGATAAAGCTGGCTGGGCAGCTTAGGGGTGATAGGTCCCCAAATTCTCTTGGCTAAATGTAGGAATTATCCTTGGACCTGTAAGGGAAGATGTAGAATACACTTTATTATAGGTCAGAAACTTCATAAAGATTTGGCCTTACCTTACTTTAACCCCTACGGAGTCCTTCCACACATTTCTAGAGTACTAACATTCTGAGAAGACTTCACTTTTCCAAAATTCCTGATTCCAGACTCCTGGAATCGGGACTAAACTTGCTAACCCAGTCACCCATCCATGGGGCTCATAAAACATGGAGCTTTGAGTCATGAGGTGGGCTTCTTGAACTCCCTCTCCTACATTCTGGGACTAAGCCCCCTCTTCTCATCTCCCTCCTAAAGCTTTAAGCTTCAATAAAATCTTTCTGAACCTTATTCTCTGGTCTGTAGATTTCATTCTTTAAATTCATGAGACAAGAATCCAAGACAAGCAAATTTATCGGTGCATTGAAATATATTGGTACATTAACAAAAGAATCCCCAAATTCCTGTATAAATACAGCTACAGGCATAAAGGTAGACTGTTCCATTTCCTATGCAAATGTGAAAGTGTGCAGGGGAGCCACTGGTCTCCTAGTTTCTAAGTTCTGCCTTTGTGTGCAAGGCAGGTTTGACATTAGTATAACACACCAGGTGGGGGAAATTAGAGCAGGTGGTAGGACAGAATAGTGCAGGAGAGAATGGTGGGCCATCAGAGAAAGCATAGCATGTTAAACAGGACAGAAGGTAGGCTGAGTGGAGGATCTTCTGAGGCTGTGTTGAGCCAATGGCAGTGAACGGGGAGGTGGGTCATCCTGAAGATGAGAAAACACTGGCCAGGATGTTCTGAGGTCAGGATGCTCCGGGGACATCACGGAAGTGAGAATTGTCCCAGTGTGTCCTTAGACACGGAGGGAGGACTAGGGGATTTACTGAAGGAGAGAATAGTCCCAGGGTGTCCTCAGACATGGGATGTACTGAGGGAAGGAACAGTCCCTAGGATACCCTTAGACATGGAGGGAGGACTTGGGGGGTATACTCAAGGAGAGAACAGTTCACAGATTATCCTTGGACATGGGGGGAGGGTGCTGGATGTCATGATGAAGATGAAAATAGTACCATGGGTGGAGGTGTCTTAGTCACCTGGAGATGTGGAGCTACACATATGTCAGGAGAATTGTAGCTCTTTCAAAATATTCAGAAATATGAGATCACTTGAGACCTCTGGAGGAGACACCTGTGTTCTGAGGGGAAGCTGCTCTCATCCACCACCACACGAAGACCTGGAGCCCAGTTAACTGAACACAGCATGGTGACCAGAGTGGCACAGTGTGATAGGTGATCATAGAAAAGACCTGCAAGGGGAAAGTGTCACTAACAAAGTCCAAGGCCAAGTCTGAAAGCAGACAGGAGCAAGACAAGGCCACTGATAAGAAGACCAGATTTGTGTGGGGCAGGTTGACCAGTCATGTAGTGAGGCCAGCAAGGGAGGAAGTTGTGTGTGAGTGTGTAATTCATATGTATGGGCTTGCACACGTGTGTGGTGTGGGCACTGGGGTATTGTGTGTGTGCTGCTTGTTGGTGAGTGTGGGAAGGTGTCACACAGGAAGACAACTTAGCACCAGTGCTCGACATGAATTTTTGGTTAGGTGGCATAGTCTTCCCTCACCTTCAGATTTATACTGGTTTGCTACTCTCAGAGTTTGTGCCTGATGAAAAGTTGAACAAGACATTCAGTGGTAAGGTGGTCACCTCAGCTTCCCTCTGTTTGGGGAGCATGGTATGAGGCCAAGTGTTCACTACAGGGTCCCCAAGGCTTGAATGCAGGGGCTGCCCAATAAAGATTTGCTGAGTAAGCAAACCAACCAACATTTAACAGCATTTATTATGTTCTAGTAACTCTCTTAAACTTTCCAGTTACTAGCCATGTGCCCATGGTGAAATAACTCTAGAGGGTCAATTCTCCTTATCCCATTTCCACAGACAAGGACACTGAGATTAACGAAAGTGATCAAGGTTCTCCAGGTGGCACATGAAAAGGCATGAGCTGCTCTAGGGCCATGCAGGTCAGTGTGGCACCTTGTGGCCTGAGTGGCACAGGGCTGCTCAAAACATGTGTCAAGACCATCATTTCTACCTCTGAGGTAAATGTGAAATCCCTGCATGGAAGATGACACTTGGTGCTCTTTTTCCACGGAATACTACAGAGGCCTATTGCCATTGCACAGGTCTTTCAGCCTGGATCCCTGAGGCTCAGAACAATAGGTTAGAGCTAAGAGTGTGTGGCTTTGCTCAATGTGACCTTGGCCGTCTGCTGAGAATTTTAAGTGCTTTCTCTCTGTAAGGATGGTGTTATTAATAGTCTTCTCATTTAGCTTCCCAATCAAGAGAATTTTATTGCCCCAATTTGCCATCCCATACTGATTGCCAGTCCACAGCTGCTGGCTGCTGTTCCCCTGCTTGAGCCACTGGCACCGTGGATACTGGAATAGGTCTGAGACTCCTGAGTATAGTGTTCCAGCACTGGTTTTCCCACAAACAAGACTGCATTCAGGAGCTTTGTGTACCCTGAGTAATCCAGAGGGAAGGTACATGTTGCTGACCTTCAACTTCTCTTGCTGCTGGCTCACAAGCATGGCATGAGTCAGAAGAGAATCTTGCTTCTCAGAGCACTACTTCTCCCCTTCCAACTTATAGTCTTCCCCAAAGAAGTGAGGTCCATGTAACAGTCTACAAATTTAGATCTTTGTAATGTTCCATAAATGAAGAGAACACAAAGTCACTGGGTGAGATGTAGACATGAAACAGTCTATGGGATTCCCCTGTGCTTGCTCAGTAGGAAAAGCTCATGGTGAAGTGACCAAGATGTTCCTCTGTCCAAAAGTACCCCCACATTATTTCCATGGCTTTATCTGTGTCCCTAAACACTACAAATTTAGGCTTGGCCCAGAGTGGATGTCATGTCTACATGGAGGCATAGCCTCCGTGGTTCCCCAAGGTCCTTCCGCCTTTGTAGCTCCCTGGTTCCAAGCAAGAAGAACTCCCCCAGGAAAAGGCTTAGGAGGAGATGCATGCTTCTCTAGGGGTTGAGGAAGGACAGTGATAAAACAGTAACAAATAGGCATTGTCAATTTTTTTCTTTTAGAGTAGGCATGGTTTTCTAGAACTCAACATGTTGTAAAAGTTTCACTACCTATTTGAGTTGCATGACTAAAAACAATCTAAGTATTTTAGTTACAAACATTCACATCTATTTTATAGGTTACATGAAGTCAAATATGCTGTTGTTGGGCTATTGATAGGAGACAGAAATTGGCTAGGCAGTCAGGGCAACAGAACCCCAAAAGTGAATGGGATTTTTATTTCTTGACTAAAAGCAGGAAATGTCACTAAGCTTGCAGAAACCTGGATGTTACACCCTCCAGGAAAGATCTCTGGATTAAGCTTGCACCCTTCCTAAAGGACAGAGACTCTGATCCTTACCTAAGATTACTGGCAAAGCTGGAAAATCTGGTGTTTGTCCACAGCAGTGTGCCAACTTGGTCTTCCTCATGTAGCCACTTTCCATAAAAACACAGATCTGAGTCTCAGAATGGGCTTCTCAAACCCCCTCTTGCCTCTCTGGGCAGGAGCTTGCTTCCTTCTGTTGTGTTCTAGGCTTAGGCCTCCTTCTCTTCATCCTCCTAAAGCTTTAAGCTATAATAAAATCTTTCTGATTTTACTCTATAGCCCATGGATTTCTTCCTTTGAACTCATAGGACAAGGATCCAGGAACACTCCAAATTATTGGTGCACTGGTGTACAAGGACCCCAAAACTTCCAGATGTGACATCTGGACTTGGTGATTTAGAAGAATGTTATGATTTGAATGAGCCCCCCTTTAAGGTTAATGTTCTGGAATCTTTTTTAATTTTATGTTTATTTATTTATTTGACAGAGACAGGGACAGAGAGAGAAAGAGAGAGAGAGAGAAAAAGAAAGAGAGAGAGAAAAAAAGAGAGAGAGAGAATGGACATGCCAGGGCCTCCAGCCACTGAAAATGAACTCCAGACGCATGTGCCCCCTTGTGCATCTGCCTAATGTGGGTCCTAGGGAATGAACTTGGATCCTTTGGTTTAGCAGGCAAACACTTTAACTGCTAAGTCATACCTCCAGCCCTGTTCTGGAATCTTAATCCTCCACTTGACATGCTAATCGTATGTGGAAGTGGGGCCTTTGGGAGGCAATTATTGTGAGATGAGGCCCTGGGTTGGGGCTCCATGCTGGCACTGGTGACGTCATAAGAGGAACAGCTCCCAGAGTGGGCATACTTGCTGTGTCTCCCCAGGTGATACCTTCCTTCATGTCATGATGCAGCAGGAAGCTCTCACCAAAGCCCAGTGACAACTCTGGACTTCTCAGCTTCCAGACTCATGGGCTACATAAGCCTCTAAGCTTTATTATTAACCCAGACTGAGGCAACAGAAAATGGACCAGGGGAGTTACCAGCAATAATATTCTACTTACTCTATGAGAACATATTTTAAAGTCAAACTTTAAAAGTAAACCAATTTTATCCTGTCTTATCCAGAGAATGCATGGCATACCTTTTAAACGACACATGTACAAACTGTAAAAAAATTACTGATTTGTAATACATGGCATAAAGAAGTGTATTCCATTTTAGGTTGCTTTGTAAGTTTTGGGGTACCTGATCTATGAAAATTGTTCCCTGGAAACTCTGGGCTGTGACGATAATGAGGACAGCATGCTGGCCACCAGGAGTACAATCTCTAGAAAGCCATTTGGACTTGGCTGTCACACATATTTTCAGGTCAATATTTGTCCCTTCCTACACCATCCATCAGAGTGGCAGTAGCAAAAAGCCAAGAGAAGAAGCCTTAAGATGAGAACAATTAATAAAAGCTAATTTGGCTAGCTCTTTCCTTGATGGGACCATTAATTGAAGGGTTGGATTCGGCCCTGAAATAAATTAAGGTGTAGAAATAGAAATGTTACAACCAGTGCTCTTGGCTCCAAGCTAATTAAATTAAACTGTGAGGGTGTTAGCAAAATGACTTGCTAGCTCAGTCCATGCTCCATCGCCATGCTGGAAAATTTTCAGAGAAGCTGATTTGTACTAAGAGCAACACTCAGATTTCTTAACCATCTCACCTGGGCAGTATGCTCTGGAGACATTCAGAAACCCACCTTGGACATGTCTCAATTTAGGACTTTGAAACCAAATTTCTGTCAGAGCCATGTTTCTCACTAACATCTATCTTTCTTATGAGTGCAAGCAGCTGAAAAAGATGCCTGAGGTTATTTAACCAGTAAGTCTCAAATACTGACACTGCCTGAGACCAGTCCCAAAGCCCTCTTGACTCAACCGCCTTGTAAATATCCTACCTGGTCCTCCCTCCTAACTCATCCCAAATGGGACTGAATTTCAGCATGAATTTTCAGTTGTCACAATAATCAAGAAGAAATTCTTGGAGACAGAAGTTCCAATACAAGCCAGATTTTCTGAGGTAGGAAATCCCTCTCCTGGAGAAATAATGTCAGACATGAACAACTTCACAAGGCCCATCTGCTTTTTCACAGAGGTAAAACCACACCCCATTGGATTTAAGCAAAGATCCAGGCAGGTTCCAGACTTGGGTCTTGGACATAAATCTCCACTTCTAATGCTCTACCCTTAGGAACAATTTGCTCCTTTGTAACACAAGAAAGTGATTTTACTTGTAATATGCCCATCTTAACAATAGCTAGTGTGCTACAAAACAATTGCTCATGTGCTCAGGAGTCTTGGGAATATGTTCTGAAGTCCTCAAATTATTGCAAGACACTGTACTGTATTACACTCAGGTACACTCCATATAGACTCCATATAGACACCTGACCTGACAGACAGCAGTGGGATCTCCAACACATTCTTACTTCGATAATTTGACCACATGACCCTCTCCCCAGATGAGATGATTTGAATACAGGAAGAACAATTTCATCTTTGTATTCAGATGAGAAGAGTAGGACTCAAGGGTCTTAGGGAAGTTTTTGGCGCCCAACTCTTATCCTGAGATCTAAACACTGTCCTGTCTCACTTGAGCCTGAAATGTTCCTGCTGTAGAATGCAGACTTTCAACATAGATCCTGTTGTACTTTTGCTGTTATAATTAAAAAACAAGTTTTCTTCTCTAAAAGTAAATGTTTCCCCACTAAAAACACATTGTTATCTTTTACAAATTTGAGGACATTTGTACAACCAGGTAAGTTGAAAGGCAATTGAAGTAAAATTAATTTATTTTCAAACACAGCGAAGATGAAGTAGGCAGACCATTCTCAGTCAGGCTATTGAGGCTTCTTGGCACAGCCAGATAGGGAGTTGTGAAGAACCCCTGTTCAGATATTTAAGGGCTATGTTGAGCCTTTCTTGACTACCTCTGTCCAGGGCTAGGTAGGAGCCCAGTGGACATGTCTGATTCAGGATACACTCATACACTCTGCTGGGCTGGTCACTAGCACACATAGATCCTGCCTCTTACGGGCTTGGGAGTCTCTTTCTTGGAAACTTGTGAGTGTGACCTGCTGCTAATGGGGAAAGGCATATATGATTGCCCATTGTCATGCTGAGGCCTCCTGGTGTAGAGCTGTCTTGTTTTTCCACCACCTCATTCTTTTCACATGTTTTTATCCATCAGCAGTGTTACTTGCTCAAATGTCCCCTGCCCATTCTGGATGTCTGAAAGCAACCCCAACCTCCCAGATGTCTCTCTGGAACTCCTCTCATGGGACTTTAACCTCCTATATAAATGACTTTGTGACTATTTCTTGGAATTGTTCTTAAAACTATAGTACTGTTCAGCTCAGGCTATTCACTGAGTGCTGCTGCTGTAACAGCTGGTGTTCACACAAGAGAGACATCTATTTGCTTTCCTCCCACTCTCTTATGCATTCTATGGAAGTTTACTTTGGTTCTATCCTATGGCAGTTTGTGGGGACATAAGATGTGAAAGCATTTCTGAAGCATAGGGAAGATGGACAGGAAGGTCAACAGGTGAAGCATGGTCACACTCAGCTCAAGGGAGAGAAGGCCTAAGATTCACTGAGAGCAGAGATGGGGTGGACAGAAGCCTTAGAGTAGGCAGCACTGGGGACAGAGCCTGGGAGGCAGCCAGACAGGAGCTGTGGGCAAGGGCTCTAGGAGAAGACAAGGAATCACAGGAGGGATCTGTCCTGGAACTAAGGACTCCCACGTTTGGGGAACTATAAAGTGAGTGTGAGGAGTAAGAAGGGTGAGACACAGCAGCAGGAGGCAACCCAGGTAAAGCAGGGTGTGAGGGGGCAGACTTAGTTAAGAAGTCATGACGGGCAAGGAGTCCGAGACTATGGACAGGAAGGCTGCGGTGCATTTTACTGGGATGAGTTCTAGTCCTGGTATCGAAGGTGAAAACAGGCTTCTTTCTGTAGTTTGGGGAGTCTCAGTACTGTGTGTTCAGTGGTGGGCAGCTTACAGAACTTCCCGAGCCCCAGTTTCCCCAGAGAAGTCTGGCAGGTCTGAAGAGCAAGTGCACATACTGGCTGATGTCATCTTCCTTACAGAGAAGCCATTCTGGTGCACGTGTGTGCGTGTACATGCATGACTGTGGAAGTGAATAGAGGACAGATGGCATAGGACCGGCTAAACTTTAGTTGGCACTGCAAGTTCATTTCCACAAATAATGAATGTCTGAACAGAAAATCAGCAAGTCAGCTCATGAGGGAACTTTCAGAATGATTAAAAGTGGAATGCACTCTGCTATATATTTCTGCCTTCTAGTCAGGTTCGCATTCTCATGGGAGCCCAACATCAATCAATACACTACTGAAGTAACTTTGCTCCTGAAATGACTGATCTTCTTCCTCTAAAAGACATGAGGAAAACACCATCCAATGCACTGCAGACAGTGGCTTTTCCTTGTGGAACCAAGTCTGGGCACTGCACGCCTTCTTGGTGCCATATACACCTTACACATACATCCAAACATCAGCTGGTTGTGATAGCTGGACCCTGTCTGGTTCCCTAGAACGACCCCTGGTCAGCAGTACCATGACCTCCAAATGTCTACCTGATGATACCTTATACATGAGGATGCATAGACTCTGCTGTAGGTGCGATGAATATAGGATCTTCACACAGTGAGAAGATCCTAGGGCATCAGGTTAAACCCTGAGACAAAACTTCTGCCACAAGAGAGTAATCTGTCTCTGCCTTTAGATATGGAGTAGAGGAGACCAATAGTGCAGGACAGAGCTGCTCTTTCAGTAGCTGGATGCATCTCTGTGAGCCTGTGAGTGAGCCCACCCGGCACAGCCGAGAGGACACCTGGGTGAGGTGTGAGTAACAAAGGCCAATGAGGCTCCATGAGGCAGGCGCAGAGAACCTGACACCTCCAAGCTCGGCTCAGATTTGCACTCATGCTTCTATCATCACCTTTTTCTGCAACATTTAGCAAATCCATTCCCTTCTCCCACTTGAAGCTACACCATTTATCAGTCTCTCCCTTTTCATTTCACATCTACCTTTTCTAAGTACTTTTCTAGGGGCCATTTGTGTTGAACAGACTCTCAATGTGCAAACATCTGGAGGGACAGCACTGCTAAGACCAATGTTTGACAGATATGCATTCCCATCACCCGTCCTCCTGGCAGGGGAAACTGGCAACGGCTTCACCTCTGTGCACTTCTTGTTTCCAAATCCACCAGAATTTTTTATACTTGATGATATGATTTTTATCTGTGAGACAAGCCCAGCTGAATATAAACTGTCCAGAGAATGAAGTGGCTGATGGTAAGGGTGAGAGCCAACAAACATGTCCTTCCTATTTACCTCCGTAAATAAATCTATGCACCCCTATGCAAGTGGAGGCTGATAGCTGTGACCCTGGAATGGGTAAGTTTGATAATATTGCGAAATGCTTAATAGAAATAAAATGCTAATATTATAAATGTCAGATCATTTTTTATAAGTTTGTAAATGAATGTATTAAAACACCAAAATGAGATTATTTGTGAATTTGTTGAAATTCATAATTTTCTTTGAGACCAAGAATATATTATAGAGAATATTTAAGCAAGTGAGTGATGGCAAAGTTTACTTTTAAGGAAGATTTAGATAAGGCCTGGGGAAGGAAGCAACCCATGAGTGCCTGTATTTGTGCTCTGAGGAGGAACTAGGAGATGCTGCAGAAGAGCAAGATGACATTTCAAGAGTAAATACAGAGGCACACAACTACACTGATGGTTTTAACTTAAGTAAACCTGACTGACAAATAAACTGCTTCTGAAAACAACTCAGTAGACCAGCACTGCAATGAGCTTCATGGATACAATGAAAATAACCTAGAACTTAATTATGTAATTAAACAGGAGCTTTTTCTAGTAAATCAACAATGGTATTTTAATAACCACATAAATCTAACCCAGCCACTATTTAATGCTTCACTTGATTTTATGTAGGTCTTCTTTATGTTTTTTTTTCTGCAGAAGAAATAATAAAACACATTCGTGGTAGCTACATAATATAAAAATCTGTCATTAAGAGTTTTTTTTTAAAAGTAACTCAAGGCAGATTTAAAAAAAAATCTGGAAAATTGAAGCATTTAAGGGAATTGTGTTTTGCATAGTTCATTGTGAAGTGTGTTTTAAACATCAATTAGCTAAATCTCATGGCAGCATCCAAGAGATCAAATAGTATCATTCTAGAAATAAGTGAAAGGAGAATCAAGGATGCATTCTAGCTCTTGGCAAGCTCAAATGAATAAAGAAAGGACAGTGGATGTCCACCTCTCCCCTCCCCCAGTGCTCCCTCACATACTCAGTTCTGATGTGAGAAATACCTTGCTGTATGACCTCATGTTACGTGTGATGCCCTTTGCAGCCAGCTCCTGCTTTCCACACTGCAAGATGGCTTTCTGGAGGAAGTGACCCTGGCCAGCAGCTGCTCACCTACCCAGATCCCTATCTGGAAACACCCCAAGGGGAGTGAACCTCATCACAGAAGTCAGCAGACAGAGAGGATTAAAGAAAACTTGTATTGTGCTATAGAACAATGCAAACTGCACTGGGCAACTAGAAATAAGTTGACTTCAAAACCAGTGGAGTAGCCATGCATTAAACTTCAATTCCTAATCATCATTGATTCTCAAGTCTCCACATGGATTTGCTTGCTTTTCTTTTCGACAGAATCAAAAGAGGTACTGGTATTTGTTGCCTCTGCTGATAGAAAAGCAGAAATGATGAACAAATTTGGAGGAAGAATTAGCAAGCAAGAGAAAATAGTTAACACTTGTAGAATGATCAAGGAACTAGAAAAACTAAGGGATGGGACAGTCTGTGTTACATAGCCAAGGTCTAACCATTACCTCATGGTATACACTCCTACCACATGATAAGATGGGCTATTTTAGGGATTTGCCTAAACCAAGGTCACTTGTGCATGCTGTAAAATATTATACTTGGAAGCTTATTTACAAAAAAGTAGTTCTAGGTTTGGAACTGAAAAATGTCCTCCAGTTATCTGAAAGCTTTGCCAGTTAACTGAGGAAATTTTGGAAGTGAAATAGTTGTGAGGGCTTCATGGTGTCCTGTGCATTTAATGTATGACTCAGTATTGGAGAAGATGCTTCCAAAAGCTGAGCGATGGCAGTGTTTTCTCTGCCCCTTTCCAATGGTAAGTCCTAAAGTATGCTGGTCAGTCATTCCTCAGCCAGATCACAGAAAGCCTGTCTTGGCTCTGAACTATCACCATCTCCTGTCTAAGCAGCAGCCCTGCCTAGCTCCCTCCTCCAGTACTCCACAGGGTTGCAGTAGATGGCTTTCTTGCAATATATATATATATTTTTTTTTTCTTGTGCTGATCATCTTGTAGGCCATTATTTCCTCCTTTCCTGAACCCCACAGAAGACCTTGGTGCTTGGTATCCCCATAGAGCTGAGTGTGAGGGACTAGTCTAGCTCATGTTGTCAAGTGTGTGAATATCTCATTCTAAAAGATGAATCACCTTCCTTTCCATGATGTACCACAAGTTTAAAATTGATTAATGTAGCCTTTGGGGTGTTTTAGATTCTGGCCATTAAAAATGGAGCTGATTTGAACATGTTCTTGTTTGAAACCTGGTGGATGTTCAGACCCATGTGCTTTCTTCCTTTCAATCCCAGTGATATCATGCAATCAGTTCCCATGAGCAGTGGGAGGCCTTCAGCACTGGTGACATCAGAACACACTAAATCAAGGCCAACACCCTTGATTTTGATCTTCCTGTCCACCCTTGGGCCTCAATGTTACTCTTTGTGAAGGTTTTGGTCAGTATAGGAGCCCAACCACATCTGGACAGTCAAAAGTAAGTAGTTTTTAGCAGTGAGCTCTGGAGATTATGTTATCTGCTCAAGTAGTGGAGGAAACAAATTCCATTACATGAGGCTTGCTGCAGTTAAGCCACACACAACTCCTTAGAATGTACCCCATGCTCCTTCACATTAGCATTGGAGACAACAGGGCTTTGAGACCTGTGTACATGCCTGAGGTGATGCACAGCCTGGAGAAGCTGTGCACATGAGTGTTTCTAAACTTATGAATGCAAGCCTGCAGTAAGGTGTGACCAGTGCTGCTCACATACATCTCTGCTCTGACTCTCCTTAGTGTGCTTCTCACCTGTCATAACTGGTCACTGAATGAAACAGTCCTCACTGGGGTGCAGAATAGGATATTCACCTTGCATGCAACCAGCTCACACCCTGCTTAAAAATGATTCCCTTCTTGTTTTCAGTTTTCCTCATGGCTTCAGTTATGTGAAGTCACTTTGAGTCTGAAAATATTAAATGAAAATAATTCCAGAAATAAAAAATCATGGAATGTTATGAGTGGTGCAATGAATTTATGCATCTTCTCTCTCAGTTCCACTCTGGATGCAAATCCTCTCTTTGCCTAGTACACCCACACTGTATATATTACTCTCCCATTAGTCACATGGAAGTTATCACAGTGTCTTGTTGCTTACGTTCAAAGAGCCCTTATGCAGTAGCTGTATGCTACACTACACCTCATACGCCTGAGAGAACCTTCATTCTTCTGATCAAGTGGGCAATACATCATTTCATAATCACCAGGAGAGGGATATTTTGGAGGAAAGAGACCACCTTCACAAGCCTTTCCTCTTCTATGATGATTTTGCTAATCTCTTATGGTATCTAATCTATAAGGTACACCTTACCATAGTTATATAGGCATAAATAAAGCAGAATGCAGGCTCAGTACATCAATGGTTTTAGGAAACATCTCCAGGGATAAGGAGTGGGGCTGGCTGGACTGTAAGCCACTGGACGTAAAGGAACAAGAGATGTAGGAAATGGAAATATAGGACTCCATTACTCCATGGAATCTGAGATGGTGTATTTTATTAATCTCTGGAGAACAGCATTCCCATTGTACTCATGTCCCTCCGTCCCTCACAAAGTCTCTTCAGATGACATCTCTGAAAGTGTAATTACTGAGATACATCCAGTCCTTTCCACCAGAGTGGGGGCTGGTGACAGAGGCCCATCAGCACATGACATTCCCTGGACAGGTGTGTGGTCTGAGAGGTTCCTGATCCAAGCTTGCAGCATCAGCCTGAAGAGGTGATTTTCATTGGATTTTTGGTAATTTCACTTTGTCCAGTTAACATTTATAAGAAGGCCCGTTGCTTTTCAGAGACACCCTATAGCCAGGAGGTCAGCCACCCTAAAATGCATTCATGTGTGAAGCTAAGCAGATGTTCAGGAGCCTGTTTATGAAAATGAGTATCATTTTTTATTGCTGATGATAGTATGAGTATGACTTGTAGTCAAAGGTATCCTTGCTGACTATTTTATTTACTCCAATTTTAAATTCCAATAAGATGCTGATAGTATAGTCAAATGGTTAGATGAATTGATATGGAAAATGCATAGAAGTCTCACACACTGTAGAACAATATACAGAAGGTGATAGACATTTTTATAATATGCTGGATATGTGTAAAGGCAATTGGAAGAATGCCCACTATGGTCTTGGCATTTGGATTGGAGCTTGGGAGGAGGTGATGCTTCAGGGTGGCATTGATTCTTTGACACTTTGAGGTATCTGTGGTATTAGTTAAAACATCATTCCAGACAATATATCGCTGAAGAAACTGTCTAGTAAAGAAGCACTAATACACTCTGCCAGCTTAGAGCTTTCTGTAAAATGCATCGACCTCATGGACAAAACATTGACAATATGCTGTGAAGACACATCCTGAGTTTGAGGCAGACCTATGAACCATGCAGGGAACCCTCCCCAGAAGTCCTCCTAGACAGGTGTGTTCGTTACTGTTCCCACTGTATGACCACTTGAAAAGAAGCAACTACAGGAAAAAAGGTTTACTTTGGATCACAGTTTGAAGGTACAGTCCATCACAGCAGAGAAGGTACAGTGGCAGGGAACTGGTGCCTCAGATGTAAGGGTATGATGATGAGGATCAGAAGCCAAACACCATCCCATGAATGGCACCCAGCCCAGAGGGATAGGACAGGGGCTGGGATCAGTAGGGAGGAGATCTGCCTTCAGTTTCCATGGACATCTGAGTGTGACATCATTTTGTGTCCTACCAGTGAACAGTGTGACAGGGCTGCTATGTGTCCTGTGACAGTTTGCCATACCACAGATCACCATCTGCATGTCAGCAACTGAATGACAGATAAATGCATAGAATCTTCTCATATTGGAAATATATGTTTAAATGAACCAGCTATCTTTAGTTACTAAGCTCATGCCTTTAGTGTTACCAATGCCAGGCCAGGAATGAGCCCAGATATTTAGACAGGAGGTGTACCTCTTCTGTGATGTATTGCTTCATTTATTTTCTGTCACTCGTTTGCAGAAGTGTATATCCTGGGAAGGGGCCCTGTATTTATGATAACGAGGATCATAATACACTCTTCCTTATCTGCTCAGTCGATAGACGTTTAAATTTGTGAGTGATTTATTTGCTGTTATCCAGAAAGGAGAAGCAATTCAGACACACAGCCATTTCACAGTCTCCTTTGGAACATTAAGTTTGAGAGGAAGGGCCATTAAATGTCTTAAAATATTGTACATCCATGTGATGTGGACAGGTTCCTGTCATCCCTGAATCAGCTGCTCTGCTGCTGCAAATGTTGGGGTTTCATCTCCTGCATCTTCTGCAGTGTGGTTTGAGACCCTGGGCTCTGGGCAGAAGGTAATTCAGCCCCTTTCCTCATAGTAAATATGAATACAGACACAAACCTAGACCTAAACTCCTTTGCCTTACCTCATCCCATGTGTCAGGCAGATCCCCTTATGAAGTCCCTGGTGACTGTGGGAGATTCCTTTGACATAGAGACTCAGGTGAAAACCTTTCACCTTTCAAGATTCTCTGTTTTGAAATAAATGCTTACATGCACACCCATCTCTAGGTTTCTGGCACTCCCAGCAAGCTGATGGTGAGATAAGTATGCGTCACATACTCACCCCAGTTCTTTGCACTTCCATGAAAGTTGCTCTTTGGAATGACTTCTCCCACACAGCAAGCTCACTGGTCAGTTCCACACTGAAGATGTGGCTTTTCCTGTGGCCTGCCATAACACTGAAACAATATGGTCTATGGTCCTCAAAGTCAAAGTCCTGGAGACCCAGATACAAGTTTGCCTGCAGCCAGTAGTCATCTGTAAGCCAGAACTGAGAAACAGTGTGAATTAGAAATAGGTCAAGGTTGGAAGATAGAGCTGGCATTGTGGACTTAGCCCACCATTTGTTCCATGGATGTGATAAGGGTCTTGCTCACCAGGCCTTGGGCATTTCACCTTTCTCACAATCACCAGATACAGCAAGTGTCTTAGAGAGATGCTCAAAAGCAAACAAAGTTGTGACTTCAACTGACAATTGATCAGACTCATCTTGACTATACTGATGCCCTTCAGCTGCTGGGAGCTGGTGTCTCTGACATCTCATCTAGGAGCAGTCCACCTCCAGACTCCCTACGTGGAGTGTGGATGTCCCCACTTGTAACCACTACCAGGTCAGTGGAATGTGGACATGGATACACCTAGAGGAAACTTCTATGTCTTCCTCATGCATGGTTGAAAAAGGACCCACCCATAAATATTGTGAGTAAATAACTCCCAGACTCTCTGCTTATCCACAGGTGACTTTCACTTAAAAGACTAGCAACTATAAGTTTTTGTATATTTAATTTTCAAGATACAGATAAAAGTCTGAGATTCTTGTTCTCCTAAGGGTCATAAGCCCAAGGCATAAACCATAGCATAAATCCAGCAAGCACAGAGAACAGCACAGGAATGCTTTGTCTGTACTGGTTCTCTTGGGAACTGGGTTCTGCCTTCCAGATGATGAGCCCAGACCTCAGGGACTACTGGATGATAGGTGCTCTGTGCTGTTTGGGGGCAAATTGTAACCCAATCACAGGTTGTTCATGCAGAAATAAGAGCATATACTCTGTTATTTCTCTATTTTCCCCTCAACTATAAATTTTAGTGAAAGAGTAAATAATCGAATGGGTGAGCTTCAACCACTGGGGGAAGCATGACAAAGGGGTGGGATTTTAAAAAAGCAACAACTACAGAAGGTATTGCTACAGATAAATGTTGTCATCTGTGGCGGTTTCAATGTAAAATGCCCCTTATGTTTGAACACTGGATCCCCAGTTGGTGGCATGGTTTGGGAAGGTTGTGGAACCTTTAGCAGGTGAAGCCTTGCTGGAGGAAGTGGGTCACCGGGGGTGGGCCTTGAAGTGTTATAGCTTGGCCCTACTTCCTATTTGCCATCTGCTTCCTGACACTGGTGAAATGGGATTTGGTGCAAAGATAACAGTAGTTCTAATGCTAAAGTTATCTGGCTTGATACCTAATGACTGTAAGTAACTGTTTTTTAATTTATTTATTTATAATTTATTTATAAGGAATTGTTCCAGAAAAGACTGTGAAGTGGGCAGCAGTAGTTCGCGGATCTAGCTACGCAGTATCCTTTCCATGGAAGCTTAATAAAGGGAGCACAGATGTCTGAGCCATATCTGAGACTGAGTAAAAGTGGATCTCTTCTCTCTTGTAAAGCTTCCCCAGGTAACTCCAATCTAGAGAAGATTGAAAAATCCTGCATTGTGTTGCCTTGGCTGTGAGGCACTAGAGAGGATGGCTCAGGCTCAGCAAGGATGTGAAGGATGAGAGACCTCTCAGACCCATCTTGAGAACCTTTTGCCATGGTAGGTGCCTGCCACTGTCATACCCCACAATGAGCAGAAATCTAGAAAATCTCTCTTTATGCAGCATACAAATGAATTAATGCTGTCACCCTTTACATATGAGGAAACTGGGGCATGAGGAAACCCAGAACATCTGTAAAAGCCCAATTAGTGTTTGAAGTGAAGTCTAAGTTTAGAACCTGTGTCACAAATGACCAAAGTCTCAGGCACCACACCACAGGATTTCACCTCCTGCTTTGATACCAGGCCAACCAGAATTGGAAGATTTAGGGTAGGGCAAGTGCAACTCCATCCTGTGGTGCTTGTCCTAGAGTACTGGCAGCCACAGTTGCTGGTCTCTCAGCTACATCAGCAGGGCTCCAACCAAACCTAAGTGAATTTTAGACTTGCCAGTCTCAGCTCTTATCACAGCTGCATGCAGTTCAAGGGGACAGAAACCCCATGGTCAGCCTGATATCCATGGGGTGAGGGTCCTGCTCTTCCAGGTGGGGGAATTAATCTTTGGCAAAAAAAGATCTTGGTTCAGTAACAAAGAATGATCTATTATTTCTTTCCCGTACACTTTCATTTAGGGTTTACCAAATTCTTTATATATGTGGTATATGTGATAAAGAATTCTCTCCAAACTGAGCATGGAGCATGGTGGTGTGTGCCTGTAATCCTAGCACTCAGGAGTCAGAGACAGAAAGATCAGGAGTCTGAGGCCATTCTCAGTCACACAATGAGTTTGATTCTAGATTGTATGAGATCCTGTCTCAAAAATAAATTCTCCCCCAAACTGAGATCCCTAGGACATTCTCAATGAAAACTAGCATGTCCCCAGTGGCTCAATCTGGTGGATACACAGACTCAACTCCTTGCCTCCAGCATGTTGGCATGGAAATGGCACCAGGAAGGGTTTTTACAAATTGTCCTTGGCCAGCTGGTGTCCCTTACACTGAGTTCTTGACAGAAAGTGCACACCATAGACAATACCTCCCCATTAGAAACAGTGGAAACTGACCTCCTGGCCATGGGTTTTCTGCTTTGGGACTGTGCAACTGTTCTAGATTATGCTGAAAGAGAGTTGTGACCACTGTGGACAAGCCTCCCCCATAATTTTCACTGAATACTTTCCCCCAACTGGATAGAATTACTTTACTTGTTATTTTCAGTCCATTCAAGGCTTAGATAAGAAAGGCTTTTATATCCTAAGCAATATTACCAATAGCAGCAAAAATACTAACAAGAAGGAACAAAAATTCCAGAATATGTTATGGCAACTGAAAATGCTAAAACATATGGCCCTACACCATCCACCCATCATTCATACATACAAACATACATACCCAATTAATCTATTCATCTATCTACCCATCCACCAGCCATTCATCCATCCCTCCATCATCCACCCACCATCTACTTATTTACCCAACCCACCCACCCATTAGTGATACACACCTCACCATCCACCCACCATTCATCTATGCATAATCATACATACATACATTCATGCATATATATATATATATATATATATATATATATATATATATATATATGAAAACACATAACAAATTTATCTCTCCATCTTTTTTTTAAATTTTTTTGGTTTATTTTTATTTATTTGAGAGTGACAGACAGAAAGAGGCAGATAGAAAGAGAGAGAATGGGCGCGCCAGGGCCTCCAGCCACTGCAAACGAACTCCAGACGCGTGCGCCCCCTTGTTCATCTGGCTGACGTGGGTCCTGGGGAATCGAGCCTCGAACCGGGGTCCTTAGGCTTCACAGGCAAGCGCTTAACCGCTAAGCCATCTCTCCAGCCCTTATCTCTCCATCTATTCACCTACCATTCATCTATCTCTTCATCATCTACCTACCATCTACTCACCCACCAATACATCTATCCATTAGTTGTCCATTATCCACCCCTCTACCATTCACCCATCATTCATCCATCCATCATCATGTATACATGCACACATTCATTACCAATTCATCCACCCACCCACCTACCTACCCACCTTGGTAAATCACAGCATGATGACTTCATTGGATGGGACAGTGACTGGACCCAGAAGAATTTCATATTATCTGACTACCTGAATTGGCCCTGATGAACAAGTTACCTTTCCCACTTGGTAACCTGAAGGACATCTTATTTCTGTGAGACATGTGAATGCTAAGGGCACCCACCTTATGAACTTTAAGTAGCACCTCACAGAGGTTGTAGACACATTCTGCTCTTCCCCAGTCCAGTGTGCTCACCTGCAGGGAACACAAATGGAAAAACACATTCATGTGGAAAGAGGAGACTACTTCTGAGAATCCAAATATTCACCACCATGGAGTGATTCCATGCATCCATACTATCATTAGATCCAAAGCCCCCATGGGACCTGGGTGTCAGTGGGATGTACACACTGCTGCGGATTCTGATAAGTGGGCCTGTGCCTGGTGTGTGACCTGGATGCATTATGAGACATGGACTGGTGATGTGGGAATCCTCTTACATACCTGGGCATAATTTTAGGGATATGTTTTAGATTCTCTGCTGAATAAATGTTAGTAAGTGTAGAGGATTCATGATGCATTTACATGTGAACTGGATGAATGAGCATGACACTGGAGAGAACATGCTGTTCATTGGCCCTATACTCTATAAGATTAAGTCTACTGGTCAGTTCTGCTTCAGAAATGAGTAGAAAATTTATTAACTAATCAATTTACTTGAATCTTTCTTTCTTTTTTTCTTTTGGTCTTTTGAGGTAGGGTCTCCCTCTAGCCCAGGCTGACCTGGAATTCACTCTGTTGTCTCAGGGTAGCCTCAAACTCACAGCAATCTTGATCTTCCTACTTCTGCCTCCTGATTGCTGCGATTAAAGGTGTGTGCCACCACATCTGGCAGAACCTATTTTTGATTGGTCTTATTTATTGTAGCTCACAGTGGGTTTAACAAAGATAATTAAATTTGTGAATTATGCTCTATGGCTTTCATTAATGTACATGTGTTTAATCAGCAAGTTAAAACAAGTCAGCTAGGAAATTCTGAAATTGTTGGTAGAGTGACAGGGTTGGATCTCTTTTGTTGATCTTGCACTTGTTTCTCCAAACAATAAACTTGATAAAGAATTTCTAATATGCCTTTGAGGTGCTGAGTCCATCATATAATAAATCAGTTGATGATCTCCTAGAAGTCCCCAAACAACATGGTGTGCTGAGAGACACTCAAACACTCAGAGCCATCTCAGCCCAATCACAATGGTGACCATGGTGAGTCACTGATATGAAAACCACATTGATATGTTTGATAGTTAATCTTTATTGTTAAACAGCCAGGATTTAGAATCACCATGGAAACAAATCTGTGGGCATGTCTGTGAGGGAGTTTCTAGATTAGGTTAATTGAATTGGGAAGACTTATCCTAAACCCATGGTGGGAACTATCCCATGGGTTGGGGTTCTGAACTATAAAAAAAAGATAGAAATTGGCTGAGGACCAGAATTCATTGCTCTGCTTCCTGATTGTAGATTGAATGTGACTAGCTGCCTCAAGCTCCAGCAACCATACCTTCTTGACCATGATGTAACTTCAAACTGTAAGCCTAAATCAGCCTTTGCTTCCTTGATTGTTTCTTTAAAAAAATTTATTTATTTGAGAGAGAAAGAGAGAAGGAGGGGCAGAATGGGTACTCCAGGGTCTCCTGCTGCTACAAACAAACTCCAGAAGCATGATTCACTCTGCATCTGTCTTCACAACCACATACTGGGTAATCAAACCCCGGCCTTTAACCACCGACTCATCTTTCCAGTCCCTTAATTGCTTCTTGTGAGGTATTGGGTTACAGCAAGGAGAAATGTAACTAATACAGTATGTTACCAAATGACATTTAATTACTCCAGAGATAACTCACTGGTATTGCAATTAAACAACAGACAATAAGGAAAGGATATAACCCAGTAGTGAGAAAGCCCAATGCAAGAACTAACATAAAGGTTGTCTATGGTCAACATTTAGGCCAGAACCATGATCCCTAGAAGGAGCAAGAAATGGTCCTTGGTTCATATTTCCAAGGTAAAATGTCAGAGACCTCAGTACCCCTTCCCAAGGCTACAATATTGAGCATCTCTAAGACAGCACTGCCTGAGCTCAGGCCAGTCCAAGGACACTGGAGCTACCTTACCTTCTCTGTGGTTCAGTTCTTACAGGTGAGTCTCCAGGCACCCACAGTATATAAAAAAAATGAATCCCACATGGGGTACCATATTTAACTTTCCCATTAGAGCAACACTGTCTATTTTAGGAGAATTAAAAAAAATACAAAGAAATAAATTACTGAACACATTACTCACTGATATGCTCCCTTGATAGCAGAATTGATGTTTGAATATGCATTATACATATTCATAATTTTGTCTTTTCAGAATGTAGTTTGCAATTTCAGCATTTTTCCTGCCCTTTCTTTCAGAAATAAAATTTTAATGGCTGCTTAGAATTTAGTGTGTGAATTTATTGTTTTTGTAACCTTTGTGATGGACACTCTGGAGTGTGGTTGGCTCCAACAGTGCTGATTAATACAGTGATGGCACTGTGCTCTGCTATTCTAGGCTACTGGATGCATCTTCCTTGCTGGTGTGCCAAGACATAGAGGAGCAGCCTCCCTTTTAGGTTGTATTCTAACGTAAGGGGGCAAGGAAGGAGGCTGTGGTTTTTGTGGTGTGGAAACTTCAGGTCTGCCTTCTCACTGCTTCTGCTGCATACTTGCTGAGTTTCTTCTCTCCAAAACTCTGCAACAACATATGCTGGTGTGACTTCACCTACTGTTTTACTGCTCCTGCATGGGGAGTCATGTTTTTCCTCGGGGGGAGCACCCCACTTCTACCACAGCTTCTGAGCTGCTGAGATTGACTGTTGATGTCATTTCTAGCTGCCCCTAAGTCATATCACACATCTCGTCATCTCAAACACTGGGATGGATTCAGGGAAGAAACAGGGCCTTGACACAGATGCCAGAGAAGATGGTCAGACTTTGAGACAGAGATATTTTGTCCTTGGACTTAGAGCAAACATTCTACCTGAGTGCTGCAAGAAGCCATGACCAGGCCACAAGGACTGTGGTTGCTGATAATGTCACTACTGGCACTACTGGTATTGAATCAATGTATCACACTAATGCAAAATGGTGTGACTAGAGGCAGTTAAGTGGTGTGTGGCTGCCTTCTGTTCATTTTTATGTGTGTGCATGATGTGTATGTGTATGTGGTGTCCAGTGTGTGAGTGTGGGCATATGCATGTGGAGGTGGGAGGACAACTTCAGGTGTGGGTTCATTTTCCACCTTGTTTGAGGCAAGGTATCTCATTGTTCACTGCTGCATTTGCCATGCCCAGTCTGCTGTTCTTCCATCTCTGCTGTAGGCCTGCTTAGACACCAGCACTACAGTGTAAGGCTTTATGGGGGATCTGGGGACCTGAAATCCAGTGTTCACATTTGTGCTGTGTACACTTTATCCACTGAGCCATCTTCCCAGCCATTTGCTGCTTATTTCTATGACCCAAGGGAACTGAATTCTAAAATCACCCTATTGAATTATTAAAGAAGCTGATCTTTCTCTTTATTCCCTTTTCCTAGTTAATCTGAACTCTTTGTTTTCTTTTACTTTTATTTATTTGTAAGGGGTGAGGGAGAGAGAGAATGGGAACACCAGTGCTTCTTGTACTGCAAACAAACTTCAGATGCATGCACCACTTTGTGCATCTAATATTACATGGGTACTGGGGAATTGAACTTTGGCCATCAGGCTTTGCAAGCAAGTGCCTTTAACCACTGAACAACCTCTCCAGCCCCAAACTCCTTATCTTCTTATATCTTGAAATTAATCTCAACCCTGAAGTCCTTCCTGACAGCCATGGGCAGGATTTCCTAGTCATGTCCCAGTGGGCATGTCAATCTGGCCTCCTCATTGGATACTCATTCAAGACTGCTTTCTACCAGTCTTGGTTCACAGGGAATACTTTGGCCTGGGAATACTTTGATCTGTGGACACAGATCCTGGGAGAGGAGTGTAGTGATTTGATTCAGGTGTTCCCCATGAACTTAGGGCTTCTAAATGCTAGGTTCCCAGCTGATGGAGATTTGGGAATTAATGCCTCCTGGTGGGAGTTTATTGTTGGGGGTAAGCTTATGGGTTTTATAGCCAGTTTCCCCTTGCCAGTGTTTGGCCCACTCTCTTGGTGCTATTGTCCATCTTATGTTGGCCAGGATTAAATGTCCACCCTCTGCTCATGCCATCATTTCCTCCTGCCATCATGAAGCTTCCCCTTGAGTTTCTAAACCAAAATAAACCATTTTTTCCCCAAAGCTTCTCTTGAACAGGTGATTTCTACCAGCAATATGAATCTGACTGCAACAGTAAAGTTGGTACTGAGGAGTGGTGTCATTTGCTGCTAGACACCTGACTGTGTGGCTTTGGCCTTTTAGAGCTGATTTTTAAGAGGAATGTGGAAGGATTCGAAAACCCTGTCCTAAGAGACATCTTGCAGTTCTGTAAGTACAGCTTGATCAGGTCAGAGTTGAAAGGCATGAAAGCAGTAAGAACTAAGGACTGTGATGTTTGGCTTATGAGTGTGAGAAACAGCTTTGCCTGGACTGAGCTAAAAGCAGTTTGTGTGAGAAGCTTAATGTTATGTCCATGTCCTGAGAACTTGTACAGGGCTGCAGTGCATAGAAACAGACTGTTGTATGCAGAGGGATATGGCACAGAAAGAATCTGTGGGCTGAAACTGCTGCCTGTTCAGCTGCAATTATATGAGAGATTACAACCTTTGAGACTGGGGCACAGTATGAATGTAGACTCTTTTGAAGGGGCATGAATGCTCAAGGTGTCTCCTATTCTTCAGAGTCTGCTTTATTCCCCCCCCCCCCCGAGATTAACAAATTGGCACCCAACCTGGTATTATGGAATATAAGAAATGCAGGAACTACAGAGTGAATTTCAGGTCAGCCTGGACTAGAGTGAGACCCTACCTCAAAAAAAAAAACAAAAAACAAAACAACAACAAAAAAAAGAAATGCAAGAAAGAGAGGGTCATTGAATTTGCAACATAGTCTTGTGTTTTGGAAACGGCAATGGTAAGTGTGAAGCAGTTTTGCTGGATGCCTGCATGGAGACCCTATGGAGCCATGACGATGAACCATGGGTTGCAGTGGAGATGCTGGGACCACTAGATGGCTGCTAAGGAAAGCTGCCGGCCCTGGATGAAGTTTTCCATGACTGTGAGTTGCCTAGCTAAAGGGGTGGAATTGGAACTCCAGAGACTCATGGGCTGTTCAGAATTATTGGACTTGGAGATTTGACACTGACTAGAGTTGTTGGACTTGGAGCTAGAGTTTGATGTTTGCCCTGTTTAAATCATGTATTGGTTGAATATTTCTTTGCTATGCCCAATGCCATCTTTCATAGTATGTTTACTCTGTGTCATATTTTGTGGGGATTTTTTGGTATTATTTTGATTATGGGGATGTTTGAACATCATTGGGATTGGAAAAATAATGGGGACTTGAAAGTTGGATGAATGCATTGTATTTTATGTCATGTATGGTTACCAGTTTATGGGGGCCAGGGTTGGAATGTGGTGGTTTGATTCAGGTGTCCCCCCAAAAAACTTAGGTGTCCTGAATGCTACATCCCCAGCTGATGGAGATTTGGGAATTAACGCCTCCTGGAGGCAGTGTATTGTTGGGGATGGGATTATGGGTGTTATAGCCAGTTTCCCCATGCCAGTGTTTGGCACACTCTCTTGTTGCTATTGTCCACCTTATGTTGGCCAGGGGTTGATATCCACTCTCTGCTCACGTCATTGTTTTACCCTGCCATCATGGAGCTTCCCCTTGAGTCTGTAAGCCAAAAATAAACCATTTTTTCTGCAAAAGCTACTCTTGGTCAAGTGATTTCTGCCAGCAATGCAAACCTGACTGTAACAAAAGGCAATGTGTAACTTACTTCAGGAGGAAAGCCCCTACATGGGGAGAACAATGTGAACTTGGCTAGTCTGACTCCAGCCTGCAAAACATTCCCCCATCTTTTCCCATACAGGCCTGATGTGGACATCTCTCTTTCATCAGAAGGACAAATGGGAGGGCTCTCTAAGTTTCCACTTATGGAAAATTATCACTAAAATATTTAACATGTCCTTCTGGGCTCTTTCCACCTTTTATTTTGTGCAAGGAACTCGCTGCGATTATTGAATTCTGAATGTAACCTGTCGAGTAGATATTATTTAAGGTACATGACTCCTTAAATATTCCGCATAGCATCTAGCACTAGCTCAAGCAGAATGTAGTTTACATGTACATTTATTGGTATATTTAGTTATATACACACACACACACATCTCTGTAACAAGAAAATAAATGCAAAGGGCAGAACCTTGGGTCTGCTCAGTCCCTGGTTTAGTGAGAAAGCTGAAAGTTTAGTGAGCACTGCTCTGCCCTGGTCTTTCTCTGGTACTCTGGTATGAAGCCTGGGTACAGCTGCTGCCACCTTCCAAATCCACATGAGACAGACATTTTAAACTGAGCAAGTCTCCTGTGGTAATTTCTAAAGAACATGACATTGGTGCCTCAGAAAGGACTCTGTAGTGCAGCAAGCATGGCAGCCACCTCAGGTTCTTCTGGAACTTGTGAGAAATGGAGTCTCAGGGGAGCTTAGAAGCATGGCATCAGAGCTTGCTGCCAGGAAGCTTCCCGGGTGATCTGTTATTTGTTCTACTTGAATTGTGGAGTTGTGAAGAAGCAATCTGAGGCTACAGAGCCTCATGCCTTTTCAAAGGAAAAGGATGAAAGACTGAGGAAAGACAGGATGGGTGATAAATTGTAACATCAGATTTATTGGATGCACATTTTTTAGGGTATATGTGTGTAGTATGTGTGGTATGGTATGTGTGTATGTGTAGTATATGCATGTGTGCATGCAGATATGTGTGCTTTGTGCGCATGCATGCAGAGGTCAGAGGAGAATGTTTGGTGTCTTCCTCTACTCCTCTTCTGCTTTGCTTCCTTGAGACAGTCTCTCACAGAGCCTGGAGCTGCTGTTTTCAATGAAACTGGCTGACCAGTGAGCCCTGGAAATTCACCTGTCTCTGACTTCCCTGCCACAGGATTGGAGTTATGGGAGCGCATGGCAATGCCTGGCTTTTTACATGGGTGTTGGTGGTTGAATTCAGACCTTCTCAGCCTTTATGACTACTTGGAAAGTGCTCTTACATGATGAGCTATATCTCTCTAGCCCCTGCACCTTTAATCACTACTCATCCCATGAAAAAATTCCTTATTTTGCAGACCAGATCCTCTATGGTAGAGTCCCCTGAAATTGAATGGTTCCTCATGCAGCAAATACAACTTATTTTCTGCTCTGATGCTTGGTGTCACTCTCAAAGAAGGGGTAAGAGCAAAGACAGGCAGAGTGAGGACAGAGTGTCACAGCACTTTCCATGGTCATCTGGCCACCTCCTCAAGAAAATGGCTTTGATGGCAATGGCACAGGCTCTGACCCTAACTTCTACTGGGGATGCTGGAACCAAGATAAGCCAAAATGAAGTTTGCTGTTCTCATCTCCCCAGAGGGTGGATTACAAAGAAGGATGTAAACAGGCTTTGATATGAAAGAAGGGATTTTATTATCACATGTTGTCGCCATTGTTTTCCAAACAATGACATTTGATAATGTTATATTTACCTAACCACATTTGGGTTTAAGCAGAAATTTTGGATTATAAAATGCAACAAGTCAGTATCTTTTAGGCTTATTGTGGGATAGAGATTATATAACCCAATAATGATAGAATAATTCTATACTGGATACACACTTGTCTAGTATTTCTTCAGTCTCTTCAATTTTAATTAAATTATTTCGTTCCAGATAAACTTTTTTAGTATAGAGCATATTGCTTAATTGATACTCTTAAAATTTCTGCTAATGTTTCTTGCACACACATAGGTCTTTCTCACATAATGTATATGCTAATGTTGCACATGCTGTTAAATTGATTTTCAACTGTACTTTTAACACATTTTAATGGTGTTTGAAAACATGGATAGATAAAACAACTTTCAGTTTCCCATTTGCACGTCAGAAATAAATATTCTGTCAGTGAAAGTGAACACAGTGAACCAAAGGGGCCCACAGCCTGGGCTGTGTATCCTGCACTCCCAGGACCTGTTAGGGCATTGTAGGATGGAGGGCGCTGTAAAGGATGCTTGTTTTCTTGGTGTTTGGCTGCTTGAGTTCTTTGTATTTCTAGATATTAATCCGTTGTCTACCCATGCTCTGGCAAACAATCTTAAATATACTCAGAGGGTCTCTCCTACTCACACACAGAAGTTATGAAAATAGAAGTAGGACTAGTTGGAAAGAAGGGCTTCAGTGGAAGAGGGAGGCGGATAAGAAAAGTGATGATGGTTGAATATGATCCAAATACATTATATGCATGTATGAAATTGTCAAAATATAATAACTGAAAACTAATGCTGGCTCCTATGCCTCTCCTTTCTCTCCTTGAAGGAGCTTAGAAGCTATCCTTAAATAAAGGACTATATCTTATAGTTTCTGTCATAAGACTCCATTCTAATATTCTGACACAATGTCTGACAACCACATCTTTGTTAGGGTGTTAACTTTCTTTCTGATGAGGAATGAAGGTTGTGTTTTAACCATACCAAGAAGGTAGTGCCAAGCATTCTTAAACATTCACAGAGGTGCCTCCCCAGGCTTCTTGGGTGCATTCTACTCTTTGCAGGCCAGGGACCGCTGCTTTCTCCCCTGCAAGAGGACCTACTACTTCAGCAAGACTAACTCTTTTCTATGGAGGGACATGGAGTTTGTGCCCTGCTTGTAGCAGAACCTTGTTTATTCTTATTTATTATTTATTTGAGAGTGACAGACAGAGAGAGAAAGAGGGACAGGGAGAGAGAGTGGGAGAGAGAGAGAGATTGGGCATGCCAGGGCCTCCAGCCACTCCAAATGAACTCCAGATGCATGCACCCCCTTGTGCATCTGGCTAACATGGGACCTGGGGAATTGAGCCTTGAACCAGGGTCCTTAGGCTTTACAGGCAAGCACTTAACAGCTAAGCCATCTCTCCAGCCCTTAATTTTTTTTGTTTATTTTTACTTATTATTTATTTGAGAGCGACTGAGAGAGAAAGAGGCAGAGTGTGGCAGAACTTTGAATCAGGCCATAATCTAGGAACTTCCTATCTAAGAATCACCCCTTTATACATGTGGGGAACATGTATACCTCTGGGCCTATTTGCTGAGTGGTAAGAGTTAAAAGTGACACTAGATATTCTGTAAGTCAGTAAGTCTTCCTTTGATCCAGGCACTTCCTGCTTCATGACAGCATACAATTATTAATAATATGTGTACTAAGACTCAATGCATGATTGGTTTAGATATAGGCAAAGCAACAGTGCCAAGATATATCATTCTTCATACTGCATGCATTGTGGTTACACTGAAAATATAGTCCATATTAATAGCAAAATTCTTATCTAAAAGATTCTACATACTTTAGAGGTTTCAGTCTCGCATAAATGAAGTCATTTGGTATTCAATGTGAGCCTGAGGATTGATTATGAGCTATGATTTACTATCTCTGACATGTAACTGAGGAAACAATTGGGTAAAGAATGTGAATAAGTTGCTTAAAGCCCATGGCTGGTGAGTGAAAAGATTCTGTGGGGTTTCTAAATATTTACCTGCAGCTTATTCTGCTAAGGCACAGGGGAATTATTTTTCTTTTTCCCATAAAAATTTTCCTATCTCACTTTAAAAATATGTTTTAACCAAACATATTTATCTAGATAAAATATAAAGATTTGTTTAAAACATTTCATTTTACACCAGCACAATTCTCTAATGTAAGTTTTTTTTTCTTTCTAATTAACAGGTCATCTACTTTACTTATCATCCTTACATTGTTATTTAATAAATGGCTTTCCACCTAAAGCACAATGGAAGGAGTTCACTTGTTTGTCTCTAGATGTGAATGGGTAAGTGTTGAAGTATGTTAATGGAATCTTAAAAGAAAAGATGAAAACTCTGCTTTCATAGTCTGACTTCTAAAATTTTTGTGCTTTGTACTTTTCTGTCTTCACTCCCTCTTCCTCATTACTTCATAATAGGTAGGCACAGCTCTGAACTTATTCAATCAATAGAAAACTATGCACGTTTTTCCTTAACTAAATTAAACTAGAAATGGAAATGGCTGTCTAGTCTATGTTTAATGATGTGAAACACGGGCATTATCATCTGCCAGCACACTGTTCTCCACCCTCTGTGGTAAAGGTCCTGGTCCTGCATGGCCCTGACTCTGTGGAGCTGTCGTCTGTGAGCCCAGCAGACATGGCTGAGTGCCTGGACAGGCTGGTTTCATGCACACTAGTCTTACCTTGTCATGTAAACCTTATGTTGTGAAACCTACTCAAGTGGACTGTCTTTCTTTCCTCCTAGAGATTGCTCCATGCTGATTTGAGGGTCTAAGCCACAAAATTATTTTTTGATTTCCTCTCCCCCACAATATTTTCAGGGTTGATTCTCTTTTTATATTTCCTTTGAGAGCATTTGCTACATTTCCCAAAGCCACATAGCTTTAATATCTTTCAATATTATGGATTTTTCAGCCAATGACCATTCAGACAGTAGAGAGAGAATGTCCCTATAAATCATCTCACACCCTCTCAGGGAGGCAGTGACTTTATTCTCACTTCACATGTACAAGTGACAGCTATGTCATGAGGACACTGAAAATTACATGAAGGCACAATGAAATGTATAAATGAAACCCTCCATGTCAATCTAAATTTGGGGTTGATATTCATACAGCTCATTGCCTTCGTCTATTTCTTCTTTCTGGCTTTCCTCATGTTGATTATCATGAAAGAAATGCAATGTCCCCAGGCTCAGGGGAAGCACTAAGCTCTACCCGTCATTGCCAAGCTTCCAGGCAGATGAGCATCATGGTCGTGGGCTCCAGTGTTGCACTGCCCATATGCTGATGCCTCTCAAATGCATATCAATACTGGGTATCATACATGAATGTGAGACTCCAGGCTCTAACACTACTCAATCTCCTTTTACTTTGTTAGACAAAACCACATAAAATTAGCAATACACATTAAGGAACATTTGTTTTGAGGAAAATTCAACAGTCCTTATGCAAATGTGCAGGTGACTTCACAATATGGATTTTTAAATAAACAAACTTGCAACTAACTGCAATGTACTGTCCTAATTTGATCCTGGGTATGAAAAAAGTACATTAGTGAAAAAGCCAGTGAAGCTGGAAGACGGTATCTTAGACAGTACTATTCGACCACTGTTACCGTTGTTTTATCAGTGGCTACACAAAATGCACACATTAGGGAGTGGGTGAGTGAGGTTGCAATGTCTGGAAATTCCAATAAACTGTACTTACCAACTGAAAGAAACAAGTATATTATAACATTGCTTTAGTGTCTGAAAGTAAAACTAATTTATATCACCTCATTTGGTTGGCAGAAATTTCCATCAACATTGCATGTAACTTGGATCTAGAGTTTTCAAATATTTAAAGTTTTGTTACTTGCTTACAGTTCTGATGGTCAGACTCAGGGAAAGGGAAAGTGCATTAAGTGACAAGCTTTTAAGCAGACTGCTCACAACATATTTGGACAATTTGGAGTTAATGACATGGGTATAAATTGGAAAATAAAATTAGAAAATAATAGCATCTGTCCTTACAGTTACATTATGTATCTTACTAAATTAGAAATTATGAGGGCTTCACAAATTTCATTATTTTGGCATTCAGTTAGAAGTGTCTAAAGAAAAAAGCTGTGTTTTTTCTCATTTACTTTAGGAATTCTTCAACTGTATAATTCAACTAGAGACTTCCATATCCCACCTTTAAATCAGCTGATATATTTTCTGCATGTGTTTGTGTGTGTGTGGTATGTATGCATGTGTGTGTTCATATGTGTGTAGGTGTACTTGTGTGAGAGTGCACATGCACATGTATACATTTGATGGGGAGGCCAGTGTCTGGGTTCTTTCTATATTGATTCCCCATCTTATTTTTTGAGAAAGGGTCTCTCATTGAACTTAGAATTCATTGATTCAGCTAGAAGCCAGGCAGTGAGTCCTAGGAATTCCATGTCTCTGCATCTCCAGCACTGGGGTTATAAGCATGCACCACCATGTCCAGTTTTTACATGACTTCTGGGGGTATCTGAACTCAGGTCCTCACACTTGCAAGTGCTTTACCCAGTAAGCAATCTCCCAAGTTCCAGGTGGTCCTTTTAAATTTATTCAGTTTATCTGTGTATACATGTTTGTGTGTGTATGAGCACACATGTGTGAAGATCAGAGGATAACCTTTGGGTGTTGGACCTGTCCTCCCATCTTCTTTGAGACGCGACATTTCATGTTTTTTTGTTGATGGGAATGCCAGTCTAGCTGGCCTGTGGGCTTTGAGATTCTCCTGACTCTGCTTTCCATTGCCATAGGTGCATTGGGATTACAGACACATGTGCCACTTTGTATCCAGATTTACATGGTACTGAGGACTGAAATCAGGATGGTAGGCTTATGGAGCAAATAGCTTTAACCACTGAACAATCTTCTCATGCCACACCCCAGCTGATATTTTAAAGCAGAGAATGCTACAATATCTTACCACTTGTTTGAGCTAAAAGACAGAAATAGATTTGTTTAGGAATCTGCAGCAAGAAGCTGAAAGCTTGGGTCTGATCAGATGGTTCAGAGATTAAAGGGGATTACTTGCAAAGTTTGTTGGCCAGGGTTCAATTCTCCAGTACCCATGTAAACCTAGCCACACAAAGTGGCTCAATGTGTCTGGAGCAAAAGGCCCTTGTATGCCACACACTAAAAAGGTATCTTGTAGCTAATCCAGAAGCAGAACCATTTCCAATGGCAGTGGTCTGTAGAAGGCCATGAGAGTGTGTTCCTCCATATCTGCTTTCCTCCGGATGTCAAACTACTGCCTTTGTCATATGGACTATCCTACCAGAACCCCTCCCCAAGGAGTTTCAAAGATATTCTTACCGGAGCAGTGCTGAAAATGTACACGGATGATCCCTTCAGGGCCAGGAACTTGGGTCTGAAGAGGTGAGAGGCATTAGCTCCCTGGAGCCTCTCGTTCACCCACCCCATGTGGACCACCTGCAGAGGGAAACCTTGGAAAATTAAAAACTAAGTCTTAATGAGAGCATACTAGGAGCAGAACACTATCTATACTCAACCAGCTATACTCCTGGACTCAACACACTCAAACCCAGAGAAGAGGAGAAGCCTGGAATAAGTCTCCAAATCAAATAGAAATAACAGAAATGGGATGAGATTCAGAGTTCCCTAGGGATAGACATACATAGCAGCTCAGTTGTAGGTTCCAGGTATGAATTACATTTAGCAGGTGCTAGTATTTTTGATTCTCTTAGGAATATGGAAAAATAGCTAACTATACTTTCAATGTTTATAGTCAGCATAAAATATCACATGATGCAGAAACATGATTTTATTATATTCTAGCTTCGTAACAGTGAAAATAGTTAAAAATAGTAGACCCTTAACTTAGTTTTAACCTCATGCCATGAAAAGGAAATTATAAAATTAACATGTTACTAAATGTATAATGAAAATACTAATACAACTTCAGAATTCAGTGAAAGGTTTCAAGATTTCAACAATCCTTGTCTCACCTAAAGTTTACATGTGACATGTATTTTGTAGTAAGTAGTATGAGTAATTTCATTTAAAAGTTTTTACCTCCTCATTTTGGCACTTCAAGGAAAACCAATTACCTAAGAAATCCTTATGCATAATTCCAATTACCTGATGAAATGAGAGTTCCCTATACACTTCTTCAAGATGAGACCAGCATGATACAGTCTGATGGCCTCATAGCCAGGCCTCCAAGCAGGAGCAAAGAAGTTCACTAGCAGCTACTATGGCCCAGAGAGGTCAGCTTTTCACTGATCACCCTAGACATTTTCACTCTCAAACCTGATGGAAGTCTGCCTGGAGGTCATGATGTCACCTGAAAGTTAAAACATGAAGTTTTTCCAGACAAGACTTCTATTGATTCCTGGAAAGCAAAACTCTAAAGAGCAATGTCTGGGGAGTCCAGAACCCAAGCAGGTTTCTGAAAACATGGCTTCCAGTTCCCTAAAATTTGTCTAACAAAATTTTTCTCTGGTGACAATTCCTAGTGGTTGAAGCTTTTGAATTTTCATCTAATTAGATTCACACAGTGCAGGTGGTATTGAAGCGATTATTTTGGCTGCCATTTTCCCCTTAGTGTTTTTTTTTTTTTTAAACCACATTTTCAAGTATTGCTGTCTTGTCAATTTCTGTCTCTGTGAAAAGATGCCTGAAGTAAATTGAGTGACAGGACAGATTCTCTTTGGGTCATAATTTCAGAGGCGCCAGTCCCTGGCTGCTGTGGACTGAGGCTGAACCCCACAGTGGAGTGTACATGGGGAAGCAGAGCTGCTCACCTAGTAGCAGTCAGGAAGCAAAGAGAGGAAAAGGAAGTGGAAACACAATAAACCCATTTAGGGACACATAGCAGTGACCTACTTCCTTCTCCTAGGCAACACCCACTGATGTTTCTACTGTCCCCTGAAGCACCAATGTCCCCTGAGTACCAAGCCTTGAACACATGAGCATTTGGAGGCACATTGCAGATCCAAACTGGGACAGCTGCAGAGTGGTCTTGTTTTTCTTCTCTGCATTGCAATTTTGATTTCACAAGGAATGAGCTGTGAGTAGGAATGCAGTGGACAGGCACTGAAGAAGGGGATCAGTACACTTCCAGTTACACAAATGAATGTAGACAAGGAGAGAATGTGGGGCATTCTGAGTTCACATTGTCATAGGCCAAGCATGAGCCAAAAGCTGAAGGTGTGAGTTCCCAATTCCATTCTTGGCTGAAAGGGAAAACCTGGGGTCTTTTCTCTCTATAGCAGTTGCAAACATGATTTTTGGTTTGGAGAACTCTGTGAAGGCTGAATAACTCTCACATTCCAGTTCAGTGTGAGGACCACGGGTCCTTGGACAAAGGCTGGGGACCTAGTGCTCAGATTCCAGAAGTGCTGCACCTAGTGTTCAGCTGTCCTCCCTGACTCTGCCCCTCTGCTGACTCTCCACAACTGGTCAACATCACACTCAGCACACAGTTCATTCCGTATTGAGGAGTGGCAGAAGAGCTGCCGCTCTGGCTAAGGTAGCAACAACTCAAATAAGGTAATAATCTGTATCATCAATCAGATGGATGAGAACTCAGTTAAATCCCATGTGTAATTCAATTATGCCCAGATCAGTTAGCACAGCAGAGAGTTATAGATTTGGAGACACAGGCTGCCTTGTGAATCTTTCTCACACATATGTAGTTCATAAATAACCTGAAGGGAAGTAAATCTTATCTTTTACATGACAAATTTTCTAATGGTGTATTTCATGCTATAAGTGGTATATACCACACCTTTAGGAATACTGATCTGATTACATCATGTGACAATTACCCTAAGGACAGAGTATCACAGTGAAGGAGATATTTTCATTTATCTCTTCTTATGCCATTTTTGTAGGACTGTGCAGAAGAGATTCTTGTTCGGATGGTAACTGTAGTCCTGGTTTATCCTCCTCACAGAAAGGTCAGAGCTTTCCATGCTACTGAGGTTATTTCTGGAGTGGTAACTCGGGCATCATTATCTCCTTAAGTTAAAATACAACTCAGAAATTTGTGAAAAAATTTATTTTGGAAATACAGAGCTGCTTGCCATTTTAGTTAGGTGAACATGCTCTGGTTTTTCTGGGGGACCCTTAGTGTTTCACTCTCCTCTTTGCATAATGTTTAGCTTATTCTTTGTTGTAGTTTGAACAACTTAAATGGCTAAGTAGGAGGTATAAGGATCTGACCTCCCAGCTTTTGCATTGGGACTGGATTCTCTTTTCTTTGATGCCAACTTCAGTGGTTGTAGACACCTTTCCTTTTTCACGCTCATTCAAACGATTTATTAGTACATAGTAAATTAAGAATTATTTGTTCTATCTCTCTCAAATAAATAAATAGAAGAGAATTTAAAAAAAGAGGACTGGAGAGATGGCTTAGTGGTTAAGGCACTTGCCTGCAAAGTGTAAGGACCCAGGTTCGATTCCCCAGGACCCACATTAGCCAGATGCACAAGGTGGCACATGAGTCTGGAGTTCGTTTGCAGTGGCTGTGTGGCCCATTCTCTCTCAAATAAATAAATAAATAAATAAATAAAATAAATATTATGATTGAGAAAAGAACATGCCTTTTTATCTCTGCAGGCTCAGTTTCATCAAGTCCTAACACACTTGTATACATACTTTGGAGCATATGTGCAATCACCCTCAAAGGATACAAAACAGACACCCCAGGGAAGGCTCTGCAGCCCACACAATTGAGCTCCTGTGTTTGATGCCAACAACACTAATGAAGGCCCTGGGTAAACTCAAGGTGGTATGGAAAATTTAAGAACATGTACTAAAAAATCAACACACAAAAAACAAATAAAATAAAATCTCAGATTCAGATTACCCGGCATGACTTTCTCAGAGTACAGATGAAAAAACTGAGGCTTAGGCCCAGAGGATGGTGTCTCTGGGGTTAGCATCCAGGATTTGGTCAAGCACAGCCATCAGGTCTGTTGTCATTTAAACAAGAGTTACTGCTGCATGGGGTATGAATGGCCATTCATTAAGCACCTGGGACCTGGGGCAGAGTGGACTCCTCAGAGGGTCTGTAGGCCCCAGAGCTATCATTTCACTTGCTGGCCAGTAAAGAAACGATAAATTCCAATGTCAAGAAAACATGCTGATCACAGATGAGTGTTCCTCTTACAATGACAAGTCATTCAAATGTACATGGGAAACCCAGTGTTCTTTGAAACTGGTCAAATTCACATTGAAGGGACACTTTGCATTCCAGTGGCATGTTCTTGGCAGACCAGCCTCTCACCTTCACCTTCACAGGAGTCCTCATGTATCTACTCCCACCTACCATGAAAGGTCTACTCCTGAGGTCACAGAGACCCCATTGGGCAGTAGAGTTCTGTGGTCCCCACTGGGTTAGCTAGAAGATCTGAGGACAAGGGCCACCTCACTCTCCTGCCATCTCAGAAGATTGAATCTTAGGATGCTGCCAGGTTTTGTGGCACTAACAGATATGAAGTTTCAACAATAGTAAATAACCCATTACAGTAAGTCAAGAGAAAATGCTCATGCATGAGCTGTGCAAAGGGGTCTACTTAGTGAAAACTATGAGAACCCCTGTTCCAAAAACCACAAAGTATAGTGGGAATATATATTTTATGTGTAAAAGTATCTAATGAATACTATGCTAGCTTGAAGATATACATAGAAATATTAGAAAACAGCTAACCCCTCAGGCAGCTATGTAAAGATCACATAGTTCATGTTAATTTAGAAAAGAATGTTAAAAGAATCAAGTTATAGTTGTTTGTTAGAGTTTTTCTTAGTATTTCTTTTTCATTGTAGAAATGTTGTCTAATGGGTTGGCTTTAAAGCACAGCCTAAAATTCCTTTCTTTTCAATCACCATTTAATTGGCAAGGATATCTTCCTCTTGAACTCTGCTTAAAGAGTATGTGCACCAATGTAAACAACTGGAATGTATTGTTTTCATTTTCTTTTTTCTTTTGAGGCAAGCCCAACAGACTGGATTTTTGTTTCTTTCTTTCTTTCTTTTTTTTTTTTTTTGTTGTTGTTTTGAGGTAGTGTCTCACTCTAGCTCAGGCTAACCTGGAATCCACTATGTACTCTCAGGGTGGCCTCGAACTCACAGCAATCTTCCTACCTCTGCCTTCCCAACTGCTGGGATTAAAAGCATGTGCCACGATGCCTGGCTCAGACTGGATATTTTATAAGAGAAAGAGAGAGAGAGAGAGAAGAAAGAAAGGAAAGAAAGAAAGAAAGAAGAAAGGAAGAAGAAAGGAAGGAAGGAAGGAAGGAAGGAAGAAAGGAAGGAAGGAAGGAAGGGCATGCCAGGGCCTCCAGTCACTGTAATCGAACTCCAGATGAATGCGCCACCTTGTGTGCATGTTAAACCTTGCTGGCCTATGTCACCTTGTCCATCTGGCTTACACAGAATCTGAAGAGTTGAACATGGGTCCTTATGCACAGGCAAGCACCTTAACCGCTAAGCCATCTCTCAAACCCTGTTTTCAGTTTTCTTAATTTGAGGCTACACTGCATGCTTCCCCAACAAAAGATATAATCATGAGACTAGTGAACTATAAATACAAAGAATTCCCCTTACCTTTATGATTAAACTGTGACTCTATTAAAAATGAAAGAAAAAGCCCGGCATGATGGCACATGCCTTTAATCCCAGCACTCGAGAGGCAGAGGTAGGAGGATTGCCGTGAGTTCAAGGCCACCCTGTGACTACATAATGAATTCCAGGTCAGCCTGAGCTAGAGTGAGACCCTACCTTGAAAAACAAAAACCAAACCAAACAAAACAAAACAAAAAAAAACCAAAAACAAAAACAAGAAAACAAAACAACAACAACAAAAAAGAACAGCACAGTGGTTCAAACATCTATCTTCCTGATACTCAAACAATAGAATTATAGATTTTTGCCAAGTTTTTTCCAAGCTCAGTAATGCGTAGTTCTTAAAGGAGAAAGTCAGGCAGGCCCAATATGTACTGATAGTGAGGAGACACTTGAGCAGGGGAACCTGGCCCTAAAGCAGAATACTGAACCAAGGGAGAACACTGACCAGTGTGGACAACAGGACCCCATCCACCTGCATGAACATATTATCAATCATTGACTCCAGAGAATGAAGCTTACAGATAAGGACCTTGCAAATTGAAGTTCCCAGGTAAAAGGCCCATAGTGTTACAGATTCTACAAGGCTGAATGACTGATTGTGGAGAGTTGGAATGTTGCTGATGAAGAGCCAAGTTATCTTGGGCTATTTTGAGCATCCTTCATAACCATTGCCCACCTCTATGTCAGACATCATGTCCTTTGGACTATCAAGTAACTCCTTTTGAAATGTATTAACAGAACTCTAGCTTCCATCAACCTGAAGCTAAGAATGTCACCAGATGGCATTTGGGACCTAAAACAGAAGTCCTTGCCTATCTGAAGCCTTCAGCAATGAAAAGTACCTTGATTTACGTATTTCTTTTTTCTACAACTATAAAAATTTCATGAGGCTCTTACCATGTAGGAATATGGAATTTGGGATAACCTGACTTGGTGTTTTGGGACCATGATCACTCATGTTTAGCTTCAGAATAAACTGCCTCTTGTTCTCACTGAGGTGACAGCTATGTTTTTGAGTCAATAATTTCATCTAAGAAAATGTTACCACACCATGGCAAGTCTCTCTGGGTTTACACAATCTCATCTATATCCTTGTTCAGACCATATTTTCTACAGAACATGACTGTCCTCAGAAAAAAGTTACATCTCTAAAAACAGCTTGTCAGAATGATACCCTACACTATTCTCAAGTAAATGAGTAGCTCTGAGTTAGCACTTGAAGTGAAGACCACCAATTTTAGTATAATTTATGCTAGCATTTTCCTATAAAAATTTCCAAATTGATTTTCAATAAAGGAAGCATTTACTTCCAGGCATTTGTTATACTATCAAACTGAAAACACATACCCTACCTGATCACAGGGAGAGCAGCATTTATTAGCCATTTTCATCTGCAGAGAGAGGATAGGAAGGAGTCAGTATTACACACATGTTGATACCTCCATTTTTCAATCTAATTGGCAGCTGAAATTAATTAGCCACATGAAATGTCCTTGGAAACAAGTTTATTTCATACTATATATCTTATCTGAAAATCAAACTGGAGTAAATGCAATCGTCTGGCAACATGTTTCATAATGGCAGGCAGGGGTGGGGAAACCCTGTATCAGTGAACCACAGTCATCTTTTTTCAAATGATGTGAGTGTAGCTATGGTATGACAGATGCTTACATTTCACTATGCGCAAAGAGACAAAGAGCTAGGTTCTGCTATGCATGATCTTAGCTAGCTGCAAGGAACACAGTGAACATCCCATGTTTCACTTATCTCCCCTAAACCACATTATTTTTCAAAAGTTTTACTAATGAGATGCAGAAAGGGCCAAGAGTGCAAATGCTGCCTGCCACCCTGGGCCTGCGAGTCACCCAGGATGAGGACTTCATCCTTACACATCTTAGAATATTAACCCAACCCACTCCTTTCTACTTGTGTCTGCCAGTCTATTCTATCATCCATCCATCCCTCTACCTACCTACCTACCTATCATCTACCATCTATCTATATCATCTATCTATGTATGTCTTATCTATCTACCTATCATCTATCTATCTTCTACATGTATTTATCTGTCTATATATCATCTACCTATATATCTTTCATCTACCTACAATCTATCTATTATCTATTTAATCTATCAATCTATGACTCATCATCTATGTCTATCTACCATCTAGTTTTTAAGTTGTATCTACTGAGATACTTTTTGGGATTCAAAGGGCTGAATATGATAACATCTTATGAAAGTTCCTTCTACAATTACAGAAATAAAGGTTCTGAGGCCTTTAGAATGTTCCACATTGCTCAACGTCCACTTAGCAGCAGCTTGGACAATACATGGGGGTGAGGAAAGAGGAGGCAAGTGCTGTGTTGAGTCATGTCTGTAGTCACAGGCTGCTCCAATGCCCCTATTCCAAGCTGCCTGGAACAGACCAGGAACTGGGGTGAAAATGCAGGATGAGCATTCTGGGAAGGAGGGAGGCTGTGAAACTGGGCCAACTAGTTCTGTGCCACAGCTCCATGGATGGCTGTAGCTTACAGTGCTATAGGGGTGGGAGACTTAATGTGGGACTGATGGTTTAATCTCTCCTAACTTGACTCTTTTTTATTACTTAAAAAAATTGACTTTGAACATCAAACTTTAAGGACACAGAATTTTTTTTCTGGCTCAGATTCTTGAAATAAAAATATAAGACAGATGGCTGGGCGTGGTGGCGCACGCCTTTAATCCCAGCACTCGGGAGGCAGAGGTAGGAGGATCGCCGTGAGTTCGAGGCCACCCTGAGGCTCCACATTGAATTCCAGGTCAGCCTGGGCTAGAGTGAGACCCTACCTCGAAAAACAAACAAACAAACAAAAAAAATATATATATATAAGACAGATGTTTTTGGTTAGGTATGCCATTTTAAATTTTCAAGTTGTTTCAAGGAATTATATTTTTAACCCAAATTAGGCTTCCTAACATAAAAGTGTCACATTACATTTGGATAAATTAAATGCACATGTATGTATGTACGTATATATACATACACATACACACACACAAACACACGACATAAATTATTCCTGTGTAAGTATTCAGCAAGAAAGAGAGACAGAGAGAGAGAGAGAAAAAAAATGGGAGGGAAGAAGACAGAGATAGGGATAGTGCTAGCTCAGAATTATTCAAACATTTGTAGTTTGGTACATTTCCATGACTCATTTTTTAGCTATTTTAGTCAGAGATTTGACCTGTTTAAACAAGTACATGTTCTGCATAAAGGCTCAACTTTTCTGTGGGTTAAGCATACATAACCAATTCTTATCACTACTGTTTATACAAACACGAGTAGGAGTAAATCCTGGACCGTTAGCTCACCTGTTGAAGTGTCAGGTCACTGATATTGGCTGACACAGCACGTAGCCAGTCAGCACAGTCCTGGGCTGTGTATAACTGAAGGACTCCTGAGCTGGCTCCATCAAGGGCCAACACCTCGAATGCACTTGTTCTGTAGGAGAAAAGAAGACACTATCAGGGGGGTCAGGAGACTATCAATGAGAAGAGAGTGTTGTGTGTTCCTGTCTCATGACAGGTGCCTTTTGCTGATCTGTTACACACTAAGAAACTGCAGACAACCACAATCTCTTAATCAACATACTTCATGAGATAAGATTTTCCAACAGGAAAGTACACACTGTAGGTTCCCTCATTATCAAGAGCTGTTTCTAATTCAATAGATACAAGCAAAGCAAGTCATATGGGACAAAGGCTGTTGTTAAAATTTTGGAATCACTTTTATTAGCATTTTATAGTTAATCTTTTGAAGATTACTTATCTGTAGCATGTAAAGCTTCTTCCCTGAGTTATACAGATCAAGCTTACCATACTCAGTCCAGAGAGGCCCATGAGTACATCCACTTCCGACTGACAACATGGGGATCTGTGAGCACACCCACTACTGACTGTCAACATGGGGATCTATGCCACTTCCAACTGACAACGTGGGGATCTGTGAGCACACCCACTTCTGATTGACAACCTGGGGATCTGTGAGCACACCCACTAATGACTGACAACATGGGGATCTGTGAGCATACCCACTAATGACTGACAACATGGGGATCTGTGAGCATACCCACTAATTACTGACAACATGGGGATCTGTGAGCACACCCACTAATGACTGACAACATGGGGATCTGTGAGCACACCCACTAATGACTGACAACATGGGTTCTGTGAGCACATACACTTCTGACTGACAACATTGGGATCTGTGAGCACACCCACTAATGACTGACAGCAGAGCTTTGGCAAAGCCCAACCTATCTTGCTTTCTCATGAGCATCAAGTTGTAGGGAGCTATTAACCTCAGTGAGTAATTCTTCCTCTTTAACAAAAACTACTTAACATATAACTATTTACAATCCAGTTTACATAGCTTGTCAGATGTCAGTTTGATGAATGTTTTCTTAAATAAGATGCGGACACAGGAGAAAGATGTGGGAAATAACACAGGATGGAGTTTGAGAATCTTTGGAAGCTGTTTCCTAGGATTAGTAACCTTTTTTTAAAAAGTAGATATTTCTGACCCATCCCCACCTTAATTAGCAGTTCTTGAATAAGAGTAATGAAATGCTTCATTACTTCCAGCTGATTTTGTACCAGGTGGAAGAGAAAAAGAGACCATTGAGCTATTTTTGAACAGTGGGCACTTGGCCAGAGTGAACCTGAGAGTGGAGGTAGCTGCAAAGCCAAGGCAGACAGAAGAGCCTTCCTAGGGAAGTGACCAGGCGCTCTCATTGCCGCCTCCACACAGCTGTTTCCCATAGCTTCATTACACTTTGTCTTCCTGGCTAATGGCCCTTCATCACTAAATCCTTGAACCTCAAGGTCTATCATTTCCCATGCGACTGCCTTATACCCTGCAGGTCCTGTGTGATGAATTAGTATTTGTGCCACAATGAACCTTATTAAAAATCTATTCATGTGTTTATTTAGGATGTAGTTAGGATGTGGATTTTATTCTATGTGAATTAGGAAGCCATGGAAAGGCCTTGTGCAAACAAATGGCATGATCATAAATGCATGTTGTTGGGTGATGTGCCTGTGAGGTTCAGGGTTTGCAATAGAGGACTGTTGCAGTCAGGTTCACATTGTTGGCAGAAATCACCTGAGCAAGAGCAGGTTTTGGTAGAAAAGGGTTTATTTTGGCTTACAGACTCAAGAAGAAACTCCATGATGGCAGGGAAAATGATGGCATGAGCAAAGGGTGGACATCACACTCTGGCCAAGCAACAGGAGAGTGTGCCAAACACTGGCAAGGGGAAACTGGCTATAATACTCATAAGCCTGGCCCCAATAATACACTGCTGTAAGAGGCGTTAATTCCCAAATTTCTCCCAGCTGGAAAACTAGCATTCAGAACACCTAAGTTTATGGGGACACCTGAATCAAACCACCACATTCTAACCCTGGCCCTCATAAACTGATAACCATCCATGATGTAAAATGCAATGAATTCATCCACTTTTATCAATCCTAATGATGTTCAAACACTTCTCACCTGCCCTCAACTGCTTGTTGTTGAAGCTAAGTCAAGGTGAATATGCCCAGAGGTGACTCTCTTAACACCCCCGCCCCCACATAGACATGAGGCTGCATCTACAGCAGAGCTGGGACCACTGTGTCCCAGATTGCCTGTGTCCTGGCCTGTGAAAAATGGCTCATGGAAGGAGAAGACAGGGAGAGGATGTCTGGCTGCTTCTCAGCCCTTCTACAGAACTCAGCCCCAAAGCAAATGATAAACAGACAAGTGTACACTGGTCATACCCCAACTCTTGGGCTTGGCTCTAAGATTTTGATGGAAGCAAGGGGAGGGGCAGGCAACAAAACTAGTATCTTCAAGTCTTTTTCCATAAGAGCTGACTTTACTTTAAATGGGGCACAAAGTGAAAAGCCAAAGGCTCTTTTGTAAACATTGGATATTGTGGTGAAGAAGTTGGAAGGAATTAGTCCATCAAAAGAGTTCAAGTCTAGGCTGGGCATTGTGGCACACACCTTTAATCCCAGCACTTGGAAGGCAAAGGTAGGAGGATCGCCATGAGTTTGAGGCCACTCTGAGACTACATAGTGAATTCCAGGTCAGCCTGGACTAGAGCAAGACCAATACCTTGAAAAACCAAAACCAAAGCAAAAAAAAAAAAAAAAAAGGAGTTCATATATAGCCAGAATTTTCTATGGAACTATGCTATTAAGCATTATTAAAATAAAGAATGGGGTTGGAGAGATGGCTTAGCGGTTAAGTGCTTGCCTGTGAAGCCTAAGGACCCCGGTTCGAGGCTCGATTCCCCAGGACCCACGTTAGCCAGATGCACAAGGGGGCGCATGCATCTGGAGTTCAGTTTGCAGTGGCTGGAAGCCCTGGCGCGCCCATTCCCTCTCTTTCTCTATCTGCCTCTTTCTCTGTGTCTGTCACTCTCAAATAAATAAATAAATAAATGAAGAAAAAAATTAAAAAAAAATAAAATAAAATAAAGAATGGTTTTTGGGTAAGATGGAAGACTAGAAGCTGCCTTAGTGTGATCTGATGGAGGAGATTATCCCAATGAGAGAAAGAGGGGAAGATCTTCAAAATTCCACCCTGGAAGTGAAAGAATACCTGAAAAGAACAAAGGAAAATATAGGCAGCACAGAGGAATAAGTCGAGCACAGCTTCAGCTGACAGACACTTCCAAAGGTAAGCCAGAGAAAAGCCTGCAGCCCCATCCTCAGAGCAAGCCTGCGGAGCCAAGAGCCTGATGTCCAGCTGTGAGCTTGGGTGACAGTGATTCTTCCAGACAAGGCATGAGGGTTGGAAAGGGATGCTATTGTGTCATGTTATATGACACAGAGGGAAGTGACTGGCCACCATCTTGAGAACCTATTGTTGAACTACCCTAGGGACTGAGATCAGGGAACTGTCACAGGGCATGGAACCTCAACTTGGCCTGTCACAGTCCCTATGGTGAAAGAAGACCAAGAGAGGCAGGTGTTGAGCAGGACGGTCTAGTGCTGACAAACAAGCCTAAGGGAAGCAGAAGGCTCAGCTCAGGCAAGGGTGTACATAGGGAAAAATCATCCCATCCAGGAGCAAACCTCATCAATTAAGAGTAAGACCAGACTATGATAACCACCAATCTGCGGCCATCGACTGGGTCAAAGCTTGGAGTCACCTATAATTACCTCCTGTAGAGGCCGAGGACTCTGAAGTTCCAGGGGTTTATGTGATACCCACAACTTATCTGTAGAGGCTCGAGCCCAGTGATTAGTACTCAGGGCGTCTTGACAGTAGGATGATGCTCTCCTCATAGATCTCAATGCTATGCTTACTTCCTACACTTCTGATGCATTTTGGAGACATCCTTCAGCTAAGGTATTGTCCATCCCAGAATGTTGTCTGGGAAGTCTGGGGAGGGTGAGAGCACCTGTTCAGCCCACAGAATGCAAAGCTAAGTGTGGCCAGTAGAGAGTGCTGGTGTGCCAAGAAGGAAACAGTCAAGGTAATGACAGCTCCAGTGGACATCAGACATCTGTCCAGAACACCCTGGAGCAGCACAGACCATAGAGAAAGCAAGAGCTCAAAAGTTCACCGGGTCTTTCCACTCTCCTTGCATAGTGCAGGCAGTCTCTAATTTCTGAGGACCCAGAACAAAGCTGCTCAACACCTTGTCTTTTTATCTGGTGATTCTCCTCCTTTCATACCTTTAGGAGTATTATTAAGTTATTGTACTTCTCTTTTTATGTTTTTATTTATCCTCTTTCATATTGTCTTTTAATTTTTTTATATATTTTTTTCATTGCCAGATAATATCTTTCTTTAGATCCTTTTTTCTCAATTTTTTCTCCCCATACATTTAGTCATATTTTGATTTTCATGTTACTATCTTTATGAAAGCTCTTATTCTTTTGCTTTTTTAATCCTCTTCTTACATTTTTATAATCTTGTTTTTGAACTTTTTTCCATCCTCTTGCTTTTTTTTTTCTCTTCCTCTTTGTAATAATCTTCTCCATTCATCGTTTTCTTTGTCTTTCATTTACTCTTGCTTCTCCTCTATTTCCCTCCCTACCTTAATTCCTTCCTTTTACTATTTTGACATATATGCTAAATAATTTTAACTATTTCTTAGCACATTCTATGGTAGTTTTGCCATTTTCAGTTTCATGGCTATTGGTGTACTCTTAGGCTGAAGTTGAGTTTAAGTGCATTTCTGCATCTTTCATGGTTTGATGCTGTTACTGATACAGCAGTTCTTTTTCTCTTCACTTAGGTGGTGGTGCTTATTGAGCTTTCAAGAGTACACAGTGCAACAAGAAGGTCCTTTCTCCTCTCCCCCACCAAGAATGAAAAAATTCCAAACCAACCAATTTGCAAATCACAGCACAGGAACACAAGAAACAGAAATAAGAAGGCAGCTTAATTTCTCTCAAAGGTCCTAACTCCTTAGTATTGAACATAAAGATAGTGAAATAAGTTCATTACCAGATGAAGTTTTCTGATAAAAACAATCAATGACCTGAAAGAGGATACAAAACAAACAGATGAATTTAGACCAGGACCTGGAGAGGAAAATTAGCACATAAAGGCAAACCTCATCATAAAAAGGTAAGAAACTTTGGAAGCACTATGGATGAAAAAGTCAGTAGCATGAAAGAAAAACTCAGCAAGGAAACAGATTTCAAAAAAAAAAAGACATTTAGAAATGAAAAACTCAATGAGTTAAATAAAAACCTCAGTGAAAAGGGAGTCAACCAAGCAGAAGAATAAGAATCAGGATGGAGGACACGGCTGAGAGAATCAAATGTCAGTAAGAAGACAGTGGATGAGTATGACCACTATGTTTATGAATTTAGGAGATAATCAAGACACCAGAATAAGAATCCTCAGGGCAGAAGGAGGAGCTGACCATGCCTCAGTTCAAACAGATTTGTTCAACCATGTTTATAGCTGCTCAATTCATAATAGCTAAGAACTGGAATCAATCCAGATGTCCATCATTAGACGAATGGATAACCAAGATGTGATATATCTACATGATGGAATTCTACACAGCAGTAAGGAAAAATGGCACAATGAAATTTATAGAAAAATAGGCAAACTTGGAACAGGTCATTCTCAGTGAACTCAATCATAGAAAGACAATCATCGCATGGTCTCACTCATCTGTGGCTCCTAACCTGGATCAGCTCGAGATGCTGACTTACCTAATAGGCATCTAGAGGACCAGACAACAGGGAGGGTGGGATTGAAGGGGAGGGTAATAGGGGGCACAAAACTGGACCCAAATAGAACTGATACCATAAAATCCTATATCCCCCTAAATGGTTGAACATTTATCATGTTCTCAGAGAAAACACCTGAATCAAAGGGCCCTGGAGAGGTATGATGAAGACTAATCTTAATTTTCTCCTGTTTCTCTCTTTCCCTCTCTCTCTCTCTCTTTCATGTTACCTATCTTTTTTTCTCTGTTCATTTTTTTATATTTTTATTGATAACTTTTATACTTACAGACAACAAACCATGGTATTTCCCTCCCCTGCCCTCCCCTTCCCCACTTTCTCCTTCATAGCTCTGCTCTCCGTCGTATCCCCCCCTCCATTAGTCTCTCTTTTAATTTAATGTCACCATCTTTTTCTCCAACTACCTATTTTTTTTCTTCCTTCTTTTCAGTTGGCCCTGGCCTGGAACACCCAGTACCATGATGCAGTTAGCATCCACAGCAAACTGTTAATCAGAGAGACCTACAAGTTTTCCCAAAAGAAGACAGAATTCTGTCTGAGTACTTGATGACCCAACAAAGGTTAATAGTAAGACCCTATATGCTGTTGGCATGGAACATGGAGAGACCTGGCAGGAAGCTGGAAGAAAGCCACTGCCCAGATAGTTAGCTCGTCTAGTGCCAGAAGGTGGTACATGAGCTACTGGGGGAAAATGGCCAACATTTGTTTCCAAGTAACTTGTGGTCTAAGCTATTCAGCAGCAAACAACTTGATGTGATGTTCACCCAAGTGCAATAGTGGCATACAGCCATGTTGGGTAACAAAATGCTTTTGGACTGGCTAACAGATCCACTCAGTGGAACGGAACCCGTAGCTGGAACTGGAAAACAAGTAAGAATCATATCCAAATAACAAGTTTGCTCTCCAAAATCAAGCTCCCACCATTCTTGGGCTACAACAAGGCCTACACCTATTAAATTCTCTCTAAACTAATAATGGCTATCCTATTTATCCAGAGCTGAGTATGTACATAACTAACAAAGAAAAAAAAAAAAGGAGCTGAGATAAGCATGAAAGTCAGTGAAAATCCATTCAATAAAGTTGCTGCAGGAAGCTAGAGGTATTTAGAATCCCAAATATAATATGACCATAAAAGAACTTCTCTATAACATACAGTTAGGATGTTAAAAATACAAAGCAAATTGTTTCTTAACCAGGCCATGAAAAAGCTGTGAACCAGATGGACATTATTACTCCATGAAGTTACTTATCAAAAAAGCATCATTAAATATTATATGAGGGTTAGAGAAATAGCTTGTTGAGTGTGGTGGTTTGAATACAAAATGTCCCCCATAGCCTCAAGTGTTTATAAGTAAGCCTCCTACTTAGTCCCAACTGCTAGAGCCTGTAGGAGGGACAGCCTTGCTGAAGGAGGTGTGTCACTAGGGACAGACTTTGAGGTTGAAGAGTCTATCAGACTGGATGTACGGAGTCAGCTTGTTGTTGTTCTCTCTGTGCTGCGGATGTGTGATGAAGTGAGCCAACTTCCTCTGCCATGTTGACGCTTCCCTTCAAAACTACAGCCTAAAAGAAATCCTTTCCTGTCATAAGCTCTTCTGGTCAGATGTTTAGTCCCAGCAATGATAACATAACTACAACAGTGAGTAAAAATACTTGGTGTAAGCCGGGCATGGTGGCACACACCTTTAATCCCAGCACTCGGGAGGCAGAGGTAGGAGGATCGCCATGAGTTCGAGGCCACCCTGAGACTCCATAGTGAATTCCAGGTTAGCCTGGGCTAGAGTGAGACCCTACCTCAAAAAACCCAAAAACAAAAAAAAAACAACAACAAAAACAAACCAAATACTTGGTGTGCAATTGGATACCTAGAACCAAAGTGAAGCCAGACACTGGTCAGCTTCTTTAATCCCAGTCCTACAGTGATATGAGCTGTGGAGTGATAGAATTCCCAGAAGCTTACCATCATCCAGCTAACCTGTCATATGCAGTTTTGAACAACAAAATCCCTTGCTTTAAAAACCATGTGTGTGTGTGTGTATATATATATATATATATATATATATACACACACACACACATACATACACATACACATACATACATAAATATATATATATGTATATATGTGTATATATATATATATATATTTATATTTATATAATCATACAAAGATAAAATAATGACATACAGAAAGAAAGAGTTACTGACAGAAACCTTGATGACAGGCTCTAACTTAATAATGTATGAAAAGAAAGCTGATACTTAATTGGTTTATTATGATAAAAGTACATTAACAAGCTATGTTCACGCAGACCCAAGTGTGGGTTACTGTTTTCATCCTCTAGGGTCTTTCTGAGGCTCTGTGCTCTCAGTATTTAGGCTTCCCACAATGTCCTCTCACTGCTCACAGATGGAACCTGGTCTCACCGCTCTAGTCAGGGCATCTGCTTCAGCTCCTCAGAATTTTACTCAAGGTCAAGGTCATTGTGGGAGCTGAAATTCAGAGCATCTAAGATATAACATACTCCTTGAGAATCATTGAATTCTAAAGATCAGTAGTGACAGGTTGCTTTGAGTTTCCAAAGGAGAAACTGAGCCATGCTCTAGAAACTCTCTCCCAATCAGGAAGTCAAAAATTGACAATATCAGTTTTTATGAAAAGCCCACTCCTTCTAGTGTTTCCTATAGTTAGTTAGGAAGGTTTGAATTCCAAAAGGAAATTTGGAAACAGAGTTTCATACTAAAGGAGATGAATTAATTTCTTTTCTTCACTAAGGGAAATTAGTGTATTCTAGTAAAGATGAAAATACATATTTAAATTACTGAAATGTCAAGCACCAAAAGTTGTTATATAGGTCTGACCTCAAGAGGAATGAGTCTGAGAAACTTGGGGCTCTGTGGACTTAGAACTGGCCAGATGATTGCAGCCCTCTGCTCCCTTCTAACTGGGGCTCCTGTCAGTCAATCTTCCCATAGCTGTGGCCCCATGGGCTCCTGTCCTGTCTCTCTTTCCCAGATACACCATCCACACCCAACTTTCTACCTGATACAACCACCTGTTAGTGAAAACGCCATCAGTAAACAAACTTTGGTGGTCTTTACTAAGCCCCCCTGCCTCAGACAGGAGGTCAGACAGATATTATCCGAACTTCAGCCCAGGCCCTCAGCATCTTGAAGTCTTCCAGTCTTCCTCTCATACTGTGCTGTGAAATTCCAGTCATTAGAAAATCCAACCTTGAGAACCAAAGATTCCCTAACTGCCTTCAAAGTATACATATCAGAGGAAGAGAACTCAAAGTGAAATAGCAATGTTTTCAATAAGTTGTAGAGTTATATATATATATATATATATAGTCAATCTAATATATATATAGTCAATCTAATATATTTGACTTTACCACATTTAACCAAAAAACCTTGCACCAGCGAATCATGTCAAACAACCATTACTACAGCCTTGTTTGGGGATTCTACTAGCATCTCTTGCCTTCATCTCTTGCTATAGTTTGATAGTAACTATAAGGAACAGAGCTTATTATATTGATGTCTCCCTGCTCTGGAGGATGAAGGGTGTGCATGTGCTCAACATGCCCATGGTTGGAGTTAAAAGCCTTTACTAGGAAAAATTGGAGGAAAGTATGCTTCTCATAATCTAAAACATCAAATTGTTTTTCACATATCACATTTCAAAATTCTCTCTGTGGAGTATTATTTTTAATCATAGGCTAGAGAAAAGTTCTCATTTTATTTTTCCAATCACCTACTGACATATACAAATATCCTATATTAAAAATTAGCCAACAGGGCCATTTACCTTCAGGAAGCATGCTCCATGTAGCAGTTTATTGAAGAGTCATTATTAGTGAGGTGTGCAGGGCACAAATGAAGTGCTCACTTGAGACAGATAAACATCTAGCATGTCCAGACGAGGAATGAATTTCTCCTTTGTGCCTCCAACACCAAGTCTGCACTCTTCAGTCTTATTAGGCCTCCCAGAGTCCAGGGTTTATTTTCCTGATCTTCAGAGGATGCAGGTTTCAGAAATATGTGTGAAGCCCAGGGACGAAATCACTTGTCTACTATACACAAGGCCCTGGGTTCAATCCTCAGAACTACTACAACAATAACATGTGAGGTAGAAACCCTTATGCAACCTTTAAGAATCAGCAGCTAGAGCTCCTGTAGGGCAATGGGCTGGGAAAATGCACACAGGATTTGTTTATGCTTTGTAAAATTATTATGTAAAGTATGTTTGTGCCTCAGAGAATAAAACTGACTGAACCCGATTAAAGAGATTATTGTAGACATCTTCACATTGCTAGGATGAACATCCAAACCAGACACAGTTTATGGGAGGAAAGGGTTTATTTTAAGCTTACAGACCCAGGGGAAATTCTATCTATCATGGAAAAAGCTGGCTCCCATTTATAAATCCAAGCACAGAGAGAAATTACCAGCGGCCAGAAATCACCAAAATAAAAAGCAACAAGTAGGATACTTTCTGAGCTCAATTCTCTCTACATGTGTTTGACCTGGGGTTCAGATCCACCCCCAGTGACACCTCCTCCAGCCAGGTGGCTGGAGACACAAGTTACAAGCTTTACTAAAACACCTGAGTCTGAGTGTATGGGGGACATACATTCAAACTTTCACAGAAACCAAAGATGATTGGAAACCTGCCATTCCACATTTGAACTCTCATCTTAATTGTAATTCCTGCCTCAGTTTCCCCAAACTGCTGAGTCGCAGGCTTATAGTCACATGGGACTATTGATCTTGCATGAACATATGACCCCAGGAAGTCTGACAGGAGACCAGAGGTAATTTAGCAGTGGTGTCCTCAAGGCATGTCCTGACTCTTGGCCATGGTCAATAACATGCTTTTGGAGACATACCTGTGTGCCCATGTGCTTGGGAGTGGGGATGCTAGAGATTATGGGGTGTGGGGTCACCCATGAACTAGCCCACAGCCCTTAAAGCATCATCAGCCCCATGAGTCTTCCTGGGCATGAATCTTTCCTACCCTCAAAATGCCTGACAGAGTAGACACTCAGTTCCTGCTGAGAAAAACAAATGTGGCTTTTGTATGTCTCTATTCCTAGAGTTATCTCATTATTACTAGAAGAGATTTTGTGCATTTTTTTTTTTTGTTTTTAAGGATGAATTCTGAGTTAAGTGCATTGACCATAAAAAGCACACACATGGGGCTGAGGAGATAGCTCAATCAGCAAAAGTTCACTATGCAAGCATGGGGACTTAAGTTCAGATCCTTAATATTCATGTAAGTGCTGGGCATGGTAGCAAGCACCTGTAATCCCAGTGCTTTGGAGGCAGAAACTGGCAGATCCATTGGGGCAAGCTGGCTATGCTAGCCAAATCCATGTGCTCTGGGTTCAGGGAGAGACCCTGTATCAATAAATAAGATGGGAACAAATAGGGGAAGACATCTGATGTTAACCTCTGGCCTCCACATGCATGTGGACACATGCACAACCACACACACATGCACATACACATATATGAAAATGCATGAATACCACATACACATACTTATGCGAAAATACCTTAAAACATGCAGGACCCAAAGATGACAGGATTTCTCTTTATTAAACAAATCTGCACTTACTAGAAATGCAGCCAGGGGTATTACATGGAAGAGGACATTCATGCATTCAGACAGACAGCAGGCCTGTTCTTCCAGGGAACAAGGTTAGGGCTGCCAAAGGCAAGTGGTTGACCCCTGATCAGCATCCCACATTCAAGAACAAAAACTACACTTTAAGAGTTTACTTCATACACTGTATGAAGTTATTCTCAAAAAATTAAAAATTTGATAAATTTAGAACAAAGAAACATATTTTCTTTCTATAAAAAATAAAATCATATTCTAAAAGGTTATGAAGCCAGTTGAATCCAATGGATGGATGTGGGAGCAGAGTTTGGTACCAGAGATGGGGTATGAATTTATGTCAGTCAAATTTCTCATCTTTCAACTTTCATAACTTACTGGCATCCTAATTTTTTTTTTTTGGTTGTTTATTTTTATTTATTTATTTGAGAGAGAAAGACAGAGAGAAGGAGGGAGAGAGAGAGAGAGAGAGAGAGAGAGAGAGAGAGGGAGAGAATGGGCGCACCAGGGCTTCCAGCCACTGCAAACGAACTCCAGACGCATGTGCCCCCTTTTGCATCTGGCTAACATGGGTCCTGGGGAATCCAGCCTCCAACCAGGGTCCTTAGGCTTCACAGGCAAGCGCTTAACCGCTAAGCCATCTCTCCAGCCTGGGCATCTTAATTTTTAAGTTTGTTATTTTATAATATATCTCACTGAAAGTCTCTTTTCCACTGTGGCTTCTGGCAGTAAATGTGGTGAGGAAGTCTTTCCTGATGGATGAATTATTCATCACCAAATAAGCAGCTTGTTTAAGGGGGCTCTGCACACGTAGAGACGGCCATTGCTGAGGCAGAGTGGCGTAGCTACCCAGCCTCAGTGCTAAAGATTTCCAGCCCCTGCATATTTTTGAAGAGAAAAAATGTTCTGATTATTTGTATTTCCTGCTTCATCTAGATATCTGGTGGGGAGCAGTCTACAATAATTTCTTAGTCCATGTAGTCCTTAAATTCTGTCCCAAAGCCCTGACTGATGTTTTCTGGATAGTATGTTACTAAAAAGAATGGACATATAAAAATGTGCAAAAGAGTCTTCTTGGGTGTGATAGTCCATTCCTGCAATCCCAGCACTGAAAGGCAGAGACAGGAGGATCAGGAGTTCAAGGCCAGCCTTGGCTACATAGTGAATTTGAGGGCGGTCAGGACTACATGAAACCCTTTCTCAAAAGGAAAATGAATAAATCAATAATAAAACATCCTAAGTGAGTTCAAAGCACAAGAATACAACATTTTATACCTCTTTCCTCTTATTATTATTATACAATTTTTATTTTCACTGCCATCTTCATTGGCAATTTTTATACATGTATATAATGTACTTGGATCATAATCCTCTTCCATTATCAAACAGGTCAATAATGTGCCAAGAATTCTTAAGCTTTCAAACAAAAGAACACTCATTCATTTTAGATTTCATTGTCAATCTTTAAATTTAAATATTAAAAATCTGGGAGAAAAAAGAAAATATATTTTACATACATGATTAACAATTGCATTTACAATAAACAGTAAAAGAATCATCTGGCATTTATCCTTCCTCCTTTGTGAGGGACAGTGGAAATTCTTCAATCATAGTAATGGTTTTGTCTTCACAATAACCCCATGAAGAAGTCTTACTACTGAGAAGAAATTGAGGCTTATATAGACTCTCACTCATCCGAGCTGAGCCATAAGCCAGAAATAGCAAAGGCCAGTTTGCCACACACATACATATAATCAGAAACACAGCAGGGTCCTCTTACTTCAGCCCCCAGCTACTGACAGTTAAGATGCTGGACTTAGCGACTCTCTAAGAGCTCTTTGTACGGAACCACCCAGGCTGCTGTTTGCACAACCCATTCTTTCCCACCTCACAATTCATTTGAACTTAGCTCTATTTTGGGCTTGGTACCACCCTGCCAGCTACAGCAGGCCACAGCTCCAGGAGGATGACTATTCTCTGTCACTTTACCTTCACCTTTTGGGACAGGGCTGCTATGACAGAGTGAAAAGCTGTAGGAAAAATCACACTGCTTGTGTGCAATAACCTGTAGGACCTTTGAAGCAGGTCTTGTCTAAGGAAAGGTCAAACTTCTATGCACGAGGGCTGTTCAGGCCAGAAGAATCTTCACCTTCTTAGACACAACCATATCTAAGATACACACAAAGTCGAATGTGTCCATAAACTGTCACCTGAGGACTCTCCTCTCAGCTCCTCACCAGGCACATTTAAGCAACTCTGCAGAGGAGGAATCTGGGAGGTTATCCCTGGGGAAGACCTTATCTCCATGGGTAACAATTTAACACTTAAGACCCCAAAGGGGCCATCCCCAAGCAGTTCCCACACGTGCAGACAGAATGAGAAGGCAACAACCCAGAAGAACGTCATCAGAACCTGACATCACTCTTGGGATCACCCCTGGTGTGGGATTTCACATGCCACATGTGAGACACACAGCTGCTGTTATCGGACACCCAGCCTGTGGCACTTTGTCATAGCATCCCAAAGGGTTCAGACTGTATCCAAGGAGCCTGATCAAGCCCTGAGGTCACTTCACACTCTCTATGTGAGGATTATCCATCAGTGCCTCTAGAATCTTCTCCATGTGCTCTCTTAGCCTAGGGTCTCCTGACCTGATATTAATCTCCCTGGATAAGAATCAGTGCCTGGGTCCATTCCCTTTACAACTATGAAAAGCCCATCCCTTTGTTTCATTGCTTTGTTGCAGAGATGTAAAGGCTGGTAAACTGAGGACAAAGGTTCAAGATAAGATGACTTTGCTTGCAGCAGTAAGCTCAGTAGTGAGTGTGGAGCCTCTGCAGCTAGTGGAGATGAAAGATGTGTGAGCAGAGCGGGCAGCTGGGAGCATTTCTCAGAAGGTAGGCATGTTATATTTCTTTCATCTATTGTGATTTGATTCTTCTGGCTTTAAAACTTCTTATTTATTTTCATTTCAGATCTTGAGAGCCTATTAAATCTCTACATACAAAGGAAGGGAGAATCAACTTAGCATTCAGTTCAAATGGAAGCCTTGTGATGAGTTTATCTTGCTCAGTTAAGAAGAAGTGATCTTTATGTCTAAAAAATGAAGTTTCAATATCTATCAGCACACAGGGTACTCATCCCTCACAACCAAGAATAATAATCTCCAGAGATAGAAAGGAAATATTCTACCTTGAGAAACTGACATTAGGTGCAGAAAGAAAGAGTCAGACGGAGTAAGGGAGAAACAGTAGACATGACACACACACAAAGGTAGGGTGGCTGGGGTAGGTGGGGAAGGTGGAGGTACAACTAGTGATAGCCCCAGCCCCAGAATGATTCTGGACTTCTGTTGTTGAAAGCTGATGCTCTGTCTTCAGAATTGGGAAGGGATCCTGCTGTGCTCCCAATTACAGCTCCTGAGGTACATGCACTCAGTAGAATTATATAAAAGTGGTCACCAGATAAGGTGAGTCCATTAGTCTCTGTGGCTTTCCCAGGACATCTGGTTCATCCAAGTGCTCACCACAGCTGGAGCACAGTGGGTGTTAAGAATACAGGTAAAATGACACCTTCTCTTCCCATCCACTTTCCACTTATAAAATGAGGTTCTTGGAACATTTAAAGACACACTGCACTGAGAAAGAAACATGACATTTACCTGCTGCCAGCAAGGCTGTGCTATCCACTGATAATGATTTCTCCCTTTTCCATGTAGACAGGCATCCTCCACTGACAGCATAGAACCAGACCAAAGCAAATCAGGAGAAAAACCAAGATGCTTTCCCATTATGAAGATACCCTACACATCCATACGGTGACATGTGAAGATACCATGTCCCTAGGAAAAGTTCTGGCCTGATTCTTCACTCTTCCCACTTCCATCCTCAGGAATAAACACCTCAAATGATGATCACAGAGTCCCAGTCCTGACAACTGCCCATGACACCTGACCTTCACTGATATCACTCACAACAGCCTTAAATCCCAAGCAGACTCTTTATCCTACTGATATAAACAATTTGCAGGGTGTTGTACCTCAGGCCAGCAGGTCATGAACCACTTGCCTGGCTACCCAAAGCTCAAGAGCACTGAACACTGGAAAGCTATAATTGCCTAACACTTCAAATAGAGGAACTTAAAATAAAAAAAACTTTTGGAATGAATGCAAAACTGATCAAAGCATTTAGTAGGATAATTTTGACTTGTATCTGAAATGTATCTATTTCTGTTGTGACCTTAAAGCCCATATGGCCCTTCAGAGACTCTTCTTAAGTAAGATGAGCTCTTAAAAAAACAAATGAGAAATCATTTATTAGCCAGACCAACAGCAAGAGAAAAGACTTAGATAAGAAAAATCAGAAATGAACAAGGAGGCATTGTAACTGCTCCACAGACACACAAAGGATCACATGGGGGTGAGCAATTTTATAGTAACTGGTTGGATGTGCTGGAAGAATTAGATATAGTCTCAGAAAGATATGTCCAATCAAGACTGATTCATGAAGAAATAGAAAATCTTAGTGAATCAATTAGGTAGCTGAACAACAGTGAAGATGCTTATCTAAGAAAGTTTTAGGACATGGTGGCATTACGATTGAGTTCTATAAACCACTATAAAAGGAACTAATGGCAACCTATCTCAAACTCTTCCAAAATGTCAGATACTTCCAAAGTCATTCTACAAGTCTATAATTATTCTTTTTCTGACTCTAAAGCCAGGCCAAGAGCCACAATAACAGAATACTATAGGTCAATATTACAATGAGCATAGATCCAAAGATCCCCTGCAGAGCATTAGCAAAATAAATGCAGCACTGTATTAATAGAACCATTAGTCACAACGTAGTTGGGTTTATCCTTAAGATACAAGGATGGCTCAATTCTGCCAAACCATAAATATGATGGACTATGTTGAGAGAATGAAGGATAAATTTGTGTCAACTTCAATGGATGAAGAAAAATCTGAAAAAGTTCAGTATCATCTCATGATAAAAAATTCTCAACAAATTGTGCATAGAGTATATCTCAGCATAATAAAGTCCATTTATCATCATACTCAGTGATGAAAAGCTGAATGTTTCCTCAAAGATATGAAATAAGACAAGGATGCCCACTTCACTAACTCTGTTTAACATAGTACTAGAAGTACTACAAAAACAATTGGTCAAAAAAGAAGAAAATTATATAAATAGGAAGGGAAGAAATGAAATTTCCTCTGCTGGTGACATGCTGTTAAACACAGAAAACACTGGAAAGACTATACACATACACATAACCTGTTAGAATTGACAGGTGAATTCAGTACAGCTAGAGTATACAAAATTAACACATATAAATTAATAGTGTTTATGAACACTAGAAACAGACCATACAAAAAGAAATTAAGAATCCCATTTATAATAGCATAAAATAATAAAATAGGAGTAAATTTAACTAAGGTAGTGAAAGACCTATACACTGAAACTCACTGATGATATGGACAGAAATTAAGAACTGAAGGAAAGTAAAGATGACACAAATCAATGCCTTGATATTGGATTTTATGGGTTAGAAAAATTAATGTTATTAAATCTTCACACTACACAACATAATCTATTTAATCACAAAATTCTATATCATTTTCACAAAATAGAAAACACAACTATAACATTCATGTCAAAACACAAAATCACTCTAATAGACAAAAGTATCTTGAACTAACTACCCTAATAATATCACATATTGCATATATATATGTATATAATCTTGAAGTATCATAAGGTATCCCAAAATATATATAATTATTACATATTAATAAAAAAAGAACCATGCAAACATGGTCACACTACTCACCACATGGCACAATCATACGTGCATACACATTTCACAAAGGAAAAGGCTCAATTTACCAACAAGATACTTATTCTCTGGCTGACTGGAGCTTGTGGGCAAGGTGCTGTCCTCTAACCTGGCCTGTCTCAAGACTGGAGCAAGGAGCCCTGAAGACTCACTCCTCTTGGCTGTCAGTGAGAATTAGGCTGCATTCTTGGCTCCCATAGCTTTCTCAAGCAGATGCACTACTGATACATGAGGCTTCATAGATATATTTTGAAATGACTTCATTAACAAGGTTCCAAAATCACCAGCCTTTATACAGCATAGGAACTGGCCTAACCTTCTCATTTTATTAATGACAGAAATGAGACCCTCTAAGTTTAAATGGCATTTCCATAACCATTTGTAATTTGGACAAATATTTGAATCTAATTCTATGAATAGTTGAAAACAGAATTTTGTCTTCTAAGAACTAAGAGCACTCACAGTGGTTCTTGCCAGGAGAGACCAGTTCTGGTAATAAATCAGCCACTTCTACTGCCTGCTCTTCTTTCCCCCTTGCCTTTACTCCTTCCTAAAAGTTACTCTTCAGAGACTGCCTGCACCCACCCATTGTACCATTCACCAGTGGATCCTGAAGCAGCAGATGGACTTTTGGAGTTGGCACAATGCTGGGTCTACCAGTTTTCCCCTCTTCCATTGATGACCACGAACCTGAGCTTCTCTATTCCTCCTTTGTATCTGGAGATCCGAGCCATAGACAGAGGAACTGACAAGGTGTCTAGCCAGCGCTTCTCATACTTTGGTTCATCAGCTATGGGCGAGGAAGGTGATGATGGAGCCTGCACAGAATAAACAAGAGTCATTCATCACAGAATTAGTCAGAATTCTGTATGCTGGAAAGGTCTATGGACAGCTGTTCCACAAAATTCAGACTAACCCAGTTCAACTGATGAAAACACATGAGATAACTTCTCAAAGGTCCAGAAGGAAGGCAGCATTCTTGTCCTCGAATATAAACATGATGATGATGATGATTATCATTACTATAACTTGTCTATATTTAACAACATATTGCACAAAAAGGAGAACAGCTAAAGGGGAGAGGAGGAGAGAAATTTGAATTTGGAAATGAATCTTACAGCCATGATATAGGGCTTCTCCTGTGAAAACAGTGGGAAGAGAGGGGCCAAGCCCATGTGAAATGCCAGTGAAGAACAAGTCTGGACCCAAGTCACACTACCCAATGCAATGTTGATAACATTCTAGTTGGATATAGATTCCAGGTCTTCTCATTGGCCAGTGGTATTAACCTTACTCTCTCTGTTATACATCCAGAAGAGAATAAAGCCCAGGGAATGGGGAATGGGTTACTCCTCAGTAGCTAAAGTGAGGAAAGAAGTCAGAGACAGTGCAGATATTCTTAGACAGAGCACTCCACCTGCTCCAACTCACAGTGAGTCAGATGTTGGATTCTAAGCCAGAAGAATTCTGTTAGTCTTTGTAGTGGTTTGATTCAGGTGTCTTGTATAAACTTAGGTATTCTGAATGCTAGGCCCCTAGCTGGTGGCAATTTGGGAATTTAAGTCTCCTGAAGGCAGAGCATTGTTGGTGGCAGGCTTGTGGTTGTTATTGCCAGTGTCCCTTTGCCAGTGTTAGGCACACTCTCCTGTTGCTGCTGCCCACCTATGTTGGCCATGGGGTGATGTCCACCCTCTGCTCATGCCACCATTTCCCCCTTGCCATAATGGAGCTTCCTCTCAAGTCTGTAGGCCAAAATAAACTTTGTTTTCCCAAAAGCTGCTCTTGGTCAGGAGTTTTCTGCCAGCAATACGAACCTGACTGCAATCTTATTCTAGGTTTTCAGGGAGAAGCAGTAAGCAGTGTGAGTTGTCTGCTCTGGAGCTCCTGCTCAACATGAAATACGTTCAGAACTCTTTCTCCCAGACAAGGCACCCCATGTGGCATGACTCCTACAGCCTTGACCATGAATACTTCACATGGGTATGACTCCTACATCCCAAAATCTTATGTATATGACTCTTATAGCTCTAGGAATAGGTCTAATGCAGGAATATGACTAACAACTCCCCAGTCAGTCTCTCAGGGAAGATCAACATGGATGTGATTTTCCATCCCTAGGAATGTATACCTCACAACTTCTCTAGCCCTAGGCTTGGAGTCCCACGTAGATATTACTCTCCCAGCTCTATGAATGGATCTCATGTAGGAATGTGACTGACTAGCTCCAGTCAATCTCTCATTGAAGGTCCTCATAGATGTTATTCTCTAACCTTAATGTGAGTCTTATATGGATACAACTCCTCCAGCCACAGGAATAAAGTCCTCATGTAGGTGACTCCCCCAGATCTGGGCATGAACACCTCACACAGTTATGATTCTCCCAGCCTCAGGCATGGAGCCCCACATGGATGCCCTGCATCTTTAGGCAGATACCTCATTTGCATTCATACATGTTGTCAGGGCACTCAGAAGCTTTTCTGAATACAGGTGACAGGTTCTCACAGTTTATCTACTTGGTGCCACAGTTGCTTTTCTGTGTACTGTTGACTAAAAGAAAAAAAGCCTTTCTTTTGCAGCTTCTGCCAACAGCAAGTGAACTGCAATTAAGAGATTAATTTCTAGGCCAATGTCAGGAATTCTGTGTCTCATGTTTCTTTGTTAGACATTTTGAAATATGTGAGGTCTCTTCCCTTTTTGCCCTGAGAGGGACACCAGTCCCTCATGACCCTAAAAGGATGATCACAGATTTTCCTCAAGGTCATGGCCTTCAGTCTCTGACAGTGGTCCTCCTTCAAAGGAACTGCAAGGACCATTTGTCTAACAGAGAATGTGAACATTGACTCATATTATGTCCTTATAATAAAGGTTAAAAGAATTATGGCATCTTCCACAAATTGGATAAACAGTAAAATGATCAGGACTTTGAATCCAAGTAAAGAGGGCAGAAAGCCAGATAAGCCCCTTAACTGTCAGCACAAGGCATCTCTGATGAGAAAGGAGGAGTTCAGGTTAGAGCCAAGGTCCATAGAGTGAGACTTTCAGGGGTTGGGCATGCACCCTTATCCAGGATCGATGTTCTGTCTGCACTGCCCATTTCAGAGTCACTGTGGAATGAGAACAAGTCTACTTTCACATTGTTTACCTTCTAGGCTGGGAATGTCCATGGCCACCCTAGGTGACATCCTGTCGCATGTGAGAGATAAGGGCCTTTCTCCATTGGTCATGGGTGTTCAGGTAAAGACCTGCCCCTGAGGGGTACACTGGGAACCTCAACCAGGAGCTTCACCAATCATACCTGATTTAGGTGAGGACACCTGGCCCATCTGCTTGGGCCCAAGACTTGATATGAGCCCTCAGGGCTGTGAAGCACAGACAAGTGCTCTGATGATGGAGGAAGGCCAGCAGTCTGACCAGAGGGCAGAGTGTGAGATTATAGAATGTCTCATTCTCTGGGCCATGCATACATGTGTGGGTACTCTGAGTAGGCCATGGATCTGAGCTGTGGGATGTCTCATGGTAAACTCTGATGTGACACCTACTTCCTTGGAGGCTCACCCTTGAAACCGATTACCACACAGCAAAGTGGCTCCAGCAATTGTGGCAACTCTGTGTGGAGAGATCATACCAGGGCTGGGCTCCCTGAAGAAGGGCAGTCTCTGAATGACCCCTGGGGATCAGAAGCACTGAGCATACAGCAACATCCCTTTAGCCTTCTCCAACATGCAGGTTCTTTTTACTTTGGCATGTATATCTGTGTTCATATATGTGTGGGCACACATGTGTGGGTATGCATACACATGTACATTTGTGTATGATATATTTGTGTGAGGAGGCTAGAGGTTGATCTCAGGCATCCTCCTATGCTTTCAGGCAGGGTCACTCACTGAACTTACAGGTCATTAACTGGGCTACTGTAGCTGGTCAACAAGGCTCAGGGATCTATCTCTGCCTTCCCAGTACCGGGGTGGCAGATGCATGCTGCCATGTCTGGCATTTTACCTGGGTGCTTGGAGTCAGAATTCAGTCCTAATGCTTGTGTGGCAAGCACTTTACTCCTTGAACTATTTCCCCCATCCCAACTTGCTGATTCTTGAATGAAATAATAACTGTAAGGATAAGATGAGCAGAATGTGATGCAAATACAAAATGCCAGCCACAATGGCCTGAAGTATAATAATTATGAAGGAAAAATTGGATTTATCACCTTGCCTCGATCCCTCAGTATCACCAGAGGGACCCTGCTGGGCTTCCTGTTCTGTTCTCAATCAGCCACTGTGTTTTGATAATGATCTTGCCATACAGAAATGGGTTTTCCTGGTGAAAATAAGAATGTGTCGAAGAGAACAGTAACTGTTGAAAATGTGCTTCACTTAGCACATATGGATTTACTAAAATATTTTAGAGTTTCTTCTTGTCATAAAAGCCAAGCACAGATTGTAACTGTGTTGCTGCTGCTGCTGAAACTTTAAGCTAAATTCAAAAATATCTCATGTCCAACTGCAGCAGGCAGAACTAGCCACTGGGTATTAAATGGCATCTGGTCCTGTTGCTCAGAGCCTTGTTGACAAAAGCATGCCATTTTTCTGAGACCATGGCTTCTATAATCTGTGGCCTTTGTCCTAACACAGAGGGAGAATGTTGACACCTGTAAGTCCTATCAGAAGATGTGATTGCATAGGGACTCCAGTGGCATTCTGCCCCAGTAAGGAGAAAGATTACTACTATGGTGCCTAAGATGCCACTCTCTACATCCTCAGCTAGATGTCTGCAGATTAAACTGCTTCTCCACTCCAAGCATGAGGGAATGGCATGGTCATCCAGCCTGACTACTAGCATCTGTATTTGCTCCTGAACCCTTGGCAGCTTGTCTTGGGTATGCTGTGAGCTGCTTTTCCCTGTGGCTATGGGGGAACCCACATGAAAGCTTCTGTTTCTCTCTTGTCACCTCAGGCAGGTCACTTTTACTGCTACTTTTCCTGACAGAGTTCAGCTGACTCTGAAGCCTGCACCCTTCTCTTTTCCCTGCCAGGGCAGCAGGATGGCATGCTCTGCTTTTTGTGCCACTGGCACTTCCCACACACCAGGCAGGTGCTGTGCTGTGACCTTCCCTTTGGTTAGGGTTCTTCGTCATCAACCATCAGGAGGCTGAAGCCTGAAAGCAAGTGCCTTGCTTCATGCAGTTTAATAGACTTTTTATGCCACAGCTTGATTTTTTTTTTCCTGCTGCCACATGTCATTTCAAACTTGTGCTGGGCAGGTGGGATATTGTTAGCTGTGCAATCATATTTTCATGTTCAACAATGTTTAATATAGACTGGAGAACTTCACTGTGTGTATAAATCACATGGACAATTTATCAAAAATAAGTCCCCAGGACTCTGTAACTCACAATATATAGATGTACCCTGGTCTGCATTAAGTACCCCTGAGCACTGAAGCTGAAATTCCCATCAGCACTTTGGAGTGCTGCTCTGGCAAATGGAACCTTCTGTTCTTCCTACACCTTGCTCTCTTACAAGAGAGAGGTTTATTTCCAACTTCCCATATCTGTGGGCCACTTAAGCATCACTCAACATATAATATGAATATAATTTTATAAACACAACACTCCAATTTTCAGTTATTTGAAAATGCAATGCTTAACAATATTTAAAATAAGAGCTTCATCTTAGACTGAAGCATCAAGGAGTCTGCACCACCTGACTGTGTCCAGGTGCCGTCAAACACACTCAGTGCTCCCAGATTAAGCTCCACAGCTACTTTCATTCTGGCATATGTGTGTACAGTATGTGGTGTGTATATATACACATGTGCATGCAGATACACATGAAGCCTGAGCCCATGCATATGGAGGCCAGAAGACAACATCAGGTGTTGTTCTTCCATTTCTTGCTTTGAGACAGAGGCTCTCACTGAATTTAGGGCTGCCATTTCCAGTCAGACTGGCTGACCAGTGATTCCCAGCTATTCTCCTGTGTCCACTCCCCACAGACAGAGACTCTCTCTGTCCTTGGTGCTTGATCAGTAACTTCCCTTACCCAGCGAACCATTTCCCTAGTCCCAGTTAACTTCTTCTCATAGTGATTATTTCTATGGAATTATTTAGGAAGGAAGTAGAAGGGACAACATGTGTCCAGGGGACGTTGTTAAAGCTATGAGTCATGAATAGTCTGACCTAGCATACAGTGAAAAACCATGAGCTCATTATTCATTGATGTCTTAGAAGCTGAGATATAAGGTTTCAGTTCTACAGACCACAAACTAAAGGTCCCTAGCAGTAGCTTCTGTTGAATGTAGCCTGTGGAACAAACCTCTTCACATAGTATACTACCCCATCTTAATGTTGTTTACAGATACCCAAAACTGATTTCCACTTTTAAAGAAAATTTCTGATCAGTAAAGATACTCATTAAGCCTAAGATAAGAGCCAATCTCTAGCTGCATAACACTTTTACCTCTTCAGGTTCCGTTTATAGTAATTGTAGCTGCACAGCTGACAAAACATGCCTGTTGGGCGCAGCTTGCAATTTCTACCTCCGTAACTCCTGCTGAAGCACAATATAGCACAAAAATAATGAAAAGAACAATATTTTGCCACAGCAGAGAGCAATCAATAACACTAACAATTGCTTAGTTGAAAATGAAAACTGTAAGACACCGGCCACCTGCTCAATCATTGTGGTTCTTACATGGAGCCATCATGGCTAAGCACCTGAAAAGTCTTAACACAGGATTTCTGTTAAAAGCCCCAACTACTGTGATACCTTAAGCCTATGTGAGCTAGGAGGCATTTGCTAGCTATGAGTGACACAGGTATAAGTGCTTAATGTCTGGCTGGAAAACTGCACAGCAGACAAGTTAGAAAGGTGACACTGTCTTGCCTTGGCCAGCATCTTGGGTTCTTCCCACACTTTACCTGGGCACAGCCTGGTTCAGATCTTACCCACTTTTAATATTCTTGGAATTATGGAATCTTATAAAGAGAAGTTAACAGGTGGTTAAAAAGTAAAAGCATGCCTAAAACATAGTTTCAAAAATGCTCATTTGACATGCCATAGAGACAGGACTGTTGGGATTACTACCCTGTGCACACCTGGCCTGTATAAACCTGTCTCCATGGTAGAAGTCAGCCCCAAGGACATCTGACTCTATGCACACTTGGTCCTGTGTATACTTGGCCCTTGTATGTTCACAACTGACTCCATGGAAACAGTGCTGTGGATATCTGACCCTGTGCACTGTATTCATAATAGGCACTGTGCACACCTGGCTCTATGCATACCTGCCTCCATGGACATCTGGCTCTATCTACCCTCTTCTACTCTGTGGCTGGAAGGGCAAACTAGAAGTAGAGGTTCCAAGGGTTCTATAGGGTTCCATACTTCCAGCTTATAGCCAAAGCTATAGACAAATTGAATGTCTGACTATAAATTAAAAGTCTTCATAAAGGTATGAACTTTGCTTCCATGTCCTCAGAGTAATTTCTGAAAAGATTAGGAAATCTTCCCTCAGGGCTTCAACTATAAACTATGCTTAGGACACATGCTATGAACAGCAGATTTGACACACTTCCTACATAAGTCAATGTTTATCATTCAGAGGACCAAGGACACACAGAGATGCTCAGCAAACAGGTGTGTCAGTTTTGTTACTGCGGCCCCCAAGACAAATGACTTAAAGGATGAGTTAGCTGTCTTCGTGGCTTTGAGCCTGAGGCAGGCTAAAATATCCTGGCAGAAGGGTGTGGTGGAGTATTATTGGTTACTTTTTCAGTCACTATGGCCAAATGTGAACAAGAAGCAACTTAAGGGAAGACAGATTTCTTTTGGCTCAAAGCTTGAGGCTCTAACACATCCTGTTGAGAAGGCTAGGTGGCAGGAGCAGCTCGCAGATGGGGCCGCAGGAGCTGTGCCATGACCTGTTACATCTTGATGAATCAGGAATCAGAAAGCACAGCTGGGGTCAAGTGAGCAAAGAAATGAGCCTGTGACAGTCATGTCACATTCAAGCTATAACCTGCTCATGGCATGTTATAAAGCTGCTCATGACAACAGAAAGCAGAGAGAGTGACAGGAAAGGTGCAGGACTCGGTGAGCTCTTCACAGGCGTGGCTGGCTTCCTTCAGCCAGGCCCAGCTTCTTGGCTCTCACCTCTTCCCAGTAATGTCATCAAATCATGAATCCATCCATAGATTAATCCACTGATTAGGTTATGATTTAATCACTTCTCAATGCCTATCTTTGCCAGCTGGGGACCAAGCCTTCAACAGATGATGTTTTAGAGGGATACTTCATATCTAAACCACAACAAGAGGTCACTGAAACTCACCTTTAACTACAATACATAAAATGAGTATCCCTCCTTTATACCCTGGGGAAGGGTCTCTTCTGCAATCCCAAGGAGAGCCCAAAGCAGCTGTGGAAACAACAACTAGTGTAGAGTGCTCACTACAAATCACTTGTCATGACACAGAACCAATCTCTAAAGTGCACACTGCTCCTGTGCTCTCTGAAAAGTAAAGAAACAAATGACCACGGCACTTGAAGCAGGCTGCCCTGTCCCCGAGAAAACAGCTGTGCTTTCTCAATCTTTTAATCACATCGACAGCAGCTCTCTGCCTTTCCCAAGTCTCCCAACCGTGCTGGTGCCTCCTGGGGGACCCGTGAGATTTCAGAAGAGGGCAATAGCTTGCTTTGAAATCACCGTTCCTGTTTTGTGGCCAGACCTGAAAACACAAGTTTGCAGTTGGCTGGTGTGAGGATTAATCTTTATTGCTGAGCTGAACAGATTGGGAAGTATTTCAGAGACTAGTAAAACACATCTTGGTATGTGGTGGTAATGAAAAAATCCCCCACTACTGGGAATTATATATATTTAAGAAACTTAGCAACTGTATGGCTGGCTTGAATAATGAAAGACTACACAGATGACTGGGGGCAGGTTGGGCTCTGGGAGTTCAGCCAAAAACACTATGGTCAGCCAAATTACCACTAAACTTTCAATAGACAATCAGTCAGCCTAGGGCACTTTCACTTATGGATGGAGATAGTCCCAACACACTTAAACTGCCCCTCCCCCTAAATCCAGCCCTCATCTAAGTTTCCCACTACCGGGGACTCCCACCCATATTCCTTATTAGGTACTGTTCTTGCCTGTGATTAAGTCTGCCTGATTGTTAGTCTGGGTTATAAGTCTAGGTCCCCTACAATCAAGCTTGTTGCACAGATTCACTCACTCTCTCGCACTGGCTTTTTGATTGTGTTGATTTGGCTTGGAGATGACAATTCTTTGTTGTTCTCTAAGGGAGAATCCAACTCAGCAGAGCACAGATGATCCTTCCTGCTTCAGTTGGGAGAGGGGATGTTTCCAGAAAGGCTTAATTAAGAGGAGAAGACATGCCCTGAATGAGGCTGGCACCATCCAATTGGTTGAAGGGCATGGATAGCATGAAAAGGAGAAAGGAGATAGTAAACCCAGGAACTCTCTCTTTCTGCTTCCTATCTACATGCTGTTGCTTCTTATCTGCATGATGTGGGCTTCTCTGTGTCATCATATCCTCTCCATCATGATGGATGGAACCTCTGAAACCATGAGCTAAAATCAGTTCCTCCTCTCTTAATTTGTTGCATCAAGTACTCTATGATGGCAACAAGAAAGATAACTAGCACACTTGTGCAGGTGACTGCACCATTAGAGATGGTGGGCCTGGGTCCCAAGCATACTTGTATGTGGGCATGAACATACTGTCAGTACCACAGTCACCTCTCTCTTCCACTGCCTCCATGTCCTGGGCCCTAAATGAGGTGCTTGTCTTCCTGTCCACAAGCATACTCACTTCTCTGTGGAGTCCAGGTGCTGGGAGCTGCAGCCAGCACAGCCTGGAACTGTATCTTTACTGGTTTGGTCTTCTGCTCCAAGACTTCAGCCCTGAGCAACCTCACCAAGACACATGGCTCCCTCAGGTGGGCACTTTCCCATCCCTCATGATGAGTCATCTCACATGGGCCTGTTGTGCACAGATGTTGCCCACGGGTGCCATAAAAGCTCTGGTACAGCACATCTCTCAGGCCCTTGGCCGTACTAATCAGTAGCAGGCCTTTGAGCTAGGAAACAGTGCTGCCAGGGTACCACTGTCTAGAAAGCACAAAGCTCAGCTCAGGAACAGGAGTCTTGGTCCTCAGGGCTGGATGAGCCTCAGAACTCCCCTCAGCATTCCCTGCAGCCGGTAAGTAACTGAAGGTCTCTTCCTGGAGAAGCACAACTGTACAGAGAGTGGCTATGCTGCTCAGTTGAGAAATCCAATTTCATTCTGAAAATACTGTGCCAGAGTGGATCCTCCATGTGACACTGGTAACTATCTTGGGAGAGCTATCCAAAACAGGAAGCAAGTAGAAGACAATACTGATGAGGATGACTTTCAATTGCACAGCGTGTTCGGGCAGAAATGAGAAAACAAGAAACTGCAAGAGTCAAAGGGAGCCACCCACAGTGTGTATGCCTGAACACTCTCTACTCCAATGCCTGGAGGTGACTTAATATGCAGAGGATGAGCCTAAAAGGGCCAGGGACATCCAGATTATACCTTCTGCTCTGCAATTTGTCTAAGATATCAGCATGTGTACTCGACTCCTCCAAACAGCACAGACTTTGGAAATATTCCTTGCCTTAATAAAATATAGGCCTTGCATTGTAAGTCAGTGCCTTTAAATATGATTTGGTTTTATCCTTTGAATGTGAAATGGCCTCCATAGACTCGTGTTTTAAATGTGGGGTACCTCAGCTTGCGACATTACTTTGAAGATTGTGGAGATTTTACGAGGTGGGAAAGGATATGAAATGGGTTTGTTTTTGAAGGTTATATAGGTTCTAGATTGCTTTCTCTGCTTTCTGGTCTACCATGATATGAGGAGCTGCTACCACATACTCCAGCCACTATAATCCTTCATGCTTTCCCTACTCTGATTGGCTGAAATCCCTTTCACATGGAGAGCCAAAACAAACCTTTCTTCCTTGAAGTTGTTTCTGTCAGGTATGAGAAAGTAAGATAATTGGCTAAAATATAATGATTTATATGACTTTTAAACATACTTCTCATTTTATGGAAAAAGAGATATATAATATCTGTATTTGCTTAAAAGCAAAACAAAACAGGATTTTAATGTAATATGTGGAAAATACTTTCTCCTACAAGACCTAAAACTGGATAAGGCACAGTCACATTGCACTTTGATCATGACATAGATACAAAATGAAAATTATGAGTAGAAAGGGTTTTAGAGGGATAGTTTGGGCAGAAGTACCCTTTGAGGGGTAGAGAAAGCATAATTCTATGACCTTATGCTCTTTCTGGTAAGTCCCAGTGCCAGAACTGGGTTGCCTGCCCACAATGAGTGCTTGGTTACAGAGGCCTATAAATCCCCCAAAGCAATGCAGACCATTGCCAAAGCACTAGATTACCAAATCAGAACTAAGTAGCAAGACACTATTGCTGAAGACACATGAGGCTGTGGTTGCAAGAGATCTTACTGGAACTGAGATGGAAACCAGCATCCTTTTCATTAGCTCTCATAATGCTGGAAAGTGCTGTGCAAGCTGCTGGGGGCGGGGTAAAGGTATTAGCAGCATGAACAAGCAGTGAATATTGCAAGCTACAAAATCAACTAGCTAGACAAGATGTACACTCCGGTGCAATAGTGGCACACAGGCTACGGGGGTAATCAACTGCTCTATGACTGGACATGAGGCCTACTCATTGGTACTGAGAACCAAGGCAGAAGCCTATGGCATATAAGGGCTTGGCCCTAGAGGGAAGTAAGCTCCCATGATTCTTTGGCTATCAGGTAAAGTTATGCCCATTAAGTCTTCTACATGCCAGTGCTTATACCCTTTGATCCATGGTACTCTCATTCATGGCTAGAGTATCTCCTCTTTATAGATGGCAGCAAATACTAGGAAGATCCAAGACCAGAAAGAAGTATGACAAGAAAAGAAAACCAAATAACTAATATGAGGCAAATCATATCTACCACATTTTCCAGGGCCTAGTAAATATTACAGAGGAAGCTGTTGATCAAATATGAGCAATGCTCTAACTCCTAGCCTGAGAACCTCCTCTAGGGAGATGGTGGTAGACACTGTGGAAACTCAAAACTCATCAAAGCTGAAAATGAAAGGCTACTGAGAGCTCAATACTAAAGGAGACTTATAACATGCCCTCCAAAGCTCGTGGTACTTTGTAGAAGAAGGGGTGGGAAAAATGTAAGAGCCATAGGCTGGGGAGGTATATTCTGAGACATTGAACCCCCCACCACCACAGAGACTGACTGGCACATTTGTGACCCCCATGGCAATTATTGATAACCATACTGAAGAAAGACCTCAGTGGAATGGGGATGGGGAAGAGGGAACATAACAGTATAACCAAAGGGGAATTTGACCAATTCACAATATGTTTATATATTAAAATTCTCAGTTAAAAAAATGCTGTTAGAATGCAAAGATTTAGGAGTGGAAAATGGAACAGGTTGACTTAACTGCTAATGCTGAGTTTTCCAGCTTAAGATTAAAAGCTTTTTTAAGGGAAGTATTTTTTTAATAGCTGGATAATGAATGTTGCTGTCAGTATGTAATTTAAGGTAAGTGCATGATGTCTCTGGTGATGGGTTATTTTGACTAGAGCATTAGCGTCCCTTTTAAGCACTATTCATACACTTATCTTACACCTTTCTTGTTTTGAAAATGACAATACTTTTGATGCATAATGGCTCTACCTCATCTCAGGGAAGGGGTGTGTCATCATGCTATGTCTATCTTGTCATTTTTTCCCTCTGCTTTCTTTGACTTTGTTTTGGTAAATTTTACAACAGATATTACTCACCTCATGAGTTTATCATCCTGTCATATGGTATGTGACAGTCATGTCCCTGCCAACAGAACCAACCCCTTTTTCCCTACTCCCATGCCACTGTCCAAGGTGTTCACAGTGCTGGGCCTGTCCAGTTAGATGTCTGCTCCACCCTCAGGAGCAGCTCCCAGGCAGTAAGACTAGCGTGGAGGTCAAGTGGTGAGGAGGACTTCATAGGTACCTCACCACAGGGCAGAATGTATAAGCATTCAAGTCCAGTGGATGTTGCAGATGCACTGGAGACCCTCACAGACCTCCTCTGTTGCTCTGACAAGACTGGATGCTCCTTCACCTAATTAAATATGGTACTAGCCAGGCATGGTGGCACATGACTTTAATCCCAGCACTTGGAAGGGGAGGCAGAAGTAGGAGGATCACTGTGATTTTGAGGCTAGCCTGAGACTACATAGTTAGTTTCATGTCAGCCTGGGCTAGCATGAGACCCTACTCAGAAAATATGGAATTAATTTTGCAGATGTTCTTTTCATCAGGGACTCCCGTATCCATGGTACCACAGGACAGCCATGACAGGCATTGCTCCTCCATGGTGACTAGCCTCAGTAGACTGTCCTCCTGAGTAGCAGTTGGCTCCAGAGCCCAACAAGGGAGGTCAGTGCACTGGGAAACGATATCCAGTAAGCCTACTCTTGAGGTCACCCTCCAGTTAAGCCTATTTTTGAGCTCAAGTGACCAGCAATATTTGGACTAATAACTGGGAGATAATATATTCCCATATGAAATTCAACAGCCATGAAGCAACACCTCCTCCACCCCACAAAAGCTCATTCCCCCCTCAAAGCACCCTAAATCTAGGATGGGTTCAGCCTTGGCTTTGATCCAGATGGAATGTGGCCCATCTTGTAAACACAATCATGGTAAAGATGCCTTTAAGACAGCAATATTTTCAAGACAGCAGGAACATATTTTAGCTGCTTTTACATGCCGAGGAACTAGGCTAAAATATCTTCTGCAAAATGATCTTGTTTGATGCTCATTTCAGAATCACTGGAATTTTCTAAACAATCGCATAGGCTATGGACCAATATTTTTACTGAAGTTAAAAGTATAAATACATCTCTAAAACTATATGTCCCAGAATTTGAAATCAGTATGACTTCACCTCAGCAGAGTGGACCCAGTCACCTATCGGTGTTTTGTTAAGGATACAAAGTTAATGCATGCATCGGAACGATTCAAATTCACTTAAAATTGGAGCTAAATCTCTCCTTCCCAAACCTCCTTCAGCTGGAACCCAAACACCTGCACCACCCAAAACCATTTGGTATGTGAGGAAATGGAAGTACCAAATTTTACAAAAGTGTAAGACCATCTGCAAACATCATTTGGGTCTCTGCTGGGACCCATGAAATTAAGGGGTAAAGCACCCCTCATTTCAGTACATACTGTTCCTTTCCATTTTAACCTTGATGGACATTTCAGATTAGCCCCAGATATTTTCTTCATTAAACATTATTGCACACACCTCGTAAGTAACATGCATGAGGCTCTGGTGTTTGTACTTATCAGTACAATTACTGCCTCTGAAAGTTCAGAAGGGGGTAACAGATAATGGCAAATTGTTTTACAAAAATGACCACCCCCTGTACATCCTCATCACCTATGTGAGAGTGTATGTGGAAGCATCATCCATGCATATGCTACCTTAAACCGACCCTTCATGCTAATACTTAACATTTTCTTAAATTTTATCAGTTTGATTAAATTTGGTATACTTAATTATTGGTCTTGTTTCTTTTTCTGGAACTATCTAATGACACAATTTACATGTATTCCTACATATATATGAATTTTACATACATATCTTTCAATTTGCAAATCTTCTTTTGTCACATATATCAGATACAAGATGAATTATATTATGTAATATTTTCTCCAAGCTTTTGCTTGCTTTTTCATTGTTAAGGTATTAAATGAAGAAAAAATCATTTTTATGTAGTCAAATTAACATTTAAATATGAACAATTTTTCTTTCTTTCCTTAGGTCATAAAAACATTCTAATTTCCTCTTATTGGAGATCTGGCTTCCAACTTTCCCCCAGGGACGTCTTGGCCATCCCCAGTCCTATTAAGTGTTTGGTGCATGATGGAATCCTTTCTTGATCCCTCTACTTGTCATATTGGGTCCTTTCATACTTCCCCATCTTAATTGCCATACTGTAGAAAACATGTGATTTTGGGAGGACAAGACCCCAAGTTATTATTTGGGGGGGGGGGTTGAGGTAGGGTCTCACTCTGGTCCAGGCTGACCTGTAATTAACTATGTAGTCTCAGGGTGGCCCCGAACTCACGGCAATCCTCCTACCTCTGCCTCCCAAGTGCTGGGATTAAAGGCATGCACCACCACACCTGGCCCAAGTTATTTTTTTTGTTGTTGTTGTTGTTTTATCTTTATTTATTTATTTGAGAGTGAGAGCGAGAGAGTGAGAGAGAGAGAGGAAGAGAGTGAGAATGGGCACGCCAGGGCCTCCAACCACTGCAAACGAACTCCAGATGTGTGCACCCCTTGTGCATCTGGCTTACGTGGGTCCTGGGGAATCGAGCCTCGAACTGGAGTCCTTAGGCTTCACAGGCAAGTGCTTAACCACTAAGCCATCTCTCCAGCCCCCCAAGTTAGTTTTTGATTATGCATTCTGTATTCTAGGTCTTTGGTCTTCCAAAGTGTTGACAGTTAATCTTGTCAATATCTACAAAGCTGTCCTTATATTATAAATATTGAAATGTATTCAAGCACCTGGGAAAAGCAGTCATATGTATAATACTGAGTTTTATCTCCATGGATGGGAGATGCTATTTTTCTCTATAAAGGTTTTATGTTTTGCCAATTATATTCTTAGCTCTTAAAACTTTTTAGATTTTAACGTTCCATTTTCCTGTGCTTTCTGCATTTCAGTACAATTGCAGTTAACTTTTTACCAGTATACCCATATGCACTGTGAATCTCTCACTGTTTCCACTCACATCCATACATCTGAATGCAGTTCTAACTCTCTGAGGAGTGATGACAGTCCATGCCTCCTTTTACATCAGGCTTCTATTCCTTTTCTTGTTTCATGGGCTCCACAGAACTTCCAGTGCAATGTGCCTTTCAAAATAGATGTCAAATGCTATCTCTATCTAGTGTCTGATTTTACAGTAAATTTACCTAATTATTCACTCTTCTGGAGATATTTATCAAGATTTGTCAATAGATGGATGGCTAGCTTTGTTAGCTTTACTGCCCATTACAGATAAAATCTTTTACCACATATTACTTTTACTTTATTAGTGCTATATTGACTTTCAAGTCCACATTTGGATGCCAACTCATTAATTACCATATTTTTTTACTGTATTTATGATTTATTTAAATTTTATTTATTCACTTATTTGAAAAAGAGAGAGAGAGAGGCAGAGAGAGAGAATGGGCATGATAGGACCTCCAGCCAGTGCAAACAAACTCCAGACACATGTGTCACCTTGTGCTTATGTGGGTCCTGGGAAATCAAACCTGGGTCCTTTGGCTTTGCTGGCAAGTGACTCAACTGCTAAGGCATCTCTCCATCTCCCTTCATAAATTTTAAATTACAACTTTTTGGTTATTAATTTTCCATTTTATTTACCCTTTTACTTGTATCTTATACCCTAATTACTTACATCTTTGATACTTTACTATGCATGTCAAACTTAATTTATGAATTCTATGGTCTTTAAAATGCTTTTACCCATTTACTTTCTGTAGGTTAGGTCTGGAATGTTCCCCCAAAGGGCCATGTGCTTAAGGCTTAGCTGGCAGCTTGACTCTACTGGGAGGAGGGGGAAGCTTTAAAAGGCAGAGCTTAGTTTTTCCTGTTATATGACAATGTGACTATGAAGGGATATTGGAATCCACCTTCCATCCTGGCTGCTATAGGCCCAAAAGTAATGGATCTGTCCAACTACAGACAGAAATCTCCAGAACAGTGAACCAGAACAAAACTCACATTAAAGAGACAATTTTCTTGGCTCAAAGCCTAGCAGTTTAAATGCCAAACTTGGGCTGGGGTGCAGATCTGTGGTAGAGCCCAAGGCCCTGTGTTCATTCCCTAGTATTTCAAAAAGTCAGAAATCAAGCAAGAATGAACCTCACTTACAAAAACCTTTGGACTGGCACAAAGAAAAACATTTGACAGCACATCTCATCTCATGTCTTAGCTAGATTGATATATTAAATTAACTAATACAGTTATCCTACTTTGAGTTCTCACTCTATTTTTATTTCTATAAAGTTATCAATGATTAATGTTTCCAAACTTGTTTCACCATCAGTGGGACTCCCAAGTGCTGTATACCCAGTGGGAACATAAACTGGCAGAGCTCACGAGGAAGGTTATTATTACTATGAAAGAACACCATATTCAAGGACCAGAAATTCTGCCTCTGTGTCAAGACTGCCTTTACAAATCACCAAGGCAACCCTGATGGTACTGAGGAAAAAACAAAATGCAAATTAATGTTTAACAAAAGTGATGAATCCAATGACATTTGGGTGTGGTAGCATACATCTTGAACACCAGAACAAGGAAGGCTGAGATAAGAGGATCACCATGAGTTCCAGGTCAGCCTGGGGTAGAGTGACACCCTACCTCAACTCCAGACCCCAAACAAACCCCATGAATCCAGTGACAATTGACATTGGCTAAAACAACTGTGTAGTCACACGATGAAATGATACATAGCAAAATGTTTCAGAAGGACTATAAGAATCTTTTGTAGAGTTCAAATATATTACTTTGTGTATACATGTATGACATTTATATGTATATTCATGCCTGTAACAATAGGATCATGTATACCATAGTGTGTGTGAAGTGAGGATAATTTTTTAAGAAGTAATTTTCTACTATGTTTTCTAGGCTGGCTTCAAACTCCTAAGCTCAAGTAACCCTCCTGCATCAGATTCCTGAATAGGCAGGCTACAAATATGTGATTGTGCATGGCTAAAATCTAATATTTAAACCAAGGAAATAACCATTAAATTCAAGATGCCATGTGACTCTGAGTAAGCCTGAGACAGAGAAATGTGAGTTACGAGTACATGATATTTTGCTTCATATGTCACAGAGGTTAAATGTTCAATTACCATGAGCTATATTGAATAGTTAAAATGAAAATGTGAGGTAATTATATTGAACAAGCATGAATCGCTTTCCCTGGGCTCTACTTGCAGGTCAGAGTTGGCTACGTTGGGGTTCGATTAGACAGGATTTATAATAAGCATACTTTCAAACCACTTACAGGATGCTGACATTCTCCTTTCCCACCTTCGTGGAGTATGGAGGACAGCTAAAGCTTGCTGGTCAGCCAATCTAGCCAAAAAAGCAGGGAGCTCCAGGTTCAGAGAAACCACCATCTCCAGGAGATAAGAATGAAGAGTGATATGACACCTCTCATCCTTCTCTGGACTCTTTATGCATGTGCATGGGGGGTGTTCATATGCACATAAACACTAAATACCAGAAAACACACACACACCTGGGAATAAACTTTCACTGTGCCACTTTCATGTATGTCCTATGGAACTTTTCTGAAAGAGCTTGCATCCACCTCTGCAGGAAAATTTGCATGGTAAGCAGAAATCCCTCTAATTCTACCTGAAAATGAATGGTGCCTGCACTCTGAGCAATTAGGAAGCACCAGCTTAAAGCATCCTACTGTGCAAGGTCAAGGGCCCTACACAGGAATGCAAATCAATGGAACAGTTTCTAAGTCTGCCTTAAGTACTTTCTCCCGGACCACTCCAGCCATCATTATTGAACCCTGAGCAGTACTGTCCCTCAGCCTGTGTCCCCCTCCTCCTGGGTGCCCCACCCCAGTAACAGGGCTTCTGCAAGGCCATGAGGTCATGGGAACGCACGTGCTTACTGTGTGGCTGCAGTGTCCATTCAGGTGCAGGCCGCTGTCAAAAAGGGGTGAAGATGCCCTGCTGCTGTGGTCACTGGACAGCCCTGGGGACCCTGGAACAAAATGAGAGGTGTTTGTTCCAGAATCAATTTATAGGAACATCACTTTTGACTGTGAAACTGCAGGATAGCTAAGCACAAGACACACCAGTGACCCAATTGTCAGGTCCCTCTCAGTGGGTCTGACTCTCTGGGCTGGTTCACCCACCAGAGCTCAAACCTACATGTCTGGATCTGCTCTCCTTGTCAACACTCTTGCCAGATGGACAAAGAGGCCCCTGCTTGCTTGTCACAAGCTGCCATCATCATAATGGAGAGCAGAACTGTGCCTTATGTAGGAACTCAATGGATCATGTAATCCCTTAACCCCCTTGTCATGTCACATCCTTGTCCTCTTGAGTTTCTGGTCAGTAGCTAATGTTTGGGGTTCTTAACACTTCAGACAGGTGATGGAAGAATACAGAAGGGACTGGAGAGATGGCCTAGCGGTTAAGGCGCTTCCCTGTAAAGCCTAAGGACCCATGTTCAACTCTCCAGATCCCATGTAAGCCAGATGCACAAAGGTGAGGCAAGCCCAGGGCTGCACATGCCCACTAGGTGGAACAAGCATCTGGAGTTCGATTGCAGTGGCTGAAGCCCTGGTGAGCCAATTATTTTTCTCTCTCTCTCTGTCTCTCTTGCTCTCTATAAAATAAAAAAAAAATTAAAAAGAATATAGAAGATGCAGACACAGAAGTGGAGACTGCGTGCTAGCCACACCAACATTGTGACCATAATTTGTAAGGAACTGAGTTAAAAGTTCCCAATATGCATTTGTGTACTGCTTACAAATGTGAATATGTAGAGTGGGCATTCTTCATTAGGGTCAGCTTCATAGGTTGGAAAGGTCACAGAGTACTGCACTGACTTTGTGGTAACTCCATGTTTTGCTATCAAGGGACATGGTCCCAGTGACAAGGTTTTCCCAAGGCTAGGGTGGAAAGGCTCACCCTTAGCATACCTGTGGCAGTGGGGCAGTGCAGGTGAAGAAGGTTCCCAATGATCACTGTTCCCTTTGAACACAACCTTGCTAGCAGGATTTGCACAAGTTCAACAATCAAGTTTAACTCATAGAATTTCATCCTAATGACAAATTATCAAGAGAGGCTTTGGGCCACTCCCAAGGCTTCAGGATAATCCCAAGGTCCAAAGGACTGTGCCAGGGGAAGTCTGTTATCTGGGTCTTCTCAGACCTCTGGCTCAATATGAATGTTGGCAGCTTTCCTGTGTGACTCATGGCCTCAGTTCCTCCATTTTTGTGGAGATACCACTTTAAAGTAGTTCAGCACTATTGCCTGACTGACATATTTCTCAGACAGACAGTGCATATGCAGCCCTGTATCTCTTGCACAGAGAACTAGCCCAGCGATTAGGCAGAAGTACTGAGAAAAGCTGTCACAGACACATCACTGACTAGCCATAAATCATGGCAGTTGTGCAACACCACAGGTAGACTGGAACAGGAAGACAGCCGCCTGAAGGAAAGGATGGTGCAAAGGGGACTGAAAACTAGATAGGCCCTGTCCTGTACGTCTGTAGCTGGGATGCCTGACCCTGCCATCTTACCCAAGATGTTGGCCATAATCTAGGACTGTCTTTTGCATTTCTGAGGTGGCTGCTCACCTCCAAGACTCCTGAATACCTCCTAATGAGCACAGACAACAAGTGGGCATACCCAGCCATCTTTTCCCACCTGCATAATGTCTGTGGGGTCAAATAAAGCACTTCACCACAAGCCTACATGGAGGCTAAGGTGCGGAGAGACATGAGAATGATTTGGCTTTGTTTAAGTGGCAGTCTCTAGCCTCCCTGATTGCTGAGCTGCTCTCTGCTCATTTATTAGACCAGCATATGTGCCCACTCCATGCCCAGTGGAATCTCTCTCAGTGCAGGTTTTTTTTTAAATGCCTTATTTAGGGCTGGAGAGAGAGCTTAGCAGTTAAGGTGCTTGCATGTGAAGCCTAAGGAACCAGGATCCATTCCCCACTACCCGCATAAGCCAGATGCACAAGGGGACACATGTGTCTAGAGTTAATTTACAGTGGCTGGGGGCCCTGGCATACCCATTCCCTCTTTCTCTGCCTCTTCTCTCTCTCTCTCTCTCCTATCTTTTCACTCACTCCCTCTCAAATAAATAAATAATACATTTTTTAAAAATAAAAAGTATTTTATTTACTTATTTGAGAGAAGGGGGAGAAAAAATGGGAATGCCAGGGCCTCTAGCCACCGCAAACAAACTCCAGACACATGCGACACCTTGTGAATGTTTGGTACTGGGGAATTGAACCTAGGTCCTTAGGTTTCTCATGCAAACACCTTAGCCACTAGGCAATCTCTCTAGCACAGTGTAGGGTTTTGTTACTTTCCAGTACAGAATGTTGTTTCTGGAACTGCCTTTGGTCCATTTTCTTCAGAATTTTCATGTACATTTTGGGACACTGTGCAACACTTTCCAAAGCCCTTTGTTTATGCCCATAACTATCTTACAATTGATTCTAGAGAAAGAACATATCATTTTTCATTGCCTGAACTTTCCTCAAAATCCCAGTGTGGTGCTGCTGCTCCAGGAGTCACAGCAAAGGGCACTGGAAACACATGACTGAAGAGTGGATGAGTAACACGTGAACACATTTTAAATTTATGTTGTATGAAGACACTATTAATTCATTTCTCTAAGATTGGCATTTTTATCTGTATCCTGGAAGAGAAATTTGAGGAGTTACAATATCTTTCTTCTGTTTGTTACCAGCAAAACTGTTTACAAACCAAGTCACCGCTGGGAAAGAGGTCAGTAGGTAAAGTGCTTCCCTTGTAAGCATGAGGACCTTAGTTTAATCCCCAAAACTCATGCAAAAATAGCCAGATGTGGTATCACACACCTGTAAATCCAGCAAGGGAAGGAGGAAACAGGAAGTTCCCTGGGGCTTGCTGGCCAGCCAATTTAGCCTAATAGGTGAGCTCCAGGCCAATGAGAGACCTTGTCTCAAAAAAAAGTTGGATGGTGCCTGAGAGGCACAACACACAAAATTGTGTTTGGCATTGATACTGTGAATGCATGCATGCATGTACACACACACATGCATGCACAAACATGAACAGGCATGCACAAGCATGTGCACATTGTTATCAAAAATAAAGAAAAATATACAAAGATGGAGAAACTATATTTTATAAGCTATGGTTATAAAGATACTTCCCTTAAAAAAATGAACCATGGGGCTAGAGAGATGGTTTAGCCATTAAGGCGCTTGCCTGCAAACCTAAGGACCTCAGTTCAATTCCCTAGGACCCACATAAGCCATATACACAAGGTAGTGCATGCCTCTGGAGTTTGTTTGCAGTGGCTGGAAACCCTGGCACACCCATTTTCTCTATCTCCCTCTCAGCCTCTTTCCCTCTCTCAAATAAATAAATAAAAAGAATGAGCTATGATCTGTTAAAAGAACTGTGGCTTTATAGATTGGACAGTGTTGCCGTCAGGTTCTCATTGCTGGCAGAAAACACCCAACCAAGTGTAGCTTGTGGAACAAAAGGTTTATTTTGGCTTTCAGACTCCAAGGGAAGCTCCATAATAGAAGAGGAAAATGATTGGATGAGCAGAGGGTGGACATCATGTCCTGGCCAACATCAGGTGGACAATAGCAACGGGACAGTGTGCCAAACACTGGCAAGAGGAAGCTGGCTATGATACCCATAAGCCCGCCCCCAACAATACACTGCCTCCAGGAGGCATTAATTCCCAAATTAACGTCAGTTTGGGACCTAGCATTCAAAACACCTAAGTGTATGGGGACACCTGGATCAAACCACCACAGAGAGAAACCTGCAGAGTCACTACAGGTTGTAGTGTGGCAGATGCTCAAAGCGAAATACAGTGCTATCATAGGACTTGGCACTCAGAACCCCACACACAGACTCAACAAAGATGTCCAAACAAAACTTGCTAACGAATGTTCACAGCATGTATCACAGCCCAGACAAAGAAACAAATGCCCATTAGTTAGGTCCTGATCCTCACAAAGGGATGCAGAGCAGATGCATGCCGCCACATGAGTGAAGTGTGAAAGTGGAATAGACCATACGCAAAGTATTACAAATGATATTTGCATACATTTCCTGGAAGACACATTCACAGAGAAGAAAAAAAGTGGCTATCAGTGGCTGCGAAGGGCAATAAGAACTAAGCACTGGCGGGTGCAGGGGCTCCTTGTTGGTGATCATAATGTTTGGGACCAATCAGGGGTGATGGGTATACAGTCGTTAAATCCTACAAACTCCTGGAGCAGAGTAGGTGGAGTTAATGTGAACAGCATCTTTATAAAAAGACCAAGAGAATAAATATCTTTTTTTATTTTTTTAAAGCACACCACTATGTTTACTCAATCTCAATAGGCATTTATTTTCCCTTTAACATTAGTTTTTAGAACATTTTCCATATGAATCTGCTGTAATGGTTTTCCAACCCAGCCATCACTTCTATGGGACAGATGCTGCTTCATAAAAATGACCCAACAGAGTCTGCTCCACGTGGAAAAGAAGCAATTTTCCCTCAACAATATGTTGTCACCAGAATATGCTGTGACTGGGTTTATGGGAAGATTATGGACCCTGTTTTTTAAATTTTTATGGGCACTAAGATGTTAACTGTTTCATGTTATAAAGAACCAAGTAAAAGTAAACAGACAATTATTGAATTGGGAACTCAGCATCTGTCCCTAGAGCCTGGGGACACAGATTCATGAGGTCTAAGTGCTTGGTCACTGTACTTTACAGGGAGGAATCTCTGCACGTGAGCATGCAATGATGCTCACAGAAGTTCTTAGCTCATTAGCAGTGATGCAATACACTCATAAATTCCAGCCAAACCCATAGATAGACATTACTATGCAGCCCCTGGGTTTAATCCTCAGCAGGAAAGGGCCCCCTTAGAACTGTGCTAGCATTTCTTCTTATAAGATAAAATATGTTAATGTTTACAGCTGTTTTACTTCTGCTGCTCCAATGACACCAGTGTTAGTAGCCCTAAAAGTCTCACTATTTCCCTGCTCCCAGGAAGGTCACTACTCCTAAGGGAAGAAATAAAACACCTTGCCCAGTCACTTAGAATCTGTGTGACCCCTGCCTCCCTGCTGGTGGGGTTCTACATATCCCTTACCTTTGATCTTAGTGTGCAGACACATTCAAGCAACATGCTCATGTAGGTCCATGCTGGAAGTGGAGTCACCTATCTGGAGGTGGACTGCTGTACACAAGGCCTATATGTGTGTGATATTAGGTAGTGGGATGGAGACCAATGGTCAGGATTCACTGTGATGTATTTCCTACAGTGTAGGGGAGAGCTCTGAGGGCCAGGCCCAGCCATCCATGTACACACTTGTCACTGCTTATAAGCAATTTCTACCATCCTGATGTGATCTGGATATGTATGTCACCCCCAAAGCCACAAGCTAAGGACAGGTCCCTAGGCCATGGTTCTGCTGGGAAGTGGGAGGAAAGTTAGGAGCAGGGGACCCATGTAAAAGACAGAACCTCTGTCCACCTCTTATGGATCATCCTTGCTGCCTGCACTCTCCAACTGTGCAGCCCTGCTTCTCATTTTGCTTGCTGCCCTCTGAGAGCTGACAAAATTGGTCATAAAGATGACATGGGTCTGATTTCTGACATTTTCCACTTTTTCCTGCTCTGGGGTCTTACTGTCTGCACATGGGCCCCTTCTGTGCACCATATGCCCCTCCTTGCATACCTGGGAACTCTGCCACTTGCTGTTTACTTTCTACTTTGCAGAGGAGTGGCCAAGAGGAAGGCAGAGCAAGTGGCGACTCCTATCCACATGCCTACAGCACTGGGATGCCAATTTCTCTCAGATCAGAGAATAGAGCAGCCATCTTCTGTGGGTTCCTGGAAATGTCTTGCGCAGAAGTCCCAAGAGAAGAAGGTAGGAAGGTCTGAGCTTAATGATCCTTTTGATATAGCATTAAGTGTGTGCATTGTCAGGGTGTACAGGTCATCACACTCAGGTCACCTACCATCTATGTAAGAGAGAAAGAAGGCACTACCTCAGGGAACAGTGACAGAAGAGCGGGCATAAGCACATCAGGTGGCCCATGGAAGGGCGCTCTCCTTTCACTGAGGAGAGGATGGGGGTTAGGAAGGAAGCTTCAATCAGGATGGGAGGGGAAGGCTGGCCATGGGCCATGCTGTGTACTCTGTTCTGTCAGTCAGTTGCTACCGGGCATGAGGCTGGCAAGCAAGATGTCAGCTCCAAGAAAGCTCAGCCTTGCCTTCAGTCTTTTCTCAGAGGACGACAGCCTGAACCTGCACTGCCACCCAGAGGCAGGGCAGAACCTGATGTTAAACATGACCGCTGAAGAGAATAAGTGAAACCGTACAACACTGTGTTCAGGAAAGCACACTTTTCCAGACTTGAGATTTATCACAGTCATTCTGGATCATAGTTCAAGCACAACAGCATATCACAGACTCTGCTGCTTTGTGGTAGGCACCTTGAAATGCATACTTACTATTACTCTAGTTTTTTGTGCTAAAAAATTTTCAAGTTTGGCTGGAGAGATATCTCAGTGGTTAAGGTGCTTCCCTGAAAAGTCAAAGGACTGAAGTTTGATTCCTTAGGACCCAAACAAGCCAGATGCACAAGGTGGCACATGTGTCTAGAGTTCATTTACATTGGCCAGAGGCCCTGGCATACTCATTCTCTCTATTGTTCTCTCTCTCTGTCAAATGAATAAATACATAAGTTAATAAATTAAAAAAATTCAAGTCAACCTGAATATTTTGCATACAAACCTGTCTTCATATGTGTATATATGTGTGTATGTGGCTAAGCATATATATATATGTGTATATATATATATGTATATATATATATATACACATACATACATATACATGTATATGTATGTATGTATGTGCATGTGTAGCTAAACACAGTTGCAGAGTCCACATGAAGGAAGAGATGCAGAGTTGTCTGGCAGACAGTGATCTGATTGTGCTCTGTGGGCATGTGGAGTGCCTTAGGACCCCTTGGGTTCCTCCATTTATGTCTGTCTTATCTCTGAACATGTGCTTGGGAGACACCTCACACAGTCTGAAATCTCTGCCTTTCACACTTACCTAATGGGAGCTTCAGAAATGAGGGTGCTTCCCTGAGATACTCAACAGTAATGGTAACTTCATCACCAGCATTTCTCAGAAGATGCACCTGTTGAGTAAACAAGAATAGCATTTACTGAACACAACATGGCTCAGGGAAATTTTCAGAAGAGGGGGCAGAAAGAATGTCAGAGCCACACCGTGGGTGGGTCATTATGCACAGAGACATTGCCTTTTCCCCATAACTGATAGCTAACCCCACAATGCACAACCCACATTCCCCAACAAGGAGGGTCCCTGCAGAGGTGGGAGGACAGGGAGGAGGCTAACAATGGTATCAAGATGACTGTATGCACACTGTGTACATAACTAATTTAATAAAGGAAAAGAAAAAGAATAGCATTTATCACACAAAGTGACCAGACGCATGAGTGAAAAATAAAAGTCCCTACAAACCTATTCTGCTCTCTAAGAGTTCAGTTCAGATTTACCACGGAAACACTGAAACCCTGTAGGGCTGAACTGGAATAAAGGTTGTCTGGCTATATACCATCAAGTGTACGTAGTATCTGTGCTCTGAGTGAATAACATGGGACTTCCATGAGATAAGGCTGTCTAATTGTTTTGTAATTTAACCAATCAGAAAGTAATATCCTATCCATGTGTGGTCAATTTGTTGGTACAAATAGTCAATTTCAAGCATTGGCAAAAGACATTCCAGCCAGATGACTGTGACATAACCAATTATAATTATAAATTTCAAAGGTTAAATGTCATGGACAGATAGCATTCTGTATGACATAACACACTCTAATGGAATTTCAAATTACCATCATGGGTTTGGGTTTAGTCACATATACCCACATCTATTTCATTACTTAAAAAGCCCAAACTTGTTTATATTTGTATGCACAATATATTTGCTGGCGCCTAAATAAATTTGTTAAAGCACAGGAATTCTACTTGTTATTAAGTGGTGTCTTACAGAACTGGTTGTGGCTCCTTCATGTGTGTGACCACACACTATTGCCATACAACACTCATCACACAGTCACCTTGAACACTTACCACATTATACCTGTTTTTCTTAGAATAATTTTGTATGAGTCTGAAGGTTGTACTGAATTATTAACTAACATGTAACTTGACTCTATCCAGTGACCTTGAGCCCTTATGCAAAATAAGTGTGGTTGAAGCATTAAAATCTCTGATCCCATACTTGCAGACTGTTTCAATCTCACTAGACAAGTTAATTTTCTATAAGAGAAACAAAATTGTCAATTGTCTCTGCAGAGTAAGAAAGAGTGGTTTTAAACATTCAAGTACTTTTTAAAAACATATATTTATTTAAGAGAAAGTGAGGGAGGGAGGGAGGGAGAGAGAGAGAGAGAGAATGGACTCACCAGGACCTCTAGCCACTGCAAATAAACTCCAGGTGCATGTGCCCCCTTGTGCATATGGCTTATGTGGGTCCTGGAGAGTCAAACTGGGATTCTTTGGCTTTGTAGGCAAATGCCTTAAACACTAAGCCATCTCTCCAGCGCTCAAGTCCTTTTCAAATTAAAGACTAGCATCAATATGTTACTTCTGTAAGTAAGTACTTCTCTAAATTACTGGAGAGATGGCTTAGTGATTAAGGCTCTTGCCTGCAAAGTTAAAGGACCCAGGTTAGATTCCTCAGAACCCATGCAAACCAGATGCACTAGGTGGCACACATGTCTGGAGTTCATTTGCAGCAGCTGGAGGCCTGGTCATGCCCATTCTTTCTATATATACCTGCCTCTCTTTCTCTCAAAGTATAAAAATGTATTGCTTCTCAAATCTTAGACTGTTCACACTGTCTTGATGTTCTGACATGAAACCGGATGAAGTTTACCCTCAATCCTCTTTCTCTACAATAAAGCATATGTATGGCAAAGGAAGTGGACACTGCTACCTTCATAGTTCACTCAAAGTCCCCAAACCTTTCCCACAGAGCACCGTCATACACTGACAGATCCCATGCCTCAGAGCAGTGGTTCTGTCTCCCAGAAGCAATCACAGTCACTTTGTGCAGCCAACTCAATCTGTGATTTCATTGTTCCTGAGGCTTTGTCCCTGTCAGCCACATCCCCATTCACACTGCATACCTTCTTTGGCTGCTGAGTGCAGGGTGCTGTTCCAGTCTCCACTATCTGGCCGGGTCAAACAGGGACACACTGTATACTTCTCTTTCAGACAGGATTTGATATCTATAAGCAATTTTTCTATACATCTAAAATAACAACTGGAACCTTCTCTCCACAAGAGGCCACCGTAACATGTCTTCTCAGATTACCCAGCCCCACAGCAAATGAGCATCCAAAGTAATCTTCCTGTGGTCCTGGAGCTGGCCCTGTGAGCTCAGCCTGCCAGCAGGTTTGCTCCTGTGACAAGCTCTTCTAACCTGTACCAGGAGGGCTATGTGCTCACTGATGGAGAGGAGACATACTGGGGTCTTTTCATAAGAGCTCCATTCCTACCATGAGCCCCACTTCAATGACTTTATGGAGCCCTGACCTCCTCCAAGGGTCTTTCAATCCAAGTCCATCAACATGTGACTTCAGGAGACATAAGCACTCAGTCTGTATGTAACCTAGTGCTGGTGACCAACCAAGGCAGGGAATCTGGGCTGTCAGTAGTTTTCTATGAAACAGCCTCCCAGGGACATGGTCACACAGGGGCAGCCTTTGAAGAGTTGGTGAATAGTTTAAAATATGCAAATAAAAACATGCAATGTAAGAATCCACATTTTTCACCACCATTTCTATCTGAGCATGTGTGGGTCTTGCCAGAGACAGTCCTGTGGGGAGATGCTGTCCTCTGCGGACAATTTGGACATCAACTAGTATTCATTTCAATGCATTTGGATGGCAACCATATGTTTTGGATCCATCAGGACATGTAGCATATGATGCTCTTCATCTTCGCTTTATGCCTGAACTCCAGCATGTCACTTTCTTTGCCTAAAACAAACATCTCTTGGCTTATCTCCTCAGCTCGTGTTTTCTAGCTCTCCTCTGGCACTGTGCTGGGTGACTGGCTGGTCCCTGACTAGTGTAGCTAGTTCTTGTATTAGTTAGGGCTATTTAGAAGAGCAGGAGTGACTGGAGAGTATAGAATGACTAGTAGCTGGTGGCTCTGGGGTAGTCCAACAATGGTTGTCCACATACTGGAAAGGCTGAGTCTGGAAGCTGCTCAGTCCCCAGACTTGATGCCTCAGGAGTTCCAATCTAGAAGATTTAGAAGATTCTTGGGAAGTTTCTGGTCTTCAGTCCAGGTTGGAAGGCTGAAGAAGCTGGAGTCTGATGTCAGTGAAAGATGGCTGTGGTGTCAGCTGCAGCAGCAGAGCAACCGGGAACAGACAGCCACACCAACAAGAAGCAAAGGCAGCAGGCAGGCAGCACTGGTTTTTCCTTGGGCCTCTTTTTATCAAGCCTACCTACTGGAAGGTGTCTCCATTCTGGGGGAGGGCCTTCTCTCCTCGGATAACCCTTTCTGGAAACACCCTCACAGACCCACCAGGGGCTTGTCTCTTAGCTGAGTCCAGTGTAGTCAAGTTGACAATCAAGGTTAATCATCATTGTCCTTGATTTCAGTCAGCTGGGTGCTTGACAGCCTCATCTTCTTACTGGTGCTGGCCTCTCATAACAGCTCTTCCAGTGCTGTTTCCAGAGGTGCCTGCCTGCTTGCATCAGGAGGAAACCTGAGCAGCACTTGCTCTTATCAGCTGTTCTTCCCTCATTGCCTTGTGCTTTTTCTTTCATAAGTTTGTACCTTTATCTAACATTTCCTTGTAGTAATTCCTATGGATTAGTTTTTGCTAAATTCCTGAATGAAAAAAAAATAATAATGCCTTTTCTCTTTCTTCCTTTCCTGTATGCCTGTTTAAAAACTACTACCCTACCCTAATTACTGTTTAGTTAAGTCTCTTAGATTTTGAGATGAAGTGTTTCAATATTGTCCATGTTAGTTTTTAATGATTTTAAGATATATTTTATATGTTTCAATTTATTATTTATGGAACTGTGAAAAAAATTAATAACAATGATGATTTTGTTGAATTGGTCTCTTTGTGCTTAAACTACTATAAATGTTTCATGTGTTTTTGGAAGAATTCAAGTTTTATGTTGAATAAATATGTATTCACACATAATCACACTCATACATTCACAGACATATGCCCATGCATATATGCGAATGCAGACACACACACACTAATACACATAAAACACATAATTTGCATACAGCTAAATTCTTAAAATTAAATGTTTCTCATATGAATTTTAGATGTTTCATTCACATTCACATACATTTAACTGAATAAAAAAGAAAGGTTTAATTATGGATACTCAAGTCGAGTTTTTAAATTAGGATCCTTTAGGGCTGGAGAAGTGGCTTAGTGGTTAAAGTGTTTGCCTGCGAAGCCTAAAGACCCAGCTTCAATTCTTCAGGTCCCATATAAGCCAGATGCACATGATGGTGCATGTGTCTGGAGGTCATTTGCAGTAGCTGGAGGCCCTGGTGCACCCATTCCCTGGCCCCCACCCCAAACCTCTCTCTGGCCTCTTTCCCTCCCTTTTTCTTAAATAAATAAATAAAATGTTAACAAATAAAATTAGGACACTTTAAATGCAGCTGTCCCAATGTCTGTGTCCTTATGGGCACAGTTGACAACATGTTATTTAAATAAAACAATAGTGGCTTATGCAGCTAGCACTCTTACTTGGTCATCAAACTTTTCTACTGCCTTGAGCTCCACTAATGTCCAGATGTAAGAAATGGCTTGAGGAAGACACAGGCCATGCAAACCATGCCAGGCACCATAGGGGCACCAGTTTCTATGCACAGAAGCATGAGAATTTTAAAAGAAAGCTGCTGGAGGTAAACTCCATTTGCCTTGATTAAGTGATTCATGAAATGTCTGCCCTTGAATCTAAAAGTTTTAACCTCATCTTCTGCATTGTAACATGGGATTCATACTGATGGAATGAGATGAGCAGGTGTTCATATCTCTCTTCTCTCCTCTGAGTACAAAACTGGGCTGTTCCTTCATTTACCCAAAGAGGCAAAGTTCCACCAATTCTCTAAGGAAAACACTAACTCACTTCTGCATGACACACTGCACTCTTCTCAGAACAGCTTAGCCTACTAACTTCACCTGAGTGCACTTTTGTCCCCCTCACTGCCAGTGTATTTTCAATGTGCAAACCAAGAGTCTGCATCCTTGTGGAAGTGTGGAAGCCTGCCATCCGGGGTTTCTATAGCATGTACAGCTCTGCTTGAGTATATGCGAGGATGTGCTCACTGTGAATGCTGTTCAAGTGACTCTTCTATTCGATGTGAACACACACGTTAAGTATGTCAGTCACTATCCCCCAAAATGAAAAGCTAAAGGGGCCCAAGCTGTGCAACCTGGCCGGAGCAAATAACTCTGCCTTACCCTGCTCTGTAGCCACGGTTGTTGGACTCTGGGGCTCTCGTGTATCGGGCATTTTCGGAACTCCTCCCTTTTACCCTAACATCTCCAGCACCATGTTCCTACTCCACTAAGCTGCGAGACAAGTCTTCATTCAGTACTTGTGGAAAATGCCCAGTGTTTCCCATCCTGTTGGCCCTCTGAGCTACACCCTATGGTCTTCTGTCTTTTGCAGAGGAGGACCTGATTTCTACTTCATCTCAAGCTGAGTCATCCCTGCAGCCTTCTAAAAGTTGTACCTGCCTTCACATCCTCCATCACATGCCTTCTATGCTTAGCCCCTCCCCATAGAGCAGCACCATGTCAAAATATCCCATGTCATGGATCTATCCCCTAAACTATGCCTTAAGAATGCCCATGGCATTTATTGGGCGCTTCACTGTATACAGGACCCACCTTCCTATACACTCACTGCTGAGGCCTGGCTCTCAAACCACTTACAACTCCCCGCTTCACAGCTGTACTCATCACCTCCCAGCTCAAAATCACCATCTCTGTGAAACGTTTGTCTCAAACTTAATCTTCCAATCACCTGGATGCCCCTCCTATGGGCAGCAGAAGATGCTTTCAGGAAGTGGCTATGCCAGAACCATCTGTCTTCGTTCACACACTGCAGCAAAAGAGCACACTCATTGTCATGAACACTGGAATCCAGTGCTCTGAGCCAAGAATTTACCTTGACCTCTGTCCTTTTATTCTTAACATTTTGGACTACTATGTACTATCTGAAGGGTGTCTCTGGTTGATATCATGTGATTGTACCCTGTGTATGGTAGTTAGGTGTGCATACATGTGTTCACACAAGTGTGTTCAAGAGTGGAGGGTGTCATTTCATATGTTTGTGCATGTATGAATGTGCATGTCTGTGATTGCATGTGAGTGCAGTGTGTCAGCAGAGAGGAGGTAGGCAGAATTTAATTCTTGAGCTAATGGAAAAATCCATTTTTAAATACATAAGTCATGCCATTATCATGTAATGCTTCAGTATTTTAATTTTGATAAGGTATTAAATTGACCAGAAGTTCAAAAGGCATTGTTATTTATTTGTTATGCCAACTTTCTTAACTCCTACATCCTCAAAGCATTTTTCAGTGTATCTATGTGTATCTATACCTGTATCATCTATATCTATATCTATCTATTTCTTCTACGATTTTGCTTCATAGGTTAACTTTCTAACTTAAATCTGTTTGCTCAATCTTATTTACCAGCATGACCTACTAAAAAAGAGGAAGGCATACACTGATTCTCCTTGATTCCATCAAGAAGTCATGCCAAGTCTTGCACATTCTCCCACATGTTGTATGCTAGGTGGTAGGTTGTGGTTCTATTTCACACAGCCTAACTAGCCTAAGGGATGCTGTCTGACATTAATGTCCATTTCCACATACCCTATTCCTTTTTTTGTGTTCATGGTAGGGTCTCCTTTGGGCCCAGCTGCCGTCCTTCACACTGGTTTAAGACATTTAATCTGTAAAAATCCTATACAAATATTAATATTTCCTGATTTTGCTTAAATAAGATTTATTTTTATTTTAATTATCTTAATAAATTTGTATCAGAACTAAGGTAATAAACAGTTCCTAGATATTTTCTTAGTGTATTTTGAATGCAAGCCTCAATCTAGAAACCACACTCACATGTCTTAACTAAGACCTGTCAACTGCATGTCAGCTGTGGAAGCATTGGGTCCCACATATTTTGCTGTGAAATTTTCTTAAGTTTACTTTTTTATTAATACACATACTATTTTGTTGGGGGGGTTGTTGAGGTAGGACCTGGAATTTACTATGTAGTCTCAGGGTGGCCTCGAACTTATGGCGATCCTCCTACCTCTGCCTCCATTCCTGGCTCATACTTAGTATTTTTTTTTATTTTTATTTATTTATTTGAGAAAGAGAGAGAGAAATAGGAAGAGAGAGGGAGAGACAGAATGGGCATGCCAGGGCCTTCAGCCACTGCAAACAAACTCTAGACGCATGTACCCCTTGTGCATTTGACTTACGTGGGTCCTGGGGAATCAAACCGAGGTCCTTTGGCTTTGCAGGCAAATGCCTTAACCACGAAGCCATCTCTTCAGCCTCATACTTAGTTTTGATGAAACTTCCCCTCTTCTCCTCTGCCTCATCTCTGTATCCCACCTTACTTTCACCTTCCCACCCCTGGCATTCCCCTTTGACTCCTTTGTATCAATTAAGATCTTCTACCTTCCTTACTCTCTGCCTTGAAACCCCATTGTTCCTCTTTCATGGGCTCCTTATAAGATCCCTGGCATCTACACACACTCTCTGATAAAAACTATGATTTTTGTTGGAAGTTAAGGAAATATGCTCAGTCTTTACTCATTTGCATTGGGACATAGTTATTATTTTCAGCATCCATCATGATTTGCTTCTTTAAATACTTGGATTATTATAATTAGTTATTCACTTGTCATTGGAGAGACTATGAGTAAAAGTGAATGAGTTATTTTCAGAGGAAAATCAAATGTCTTATTCTAGTTTATAATTATAAATGTTCAGGCAGTTTCTAACTTTTCTTTATTTTCCTGACTTTGAACCACATAATTTTAGTCACTCCATGTACTAAGTTGAATATCAGTTCTTCCTGAAGTCATCTTATTGAATAACCATCTATCATAGGCATGAGATAGCTACATTTGTGCATTTTCATATTTGGATTTATATGACTAATCACTTCCATTTTCTTTATAACCAAAAGGGTTTTTTTTTTTTTTCAGTCATTGAAACAAAGGACACAATTTGCAAGTCTGGATCTTTTCCATTTTATACTTTATACAACCATCATGCAACCACACACCATATTCTTTTACTGGCTGTAATGCTCACAAGCCAGCCCTGCTGGACACTCTACACTTATCCAGTCAAACACTAATGTAGGTATTGCCAAGGAAGGGTCCTAGGTCTATGATTAGCATCTGTATTTGGCTGATATTATGTGTGAGTCTCATACACAATGTGGGTGAGCTGCACACAATCTGTTGAGGCCCTAAAATAAAAAGTAGTGGTCTTCCTGAATAGCGAGAAATTTTACTCATGGATAAAGACTCAGATTCTTTCTAAAGTTTCCAGACTCAGAATGTACATGTACACGCATGTGTCTATATCACATGTACACACATGTATGCATGCATTCACACATCTAATATCACTCTACTTTCTCGTAGAATTCAAGCTCATACATCAGTGATTATTTTACTCATTGGATAAAGACTCAGATTCTTTCTTTCTTTTCCTTTTTTGGTTTCCTGAGGTAGGGTTGGTAGGGTCTCATTCTAGCTCTGGCTGATCTAGAATTCACTATGTAGTCTCAGGGTTGCCTCGAACTCACAGCAGTCCTCCTACCTCTGCCTCCCAAGTGCTGGGATTAAAGGCATGCGCCACCACGAGTGGCAAAGACTCAGATTCTTTCTAAAGTTTCCAGACTCAGAACCCACAGGCATAAACATGTACATGCGCGTGTCTATATCACATGTACACACATCTAAGTATGCATATACACGTACACATCTAATCCACTCTCTCTTATAGATCTCAAGCTAATATGTCAGTGATTATCAAAATAACACTTGAAGTAACAGTGGTATCACTAAGTAGCTGGGATTTCTTTTGCTTTATTCTAATAGAAATCACAAATAGGCAAAGAGTAACTCAGCAAAAGTAAGTGCAGGATGCAAGTGGCATCCAAACAGTGTTATAATCCCAGTCAGCAGAAGGTAGTAACTGTTGGGCTTTCTAGAGCTCCTCCAGCACTAAGACCTACTGTTCTACAATCTCATCTTTCTGTAATCCTTGATCTGTAGATTCATATCTGCACTACACTCTGAAGTCCTTCATATCCTTCTACTGTTTGAAGATGAGTTGAGGGGAAATGACCAACCATGACTCAGTAAACTCACCAGCAATGACTCAGCAAAAATAATAAAAGATGATTCTGCCAAATCATGGAACATGACTCAGCAAAAAATGATCCAGCCACTCTCTGTCCACCCTCTATCTGATGCTAGTATATGGAGCTGGCATCTCAGAAGTTGTCTGTTCTTGTTACCAGCTCAGCTTGTTCTAACCATCTTAAAGACCATAGGTAGGAAAAAAAAGACAATCAAATGAGGCTTTCTTGTGGCCTGGGATGCTGCTCCAGTTTGGAGTGGCCACACTAAAGCATGGAGGGACGTCTGTTGTATGACTTCCAAAATAAGTGTAGGGGCACTATTTATATAGCTACCCTGTAGCCATCAGTGTTCACTAGCTGTCTCAGGGGACAGATGCGCTCTTCCTCTGCCACATTAAGGAGACTCCTCAGGAGTTTAGTGAGTGTGATTGGTAGAGTAGAAGGAAGAAACTTGTTAGGTAGTTAGGGAAGGAACCTTAAAAATTTGCGCTGTGGCACTTGTGTTGGGAATGTAATGGCTAAAGTAAATGTTAAGGTTAAAACAGTAGAGCCAATAAAACAGAATGAACAGGAGAGCTTGAGGCTGGCCAAGCTGCCCAGAGAAAAGGAAGGCAGGGATCTGGGAAAAAACAACAACAACAACAACAACAACAACAAAACAGGTTTCAGTAGGCTCCAGCTGGCTCCCTTAACCACCCTCCTTTTTTTTTTGTTCTTGATTTAACTTTTGTTTGTTTGTTTGTTTTGAGGTAGGGTCTCATTCTAGCTCAGGCTGATCTGGAATTCACCATGTAATCTCAGGATGGCCTTCAACTCACAGTAATCCTCCTACCTCTGCCTCCCAAGTGCTGGGATTAAAGGTGTGTGCCACCACACCCAGCTCTATTTTGTTTTTTTTTCTTGCAAAATTTGCAGATAGACACTAAACTCTCCACTGGCTTGTCACCAACACAAAAACTAAAGAGAATTAAAAAGTTAATAACTATCCCTAAAGCTCACGGGCAATAAAAATAGCAACAGAGGCATTTGGCCTCATTAAGTTTGGCACCTTTCCTGATTGATGTACTCCCCCTACCCTAGATGGCCTTGAAGGACCAGTGACCATCTGAGTATCCTCCCTTAGACATTCCTGGCTGAAGAAGCCTATTCTGAACAAGGACACAAACAGCTACAATTTTCTTATCAACTGCACCTGGTACAGTCTGTTTTTCTTAGGATCTTCCTATAAACTTGCACCCTAGCCTAGCTCAGTGCTTCAGCCTTCATCCCACAGGAAGGCTGTTGCCCCTCACTGTTTTCTACAAATAAGCAGTCTGTCTGTAGAGATCAAAGTCCAATGTTCTCTTTTGCTTTTCTCTTACACTTACAAATGTAACGAGTTCCCTGATTGGAAAGAAGACACATGGCCAGAACTTCCCCGCATCTTATCTCAGTACAGTCATTTTAAATACTAACTAATATCTCTAGCCAGAAAGCCTTGTACCTTTTAACAAAGAAAGCCATTGACAACCACTTTATGGGTCCCTCTGTGTTGCTGAGAGTGTTTACTTCTGCTTCTTTCACTTTTCAATGGGCAACCTGTTCTCTCTGCTTTCTCTACTCAATAAAGTTTGCCTTCTCTCCAAAACAAGCTTTTTTCTTTTCTCTAAACTTGCACTCTCTCCTTAACAAAGTCTCCCCTTTAACTCATCCTCTTGTCTGTGAGATTCATTCTAAATTTGTGAGACAGCAAAATTGGTGGCATTGAGTTAACAGAGCTTTGGTGACCATTGAGAGCCCAGCACTCTGCTTCCTGAGTTAATCCCATCTAAGAGGTAAGACAAGGCTCCATCACTCTCAAGGAACCCATTTCATGATGGTTTATATTGATAGTCAACTCCACCCAACCTAGAATTGCCTAGAAAACAAGCCTCTGAGCTTGCCTGGGTTCCTGGAAAGTACAGAAAGGAGAGAGCTGGCTGAACAATAGCTTTCACTTCTCTCTGCTTCCTGATTAGAGGCACAATATGACCAGCTCCACTTTCTGACCTGCCTCTATGCTTTCCCTGCCATTATGGACTGTAATCAAGAACTCAGCCACAAATGAACTCCTTTGAAACTGATTTTTGTCTCAGCAACAAGAAAGGTAACTAATATGGTGGGGTAGTTCAAGGTCATCTGAAGCTGTCATGGTTTAAGCAAAGTTCCTTGTAGCCCTCAGTTGTCTACAGTGGCTACTCTGAAGCAGTCTCCTGAGGCAGAGCTGGGGGTGTGTGGTGGCCTTAAGAGTTCTGCTGGTTCTTGTGACTAGAACGAAGTATCAGTATCTAAGGATTGCGTGAAGATTCCTCCTGCCACCCCTAGCTTGATGTGACTCCCTCCTGGAGCAGCTGTGAGATGGTTAAAACAGCTGTCATGATGACAGATGGAGAAGTCGCAAGATAAACAGATGCGTAATAAATAGATCCTATGCACCAGGTCCTGGTTTGATTTTCTCTAATGATCTAGTGATTTCCTGATCTTAAACACACAGATTTCTGCTTTTTTTTTTTTTTTTTTTTTTTTTTTGAGGCAGGGTCTTACTTTAGCTCAGGCTGCTGACCTGGAATTCACTATGTAGTCTCAGGGAGGCTTCAAACTCACAGTGTTCTTCCTACTTTGGCTTCCCAAGTGGTGAGATTAAAAGTTGTGTGCCATCACACCTGACAGCTTTAATTTTTATTTTCTTAAATAACTCATATTATTAGTCTTATTAATTTTTATTTTTAATTGTTAAATATAGTGTTATCATGTGTAACATACTATTCTGAAATGGTTGTAAAGGTGAATTATAAGTGCATCAGTATTTTGTCCCTATGAATGGCCATACATCTCAAAATCTGTACAAAGTGTTTATAAATAATGTAGCATCTGCTACATTTGCTAGACTGTCATGTACCACTCTAACCAAAGTACATAGTTTGTTAAGTGGGAGAAATTATGTTGAATTTTATGTTTATATATATATATAAATATTTTCAACCTCAATTAATAAAACATTTGCAAGATAGTAGAGTAATTGATCCACTTTCAGATGAATGTCTTTAGTTTTAGATAGAAAGATTCTTTGAGACATTTTTTTTCTTTAATAATTAAAATTGGAATTTACTTTGAAAATGAGAAAGTGGAATGGTATGATACATGACGTCTTTTACAGATGTAACATTTGAATGAACTTTGTGAACCTGAAAAGTTGAGATTATAGGTATAATTATCAGTCCTCTAGTAACTTATTTTTTTGTAACAAAGAAATACAGACATGAACTTTGATAAAATATTTGTGTTGATTAAATATTAGAGTATCTTTATTTGTAAGACGTATATATCGAAAAATTAAAAAATAATCTACCTTTTGGATGAATCCTTTTTGTTTTTCTCTCGGCTAGGATTAAAAACAAAAGTCTTTATTCCAGTTACAATGTATTTTTTTCCCCACCTTAAGAAATTGGCACTTTTGCAAAAGTCCAGTGCCAGCATGTGCATGTGGAATTTAAAGTCCAATGCTGGCATGTACATGTAGAATTTGGAAAGTCCAGTGCGAGCATGTACATGTAGAATTTGGAAAGTCCAGTGCTAGCATGTACATGTGGAATTTGGAAAATCCGGCACTGTCATGTACATGTGGAATTTGTAAGGTCCAGTCCTAGCATATGCATGTGGAATTTGGAAAGCCCGGCGCTAGCATGTACATGTGGAATTTGGAAAGTCCTGCACTGGCATGCACATGTGGAATTTGGAAAGTCTGGTGCTGGCATGTGCATGTGGAATTTGGAAAGTCCGGTTCTAATGTGTGCATGTGGAATTTGGAGAGCTGACAGTGAGCTTGCTTCCTCACTTTCACTTGAACTTGGACTGTATGTTCCCAGAGACCAAAAACATGGCAGCCCATATGTGACTCTTGCCCCGATGCCTGACAGAGTGATACATATGCCCTGAATGAGGAGATTGATGACTAAATTAGTGGTACATGCCAAGAATTTTTTTATTTGCATGTAAATCACTGCAAATACTCCATCTGCTTTCATACAGTTAGGTACTCTAAAGACAGGGGACTTAGCCTCTACTCAGAATGAAAGTTGGCTTACTAAACATGAGCAGTGGTGAGTGAAGGGATGAATGAATGAATACCAGTAATTTAGGGAACACTAACTAATTAGAAACCTGTTTGAGCTTTGTGCAAACACAGAATGGCCCCTGGGCAGGTCTCCTCCAGCCTCAGGCCTGCCTTCTGACCTGGTTCTTTTGCCATGCCTCCTTGCTCTTGCGTTCCCATCTTATCCCAGCTCAGGCCCTATGCATGTGTACTTCTCTGCCTGCTCCCACTCTCTGCTCATCTCATTTCTCAATGCCCAGTTTTATTGTCATCTCCTCCTTTGTCTCCACCACAGACACTGGCACCAGGTGGATGATAAGGCTTCTCTTCCCAAGTACTAGAATTGAGGCTTCATGCCAGGCATCTATTCCAGCTATCTTTGCCCTGTAGAGCCTGACATAACTAGACTAGACCATTCTACAACAGTAGAATGACTGTCATTGACCCATATCAGCTTACGTAATCATCCACCATCTACAGTGATCTGTCATTTGACCCTATCTATCATCTGACCCCTCCATTTTATTACTAACATGCTGGAGTGAGCTAGTGCAACAGAAAGTGTAAACACTACTGTACCAATGAGGGCCTGGATGCTATTGTACTGGAGAGACCTTGAGGAAAAGCTGGCAGATTCTGCTTGTAGCTCTGGGATGACCCTCCATGTAATATAGGTGAGTCAAACACTTCCTGCATTTCTGTGCCTTGAATTTAAAAATAAGAATAATCAGATGTACTTCCCCTCAGTGTCTGGGGAGACCCATGACAGCTGTGTTTGTGAAATGCCTTGTGCAGTACATGGCCCCACTACCATACAATTCGCTAAATCTTTTGAGCTTTCCTTTCCTTTTCTATGACAGTGTCTATGAACATAATTAAATGTCAGCTAATAAACAATAATTGAAAGAAAATGATACTGAATAAGTAGAACAAAACCCATAAATATAACACTTACCACTTCTTCGTGTGTCGCACTTTCTACATTAATGCCATTAACCTGAACAGATGACAAACGAAGAATTTTTAAAAATAATGGTTAAGTTGCAAACAAAAATGCAATAAATACATTTAAGGATTAATGTGAACATACTGACCTGGAGAACAGCATCTCCTATGAACAACATCCCTGTGTGGTCAGCTGCAGGGTTGTAAAAGTGGCACAAGGGTTAGGAGGGAACTCAGTAACATTACATCCTGAGATAGCAGTCTAAGCAGCACTGTTCTTGCAAGGACTGAAATGGTATTTGAGATAGCAGTTGTGTGTGAGTGTCTGCATGTTTGTACATGTTTGTGCACACCAATGTTGGTGTGTTTAGGAGAGCATGGGCATGAAAGTATGTATGAATGTGTTCCCATGTTAGTTATGATTATGAATAGCTATAAAATGTACACATATGGGTGTGCATGCCTATGTGTGAGTCTCTGTAGAGTGTGCACTTGGGTCTGTGTGTGTGTGCCTAAGTGCATGTGAGTGTGAGAAAATTCATCACAGGAACAGGCCACCATCAGTGTGCTAGACAGATGGCCAATTTTAAGCACTTTAATGGACCTCCATGCCTGATGCAGAGACCTGCATAATGTGGAACACAAATGCCACTTCCTATAATGAAGGATTTCATCATGTCTGTGTAAAGTCTAATTCACACTTGTCATTAAGTAGACACAGACAATAAACAAGGGATTGTAGAAGATGTTACTTAGTATTCATTCCTCTGCCTGCCCCCCTTCAAATGAGCACAGATGGCTGTCATTAAAGGTACTGTTACAATACTAAAGAAAAAGAGGGAAGACTGCATTGTAATGCTTGGCTGTATTGGCAGTGTATCCACTTAACGCTTCCATCATCACAGGCACAGAAAGAGACCTGTTTGATGACCCATCTGATGAGAATGAACAATTCTATGAAAAATGTAATCCTTTATGCCAGTTTGTTGATTAAATATTGGGAAACTAATCTATTTTTCACATGGAATAATCTTTAAACCATATATAGATCCAAAGTCAATACTATTTCCAGTCAATGACGGTACTAAATCAGGTTGAAAATAAAATACAGCCAGGTGTGGTGGTGCATGCCTTTAGTCCCAGCATTTGGGAGGCAGAGGTAGGAGAACAGCTATGAGTTTGGGGCAAGCCCGGGACTACAGAGTGAGTTCTAGGTCAGCCTGGGCTAGAGTGAGACCCTACCTCAAAAAGAAAACGAAAATAGAATAAATGCAATCTCTATATTCCTGTGTCTCCAGGTATGAATGTCAAGTAGCCCAAATGAAGTTCTCATTACATTGGAACTTTCCACAGACAAGTTGCCAGAAACCATTCCCTGCTGTGACCAGATTTCCCTTTGGCTCACTCCAGATGGTCAAAGCCCTCTTTCTCTCTGTCGTTGTTGCTCTATCACTCACTGCCTTGATCACTGTCTCTGGCCCTCAGTGTCTCAGTCTCTGCCTTATTGTTTTAGTTTTCTTTGTACTTTGTAGCATTCATCTCTGGTTGCACCAGGGTGGGACTCACTGATACTCTGGCACATGGGGCTCTGAGCTGGGTCCATGGAAACATCACAGTCTTGAATGTACAGGGACTCAGAGTTCATTAGAAGGAATCATACACATAGTAGCAAAAATTATAAGTTATCTATGAGATTTTAGAGGAGTGTCCCTATGTCTTCTGTCTGGACCACAATGAGAAGGTCTGTTTTGCTCCCGAGATGGCCAGAAGCTACCACCTGATTCCAGGAGGGATACTCAGAGGTCAACGAGGACACAAGATGATGCTGTACCATGGCTAACCCTGTTCTCTCCTGCTGTGCCATGTTCCTACCAGCATCCTGTCCCATGCCACATCTGCATTTATGCTAGGCAAGTGCTCTAACATTGAGATATAACCCCAGCCCATCACATGGAATGCCTGTACCAGATCCCTGTGATGCACCATGCTGTGCCTTTTCCTGTCTTCTCTGAATGCAAGGTGTTCCCTGCAGGACTGGAAATGTGATGGGTGGGAGTGAATACTGGGTGAGGTTTGCCTGTACCACTTCCTTCTCTCTCAACACATCTTGTATGGATTGATGTTTGATTGGAGGGGAGATCTGTTTTATGAAAACCTCTCAGGCCATGAGACAGTCTTGCATGTTTGATTGAACTGATTTCTTATTTTGAACTGAGCTTAGAGGCCATCAAGACTTCCTTCTGGGAGAAGCAGCTACTTTCCATATGCCCCGGAGTGAATGGTGCTGTACTGGGGAGGCTGTGCTGAGTCAGAACACAAATGATCTGGGTGACAGGAAGATCAGGCCCCAATGAGCTGCTGTGCAATTTCAGTGTGCACACAAAAACCATGTTGTAAATTCCCAAGTAATGATAATAAAATGTCAGCAGCCACCCAGATACACACCAAAGCACTTACATGAAACTTTTACTTTTTGAGGAAAAATTAAAAGATCAAATTAAAACCCTTAAGGAAAATGTGTAAATCTTCCTTTAAGTGGCTGTCAGGAGACAGGAAGTCAGGAAGAGCACAACATACTTTTACCTCTTAGTTTAGGGCTATGTGCCCACTGAAGGGGTTTGTTAGTCCTCTATGTTGCTCTTTTCTTGCTGTGAATGGCAGTTCTGCTCCCTCCATTCTCAGATGGAGACCCAGTGGACAGAAATATTGGAAATAAAGCAAAGGGAAGTAGATTATCCCTGCCTGTGGTCCAGGAGGGAAAGCATACATGGAGGCAGCCCTTCCCACACAGATTCCTTAGCTCTTTCCCTCTCTGAGTGTGGAAATAATAGTTTACTGGTACTGCTGCTACTGAGCTTCCCGATAAACCATAACTTGATTGCTACACTGATTAAGGTTCTTGCATACTAGTGCAAATAATCATAAGGCAGTTTAGTTCAAGTGTTGCCAATAATTTTACAGAACTTCAAATAATCAGTGCATGCAGATTTGATTGCACTTTAAGAAATAAAGAGACCACAGAATAGCCATGTCATGCATTTCCATGTGGCTACTACTTGTTAGGTCAGGACAAAATGGCATCACCAAGGACAGCAGGAGGGGAACAGAGAGACAAGGAAGTGGGTCATCCACATTCCTCAAGGAACCACCCTGCCATCATTCCTTCCTTGCCTAACATTGCCCCAGGTCTAGTTTTCCTGGCCCCTTATCTCTCAGGACATCAAGTTACTGTTCTGGTGTCATACCCCGGCTATCTTAGTTCTCCCCTAAAGAAACCTTTTCTTTACTTTCCCCTTCCTCACCTTCCCCCAACTGAAGAGCTCTATATAGCCCACTATCTGTAATCCCATGTTGACTGCTCAGCTCTTGAGAGTCAGTCCTGGCAGTTTGTGTTTTTCCTGAATAAAAGCTTCCATCTTTGCCTCACAGTGGTCTCCGTAATCTTGGTCACTCCCGAACCTTACACTACTAACATTAATAGAAGCTAAGTCTAAAAGTCACATCAGAAAACAAGTATGGAGCCTGTACAGTTATGAGCTAAAGAGTTAAAGACAGCACTGTTAGCTGTGGGGTGGGGGGATAGGAAAGGGACCCAGACCCAGTTGATGAATTAAAGGTAATTATGAGACACTTTCCAATTAAGTCCTGGAAAAGTTATGTACTTGAGAGACCATTTTAGTCTCAAAAACAGCAACAACAAATAAATTGCTAATTGTGGTGGTACATGCCTATAATTCTAGCTACTGGGGATGCTGAGGCAGGAGGATTACAAGTTCAAAGCCAGTGTTGGCTAAAAAGTGAGGTGAAGCAAGCATGAGTGGCATTAGTGAGACCATGTTTCAAAACAAAAATAAAACAACTGCAAAAAGGGCTGCGGCTATAGCTCAGTGTTAGAGCACTTTTTGAGCATGCTACCAGACCCAAGGTTTGATTTCAAGAATTGCAAAGCAAATAACTACATACAAATTGAAAATGGTAAGATGTGTGATACAAATATGAAAGTTTGATTTTATGTTTGAGTTTAATTAATACCCACAAATAATAAGATATTTATGGCCTGGTCATGTTGGCTGGGTTTGTGGATTTTATCTGGGAAGTGAATCTAGCCAGCCTCAGTAGTGATAAAGCAATTATACCATAATATAAAATTGAAACCAAGATAACACATTGTAATCAATGTGAGCATTCCTTCCAAGACAGGTCTGGTGGTGATGCATATCTTCATCTTTCACTTGTTTGGGACTTTTATTTCTCCTTCATTTCTGAAGGAAGTTTTGTGAGTATAGTATTACTGTGACTCAGGTGTTTATCTAGTTTTCTTTTTTTTTAATTTTTTTTAAATTTTTTTATTTTTTGGTTTTTCGAGGTAGGGTCTCACTCTAGCCCAGGCTGACCTGGAATTCACTATGTAGTCTCAGGGTGGCCTCAAACTCACAGCGATCCTCCTACCTCTGCCTCCCTAGTGCTGGGATTAAAGGCAGACCGGCTTCTAGTTTTCTTTTTAAGAACTTTGAGCCAGGTATAGCGGCACACACCTCGAATCCCACCATTTGGAAATAGAAGGCAGGAGGATCATAAACACAAGGTCATCCTCAGGCAAGCTCAATACCAGCTTAGATAATGGGGCGAGGGAGGGAGGGAAGGAGGGAGGGCGGGGGGAGGGGGGGATCTATCTCACAAAAAGGAAAAGAAAAACGGAAAATAAAGACCTGCATACTAATGATCCCATTTTCTTTCTCTTGTCTTGCATATTTTATGCTAAGAAATCTGATGATTGCCTAACAGAGATTCCTTTATATAGTCTCAGGGTGGCCTTGAACTAACCAGCAATCCTCCTACCTCTGCCTCCCAAGTGTTGTGATTAAGGGCATGTGGCACCACACCTGGCTGGCTGCCTTTGACTTTTGATGCTTTGATTTTAAGTGTCTTGCAGGAGACCTCTTTGGGTTGAAACTATTTGGGAATTGGGCTTTGTAATCTGAATCAAACTCTCTCTCTCTCTCTCTCTCAATTTTGAAAACTTCAGTAATGACAAAATTGAATAAACTTGTGTCTCTTGGTGTCTCTTGGTGTCTTCTCTTCACAGATTCTTATGGTGACTATCTGTTCATTTGGCAGTGTCCTGTGATTTCTGGAGGCTACCTGTATCATTTTAATTTTGGATTCTTTTATTTTCCTCTGGCAGAATTGGTAAAGAAAAAAAAAAAACTTATTCTCAACTCAAAGAATTGCCTTTCTTCCACTTGTATTTTGTCACAAAACTTATCTATGACATTCTTGGTTTAATTCTTCAGCTCTCAGATTTCTGCTTTGTCTTTTTTGTAATCACCTCTGTTTTGTCATTCTCATCCATATCAGGACTCTTTTTGTGACTCCACTGATCTGTCTGTATCTTCTTGTACTTTACTGAGCTTCCTTAGGGCCATTACTTGAAATTCCATTCTGTGAAACCAGTAAATTTCCATTTCTTTGAATCACTGAAGAACGGGGGTGTCCAGGCTGTGATGTCACGATCCCTCAGATACTCATGTTTCTTATTGCCTGCGTTGATGTCTGTCCATACAGCAGAGCACTCCCCTCTTTGAAGCTTAAACAGAGGGGGACTCTCCCCTTCAGATGAGTCTGAGGGTGTCAGCAACAGGATGGGGCAGCTCAGTTATGCATAGGCATACAGAGGTGCTCTGTGTGACTTCTTCAGTCATGACCACCATCCAATGGCTGAGGTGCTACAGTGCTTGTGGCTACAGGAGTGCACAGCACTGCTGGTGGCAGCACCGAGGATCAGGGCGCTCGATGGCCAGGGCTCTAGACATCCTCCTATTCTTATTTTCCTCATAGTGAGGTGTCAGCCAAGGGGTTCACACTTCTGTGAGATCTAACAGCCCATAGGCAGCACTGGGGTTTAAGGCCCAGATGTATAGAATAGCTATGGAACTGGAGTCCTGGGCTCAGGCATGGTTAACCAATGGTGTCATCTTGCATTCACAGTGTGGGCTCACCCTCCCAGGCACAGGTCAGTGCAGTTTCCCATTGTGTTGGTGTGTGTTGCTCCAAGGCTCCTCCACTGGAAATGTAGTATTCTCCTGACTCTCATGTGCTGTCCCCAGTGCAACATATAACATGTAAGCAAGTGTGGCTTATAGGGGAGTCCTAAGCTCAGCTACCAGTTTCTTAAATGTAAATACTAGTCTATACTTCTGTGAGAAAGACAAAAATGGTAATAGTATAAGTAGATTCTATTAAAATTACACAATAAATAACATGTTAGTATTAAGAATTTGTTAACTAATCTTTCAGCTCTGACTCTTTTGTGTTTCTACAATACACTCTTCATTGATATCCCTGTGGAAACCTAGACTTTGTAACACCCTAAACAGCCTCTGTCATTGCTGAGACACATTGTTACCTTTGGTGACATTTTAAATCTGATTTTCCAAAAATAAGCCCATATACAGAGTACCCCTCAATTTCTTTTCTTTGCAGTAAAGGGGATCAATCCATGGCCTCGTGAATGATAAATCTATGGTCAAGCATTCAGTTACCTCTCCAGCCCTCTCCACCATTCCTGACAGTCCTATGCAAACCAAAGCCTTGTAAGCCTACCCAGCTTGGCTCGTTTAGTATCTTTTATTTATATTTTTTTTTAGTGAGACAGAGAGAGGGGGGGGGGAATGAGAATTGGCGTGCCAGGTCCTCAGCCACCACAATCAAACTTCAGTTGCTTGCGCCACCTAGTGGGTATCTGCGACCATGTTATGCTTCTTGCGCTGCTTAAACTTACTTTTTGTCTCACTGTCATCATAGTTATAAAACATCTATGCATTTTCATTGTTTCAGTAAGTAAGAGAAGAGTTTATACGCATGTTATCTTTTCCATGGTGTAACTCTCACTAGCTCTGCCTCCCAACAAGAAAGCATCACAGCCCACCAACAAACCCCTCATGTGGCCCACAGCACCTACGCCAATTCAGCTCCCAACACATTTAGTTCAGCCACTCGGGAGTTGGTTATGCCATCACTTATACAGGCTGCTTTCTCGTTAGTCATGTGGTTCTATCACGTGGCTCAAACTGCATCAAGTGAAATGAAAACTTATCTCATCTTCATCAGAGTCAGTGACAAGGGGCACCAGCTGACCTCATGACAGGAGGGTATACCTCATTACCATTGAGTGGTCCCCATGGGGGCTTGAATATTGAACTGAGTTTGTTTCTCCAAATTCTGGCTTTGGGTTAGTTCCTAAGACCTCCCAAACATCAGCTATTGACCCTGAACTAGGAAGATTAATTTTTCCTACTCTGAAGGACTATAAAGATAATGTTACTGTGGGCAAGTATTGATACAGACCATCATCCTCTTCCTTCTGAGGACTTCTGAGGATGTTTTAATATTTGTTTTCACTGATGTGTGATTTTTGTGCAATGCTGAGGGTGGAATCCAGGGCTTTGCACATAGTAGACATTTGGATCACAAGAGTCGCAGCCCTATACTTCCAGTGAGATGATTTCTTAATACATACATACATACATACATACATACATACATACATACATAATTTGAAAGAGAGACAGAGAAACAAAGAGGCAGACAGAGAGTGAGCATGGGTGCACCAGGGCCTCCTGCCCTGCAAATGAGCTCTAGATGCATGTACCACTTTATGTATCTGGCTTTACCTGGGTACTGGGCAATCAAACCCAGGCTGGCAGGCTTTGCAAGCAAGTACCTTTAACTGTTGAGCCATCTCTCCAACCCAAGATGATTTCTACACATAGTTTAAAGAATATCACACACTCTGAAGTGTGATGTTACTTTAAATTAAATAGGTTTTCGTTCCTAGGACAACCCCCAGCAGTAGAAGTTGAAGCACTGAATGATACAAGTGAACTCAGTAGCAAAGAAACACAGGAGGTCCCCGGACAGTATTTCTGGGAATTTGTGAGGACATGTCACTGTATCTGAGGCCATAACCCTCAGCTCTGTGCTTCGTTTCTATGTCCTGGTACTGACACCAAGTGGATCCTTCAAAGTGACAGCAGCTGACAATGTTCTGTTTCATTCTTCTTCAATTCTGTCCTTGCCCTCAGCCACTGGAGATGAAGGCTCTTCCTACACAAGGGTTTAAATTAAATCTGCAAAAGATAACATGTACCCTTCAGAGTTCTTGAAATTTCTCATCATTCTTTGTGAGGTTTTCCACATTTCTCATCCAGCTCTGCAGTCAATCTTATTTCCTTCTTCAACTTCTATTTACTTTGATGACTTATAAACATCTTTCATTGACTCAGTAACAATGAAATAACATTCTTCATTTCATTTGTGGCTAGATCCAGGATTGGAAAGTGGGGCCCCCTTTATTTATGGCAAGCTAATTTGAGAATAAAACAAGGCCTGCTTGCTTATTATAGAAAGGAAGACTAACTCCATACCCACCCATACCAGGCAGGAGTTCCTACAGGCCATTTCTGTGCAGGGTCACCAAGATCCAGACTGAACTCACAAAGGCAGAAAGAAACTGTCACATATCTACAGACATCTACACAGAAGACAGCTCAGCTTTCTCATGGGTCCGAGTGTTTGTATCACATTTTAAATTTCAAGAGCAATTTCCCTATGGTCCAGAAAGGAAGGTTGATAATACGTGCTCAGAGAAAAACCATTCATTTGAAGAGCAAAGCACCAGGAGGCAGTGCATTGGAAGGCTCATGTCCTTGGAGAAGGCACTTTAGCCATCTCTAGCCTGGATGTAGGAGATGACTGCTGTGAATTCTCCAGGGCACACTTAGGGCAGGATCACAGAGCCCTCTACATACAAAAAAAGTAAAATAAGTTAATTAATGCAGTAGCATCTAAAAGGACATATAGGAATCAGAGCAGAGGTACAAAGACTTAGGGAAAAGGTCAAACACTGAGTTCATCAAAACAGATGAAAGATGCTGAATAAGAAAAGAAACTAATGGCAAATCTGGAGTCAAGCAGCCTGCTTATGGTACGAAGGATGGCAATACTAGGTGAAGAGAATATAGGAAAACTGACTCTGTCTGTCTATTCACCTATCATCTACTATCATCTCTCTGTCTATCTTCTATCTATCCATCTATCTCTGGGTCTGCCTACTTACTATCTCCTCTCTATCAATAATTTGTCTATAACTATCTCCTATCTAGCAATCACTATCAACTCTATCATGTCTTCTTACCTTTATCTGTCTATATTGATATGTATGTCCCATCAATGTATCTACTATATCTATTATCCATTTATCATCTACCTACCTACTTATTATCTATTTATCTCCTATCTATCTATCTATCTATCTATCTATCTATCTATCTATCTATCATATACCTAGGTTATAGAGGTGCTCATTCTGTGTAAATGTGTAAAAATATTCAGGACCAACATAACATGGTCCATGCTAAGTTTGAATCTAAGCTGCATTTCAGTACAATCTTCATCAATTCCATAGCTGACTGAGGGCTTTTGCCCATGCTTCACCTGGGTACTTCACATAAGAAGACCAAATAACTCTAAGATTCTGTGATGGTCTGTATAGGGTCTGTATGTGACAAGCTACTCTCTTTCTGTGCAATTGCCTTGCCACTTACTTTGTTGGATTTAGGGAACAAATTGGTGCAGGGTCAACATCTATGCTATTTCTTATAAAAACTAGTAATTTATTAAATTATTTAACTTAGATGATGTGCTATAGCAGAAAGAGCTCAAATGTAAGATAAGAAATCTAAGTTTATTAAACTACCCTTTACTATTTACTAGTGTGAAATTGCATTAGTTATTTTTTTTATTTAATCATATCTACCTTACCTTATCACCATTTTTAGGAAGTTCTTTTTGCATGAAAAAACTGGGCTATGATTACAATATCTAACTTTCTAATCATGTTCCCTTACATATTTCCAACCACTCAGTCTTCATGTGTAGTTTTATTTTTGGAAGTGGGTTCTAATACCTTACAATTTGAGAAGAATAATCCTTAAATTTTATTCAATTACTGATAAAATCTTCATTATTCTTCCCTTTCAAAGTTCAGACTGGGGAGGGTAAGTTAGCATGGTGAATATTAACAGAGGGATTAAAGAGTTAAGTTTCACATGCTGTGTAAGATACCTTAATGCCTCCTCCATCTCTCTGCATATGTGTGTGTTTGGTACATTTGTTATAGAGCAATGGAAGACACTCTGTGCACTGTGGACCTATGCCTGTTTCCTCATTAGCATGTAGACTATGAGGGGGGGGCAGAGTCCCACATGAAATTGTGCAGAACATTAGGATGGAGGGGAGATTAGTGTGACAGAGAGAGGCTCAAAAGTCGAGGCCAGATAACTTCATTTTGTAGTGAACTAGACATTGTCCGTTTCTGGGAAAGATGACAGTGGGCCACATGGCAAAATGAAGACCAGAGAAGGTGAATATTAACAATAAGTCTACATTGTCAATATTAAAACTACATTCATACAAAAATAACATGGTTCTAATAAAACCCATGCAGTGTGACAGAATGGGGTTAACTCTGCTGTTGCTGGCAGACTTGTCTATGATGGTTGGTGTGACCCAGGTTCCTGGAAGCTGCTATGATGAACTCACATTCCAGAGTCTTGAAAAGCAGGGGCTCAGCAGGTGTATTTCAGGTACCTTGCTGGGACAGGAGGTGAAATTGTGATGTAAAAACAAATGACTGAGTCTGAATATTCCAGTAGTTAAGTCTGACTCCATATAGAAGCCAGGACTCATCAGCCCCATATTCCCCCATTCAGTTCTAAGTAACTTCTTGTAGCCACTCTGAGACCACTCTTCCCTCAGTCATAGGGATAAATGAAAACAGACTTCTACCTCATTTAAATAATACTCCACTATTAGCTTTCTGGTCTGGTCAGCCACTCTAAGATGCCCTCAGCAGTCCTGTGTTCTGAATTCCTGCAGGGAGACATGGCCTAGAATGGATATAAGTTACCACTCAGAGCACAGCCCAGGGTACCACACTGCTAAGAGAAAGCATGTCCTCATCTAAGGGAAATGAGGCTGTGGAATACCATAGAATGTTAGCTTTTCAGAGAATGGGAGGTTAAAGGTATTAGGTGATTCTGTGAGTCTGTGTGGTAACCAGAGACTTAGCTGGCAGGTTCCTAGATAGGTGTGAATGGGAGACAGGTTTGGTGGATGCCACATGAACAAGAATATTTTTTTCTCCAATCTCAGACTTCCTTTTACACTGAGGACACTAAAGCAAAGTGGGGCAATGGCATTTTCAGACTAACCCTCCAAGATCATATCATCAGCCCTCCATGCAGCCCCCTGAAGGTCACACCAGTATTCCCTCCTTGCCCTGTGGAATTCACATGTGCCTCTCATGGGGCCCAGCATGCTTCCCTCGGGAATCACAGACCAAATCTTCTGCACATCAGTTTAAGATATATGCAATCCTCTTTAATCTTATGAGGGTTATGATATGTCTGAGGTCATTTAGTCAAATATATATTTGAGATGAACACATATGTGTTTTTATTTATGCATATATAAAGAACAGACTAAATTTACACATTTACCCCTATACATGCAAATACTAATATACAGATACTGCAAATACAAGATATATGATAGTTAGGGTTGGAGGGATGGCTTAGCAGCTAAGGCATTTGCCTGCAAAGCCAAAGGACCCTGGTTCGATTCCCCAGGATCCACATTATCCAGCTGCCCAAGGGAGCACCATGAGTCTGGAGTTCGTTTGCAGTGGCTGGAGGCCCTGGCATACCCATTCTTTCTCCCTGTTTCTCTGTCACATAAATAAATAAAAATAAATATTAAAAAACATTCATGATAGTTAGATGGATATTCATGGGCAAATAAACAGTGGATTGATAGATGGAAGATGGATTGATGATAGATACAGAAAGATGATAAATGATAGATGTATAGATTTTCAATTACTCACCAGACCTTTCCACACTACACTGTGAGCTCCCAAGCTAAAGATCCTGTACTACTCATCTCTGTCTTAAGGGTCCAGGTACTGCACACCCACAATGGCATTTGAAACTCAGACAGAAATAAGGGAAGGCTGATGGGATATGGAGAAACACTCACAAAAGTTACAGAAGGCTGCTCATTCTGCACACTGTTCTTTACTCTTTCCTTGACTCTACCTTTTTTATTTGTATTATCATTAAAAACTAAGAAAAAATGAAAATGCCCTGGCTTTTGACACATTGGGCTCAGACATTTAATATGGGGCAAACGCTGTGTGTTTTCAGTCCGACATGTAAGAATGAGAGGTGTGGAACTCTATAATGTGCCTCAATTCCCAGAGGTTTATCTTGCACAAGAGGCTGTTGTCTTCTGATTTGACAGGTTAGTAACCATTATGTTTATAATTAACCAATACAGAGAAGTTGCAGTGTTATTTAGCAGTTAATTTTTAAAATAAGCTATAATGCATAGAGCAGTAATTTAACAGGGTGTTTAGTGTGAACTGTAAACCCTGAAAAAGAAACATTTACTAGGTCAATCTGTCCGCACTCAGAACCATGGACAGAGCACACCACAGCCTGTTCTATGGGAGCTTGCTAGTGCAAGAAATTAAGGGAACAAAGAAAGGGAAAGGGATCAAAGAGGGAAGTTATGAGAGAAGTAGAGAGGGAAGAAAGGCAGGAGGAATAGGAGAAGGGAGGGAAGGAGGTGGGGGAAGAAGGGAAGGAGTGAAGGAGGGCTTTAATTATAGTAGCCATGGGTGTTTGAAGTTTTAACTGACCAGATAATCAGTCACAAAAATGCAGAACATGATTTGAAACAAGCACTGAATTTTATGGCCAAGGTTTAATGCCTCACAAATTAATTTAAAGATTTTACTAATGAAATATGTGATCATGACAATTTCCCATTAAACAAAATAAAAACAACTACAAATATCCCTCTTAACTTATAAGTCTCACCATATTGTAAAGAATCTGCAGATAGAGATGCTTGGACCAGTGTATGTTCTGCAGAGGTTGTTGGAACCATCTGGGCCCTAGTTTCTTCCTTCCTTGAGATGGACCTTTGTATGAAATATTGGGCTGCTGAGACCAGCATGAAGCTGCGGTTCTCCTCCTGAACCCTGAGAAAGTTCTTAATGTGTGGAGAGCAGCACTTTGCATGGCTCCCGTGTGGTGCCCTCAGGGCATGTCTGTGAGTCCTGGTCACAAACAGCCTCAAGATTCCACATGTCACAGCTGAGGAAAGTTAGGAAGACCACTGCCTGAAGAAGGATAGGAAAGAGCTAAGCCAGCTGCTCTCCCATATGCCTCACTAGCATTTTCAGATTTCTCTCTTTCACACCTTCCTAATCCATGCATGTCCTTAAGGAGTCAGCGTGGCTCCATCAATTCAAATTTAATACTTTCTTGATTCTCCATCTCTATCATCTTTCTATGAACTTCATACATAAGTGGCCCCTCTGTGTGGCTCACATGCCTACATGAAATGATGGTTCCCTGGTCCCCATTCTCCACTCCTGACCTCACTGAGGTCTGAGGCATTTCATTAATCTCATTGGCACTCATCTGCTTCTGAGGGTCATAAACAGGATCAAGCACATCGTGCTCTCCTGTTTCTCACCCTCAGCAGCACCTGATGCTCAACCTGCAAAGGACGTCTGGACTCTGACTGCTCATCTCACACTCAGCAAATCATCTGAGCACCGGACTTCCGGCCAAGATGGCGACCGCCTAGCTGCGCAGCAAATCCCGGGGAAAGAAAGGCAAGATATTAAGGGTATATAGTGGCTTTTAGGGGAGAGAAATCTGGGAGGGCACAGAGGTGGGGGAACAGGGAATTGCTGGTCCCCTTTTGGGCGGGTAGGCACCCCTCGCCCCAAATAACCGCCGTGTTCAAAGCTCCACCCCTGCCGCTGCTGCTGCTCCGGAGCCCGCACGGCTGCCACTGCGCGCCGATCGTTCCCTCCGCGCGGAAGCTTAGACTGCTCCGCACCCTCATCCACTCGCCCACCTATTGAGTGTGCCCAGTCCCACAAGCTCAGACTGTATCTCTCGCCTGCGTTAGCTCAGGTGCCACCCCCTACCTGCCTGCCGCACCGGCGGGCCGCCATTGTCCCGTGGCGGGGGAGCGCAGACTGCTTCCGGTTCCCAGCGTTCCCAGCCAAAGTCTGGGTGGCTTCAGTGCTTGGTGCCTCAGTGCCACTCCTAGCTCAAACGCAGGCAGCCTTGGCACATTACCGCTTGAGAACTCAAACAATTTTGGCGCCCCTGCCAGGTAGTAGATAGGCGGCTTTGGCAAGTGAGATTATTCCCTGCGTGCAGAAGCTTAGACTGCTCCGCACTCTCGTACACTCGCCCTCTGTCTGCCGCGCGGCTGTCCACAATTGTCCTGTGGCGGGGGAGCGCAGACTGCTGCCGGTTCCCAGCGTTCCCAGCCAAAGTCTGGGCGGCTTCAGTGCTTGGTGCCTCAGTGCCACTCCTAGCTCGAACGCAGGCAGCTGTGGCACATTACCGCTTGAGAACTCAACCAACCTTGGCGCCCCTGCCAGGTAGTAGATAGGCGGCTTTGGCAAGTGAGATTATTCCCTGCGTGCGGAAGCTTAGACTGCTCCGCACTCTCCTCCACTTGCCCTCTGTCTGCCGCGCGGCTGTCCACAATTGTCCTGTGGCGGGGGAGCGCAGACTGCTGCCGGTTCCTAGCATGCCCAGCCAGAGTTCGGGCGGCATCAGTGCTTGGTGCCTCAGTGCCACTCCTAGTTCGAACGCAGGCAGCCTTGGCACATTACCGCTTGAGAACTCAGGCAACTTCGGCGCCCCTGCCAGGCAGTAGATAGGCGGCTTTGGCAAGTGACAGCCAAAGCCCAGGCTTCTTGGCAACGCCCCCAGGCTGCATAAGATTCCCATTGTTCTTGAGCCCAGGCTGATACACCCACTTATCTGCCCATACACTGTCATGGGCAGAACACAGCGCAAAAGAAATAACATGAATAATCAAATGCAAGAAAATCCAATTAGATCACCCACTCCCACAATGAATACTTCTAACCAAAACATAGAAGAACAAATAGGACCAGAACACCACATTGAAGCTATGAGCAATGCAACTCTAACCAACCTATTGGTAGAACTTGCAGGAAAGCAACAAAGGGAAGACAATCGTGTGGATGCTGCCATCACTAAACTAGAACTAATAGATAAGAAATTGGAAGGATTAGATAAGAAAATGGAAGGATTTCAAAGAGAGTTAAGAGATTTGAGGGAAAGTGAAAAAAAAGAAGACCTTAAAAATCAGCTGACCATGCTAAATGAAGACATAAAGAAATGCAAGGATGAACTCCAAGAATCATCAAGAAAATCAGAAAATGATGTGAAAAGGGAGCTTGACAGAGGGATGGAAATTATACATAGAAAAATAATAGAAAATGCAAACTTAATTGAACAAGCCCAAAACTCACTAGAAGCTCTCAAGAATAGAGTCAGCCAAGTGGAGGATAGAAACTCTGATCTGGAAGACAAGATGGAAGAAACAGTTAGAGAGTTCAAAAATTTCAGTAAGTTTAAAAGCTCCTGTGAACAGAACATGAGGGAATTGTGGGATACAGTTAAACGTCCCAATATCAGGATCATTGGAATACCAGAAGGAGAAGAAATCCAGACCAAAGGCATGGAGAACTTATTTAACAAAATAATTGAAGAAAACTTCCCCAATCTCTTAAAAGAAAGGCCCATCAAGATACAAGAAGCCAATAGAACTCCAAACAGACTGGACCAAAGGAGAAACTCTCCAAGACATATTATTATTAAGACTCTAAACATTGACACCAAAGAGAAAATCCTAAAAGCAGCTAGGGAAAAACAGCACACCACCTTCAGAGGTAACCCCATCAGAATTACTTCAGACTTCTCAATGGAAACCCTGAAAGCTAGAAGGGCCTGGAATGAAACACTGCAAAGTCTAAGAACCTATGGCTTAAAACCCAAACTACTCTACCCAGCAAAAGTATCCCTCATAATAGATGGTGAACAAAAAACTTTCCATGACAAAACTCAGCTTTACAATTATATGAACACAAAACCAAACCTACAGAGAGTATTTCAGGAAATTCTACACAGAGAAGAAAAAAATAATCAAACACAATTGCCTACAAGAAGCAGATCACAACAACCAAACTCAGAGTAGGCACAAAAAACTTCAATGTCCATGAAAACTCCAACCCACATTTACCATCACAATATGGCAGGGATCAAATCAAATCTCACAGTCATTACCCTAAATATTAATGGCCTTAATTCACCCATCAAGAGACACAAGCTAACAGGATGGATCAAAAAATTAGACCCCTCAATCTGTTGCCTTCAAGAAACCCACCTCACCATTAAAGACAGACATCTCCTCAGGGTGAAAGGGTGGAAAACAGTATTCCAAGCAAACGGGAATAAGAAACAAGCAGGTGTAGCTATATTAATATCGGATAAAATAGACTTCAAACCAAATATAATCAAAAAAGACAAAGAAGGCCACTTCCTACTTATCAAGGGAACGATCCATCAAGAGGATATTACAATCATAAATCTGTATGCACCAAACACAGGGGCACCACAGTTCATAAAACAAAACCTACTTGACAATAAAACAGAAATAACCACAAACACCATCATAGCTGGGGACTTCAATACACCATTATCAGTAATAGACAGATCATCCAAACAGAAACTCAACAGGGAAGTAAGAGAGCTCAACAAAACCATAGATCACTTAGACCTAACGGACATCTACAGAACATTCCATCCCAAATCCACAGATTACACATTCTTCTCAGCAGTCCATGGAACATTCTCTAAAATAGACCATATATTAGGTCACAAAGACTGCCTCCACATATTTAGGAAGATTGACATAATTCCCTGCATGATATCAGATCACAATGCTATATTGCTAGAAATCAACAATAAAAGACCCACCAAGAATCCCAAAGGCACCTGGAAACTGAACAGCACACTTTTAAACAATAAATGGATAGTGGATGAAATAAAAAATGAAATTGCAAAATTTCTGGAATTGAACGACAATGAGAACACATCGTATCAAAACTTATGGGACACAATGAAGGCGGTCCTCAGGGGAAAATTCATAGCACTCAATGCCTTCGTAAAAAAGACAGAAAGGACCAAATCAATAACCTAACCATCCACCTAAAGGCACTGGAAAAACAAGAAAAATCCAACCCAAAGAGCTCCAGAAGGAAAGAAATAATTAAAATCAGAGCAGAAATCAATGAATTGGAAACCAAGGAAACAATTAAGACAATTGACAAAACAAAGAGCTGGTTCTTTGAAAAAATAAACAAGATTGACAAACCCCTGGCCAATCTGATCAAGCAAAAAAAGGTGAAGCTTCAAATTAACAAAATTCAAAATGAAAAAGGAGAGATCACAACAGACATAAGTGAAATTGGGAGAATCATCAGGACTTATTTCAAAAACCTCTACTCCACAAAACTGGATAATGTGGAGGAGATGGATAAATTCTTGGACGCATACCATCTACCAAAGCTAAACACAGAGCAGATTAATCACCTCAATCAACCCATCACACTCATGGAGATTGAAAAAGTAATAAAAAACCTCCCAAAAAAGAAGAGCCCAGGACCAGATGGCTTCTCAGCTGAATTCTATCAAACCTTCATGGAAGAACTCAAACCAATCTTCCTCAAACTGTGCCACACAATTGATGAACAGGGAAAGCTACCCAACTCCTTTTATGAAGCTAGCATCACCCTAATTCCAAAACCAGGCAGAGATGCCACAAGAAAAGAAAACTACCGGCCTATTTCCCTGATGAATTTAGATGCAAAGATCCTAAACAAAATCCTTGCAAACCGAATCCAACAACACATCAAAAGCATTATCCACCTTGACCAAGTGGGATTCATTCCAGGAACACAGGGGTGGTTCAACATATGGAAATCTGTCAATGTAATACACCACATAAACAAGGTTAAACATAAAAACCACATGATCATTTCGATAGATGCAGAAAAGGCCTTTGACAAGATTCAACACCACTTCATGTTCAAAACATTGGAGAGAGTTGGCATGGTTGGTTCATATCTTAACCTAATAAAGGCAATATACGAAGCTCCGAAGGCCCAAATAATACTTAATGGAGAGAGACTGGAGGAATTCCCATTAAGATCAGGAACAAGACAGGGTTGTCCACTCTCACCTCTGCTTTTCAATATAGTTCTGGAAGTCCTAGCTCAAGCAATAAGACAGGAGAAGGAAATAAAAGGGATACAATTTGGAAAGGAGGAAGTTAAGTTAGTTTTATTCGCAGATGACATGATTATATATGTAAGAGACCCGAGAGACTCCATCCCAAAACTCCTGAAGGTGATTAACTCCTATAGCAAAGTAGCAGGATACAAAATCAATGCACAAAAATCAGTAGCCTTCCTTTATGCAAAGGACAAAGATACAGAAAAAGAAATAAGGGACATAGTCCCATTTTCAATTGCGACAAAAAAAATAAAATACCTTGGAATAACGTTAACCAAGGAAGTGAAAGATCTATACAATGAAAACATAAAAACACTCAAAAAAGAAATTGAGGCGGACTTGAGAAAATGGAAAGACCTCCCATGTTCCTTGATAGGCAGAATTAACATTGTGAAGATGACAATCCTACCAAAGGCAATTTACAGATTTAATGCAATACCAGTTAAAATCCCCACAGTGTTCTTCACAGAGATAGAAAAAATGATCTCAAATTTCATGTGGAAAGGCAGAAGGCCTCGCATTTCCAAACATATCCTCTGCAAAAGAAATACCTCTGGAGGTATCACCATACCTGATCTAAAGCTATATTACAAAGCCATAGTAATAAAAACAGCATGGTACTGGCATAAAAACAGGACTATAGATCAATGGAATAGACTTGAGGACCTGGACTTTGGGTCAAGCAACTATAGCTACTTGATATTTGATAAAGGCCCAAACAATATACGCTGGAAAAAAGACAGCATCTTCAACAAATGGTGCTGGACAAACTGGATAACCATATGCAGGAAACTAAAACTTGACCCACACATTTCACCATGCACTACACTCAAGTCCAAATGGATCAAAGATCTCAATATAAGACCAGAAACTCGAATACTACTGGAAGAAAATTTAGGGAGTACATTCCATGATATAGGAATGGAAAAAGACTTCCTGAACAAAACCCCAGTAGCTCATGAACTTAAACCATCACTCAACCAATGGGACCACATGAAGCTGAGGAGTTTCTTTACAGACAAGCATACAATTAGCAAAGCCAATAGATTACCCACAGAATGGGAGAAAATATTTGTGGGTTATCCAACTGATAGAGGACTAATCTCTAGAATCTACAAAGAACTCAAAAATCTAAACAGTAAGAAGTCAAACACCCCACTCACAAGATGGGGCAAAGAGCTGAACAGGCAGTTCACAGAGGAAGAAATAGAAATGGCAAACATACACTTAAGAAAATGTTCATCATCCCTAATCATCAGAGAAATGCAAATTAAAACAACTATGAGATTCCACCTTACCCCAATAAGGATAGCAAGCATCAAAAAATCAAATAAAAATAAATGCTGGCGAGGATGTGGAGAAGTAGGAACACTCATCCACTGTTGGTGGGAATGTAGGATGGTACAACCACTTTGGAAAGCAATATGGAGACTTCTGAAAAAGCTGAGTATAGAGATACCAACAGACCCAGTTATTCCCTTACTGGGCATCTACCCTAAAACCTTCAAACTACAGACTAAAGAGATTTGCTCAACCATGTTTATAGCGGCTCAATTTGTAATAGCTAAGAGCTGGAATCAACCCAGATGTCCATCACTAGAAGAATGGATAACTAAGATGTGGTATATCTACACAATGGAATTCTATACAGCAGTAAGAAAAAATGACACAATGAAATTTGAGGAAAAATGGTTGAACCTGGAACAGATCATTCTCAGTGAACTTACCCAGTCACAGAAAAAAAATCGCCACATAGTCTCACTCATCTACAGCACCTAACCTGAATCTACCGAAGATACCTTAAATACCCAGCAAGCATCTCCTAGATTAGACACTAGGATGGAAGGGGAGGGAGGGGAGGGCATCAAAGGGGTGGGAAACACAAATCTAGACCTAAACGGCAATGGTACCATAATCTTCTACTTACTAAAAGATAGACCAAATGGCTGATCCTTCACCAGGCCCTTACAGGGAACACCTGAACCACAAGACACTGGAGAGGGTAAGATTAAGACTAACTTTAGTCTCCTACATCTTCCCTCCCTCACTTCCCCTCTCCCTGTCCCTCTCTCTCTTATCTCTAACTCTTGTATATTAGTTATCTTTTTCCTCATTTTCTTAGTGGGCACTGACCTGTAACTCCCAGAACCAGCATGGGGCTATCATCCACAATGAGCTTTTGATCAGAGAGACCTACAAGGTTTCCTAAAAGACAGACAGATTTCTGTCAGAGTACTTGATGACCCACCAAAGGTTAGTGGTAAGACCCTACTGCTGAAGATACCTTATGTGATTGACATGCAAATTAGAATGGCATGGCTGGAAGTTGGATGAGAGTCAGTCCCCAGACAGTCAGCGCATCTAGTGCCAGAAGGTGCTACATGGGCGACTGGGGGAAATTGACCAATATCTATCGAAGCAACGCATGGTCTAACCTACTTAGCAGCAAATAACTTATTGTGATGCCCACACAAGTGCAGTGGTGGCACACAGCCATGGTGGGGAACCAACTGCTCTCTATTTGGCTAACTGATCCCCTCACTGGTATGGGACCCATAGCTGGATCTGGGAAACAAGTCAGAACCATATCCAAACATAAGCCCACTCTCCAGTATCAACCTACTATCAATTGTGGGCTACAAGAGGGCCTACACATATTAAATTCTCTATTAAAAAAAAAAAAGTAAGGGTTATCTCATTTGTCCTGGTGCTAACTTACTCTCCGTTGGAGAATCTGCTTCTCTTTTTCAGATAGATGTAGACCCTAAGGAGAGAGCCACCCCATCATACCTCAAAAGGGCTCCGGCTGAAACTAAGAAAACTTCGAGAAACAAGCAAGGGGGCTGTTTTTCCTGATGAACCGGACACCAGCACAAGGGGGAAGGAGAGCAGCATAGAGAAAAATCAACTCCTACCAAATCAGAGAGCCAGAGCCTCAGAGGCCCTCAACACCTCATCACTGAAGCAGACCAAAAATGAACCCAACATGGCTCAGGGAAATTTTGCGGAAGAGGGGGCGGAAAGAATGTCAGAGTCACATGTTGGGTCATAATATGCAGAGACATTTAGCTTACCCATAACTGTGGGCTAACTCCACAATGCACGACCCGCATACCTCAACAAGGAGGGGCCAAGGGGAGGGTGTAGGTCACGGATGAGCCTAATAATGGTACCAAACTGACTGTATTTGCTGAATACAGAACTGACTAATAAAAAAAAAAAAATCATCTGAGCACCAAGAAGCCATGCCCCTCCCTGTAACCCACAGGGTGTCGGACTGCCAGATCCTGCATTTACAGGATGTGCTCCCTTATAGTAGCCATGTGTTTTAAAAATGTAAGATAACACTTATCATTATACTTTTCAAATGATTTCATGTGCTGCCTGTTCGTCATAAAGCAGTTATTCCCCATGTTGCAAATAAGTTTTAAAAGGATGGGAAGATGGTTCCGTGTGTAAAGTACTTGTGCAACTGTGAGGACCTGAGTTCAATCCTCAGAACCCACATAAAATATCAGATATGATGGCATGCCTCCATAATGTCAGTACTGGAAAAACAGACTGGAGGACACCTGAGGCTCAGTGGCCAGTCAGTCTTGCCTACTTGGTGAACAACAGGCTAATGATAGACCTTGTGTCAGAAAAAGGTGAGTGATGTTCCTCAGAAACAATACCTGGAGGAGTCCCTAGACATCCACCTTTAGTGCACATACATACACCTGCACACACATACACATGTGTACATCTATGTACATGTATGCACATATATAATGTTTTTAAAATAGTCAGCTTCTATCAGTCTCTCATTGTTAGCATTATCTATTTACTTTGGACAGAGTTCATTCTCTGAGCAATGACTGTAGGGGTGTTTATGGTGGTCTCTCCCAGAATGACCAGCATTGGCCTGCTCACTGAATGCCCCAAATGGCAGCTCAGAGAACCAGTTATTGAATCAATTGGCATGTTATAGTGATTTCATTTCTTAATTCAAACTCAACTCAAGTGATTACTTTGGTTTCCATGGTCAGAAAGGGAAATGGAGGTGGAGCCCAGGCCTTCCTCTTGAGGATGATGGCATATCAACTAGACAGGGCAGAACTTCTCAAGCCATGCTGAGATGCAGCCATATGCTCTTTGCATGAGCAGGGATCCCCCATTCTAATTACTTATTCTCATTTCTGATCTTCCTATTCAAACCCTAACCTTTCTGAAGACCCCATACTTGATTGGTGTCACAGTCAGCTTCAGGCTGCTGGGATGAACTTCCAAACCAGGCACAGCTGTTGAGGACAGGGTTTATTGGAGCAGCTTCAGGCTGCTGGGATGAACTTCCAAACCAGGCACAGTTGTTGAGGATAGGGTTTATTGGTGCATACACATTGAGGGAAGCCCCATAATAGCAGAAGAAGCTGGCCTGCTTTCGTACGTCCACTCATGGAGAAAACCCACCACCAAGGCCACAAGCAGGCACACTCTGGAACCCAGACAAAACTCTAGGATTTTGCATATCTCAGGCTGGAATTCAGATCAGAGCCTAAACACACCTTGGGGCTGAACTCCAGGATCCATTCACAGTGAGCACCTCCTCCAGGCAGGTGGCTGGGGTCTAAGTTACAAGCTTGAATAAAACTCCTGTATCTATTTGGGGACATCCAGTCAAACTTCCACAGTTGGGTAATGTGTATTCTCCATGTGCCCACACCTTGGTAAGAACACAGACTTGGTTCTTTCATGTCTGCGTGATGGTGTGTGCTTGATATTTCCATGGGTTGCTATATCAGTTACTTTCTCCTTGTTGTGACTTGACCAGGGACAACTTAAGGAAGGAAGTGTTTACTCAAGGTTACAGTTCAGAGTTACAGTTCATCATGGAGGGGAAATCATGGCAGGAGAAGCTTGAAGCAGCTGGTCACCTTGAATCTGCAGTCAGGCAATAGAAAGAGATGGATGCTCGTGTGCAGCTTATGTTCTCCTTTTCATCCAGCCCAGGACCCTATCTCATGGATTGGTGGCACCTATAGTTAAGATGAACCTTTCCACTCCAAATAACAAAATCCAGGCAATCCTTCACAGATATTTCCAATGATTTGTTTCCATGGTGATTCTAAATCCTGGCAAGTTGAGGAGCACAGATTAACCACCAAAGTTGGTGATGAGTGGGTAGTGGGAGTATACCTACTGTTGTGTGTGTTGTGAATGCATGTATATGCATATGCATATTCATATGTGTGTGGGTGCACATGTGTTTGAGGACGGGATACATGTGTGTGTGCGCGAGAGAGAGAAAGAGTATGCAGAAGTCCGAAGTTTATGTACTGAAATCTTCCTCAGTTGCTTCTCCAACTTACATTTTGAGATGGGGTTTCATTGAACATGGAGCTCACCGAGTCAGCTAAACTATCTGGCCAGTAAGCCCCAGGAATCCTTCTGTTGCTATCTTCACAGCACTGGGACGACAGGCACAAACTACTACACCCAGATTTGATCTGGGTAGTGGGGATCTAAGCTAAGGTCCTCATGCATGGACAGCAAGTATTCCATCAATTGAGCCATCTCCCCAGCCCTTGATGTTTGCGGTACTATTTATTGCCTGTAACTATTAGGCCTGTGCTATACACTAAAGATATGAACAAGTGAAACAAAACTCTAATCCTAGTGCTCAGAGGTAAGAAGAGGCTGGGGAGATGTCACCTATGTGCTGAGTATTGCTGGACTAGAGTGGACTAGTAGACCACAAGGCAGCTAGAGAGAAAAATTCCCCTTTTGAAAAGCATTGTGCCAACTTGTCACCACTCTCCAGACAGCTCCCTCTGGAAACTGCTGGTTCTCATGTCCTGTGACCACTCACTCAGTCATAGTGAAGAGGGGCAAGAGTTTCCAAAAGGCTAACCTAGAGTCCTTCTCAAAACCACCAATTTGTTTTCTCCTTCTGGTTGTCCTATGTGGCCCTCTGGGCCATAGGTTTTCTTCTTTCTAAATTGAGCATAAAATCCTCCACTGATTTTCATCTGTTGGCTAATCTTACTCTCTGTTCTCTTTAAAGACTACAGTAATGAAAAAGAATTGAGGATATTTATGAATATTACTTATAGAAACAAAAAGGCATGTGTGCACTTTTCCTTCAATTATTAATCAGTCAAGCAGATGGCTGACGGGTTCAGAAGTAATTAAACATAGCTAATCTGAGCAAGAATTGATTTATTTCTGGCTCACAGAATTTCACTTTAAACGTACTGGAGCTGGCACTTCTACAAAGCATGCCAGCATCACAATTATATTTGATGTATAAGAGGAATCCTTGACTCCAATTTAGCCACTGTTTGTTTTGAAATGCTTTAAAACTCTCAAAAAGAATGATCATTTGATATGGAACCTGCATAGCTTTTTTATGTTTCTTTTTTTTCTCTCGAAGGTTCTAACTAAACCTAAGTATTTTCTGATAAAATGAAATTCCTCAATGCTACTAGGAAAAAGTCATGGTGAAGTGTGTGCTGCTACCCTTCCTTTCATGGCCCCAGGCAGAGCCCTCCTGCCTGTGTTGCTGACAGAGGCCCAGTGGCCCTCAATCCTGATTAATATAATCTTGTCTGCTGCAAGCAGGTTTTGTAACCTTGCTCAGAACAGACAAAAGCATATTCCAGCACTGAATCTGAAAAGTCTCTGGGTGAAGAGGAGTCCTTTTAGAAGTATCCAGCCTTCTGGCACTGTGACATGACATTGCTCGGCTGCATTCATAGCTATCCTGGGACTCATGTCCCCTGCAGGTTGGTCACATCTTCACATGAGATGAATCTTGTGGTGACAATCTCCTGAATCCCACAAATACATTCAAGGATGTTATGGGGATCCACATTCCTCCTGAAAATTTACCTCCCACTTGAACTACCTGTGCAATGCCTCTGTCACAGGGAGGGATGGCTGTAGGGACACCAGCTTCCTGACCATGATATCCTGTATCATGAAAGCGTCCAGACTTCAGAGTGTTATGTGGTTCGGTGTTTCCTGCATAGCTGCTGAGGTGGGTAGCTCATTCTGTTTTCAAGCTGGGATCTAGGTCTGGTCTGGTATTATCAGGTGAAATGCAAGTAAACTGAGAAATAGGATAAGCTTATTCTCCATTCCTCACTGTGAATCCTTATGTTTCCAACAGGACTGGAGGTGGCACTGTGGGAACCCATTGTGGCTGACAACTTCCAGCTTTGAGTCTTAGTTTGAGGTGAAGGAGCTCACAGAGCCAGCCATGTTTCCAGGTGTCCTGACCTACTTTGCCCGTTGAGGACCTAGGTCACATGTCATTCACAGAACCCCAGGCTGCAGGAGCCTGACCAGCTCCATTCCAGCACAGCAGCCTGCAGGGACTAACCATGTCAGTTCCAGTACAGCAGTCCACAGGGACCATGTCAGCCCAGCATAAACAGAAGACAGGGACCATGCTTTCCAGGAGAAGGGGAGGCCTGAGATGACAGTGTCTGTCCAGCTTGGACAAGGGGTGGAGCAGGCTGACATTGTAAGCTGCAGATCCTAGGAGATTGAGGGCAGTGTGCCAAGTAACAAAGTCATTTTATGACATCAGGGCATCCGCTACTTCTGTGGTGAACCACCTAGCCAGTACAAAAGTCCTGCCCTCTCCTTTTGTCTCTGTGCTTGCCTTCATGATAATTGTTCGTTCTGTCATTACTGCCTTGTAGCCAGTCTCCCAAGCCTGGACTGATTGGCAATTGATGGGGCAGTGTCTGGATACTGAATGACTGGATACTGTACAAGGCATTTTTGCTTCACTTTTTGGTCAGCCCTGGAACATGTCTAGTGTTCTTCAATGAGGCTGAAAATTTCACATCCAGAAGTCTTTAAAGTAGAGACACTGGTAGACTACAACTGGTTTCCACCAACAGTTAATTCTCCCCAGCTTTAAACTCAGTGTTCAGACTCTCAGCCATCCATATCCTCAGAGTAATGGGACACATCACATAGGGAACTCACAAGGGTCAGAAGAAATTCAAAGGGTAGCATGCATCAGAGGATAAGACATGTCTTCTGAAACAATACATGGATACAGAAATGAAGAACAGTTTAACCAGTGCCACCAAATACACATTAGCACATTTTTATCACCTAAGATTATCTTTCTCTAGTTGTAATGTATGCATGGGTCTCTATGGAAAGTCTTACCTGCTTGACCTTTGAATATTTTGGATATGACGACAGGAACGCCATGCTCAGCTCCTCCCTGGAAGGCAGAGCCACAAGAAGGAAGCAGTTATCAGGACTGACACAGAATCCTTCCAAGATGGGAAGGATTAGATAGCAAAGAAAAACTTGGTCATACCTTGATGCTCAGGCCCAGGCCTCCCACAGGCTGTCGGTGAAGAGTAACAGTTCTGTGCTTTAAAAAATGTTAGGAAAAAATAAGTTTAGGTTAAAATACATTTTAAGAAAGTGAATGAAAAGTATGTATGCACCTTCATAATTTAAATTTTAAATATTGAACACAGATTCCCAATGCATCATTGCCTAAACTCTGCAGTAACAGCGCCTGCTACAACTTTCAATCTGCAGTGCTGTTCACAGGGAAACAAAGCTCTGGTAAAAAGAAGAGGAAAGAAAGGGGGAGGCAAAGGAGGATGAGGAAGAAGAGGGAGAAGAAGGAGAAGGAAGAGGAAGAGAAGCAGCAGAAGCAGTAGCAATGAGGTCCTATTGCTCCCAGTGTAGGAAGCCCATGTAAAACTCCTGGTGTTGGTGTTCTTGCTCCCATCTTGCCTGTGAAGAGGGAGTCCTATGAGGAAAACAATGGGCTTTCATTATGCAGAGTGAAAGCAGTGAAACCTCCACAAGCACTCTGTTCCCTTTTAAAGTCAGTCTCAGGCTGGGGAGATGGCTCAGTGGGTAAAGTGCCTGTTTCCAAGCATGAGGATCTGAGTTTGATCCCTGAAACCCACATAAAAATAAGTTGGCCATGTTAGCATGTACTTGTAACTCCAGTGCCAGGGAAGTGGAGACTGGAGAATCTGAGGGCCTCACTAGCCAGCCAGGCTAGCATAATTAGGTGAGCTTCAGGCCAGTGAGAGACTCTGTCTCTAAAAAAGTGCTTGGTGCTTAAAGAATGATACCCAAGGGTGTTCTCTGTCCTCCACTCACACCACACATGCACTCACCACATGGACATATACACACAAAGTTGGTTCCCTCTTACTGGCCCCACAACAGGCTCTTCAGCACATATCTCTGTTGGCTTCACTGCATTTAGGCTAACTGTTGTCACTGGTATTGATTCAGGAAGGATTAACTGTTTCATGCTCTCTAGCCACAGGTACCTGGTAATGTCTGAGGGTTCATGATGTTAAAAAGCCAAAAGTACAGTACAGCCTTAACTGGCAATAGTAAAACCGCCTTGTCTCTTACCTACAAAATCATGACCATGCATTTCGCCAGGGTCTGAACACTTAGCAGCCTGCTGTCCAAGTGCACCTAGGCGGGGCAGGTGAAGAACCATGCTGAGAAGGATGGGGGAGGTTGCCAGTGTGATATGAATGGGTGAAGTGTTTTTACATGTAAATATATTATAGAGGTCATATTTTCACTGAAAAATAACAACTTTCGTACTGAATGACTCCAAATGAGTCAATGTTTGCAAAGCAAATGAGGAAGAGGCTGAAAAACAGGGCGGGGCCACCAGGGGCTCCTAGACGTGGGCCTCATTCAGTGCAGCGGCTCAGAGGCAAACACAGCAGGCAGGGAAGAAAAGCTGCCATGGCCACTGGCACGTGTGAAAATCTTCCATAGACTCCCATGTTCACCCGCAACTTCACTTTTAGGAAGTAATACATTATAAACTCAAAGTAGAGAAACCAAACTTTAGCGTAAATACACTCCCTTTAAAGTGTGCATGTGGAAACAAACTGCCTAATATTGTCATTGGAAATTTTATATGTTCATGCATCTGCAGCATGTCACATGACCACACACAGGGAAAAGGCTGTATCTCAGGGGCTTTTGTGCCATAGCAGTTATTTTTACTTTTCTAGTCTAGGCAGATTTCATGTGTGACATGTGCACTCTGATTCCCATCACAGACACAGTCAGTATTTATCTGAGGTGCGCGAAACATTTGTCACCCACACCAAAGCAGGAGACAACAGCAGCACACATAGTTTTAAACCATGTTCATCACAACCTTAATTGCAATAGCCAGGACATGTCTGTGGATGAATGGATGGATGGATGGATGGATGGGTGGATGGATGGATGGATGGATGGATGGATAGTTTAGTGGAATACCAGTCAGCCTTAAATAGGAAAGGAATCCTGGTATTTGTAACAAACAGATGGACTGGAGCTTACTATGTTAAGTCAGGGCAAGCCAGCCACAGAAGGATAAATACTGTGTGACATCAGATACACATAGAATCTGAAAGAGTCGATCTCACAGAATCATTTGGTGGAGACCAGGACCTCCAGGTGGGGGATGTGTGTCAGAGGCAGAAAATGTCAGTTACAAGATAGGTAAATTCATCCAGATGTAGTGGCACACACCTATAATCTTTGCACTCAGGAGGTAGAAACAGAAGAGATCAAGACTTCAAGGTCATCCTCAACTACATGTTCAAGGCCAACCTGGGTCATATGAGTACCTATCTAAAAAAATAAAATAAAAAGATGGGTATGTTCTGGGGCTTAGATGTAGAGAATGATGGCCACAGTTAACAATATTATATTGCATACTTGAAATTTGCTTGGTTAGATCTTACATGCTAGCCCCATGTGCACACACATGTATGCAAAGGTACATGCATACACAAATAAGTAACTTGTGAGGTAATGTTTATACTAATTAGCTTGAATGCAGTAATCATTTTACAAGTATATCAACTCATCATATTGTGCAGCTTAAATATATGCATTTTAATTTTTCATTATATCTCAATAAAGTTGAGAAAACAAACCCTCAGTCTAGGCAGAGAGTCCCAAGACATATCCTCCATTGAGGAGGGGTGGGACAATTTTAGGTATGAGAAGCATATCATTTTTATGCTAAACTTCAGAAACTCACTATTCTAAATCAATGAAGTCTCATAGTGAGTTCACAACAGTTCATTTGCTCCTTCTTTCACTTAACAAAGACTATTAGAAGGCAGGGGTTGGGGAGGTGAGGAGAGAGGTACTGCTGCCAGTTTATCATTGGCAATGCAGTCACCCACCTTGGGCCTCTAAGAGGATTGTCCAGAGTAGTGGGGCACAAAAGCCTAAATTCCCTGATTCTGGTAGGTCCAATGCCCACCATATGGAATTTCAGAAAATATACAGTGAAGTCTATCCCAGTCTAGTAATTATTATAAGAAAATGGATACTGACAGCCAGACCGTGTGTATCAGAGAAATCATATTTTGAGAAGAAACCAGTTTGGTTTCTGCTTCTATAGACTTTGTCAAACAAAGACATCTGAATGTCATTTTATCCACTCTGACTTCAGGGAAGAGTCCCGAGACCACGCGGCATACCCTTGCTATTTCTAAGGAGGTGTCTAGAACCTGATGGCCTGTAGCAACATGAGTGAATTCACACCAAATATCTGGACTAGTGTTCTCAGATGCATCACTAAGCACTCACCTGTAAGCATCTTTCATGTTTGCTCAACAGATCATGACGGGCATGCTATCTACTATTCTGGTTGAGCACAATGATATTTAACTTCAATATTTGCTCTTTGCAAATGAGCTAAAATCTTCCTTTATGGGGAAATTTGTACAAGCTATACAAATATCTCAAAAATCGAGTTTCTGTGCCTGGAAAATGAGGATTATGTTGCTATGGACTAAACTGTGTCCCCTTAAAATCCATATGCTAAAGCCTTAGTTTACAGTGTGAATCCATTTGAGATAGGGAGACAATTAAAGATAAATAAGGTCACAATGGGGACACCTTGAAAATAGATGAAGAGACAGCAGATCTGCCTCTCTCTGCCACCTCTTCTTTTATTTCTTGGTAACTGAAGCCTGGGCTACCAGACTATGTACGCAAGTGGCAATAGACTTCATCTCTCAGTTTCTCCCTCTCTTACTCTCCCTTTCCCTCTTCTTCTCTTCCTCTCTCATCTCCTTTTCTTTCTTCATTGCTCTCCTCATTCCTTTCTTTCTCACTCCCTCTTTCTTTCCCACTTTGCTTCCTCCCTTGCCTGGACATATCAAGAGGGCTGCTCCTGACAGCCAGAGAGCCCTTTATAAGTGAATCTACTAGCATCTTGAATTTTGGACTTCAGTACTCAAGGAACATGAATCTGTAGGTTGAGCTGCCTGGCTAAAGTTTTTTTTTTTCTTTTTCTTTTTTTTTCTTTCTTTCTTTTTTTTTTTTTTTTTTTTTGTTACAACAGCCCAAGCAGATTAGACAGAGGCCCCAAGAAGATCATTATGGGATAGAAAACATGACAGGCCATCAAATATCATGATATATAGTCTCTGCTGCAGAAAGATGCTCTTTTTAAATTTACTCAATTGCCAAGGAAGTTGAGCATTTCAAAGTTGGAGTAAAGACTTGGTTCATCCATGTCTTCATGTGTTTATAAGTGTTTATTATGCTGTAAATGATTTTTAACATGAGGACACCTTTAAGAGCAATAGTTCTCAAAGCAGGATTTGTAAATACTCCATGGGTGATGGAATCATAAGTGGCTCAGCCATCCTACTCCACTCTCAAGACTTTGAGCCCCAATTTCACACTCTAACTCACATTTTAGTCTATGCAGCTTCTCAGCTCCAGTGCATAGGCCATGCTTTCATTCCTGTCTAATGGGCGATTCAAGTGGTGCACTGTGAGTCACACACAGCTGCTGCTTTTATTTTAATTTCTAGACTTTATCTCTCATTGGTTTTACACTCACTGGGTCACATTTTGTAATATCTCTTCATTCATACTTCTATAACTTGGGTTGATGTATTAAGATGTAATCAACATAGTGTTTTATATTATGAGTCACATCTGAAGTCTTTGTGGTCCAATTTCTGCATTAAAAAAATATTTCAATTATATTTATTTGCAAGAGGGAGAGAGAGAGAGAGGGAAGTATATAGGCATTCCAGGGTCATTTGCTGCTGCAAATGAACTCCCGATGCATGTCACTTTGTGAGCATATGGCTTTATGTGGGTACTAGGGAACTGATCCCTGGGCCAAAATACTGTACAAACAAGTGCCTCTAACCACTGGGTGATCTCCAGCCCAACTTCTGCATTTTCATGCAGCTTTAATTATATCTTCATTATCTGAGGCCTAAACAAAAAGGTTCTCCTCCAGAGAAACCACGTGTTTTGCTTCTATTTGGTACCTGGATGCATTAGTAGTTTTCTTATTACTGTGCCAAATATCAAAGAGGAAAACTACATAAAAGGGCGAAAATTTATCCTAGCTCATTTTCAGAGGTTTGAGGCCTCATTCTCACTTGGCCTTATCACTGTGACCCTGCTGTGAATCAGAACACCATGGTAGGGTCAGTGTAGTGGAGTAAAACTGCTCACTTTACAGTGGCTAGGAAGCAAAGACAGAGAGGAAGGGGCAGGGATCAAGAGAAACCCTTCAGATGCATAGGCAAAGGACTGACCTTCCCCTCCAACTAGAACACACCTCCCAGCATGTGCATCACCTTCCCAACACTGTCGTCACATTATGGGTCCATCAGTGCAGAGTCCTCAGGATGCAATCACGTCATGACTATTGGATCTACCAGCCTTTACTAGATGAGTCTTTGGAGAATACTTTAGTGTAAACCACACACTGCAGGAACAAAGCTGACACCACCAGCTTCAACACTCATAAATAAATCCAGCTGGAGATGGAAATCCATGCTCCAGCTCCAGTGAGGACTGACTGTGGTGAGGGAGCCCCAGGAATGTTTGCTTGTGTTCTGGGCAGGGTGCTCAGGTTTCCTGGCTCTTCTATGGGGCAGGTTGCTTTTCAGGTTCACTCTCTCATCACATAGCTTTGTGGCTTTCTTCCTTTACACCAGAAGAAATTTCTGTCTGTCCTTCCTTTGGCTTGGTTCCTGAGGCATCCAGCTAGCTTGGATTGCAGATGCTAGTGATTGTGATTGGCCACCACTCTGCATTTCACTGTCTGAACCGTCAAGGAAACTCTACCATTTGGTATGCCATGGTTCTCAGAGAATTCTTAACATTGTGTTATTATTATGATACTTTGTGGTGTAAGCTTCATCAGTTTATCAAATAGCACCCTTGAGATGATAAAATTAGCATCATGGTGGTTAATGCTACCTTAGCTCTGGGACTAGTGTTGCACTACTAGGCCAAAAGCATTTTGTTAATTACTTATCATGTCATGTGACCAAGTACTTGATATAGCACCTTAACAGAGGGAGGATTTATCTTGACTCAGTTTTGAAGGGTATAATTCCACATAGGGAGAGCATGGCAAGGTGTACAGCAATGAAACTGCCATGAATGGTAGAACCCTCTGAAACTGTGAGAAAAGTAAATCCTCTCCCATGGTTCTTTCAAGCATTTTGTCACAGCTACTGAGAAACCAAGGAGCACACATTTTAATATTATTATTGTTAATAATATTATTAACAAAACTGGGTCCAGTCAAAGGCCTGCCTCCAGAAGCCCACCTGTGCCAGCCAGACCCTCGCTTCTTAAAGTTTCCTTAGCCACTCAAAACAATGCCACCAACTTGGGACTAAATGTTCAAGCACATGAGCTTGTGGGGGACGTTACACATTCAATCTGGCACAAAATCTCTTCCTGAACCCTGATTTCCTAAATCAGGGTCGTCTAACCTTTTTGCTTCTCTGGACCACAATGGACAAAACATTGTCTTTGTCCACACAGATGTAAAAAGTAAAATGAGGACATGAAATTCAGTCCAGTTGCCATGACTTAAATGATCAAATACACAGGTCGGTAGAAAATGAGTCTACCTATTACATGTACTCAAACCACTACATCACCTTCCCATGTAGAAATATGTGTCAAATGTACAATGAAGCTGGGCGTGGTGGTGCACACCTTTAATCCCAGCACTTGGGAGGCAGAGGAAGGAGAATCGCCTAGAGTTCGAGGCCACCCTGAGACTACATAGTTAATTCTAGGTCAGCCTGGACCACAGTGAGACCCTACCTCAAAAACTGAAAAAAAAATGTACAATGACATTATGAAAATCAAGTAATCAAAGAAAATATCCAAGATATTAAAAGAAGGTAGCAGAAGAGGAAAGGTGCCGGTGTCATGTTGACAGCATGTAGAACTAAAAGTCTGTGAGAAGAAAAACTAGGGATTCAACCGTGGTTTTAATGTAGTTGAACTTGCAATTGGTTTGAGCTAAAGTTTCGGATGAAAGCTATGAAAATATTTCCTTAATTATGCAATCAATACACCATTTCATGCAATAGGTAAATTCCAGAAATTCAACAAAGTGCCACCCATGACTCAGGACAAGTCTAGAAGCACTTATGTTTAGCATGAAAACTCACATTGCATCTATAGCTACAGATGGTGCCCACTGAGACTGAGGCCTGCCTGCCTTGTCCATCGTGGTAGGTAACTATAGAAAGAAACACTAGAGGCACTGCTATTTTAGCAAGTAACTATCCACCATGAATGGTCACCTTATTTTCCACAAAGTATCACATTTCATACTGTGGTATGTAGTGCTACCCAGTCTGTAAATTTCTTAAGATAATATATTAACAAAGAAATGCAAACTGATGAATGTAAATGATACAACCACAAAAAGAGTATTTCATTTTGTGACACAATTAGCCAACACTTTGGGATAGTTCAATCATGTGCTAGTTTCTCGCTAAAACATTATTGAACAGTGATGTTTAAAGGCCTTTCTGTGACACCTGGGCTTGGGCCATTTTGAAGTCAAACCCTTAAGCAGGAATACTTACATTGGCGCTGGGATGAGCTCCATCCACACAGATGACATCTTGCTTTTGAATGGTCAGCACCTCCTTTGTCAGCTTCAGCCGGACATCATAGGCATTTTCCAATTCATCATCATACAACAATGCGAGGGCAGTCTTGGTCTGTGGACATAAAGTGGTGATGTGAATAAAATGATGTGTGTGGAGGAGACTCCCACATGATAGGAAATTGTGTGTCTGTCTCCTTCCTTTCCCACCACCTACAAGTCTGAAGACCCATATTTTTCATATGAATACTTCTTCATTCGTATGATAGGAATGCAATTAGTTTAACAGATTTAAAAAAATCACCATTCAACATATTCTCTCTAGAGTGGCCAGTTCATTCTGGGGTATGGGTTTGGACCCTACAGATGGCACCCTACAGATGCTGTTCCAATTTCCCTGATCCCCTGGCAGACACACTCCTACACTATTATAACAGACTCGCTGGTCAATCCTTGTCCCTACTTGTGCCAGGTGTTAGGGCAGCAGGACAGCCTTGCTGTCTCCACGGAGGTCACCAAGACAAGCCAATGGTGAGCTGTGATAAGGAACAGGCCAAACCACAGGACCCAGACCACAGCAGGAGCTACCAGGATCTGTCAAGCACCCACAGCACATGCCACAGGGGCTGTTACCGCTAACATTCACAGCCAAGACCGTGGCCTTCAGAGGGAACATGTGAAGGGCTCTCATGGCTCAGGACATACACAGTGTATGGAAGACATGGGAAGATATAGTGGTGACTTGTTACCTTACCAAGCACACTCTTGCATACAATATTACTTTTCAACAAACTCAGTGAGCTGAGCAGTTTACTGTGGTACCAGTGAGTCATCTTGGAGGGGGAACCCCCTTATATCCAGGGACTTCAGAAATAAAAATAGTTGGACTGTGTTCAGAAGAGATAGCACCTGTCTAGGCTGAAGGCCAGAGAGAGAAAGAGTGTTGGACTTTCAACAAGTGAACATGATACTTAAGTTACACAGCTTGTGATGGTTAATCTCCATATCAACTTGACTGGATTGAGAAACACTAGGAGATTAGTAAAGCACTCCTCAGGGTGCATCCATGATGGATCCAGACAGGATTAGACCCCGAGAACTTTGACCTAAATGTGGTTAATCTGTCGACAGATTCAGAGGTTAAACAGATGACTGGAAGGCGGTAGACGGTAGAAGAAGAAGGTAACCAGGGGCGTGACTCTGAAGGGTCCATCTTGCCTTAGCTCCTTCCTGCTCACTCTGCTCTCTGTGTGCCACAAGATGGGCAGCTTCAGCCCCATGCTGCCACCTCTGGGGCTCTGCTTATAAGGCGTGCAACAATGAAACTGCCATGAATGGTAGAAGCCTCTGAAACTGAGAAAAACTAAATCATCTCCCCGTGGTTCTTTCAAGCATTTTGTCACAGCTACAGAGAAACTGAGGAGTACACATTTTAATATTTAATACCGTACATTTAAAGTTAGCAAATGAAGATCTAACACAGGCCATCTGCTGCTTCCCTCTGTCATACCAGCCAGGGGATACCATCCAAAGTAAACCCAGCTTCTTCTCAAAATGTTAAAATATTAAAAGTCAGGAACAAAACCAAATTGGAGATAATTAAGCTTTCTAAATCAAAACTATAATTTTCTTCTAATCACTTCCTTCTATGAAAACACTCACTCCTGCTACCACTGTTAGTTTGCCAGAGATAATTACTTGCTTTAATATGAATGTGATGCACCAGCCAGTGGGTATCCTGTGTGCTCTTTACCACAGCAATGGTGCCTACCATGCTCTGAGGAAAAACACAGAAACACAGTGTGGTACCAGAGGAGTGGGATTGCTGCTGGATACCTGACTGTGTGGCTTTGGCCTTTTGGAGCTGATTTTCAAGAGGATGTGGAAGTATTTGAAACCTTGGCCTAAAAGACGCCTTGCAGTACTGTAAGTACAGCATGATGCACTATTCTGGTCAGAGTTGAAACACTTGAATGCAGTAAGAAATATGGACTGTGAGGTTTGGCTTATGAGGGTGAGAAAGAACTTTGCTTGGACTGGGATAAGAGCAGTTTATATGAGAAGCTTGCTGTTATGTCTGTGTCCTGAGAATTTGTACAGGGTTGCTTTGCATAGAAATGAACTGGTGTGAGCAGAGTGGTATGGCACAGAAAAATATCTTTGGGTGAACTGCTGGCCATTCAGCTGCAATTGAGAGATTGCAGCATTTAAGACTGGACCAGCTGACCTGCACTGGGGCAATAGGAAGAATGTAAACTCTCTTGAAGGGGCCTGAGTGTTCAAGGAGTGTCCTGTTCTTCAAAGTCTGCTTTATTCTCCCCTGGATTAACAAATTGGCACCCTACCTGGTATTGTGGAGTATAAGAAATGCAGGAAAGAGAGGATCATTGAGTTTGTAACACAGTCCGTGGTTTGGAAATGGCCATGGTCATTGTGAAGCAGGTTTGCTGGATGCCTGCATGGAGACCCCATTGGGCCATGAGAATGAACTATGGGTTGCAGTGGAGACCCAGTGGAGATGCCAGGCAACAAGATGGCTGCCAAGGAGAGCTGTCAGCCTCAGATGAAGTTTTCCAGGACTGTGAGTAGCCTAACTGGAGGAGTGGAATTGGAACTCCAGAGATTTGTTGCCGGTTAGAATAATTGGACTTGGAGACTTGTCACTGATTAGAGTTGTTGGACTTGGATCTACAGAGTTTGATGTTTGCCCTGTTTAAATCTTGTATTGGTTGAATATTTCTTTGCTATGCCCAATGCCATCTTTTGCAGTGTGTTTATTCTTTTCCAGTATGAGATTTTGGGGGATTTTTTGGTATGATGGCTCAGTTAAAAGATCCTGGACTATGGGGATATATGAACATCATTGGAATTAATAAAAACTATGGGAACTTTTAAAGTTGGATAAATGCCTTGCATTTTACATCATGTATGGTTATCAGTTTATGGCGGCCAGGGTCGGAATGTGGTGGTTTGATTCAGGTGTCCCCCATAAACTTAGGTGTTCTGAATGCTAGGTTTCCAGCTGATGGAGATTTAGGAATTAATACCTCCAGAAGGCAGGGTTTTGTTGGGGGACAGGCTTATGGGTGTTATAGCCAGCTCCCCCTTGCTAGTGTTTGGCACACTCTCCTGTTCCTGTTGTCTACCTGACATTGGCCAGGGGATGATGTCTACCCTCTGTTAATGCCATCGTCTTCCCTGCCATTTTGGAGCTTCCCCCTTGACCGTATAGGCCAAAATAGACCTCTTTTCTCCAACAAGCTGCTATTGGTCCAGCAATTTCTGCCAGCAATATGAACCTGACTACAACACACAGCATACACACAAAGTTTTGAGGGCAGAGCAGACACCTGCCAAGACAAAGCAGGTAGCAGAGGATCCCACCTCCCTCCTGTACCACTCCAGCATGGCAGTCTATAGCACAAGGCCCAGAAGTTCCAGCAATTCTAGCCCTCTATTTAACTTTGTACATTTCCTTTGTACAGTAGCAGAAGCAAGTTATCGTAAATCAGCTTCTTTCAAAGTTTTAGATTTTCCATTCTAAAAACAAACAAAAAGTTAAAAACGTACTGCAAACACATCCCTGTCCCTCTGTGACTTTCTTTCCTAACAGATAGTACTGGAATGCTTGTGGCCTTCCCTCCCCACCACCATACCTGATTCCCCTCCCCCAATTCTCCAAAGCATGCCTGCAGTGGGCACCACCTCAGCCTCCACTGTGGCCACAGGCAGACATTGTCCTGGGCCTCAGAATTGTCCATTCATAGTAATGACAAGTCAGGGTAGCCTGCTAAATGAGCTCCACTGGTGACATTCCTCTGGAAAACACATCCTAGGAATCTCTGTCTCACAGGAAAAGCCACACTCTGTAATGCTATGTGAGTTCAGCTCCTTCTGGTCCCTCTTACCCCCTCCTCAGACGTCCTGGTGACCTTTTGCAACTGTTTGGGGACCACAAACACCACAGTCCTGTGCCCATCTGCTCATCTGCAATCCTACTTACTCCTTTCTCTTCTCCTGGGCAAGGCTGCACCAGCCCATGCTGCAGAATCCTGCCGCCTGCACATGCTCTGCCCTGTGGGAATCCTGACACTCTGTGTCCCATGCCCTTGTTCTGTTCTCCACTCTGCTTCCTCGTTGTGACCTGCAGAAGGTGATCTCTATGCTAGTGATCATGTTCACTCTGTCATAAGTGAGTTCCCACCAGTGTAGCCCAGAGCAGGAGAATGCTCCCTTCAACAGTGTCTTATCTGTGCACTCGAACAAGTTTGCAACAATTTTCATTAGATGGCTAAAGCTTGATTCTATTTACATAGGGTAGGTACTGGAGACTAGAGAACCCACTTTACAAAATAATAAAGCCACTACAGCTATAGAACTGACAGGTCACCAAGCCAACAGAAACAGGTCTCCATTAGAGCATTTATCACAGCACTGAAGAAAATCCTGCTGCTGAGAAACGTTCTTTTGCTTAATGACTTTGATAACAACAGACATGGCTCTTATACAGCAATTTCAAAGAATGAATTCCAATGATCACTAATTGTAGAAATATAGAAAAATTAAAGTACATGAAAAAATCGGTGCCTTTTTGTATGTTTGTTTGTGTGTGCATGTGCACATGTGCCTGTTTGTCTCTCTTTATGTAGGTGAGGCATATTGGGTTAGCTTCACTTAAAAACCAGAAACTCTTGATAAATGGATTTATTGGAGTCACTATACAGATATATGAAACTTTTCTCTAACAAAAACATCATGTACAAAACATATGGATATGGTAAACAATATGCTAATGTAAACAGAATCACCAATAAAGGTAGAAAACAAGCATTTTATTAAAATTGAGCTAATACTATGAAAGGTACGCCCTCAGAGAAGATATCATAAAAGTAATTTCCCAGGGAAAAGGTAAATTGAAAAATAAATTATAGCAATTAATGCATTATGTTTGTACATCAATGTATGCTTCTGAAGACAGGTATGTTCAAAAATTTACAATGGATTTTAAGAAAATATTTTGCTTAAATGCCTATTCTTTTCAAGTTTTGAGTATGCATCGTTGACCACTGGTTATTTAGGTTTAATTCATTTAGTTCCCTCTGCCCAACATTGTTGCAAGTTGATTTCCCTCTGAGCAGTTTAAGGTAGGCCTCTATCCCAGATCCAGCATGGGGCTATCATCCATAATGAGCTTTTGATCAGAGAGACCTACAAGGTTTCCTAAAAGACAGACCGATTTCTGTCAGAGTACTTGATGACCCACCAAAGGTTAGTGGTAAGACCCTACTGCTGAAGATACCTTATGTGATTGACATGCACATTAGAATGGCATGGCTGGAAGTTGGAAGAGAGTCAGTCCCCAGACAGTCAGCGTGTCTAGTGCCAGAAGGTGCTACATGGGCGACTGGGGGAAATTGACCAATATCTATCGAAGCAACGCATGGTCTAACCTACTTAGCAGCAAATAACTTGTTGTGATGCCCACACAAGTGCAGTGGTGGCACACAGCCATGGTGGGGAACCAACTGCTCTCAATTTGGCTAACTGATCCCCTCACTGGTATGGGACCCATAGCTGGAGCTGGGAAACAAGTAAGAACTAGATCCAAACATAAGCCCACTCTCCAATATCAAGCTACCATCAATTGTGGGCTACAAGAGGGCCTACACCTATTAAATTCTCTATATAAAAAAAAGTAAGGGTTATCTCTTTTGTCCTGGTGCTAACTTACTCTCCGTTGGAGAATCTGCTTCTCTTTTTCAGATAGATGTAGATCCTAAGGAGCGAGCCACCCCATCATACCTCAAAAGGGCCCTGGCTGAAACTAAGAAAAATTGGAGAAACAAGCAAGGGGGCTGTTTTCCTGATGAACCGGATACCAGCACAAGAGGTAAGGAGATCAGCACAGAGAAAAATCAACTCCTACCAAATCAGAGAGCCAGAGCCTCAGAGGCCCCCAACACCTCATCACTGAAGCAGACCAAAAATGAACCCAACATGGCTCAGGGAAATTTTGCAGAAGAGGGCGTGGAAAGAATGTCAGAGCCACATGTTGGGTCATGATATGCAGAGACATTTATCTTACCCATAACTGTGGGCTAACTCCACAATGCATGACCCGTATACCTCAACAAGGAGGGGCCAAGGGGAGAGGGTAGGTCACAGATGAGCCTAATAATGGTACCAAACTGACTGTATTTGCTGAATACAGAACTGACTAATAAAAAAATAAAATAAAATAAAAAAACAAAAAAATAAAGTGGAGAGCATTCAAAAAAACTAGAAAAATAAAAATCATAAACACTAGACTTAGTTACTTTACAGCTGTTTTTTTTTTTTTTTTTTTTTTTTTTCATTTACTCACATGTCTGAGTGTTTCTCTGCCCAAATCATTTGTGGATACTGTCACAAAGGTACATGGAAGCTTCAAGTAATTCAGACATGGAACCCTTCTATGAACCGTCAGTATCTAGAACACCCTTGATGAAAAGACACACATACCCTTGTTGTTTTTGTTTTATTCTTCAGAGAGTGTGTAAATATTGTACAAGTTTTTCCTATTTCATTCTGAAATAGATGTCTTTTTCATTGGATTGTTGACATTAGGAGAATTAATTAAATAATGAATATGCAATCCTCAGAGAAAATTTAAACACATAGGGCTAAGAAAATGCAGAAAGAAAAATCCTTACTGTCCGCCTCCCCAGGCTCTGCAGGGTGGAGAGGAAATAGAGATGGCATTTTAGTCCAGCCCAGGTTTTAGAAACACCTGTGCAGCTTTAAAGGCTACTTAAGCATTCCAAGTCTTTAACACAGTGTCTTCCACTGTCTTGGCAGTCAAGACCTTGTGGATGCATCAGTGTGGAGCTTATGTAAGGGGCAAGGTGATCACATCCATTAGCATGCGTCTACTCCATGGTTCCATCACCCACTATCTCAGTTTGGAGGCATTCTCCCATCATGCACATACCAGGGTTCATTCTGTCTAAAAGTTTTGTAAATTCTTCTGAGAACTCAAGAATTTAAGTTTGACCCTCTTATCCTACAAAAGGCATGTACAAGTAATCCCTTTTACAGGCATGAGGCTGGGAGACATCTACCTATGAAACAGGGTATTATCCCAATGGAGCCACGAGGTATATGCCAGGAACTGTCCCCACATCCTCATTACAGTCACCATCTAAGGGTTGCTTCTGCAACCCCAAACATGAGTACTGCAGGTCCACCTAGCATATACAATCTGCCAAGCTTCAGACTGTAGCTTGAATAAAACGTGCACAGGCAGCATTCCAAACTGTCTGGAAAAAAATATCTAAGAAACTCATGGACTTAGTAATGCATTACATGTTTAACTGCAGAGCAATTTATTCTGATGTTCATGAAAAGAATGGAACGATCTCATCACTCAGCCTCAACTTAACCAGAGCAGCAACATGAAGGTATGGGTAAATGGTAAGCAACTGAGAAGGGGCCGATATTCCCCAGTGGAAAAGAGGCCACAATAACAAACACTGCATCTACTTACATCACCAAGTGAGAAGTAAGTGCAAGTTTTGCACATCACTGTGTGGCCTGTGCCACACCTGCAGTTGGATGTCACTCTTCATGGATGATTATGACATATTCAATTAGGAAATTGAACCTGTGAGGTGAGAAGTTCCTCCAGAACCACAGCTGACTGGAAGACAACATTTACCTGACTGATTTCACACCCACAGGCATCACAGGCATGGTGGCTACATCGGGGCATCTCCCCTTGGCAGATTCGCAGTGTGGAGTGGAGGAGTACACAGCTTCTGGCCTGAAGCTGGCTCACTGTTACTATCATTCCCTTTTGCCTCTTTGGCAGGCTTTTCCCACTTCACAAGCAGTGCCACTGCTTGAAAGCAGGATTCCTAGGAGAATACAGTTCTGTTCCTGCACAGCAGATGGTTTTTGCAATGTAAATTTGAAGGTGAAACAATGATTTTTTAAACTACTTTAATGCCTCATCTCACATACTGTGATGTACTTGCTTGCTCTGCATTAACATTCCCAGAAAATACAGCCATACCTATATTAAGGCTGATACAGTAGAATTTCGTAATGGGGAGATTACAGGGTTACAGGTCCAGAGACAAATTATACTGGACTATTTTCAGCCCCAATATCCATTGCCTACCTCCACATCTGACCTCATACCCTGTAACTATGAGATGAAACCTTCTGAGATGTATCAGCAGACTGTTAGCTTCCACCAACTCCACCTATAGCAGAGAGCTCCCTGCTCTGCTGGAGCCCACCTACCTGATGCTTCCACCAGCATGTTTGAAAAGTGCTTTGATTTGTGACTTCTTTTGTTCTATTTCTATAAAAACTTTATGATACCATTACCACTTTGGAACATGACATTTAAAGTAACTTGAATCTATGTTCCTGGGCCATGGTCTTGCCAATTTGGCTCCAGAATAAACTCTCTCCTATTCCCTTGGGAATGAGCATGCAGTCAGCATCACCACTGGGCTCAGCTTATAATAAAATTACCGCCACAGCAGCAATGAATTTTGTTGTCATTACTTCAGAGTTAAAGCGCATGGTACTGAATATGAGTTTAAAACATGCTCTTTATTACACACAATAAGCAGTTTCCTGCCAGAGCACTTTCACAGCACCCTGTGATTACCCAGCAGCTCTAAAGACACTGAAATTTTAGAAAAATATTTATTTTTAATAAAAAGAAATGTTTCTGCTGCAAACTAACACCAGGCTTGTGTCTTTGTGTCACTTTTTGGGTCTGGTTTTATGTGGGTAATGGGGAACTAAACCTGGGCTAGCAGTCTTTGTATACAAGTACCTTTAACTCCGAGCCATCTCTCTAGCTGAACAAATTGTTTTAAAATGCACTTTTTGGCCCAGCCTTTTAAAAATTATTAATGTGTGTGTGTGTGTGTGTGTGTGTGTGTGTGTGCAGGTAAGGGCATTCCAGGGTCTCTTCCTCCTCCAAGGAAATGCTAGACACATGCATCATTTTGCATCCAGCTTTATGTGCATGCTGGGAAATTTAAGCCAGGCCAACAGGCTTTGCAAGCAAGCACCTTTGACCACTGATCTATCTCCCCAGCCTCTTGACTCACCCTTTGAACTAGCAGCTTTGTGGTTGATATTTCTGAAGAAATGGACATGGCCCTGAGCCTGCTATGAAGGTAGGTTCACCACACAGTGATGGACAGGACTTCTGAGGCCACCTGATCCTAATGATTAGACCATAAACTGAGCCATCTGTTCAGTTATTGCAAACACAGAGTGTCACAGCTGGACAGATGTGGCTGATATCTGGCATCCTAGCCTGTTCTCAGAATCTGCTTTCTGGTCTGTGTTCTTCCTCAGTACATTCAGCTAAACAGTAAAGGCAAGTTCATGCCTTTTTTTTTTTTTTTTTTTGGTTTTTCAAGGTAGGGTGTCACTCTAGCTCAGGCTGACCTGGAATTCACTATGGAGTCTCAGGGTGGCCTCGAACTCACAGCGATCCTCCTACCTCTGCCTCCCGTGTGCTGGGATTAAAGGTGTGCGCCACTACGCCCGGCTAAGTTCATGCCTTTTGAACTGAGTGTCAAAACAGCCTTTGCTATGAGTACTGGATCTAAAAGTTAGTGGATCAATGTGTAAACATGGAAACATATAAAATGCCTATAAAGATAGTAAAATTTGAGCTGAGATGGGAGAAAGGACTAGTGGATCATACATCTGTAATCCTAATGCTCCTACATGGGAGGTAGGCACAGGAGAGCCCTCGAAGCTCACAGCCCAGGTAGCCTGAATTACACAACAACAAACAGCAAGAAACTCTGCCTTAAATAAGGTGCAAGGAGAGACTGACATCTGAGATTGTCCTCTAACCTCCACTGGCACACCATAGCATGCACTCGCCACATACATACACACACACACACACACACACACACACACACGAGAGAGAGAGAGAGAGAGAGAGAGAGAGAGAGAGGAAAAGAGAGAGAGAGAGATACACAATGATAAAATTATAACAATTATAACAGCTGTCCAATTCCAATTTTTTATATATTTCTGCATTTTACCAGTAATATATTTTAGACTAACCACATAAAAAATTATCAGGCCATGAAAACTCTAAGTGATGACAATCATAGTAATAAATTTTAATATCTTTTTACTTAGCTCCTCCATTTTGTGGTGAATGTGTTAAATGTGGAAACTGTATCAGTGTGCTTTGTATTTCTATTGAACCAGATAATATGGAGAGCCTATCTGTAGGGAAGAGCTGAATACTTTATTTTTTTTATTTTATCTTGAGAGAGAGAGAGAATGAGAATGAGTGCACCAGGGCCCTCAGCTGCTGTGAATGAACTCCAGATGCATGTGCTCCCTTGTGTACATGTACCACAATGTATGCTTGCATCACTGTGTGTCTGGCCTATGTGGGACCTGGAGATTCAAATATGAGTTATTAGGCTTCACTGGCAAGCACCTTAATCACTAAGCCATCTCTCCAGCCCTGTTTACATGAATTTCAACTCATAGAGCAATTACTTTTAATAAATGACCTAATCATGCAATGCCAGCTAATGGGGATGGGATCATCAATAGATAAGCTGACTTTCCTCTGTGAATCACTTGTCCTGTGCTACTACTACAGTGTCTGACACTTCACACACAAGTTATACTGAAAGCAAGTCATAGACTAAATCATGGCAATACTACCTTTAAGCAGAAATCAGGATCAGCTTAGATTCAGAGCAAACTGAACCTGGGGTCATCAGTGATCCCAGACACAAACTCATGAAGATGAATGCAAAGAGTGAGGCTTCCACAGTTCTCATGGTCCAAGGCTCCCACAGGCAGCTGTCATCACTGCTGTCCACTCTACTCCAGAGACATGCCATTCAGAAGGTCTGGTGGGAGCCCAGGCCCTTCCATTGCCTGAAGCCTGCCTGAAGACTCTGATGCACCACCCCTGGAGACTACATAAGGAAACTGTCACCCCACAGAGGCATCGGCTAGCAGTGGGTGCTGTGGGATCTGCTAAGTAAGCTCCTTTGGCTTCCTCAACCTGCTTTCTACATCAGTAAAATAAGAGTGTCCTATATAATCAGATAATTTACTTCCAGGACTAAAGTTTTCCCTCTGAATTCCACACTAAAATGGAATTACTCCTAAGCCACAGCATGCTGATAGCACATATGGCATGACACTTTCCTTCTTTAGCCTTCACAAACTCCCTGTTTTGGGAAAGGAGGTTAAGAAAAGTGATTTCAGTGCAATAAAACAAAACCAATAAAGACCATTACATCTCCCTAAAACACTACTCACTGATTGTAAAGTTGGATTTTGTCATTGTGCTTGCAGCTTTACAGGCGCAGTTCCACAACAAACATCAACAACCATTAAAATCAATGGCAATGAGGAAAAGGCATGAATGTTTGTTTAGCCATACAGGTCATATAGGATAAAATGTCAAGTACTTGTAATGAGCTAGCGTTACACTGATGATGAATGAAAGTAGAGTCATTACAGTAGATGCCCCAAGGGATCATAAAGGGCTGTTATGAACTATTATATGCCAACAAATTGGGGATCCTATAGGAAATGAATGAGTACCTAGAACACTGTATCTTGCCATGATTGCCTTAGAAAAAAAAGAACAAAGCAACAGCAAACTTAGGATTGAAGAATGAGCAAACCCTCACCCCCAACAAAGAAAAGCTTGGATCCAGATAAAATCATAGCTGAATTCTATCACACATTAAAGATTGAATAAATGCCAGTTTTCTCAAGGTCTTAAAACACAGAGCTGTAGTCAATACTTCTAAGCATAAATGAGGCCAATATCACCATCACACCTAAGCCAGACGACAACATCACAAGCAAAGAAAGCTACAGGCCAAGTTCTATGATCATCATTGGTGCAAACATACTCAATTATATATCAGCAAACTAAATCTACAACATATCAAAAACAGAATATATTGTAGCCAATCAGAAGTCATTCCTAGTATGCAAGGCTTGTTTAATGAATGTTAATCAGCCAATATGCTGCATCATATTAATATGAAATAAAAAACCTATCATGTCAGTTGATACAGAGAAAGCATTTCACAGAGTTTGACATCCTGTTTTGATTCAAAAACATTAGATATTGGAATATGGAAGAACATTTCCTCAACAATTGCATCATTTAGGAAAAAAAAATCCCATTGATAACATCATTATCATTGGAGTTTTCCCCCTATAGCCTGGTATAAGGGGGCATACCCTGTCTTACCATATCTATTAAACATAGCACTGAAAATAGCAACAAGAATAACCAAACGAGAGCAAATAAAACAGATGCAAATCAGAAAGTAAGAAGCCAAGCTATATTGACTTAGAGATGTCATGATCCTATATGTAGAAATCTCTAAAGAATTGAGAAAAGATACTAGAACCAAGCTATGTAAAGTAAAGTTCTAGGATATAACATTAACATAGAAAAATCAGTAGCATTTCCATATGCAAGCAATAATGTAGCTGAAAAAGAAATCATGAAAACAACCCCCCTTGCAAACACTTAGAAACAAATGAATAAAAATTAAATGAAAATGAATTTAAAACCACAAACTGCACATTGAAAATTATAAGATATCAATGAAATAAACTGAAGAAGACACCAATAAGGAGAAATATATCCCATGAATGTCAGCTAGAAGAACATTATTAAAATAACCATATTATCCAAGGTAATCTATAGAATGAATGTAATTCCTATCAAACTCCTGAAGTTCTTCCTCATATAAATAGAAAAGGGGATACCGGATCCTAAAATATCCACGGGACCACAAGAGAAACTCACATCCAAAGTGGTGCTGAGTACAGCACAGAAATGAAGAAGATGCACTATGCTTTCTGATGAAAAAATATACTGAAATTTGATGGAAAACGTATCAGTTTGGTACTGGCATAGAAACAGACACAAGCTCAAGTTGAACAGATTGGAAGCCTAGAAATACCAGCACAAGGGGGAAGGAGATCAGCATAGAGAAAAATCAACTCCTACCAAATCAGAGAGCCAGAGCCTCAGAGGCCCCCAACACCTCATCACTGAAGCAGACCAAAAATGAACCCAACATGGCTCAGGGAAATTTTGCAGAAGAGGGGGCGGAAAGAATGTCAGAGCCACATGTTGGGTCATGATATGCAGAGACATTTAGCTTACCCATAACTGTGGGCTAACTCCACAATGCATGACCCGTATACCTCAATAAGGAAGGGCCAAGGGGAGGGTGTAGGTCACGGATGAGCCTAATAATGGTACCAAACTGACTGTAAAAAAATAAAATAAAATAAAATAAAAAATAAAAATGAAAAAAAAAAAGAAAATCTGGCAAAACTAAAAAAAAAAATAGATCCAAATGTATTAGGTAAAGTAATTTTCTACATATATGCATGCAGAGTTCTATATGCAAAAGAGGGTAAAATGGGAACCACGGTGACATTGTATTTGGGGGTATTTCTGCTAAACGAGTAAATTCCAGCTGCTCTTGCCACACAGATTCGTGTAGCTCCATGAGATGGTGAACTTGGTTTGCTTCACTGTAGGAATCATTCCAGTACCTACAGCTCATAGCATCCTGACATACCTTCACTATAAAGAATAAAATTTGCTTCATTTTTTTTCAAATATACACAGCTGATAAAATAGATATTATAAATCCTATGACATAAAATCTATTATTAAATTTATATGGTTTTCCATTAAAATGAAAACACATCAATTACAAAGAACCTGAGTTTTTAAATTGTAGAAATTCATAACAAGAAAATATCATTTCTCATAACATGATTCATTCCATGGAAGAAAAGCATGATAGTCGAAATCTAACTTTTCTTCTCTCTGTCTCTTCTTGGAAATAAATAAATTAAAATGAAATATTTTCTTAAAATGTGAAAGCAAACTTTCTTCATGTGACATCATCCACATGTCCGTAAAGAGTGTGCTGGCACTGTATCTCAATATGCCTGGGGAAAAGACCATTTTACATCCTGCCTCAACCTAACTATGCTTATTGAGATTTACATAGTGGTTTATATGGTGACTCAGACAGGAAACGGGCACTTAGTGTGTAAGAGGCTGTAGAGTGGGGAGTGATGGCACATCCCAGGGGACAGGGTGGTGGCAGCATATAGCAGCCCTCTCCTGACTCTGTGCTCAGTTTCAGAATAGGAAGGATCTCCTCAAGCCAAAGGCCACACACTTCGGAGTAAGCTATTGTTGCAGTCAGGTTCGCACTGCTGGTAGAAATCACGCAACTAAGAGCAGCTTGTGGGAAAAAAAAGAGGTTTATTTTGGCTTACAGGCTTGAGGGGACGCTCCACGATGGCAGGGGAAAATGACGGCATGAGCAGAGGGTGGACATCACACCCTGGCCAACATAAGGTGGACAATAGCAACAGGAGTGTGTACCAAAACAGGCAAAGGGAAACTGGCTATAATACCCATAAGCCCACCCCCAACAATACACTGCCTCCAGGAGGCATTAGTTCCCAAATCTCGATCATCTGGGAATCTAGCATTCAGAACACCTAACCTTTATGGGGGACACTTGAATCAAACCACCACATTCTGCCACTGCCCCCATAAACTGATAACCATACATGATGTAAAATGCAGTACCTTCATCCAACTTTAAAAGTCCCCATAGTTTTTATCTATTCTAATGATGTTCATACATCCCCATAATCCAAGGTCTTTTAAGTGAGCCGTAATACATATGTGTGCGTGTGTGTGTGTGTGTGAGTCTTCTTAATAAACCATAATGGTACAGAATAAACATTCATACTGCAAAAGATAGCACTGGGCATAACAAAGAAATATTCAAGCAATACATGATTTAAATAGGGCAAACACCAATCTCTGTAGCTCCAAGTTTAACAACTCTAGCCAGTGACAAGTCTCCAAGTCTGACAATTCTAACCAAGAAATCTTTGGAGTTCCAATTCCGACCCTCCAGCTAGGCTACTCACAGTCCTGGAAAACTTCATCTGAGGACAGCAGCTCTCCTTGGTAGCCATCTTGTGGTCCTGGCATCTCCACTATAAGCCGCAGTTCATCCTCATGGCCCCATGGGGTCTCCATGCAGGCAACCAGCAAAACCTGCTTTATACTGACCATAGCCATTTCCAAAAATGCAAGACCATGTTGCAAACTCAATGACCCTCTCTTTCCTGCATTTCCTATACTCCACAATGCCAGATAGGGTGCCAATTTGTTAATCCAGGGGGGAATAAAGCAGACTTTGAAGACCAAGATACTCCTTGAGCACTCAAGCTCATTCAAAAGAGTCTACATTTTTCCTGTTGCCCCAGTGTAGGTCAGCTGGCTCAATCTTTCTCAAAGGTTGTAATCTCGCAATTGCAGCTGAACGGGCAGCAGTTCACCCAAAGATTTTTCTTCTTGTGCCATATCCCTCTGCTCACACAAGTTTATTTCTACACAAAGCAACCCTACACAACTTCTCAGGACATGGGCATAACAGCAAGCCTCATACAAACTGCTAGCTCAGTCCAAGCAAAGCTCTTTCTTACCCTCACAAGCCAAACCTCACAGTCCATGGTTCTTACTGCATTCAGGTCTTTCAACTGTGACCAGAATATTTCATCAAGCTATACAGACAGCACTGGAAGGTATCTCTTAGGCAAAGGTTTAAAGTCCTTCCACATTCCTCTTGAAAATCAGCTCCAAAAAGCCAAAGCCACACAGTCAGGTATCTCGCAGCAACCCCACTCCTTGGTACCATTTTACTGCTGCAGTCAGGTCTGCATTGCTGGTAGAAATCACCCAACTAAGAGCAGCTTGTGGGGAAAAGAGGTTTATTTTGGCTTACAGGCTCAAAGGGAAGCTCCACGATGGCAGGGAATAATGATGGCATGAACAGAGGGTGGACATCACCCTGTGGCCAAGATAAGGTGGACAATAGCACCAGGAGAGTGTGCCAAACACTGGCAAGGGGAAACTGGCTATAATACCCATAATCCCTCCTCCAAAAATACACTGCCTCTAGGAGGCTTAAGTTCCCAAATCTCGATCAGCTGGGAATTTAGCATTCGGAACACCTAAGTTTATGGGGGCCACCTGAATCAAATCACCACAACCATACACTACTTGAGAGGCACGTCTTGATGGCAAACATCCTCTAGTGACCTCTCCTATGACTTCCCCCATCTGCCTGGAATCCCGGCAGAGCTTCTCATGCTTAGTCTTTCATTCTGTCTTTTTGCCAAACATTTTCTCATCCTGACTTCTAACTGAAGTCATTATCTTTTTCACCCTGGTGTTTTTGTCCCACCATGGTTCTTCTTTCTTGCTTGGGTCTTCTTATTTCTTTCCTCTATCTTGCCTCCTCTGTATGAACCAAGCATGTCGTAGTATTCCAGTTTCTCACTTACATTCATTTTTTAAAGCTACATATCTTTGTTGTAGTTTTAAGGAATTTCTTTTAAGATGAAAATAACACTGTTTCTTTATCTCCAACTCCCTATATCCTGCTGATCCAGCAGGTGACACTCTGTTCAGCAGCTTGTTCTGGGCCCAGGATGATTAAGGGGGACATGCCTTGCACACATGGGCCTGATTTTTGCTCTTACCACAAGTCATGTTAGGGAGTGACTTCAGAGATAAGGTGGTATTCTTCCCTACATGGAGTTTTCAAATGTCAGAGCTCTGTGGACAGTATAGCGGTATCACAGGCACAGGAGATAATGAAGGACAGGGCAAAGATCATGTGCTGACAAGTCTGGTGTGAACTTCTGGGACCATGAAAATGCACCGAGATCTTCTCAACTGTGGCCTAAACCTTCATCTTCCCGTCACTACACATTGTCCAACTGTGGATTTGTGATATGCTTTGATAAGTGCCTGTGGAAATTGAGTTCTCACTCCAGTCTTCATCTGGAGGTTGCAAAGTTCAGGCTCTCTTGATCCCATCATTGTGGAAGGCTCTTTGGCCCTGGATAAGCATGCCTGACTCAGGTGCATCCTATGCACATGATCTACACTCCAGCTTACATGTGGAGCATTCCTCATGCCTCATCTAATGGAAAGAAAAATAAGAAACACTCAAGAATGTATATGTCTGCACATATCACAGTTTTAACTAATGCACATTTAAAAGTGGTCACAAGAGAAACAATGCTAACCTTAAGGAGAAGACAGTAGGACAACATTGGAAGGACAAGTGAGAGTAGTTGTTTTGATCTGGAAACCAGCGTCCACAATTCATTTCCCTGGAAGTCTTACATATTATTAGAATTATATGATTCTGTTTTACCTTCCTTGCTTTCTTAATTTAGATTCTTCAGCTGAAAAGACAGCTCTTTGAAAAAAATCAATAAAATACTTCAGTATAGCCCCAGAGAACATAATGTGAATTTGCTATCTATTTTTCTTGGAAAAAAAAAATCTATTCACTATTCCATCCTCTAGGTGCTCACAGAACCACCACCTAGCCTAGCAGGGCTCCTATGATCTACAATCATTAGCATCACACTACATTTAGGATTTTGTCTTGTGTCCTGCCAGAAAGAGGGAAACCACAATAGAAGATTTTCTTTTTCAACACTTGCAAACTTAGTCAAAATGATACTTGTGCTCAAAGTTCCCAACACCCTTCAGGTATAAGGTCTAATTAGAGTTAGCTAATGAAAATGCTGGACCCTGGGAGGATTAAACATGCTCTTCTTGGCAGCTGGAGATGGCCTCAAAGATCTCCAGGAAGATCACCTGTGGGTACAGCTCAGGAAATTATGAAAACATAAAGCCTGAAAAGTGAGCTATCAACCCACCAGAAAAACGGATAAAAGCTTAAAGATGAAAACCACATAAAAATAATTGGAATGAAAGGCACAGTGAAATATAATGAAGTCAAATGAAAGCACAATCAAGAGCCAAGGCCTTTGCTGTGTGCTGCTTGAGTGTAAAACACAAATAAAGCAGCTATCGTGACGATACATGGAAGACAACAAGGACAGGAGCCAGGTAAGTACTGGCTAGCATATAATTGGTCCTATTCAAAGGAGAAGGAGAACAAGAGGAAGAGTATGCATCAAGATAACAGGAAAATACTCCCCCCCTGGAAAAAAAAAAAACACAAATTGTCCCATAACAGGACAGGCTGAGACCACAGGGAAGGAGGTTGCTCAGTGGTCACTACTTACCAACAACTACATACAAAATCTCCTGCTGGAGCAACTACATTTTACGAGTAGAGAAACTATAAAATGATGTCATTTTTTCTTTTCAGTAATTTAGTAGATTTTTTTTATATTCCTGCTCCACATTTTTACATGTATGTAGGGGTGTGTAGGTACACATGTACATGTGGGTGTACAGGCCAGAGGACAAGTTTAGGTGTCATGTTCAGGAACACCATCCGCCTCCTTCAACAGAGTTTCTCATTCACCTGCAGCTCACTAATTAGGCTATAATGGCTGTCTGGGGAGCTGCAGGTATTCTCCTGAAATGGAAATTTTGAAGTTCCTTGCCAATACACCAATATGCCAAGGCACCAATAAATTTAAGATACTCCATATTCTTGTCTTATGAATTAAAAAAATTAAAATTCATAGACAAGAGGGTAAGGTTTAGAGAGATTTTATTATATTAAGAAAAGGAAAGAGAAGAAAGTGCAGAGAGCTCCTACCCTGTGAAGGACAGGAGGGGGTAGAGAGCTTATGTGGGAGTAGGTATGCAGGGGTCTCCCCGACCTCAGCCCAGCTGGGTTGAGAAGAGGGAAGGCTTACCAGAACCTGGAAGTTCAGGGGCCAGCCAAGAGAGGCCACCCACCTGGTATCTACTTTCAACCTTATTGTGGTGGGCCTTACCTTCCAGCTCAGGTGAGCCAAAGTGAGGGCTCATGGGTCTGGACTAGGGGCTGGCTCAAGAAGAGTCCAGTCATGAAGTCAAGTTTTGGGACTGAGCTTAACCAACCACAATGCCAGGATCAGATTTGAATTCTAGGAAAGGGGAACTCCTGAGGAGGAGCTCAGGTTGTTCCTGGAAAAACAGGTCTAGAGAACTCCTTTAGGAAAGAGATAAGGAGAAGCCAGTTTCTCTGATCTCTAGCACAGTGGAGACTGAAACGGCAGACTAGGACATTCCTAACTTTACTTTCAGGGGCCCAGTCACCCTAACTGCCTCACTGCTGTCTCCATGTTCCCAGCACTGGCATTACAACACATGCCGTCACATCTGGAATTTCACATGGATGCAAAGGATGAGACTCATGTCCTCACGCTTGCAAGGCAAGCTCTTTACTGAGCTACTTCCACAGGCCTTTCTAAAACGCATTTTTAAAGTTTTATAAGTACTGACATATCTAGAATTCTGTACTCAACACAATCTTCAAAATTAGATTTGTACTAATTAGATTTGTACTAATTAGATTAGAGAGACCCAAAACTCTCTAAGGCACTTGGGAAAATTACAGTGTCAGGTCACCGTTAAATAACTCTTAATAATAAGCTTTTATTGTAAGCACCCCCTTTACAGTTAATTTTTCCTTTAAATACGCTAAGCTCTGATTTAACTCCCTAATTGACAGATGTTAGACTCTTCCTGATGTTCTGACTACCTTGAGTCTGTCAACCAAGCAGCCAGCCTGACTGGCCTCAGGCCAGCACTAGCTTCTCCGAACACTCCATGGATGCCTTGAGGAAGCTGCACAGCAGCCACAGCTACTTGCTGTTGAAGCACAAGTCTGGCTCTAGACTTCATTCCAGTCACGACTGTTTGAAACCAGCCTGTACTTTCTGCCATCACAAGCCTAGGTAAACTCGAGGGGAGCCTATAGTCATTATCATGTAAGCCATGTTGATCCAACAGAAAGCTTATGATCAGCACAAATATTGTCTTTTATTTTCATGAAGGCTGTGCTTTGATTGATGAAAACCAATCATTTATATGAAGGGTTGTGACATAATTGGTGCAAACACAGGTATTCATTTGCATGAAGGTTGCCTTAAATGGTGTATAAATTCTGGTTATACTGCCTTTCTGACTACATAAGCAGTCTGATTGGTCAGTGTTTTTAAATCAGTCACAGAACATCCTCCTGTACTATCACCTGGTGCTGCAACATTTAGCCTAATTAGAGGTGGTGTGGTTTATTCTGGCCTACATTTGGTCCTTATCCTTAGCAGATTTGGCTGAGCTATAAACTCTAAGAAAAGACTGCAGAAGCAATAGCAGAGTGGTAGGATCAGAAGTAATGATGAGATGTCAACTGAGGAGTTTCAGAAAGTGGTCAGGGAAAAAATGATGGGGGAAGAGGAGAGGGATAGAGCCAGTGAGGGCTGTGAAGAACTGAAGATGAGAAACTGAGGGTCGGGTCCTGGTTACTGAAAGAGTTCTAGGGAGCTACCAAAGTTTTCACACACCCTGTGTCCAAGAGTTGTTATGTGGTGAGGATGTTGACACTCTTGGCCTGGGGGCTGGAACACTTACTGCTGCAGAGCTGATTGTCCCCTCACTTGTAATCTGTGAGACAACTGGACTGACTAGGAGGTGTCATATGTTGCTTTCTGCTGCCTTCACCCATGCTGCTGCAAGCCAGAGATTACAACAGTTCCAGGGATGAGGCCACTAGTGGTTAAAGACTAGAACAAGAGTTTCCAACTTGAGTACCTGGAGCCATAAGTCTCAGGCTTTTCCAGCCAGTAACAATAGACCTCTAACTCTCAGGGTTTGGTGATATAAGCCTCTGCCTCTTCTAGTCCAGACCCTAGGCCCAAGAGCACCAGCAGTGAAGAGATTCTCCTTTACTATACACGCTTCCTTCCAGGGTACAACCAAAGGACCCCAGCCAGCTGTTTAGTAACACCTGTCCGGTGTGTACTCAGTCGAACAAAACACTGGGTCATAGAGAAAACTGTAACAAAGAGGGGTGACATCATCCACAGCATGTGATTTTCACAGATTCAATCATAAGAAATCAGCTAAAATGTCACAAAGAACTTCTTCATCTTTCAGGTTAAGTATCTATTTCCAAACTACACAGATCCAGAGGGGAAAGTCACAAAAGAAATCAGAATGTATTTTTGACAAATAATAAAGGCACAATTTTGAAACTTGTGAGGTAGAGCTACAATAGTGTTCTGTGGAAAATTCACAGTTTGCAATGTGTTTTAATTAGTTAGGGGCCACACAACATTTCATTGATGACAAGTTGCACATGTCAAGGTGGTCCCATGGATGACATCATCTAGAGATGTCACGGCCACTTTGGATTGTACAAATGTACTATATGCTTATGTCACAACGACAAGGTCACACACACTGCATCCCTGTAGTTAAGTGACAGATGACTGTCAGAAAATTAACACTGAAACCCAATGGTGTAATCTGAGCAGAAGGAAACACACATACAGGCAAGTGGCCTGTGCTGAGTGTAGAGTTGGCTGTGGTAGACAGCACAGGACTGACAAGTACCAAAAACTTCCTGGCCTCAAAAACAGCTTGCTGATCTATGACCTAAGTTCCCACATAATAAATAAAGAAAATAGAAAGGAATTAATGAAAAGAGAAATGAATAAAGAAGAAGAGAAATCAGGTAAGTGAGCAAAATCCAACAATAGTTGCATGAAAAGAATAACAGAGACCCTTAAGTACCAGCATAAGGAGTGAGAAGAAATGATCACCAATCCCACAAACACAGGAAAGAGATAGAAAGCTCTGGAGAACGCATTATTTTAGGGACTGAGAAAATGGCTACTGAGCTTGTTTTGTAGGCACAGGGACCTGAGCTCAGATCCCCAGAACCCTATAGAAAGGCAGGTGTGGCATGCACCTGCAACCCCAGCACTGGGTGGAAGCAGGAAGAAGTCTATGGCATGTTATCTAGTCTAGCCAAATCCATAAGTTATAGATTCAGTGAGAGATCCTGTCTCAAAGAGCAATGTAGACAGTGATTAAGAAAGACATCCAACATTGATAACTGGCCTTCACATGCCAATGCACAGACATATATACATACCTACAAAAATATATGCATCCACACACATATACATACATACATATCCATACACACACGTGTTCATATGACACACATACAAAAGAACATTTCACTCACACACTTTACATTTTCTGTTCAAATGCTAAAATATTTAAAACATAAAGTTCACTGGCAGTCCTAAAATATGAAACAGATATAAGATAATTCAGATAAAACAGATATAAGAGAATTCTTATGTCTTAAATAGTTGACTCTTTACTTAAATTCTTTTACAAAGTAAAATAATTATCAGTAAATTTTCCTAAACAGTTCAGGAAATAGGAACATTATATAAATACCTTCAGAGAACAGAAGACTAGGAAATACCATTAAACTCCATCCGCATCCAAAGGGGAGATGGTGATGTTTGAAATAGAATATATCACTTTCATGAGTAAAAATGAAAAAAATCCCAAAGAAAACATCGCCAAGTCTATTCCGGAGAAATAGTCAAGGTAGAATTGTTTTAGAGAAAGTGAATAAAGGAACAGGAGGGTAGTATAAGCTATGACACATAAAAGTTAGCTAGGTTTGTATAATCAAATACCCCAAACTGAGCACAGCAGTGACTTCTGATGGCACAGGTCTGGGAGGAGCTTCTCCTCATGGTCCCTCTTAGGCTGCCATAGAGGTTTCATTTCTCTGCCACATGGGCCTCTCCAGTAAGTTGTTCACAACACAACACACCAGAAGAACAATCCAGAAAGCAAGAGTTTGTGTCCAGGATAGATGCTGCTGACATTAACATCCAAGATGGTACAACCTCACATACGGCACATACCAACCTGGGCCATAGGGTTATGGATACAGGGCCACTGAAGAGACTGACCACACTCCATGAGAACAGTCAGAGAAGAACTTAAAGGAACATTAGTAATTTGATAAGGCTTGATGAAAATGCATTATACATTCACAGTAAAACCTAACCAGGGTACTTACGACCTCACCTAGTGGCTATGTCTCAAGACAGAACCACAGGCAAATTCAGTCGGGCATTCCTGAAAGTTTCTTTCTGGGATATGGACCAAGGTGAGATGCTTACCTATAAGGCTGCTATGCAGTTCATATTGCAGATCCTGGGCAGTGCAATAAAGTATACATCTTTAAAAAGGCATACACATAAATACTGGAAAGAAATGAAAGCTAGCACTTTTTCACAGATGATACTATAGAGCGTGAAGATAATCTAAAAGTATTTGTGTTTACAGAATGAAAGCTTATTAGCAATTAATCATTTGCCCATAATCCAATGATCACTCAATGATATATTATGCCAATATTTTAAAAGTGCATTTCAATATATAATTATCAAATAATTATGAGATTAGAAAGGTAAAGTATGCAGCAGCAGTAAATTTTGCCATGACAGTCAATCTCTGTTGTCAACTTGACAGAATTTAGAATTACCTAATAGATAAATCTTTGGACATGCTTGTGGGGGATTATCTAAATTAGGTTAAATGAGGTGGGAAGACCTACATTAACTGTGGGTAGCACCATTCCACAAGCTGCAGTTCTGGCCTGTATAAAAAGGAAATAGTTGGCTGAGCACCAGCAATTGTCACTCTCTCTACTTCTCGACTATGGTCTCAATGTGAACAGTTGCTTTGCTTTATACTTCTGTTGCCTGTCTTCCCTACCATGATGGACCCTAACTTCAGACTATAAACCAAAATAAACCTTTCCTTCCTTAAGTTGCTTCTGGTCAGGAGTTTGGTCATATCAATGAGAAAATAACTAATGCAAATGCCAAAATTCTGAGTCTATTGAAAGACTGCAAGATATCTACACTGGAACTTAATAAACATTTCTGATAAGAAGTAAGAAGAATTATTTTATAGAACACATCATGTCCACACACTGGGTAAATTAAAATTTCCAAGTTCTCATTCCTGTCCAAAATAATATGAATATTTGAAGTAATATAAAGCAATAAAAATTCACAATCTCAAAATGAACTTTTTGAAATCAACAAAGTAAATATAAAATTTTAAGTGGAAATACCAAGTGTAGAGTATAATTAAGGGTTCCTTGATATGAAAATAAAGACAAAGAGTTATATGGCCAGATAGACACTATGAACTGTTGTGACCATAGAGAAAGCAAAACAATAGTGAATTTTTTTAGAGGACATACTGCAATGAACAAAGCCAAGAAAGAACCCCCACATGTGTGTGCACACAGCTCAGAGAGAGAAGAGTGGCAGTTCAGTGAAGGTTGAAAAGAATGGTCTTGACAACTTTTATAATGGATGGATACCTACTTCATAGCAATGCAAATGCTATAGCTGAACTTCAGAGTTAAATTTGAAAAGAAAATCGGGAAACATTTAAGAGAAAAACCCTTCATTAAACTGGAGTGGATAAAGATGTCTTGAACATCAAGTAGCATGTTCTAAACAGCAAGTTAGAAATGTATAAATCAGTCTACATTGAAACTGAGAAATTCTGTTAAATAAAAGCGATTGCTGGGCTGGAGAAGATGGCTTAGCAGTTAAGGCATTTGCCTGCAAAACCAAAGGACCCCAGTTTGATTCCCCAGGACCCATGTAAGACAGGTGTACACATCTGGAGTTTGTTTGCAGTGGCTGGAGGCCCTGGCATGCCCATTCTCTCTCTCTCCCAAATAAATAAATAAATTGTGTATACACACACACACACACACACATGCACACACACACACACACACACATATATATTGTTATTGCTAAGGGAAGAGAATGGAATCTGTACAAGACAGCTCACTCTATAGCTAACATATTTGATAAAGACTAACACAAAGGACATAAAGAAGTGCATTGATAAGGATAAAAACAGCTCAAGAGAAAAGAAGACAATGAAGATCCAGTGGGCCTTCAGAGAAAAAAAAGAAAAAGAAAAGGAAAAATAAAAAGAAAGAAAGCTGACCATGACCCAATTAAAAAATAAGTGAAAGATCTGATAAGTCACCATGTCAGGAAGAGCACAGGAATAGAGGAATTTCCCGAATCCAAAGTACTAGCCCACAGAAGGTGGGAGCAATAGGAAGACTGGCTTGCTGCTGGTGGGAACAGAGAGGGGCCCCTCTGGGAGGACTTTGGCAATTTCTTAAAATACCAAACATACTTTTGCCATTCAGTCCATTTCTTTTTGATGTTTATCCAAGAATTCAGAACTTGTGTGTTCACAGAAAACTGCATGTGGGTATTAAAAAGCATCTTATAATTGTCCAAACTTAGGAGTAACCAAGAACCCCTTTCAGAAGGAGATGATAGCAGCAAAGTGTGTGTGCCCCAGACAATAGAGCACTATTCAGCACTAGAAAGAAATGAGCTTTTAAACCAGGAATAGGCCATTAAGAAATAAGATGTAATTCAACCATACGAACAGGTGAGCACTTATTCTTCCAGTATCAGCATGTGAAGTCTATCTTTAGCTTATTTTCATAATGTGACCTCTTGAAGTGGAAATGTGCCTTACAATTGACCCTGTCTCATATTTATGGATAACTTTATTTACTTCCCTTTTGTATAGTTATATAAAATGATGAGCTGTTAGTGGTACCATACATTTTTGACCATTAGAACTGTGGGGAAAGACATTGTCAATAAGAGAAAAATCAAAGAATAGAAGGTTGCTTCTGGAAGTGCCCTCCCACCTGGTGTTGTCAAACCTGGTTCTCACAGGAGCTGTTAATGTCAGGAACAGAAATCTGTACTGGGACTTCTGGTTATTTACATGTGGGAAAACAAACTGCCTATTGACAAAAGAGAGGGAAGGAAAGAGAGAGAGAAAGAAGAGCAGAAAAATCAATCCTCATTTAATTCCAGATGCATTAAAGGTTTTAAGTTGAAAACTTTATGTTTGCAATGGGTCTTTAGTCAAGGTGACCTTGAACTTGTAATCTTCTGCCTGCCTCCCAAGTGCAAGGATTACAGGTATGTAGCACTAGTCTTGCCCATGAAAACTTGTGAAAGTGTTCCCCTGACTGCTGTGGTTTAGGAAAGTTTCTCTAATAGGCAGAAAAGGCAAAAACCACATAAGCCGCGATGGACAAGTAAACCATCAGCTAATAGTTGCTCTCACTGAGGCCTCACCTGAGAGTAGTACACACACACTGTCCTATGACTAGGAATTCACATCAAAAGGCATATTATGTAACTGGTGTGTTTGCGGGACATGGTGGTCATGCTGTCCATGTGTGAATGATAGTATGTACCTCTCTGAGATTTTCCCAACAAAAGACCCTCTTTCCTTCACAAACCATTGGACTTCAGTCACCATGAATTCCTCCGACAATCTTCCAGCATTACTTGATTGAACGTTGACAAAAAAAGTGACATGAACAAGAAGCAAACTCAGAAATCAAACCCCTCATTTGACATACACCCAGGCTCTGTCACAGAGGTATATTTTTGAAGCATAATTTACATGGAATGTCAAGGGTAGTGGGAAGAGGAGAATTTATTCTGCTGCCTACATCTCCATGGCATTCAGTTTCTTCAGAAATATTTTCCGACCCTAGCTCCTGAAGTGCTACTTGCCATCAGGTCTGATGTTCATTTTAAAGAAAAATATCTCAATTAATTTTTGTTTGGAATATAAAGATAAGAAAGTCATGTTTCCAGAGACAGTGTCTCCCCACTCACCGACAAATGGACATGTTTACTGGGCCAGCGCATGTGGGTCTGGGGGATGGTGGGCAGAAGCCACACTCTGGGTATTGTGATCTTCTCTGTTTGGTGGGGCTCAAGGCAGACACAGTGAAGAGCCCTGGAGACAGGGAAAGGGAAAACAGCAGGAAGCATGGAAACAGGGACGACAAAACTAGAAAAGGACAAAGGGACAGAGAAGTGGGAAGCAGAATAGAAAGAGGCAAGATCAAGGCAGTGGAGCTTGATAGAAAGCCAAGAGCAGAAAAGAGGTCCTAAAACTATATTGTCATGGGAATCACCTGGTGCCAGGTCCACAGCCTGATGTCAGGGATTCTGTAACTGCCTTTGGGATTCTGCTGGAGTCAGAAGAGGGACCCAGAAGTGAACAGCCACAGGAAAGGCAACTGTAAGTGGAGCTTCTGTAAGAAGGAACAAGGTGGGCTGGAGAGATGGCTTAGCAGTTAAGGCACTTGCCGGCAAAGCCAAAGGACCCAGGTTCAATTCCTCAGGACCCACGTAAAGCCAGATGCACAAGGTGGCGCATGATTCTGGAATTCCTTTGTAGTGGCTAGAGGCACTTGTGCTCCCACTCTCTCCTCACCCCTCTGTCTGTCTGTCTCTCCACCCCCACTACCTCATGCTCTCTCAAAAAAAATAAAACACTTTTTAAAAGAAAAGGAACAAGTTGGTGGTATCATCCACAAAACAGCAACTGCCATGGGCAGGTTCCAGAATAGGTTAAGAAATGTCTAGTCCAAATGACCATGCTCTTCCATCTGTGAATATCCCAACCAAACAACTCAAGCCCACAGCTTCCCATACAGTAGTCAGAAGGAATCCCATAATTGATGTCTATGTGATGTGGCTCAACCAAGAGTCCCCAGAAAGACACAGCTTTGTGTACTGAGGCATGATATCACAGGACCCATGACCTTTAGTGGGAGACACAGACAGTCCCAAGTGGTATTAATTAAAACTTCTATTTTAAAATGTGTAGAGACCCAAACTTTATAAAGTAACAACTATGCTGTAGTTGCCTTTTGGATCTCTGGTGTAAAGTACCTCATAACTATGGCCAACAGAGGGAAAACAAGCAAGACCTGCCATTAGCAGTCTACTTATAGAACATCTTTTAAATAAGCAAGAACAGGCCTCAGATGTGTTGAGTGATTTTAACTTTTGCAAAAGCAGATTCTAGAGTGGGTGAGCCACCGAAATAGAGGGTGTTTCTCACAACCAGAACACATCTGAGGAATGGGAGGAGATCCATGGTGCATTCCTGCATTACTTAAGATACATGTCTACTGGGCTGGAGAGATGGCTTAGCAGTTAAGCGCTTGCCTGTGAAGCCTGAGGACCCCAGTTCGAGGCTCGACTCCCCAGGACCCATGTTAGCCAGATGCACAAGGGGGCGCACATCTGGAGTTCGTTTGCAATGGCTGGAGGCCCTGGCACACCTAATTCTCCCTCTGTCTATCTCCCTCTTTGTCTCTCTGTCTGTCGCTCTCAAATAAATAAATTTTAGAAAAAAAAATACATGTCTACTAAGCTGGAATCTAACTGTGAGAAAATTGTTGAGGTAAAAAGACTAAGCACACATTTCAGAGTATAAATGTTATTGAACTAAAGACAACAAAGTAACTAAATTGTCACTTATCAATGCTGGGAGCCAACTGCAAGCTGCTCAGAGGAATAATGCAGATTCCCCAAACAATCCATTACATGTTTTAATTGGAAATTTGTCACTGAATGTGCAAAGCAAAGCTAAAGATAACTCCCATCACCCAATAGGAGACATATCCATCAGTTTTCGAAGCAGGGCTGTATGAGATTTTTGTACCCTCAACATGGTCTTATAGACTCACAAGAAGTAGAATGTCAGGGGGCATATGGTTGAATAAGATGTCCTTCTTTAGAAAAGCTAAAAACACAGATATGTCTCATTTGGGAAGAATAAACTGCAGGTGGAAACAGGATGAAGAATACATGGCAGGCAGCTAAATTTCCTAGTGTGTCACACACACCATAGATGTCACATTTGAGTGAAAAATTAAACTAGGCACACATTTCTAACCATTTAAAAATAACAACTTCAGTTACTGGATTGAACAGACTCCTTAGCATTTATATGAATATTCTGAAAACCTGTTACAAGGTTCAAGTTGAACTGCCATGTGTCAAAACAATGATAAAAATCATGAAATTTTACAGTCAAGTTCCTTAGAAGATAGATCCTCCTGTATAATTGCTAAGCTCCTTCTTAGACATTGCATAGATATTGAAGTTCTCTAAATGTTACAATGCTAAAAAGATAATGTCACCTAGTGTCAATGTGGACACAGCTGAACATGATCAGAGGCAGAAGAACAGTGACGGCTTTGCTCCAGGGCAGGCTGCTCCATTTACACAGATGCTCTCCCCCATCCCTAGTCCTGTAGGCTTCAGCAGCAATACCTGAATACATGAAGCAATGCGTGAAGGTTCAGACACTCCATGATGACAGCTCTTTTCCACAACTAGATGTTTGTTTTATTTATTCTTATCTGGCAAAGGAAACTTCTAGACTCATTCTATGAGAAACTGGTTGTGGTTACCAGGAATTATGACTAGACTAAGTAGCAAACGAGAATACCCCTAGCAGAGATGAAGATTCAATTTTAAAACAAAGCCAAGTATGAAACTGAGTCCAAGGCATGAATGTTTCTGTGGAAATGCCCAAATGGCACCAAAGTGAAGTTCGTAACTCTGGCCAAACTGAGGAGAGAGTCTAACAGCTGATGAAATGCCTTCCAGAGTCCACGCAAAATACCTAAAACCCCTAAGTTCTGTAATGTGATAGTAATAAAGATCAGTATGTAAAAGCATCTGAAAAATAAAATTTAAAGACCATTTACAATAGAAGCAAAAAACATGAATAAGTTTAACAAAAGAAGGACAAAACTTCTGGGGAGATGGTTCACTGGGTAAGAGCGCTGGCTGCAGAAGCATGAGGACCTAAGAGGGCTTGAGCTTGATCAAAATCACCCACATAAAAAGTCAAGGTGCGGTCACATATATTTGTAACTGTAATCCTGTGGAGAAAGAAGCAGGGACAGAGCAGATTAATCACCTCAATCAACCCATCACACTCATGGAGATTGAAAAAGTAATAAAAAACCTCCCAAAAAAGAAGAGCCCAGGACCAGACGGCTTCTCAGCTGAATTCTATCAAACCTTCATGGAAGAACTCAAACCAATCTTCCTCAAACTGTGCCACACAATTGATGAACAGGGAAAGCTACCCAACTCCTTTTATGAAGCTAGCATCACCCTAATTCCAAAACCAGGCAGAGATGCCACAAGAAAAGAAAACTACCGGCCTATTTCCCTGATGAATTTAGATGCAAAGATCCTAAACAAAATCCTTGCAAACCGAATCCAACAACACATCAAAAGCATTATCCACCTTGACCAAGTGGGATTCATTCCAGAAACACAGGGGTGGTTCAACATACGGAAATCTGTCAATGTAATACACCACATAAACAAGGTTAAACATAAAAACCATATGATCATTTCGATAGATGCAGAAAAGGCCTTTGACAAGATTCAACACCACTTCATGTTCAAAACATTGGAGAGACTTGGCATGGTTGGTTCATATCTTAACCTAATAAAGGCAATATACGAAGCTCCGAAGGCCCAACATGTAAAACTTTTACAAGAAATCTTAGGAGCAAATCTGTATGCCAAGGGATTAACTTATGTATTACTGAAAACCCACAAAAACCAAATGCAAATAAGTGTCATCAAAATTAGATCTCATGTGCTACATCAAGAAAGCTAAAAGAGAACCTGAAAAATAAGAATAGCAAATTGTAAATCATAAACATTAAAGGTTTTCAACCTGTCTCATAATTCAACAACAGTTAAAATCCTTAAAATGGGCAAAGGCTCCTGAACAGACATTTCTACAAAGAGGATCTACAAATGGACAATGAAAACAGAAAGTTCCATCACCAGTCACTAGGAACACACAAGTCAAAAATCACTGTAAGATTCCATTTCATCTTTACTAACAAGTGCCAACAGAACAGAAACAACTGAGTGTCTACTAACTCATGAATAACTGTGGTGCATGCATACACAGCAAATACAAGTAAAAATCTTTTGCCCAAAACAATAATGAAGTATTGCTATATGCTGGAATACAGAACTTTGGAAACATTCTAAAAGAAGGAATCCAGATAGAAAGACCCTATGCTGTGTGGCCCTGTTGATATGAAATAGAGTCAGGCAGCCAGTCTTCAGTGTGAAAATACATGGGCATTTTTCAGAAACAGGGAGGGAGGAGTAGTGACTAATAGGCATGGGGTTTCTTTCAGGGATGATGAAACTGTTTTAAGTCAATGGTGAAAGTTAGGGTAAATACAATAAAAATCTGAATGATTTCAAAAGGATGAACATTTGGTATGCAGGTTCTATCTAGTTTAAGTAGTTCTCACAGCATAGGGTACAAACCTGAAAGGAAGGGACAGAGCAACATCAGAACTGCCCTAGGGACACTGCACCATGAAGTTGGACACTAAATTGTTAGCTCCTGAGGCTGTGGATGCTGGCGTCGTGCTGCTAACAAGTGGTTGTACATACACACCAGAATCCACCCTGAAGCACAAAGTAAGGTGGGCTTCCTGCTTAGAACCAAGGATCTGAACCCCTTTGTTCCACAATGCTTGCACAAAAGGTATGCAAGGAACTCAAGTACAAAGGAAAAGAGGGACTCTGGATAAGCATAGGGCTGTCAACAACTGAATGACAAATCACACTGCAGAGTCTGAATGTTGGGACAGGGTGTGTTCCATTGTCCCACACCTGTTGTCAGAAGGTACTGCCATATTGGGAGCTCTGAGGAACACTAATACCATGTGCATGGATTGTAGACAAAGTCACTCCCCAACCTGTGTCCAGAGAGCTCCTGGAACCATGTGATGTAGCCCAGTCCCCACAGACGGCCTCAGTGACTTCCACTTAAAACTATCTATATGCACCTTGGTCTAACAACTTGGGACATAACTTCAAAAAGAACAGTCCAGGGTTGGCTTGCACCTGTAGACACTAACAGTCATATTAGATTCATATAATCCTTCTCGACTGGTTTTAAATGGCACATTTCAAATGCTATGAATATGAAGCAAAACAAAATGCCAAATCTATCACCTAGTAAGGATTCGCTTCTGTCACTTTTTCCTGGAAGATTGCTACTATTTCCTAACAGTGTAGTTGAGCCAATTGCTATAGTGTTCAGTGGCAACATTTGCTAGCCCCAGCCAAAGCGTCCTATTGCATTATTGTTCAAAGATGCTTTAGCTGCATGCTGTTATCTGCTGAATCTAGGTAAACTGTGGAACTAAAGATTTTATCTTAAATACTCTTTGTACTTTTGTTAGAATTGCATTTAAACGGCACCTTTGTGGATAAAATAGAAACTTAATACTCCATTGTGTCACATGGAATTTATTGAAATATTTCTATTTTCTTCTCACTTTATTATGATTCATCAAAGAGACATATTCTTCTAATTTACTTTTAAAAGTTCTGAAGATATTGTAGGGGTCTCTCAGATCTTGTCTTTTTGACAATATTCTGCTTTGTGAATTTTAGAGAAGTTCTTATGAATTTTTATGATGTGGGTGGCTTATTCGTAACTTTTAGTTTTCCATTACAAATCATGGTAGACCAGATATGTCTTTTATGGTAATCCCCTGCACTCCAATGGTCTTCACAAAAGGTGAGAACCATAGTGTGTGTAATATTATAATGATAGCAGGGCTTTTGAGGATGCAGGCCTTTCGTTAGTAAACACCTGTAGACAAATGCCTACGTGCCTTAATTTCTGACATAGTGAGAACAACCTAACTGTAGCTTCAAGGACGTTTAAGCACAAAGGGACAGACTGCTCCTCAGGAGACACTGCTACCAATATGCAACCGCAGTTTTTTCCTCCATTACCTCTTACCCAACTCCTTGCCTCTGGGTAGGTCTAGAATGGTTGCCTTCCTGAGTTCAATGGATGATATCTTAAAAAAACATTTCTATTCACACTTTCACGTTGCTGCCATTACCTGCATGAGGTACAAGAATATATGAAAGGGCAACCGTGTCCTGCACCTGTTCCTGGAAGCAGGCTTTGTTGGAGATGCTTGGAGCCTACCAAGACTAGCTTTCTTATTATTCCCAGAAGCCCTGCTCTTCCCCTTATCTGGTGAGCCAGGTTATCTCATACTCAGCTTTTCTTACTTTTCTCAACCTCACTAATTTAACCCTAACTCATTTTTAAATATTTATTTATTTGAGAAAGAAAGAGGAGAGAGAGAGAGAGGGAGAGAGAGAAATAGATAGAGAGAATGGGTGCACCAGAGCCTCTAGCCACTTCAAACAAACTCCAGACTCATGTGCCACCATGTGCATCTGGTTTATGTGGGTACAAAGGAATTGTACCTGGGTCCTTAGAATTTGCAGGCAAGTGCCTTAACCACTATGCAATCTCTCCAGCCCTATCCTAGCTCATTTTAACCCTAACACTTGTTTTCATCATAGCACAAGGATCTGTCATCTATGGCCCATGGACCAATTCCAAAGTTCAGCTGTGGTGCAAGTAAAGTTTCATGGCACACACCATTCAACCCATTCCCCTCTCTGGCACTCTCTTTCCAATAGCGAACATAGGGACCACACAAACTGCACCATTTGAGTGTGGAAACTGCAGCGGTCCATATCTTCAGCTGCACTCTGGGACTCTCCTCATTTTAATAAAACTTCTGGGTGCCTTTCCCCTATCCTTGTCACAGAACAAGTAGGTCATGAAGCAGAGCTACAGCCTATCACAGGCCCACAGCTTCAGGCAGAAGTAAATTGCTCTCCTGAGACAGTGTGAGCATGCTGAGCCCATCAGGAATGCTGCATGGTCTATCCAGGGATGACTGAAAGACCATGGGGCAGACAGACACTTCAGGTCCTAGGGGTGTTGGTTAGCTCAATCCCTGAGTGGGATTCCAGAAGCTCTGGTGGCCCAGTGCAGGGTGAAGTCCTGAGAACCACTTGTCCTTATGTAGCATTTTCTGTTCCACCTGCACTCATACCTGCATGACCTTAAAAGGTACCCAGCATTAGAGATACCTGGCACCTCAGTGCCAATGATACAAGGCCTAAAATGCCTCTGCTCTGTGATATCCCTCAGCCTGGGACCAAAGCTAAGAGGCTTATATCTTCTTCTCCTTCTGGGGCATGGAGAGCTTGACCTCCAGTCTGGAAGAAGCAGTTGGAATGATTAAACTAGATGAGCCATCTCCTCCCTGCCTGGCCTCTTTGGGATATACACAAGTGTTTTCTCTTGGGTCACATGAACTTGAGCAGCAGATCCTGTCACCTCCACATAGTCTTTCTCACTATTGGACTCAGTTGATATTTTTCCATGTACTTGATTCAATGCTTCAGTGCTCACCAATGAAACCTGTTTTAGTTAAATCAGAAGTAATGAAAGAACAGAAACGTGCATGTAGTATCTTAACTTAGAGACCCAAATATCATTTCCCTGACTACAGCCATCACTAATCCTGACTAGAAGAGCTCGTAAAGCTAATAAGATATCATGAGAGGTAGGCTTGTGCTCCCAGCATTGAGGCTACATTTAAGGACTGGTTCTATATTTAGAAGCAAGTTCATGTACTGAATTTATATGCATTTCCTCAGTGTTTGGGAAAATTTGCATGTCAAAATGGATCTGATTTCCAAGCCTGATCTGATCAGAACTCTCATAGCACAAACCCTGAGAAGTGCACGCTAAGTACTTTTCCTCTAAGTCACACTGAACTAAGTAGTTTAGTGCACCTGAGGTGCTACCCACAGGACCCCACCATTCTATACTTGAAAATGGAATTCAGCACCTCAGGATATTGGACCTTTCCTTTACTCCTTCATGTCACATTTCTTGCCAGTGACACTCTCTGCTGAGATTACAGATGGACTGAACTGAACATGAAATGAGCATAACTTTATCCCACTGCTCAGACACAATCCAATCACAGAGGACAGATGTGGAATCAAAGCCCAAGTCATTTCATTAGGACAGAAGAGTTTTGTGCTGGAGGAGAGCTTGGATCTTCCCGAATACCTGATGCTCAGAAGGCCCCATCATCCTGAAAGGTTGTTTCGTGTAGTAGTGTTTATTTTTTCCATGCAACAGCATAAAATGAGAATAATCATGTAGTCTGAAGTTAAAGAAATCCACTCACATTTATTATGCACCAGCAAAGCATCATAATTTTTAATTATGACAGCAGTTTTTCTTATCAGTTCAGTATCAAAATAATAAAATAGTGGAACTCAAGGTAAGTTTGGTCAAACCTTTGGTCACTCTTACAAATATAGACATACTTTTACTTAATAAAAATTATTATTTTAGGGCTGGAGAGATGTCTTAGCAATTAAGGTGCTTGCCTGTGAAGCTGAAGGACCCAGGTTCAATTTCCCAGTACCCACATAAGCCAGATGCACGACATGGCTCATGCATCTGGTGCTTGTTTGCAGTGACATGACTAGAGGCCCTGGTGCACCCATTCTTTCTCTTTATTTGCCTCCTTCTCTCTCTCTCTCTCTCTCAAATAAATAAATAAAATATATAAATATTTTTATAAATAAATGTAACATAAAAACATATATTATAAATAAAATAAATATATAAGTTTATTAAAAATTACTATTTTAAGGAAGTTTGTACATGTGTGGTATGTATGTACAGTATATGCATGTGTATGGACATGCATGTTACCCATGCACACATATGGAGGCATGGAAGCCAGAGAAGGATGTCAGAGGTCCTCTATTGCTCTTCCGCCTAATTCCTCTGAGACAGATTCTCTCACTGAACATTGAGCTCACAGTTCCTTCATTAGATTGGCTGATCAGGAAGCCCCATTGATTCTCCTGTCTCAGTGCACACTGTGCATCCTCCACAGCATGCATAGTCATTATACCACACTGCACACTCGAGAGCATGAAGTCAACACATCACACTACACACCCACGAGAGCATGCATAGTCATTATACCGCACTATACACACTCCAGTATGCACAGTCAACATACAGTCCAGTGCTGGCACCACAGAAATGAACGGGCTTCAGGAAAGTTAGATGACTCATTCCAGGTTCCCAATGGGAAGCCATAGCTTTTACATCTAAATTTCCAGACTTTTGTTTAACAAAATAGTAATCCACTAATAAGGTTAGAACCTTTGTGATCCAATCACCTCTTAGCAGCCCCTCCTCTGAACACTGTTCGCTGGGAACCAAGACTTCTAGGGAGAACACTTCATTTCCACACATCAGAGATATAGCTTGCAGTGTGGTTGTTGTTAGTACTTTGCTTATTTGTTTATATTTATGATCTGTTTTTAGTTGGTATACAGAGATCTAGGGACCATTCATTCTGGCATTTTCAAATACATTTTTTTTTTTTTTTGGTATCTGTATTCCCTTTCTATCATCCCTCCCCTCTTTACCACATCTCCCTGCATCACACGTGTCTTTTTGACTTTTCCTTCCCCTCTTCCAGCTCATCTGTTTGTATTCACTTTTAGTTATGGTTCTATTCTTATAAGTTTTAATCTACATTTGTGCCCCTATATATATACATACTTAAAGATATTAAAAGCTAAGAACTGCTTATTAGAAAGAACACGTTTTTGGTCCTTCTGAGCATGAGTCACTTAACTTCATAGGATTATTTTCAGATCTGTCCATTTTCCTGCAAAGTTCATTTTCTGTATTTCTGAATAAAATTACATTGTATATATGTTCCACATTTCCATTATCCACTCATCTGTGATGCTTTGATGTAAATGTATCCTATAACCTCAGGTATTTATTATTAAGCTTCCTACTTCAGTCCCCAGCTCGTAGAGCCTTGGGGAGGTGGAGCCTTGCTGTAGGAGGTGTATTGCTGCGGTCATACCTTGAAGTTGCAGAGTCTATCCTTACCATCCCTACTGTATATTCAGAGTCAACTCGCACTTGCTGTTATTTCTCAGTGGATACATGATGAAGTGAGCTAGCTTCTTCCACAATTATGAAGCTTCCCCTCAAAACTGTAAGCCTGAAATAAATCCTTCCCCCTCTCTCTTTTTAAAAAACCATTTTTATCTGTTTATTTGCAAGCAGAGAGAGAGAGAAGAGAGACAGACATCTGGCTTTAAATGAGGGATTGAACCCAGGTCATTAGGCTTTGCAGGCAAGCGCCTTAATTGCTGAGCCATCTCTCCAGCCCCCAATCCTTTTCTCTCATAAGGTACTTTTGGTTGGGTTATTTCATTTTTTCCTACAATAAGAACCTCATTGCTACAGAATGTCTATGGGCATCTTGGCATCCTATTCTAGCTATTGTAAATAGAGCAGCTGTAATCTCTATGGATGTGAAAATATGTTTGTAATAGAATGTGGAGTCCTTGGGGTATATGCCAGAGAGTTGTGCAGCTGTCATATAGGAGATCTATTTCTAACTTTTTGAGTTAGAAATCCATACTGATTTCCATAATGACTATACTAGTTTGCATTCCTACTAACAGGATGAGGGTTCCTCTTTACCCATATCCTTGCCAGCATACAATGTTTTCCTGATGACAGACATTCTAACTAGGATAAGATGGGATCTTAAAAGTTGTTTGATTTTTATTTAGTAGATGGATAAGGATACTGAACATTTGTTAAAGTACTCAATGGCTATTTGTGTTCTTTCCTTTGTGAACTGTCTGTTCATTTCGTTAGCCCATTTGGTGTTTGGCAAATTTTTTTTGATAATTTTTTTCACTTCTTTGTAAATCCTGGTTATTAGACTCCTGTCTGAAGAATAGGTGGCAAAGATATCTTCTATTCTATAAATTGTTCACTTTTCTGATGGTTCTTTTGCTGTGCAGAAACATTTTTGTTTCATTTAGCACCGTTTGTTGATTCTTGGGGCTGTTAGATTAGTAGAGTGTTGTTTAGAAGGTTCTTGCCCATGTCTCTATCCTGGAGAGTTTCCTGTTGTTTTCTTGAACACTTTCTGTGTTTCAGATTTTAGATAGGTTCTCAGTCCATTTTGAATTCAATGTTTTGAAAGTATTCTCTAATGATGCTTTGGATTTCAATGGATCTGTTACAACTCCATTTTTCAAAGTCTTAGATCTCAGTCAGAGAACAAATAAAGTCACCTACAACCCATATCCAAGGCAAACCCAGGGGACAGATCACAAGAAACACCAATTCCCATGAAAATGTCGCATTTCACCTTTGCACGAGACACATGGGATCAGAGCTCTTCCTGAGATGCCACCTATCAACTACCTCACAAGTGGCTAAGCAAACAGGTGGCAGAAGAAAATCACTCAAAAAATAAAATAAATTAAAAAACAACACCATCTGTAATGTGAAATTTGAACAATCACAAATTGAAAATGGGTTAAAGATTCTTCTTACTGTTATGTCCAGAAAATGTCCCTGTTTGGTTTTGGATTTTAGGTACATGATAAAACAGTACATTTGGGAAGAGTGCCCCCCATCCTTGGAAGGCAGGAGGAGCAGGTTCTGGATTCAGCAGTCACAGGGGTGAGCCTGAGATATCTTTTACTATCAGGGCACAGGCTCACTAAGCATGTCATAAAGACACAGAAACCAGCTGGCGGAACCCCTCAAATCATACCTGGGATAATGACTAAAATTGTAACATAATAACTGAATGCAAAAATGTGTACTATTTTCTATTTTGATACTCAAAACCAAAATAGAAAGCTACAAAGGCAGAAAGGCGAATACCTTGACTGCCAGGACAGCGGGCCTCAAAGCACCACTTCCTAGTATGGAAACTGGCTATTTAAGAGACAGACTTGGATCACAGTACAGCTCAGTGGTGGAGTATAGCCTGAGTGAGCTCTGGCCCCACCCTCAGCAACACACAAGCACACACAACAAAAAGAATTAAGCCCCAGGCTTCCCTTTTCAGAGAAATTACAATGTGTCCACAGCAAATGAAAGAAAGCGGTTCTTAAGAAAGGCCACTAGCATGCAATAGAAAATTGCCTTTTGTTAGCTCTTGTGATATGACTGATTCAGAAAGAATCATAACAGCTAAAGCCAGCACATGAAAACTTGTGATAAACAGTATTTATGCTTCCTACCAGCAACTGGGGAATAGATGACTAATAGATAGACAGACAGACAGACAGATAGATAGATAATGGATAGATGGTAGAAATATGGAGAAAGGGAGAGGGAAAAGAGAGAGAGAGAGGAGGGAGAGAAACATGGAAATCTGTGACACCTCAATCAAGTGAGACATTCAGCTCATGAATGAACGGCCTGACACATATGTGGTTGAAACTAACATTTTTAAATCATTTTTACTAATACATCAAAACAAAACAAAACACAGATAAAGAAAATACAATGAAATTTCAGTTCTGGAGTACAGGTGATAGGTATGTGGTCATTTACTGGTCCTTTCTTTCTACGTCTCTGTTTTTTAGTAATATGCACAGCTATAAATTTGAAGAATGGTGGGATCTATGCATGGCTCTATCACCACCAGGCCCATGTGGACCTAATGAATGTGGGTGATGATTAGGAGAGAAGCTTTTCACTAACAAGTTATCCTTGGAGCCCTGGGTTCCTGCTGAGACCCTGCTGCAGGAGTCACCTGTTTTTCCTCTCTGTCACCTGCTACTCAGCTCAGGGGAAGATGAAGGATAAAAGATACAAGTTCTGGAGTCAGGAGAGCCAGCTCCATATACTACTCCCCATTACTGATAAAACTCTGTCTCCAAGGGGAGGGGGTAGGTCACGGATGAGCCTAATAATGGTACCAAACTGACTGTATTTGCTGAATACAGAACTGACTAATAAAAAAAAAATAAAACTCTGTCTCTGAGAAATGTCCTACTATCCACTTGACTGGTTCCTGTTACATCTGGCTTCACCTGGGCTTCCATACCTCCCCCAGAACATCCTGGAGGTGGACACACGTACCCTTGATGTAGAATTGTCCACTCTGAAAGGAAACACATACCTGAATAGCTCTCAGAGGACCATCCCTGGCTCGCTGTCATTTAGACAGTGTGGACGTTGACACCAGCTTTCTGCCCCAGCTCTACTAAGCCTCTTTAAGCTATAGTTACTACCCAACACCTAAGACTGCCTGACACTGCCACTAAGATCTCACCAGAAACATGCTAGTTGAGATCATGCCTGTTCAGTGAGTAGCTTGCTGTTATAGAATCATTTTCAGGAAGTGTCCCCTTCCCCACCCTCCCTAGGCAAGCTTTGCAAATTCCACAGTTTGGAGTCACTGGCCATTGTCCATACCAGGTCCACCTCTCTGGTATTCTGTCGCACATCTGTGGCCTCTTCCCACTAAGCCCCCCTTATTCCTTGACTCATAGCCTAACTCACTTTCAGCATGGATCTTGTTGGTGTCCTTTCCACTTAGCCATAACCAGGTTAGCAATGAGCTGGGAAAATCCTGCTGCACACACGCTTCTGCTGGCAGAAAATCAAGTTCCTTCCCATCTTTAAGAACTTCCAAGATCTGTCCATTGTTTTCAGCCTCCTTTTCTGCCTCTAAGCCAAAGTAAATTGGACCATACCCAAGCTGCCATATTGACAACAGGCTCTTTATCCCTGTCAAGCACTCCTCTGAGAGCACCGTTTTGAAGCACTGATGTGGCATTAGCTTTGTGGATCCCACACAGGTATGTTGTACCAAGAAAGTCTGTTGGGCAGGTAGATATCCATACAGTCACACACAACATCCCCCAAACCCTGTTGAGGGCTGACAGAGGCCTTAACAAGATGGTGGGTTAGCACTGCACTTGGGCCTTTGCTAACAACTTTACAAAAATCTCTCTGTTCCTGTTTGGCAGTTGTATGACCCACACTGCCACAGCTCTCTGCAGCAGGCAACCTGTGAGTAGTCTTCTGTGGCTGCCAAGCTGGTCCTGCCAGGCCTTATGTGCTTCTCATTCATTCATTCATATTTTTTCTCTCTCTTTTATATCTCTTCATCTCTGTTCCTCCTATTATCCAAACTTTCTCCTGATGTTGCTTTTCTGGTCTGGTCTGGCCTGCCTTCTTTCTCTCACTCTCTTCCTCTCCCAAGTGAAAGTGTCCTCTCTCTACTCAGAGACTCTGAGCTTCCAGGCCCTACCCTTCTTTTGCTACACATAAATGATTGAGCAGGCATATGGCAGGAGGAGGGTCATGGTCTCAAGAGTAAGAGGTAACATCAGTGACTCTCCGAGGAACACTTGCCTGTCTTCAGCCATCATGCCTCCTGAACACCTGCAGCAAGCTGCTGGGCCACCTTCAAAAATCAGCCCGTAGTCAGGTGTGATGGTGCATCCCTTTTAATGCCAGCAGTCAGGAGACGGAAGTATGAGGACTGCTGTGAATTCGAGGCCAGTTTGAGACTACATAGTGAATTCTAGATCAGCCTGGGCTAGAGTAAGACCCTACCTTGATCTACCCCCCCCCCAAAATCAGCCAGTTTTCAGGGGAGTTTTAAAACACCATGTATTAGCCATTTTTGAATTATTAATACCTATCCATCACAAGTGGGGATCAATATGGGCTGTTTATTCAAATTTATAGTTTGCTAAACAAGTCACTGAGCAGAAAGTATTCACCTATTGGGACACACACACAGTAACATGGGACCATATCAAAAGGAGAAAATAGGGCAGTGTGGGACATTCTCTTCAGGTACTTAGCACCTAAGGGTACATTTGGAAGTATAAACTAAAAACAAGACATACTACACCAACGTACCATGTGATAAAAATATACAATTTACATAATAACAACTGTGTGTCCTGAATGTTTATGTGTCTAATACCCAACCTATGTGATAACATACATTTTACAAAGGACAATTGATGGTTTATATTGATGTTATAGTGGCTTGAATCAGATGTCCTACGTATTCTCCTGTAAATCCTTGGTCCTCAGCTAGTGACAAGTGAAAAGGGGAAGACTTTCAGGAGGAGGCATGTGGCTGGGGGTGGACCCTGAGGTTTATTAGCCCCAGTGTTCACTAACTCACTCTTCTGCAGCTGTTTTCCACATGCTGGGGCAGAGATGACACCCAGCCTCTGCTCATGCCGTGCTGCCCCAGGCCATCATGGAGCTTCCCCTGGAGTGCGTAAGCCAAATTTAAAAGATTTCTTCCCATCAGCTGCTTTTGGTTGGGTGCTTTATCCCAGCAACACCTAGGAAATGAACCTCTGGGTGTGCTTGTGAGGTATCATCTAGATTAGGTTGAGGTGGGAAGATGCACCTTAGCTGTGGGTGGCACTGTTCATTTATCTTTCTACTTCCTGTCTGTGAATGCTTAAGGCAATGTGACGAGCTGCCTTGAGCTCCTGCTGCCATGCCTTCCCTGCCATGATAGAATGCAACCTCTAGCTGTAGTCTGAAATAACCCTTCCTTACTTCCATAAGTTGCTTCTTGTCATGTATTTAAGCAGATCAGTGAAAAAAGTAACCAATATAAACAGCCCACATCATGGTAGCCAGGAAGGAGGGGAGAGTAGGTGCCTGTGCTACAGGCCTTCTGGCTGTGAGCTCTCCACCAGTCACTCAACACACTACTACAGCAGAAAGCAGTGACTCACCATGTGGGGACAGATGCACATGGCCAATCTCCTCCATCCCCACAAGAACGTCCACATTTCCACAGGTTTTACAGGTGGGGCAGCTCCCCTTGCAGAATTGGTTATTTCAGCCCCAAGACATTGGAACATGAGGGCTAAAGTCCCCGTGGGACCCAGAAGATAAACACTGGCCATAGCACTTTTATACAAATGGGTAATAGCAGCAAATGATTTGAAGCAGCGTATCTAATGGTAGCAGAATGGACATCAGGTCATGTCATTGTTTTACACTCTGGAGTCTATTGTGGCAGCAATAATAAACAAGTTCTTGGCATCCCCAATAAGGAGGGTCCCTTTGGAGAGGGAGGACAGGGATGAGGGTAAGAAAGGTACCGACATGTGCTGTTACACACTGGATATATAAATAACTAATAAAGAAAAATGTTAAATCTAAATATATGAAGAAATAAATAAACTAATTCTGAGATCCTATCTAGAGTCTAAGGAATAAAGTCCATGTCCACAGTCCCAATTGTCCATCATGATAATTCATGATGCAGGCAATGCAGGGAGAATACCTTAGAGAATTAACATTTTAAATGTGATCAGCATGTGGAGAGGATTTTTGGAAATATGTCAGGTACATAGGCTGAGGAAAGGACCATTTCCTTCTATAAATCTCCAGTATTTAACACGATGACTCAAATGCTTTCATTGGCCTTTAGGAAAACTCAGTTCCAAATAAGACAAAAAGTCCCACATCTTCAAGTGTGTTTACTCTCAGGTTTTTCCTCCTGCTGTTCATAGTGTAAAACACAAGTCTGGCAATAATCATCTGCGTAAATTGTATTCCACATCTGAATGAATGTTGCTTTCCCAATTACCCACTTGATGCTACAATGTGAAGTGATAATTAGGAGGCACAATTGAAATAGCCTATTATGAGAGTCCATAGAAGACACATACATTGTTTACTCACATTCTCATAAAAAATGTTGCCATCAGGTTCACACTGCTGGCAGAAAACACCTGACCAAGAGCAGCTTGTTGGGATAGAGGGGTTTATTTTGGCTTACAGACTTGAGGGGAAGCTCCATGATGGCAGGGGGAAATGATGGCATGAGCAGAGGGTGGACATCACCTTCTGGCCAACATCAAATGGACAACAGCAACAGGAGAGTGTGCCAAACACTGGCAAGGGGAAGCTGGCTATAATATACATAAGCCTTCCCCCAAAAATACACTGCCTCCAAGAGGACCCTATTTCCAAATTGCCATTAGCTGGGGAACTAGCATTCAGAACACCTAAGTTTATGGGAGACACCTGAATCAAACCACCACATATATCCATTCAGAGACACCAATCAGCTACAGAAGAATCCACCATATCTCCACACTGACTTTAACATGAAAATTCACTTCAATATTCATTTTTGGGAAACCAAACCTAGGGCCTTATGCATACAAGGAAAGTGGTTCTGCTACTGAGTATAGCCCTTGTCCTTTTTGTTTTGGACTTATACAGGTTCTCACTGTGTCCTGGCTGGCTTGGAACTACTTTGGAGTACTGATTGGCTTGAAACTTACAATGATCTATATGCTTCTGCTTCCCAAGTGCTGGGCTTACAAGTGTGTACCACCCTGTTCTTCCCCACATCCAATTCTTCAGATGCTAAATAAATCTGAAATGATGAAGACAATACTGAATTCCTAGGAGGGTACTGAACATACACTTGGCCCACAGAGGTCATATCTGCAGACAACCTCCACCTCCTACCCCCATTAGGTAATTCTGCACTCACCTCACCAGTCTAACTTCTCTGGAGGGATGGTGAGCTTGTTACTACCTGCTGCTGGTATTTGAGGGTGGAAGGATGAGAAATGCAAAGCTTGTCCTCATGAAGGACTGACAGTACAAAGGAGTAGGTTATAAACCAGAAAAATCACTTAGGCCTCTGTTTGCCCCATCTCATCACTGTTGCAAAACCCTCACCCTCCTGACAGCCTGTCTTCTTGCTACATATAGCAAGACTAACAAGAAAACATTCCAAAAGAGCCAGCCACACAGACAGGTCAACAGGGTATCAGGACCCTGCTGCTGTCAAAGCACACAACTGAAGACCCCACATTCTACACACTAAGTATCCCGCTGTTCTTCCCTAGGCAATTTCCACTCTATACATTTCTGTGAGCATTTTTTAAAAAGTTTTGTTTATTTACTTGAGAGAGAGAAAGGGCAGAGAGACAGAGAGAGAAAGAGAGAGAGAGAGACAGAGAGAGAGAGAGAGAATGGGCATGCCAGGGCCTCCAGCCACTGCAAGCAAACTTCATATGCATGTGCCACCATGTGCACCTGGCTTTCATGGCAACTGGAGAATTGAACCTGGGTCCTTAAGGCTTTGCAGGCAAGCACCTTAACTGCCATCTCCCCAGCCCTCTGTGTGCATTTTAATAGGCAAAAGATTTCCCTTGCCAGGCATGGTGGTGCATGCCTTTAATCCCAGCACTTGGGAGGCAGAGGTAGGAGGATCTCTATGAGTTCGAGGCCACCCTGAGACTACATAGTGAATTCCAGGTTTGCCTGGGCTAGACCGAAACCCTACCTTGAAAAAACATTCCCCATCATCAACTGATAGTGGTCTTTATGTTTCTTACATATCTTTTTTTTTTTTTTGCTTTTTATGAATAAAGTTTTATTGGGATGCAGCCATGCTTATTTATTGCGCTTTGTTTGTGGTTGCTTTCATGCTACAGCTGCACAATTGAGTACAGCTGTTCCTTCCGAGATCTGTGGTTTTCCCTTCCCGGAATTTTCTTTTTTTTATTTTTTATTTTACTTTTTCTCAATTTTTAAAACATTTTCCATGATTATAAAAATATTCCATGGTAATACCCTCCCTCCCCCCTTTTCCCCCTTTGAAATTCCATTCTTCATCATATCCGCTCCTCATCTCAATCAGTCTCTCTTTTATTTTAATGTCATGATCTTTCCCCCCTCTTATGATGGTCTTGTGTACGTAGTGTCAGGCACTATGAGGTCATGGATATCCAGGCCATTTTATGTCTGGAGGGAGCACATTGTAAGGAGTCCTACCCTTCCTTTGGCTCTTGCATTCTTTCTGCCACCTCTTCCGCATTAGACCCTGAGCCTTGGAAGGTGTGATCGAGATGTTACTCGGTACTCTAGTCACTTCTTTCCAGCACCATGATACCTTCTGAGTCGTCCCAAGGTCACTGCCATCTGAAAAGAGAAGATTCTCTACCCAAAGTGAGAGTAGCATTAATATAAGGGCATGAATATTAAGAGAAGTGCTTACTGGGCAGTTTGATAAGCATAGTATATACACTTATCCAGACATCAGCAGATGTTACACCCCTACGGCTCATAACTACCCCTGTTTTAAGTTTTCAGTATCCGGGATATATTCCCTCCCATGGAGCGGGCCTCCAGTCCAATTGGAGGGCAGTTGGTTTCCACAATGACAGACGTGCCACTATTGCACCCATTGGCTCATTTGGCCTGGCTGGCCAATTATAAGGCTTGCAGTGTCACTGTTGAGTATCTTCATTGGTGGTATCTCTTTCTCCCATTGAACTGCATGTAGAATGGCTTCTTCCAGCTTTCTGTCAGCTGGTCTGCATGAAGGAGGTTATCAGCTCAGTTCCAGCAGGATTTCTCAGTGGCCTTGCAGCCCAAATATGTGGAGTCTTCAGCAATAGGGTCTTACCATCGATTCCTGGTGGGAAACGAATGGCCTCGGCAATGGCCTATAATATTTTGGGGGCATCAGCGACCTCCCTGGCCAACAACTCACTGGAAGGTATCCCATCCCTGGCACTGAAAATTGTCTAGCAATGATCTACGGGTCCTGAGTGTTCCATTGTCCAAAACCGGAGGATTCCATATGATTTATTTATATCCTCTTAGATTTTGATTAGCCCTCCCTCCACCTTTCCTTTACTCAATCTCCTCCCCTGACCTCACTTTGGGCCTTTTCACCCCCATTAATCTATCTTTTAATGACTATGTGCTTCATTCTTTATATGAAAACTCACTCAGGAGCCCAAGCCTGAGTATAGAGAGCTGGATGAGTACAGGTATTCATCACTCTCTGCTTCCTTACTGTTGGCTGAATGTGACCAGCTGTCTCAAGTTACTGCCACTGTGCCTTTACCACCTGGAGCTGTAAGCTAAAATAAGCCAACCCTCCTTTGGGAATACATTCACAAATTCCTGGTTATTTTTTTAAGAGGAAATGTGGTGTGAAAGAAGTACAGCATCACTCACATGTCAAATATGACTCAATGAGTATGACCATTCTTCTATAAACAGCTATTTGCTTAAGTTCAAGGCCGGGGGGTCTGTGTCAAGCCAATTCCATCTTGGCACAGAGGTGCTTTAACTTTCTGTCATGATGGTTCTGACCACACCACATGTGGTAGCTTAATCAAAAATGTAAATACCAAATAGCATCATGAGTTAAATGCATCCTGTGAATTTTCTTAAAGTTCAAACATCACAAAGCTAAATTGGGTTTTTTCAAAAAAAGATAAATTAGTGCCCTTTATTCCCAGAGAAAATCACACAAGACTCCCAGTGGATGGTGTATAGTACTCAATCCCATTCAAATACTTTTTCTTATACATACATGCATATAAACATGTGATAAAATTTTTATTATTTTTAATTGACGTCTATACTTAAGACAACAAACCATGGTAGTTCCCTCCCCTCTCCTGCTTTCCCCTTTATAACTCTTGCTCTCCATCATATCCCCTCCCTCTCTCCATTAGTCTCTCTTTTAATTTGATGTCATCATCTTTTTCTCCTATTATGAGGGTCTTGTGTAGGTATTGCTAGGCACTATGAGGTCATGGATATTGAGGCCAATTTTTGCCTGGGAAGTTGTATATAAGGAGTGGTACCCTTCCTTTGGCTCTTATATTCTTTCAGCCACCTCTTCTGCAATGGACCCTGAGCCTTGGAGGGTGTGAGATGTTTCAGAGATGGACACTCTGTCCCTTCTTCTCAGCACTATGTTGCCTTTTGGGTTATCCCACTGCCCACTGCCATCTGATAAGAGAAGCTTCTCTAACCAGAAGTGCAGGGATGTGTGTGTCCATGGTGTACATATGGGTGCACATGCATGCACATGTGTGTGGAAGCCAGAGAAGAACCTCAGGTGTTATTTGTAAGGAATGCTGTCTCATTGGTCTGGAGTTCTCCAGTTAGGATAGACTGCTTAGCCAGTAAGCCCTGAAGATCATTTTAGATTATAGGAATGTACTATCCTGCCTGGCATTTTACATGGGTGTTGGGGATCAAACTCAGTCCTTGGGCTGGAGAGATGACTTAGCAATTTGAGGTGCTTGCTTGCAAAGTCTAAGGATCCAGGTTCGATTTCCCAGTACCCATGTAAGCCAGATGCACAAGGTGCCACATGCATCTGGAGTCCATTTGCAATGGCTAGAGGCCCTGTCATAAACATTCTATTTCTCTCTCTCTCGCTGTCCCATAAATAAATACATAAATAAAATATTTTTGAAAATTCACTCCTCATCTTGCAGGACAAAAATTTTTATCCACTGAGATTTTGTTATCAATTAGACACCATAAGAAATTAAAATGAACCTGGTGTGGTGGTGTATGCTTTTAATCCCAGCACTTGGGAAGCAGAGGTAGGAGAATCACCATGAGTTTGAGGCCATTCTGACATTACATAGTGAATTCTAGGTCAGCCTGGGCTAGAGTGAAACCCTATCTTGAATAAACCAAACGAAACCAAAACCAAAACCAAACAAACAAAACCAATGTTGCAGTCAGGTTTGCATTGCTGGTAGAAATCACCCAACCAAGAGCAGCTTGTGGGAAAAAAGAGGTTTATTTTGGCTTATAGGCTGGAGGGGTAAGCTCCACAATGGCAGAGGAAAATGATGGCATGAGCACAGGGTGGACATCACCCCCCTGGCCAGCACAAGGTGGACAATAGCAACAGGAGAGTGTGCCAAACACTAGCAAGGAGGAGCTGGCTATAACACCCATAAACCCATCCCCAACAATACACTGCCTCCACGAGGTGCCAATTCCCAAATCTCCATTAGCTGGGAACCTAGCGTTCAGAACACCTAAGTTTATGGGGGACACCTGAATCAAACCACAACAATCAATAAGTTAAAATGGCTAGCAAAATATATAATTATAAATTTCATAATATAATAAAAGTTATTTAAAAGTTGTGAGTTTTTTTTCTGACAGTTTCTGTTTAATATTTTTGGATCAAGGTTTTGCTAACTTACGCTCAGTCATGGACCAGAAATATGAACTGGGAAATCCCAGAAATAATCACAAACCTGATTAGCATGCTGAAAATATGCTGAGTTCTCATGATACTCTGCACAGGATTGGTTATGTCTGGTTCAAGTATCCAACTTAGAACATGTCCATTGCAGATGAGGTGGAGGGACCCATTTTACATTTAATTTCAGAAAACCCCTGATAGACTTAGTGCCTCTATAAAAGATTTTCTCAAAATCCAAAACTCCAGTCCAGCTTGGGGTCATTACATATTATTCTATATCTTTCATAATCTTTCTATGGGAAACATAAGAAAAACTCGATTGAGCCACAATAACTCCATCCACAAGATGCCTTTAACTGAAGCACAGCTGCTCAGGTCTACAGGTTTCCCTTGTAAAGCCATGGGAAATGGAGACTCACTTTCCCAGAAAAGTGAATCAGGATGCCACTGTGCTTGGTGACAGTGAAAGGTCAGCCTCCTGGGGTTAGTGTAAAACACAATGAACCTCTACTGGTGTATCTTACCTTTTTTCATGAATTTACAACTTATGTGCCGAGTGCTGGCTCTAGGGAGGGACAGTACGGGGGATTCTCAGTGGACACAATTTATGAGTAAGTCTGGATTCTGATGGAAAAACAAAACTCTACTTTAGGGAAAATTGGTCAATAAAGCAAGATGGAACAGATTTGGGTGAGAAGCAGGAGAAGCCTAAAGTACTGAAGAGCATGATTCAGCCAGTCCCTCCACTCCAGTGGACATTTTCCAGGCAGAGCACTGCACAGGCAAAACTCAGCCAGTCCCTCTACTCCAGCGGACACTTTCCAGGTGTAGCCACCAGGAAGAATGAAGACATCTGAGAATGACCAAGGCCCATCCAGGCATCACCTGTGGCACAGGCATCCCTCTGGTGACTAACTTACAACATTAGAATAGGGCTCACGTTACATGCAAATGAGGGTGCAGAAGCTAGGGAGACTTTCACTGTGCACAAACAACCCAGGTAGTCAGCATTCTCACGGCAGGATTTGAAGTACATCACATGCCCAATTGAACAGGACGTTGTGTCCCACTTGGTCCATCACAGGTTTGCATAGTGCTGTGCACACTCAGAGAGGCCCTCCCTGTCCAGGCCACTGACCCACACACTGAGTCCTCCAAGCATGTTCACAGTCACTACCAGGAGTGATGCTCAGCCAGTTACCTGAAATCCCTGAGATCAATCCAATTAACCATCACATCACCAAGGACACAAGAGAAACAGAATTAACTGTCAAACCACCAATATTACCCTTGGAAGAGTTACCCATCACTCTGCCAACAACACATTAGAAAGAGAATTAATCAACACAGCACCAATAATAACTCATACAAGCTGCACTATACTGCCAATAATACATTAGAAAAAACATAGCAGCTTTTATATTTTTAAAAATTCATAGTTTCCACTACAAATATTAAAACCTTTCATGAAAATCTTGTGGGATCAACATAATTATAACTAGGTTTAAATCTTAATCTCATATAATTGAAGTAGTTTAGAAAAGGAAATATCTTTTAACATTGACTTTAATCTTAAAAATAATTCTTCTTTATTTCTGAAAGGATAAAGTAAAGCTTGAGTTTTATTTTTATTTATGATGTATCCCTAGAGAAGTTTAAAAATACAATAATCACAGCCTATGAGTCTTTAATTGTTACATTAACTAGAGATCAATTAATGCAAAAACATTGCTTTGAGAGAGACAAGTACAGAAAACATTCAACTGGTCAGAAATCAATTCACTTTCATATCATATAAGCAATGTGAAAATGAAAGGGAGAATCCTAGGATGAGAGGATGTAAGTGGTTATGGGAGGCAGGGATATGGGGAGAGACCAGGGTAGGGTATAGATCAACCAAAACTAAGTACATTTGAAAAAAAGAAAAATAAAAGAAGTCATTTCAAAAGTATAATGCAAACTTATTATAACATCAAACTACATTGAGAAAACTTTCCCTTCTTTTTATTTGCAGATTATTTTGATTGTGATTATAACAAGCCATATGAAAAGGTCATTAGTGAAAACTGTTTGCATCTTATGACATATTATAGGCAAGTGATCTAATTTTTTTTCACAACAGTAGTATCAAACTTTAGCACCAAACATGCATGCAAAATAAAATCCTTCAGAAATTAAACACAATGCCTGTTTTGAGGACTTTGCAAGGTTTCACTATGAACACCCCTGCTTTACAAAAACACTCTTCCTAAATGAAGACATTCAGGTGTGACAGGTGTTACATTCAGCCTTGTGTTTATATTGTGGCTTTAGAGGCCCTTCTCTACAGCAAACAGAGAAAAACAAATCAATGAAAGAAGTATAGCAATTTATAAACACCTAGAAGCTTGTGCCCAAAGAAAAGTGGTATTTCAAAAAAGTTACATAGGCACTTCCTGAGTGATAGAATTTTCAGACTAACAATAGCAGCAGGCAGGTACCTAGAAGTAATGAAGAGTGCTTAGATTCCAACAGCACCCCCTTCTGAGCTGAAAATTACTTGGACACCAAAAAGGTGCTGCAGGAAGCAAGCACTGATTCCTCACTTCACTTGCCACCTTGTTGCCCAGATGATGACTCAAGGAAGGAGAACTGTCAGGACTCATGTGGAAATCCTGGACACCTTCTTGTGCTTTATTAATGTTCCAGTGGAAATCATGATTTCATACAAGGTGGAGAGACTCTGGAGACCCTGACATGGTCAGTGACTGGACTATATCATGGATTGTCTGAACTTGTATCTTCGACAATTCTTACCTGGACCATCTCAGGACCCCTTTATCCCTCACCTATCCTCATGCTAGCCCATGTTCCTGTCAACTCTTATCCTCTTCAAATATGCTCACTTGTTAGTCCAACAACTTAACATCATCAGTTCCAGATATAACACACATTCACTGAGTGGCAGTCCATGGAGCACCTGCAACTCCTCAGGGGCATCTGCTGACACAGTGAAAGACCTCTAGAGTAGGATTAGGGGAGGGGAAAGCCCAGCTGGAGACTTCAGAAGAGACATATGGAAGAATGCAGCATGAGCTAAGACCAGGAAGAGTCCCAGGAGAGAAGAGAGGATGACAGGCCGAGCTAGGAGTGTGGACAAGAGGCTCTGATAAGGGCTAGGAGATGGCTCAGTGGATAAAGCATTCCCATCTCAAGACTGATAAAATGCACATTAAACTAGGTACAAAGAGCACTTCCTCACAATACAAGTGTCGCCCAAGGAAGAAAGGATGACTGTTCTTCTGTGAACTGGCCAATCTCATTCATCATTTGACTTGGAAGTTCCAGCCAAGCTTCTTGGTGACAGGGTGATGAGGGATACAATTTAAAATTCATGTAAAAAGTAATTAAGAATTAAACCTATTCTATTTGCAGATGTCATATTGCATCCAGAAAAATGTAAGGAACTCATTAAAGTTATTTGAACAATGTGGGAGTGTGCAAGAGGAATGTGCAATAGTCAATTGTATTCATATCAGCTTACAATTAATGTATAAAAGTGAAATTAAAAAAACAACTTCAGAAAAAAAAAAACCACTTCAGGGCTGTAGTGGTTAAGTGTGCTTTCTGCAGAAGCATGAGGACCTGAGGGGGCCTCAAATCACCTGAGTTTGAATGTCCAGACAGAAAGATGAACATGTCCTCATGTACCTGTAACCCCAGTCCCACAAAGGGGAGCAGAGACCAGGCAATTGCCCAGGCTCAGGAAAAGCAGCAAGCTCCAGTATGTGTAAGAAACTGCAGCTCAAACAGGACTAGGGACAAAAGTAATTGAGCAGGACACCAGATGTTCTGCTCCAGACACCACAGGCAAAGCACATGGAGTGCCACAAGGGCACATACACTTGCATACACCACACACTCTCTCTCTCTCACACACACACACACACACACACACACACACACACACACACACAATGCCTATACACACAAGGAAAAAAGGAAAACAATTATAGTCATGGAAGCAAAATAAATAATAAAAGGATGAAATTCAAAACACTGACAACTGTGTATAGTGCTGAAGTGAATTAAATACAAAGTAAGTGGAAAGGCATCTGTATTCATGGTTTAGAAGATATAATGCATGGAAGTGGAAGTGAATCTCAAGCCAATTTACTGATTCAAAGCAGCAATTTCCAAACTCCCAGCTGCATTCTTTGTAAAAATTGAGGCGATGGTCCTAAAATCCTGTAGAAATTTCATGGAACACATATAATCAGAACAACCTCAATAGAAGAACAGAGTTGGAGGATTCCAGAAGTATAAATCCTCCAGTTCAAACTTACTGCAAAGGTACAACAACCAAAATGGTGTAGTTCTGACATAAGTCTAAGCATAAATTCATACACCTATATTAATAGACTATATAAATATGAATATATTCAGATGAATACACCTATATGAATAAAGATAAATGGAGCACAACTGAGACATAGGAATAGGTCCCTCCCCAATAAAGGGTGATCTGTTATTTAACATGATTCCCTTGACAATATAAAGGGGAACAGAACAGATTTAAATTGTGCTGGAATAACTGGATATCCACAACAAAAAAAGTGAATTTAGGCAGGGCATGGCGGTGCATGCCTTCAATCCCAGTACTTGGGAGGCAAAGGTAGGAGGATCACCATCAAGGCCAGCCTGATATTACAATGTGAATTCCAGGTCAGCTTGAGCTAGAGTGAGACCCTACCTCAAAAACAAAATGAATTTATATGTCTTCCTCAGTTAGTATGAAAATTGTTTAAAATGGCCCTTTATGTAGTATAAGAATGAAAACTAGAAAAATGCTAGTAAAGAAATCATAGAAGTAAGTGGGATCAGGCAAATGGCCTAGTAGAGATGATGCTAAACTATCACAAGGCTAAAGGAAAAGCAGACAAGTTAGACTTCATGTTAATCAAAATATCTTCATATGGGGACCTGGCATGTGTAAGGTCCTAGGTTCAATTCCAAGTGCACACACACACACACACACACACTATACATCTAATAGCATGAGGAAAGTGAAAAGCAATCCACAGAATAAGAGGAAATATTATTAAATTATATATCTACAAAGAGACTGTATCCAGGACATGAAAACTTGGCAAAGGATTTGAAAATACAGATGTTCCAATAACCCTATGTAAGGATGATGCGTGTCATCATAGGGCACTAGCAAGCACAAGTCAGAAGACCCGGCCCAAACTCACCAGCATGACCACAGACAGGAGACAAGACGGCCTAGTGAGGGTGTGCAGAAACCAGAGCTGATTTCAGATGTTAAACCAAACCTGGATTCCTGGGATGGTGGGGTAGAACACACTTTGGCTTTGCTGATGCACGTTTATAATCAGTATATTCGAGATACACTCCTTATTTTAGTAATTTAAAAGGTAATGAAAAAGATTTGAGAAGAATCAAGCTACCAATTCCACTCAACAGAACTGAAAGTGCATGACACTCAAGTCTCAAGTACAGATGTTTATACCATCATTATTGTAAGAATGGAACAATCCAAAGTTCACCAGCTGATGGGAGGATAAACAAAATGTGATGAAATAAAATATATTTGGCATTGATAAGAAAGTTGTCTGAAAATTTCCACAATGTAGAGGAAACTTGAAATAATGATGTTAAGCAAAAGCAGCTAGCCTGAAGAGACTTATGAGTTCATGTAAGTATAATGTCCACAATGTAGAGAGTCTTGGGAAACTTCTTGTCCTTGTTGGCAGTTACAATAGACACAGAAGAGAGGCACCATTACAGCTTCTTCTTGTCCTCATGATGGTAAACAAGAAAAGTCATTCCTCAATAAACTGAGCCTGCCTTGTTCCCATCCCTAAAAAGAACGCATGCTGCACACGCTCTGGGAACCGTCCCCATAGTTTTTGTGTTCGTCATTACGCACTGTAGATGCATTCTTCAGGTCACACGGCATCTCCATTTCTGGTATATGCACATCCCAGGTTTTATTTAGAGGGAAAATTGCCTCATATTCTGGCATATGAATATTAAGGCAAAAATCACAAGAGAATTAAGAAAAATCAAAGAAACCAAAATTTCTCAAGTGAGTCCTAGTAGAGTAAGACGCTTATAAAGCACACATATTTTCTAATACAATAAGGCAATTTGAGGGAAATGTAAATAAATAATAGTATGCCTTGTCACTTTAAGAATAAATCCCAATTTTAGAGTTAATGATACATAACTCATTTTCTGCTATTTGTCTCCTCCACTTTCTCCACAGCTTCAATTAACATGCCATTTTCAAGTTGTGCATGACTTAGGAACTCGGATCATCTTTGAGGTAGCAGCATTTGTCTTGGAAACTCATTAGAAGTTAATGCTTAAGAGAGGTTTCCAGCTGGGCATGGTGGCGCCTGCCTTTAATCCCAGCACTTGGGAGGCAGAAGTTGGAGGACTGCTGTGAGTTCGAGGCCACCCTGAGACTACACAGTGTATTCCAGATCAGCCTGAGAGACAGTGAGACCCTATCTCTAAAAAATAGATAAATAAATAAATAAATAAATAAATAAATAAAAGTGAGAGAAAGAGGTTTCCAGGAAGAACTAGCTAGACCCACTTCAGCCACAGACATACAAAATTGCTCCTAGTCTTCAGGATTGACTTACCTAAGCAGCAGTTAATACAGACAAACCACAAGCAAGCTTTCTCTATGGTGTGCAGAAATATCATCAATATTCTGGGACCTCACTGGTCTAAGGACAGTAAATGTTAAATGAGTAGAAGGGAGACAGAAGGCCAGTAAACTGCCACAGGATAGTGAAGCATCTACATCTCCCTTATGAAATACTCTTTTCCAGCAAAAATCAAGTGAATAAGCCACATTACTTTCAAAGGATACTTTCCTCACCAATTCTTCCCATTAGGACTGCATCTCCAAATAAGATGTCAGGTAAAAAGAGGATAAACTCATTAGTGAAGAGGCTTGACCTGTGGTATCCTGAGACAACAGCCCCAGGTGACTGAGACAGGAATGAGGGAGCTCCACATATAGAAGGGTGTTATCAATGGTTCCCCCAGACCCCACAGAAGGGTCAAAGCACCTTCAATAAATGGCCAGCCTCCCTGAGGATAAACAGAACCATGGTGCTCTGCATTTACAAAGAATATAAAGCAGGGGGCGGGGGCAGCACTAAAATCACATAAAGATAAAGCAAATGCTAACAAAACTGCATAGCTGAAAGTGAGGCAAGATGGCCAGTTGAGTGCCTGGGAGCTAGACACATGGAGCTACTAGTATGAAACATCATCAGAAATACACTCTTACAAATGAGACTGGGAGATTTCTAATAAGAGCACTTGCTAAGAAAATTTATTGGGAAGAGGGTTGGATTTTCAAAAAAATACATATTTCTTCAAGAAATACACATGTTGAAAAAATAGTGACATTAGGTTTAGGCAAACAAATAGTAAATAGATAAGATAAATTGGATTGTGCCAAAATTTTATAATGTCTGCTCTGTAAAAGGTATCGTTAGTCAATGGGCTGAAGGGATGGTTTAGCAGTTAAGGCGTTTGCCTGCAAAGCCAGAAGATTGAGGTTTGATTCCCTAGGACCTATGTTAGCCAGACATACAAGGGGGTGCACATGTCTGGAGTTTGTTTGCAGTGGCTGGAAGTCCTGGTGCACCCATTATCTCCCTCTTCCCCTTTCTCTATCAAATAAATAAATAAATAAAAATAAAATATTAAAAAATGTATTGTTAGTCAAGACTTGAAAATTTCTGCAGAATATATCTGATAAGGGATTATGACCAGAATGTACAGTAAACCTCACAGCCTAATTATAAAAAGAAAACTCCCCAAGCAGGAGCAAACAGTACACATCCCTCATGAAGGAAGTTCTCCCTGAGGAAGATTTGCTGTGAAAAGATGTGGGAACGTCAGTCTGAACTCAGGGAAACACTTACTGTACCTGGCAGAGGAGCCAACACTGAAAAGACAGAATACACCAAGTTCGATCAAGATGTGTGTCACTATGCACTTGAGGAAAAGTACAAAAAGTTCTAAAAGCTGTTTCTCCCATGATAAAGATTCCAGGCATGTCCTACATGTCCGTAATTTCTGCCTCACTCAGTATCTCGGAAATGCCCAGGTGTGCAGACCTTGAGGAGGTGAAGTTTTGGGGATGTGGGGAGGTGTACGGAATGAGGGGTACAAATGTGCAGAGCTAGGGGAGGAGGAGTTGGCAGGCGGGGCTGGGTCTGGGAAGGAGCAATGGTAAACTGCCCCACAAACCATGTGTAGTTTTCTCCCACATGTTCCAGAAACTGTCTTTTCAAGGGTCTCAGGCACAATCCTTTAGGAAGCCCACCTTATTACACCAGACCTGGAAACCAGAGCACTGCTGCAGACCCATGATAACCACCCTGCTTTGAGGGCCCACCACATCTGCAAACACCCTTGCTACATGATGACACAGGCCCAGGCCCAGGATTGGGATATGGACATCTTAGAGGACAGAGATTCTGCCTATATCACCTGTTGTGCAGCTGACATTAAATACACAAGGTCTCCACTTCTTCTTAGCTACCCCAAGTCCCTGGGATTTTCTATGAGCACCCACCACATTCTCTCCTGTGTCATCTGTTGACACTTCTACTACAATGTTTTCCCTGCCTGGGGAAGATGGTGGGACAATATTATCTATACCTTCACATCTTCCAAAGCACCTGGCTTGTGCTACACACATAATCAGACCTCAAAAAATGTGGATCAGGAAATCTTTTGTATAAATGGATATGTACCTGTTGGTAAAATAATACTCCCTTATTAAGTTGCAACAAAATTACTTTCAAGTTAAATAACAGCTTCTGATGAGAAAGAGCTACTGTGTTTTATGAATATTCTACCAAATTCTGCTTCTAGATAGATACTCTAAAATAGCTCTCCTGGTTTTTCTGGCATATTCATTATTTTTGGAATGCTGAGGACATTTCCTTTAAACAAAGCAATCTGTGTTTTAATTAGAATAGGGCTACATTTTGTCTTTTCTACTAAAGTAATAAATCCTCTATTTCAGGAAGAAAATTAAACTGTTCCACCTGCTAATGAAGCCATGTTGTCTTTAGTTTTTTGTTTTTGTTTTTTTTTTTAACCGAATCGGAGGAACTTTAAGGCCATCTAAACAAACAGGTGCACACTGCTTCCTTCCTATGCAACCTTGAGCTATCCAGAGCAGTCTTATCTGGTCTCTCCCTCTCCTAATTACTCATGACAATCTTATTCATAACAAGTGCCAGATTTTATCTTCTGCATGGGAAGTACAAACTCTTTAAAATGACACCACCTGTCATTCTAGTCACTCTAGTCCAACTCACACAAAGGACATGTTTTCAAACATTAAAAGTGAAAACAGAAATATGACTACTAAGTTTCTCTGTATTTCAACATCCCTGGGAGCTGCTGAGGGGAGAGGCCTGGAGAGCTCTCCAGGGGGCTGTGCTGTACACAGGCCCAGTGAAGGGGCAGGCATCTCCCTAAGCTGGCTGCATGCCTTGCACACTTGTTCCTGACCAACCTGAAACGTGTGAGAAGAAAATGAGCATCTGACAAATACGAAATTCACTGCTCTCTCACTTTATGTATGAGGACATATTTGCAAGAAATATCACGTATTGAGGCTGGGGGATGGCTCAGTGGGTTAGAGAACTTGCAGCACAAGCCCGAAGACCTGTATTCAATCCCAACCACACATGTAAAAAGCAAGGCATAGCCACACACACCTGTAACCCCAGCACTAAGTGAGAGGAAGTCAGGTAACTTTGTTAGGTAGTCTAGGGTGAATGGCACCTGAATGTGAAAAGCAGAAATGCCCTAAGCCTGCCCTTGTAATCTTCACTTTATTAGAGAACAGAGAAGGATCTCTCCTCTTCTTACCTCTTGACTAAAGGAGTTACCTACATCTGTTTTTCCATTAAAAACCTGAGCCCTGCCTGGGAGAGAGTTCCCCTTTGCTAGAATTTGTATCTGATCCTCACATTGTGGTTGGTTAAGCCACATTGTGGCCATTGTAGTTGGCTGGCTGCTTCTTGAGCCAGCACCTAGCCCAGACCAATCAGCCCTCACTTTACTCACCTGAGCCTGAAGGCAGACCCCCCCCCACCACCACCACCGTGGGGTTATAAGTAGACACTTACCAGGTGAGCAGGGCCCTCTTGCTGGCTGTTCATCTCTCCTGAACTTCCGGGCTCCTGTGCTGGTAAGCCTTCCCCACTTCCCCCTGGGCTCTCTACCCAGCTCCTGCACTTTCTTCTCTTTCCTCTCCAAATCCCTTTTCATGCCCCAAGGCTCATGTTTGTTCTACTACATGGGCTCACGGACCGCATGGTTGTACCCATTTTTCCTTTCTCAGCTCATGTACCCTCTCTCTCTTTGTATATTCCTGAATAAAAATGTGGTGTTTCATAAATTATCCTCAGTCTTGTTTTATCCAGTGCTTTAGTTAAAAAGCAGACACAAACTCAGTTTTTGGAGTTCAAGGACTATTTCTGAACCCCAGGATGCTCTTATATAAGGAGATTCAGGGACAGAAGAATTGCTGGCTTGCTGGTCACAGATGACCAAAACATGGCAGTGAGACTCTGTCTTAAGGAAGTCACCTAGAAGAGCCATAGAGTTGAACACCCATCATTCCACTCTGGCTTTTGCACGCATATACCCAGCACCCACACAATTGCATACGTACATGCATGTACTATACATATACATCACACACACACACACACACACACCACCCCACCACCCTCATAATACATATTTCCCCTGAAAATAATAAAAACAATAACCAGAATAAAATACATCTTTCTCTCCTACTTCTTTTCTAAGTAAAACAAGTGACTGAAAATAATTTGCCTCTCTTCCTTTTCTTTATTACCCATGAAATTGAGCATGTTAAATACAACACTTGCCTGCCTTGATATTTTAATAATTCTTTTTTAAAAAATTAAGCCATATTGATTAGGATTGGTGAGACAGTAAAGTGTTTAGCCAATTGCAAGAAAGACTGGAGAAAACGGCCAACATCCAGGGTTCCCAATACACAACTGTTCCCTGATGGTCCTACATGGAAGGGTTGACCACTTACTATGGAGAGCAAGCACTCTTATACAGTCAGCCAAGAAAGCCACTGTTCCCAAGTGTGTGCTGAGATGCTGTTTATAAAGTGTGTCCTGCTCTCTTCAAACTTTTCTGTTCCACCCTCTGAAGTTAGAGCACAATGGCCCTCAGGCAAAGACATCGGCCCTAGCAGGTAACACTGTGGCTCAGCACTGACAGGCTGGGATGGTTGGAACCAGCATGCTCCAAATTCAAGTCAAGCTCAGATCTGGTTTGCTGACTTCCTAGACAGAGAAGGAACTGAGGGGAAGGAAAGGGACATCCACATCCACGTGCCCCAGGGAGGAAGGAGGTGTCTTAATTACAGAAGCTGCTCAGCATGACTTGCATTCTTGATTGTGTCTACAACTGCCAAAAGGGATCAGTTTGTCTTTGCCATGAGAGCAGGGACATGTGCAGTGATCATTCTTTATGGAGCCTGACAAGAATTTGCTGGGAAGAGGCAGTCAGTCCAGGAGTTGGTGTGGTTTTCTTTAGGAGTGGTGTGTTTTGTAGCTCATTGCTTTAGAAACCAGCTTGAGCCAAGCAAGAAAAGAGATTTGCATATATTTGTTTCTCTGGCAACACTTGATGAGTGGAGTGTGATCTTTTTCTACAATTTGTAGGAAAGGAAAAGAACGAAAATTTCTTGGGGGAATAAAAATACACAGAGGACAATTATATACATAACATCTCTCCCAGTAACATATACAGCCTACAATGCTTCTTTTCTAGTGTTGTTGGACTAAACCATCTCAAAGAAATGAACAGCTTCATGTCAATCCTTATAAAACTGTATCAATATTTTCTGTCTGCTCTAAGCAGGTAAATAAGCATAGGACATACAGACCGCAGATCTGGGCCAGGACAGTGAAAACTAAATGTTTTGTTTCCTGCAAGCAAGGTTGTGACAGTGGTTTGTTGTGACCTCAGAGCACGTCTGTTCCTGTGATCTTCATCTTCCACAGCCCTTCTTGGAACTTGCTTGTTCATTAAGCACTGCCCTAGTCTTGGGGACCTGGGCAATTCCTTGAAGGTCACTCTCTACTGCAGGACGTTCCCACAGGCAATTCCAGTAAGACACATCTGAAACCGATGCCTGATGCACCTGTAGCACAGGGCTGGAGGACACAGAGCAGAAGACTCAAAGAGGGGGTGCGTGACTAGTCAGTATAGGACTCAGCAGAGGACTTTGAAGATGAACTCCGCTTTGAACATGAATGTAGTGTGGACACTGTGAGCCCAAGGGGAAGCCTTGAGGTGTGCTTGTATGAGTGCCTATATGAGCATGTGTCTGTATCAGTGAGTGCATACCATGTGTATGCATACACCTTCAGTATGCATATATGCACACATGCATTTTTGTACATACATGGCTGTCGACCTGTATTGTGTCTGCACACATGTGTATGTGCACACCTATGTGTGCTCATACTTCATGTATGTGGATACACGTGGGTGTGTGAGCATCAGTGTTGTACGCCTGTGGAGGTGTGCATGTGTGATATTGACATGCCGATCAAGGGGCAAGTAATCATGGATAGGGAACTGGGCACAGTAGAACAAAAAACTACAACAGGGCTGGAGAGGTGGCTTAGTGGTTAAGGTGCTTGCCTGCAAAACAAAAGGACCCAGGCTCAGTTCTCCAGAACCCATGAAAAGCTAGATGCACAAGGTGATGCATGTGTCTGGAATTCGTTTGCAGTGGCTAGAGGCCCTGGCATGTCCATTCTCTGTATCTGCCTCTCTCTCAAAAAAAAATATTTTTTAAAAAAAGAAAGAAAAACTACAACAGAAAGCAGACTGCCTGTGAACAGAATCTGCCTGGGCTTGAAATCACCACAGCTGCAGTTTACTTGATAATGATGTTCACTGTCACAAAGGACAGTTAACTCTTCTTATGCAATTTGCTTATGCACTGTGCAGAATGCCACATTCTCTGCTTGGATGAAACACCCTCGTGATGGAGAGCTAAGTTGCAATAGAAGGAGGTGCACATGAGCAGTGAAATGCAGCCTGGACGGTACTTAGCATTACAGATTTGGACAGCAGTAAATACTACAAATTGGAAGGGAGTCTTCTGAGACTTATATTTCAACTCCCAAAGCCATGCTCTAAACTCTTTTGCTTTGGTTTCTCCATATGTAAAATAATATAGCTACTTGATAGGTCTGCCACAATATTGGAGAATCAGTTCCTCTCAGAACAGAATGCTGAGGATCTGGGTTTGCTAAGCAAGTTACTAACATCCCCTTAGTTAATGTATTTCAAGGACAATAAAGTATTTTTGTGATATCAAATTAAAACAAACAAGTTTTCCTTGCCTTCATTTTCTAAAGCACATATATTAACACCTTTACTTTTATTGTGTGTGTTACATGATTCATGCAAAGCCAAAATTTCAGGTAAATATTGGTAACTATTGAGAACTTTGCAGGACCCAATGTGTTCTCAGCAAAATAAGTGATCAACTCAAACTTCCTTCTCTCTTCAATTTAGATATAAAACCAAAATATGGATATCCTTATCCAAAATGCATCACCTTATGTGCTTCCAGCCAACTCTCTGATATAACACCCCAGATTTCCTATGGTGATAACTTTCACCGAAATTGTTGGAAGCAGACTTGATATGGGTAGCATGTGCCTGGGTGAGATGGGCAACATGGTGGTAGACATGAAGCTTAAGAGAAACAAAGAATGATAATTAAACCAAGTGAACTGCCTTTTCCCAAAGCACGCTTGGGAACAGGCCCAGATGCCTACCAGGCAGATGGCCCAGGAAGCAGTACCAGGAGGTGGCAAGGGTAGGGTGGACCCAGGAAAGCTGCACAGAGCCCAGCCCTATGATGACCTCCATCAAACAGGCTCTAGCTACTTCGTCTTTTAGCAGTCCTGCGATATGCACTCCTCAAAGGAGACTCTAGGACTACGAGCTCCAAAAGAGACCACATTGATACCCAGCCAGGTAGACGCTAAGCCACCATGACACTGTCTGCCCCTCAATAAGGCTGTACTTTGCTGCCTCCTATTCTATTCTTCTTCTACACTCAGTACTTGGGATCAATAAACTTTGTTGTTAATAAGAGCTTAAACAAAAAATAAACAAGACCTCCGTTTCCAGGAAATGCAATCACTACTGGCCCAGAGGAAGCACAGTCAGTCAGTCATCAGGATTTCAGATGCCCAAGACCACGAACAAGGGCAGTTTAGTGAAATGACCAATATGCTCACACATGTACCAGGGCAGGTTAGTGATATGATCAATATGCTCACACATGTACCCGAGCAGGTTAGTGAAATGACCAATACGCTCATGCATGTACCAGGGCACGTTAGTGAAATGACCAATAATATGCTCACACATGTACTGGGGCAGGTTAGTGAGATGATCAATATGCTCACACATGTACCAGGGCAGGTTAGTGAGATGACCAATATGCTCACACATGTACCAGGGCAGGTTAGTAAAATCAGTACTGGGGAGCTGTAATCAAAATATGACACCCAGAAATGAAAAAGAAGCACGTATCATTCACAGCTTTTCCATGGGACAAACACACTGAGGAAAGAATGAGGCTTGGAATCAGTGTAAACTATACTTACCAAACACACAATGGGGAAACAGAGTAGTGCACATGGGAGCCACCAGAGAACCCAAACTACTGTGACACATGTGCAGTTCCAGGAAGAGAATAGAAGAAATCAAGAGAAATAATGCTGGAGGGAAAAAAATTAAAAATCAATAAAAAACAAAACCACATCTCTAGTCAACCAGAAGTTCCCAAACAGGTAATATCTTATGCTCTCCTTGCCAAAAGTTGTGGCAAAACCAAACTTGCGCACATGAAATTTCAAAAGCTAAAGGTTCAAAGAATCCAATGAGGTAAAGAAAACAAAAGATGGCATGGTGCACACAAAAGTAGGAGTGCTTTAGATGAGGTCACCAGAAGGCATTCATTCTTTTTGATTTCTGAAAGGAGAAAAGCAACAACTAAAACTTTCAGTCATAACTCTATTCTCATAAAAAGTATCTTTCAAAACGTAAGCAGAATTTATAAAGACATAAGAATAACAAGAGCTGAGACTCATTGGCGATGGAGACAGGTGGTAGATGTGCTCCTCAGGCAGGTGACAGACTACAGACAGCAGCAGATCTACAGACCGGACAAGGAACACAAGGGAAAGCAATGCATTTCATCATTCTTGTTTGCTATCAAAAGTTACTGATCCATTAATTGAAACAGAGATTTGGAGTGATGGCTCGCCCCAGTAATCCCAGCATTTAAGAGGCACAAAAACCAGAGACCAACCTGAGAGCCGGTCTTACAAAGTAAAAAACCAAAGTTCGAAGCTAGAATAAATCCATTATAGAAAACTACATGGCAAGATTCCTAAAAATGTGGAAGAAAAATATATGTTAGTTATAGCAGGAAGAGCTGGAGGTCAGCAATGTGAACTATTAGGTGCTCACATTACACCCAGGTGGTGTGACATCACAAGAGATCAGCAGACAGTGATGAACTAAAGGCACGTTACAGAGACCAGGGCAAGCAATGTAAAATTACCAAGGGCTATTGTGAAAAATTTAACAGTGAAGAGAAAGATTGAAAAAATAATGGATTATGTAAAAAGGAGACAAGAAAATCTGAAGAAGGGAGAAAAACATGCAAACAGAAACAACAGAAAATTGGCCAGATGATAAATCTAAAATAAACATGAGATATTTCCATCATGAGTTAAAATGTGTAAAAAACTCAATTATAAAACAGAGGTTTATAATTTTAATTAAAAAAAACAAGAAGATTTGTCTATAGGAAGAGCATTTAAAAAAACAACAAAAATAATTTACAAGTAAAAACATATGGAAAATATATAATGTATAAGTACCAGTTAGCGTACCTGGACTTGTATAAAACAGTGGAATTCCAAGTAAGGAACATTTTCAAGGATACACCTAATTACATATTACTTAATTCATTTATTAAAATATGAAAACCAAAGTGTATGTATCTAATATAATACATCAAGGCATGAAGGGATAAATAGTAAACCTAATACTTGGAGATTTCCATCTTTTCATCTCAGCAAATACCATATCAAAGACTGACAGATAATTGACCAAGTATAGAGGATATGGGTCACACTGACTTCACTAGTGACATTTTTAAACAAGCAGCAGCAGAATGTATACTTTTCAAGTATACATGTTAACTCACAAAGATGCACTATGCTCCAGAACAGTGAGCCCCATCCACACTAGAGCTAAGCTAAAAAAAAAAAAAATCCCCAGATGGTACCATCATGGCTGTATACACACTACATACATAAGTAATAAAAAATTTAAAAATCCCCAGACATACAGAAAGTAAGGTACATGCTTTTATGTAACCCACGAGTCATTGAAGGGATCAAAATGAAAACAGGAAGGTATTCTAGCTGAATGAGCACCTGGCTTTGGACATTTCCAGGAGCACCCATATTGGGAAATCCACAGTGGGGAGTCAGTCTTGGTGGCTGAGGTGCTCCCAGCAGGATGGTAATAACTGTTAGTGGAAAGATGCTGGCAAATCTGCCGGAACTCACAGGTGTGTATCCAGTGACCACCCTCCCCCAGGGATCACACCAAATACTCCCTCCACCTCAAAACAGAAATACAATATGTGCATGTGATACTTCCTTCAGGAGTTCACAGTGGAGCAGCAGTCCCAGGCTTTTGTTAAGGCTGGTCATGCAGGCACACCCCCCAAACCTCCAGATCTAGGGGAAGGGTGGCACTCAGCACAAGGCACATGGCATGTACAATCTATGCAGACCAAGGCCCAAATGATTACTATGGTGGCACTTGAAAAATTTAACAGAAAGTACTTTAATAAGCTTTGCATGCAACTATAAGAAGACATGTCTGAGTATGAGATTTCTATTGTAAGACTGGATGAGTTCTTTCTCAAAAGTCCAGGGAACAATGGATTTGTCCATCTGCTCAGCACCACACTCAGAGGTGCTGATCTGAGAGTAACACCTGGTGCCAGGAACAACGCTGGTCTCTGCAAGAGAACAGACCTCAGTGCCAGAGCATACTCTCCACAAAATTTAGGGAAACTGAGGCTTCTCTAGTTAAAATGAAAGACTCATTCTGGAGCAAAACAAGGGCATTAATGTTAGATTTCTAAGAACAGGAAAAGATTCTCCTCTGAAAGTACCTTATTCTATTAAGCTGCTAGCTTATTTCCATATGTACTTAGTGCCAGTAAAGAGTTACCACACTGACTTAAATCATTACAATTCTACAGTCAGTTTCTAATGAAGTTATTTTAACTTAGGATTTGTTTCTCCCACAGATCATCAAATATGTGCCTATCATGAGTTGATCCTGATGCATGAGTTCTTAACAATTAATGTTATTAAGGTCTTTATGAGCATGTCTGCTAAATACCAGGATAGTGTGTTACCAGGGACAAATAACATTCGAAAGTCCACACACTCTACAGGCAATGTGTCAATGTGGCAAAAATAAGCTTACTTATCCTTACTTTCACCAAATGTTTTCTTTTGTGTGTGTGTTCACATGCCTGTGGGCACACATGTGTGCTAGGTGTGTATGGAGGCACGAGGTTGATGTCAAGTGTTTTCCTCCTTCTTTTTAAATATATTTTTTAAAAATTAATTATTGGTACAAGAGAAAGAGAACATGGCTATGCCAGGGCCTCTTGCTACAGCAAATAAACTCCAGATGCATATACCACTTTGTGTATCTAGTTTTACATGGATTCTGAGGAATTGAACCTGGGCCATCAGGCTTTGCAAGCAAGCACCTTTAAATAGCAGCCATCTCTTAGGCCACCTTTCCTTTTGTTAATTAAGATTTTTTTTAATGCATGAAAACTTGATCATAAACTCCCATTACCCTCTTTGCCCCCTCCCACCCATATTTCATTGAAAGCCTTCCTCTTTCTAAGTAGTCTCTGTTTTACCTTGATGTCTCATTACTTCGGGGGAGGGGTATTCCATTATCTGTGTCAAAATGTTGATGGGCTCAGTACTGCATAGGTCTTGTGGAAGTAGGACAATCACTGTGAGGTCATGAATGCACCAGTCACTTCATGCCCACAGGCTGGTGTCTCAAAGCACTCCTCCCCACACTCCAGCGTACATTCTTTCTACCCCCTCTTCTATGACGACCCTTGAGCCTTAGAGCTTGTAATAGAGAAGTCTCATTTAGCACTGGGCTTTCAAGAGCCTCATTTTCAGCATTTTGATGAATTTTGTGCTTATTCAATATCTGCAGTCATCTCAAAAGGAAACACTTCTGACCAGTGGTGACAGCAGCACTAATATTCTCTAGTCCATGATGTTCCTTGAGCCCTGGTGGGTACAATGGAGTCCTCATCCAGTGCTAAGTACTCAGCAGGCACCTTGGTAAGTCCTGGGTATCTTCAGTTGTTACTGCCTTCTGTAAAAAGAAGCTTCTCTAATCAAACGTGAGAATAGCTCTAATCTATGGGCACAAACAAGCATTCAAATTTGAAGAACAAAATGTATCCAGCCAGTCAAGAACAGTGGCAGCTTCCTCACTAGAGCCCACTGTCTTTCAAGCCACAGGCTTTGGGTTTTCAGTGTCAGGCATAGATGGGCCTCAAATCCAATCGGAGAGCAGTTGGCTACCCTCATAACTAGCAAGAGCTACTTTTGCACCAGTGGGCACATGTCGCCTGGCTGGCCAGTTGTGTAGCATTCAAGATCTACTGCTACCCCCTCCCCCACAACAGCCTGCAGAGCATTTTCCAGTACTATGGCAAGTAAGTAGCAGGGAAGAGGCTGCCTGCTCATTTCCAGCTTGATTTCTCAGGGTCTTGTGAATAAGCCTGTGGTATCTTCAGCACAGGATCTCACCATCTAGTTCTGATAGGCAACCAAGAACATTGACAATAGCCTGTATTGTTAGGTGGGGGCTCCTGGGTCTCCCTGACTAACAACTCATTACGAAGTGTCCTACCCTTGGCCACTGGGATTTTCCTATAACAACCTATGGTATCTCAGCACAGCATGCTCCACACCAGAAGGGTATTTCTTCCCAAGTTCATTCATTCTTTTTTTTTTTTTTTAATGGGCTAATGAAAAAGGAGGCTTCCATATGGCTTATTTATAGTACCCTTTAGTTTTATGTAACCCTCCTAACACTACCTTCTCTCCAATATCCCCCTCTCCTTGGACCTTTCCTGTATTCTGTATTCTGTCCTTCCACTTACATATCTACCAACTCATCCTTAAGCCCTCCCTTTTCCTTCTCCTTTCTGACTCCATGCTAGCTTCCTGGCCTCTACTACTGACTCTTACACCAACTTACATACAGATCTAAAAATTCAGAGATAGGATCTGCATATGACAGAGAATATGTGGCACTTGTCTTTCTCGGCCTGAGATTCCTTACTTGATATAATTTTTCAGATCCATCCATTTTCCTAAAATTTTCACAATTCTGTTTGTCTTTATAGTTGAATAAAACTCCCTCATATATATTACAATATCTTCATTATCCATTTACTATATTTAAGTTCTGTATGTTGTCAGCTTGGTCAGATTAGGAATTCAGAGACATTCCTCTCGGGGGTCTCTGAGGCTGCTTCTGGAAAGGAAGTCCTTCTTCCAGAGTGGGTGGCTCTCCCAGTGGTAAGCCCATCATATATAAGGAAGCTCTGAGAGGATATGCGACTGTCCCCACTATTCACTTACATGTGCATCTACCCTGCTCAGCTATCCTTCATTGTCATTTGGAATCAAGTTCCATTAGCTTCCAATATTGATAAGAGCAGAAGTTCTTCAGGAATCCTCCAGGCCTTCAGTGCCAGATTGGGCCTTTTAGGCATACAGCCAGCCACAAAAACTGAGCCACTACCATGTTCCTTGACTCTCAAGCCTACAGACAGCAATTGTTGGATGCCATAGCTAATCCAATAAATTTTCTTTTTCATATTAATTCATTCTATCAGCTCTACTCTAGTCGACCCTGACTAATATACTCTTCATTCCTTGATGGGCAGCTAGGCTGATTCCATTTCCCAGTTGTGAATAGAGCAGAAATAAACATGACTGAGCAAGTGTCTATAGTAAAGTGTACAGGCTTCAGGTTATGTGACTAGGAGTAATAGAGTTGGGTAATATGTTAGATCTATTTTCAGCTATTTGAGAAACCTACATACTCACTTCCATAGTGGCTATACCAGTTCACATACCCAACAGGGATAAGGGTTGCTCTTTTCCCACACCACTGCTGGCATTTGTTGTCATTTGATTTTTTGGATGATAGTCTTACTGACTAGGGTGAAATAGAATCTCAAAGTAGTTTTAATTTGCATTTCCCTGGTGGCTAAAAATATTGAACACTATTTTAAAATGTTTATTGGCCCATTGTATGTCTTTTGAGAACTCTGTTCAGTTTCATGGTCCATTTTTTATTGGGTTGATTTTTTTATTGCTTAGTTTTTTTTGAGTTCCTTTTATATTTTAGATATGAAACCTTCGTCAAACATGGAAATGATAGAGATTTGTCTCTCATTCTGTAGCTTGTCTCTTGATTCAGTTGATGGATTACTTAGCTGTACAACAGCTTTTTAGTTTCATTTTTAGGTCTTGTTGATTGCTTTCCCTATCCACTGGGCTAATGGAGTCCTATTAAGAAATTCCTTCTCTGCATCTATATGTGTGTATGTGTATATGTGTATATGTATGCATACATACAGATGTAGGGAAGGACTACATGTATATCTTGAAGTTTTCTCTATACTTTTTCCTCCAGTTGTTTCAGTGTTTCAGGTATTAGCATTTAGGTCCTTGAAGCATGTGCAGTTGATTTTCACCCATGCTGAGAGAGAAGGTTCTAACTCCATTTACATGTAGATATCAAGTTTTCCCAGCATCATTTCTTGAAAATTCTCTTTTCTCTAGTGAGTGTTTTCGGTATCATTTTCAAAATCAGGTGGCCATAGTTGTTAAAACTTACACCTAGGTCTTCTATTCTATCCCACTGATCTATCTGTCTGCTCTTCTACAAATACTATGCTTTAATTATGTATGGTGAAATTTCAGACAGTATTCTTTTTTACTGAGAATATTTTTGGCTATCTTTGTTCATTTGTGTGCTAATGTGAATTTTAAGATTTTTTTTTACTATTTCTATAAAAATAGTTCTGGGTCTTTTATTGGAATTACATTGAATCTGTAGATTGTTCTCAGTAGTATGGCCATTTTCATGATGTTACTTCTTCCAATCCATGAACATGGGGATATTCTTTCATTTTCCAGTGTCTTCCTCAATTTTTTTTCTTCAGTGTTATAAAGTTTTCATTTTAGAGATCTTTTACTTCCTTGGTTAGAGATATTCCAAAATACTGAATTTTTGAGGCTATTTTGAATTTATAGTTATATATATATAACATATATGCATATATATACACACACACACACACACACACACACATCCGTCCTTTCTCAGACTGTTTGTCATTAGTAAATATGAGTACTACTGAATTTTGAGTGTTAATTTTGTATCCTGTCACTTGGATGAAAGTTTATCAGATCTAGCAGTTTTATGGTGGGCCTATGGGGTCTTTCATATATTAAATCATATTATTTGCAAGAAGGATAGTTTGAATTCTTCATTTCCTATTTGAAATCCTTTTATTCTTTCTCTTGCATTGTTCCTCTAGTGAATGCTTCAAGCATTATTTTAAACAGCAGTTAAAAGAGAAGACACCCGAGACCTATTTCAGACTTTAACATATAAATGCTTCAAGTTTTGCTCCATTTAAAATGATATTGGCTATAGACTTCTTATATATAGCCTTCATTATGCTGAGATATGATCCCTCTATCCCTAGTCTCCCCAGTGTTTTTATCATTTAGGGATGTTGTGTTTTTTCAAGAGCCTTTTCTGCATCAATTGAGACGATCATATGACTTTCGTCTATTTACATTTGTTGACTTCTACATGGCAAACCATCCCAACATCCTTGAAATAAAACCTACTTGATCAAGGTGATTTTTTAATAGGTCGAATTCAATTTTCAAGAATTTTATTGAGAACTTTTGTATCTGTGCTCATCAGAAATATCGACCTACAGTTTTTCTTTTTTGTTTTGCCTCTATCTGGCTTTGCTAGTAGTATGATGCTAGCTTAGTAGAAGGAGTTGGGGTGCATTTGCTCCTTCCCAATTTCATGTAATCACTTGAAAGCAGTGGTTTCAGATCTTCTATGAAGGTCTGATAAAATCTGCAGTGAACTCGCTTGGGCCTGGACATTTTTGATAGGGGTATTAGAATTAGTGCTTCGATCTCATTGCTAGTTATAGATCTGCATATATCATTTAATCTCATTTCAGTTTAACTTGACAGGTCTTATGTGTTCAGAAAGTCATCCCATTTTAGATTTTCTAGCTTAGTATAACTTTTAAAAATTTATTCATTTATTAGCTATGTACACAGTGTGTATACAGCCATGTTGGTACCATCATTAGCCTCTTCCCTGTCCTCCCCCCACCAAAGGGATCTTACTCGTTGGGGAATGTGTGTTGTCCACTGAGGGGTTAGCCATAAGTTATGGGAAGGAGGCAATGCCTCTGTGTATAATATAATTTTTTAAATATGTTTTTATGATTCTCTCAATATCACTGGTATGTGTTGTAATGTCTCCTCTTTCATATCTAATCTTATTAGTGAGGGTTTTCTTTCTTTTGGTTAATTTGGCTAAGGGTTTGTCAAGCTTGTTATGTTCTTAAAGAACCAACTCTTCTCATACTTTGGTTTCATTTTCTTATTTCATTTGGTTGACTGTATGCTCTAGGGGTTCATTCAGAGTTTTTCTTTCATCTTCTGTGAACTCCTTTCAGCTATTTTTGCTCCCTTGGGTTTAAGTAAAGCATGTATCTACATCATCTTTAAATTCATTTTATATCGTTAACATAATCATATTTTTAAATTCCTTGTCTGAAATTTCCTCAAAATAGCTCTCACGGGAGGTCTCTACCATGGGACATTCTTGGTGGGGATATGTTGTCTTGGTGGTGTGTGTGTGCCTATGCTGTTTTCCACTGGGATTTGCTAATTATAGACACTATTTTTATCTTGTTGCAAATGCAGGGGTTTATACAATGTAACAGTAAGGTCCTAAAGAGGGAATGAGACATGGTGGGAAATTGGGCTTACATATGAAATGCCCCAAAGGTAGAGGTAAGGGAGGAAGGAGAAGCCACTGTGGGCATGGGGGGGGAGGGTTGTGCAAGACTTTGAAGAAAGGAGTACAATGATGTAGGTTCACACACCCACAGTGAGTAGGGGTGGGTAACACACTTGGACAAGTTGATTGGGTGCAAATGGATAGGGATGCTAGGATTGTGTAACTGACTTTCAGGGCCCTGCCTCTATCAGGCTGGTAGGTGACACATGTAGGCACAGGTTTGGTTGGGGGCATAGATCCAACCTGTAGCAATGCCTCACCTAGACATCCAGAGAGGTGTGCATTTGGATTGGGAAGGACACTGGGGAATTAGGAATTCACCTCCAGTGGCACAGCTGATCTAGGGACCGGGAGGGACATAGAAACAGATTAGAGGAGGACACTGGGGAACTGGGAGCTCACTTCTGGAGGTGACTGTGCTAGGGACCTGAAGAGACACATGGATGGAGAAGGGAACAATGCTGGATGATTTGTAAGTCACCCCACCACCAGTGGCAGTCCAGCTGGGCTTACAGGGGTCTTTCTTTATTGTTTACCACTTCATTTACTGAGACAGGGTCTCTCGCATAAATTCAGAGCTTGCTGACTGGGCTGGTCTAGCTATCCAGCTTATCCCAAGAATCCTGTCTCTAATTCTCTAGCACTGGTATTACAGACTGACACACCCACCGGACATTTGTATTTGAACTCTGACCCTAAGACCTGTGAGACAAGCAGTGTATCCACTGAGCTATCTCCTCAACCTACACCAAATAGTTCCTAACATTTTTAAATTATAGAATATAGGGTATCATGTATGTTGCCCTTTTAACCTACTTGAAGTGCATTTTTCTATTTTAATGCCATTTTGAATTACTCATGTCATTCTATTTCAATTTATATGTAGCATTATGAACATTGTCAAAAGTGCTTACTTTAGCCTGCCTGCAGAATAGTAGGCTTTAAATTTCTATTAATACTAAATACTTCTCAAGTAAAGAAGAATATTCATGGGTGTTTTTAAATCTTAAACCAGAGACTGGCAGGTGATGAAAGATAAACTTGGAAAAATTGCAACTTTTGACTCTTTGAACTCAAATAACTGACATGAATCAGGCACTCAATCCTGTTTTAAAACACAAAAGGAGTATGTGGACTATGTCTCATGTAAAAGTTCTTGCTGTGAGCATATGTGTATGTGGTATACCCCTGTGCTCTATGTGTTGTGTATGTGTGTTATATGAGTAACTGTATGAGTAACATTAACTGTATGTAGCATGCACATGTGTGCTAATGTAAGCTGTGTACATGTACAGACATACAGAAGTACATATGTCATGTGTACACATATGTGCATGTGCGTCACATATGCATGTGGCATAAACAAGATCTACAGTGGGCATTTGTGATTTGTACAGCTGTACTGTGTCACAGGTGTAGTAGCATGTCAGGTGTATACGTTATGCGCACTTTGTGGAACATTTTATGCATATGCCCCTCAACTCCATCATGGCACGCCTTGTCTGCAGGCCTGGTCCTTATTGCATTGGCCACTAGTTTTGCTGCTTCAATTCTGGTTCTTGAGTAACTGACTAGGTTCACAAGCTTCCCACCCACCAGTCCAAAGAGGCACTTGCTCTTTCTAGTGTGATCACTAACTGGCTGACACACATTCTCCTGAGTAACAAGCCCTTCCTCCCCTCACAACAGCCATAAAATGTGCAGTATCTTTCCTCCCTCAGTGACCTCAGCACATGTTTGTGATTGGACCTGTCATGTGACCTCAGCACATTGTGACTGTATCTGTCACAAGCACTGGCAAACACACATGTTGCCCTGTAGCTTCTCACTTCTACTTGTTTAGAACTTGGGGTCAGACAGGGTCCCTTGGACAGATGTGCAACTAGCTACATCGCTTTTATACTTGTGTCATTAGTTTTAGTATGGCAGGTGGTCATTACTTGTTCAGCCATGCTGTTGGGCTCCGAAAGGCCCAGGTGTGAGGCCTAGTGGAACTTCCTGAGCCTAGCTAAAGTTTGGTGATCTGCCTCTGGCCAGACGTGACTCAGCAAGACGCCTAATGGCTTCTTGCCTGCTACTTCCGCACGGGATTTAGGATTATCATCTCAATAGTCAGTTTACTATTGGCCCTTACCTTTCCCCACTGTCCTAAAATCCCCACCTTCTTCCCAACATTATATAGGCAACTGTTCATAGCAATAAATCGAGTTCCTGCTTCGACAAGACTCCCGACTCAGTGTGGTTTTTCTCCGGTGGCCAGGAGAGGTCTGAGTCGTCGGACGCTCATCTCCTCCTCAACCCCTCGGGAGGAACCAGCGGGCCTGGTCCTTCCCTCGGCACTACCTGCCCCCGCCGGCGGAGCCCGGCATCTGGTGCCCAACGTGCGGCTCTCGAAGCCCGGCATCTGGTGCCCAACGTGCGGCTCTCGAAGCCCGGCATCTGGCGCCTAACGTGCGGCTCTTGGAATCCGGCAGACTAGTGCCCCCTGAGAGACATTCGTTGAGGAGGTCAATCGGTGTACATATGCGGGTGAGCGTACCCCCATAAGTTATGAGGTAGTCTTTATATTTAATGCGCTAAACTTTGCTTCTATAACCTGTACTTGTTTGTCAACATCTCTTCGTTCCTTTTCTCTTTCCTTTCACTCTCGATTTGCCGGCAAGCTGCATCTGCGACTTTTGTATTTCTGAAGGCTTGTGCTTCTCTCTCTCTCTCTCTGCTTGGGCCTGTGAAGGCAGGCCAACTTTTTCTGCCATTATGGAACTTCCCCTGGATCTGTAAGCTTCAATAAATATCCTTTCCTCCATAACTGTACCTGGTCTGGAAGTTTATCTCAGCGAACCTAAAGCTGTCTGATACAGACCGAGGAGGGGACTGAGATGAACCTGACCATGTGGATGTTGATCTTTTGGAACCTTTGTTTTGGAGGAATAGGCATGGACTTGGTGCTTACAACTGAAGGTGTCTTCTGGAGTGGTAAGCCAAATTTGATGGACTGTTCTAATAAGAGTCTTAAAATGCTAAGTGCAGATAAGATTAAACTTCAAGGCTTGGTTTATGAGCTTTCTAAGAGGAAAAAAAGACTACAGGGGACTTTGTTGGAACTGGGCTACTGGCATAAGGGCTGGCTGTGTCCTGCTGCCCAGGTCCAAAGAGTTTGATCAAGGTTAAATTTGTAATGGACTGATGTACTTGGCTAGAGATATTGGACTGAGAGATTTAAGATTTTTTGTTTTTTTGTTTTGGTTTCTCGAGGTAGGGTTTTATTCTAGCCCAGGCTGACCTGGAATTCCCTATGGAGTCTCAGGGTGGCCTAAAACTCATGGTAATCCTCCTACCTCCGCCTCCCGTGTGCTGGGATTAAAGGCGTGCACCACCACGCCCGGCTGAGATTTAAGATTTTAAGCTGGAAAACCTCAAACAAGTTAAAATTACAGGCACGAAGACTGGCTTTAGATTAGAAATGTTTAACATGTTTGATTTTACAGGTCTCAATACCTTAAATTGGTCAAGACTGTGGGGACCTTTAAAATTGAACTTAGTACAATGTATAATATGTGATGGTTATAAATCTATTGGGAGCCAGGGGCGGAATGTGGTAATTAAAAAAAAAAAAATAGATGGCCCCCCTCCTGGCAGCTTGTGCCTGGCCCTCCCCTACTGGGAGTTGGTGGGCAGTCCACCTCCTGGGAGACTGCCACGTGGCTCCCTTGGACTGATCCAGGTGGGGGCAGGGGAAAAATCCGCCCTCTCGTGGTAACTGGGCTCACTGATATTTTTCTTTCAGCCGATACCTTTTTGCATGCCTGCTGTGCATCGGCACATGCCGGGAAAAATCTAAACATGCCATTAGTCATATACTTCAATATTTTGCCACTCTCGGGCTGCCTGATCAAATTAAAATAGATAATGGCCCCTGCTTCATAAGCAAGGCTTTTGTAGATTTTCTCCAGACCTGGAAAATCTCACATTCCACAGGCATCCCATACAACCCTCGAGGGCAAGCTATTGTTGACCAAACACTTAAATCACAATTACAAAAACAAAAGGGGGAATCACTACCCCCACCCCATGATCAGCTAAAGAAAGCATTATTCGCCTTAAATATTTTAAATTTTTTCTAGAAATGGCCCATTGACTGGGGCCTGGAGAGGACCAGACCCACTCCTCACAGCAGGGAAAGGGTTTAAATGTGTCTTCCCTCAAGATAAAAAAAAAAAAGAACCATTTGGCTTTAGGCTTGTACTTTTAATGTCTAACTATCCTTCATACTCACAGCTATAAAGTAGCTCCTGAGAAAGTTCAAACTGCCTCCCTTTAAGATCTTGGGCTCGATCCTTACTCTAGATACAGTTTCACCTGTTAGACGCTCTATATGATGTGGTTACATATTTGGGAGACTAGGGTTGAAAGTTAAAACTCGTTTGGAGTGTCATGTAGATTTTCAATAGATTTGTGTTACTTCTAAAAAATATAATAACAGTCAACAGCGTTGGCAAAATACATTTAAGAGGTATTTGACATAATGATAATATTTCCTTGGATCTGATTCAGTTACATTCAGAGATTTTGTCTTTGCAAAATAATCATCTTACTTTTGAAAACTACTGATGACTTAATATCTGCTTTTAAGTCTGCCTTGCCTGGATGGAATTCTCTCACTTCTTGGACAGGAAGCTTTGCTGCTACAGGTGTTTGTCTTTTGTTCATTCTGTGTCTGCTGCCCATACTCCTTAAATGCCTTTTGAGATCCTTTATGGATATCCGTACAGAAGTACATGGGATACAGCTACAGACCCGACCCCGGCTTCCTGAGACATTATCTTAAAGCCCCTGCAGAGGCTGGTAGTCAAAGACGGGTAAGATTCTCTCGAGTTAGGTCAACCTAAGACAGGGCATGAATGATGGAATTCATGTACCGATGACGGGTAAGGCCTAAATATCGTAGAGGACAACCTAAGACAGACACAGTCTTTCTGCACTGAGGCCCAGAAGGGCCCAGCTCATAAAAAATAAAAAAGGGACAATTGTCAGATGCCATTTGGCTGGCCTTGTATCCATAGCTCTGGCCCTTTGGGAGCAAGACTTTAGCACCTACATGTAAGCAAGATTATGTATATTCAGTGTCGGAAGCCATTTGGCCGGCTTTGATAGTCTTTTGTACTGAGAAGTGATTAAAGTACAAAAACTCTTGTAACAAAAAGGAGTTTTTTGATAAAAACTTATGTCTAGGGAGTGTCCCACCCCTGAGGACTGTTCCTAAAATGGTCCTTCACCCTACTATAGATGTGGGATACATTCATCCTTCCTTCTGTACTTTTAACACAACTGAGCCCAGTGCTCAACGCTGCCCACCTTCTGGAACGGTTTATGTTTGTGGAGGTGGGATGGCCTATGACTTTCTGCCCACCAATTGGACGGGCCTTTGTGCCCCAGCCACCTTAATCCCAGATGTAAATATCATCCCTGGAAATGAGGCCCTCCCTGTATCAGAGGGAGACCTATCTTCAACAACAGCTAGATTCCCTGGCTGAGGTAGTCCCACAAAACAGGAGAGGACTAAACCTACTAACGGCCGAAAAAGGAGGCGTATGTTTGTTTTTACAGGAAAAATGCTGCTTTTACCCCAATAAATCAGGAATCGTCCAGGACAAGATTAAGAGGCTCCAGGAAGACTTGGAGAGGAGGCAACGGGATCTCCAGGACAACCCGCTGCGGACGGGCTTATATGACTTCTTACCCTACCTTCTCCCTCTACTTGGGCCCCTCCTTCTCCTTCTCCTTATCCTCACTGTCGGGCCTTGTGTAATTAATAAGATTACACAATTTATTCATCAATGGCTAGAGGCAATAAAACCTCATCAGGTCAAAATATCACAGGCTGGCAACTCAGGAATTAAGTTTCGCAGATGACCCACTGCCACCTCCTCTGCCCTCCATGTGACCAATGACGGGTAAGATCCCCATAGGGGGACAACCTAAGACAGGCCATGGGGTGGGTTCTCACCGAGCTAAACACATGGTACCCAGTGACGGGTAAGATCCCCAGAGGGGGACAACCTAAGACAGGGGCCATGATGAATGCTCTGAGCTAAACACCTGGTACCCAATGACGGTTAAGACCTCCAGAGGGGGACAACCTAAGACAGGGGCCATGGTGACTAATGCTCTTACAAAAACAAAAGGGGGAGATGTTGGGCTCCGAAAGGCCCAGGTGTGAGGCCTAGTGGAACTTCCTGAGCCTAGCTAAAGTTTGGTGATCTGCCTCTGGCCAGACGTGACTCAGCAAGACGCCTAATGGCTTCTTGCCTGCTACTTCCGCACGGGATTTAGGATTATCATCTCAATAGTCAGTTTACTATTGGCCCTTACCTTTCCCCACTGTCCTAAAATCCCCACCTTCTTCCCAACATTATATAGGCAACTGTTCATAGCAATAAATCGAGTTCCTGCTTCGACAAGACTCCCGACTCAGTGTGGTTTTTCTCCGGTGGCCAGGAGAGGTCTGAGTCGTCGGACGCTCATCTCCTCCTCAGCCCCTCGGGAGGAACCAGCGGGCCTGGTCCTTCCCTCGGCACTACCTGCCCCCGCCGGCGGAGCCCGGCACCATGCCTTGTAAATGGTACATGTGTGTGCATGTGAACATATGTGCAAATTCACACTCACAAAGCATTTTCCAAATGGTATGCACTCCACCATCACAAAGTCTGCGTTACCTGGGGAGCACAGTGGTGCTACTCACAGTGGGAATTCTTCATAGTGGGAATTCTCCATCCCTCCCTCCACATGCAGGAAACACTAAAGCTGGAACACTTCATAATACAGGGCAAAGCTAGAGGTTCTCCTCTTAAAATTGTGACAGTTGGAAGAAAACTAGATTTGAATTTCATAACTGGTGCCATCAACACCAGCACACACTTCTACAGGGCTATTTTTGGCCCATCTGGGGTTTAAACACCCCAAGTTTAAAGCATGAAAAATAATTTCACACTGTTGAAGCCATAATAAAAATTCAAGATAATTATAGTGTGAAAAGTCAAACTGATAGAGCCATTTGGAAAAATATAATTACCTGAGCAGAAATCATTAAGAAAGTCCCAGCAACAGAGATGAAGACCACATTAAATTACATTTCACCATTAACAGTTATGTTGATGTGTAAAATTAAAATTTAGCTACTGTAAAAATAAAAAGGCATAATTTTATTTAAACCCAAATAGGCTAATCAGAAGCATAAAATAACTTATCAATTGAAGGATCAGGAACGGAACTTTCTCGTCTCATTAACAGCATACAAATGGATTCAGCTGGCACATTTGTGTCAGCTCTGCTATCCTAGGAGTGTAGCTGATACCTAGCCTTGCCTTATAAGAGACAGAGTGTGATTGTCATTCACTCAGAGGCAGTACTGCTGTCAGAGCTGGGCCTATCGCTGACTTAGGTGCATGCACACTGCTCCTGAGGGTAGGAGAGAGCTGTGAAACATGTGGGCAGAGACTGTAGGCAGCAGTGAATGCTGGCTGAGGCCCTTGGGTGAAATAGCAACTAGGAATCAGCTGGTGAGGGGGAAGGCATCCTGCAATGAACATTCAGAGACAGAAACTGCCTAGCATGAGCCAGAAGCCAGCAGAAACAACATTGCTAGGTTGGACATTCAGGTCTGGGTTGCAACTCAGCCCTGTGGTAACACTGCGACACTCAGACGTGTGGCCTTTGAAGGGGAAACCTGGTTTAGGGCTATAGTAAAAGATCAGACTAGAAGGTGTTCACTGTGAACCCCAAGCAAAGCTGGTTCAGCGGGGCTGCAGGCAGCTTTGGGGTCCATAGAATGTGACAGTGACATAATCCAGGGAGTTGAAGATCAGGCCAATATTACATAGGAAGTTATGCAAAATAGCCTCCAATAGCTCCTCCATACACCCCAGTGTGAAGCAGACTGGGAGAAGTCAGTCAAAGGGCAGGAAGAGAAGAAAAGCAGAGCTGCTGGGAGAGGAATAGTCAATAGCAGACATCCTGGAGCTGATACACCCGGTGCTAATGGAGGTATTGTGGCCTGGGACAGGGGTCGCAGTGTTGTCCTCTGATGATGGACAGACTCAGAAGGACAAGAAGGTGCCCTGGCAGGTAGGGCTCAGTGTAGTACCTTACGGCTGCATCTCCCCTTTGACCTCCTATTGGGAAGGGTGACTGATGCCTCTTAATACTACAAAAACACCTCTTTGCACAACTTCTCAAAGTTATTTTATGAATTCAACACATGTGCAAATACTGCTGGATGCAAAAGATTTTTCCATGGAAAAATCAATTATTATTTTGATAGGAGTAACTGACAAAGCACACTTTACAAATATGGACTTTTTTCCTAAGCAACTCAACTATCAAAAATGTTATATAATAGGATGTGTTCCTGTGGCTGTATTTTTACCTATGATGATGGATGGTCATTAAAATCTCTACCTGCTAGGAGCATTTGTTCTAGAAATGTGATTCAATTCTTACTTGTGATTTGCCATTTAAATTATTTCAATTAAAATAAAAATAGCTACAGTTATGCTTCCTTAGTTGATGCTTAGATGAAGTTACTACTTGCTGGGAGCAAGGACACCTGTCCCTGGAGCTGGGCTCCAAGGGACAGAGACAAGAAAAATAAATTCATAAAATAAAAGCTAGTAAGTCCAGTGACACAAGTGATGGTTTTAAACCTCAAGGGAGTGGAATTATCATAACACAACTTGATGCTGTAATCTGACGGTATCCATTTGGATGTCAAATGGATTTAGGTACCTATTCAAACTGGTTTAGTATGCAAAATACTAACAATTTAGAATCAATAGTGTTAATAATTCTCACTAGAAAGCATTGCTGTAAATAAGCCAGGCACCACATTAGTCAAATACATAGAGATGAAGGAGATAAAAACAGGTTAAACAGAGTGAAACTCAAGTCTCAAGTAGAATACATATTTTAAAAATATAACCAATTTGTATTGCAGTCTTAAATAAGCTAAAAGGCCTATTTACTTCCTTTAAATCCCAATTATTTTCTTAGTAAAAACATAAGTCATAAGTAATAACGGCTTGAAAACAATTATTTTACGAAGAAATTCCAACTGGAAAATCATATTGCAACCTTCACAGCACTTTTAACAGCCTCTATGGAAATCTGCGAGAGACATAGGAAGGTGGCGGCGGAGGTCACTGATGATGGGCAGGATTTCACCTCCAGAGAGGATCATGTTAACAGCACTGGGAGCTTAGTGCCGAAATAGAAAGCATAAGCCGTTTTGAAAGTGACTCCAGAGAGCACCGGGAAATAGCGCCATCTTGTGTTAGGCGAGAATCATGCAACCTTTTCCCTTGGGCGGTGAGCTGGGGACAATATTCAGTAACCAATTGGGCAACAATGAAAGAAGGCACTTACCAGTTTAAAATGCAAACTTAATTTGTATGAAATTTTTGGTGACATAATCCAGGTATCTCTTTAAAGGCCTTTTACAAACCTTTTGGTGTATTTTACTCAACAAACTGCCTCTAAAGCCAGTTCCTAAGATGTAACTAAGATGGAATCATTCCACAAAGCATGCATATATCAAGACATTACATGTGCCCACTGATATATAAACTATCTGTATATAAACCACATGCACATATATATATACATACACACATACATACATACATACATAAATATGTGTGCGTGCGCGCGCACGCGCACACACACACACACACACACACACACTATAAATTGTAAGCGCCAGTGAATTTCTAAGGGTGCTGGTATCAGAGAATACAAATGACCACAAGAATGCCCTGCGTAGTCCACAGGTGAGAAGGAGCATACATCAGGTTCCAGGCTGGGGTGGCTCTCTCTCCCATGAGGATCAGTCAATTCATCTTCACACTGTAAGTGCAGAATTTCTATTGGGTCCCAGCACACCACAGGCACAAGGGAGCAAAAAGAAACAAGGAAGTGCCTTCTCTATTTGAAGTCCCCCTGTGTGATGTAATCATACACAATACATGCCCACAGGAAAGCCACACACAACAGAGTTCCGTAAGTCTACAGGGAATGCACTCATTTAGTAATAAGAGCCTGCATGTAATGGCTTTCCTCTCACTCCATACACCTCTGCCAAAGTTTTTCACATAGACCATCTTGGAAGATACATTGAAATTAAAATTGAAATAGATATAAATATTTATAAACAAAGGTTTATTCCACATTCAGCATTAACCTCCATATTTTCAACAAATGAGCACATTTTTCCAATTTGAGTCTTTCTTGTGTTTAAATGTTCACTGTGCAACATGTCACCTGGTAAAATCAGGTAATCCCCCACCTTCAAACATGTGAATTTTGCCTATGATATCATATACACCACAAGAAATGCCATATGTAGATGATATTTGTTATAGTCAGGTTCATATCACCCGACCAACAGCTTGTGGGGGAAAAAAGGTTTATTTTAGCTTACAGACTCAAGGGGAAGCTCCATGATGGCAGGGGGAAATGATGGCATGAGCAGAGGGTGAACATCACCTCCTGCCAAATTCAGGTGGAAAACAGTGAAAGGACAGTGTGCCCAACACTAGCAAGGGGAAACTGACTATAATACCCAAAAGCCCGTTCCCAACAATATGCTGCCTCCAGGAGTTGTTAATTCCCAAATCTCCATCAGTTGGGAACCTAGCATTCAGAACACCTAAGTTTACTGGGGACACCTGAATCAAACCACCACATTCTGCCCCTGGCCCCCATAAACTGGTAACCATACATGATATAAAATGCAATGCATTCAGTCCAACTTTTAAAGTCTCCATAGTTTTATCAATCCCAATGATGTTCAAACATCCCTATAATCCAAGGTTTTTTAACTGAGCCATAATATCAAAAAAAGCCCCCCCCCAAAAAAACCATAATGGACACAGAATAAACATTCACACTGCAAAAGATGGCATTGGGTGTAGAAATATCCAATCAATACAAGATTTAAACAGGGCAAACATCAAATTCTGTAGCTCCAAGTCGAACAACTCTAGCCAATGACAAATCTCCAAGTCTGATAATTCTAACCAGCAACAAGTCTCTGTAGTTCCAATCCCACCCCTCCAGTTAGCTACTCACAGTACTGGAAAACTACATTTGGAGCCAGCAGCTCTCCCTAGCAGCCATCTCATGGCCCCAGCATCTCCATTGGGTCTCCACTGCAACCTGTGGTCCGTCCTCACTGCTCCATCTAGTCTCCATGTAGGCATCCAGCAGACCTGTTTCACACTGCCAATGGCTGTCTCCAAAACACAATACCGTGTTGCAAATTCAATGACCCTGTCTTTCTTGCATTTCTTTTGCTCCATAATACCAGGTAGAGTGCCAATTTGTTAATCCAGGGGGGAATAAAGCAGATTTTGAAGAACAGAACACTCCTTAAGCATTCACTCCCCTTCAAGAGAGCCTACATTCTTCCTGTTGCCCCAGTCTCAAAGGTTGTAACCTCTCCGATAATTGCAGCTGAACAGGCAGAAGTTTTAGTGCAAAGATTTCATTTCTGTGCCACATCTCTCTGCTCACATCAGTCTGTTTCTATGCAAAGCAACCCTGCACAAATTCTCAGGACATGGCATAGAGGCAAGCATCTCACAAACTGTTTCTAGCCCAGTCCAGGCAAAGATCTTTCTCACCCTCATGTGCCAAACATCACAGTCCATAGTTCCTACTGCAACTCTGACCAGGATGGTCCATGAAGGTGTACTTACAGCACTGCAAAGCATCTCTTATGCTAAGGTTTCAAATCCTTCCACATGCCTCTTGAACATCAGCTCCAAAAGGCCAAAAGCCACACAGTCAAGTTTTTGGTAGTAATTATCCCACTTCTGACACCTTTTACTGTTGCAGTCAGGTTCGCATTGCTGGCAAACAAATACCCAAAGAAAAGTAGCTTGTGGGGAAAAAAAGGTTTATTTACCTTATGGGCTCAAGGGGAAGCTCCATGATGGCAGAAGAAAATGATGGCTTGAGCAGAGGGTGGACATGACCTCCTGGCCAACTTCAGGTGGACAATAGCGATAGGAGACTGTGCCAAACACTGGCAAGGGGAAAATGGCTTTAATACCCATAAGCCTGCCCCCATCAATACACTGCCTCCAGGAGGTGTTAATTCCCAAATCTCCATCACCTGGGAAACTAGCTTTCAGAACACCTAAGTTTATGAGGGACATCTGAATCAAACCATCACAACATCAAAGGTACAAGGATGAGAGATGCATAACAATATTGTGGAACAAGTGAGTCACTTATCAGAAGCCCACAGTACATGCTTAACTTACTCTCTAGTAATCGTATCTCTGAATAAATGGCCAAATGATACCACTACTAAGTGCATTAACATGCATGACCTCACTTCTCACCTATCCATGGGAAAGTTGTCTCATGAAGGAGCAAGTAGTCTATGAAGGGTAGTGATTTCAAAGCAGAAAATGTCTTGCAAATAGTAGCAGTGTTTTAACAAAACCCACTCTAGACTATATTCTTGCTTCTACTACATATGGGATGATCCTCAGAAGAGAACTGTATGAGCTGACCTAACTTAGAAAAGTATGTGGTAACAGTTATCTGAAAGGAGGTATAAAACTACAAACATCTGGAACCAGGTCTGAATCTTATGGAGAAAAAGATTACACTCTTTTTTTTGGGGGGGGGGGTTCGAGGTAGGGTTTCACTCTAGCTCAGGCTGACCTGGAATTCACTACGTAGTTTCAGGGTGGCCTCAGACTCATGGTGATCCTCCTCCCCCTGCCTCCCTAGTGCTGGGATTAAAGGCATGTGCCACCATGCCCAGCAAGATTACACTCTTCAATGTAAAGCTCCCACTAGTTGTTGGCTAACAGAGGGGCCACATCCATCAAACTCTCCCTAAATTAATAATGCTTATCCAATTTACCCTATGTTGACTTTACTCTCCACTGAAGAGTCTGTTTTTCTTTTTCAGAAAGTAGCGAGGTCTGAGGAGATAAACCATAATTCATATCTCAGTCAAGGCCCAGGAAAAACCACAGAGGAATTGGGGAGATGAACAAGAGTGCTGCTTCCATGGTAAGCCTGGCATGTAGCGCCAGGGTGAAGGAGACATACCCTGAGGATCAACACCTACTAAAGCAAAGATCCAGAGTCTCCTAAGAGCTCATCACTGAAGCAGACTTAAAACACACTACCAAGGCTCAGGAAATTTTGCAGATGGGGAGGCTGAAAGATTCTAAGAGCTACAGGTTGGGATGTCATGCCCAGAGGCACTGCCTCCCACCAATAACTGACTGCTGCTCAACGCATAACCTACAACCCCATGGGGAACACCAGCAACCCCACTGAGGAGGAGGACTAGCAAAATGGGAGCAGGGAGAATGTAAAAGATGGTAATAATACATGATGTATCCATACAAAGCATGTTCTTAATGAAAGAAAAGCTAAACATAGAAAAATATGAAATAAAGTGGATATGTTTAACAAAAAAAAAAAAAAAAACTAGAGACATCAAATCTGGCTAAATTCCCATGATTCAAACATGCAGTTGTTACAACCTTTTGACTTCAGATAAAAAAAAAAAACTAGAAATATGATGAATTTGGTAACATCTTTGTTTTTAATCATTATTTTTCTAAATAGAAGCTCCCAGTTCTTTTATAGTGATATTAAACAACCATTGATAAGAAACTTGGGAATTTAGCAAGTCTGTCTTGCTTCAGGGACTAACAAGAAAGCATTGTGCATCTGGAAGACAAACATGCAAACGTTGGACACGGCACATTCTTTGTCTTAAATATGTAAGAATCCAAGCCTGACCGTAGTAGGGATTTGTCACAACCATCAGAGGAGCCCTGGCTGTTTTACCAGTCCAGCTCTCAAGCTCCACTGATGTACTTGGCTTCCACAGTGACAAAAATTCCCTCAAGTTCTGTTCTGCTGGGTCCTTTGATGCCATTAAGGTACTTTATAAAGTTTTTTTTTCTATTTTTGACATTTTCATACATGTGCATAGTGTATTTTATCTTATTCCCACCACTTACCCTCTCTTATCTCCTGCCCTTTCCCACTCACACCACTCTCCTTCCTCATTAACCCCCACCTTACTTTCATGCCTTTTTAAATTTTTAGCCATTGAGTTAAGTTCGGGTTGCTTATATAATCATGGGTGAAAGATTATTTACTAAGGAACAGGAACTCACTGCACAGAAAGCACTACAAGGTCTAGCAATGTGATTGGCATGGAGCTCCATGCACTTATTTGAAGGTTTGCAGTAGATGCATTTTTTTAAAAACTGAGTTCATTGCCAAAACTCACTGATTAGTGAAAGGAGTAGAAATCACTTCAATTCTCCGCCAATTGTTGCAAGAATACCTCTCCAAAATGCAGCATGTCTCACCATGGGAGGACATCACTTTAGCCAGAGCAGCCATTCAACAGAAAGCGAGCAATTTTTTTCTGCTGCATTTTTTTCTACAGTTTATTTTCAAGTGATCCATGTATAGTTTCTAGGCTTTGAGTCCCAACTGCAGTAGCTCGGCTGGGTAACTATTCATATTACAGAGTATTTAAAACAATAAACACCACATTTCGCACAAAACCTAAAGATGTTGAAGTAACAGTTGGCATGAAACAACCTTCAGAGCAGACACATCCATCCCTGGGTGACATTAAACACACCACGGTGCACTAGTTCGCCCAGAAGTACCATAACAGGACAACTTGCAGCCGCCTTCAGCCTGAAACCTTTGTTACCCTAAAAGGCCCTGGGAGGAATCCCTTTCTCCCGCCTGCCTGGGGCTGTGGTGCTGGGTGGCAGTGCTGAGGGGTGCACCCTCCACACACAGGAACAGCTTCAGAAGGCCTTAATAATCAAGTTTACACCCTTTCCAGAAAACTCGGTTGTGCTGTGGGTGACAACTTGAAGGTTTCCAAGAACTTTCCGTGTTTTTTCAAGCCAACATTTCTGGGGTTTGTCAGTCAATAGTTATTTAAAAGAAAAAGACTGGAGGGGGGTTGTTTCAGGTAGGAGAATAACTGAAGTTGGGTCATCAGTGGTCCCTTGGGTCCTTGGCGGCGGGCGGTGCCAAACTGACTGCCCCGCGCGCCGGGCAGAGCTGGTGGCACCTTGCCGGACGCAGGGCTCAGCGCAGGCTAGGGACACCCGCACCCCTCAGGGGTCAGCACGGACCCCAGCCGACGTCGGGGTCGCTGCAGGGCCAGGAGGTTCAGCAAGCACCGCTGCCTGCGCACCGAGGGGCCACTGCTAGGAAGGGATGCTGGAAAGCCCACCTTCTAGAACCCAGAACACCCTAGTTCACACTCAGTGAAGGGAAGCAAGCACCTGTGCCCGACAAGCGGCCGTTCAACATGCTGCCAGCTGAGAGGTTAGGAAGGCAGAGAACGCGGTGCCCACCGTGCCCAGGACCCAGAGCCCACCCTCCCCGGTCCGCAAGGGCCGCCCCGGAAGGGGGACACCAGAACGCGGAGAAAGGAGGTGGTGCGGGGAGTGGAGGGACCACGAAGAGAGGGATAAGAGTCCTGGGGTTGGGGGGAGAACCTCACTCACCCGCTCGGGCACCAGCAGGCGGCCCGGGTGCCCGCGGGGGGCAGCTGGGGGCGGCGGTCCCTCGGCGTTCATCGCCGCCCACGCGGCTGGGCGCGCGCTCCGGGCTCGTGAGCTCCGTGTCGGCCCCGCGCCCGCGTCCAGCGCCCGCACAGCGTCCGCGCCACGATCTGGACAGGCTCGGGCAGGGCTGGCAGCGAGCCCCGCCCCCCGCCCGCCAGCCCCGCCCCCATAAAAAATCTCGTGCCCCCGTCCGTCACTTACCAGCTCCACCCACCGTCCGCCGGCCCCGCCCCCAAACAGCCTCTTGCCCTCAGTCCATCACTGACTAGCTGCGTACCACCAAGCACTCCCATCCCCCTGCCCACGACTTACCAGCCCCGCCTACGGCCCACAAGCTCCTCCCAGTACCCAGGAACTCCGCCCATCAGTTCCTCCTCCCTGTAATTGCCTCCCCTGCTCTTCTGTCAGGTACTTGAGGCAGGGTATATTTCCACGCAGATGCAGGACCATCTTACATTCCCTGGGGCCATGGCTTCCTTACAGGCCAGTACAATGCTGGACGGGGTCAACACGTGCTTCGCTTAGGCCCCAATGTCAAAAGGCACTTGGGCCACTGGAGACAGGGACACTGATCCTTGGGGTTCTGGGAATTTAGCTGTTCACAAGGGTTCTGAGGACTTAGCTGTTTGCTCGCTTCACTACTACTTCCCTTGCAAAGGTTCTCCGATTCTGAACAAAAAAGCCCTAGACTTGTCACATCATAATCCAGCCTGGCTTCCTTCAGGACCCACTATATGGAGAAAGAAAACATACAGAAGCCTCAACTCCCCCAGTCCTCAAGTTGGTGGTGACTTACATCCTGCGTACTTTCCGTTGCTAGCATCTACTCAGACTCTAAACCTTGGGACTCAGAGCTCCAGGGTGCCGTACTGGGGGTCTTGGCAGGTGTCCTAGCTCCCTCTTGTCTATCGCACCTTACAAAAGGCTCCAGGAACTCAGGAACCAGCCTGGTCACTGGGTTCTTTTGTGCAATCAGGTTTATGCAAAAGAAATCTGATAAAAGCAATATTGAGTACTGGGGAGATTGTTCAGTGGTAAAGGTGCTTGCTTGCAAAGCCTGCTGACCTGGGATTCAATTCTCCAGTATCTACATACCAAATCCTATGGATCTGGAGTTTATTTGTGACATCAAGGGGCCCTGACCCACCCAACCCCCCCCTTTTTTTCTCTCTCTGCTCAAAACTAACTAAATAAATAATATTTGTTTAAAAAATAATACTGGGTTCTACAGACATATCATCCTATTATAAAAGTAAGTGAAAGTTTAGGCTGAAACTGTAAGTTTACATGCACCCACACCTACAGGTTGCCAACGTCTGAGTAAAAGGCAAGCCTGTTTTGCTTTCTTTTTCCAAGTCCTGTGCCGGGCCTCACTACTCACAGGTGTATGGAGCACATTCTTGAGAGTGCTCATTTCCTTACTTCTGCCCCTCCAGGGGAAGCAGCCAGACTGGAGTTGTCCTGTGTCCTATCAACATTGGCCTATTACAGATGATCATTTTTGAAGAAACCATCCAAGATGCTTTGCTTAGGGCTGTCAGTTGTTCTGAGCTCTGAGCAGGCCTGGGTTTCTGTCCAGAGGTAGACTAGCAGTGCTTTCCAGATTTCTTGGTCCCCTGTATTGACTCTGCAGAAACCTGCCTATGCCTCTGGAGGCGGGGGGGGGGGGGGGAGCAATAAAGACCACTTTTTATAAACCTGCCTGGCACTGGCTATAAAATAAACTTGGATGAATGGACAAGGAATATTGTGCTATTTTTGTCTGTAGCAAAACCTAAAAGAAAAGAGATTATTATTTGAAGTCACATTTTTCAAAGTACGTGAGTGCAGTCTGAGAAATTAGAGGTCCAAAGACAGAACCTTGGTCTAATTAACTTCTAAAGGGAAGATTCATCCCAGGTTTGTACATCGTGTCGAGTTGGGAGACTTGAGGTTTGCTTAATTGTCACAAGAAAACAATACAGGCATCTTTTTCTCAGATCAGAAACTAATTATTAATTAATTTGCAAAATAATGTTTTTTACCTGAGGTTTACTCGAGTCTCTCTGTGCCAAATTCGATGATCCTTGGCTCAGGATATTTTCTGGGCACTGTGCCCAGAGAAGCTACTTAACTCAGGTTTTAACTATAGCCACTATGTTTTGCACATTTTAGGTTAGGACTGCACATAAGAGTTGTGTTGTTCTTCCTCTACATAATATGGCTCCAATTCATAATGAACACGAAAGCATTACAGTCTTGTACATCTGAGAGGGCGGCAATCTGGTATGAATTTCCTGCAATTTGACTCATAAGTTTCATTACAAGTATAGAGTTCTTTGTGAAATGTGTCCCAAAGTGCCGCCTTAGATCATAACTTAATTTGAGATTACAGAAACATGATAAATGAAATGCACAATACTGCCATTAATCTTTCCCCTAGATTTCCAGCATCATGTGTATTTGACCACATTTGCTATATCATCGTCTCTATCTACAATTTATTTTTAATTTTTAGAATATTTTATTTTTATTTATTTATTTGAGAGAGAGAAAGAAAGAGGCAGATCGAGAGAGAATGGCCATGCCAGGGCCTCTAGCCACTGCACAGAAGGACTCCAGATGCCTGTGCCACCATGTGCACCTGGCTTACACGAATACTGGGGAATTGAATCTGGGTTCTTAGGCTTTTCAAGCAAACACTTTAACTGCTAAGCCATCTCTCCAGCCCTAGAATTTATTTTTTAAGCCCTGAGAGTAATGTTAGACATGATGTCCATTCCTCTAAGAACTTACTATGTATTTACTAAAACCAAAGACACCTGTGTTCACCAGCTTCCTGTCAGTATAAAAAAATACCTGAGATGAGTTTGGGTTAGAGAGAAAAGGATTGTTTGGGCTTACAGTTTTGGAGGTTCCAGTCCATGATTGATCCTATTACTTTGGGCCTATGATGAAGCATGAGCCAGTTTAACACTGTTTTATTGTTCTTGTGGATTAGTGTCCCTTATTTTTGTGGCATGGACGCCTGTCCCAGAAACACTCCTGACATAAAGGCCATGTTGTGTGGCTTTCCAGCCTCCTCTTCCTGACAGTGTCCTGTTCTCCTAGCTATCTTTACCCATTATGTGGATATGCATTTTTTTAAAGCCAGTCTGACAATCTTTGTATCTTAGGCTTTTTCTTGACATTACATATATTACTACATATACACATCTATACCTTCCATTTTGCTAGTCGTTTTCAAATTGCCTAATATAATTTTCTTGAATTTTGACTTCCCTTGATCAATTACATACTTCATTTATGCAATTTATTCTTTCTTTAAAACTCCCACTCGGCTCTCCAGGTGTTGCCCCTGTAGTTCATCTTCCTACAGTGGCTCAGCTTTGGGCTTCTCTCACTTCCCAGATGATGGGAAGGCCTTTACCATGCAACCCAGACCTTACTCTCACACACCGGCACTTCTGTTGTCCTCTATTGTAATCCCAATATGGCCAACATAATCACTATTTTCATTTTATAGCATTTGTTCAGATTTACCCACACAGCAACTCTACCTCCTTCTCCCCTGGCCCTTATTCCTTCTCTGACATTTCATTCAATTCACTGCTCACTCTCAAAGTGATACTATATCCTGAGGTTGAGACTGTTGGGGTTGTGGGCCCTTGGGCAGACTGGAGGAGGTGGAACAGAAAAAAATGGTGCTTTTTAAATACACAGAATTGAAGACAAAGGAATCACAGGAGACATGGCTAAACATTTTTAACCAAAATTTACAGTAGCATGTGATATTCTTGAAAGCATTGAATGCTAAAGTGGAAGTTCCCATAGCTAACCGTCTGTCACAGAGGCAAGGGCCTCCCACAGCATGTCCCATGGTGTGCATCCTCTCGTATGGCATGGCCATCTTGCACTTTCCCCTGACGACTGTATTGTGGGAACACGCATGTTCTGTGGTTTGTGGCCCTCAGTTGTAATAGAAGGAAATGCTGCATTTTAGTCAGAAGTTAAACCTCTCTTCCATTACGAAGACACCACTTGGGGCTGGGAAGACAGCTTAGCAGTTAAAAGAAAGAGTTTGCTTGCCTGGGTTTAATTCCCAAGCCAACTACTTCAGGCTTGCAGTGCTCGTTTGCCATGATAAGGGGCCTGGCATGTCCATGCACACAGCCACACATAAACACACATGCAC